>OZ022519.1:9492984-12017400 GCA_963989415.1 Cerceris ruficornis | reverse complement strand
GGTCGTTAGACCGGTCTCTGCGTGTCTCGATGTAATTCTTTCCACGTTAATTTAGTGCACGCTGCACTATGCACCCGACGATCACGGGTAAACGCCTTCGCATAATGGGATGTTATTGATTGAGGAAGCAACGCTGCGGGACTTTAGGATCGGCTGACACGGGCGAATGACGCTGAAAGTTAAACGCATACATTTTTAACGGTGTCGGTCGAGGTTGGCGGTTAAGAATTAATTCAGCAACCTGAGAATTAATTGAAATGTTTGCTTGTCGTCGTTGTTGTTGCTGTTGTGTTTCGACAGTAATTACTTGATCATTTCGGTTAGGGTCTACTATTTTACATGGATTACGCACTACTGAGGCTATTGTATACACGTCACGTATGAAAAATCCCTCAGAGGGGATTTGTACTTGGGCTTACTAATTGGGAACACGATCTTTTAACTCCATATCAAGCATTAACTTCTGAAATGTTTGTTACAGTTACATCTGTAGGAGCGTTAGAAGTTCGGGGTTGAGGATCTTTTTATTTTCAGAGGAATATTGGATTTAACAAACTCACTACTTAACACTAGAACTGCCGGCGTTAAATCTATCATATTTCAAAATATAATATTAAATAAGTACTTTGAAAAAGGAGGGATCAAGAGGCGGAAAAGATAATCGATTCGGTGATTTATGTTTTTTTAAGATAGACATAGAATATTTATTCTAAGACTCTTCTCTAAACTTGGAGAATTTTTGTAAAAAATTGTGTACCAGTCATTTTGACTGGTTTGGTAGTTCTAGTGTTAATGCTTTGGAAGTTCTAGTAGCTATTCTTTCTCTTCGAAGATGATAACAATGAGACTTCAGGTATAGATAGATGTTCTGACATTTATTTCTAAAAGTAATGGATTATTGTTCCATGGAATGGACTAACCGATACACTTCTATTCGTGTGATTTTCCGCAAGCATGTACACTATATGTTACATCTTGATTGGAGTTTCCGATTTGGTGTGAGAGGAAGTCACGATATGTCCTCGACATCTGCACTGCAAACAGTAAGGCAATTCTTATCCAACTCTCCCATGAACTGAGATCAGAGTCTTTCCTTACCTATGCTATTATGCTCCTTCCTCCTAACTGTCTTAACGTTTACGGCGTTTAAATCCATACAAACGATATCAGAGTACTATTTTTCTTAGGAATAACAGAGAGGATAGAACGATTCATAAATTAGCAACTCGTTTCTTTTGGCAATCGCATTTGTTCACATAAACTAATGATGATGGGAGGTAGCCTCTAAAAACAATCTAACATTAGTCCTAATTTGATTAATCCCCATTTTCCACCTTTCAAAAACTTTCGCTCGAAACCACTTTCACGCGATTTACTTATCCCGTAACTATCCTTTTTCCCCCATTATTCGTCACAAATATAACGAACCGCTGGATAATTACTCAAGTTCCAGCTCATAATATATACCCGCCTATACGCGCACACCCTCGGAAATCCGTTCCACCCTCTATCTAGATACACGCGTGTGTTCCCGTGCAGAAACCACAGGCAAAACACAGGCACGTACTCTCACACAATAGCGCAAAGTCAATATAATTATACTCCCTGGCCTAGACATGGAATCTGACGTAATGCAGATTTCGCGGCGGCGAAGCGCGGAATAATTTAAACGAGCCTGATAGCACAGCTGACTGATAATAATGTTAGTAATAACTCGTCAAAGCTACCGGCTCGCATGAGTTGCTCATCGGGAGGCTGAGGAGGTTTTGCTCGTCGCGTAACATTGCGAAGGATGAAAACCGTTAGCGTGGTGGACGAGCAACAAGGTAAGCGATTTAAATGCTTAACATGTAAATCCCGACGTGGCGCTATTTCAGCCGGCGTTAATGTTTGACCGCGATATTACTGGCGCAAAACACAAACCCAATTCGAATGACCGGCGTTTCCTGCTGAATATAAATTATTCTCATCTGCGAGTGGCCAGCCGAGGGAAACCGTTCTACCGGGGTTACCGTCTCCTACCGAATTATACCGACGAACGAACGTCTTTGAATCTTATGCATACTGAATATATCCTGGCCGAGAAGAGAGAACAGAAAGAGAGAGGAAGAGACGGAGCACTCGGAAGGGAGCTGAATAGAAATTCTTACGGTCTTTTCTTCCGCGTTCTGCAAAATTACTGTAATATTTTTACTCCGTGACGGTTAGATTGGAGAGCCACACTTAAAAGACGAAATCGTTAGTGCAAAACTTACGCGTTGACCGGCTGACGACGTTTGTTCGGCTGTCTCTGCGAGTGTTTCAGGTGACTGGGAAGTGTAGTATTTAAATATTGAAAAGCATACGTCATTGAAATCGTTAAGAGAAAATACGAAATGTAGATGCATACGAGACTAATTCGTGAACTTATAATATTAAAATGGCATATTAGCTTTACTAGAATTTACAAAAATTAAAACATAGCAGCACACATCTCAGAATGATTAATTAACAATGCGAAGTGTTGAACCACGAAGTAACACGAAACGAGATCAACCTGAATTTTATGGTCGAGTGGCTCGAATCCTATCAAGGAGCACTATATAGTAGACACGTATTTACAGAGATGTATCCGATGCATATCATCGCAGTTCCAAATGCCGCTATAATTTTAGGGTCAAATCGATAATGGTCGGCCATGTAATATCACGCAAATTACATTAACGACCCGCGGATGCGGGGGGATCGTTTGGAATTAGTAAATAATATAAAAAGTACCCAGAAGGGGACGGAGTAAGCGGGTATTCCCTATTTTAATAAATTCGATCTATCACTCGTTAAAACGATATCCCCTGAATTATCTCATTGACGATAACCTGCGGGAAACTCTGCAGCATCCCTGAGTCGAACCGTTTCGCGAAAACTCGAGGCAGAAACGCGGTCGATTGTTTTACGGCGAAAATTCAGGTCAGGTCGAGTTAAACGGCAGATATCCGTTGCAACGAATAACGTCGACACGTTAAAACTAATATCGCTGTCGTTGAGAGGGCGAGGGGGAGGGCGGCAATTATTTCGGCGGATATATCGAGAGCCATATAATTAACTGCGGCAATAATGCGGCCTGTCGAACAATGGTAGGTAGATTTCCCTGCAAGTTTTACGCTTACAGATTCCAGCGTAGCGTTAACCCATTTTTAACGGGGGTGCATTGATCAAACGCATGCAGGATGCAAGCGTTTCGGTGCATTGTGCCGAGGGGTAGGTACGTGTATACATGGTGTATGTACATATGTGCGTAAGTACGTATGAATGCGGTACGGCGGAGATAGAGACAAAAGAATAAATTACGCGATCAAAGCTGTTCGCGATATAATTTATCTGTGTCGTCCCCGATATAACGATATAACGGTAATAATGCATTCGTTACAGTAGAATGAGCTCTTTGAAATATCCTGGCCACACCTGCTATCTTGGTTCGTTTCTCATTCGCGTGCCTCGTTCTTCGTCGTATTAAAAAATTCATTCCTCGCGCCGGTTGGATTTCCGTTCGTTTGATCTTCCTCCACGGAAGGCGAGATGGAAGAACGCGGACCTCTGTTCGCCGAATGTCTGTTCTTCGGTTACAGAAACGACCACGTTGCAGCGGCAGAGTCGCGCGAATAAGAAATTCAGCAGCCGGGCGCGGATGGCGCGCAATTATATATACATCAGTTGCAAATCTCTAAAGCGGAATGCCTTCTGGAAAAGGGAGCATCTTGTTTCCGCTCTCATTCGAGTGGCTAATTAAATCCGAGATATTGTGCCGAGCGTAAAATTACTACCCCTCCCACTCTCCCCTATCCCACCCCGTCGACCCCATGGTCGTCGGAGAATGAATAAGGCGCACCTTGAATGGCGTTCGTAGAAATTCACCTCTGAAAACATATTCTTGGGGAGTCCCGTTTCCGACCGTGGTACCAACGCGTTTTCTTGCTGATTATGAAAGTGCAATTATAAATGAACTCCGCGCCAGGGTTGATTTTGATATCAGCTCGGTGTATACAAACCGGAAGTGGCTCTGGCGTGTCTTATAGGATGGAATATCGCTCTTTAGATGGTGGCAGACGATCAATATTGGAGGATGTATGGAGAACAAGGGAATACTGTCGGGATGTTTTCGCGAAGGATGTAATACGGTGGTACAAGGGGCTTATTATATTTGAAGTAGCATTACGTGCGATATTGGAAAGAACAAATTTTTGTAACTATTTGGAAAGAAACGTTGCCTGGTTATTTTGTTTAAAGAAACGCGTATACGCGTATCCTATATCGCATTTAACACTAGATTTACGGGCGTGAAATTTGTTACATTGCAATATATTAAATAAGGACTCTGGAAAAAGAGGGATCAAGCGACAAAGATGGTAATTCGTTAAGTCATTGTTGTATTGTAAAATACACGTGAAATTTCTACTGTGCAGCTACTCTGTAAATTTGAAAAATGTTTATAAAACAAGTAGGAACCCGTCAATTTGACGGCTTCCGTAAATCTAGTGTTAAACATAAATTATTCAGTCTCCGATAAAGATTTTATAGAATTACTTATGATAGAAATTTGAAATTTCTATAACGCGAAGCGATATAACGTATTTTATCGTGAAAATGCAGTTCTCTTTAACGAAACATCTAAAACACAATTTAAAATAATAAGAGAAGAAGTAATGCAGAATTTAAATACTTTACAGTTTCAAAAAGTTTTTTTTTTACTAGAGAGCACTATTCGCCAATTTTTTCGTCGTTCAATTATCATAGCTTACCCAGCTTCAACAAAATATTGCATCGGTGAGATTGAAATCAACTTTCTTTTTTGCGTCTGTACTTCGAAACGGCGCATCGATCCATTTCCCGCGCAGGCTGTGTTCCTAAACCTGACGGACACGAGACGTCCTTCGATATTACAATGTTGCACCGTTGGTAAGAAAATAAAATGTCAGCCAAGCGTATCCTGCTTCCACGTGGCGGACTTACTTAGTTTCGCGAGACATGCAGCAAGAGAGGGAGAGAGAGAGAGAGAGAGAGAGAGAGTGAGAAGTAGCAGAATATAAGAGGAAAGACGAAAAGGGGGAAGATGGGTAAGGTAAGGGAGACTGAGAGAGACAGACGAAGGCCTGTTCTCTGCAAATCTCTCACCTAAAATCGGTACACAAACACGGCACGAAGGGGAGATATGCAAAGTGGCAGGCGTTTTATGCAAAAGGTCTTCTGCCACCAATTCACTTTTCCGTTGGTCTTATCATTCCTCGTGCGCTTCCTACGCTTCGCTATGGCCCCTTTATTTATTTTACGAGAGTCGCGTACAAGAGCAACAGCGATTCGCCGAAAACGCTCCACTCGAACGTAGCATTTTACATACCGCGTTTCCGTTTCTGCTTTGATCTTATCAAAAGTGTTTGCAAATATAGCACTGGATCACTAATCGCTTTGCTTTGAAATATTTCGCTAGATTCCAATTTTGAAATGTTGCAGAAAACTTGAGGGACGCACTTTAATGAATTTATGCCGATATTGTCTACGACTGCTTCTCAAACCATTGACTTAATTAATTCTACTTAAACGAACAGATTTGCAAACGTAACCTTCTTGACATTTTCGTTAAAATTATGAAATCCGTACATTGAAAAGATTAACCTTTTGCACTTCTATGTCGAGCTATACTCGACACAGCTTTCTATGGCACTTAACGTTTCATCTACCAGTTATCGACTCTTCGAAATCAACAATAATTTTGCATCTTAACATAAACATCCCGCGGTATCTACAATTGTATTTAATATTAACTTAAAATGAGTAATCAACGTTAGACAATTTTTCGAGACTATCTTAGGTTATTTGACGAAAAGCTAGTGAAATAATTCGGAGCGCAAAGGGTTAAGAAATTTAATATGCCTTTGTCCAGTTTCTATAGTTTCTTATGAAAGAACCGAGCTCTGACCGGCCGCAGTTCCTGGCCGGATCCATCCACATCTAGTTGAAGAGTCATCGATCGATCGGTGTCTCGACTGCGGCCGATCCGGTTGTTGTCCTTCTGTTCCTAGGAAAGGGGTAAAGAGATGGTAGTTAGCGCACTGCATTTCGGCCTGAGCCTGTTCGAGGACTCGTTATTAGTAGGGCTGACCGAAAAGGGCCTGCCCTAGACGCCGTACCCCGGTTGAGACGATGTGTTCGGTCCGACAATTGAAAGATGGCTAAGAAGGGGCGGAGCCTCTCGTTTTCAACTGCCTATTTCCGCCATTTCGTTTTTGGAATCCCCAAACTCAGCCTCCAAAAGTAACGACTATGCTGAGTGTTTGCTTTAGGAGACTGGGTTTAGGAATTCTAAAACGAAATGGCGGGAATAGGCATTTGAAAATTAAAGGCTTCACCGCTCCCTAGCCATCTTTCAGTTGTCAGGCTGTACTGTCGGTCGGCGGTATATATAGAAACCGGGTGTCGATGGAGTACTTGCAGGTGCTATACTTTAACCCTTTGCGATCCGAATTATTTTGCCAAGTTTGTAGCGAGCTAAGTGAAATTAATTGCACAACATTTTCTGACGTTGGTTATTTATTTTTTTAGTGATAGCAGTAACTACAGGCACTGACGGATATTTATGTGATATTACAAAATTATTATGAATTTGAAAAGTCGATATTAACTCGTTCGAAAATAAAATGAAGTGAAACGCTATGTCGAGTATAGCTCGACATAGGACTGCAAAGGGTTAAGGGGAGGAAGTCTAGCGGGTGACCCTTAACCCTTAAAAGGTATCATCTAAAAATGTCACGTTAACGGTATCATGGGTGTAATTTCACCCCAGTAAATGAATGTTATTTTATAAATTTACTAAAGACATGTAAATGAGATTAGACATATTATAAGAACTACATATTGCATGAGAATTATAAAATTTATTTTTTGCAGTTATTGCAAATAATATGGCGGTGCCTTTTACAAATGAAGTTGGTATATTATGTACATCTCACAGTATACTTTCTATTTTCTTTCCTTGTACATATACAACATCTTTCTTCCTTAGATGTGGATGGTGGTATTGGCGTTGTGTATCTAACGAAGTACATAACAAAAGTGAACTTTTTTATAATAATGGTATCCCTACTGACGCCATAAATGCTTACAGAAAAAATGAGTGTTACCAGTAATTCGGTTTGTTAATAATATTAGAAAAACAATTAGCATGGGGCGATGTTTCACCCATTATACCTTTTAAGGGTTAAACTAGTACGAGGGTGTAACGGCGGCCGGTAGGACGGGTTGTGCAAACGAGATCGTGCAGCTATACATAATTATTTACTAATCTGTAATTATTATGCTAATTTCATTTGTATTTCTGAGAATGGATATATCGTTCTGGAAGTGGAATATACGAGAAGGAAATTGTTCTCTGTAATTACGGAAAACGCTTTGCTCGATCAAACGTGGAACAATTATTAATGGATTAATATTGGCGCAATGCGTTAAATATTTCTCGAGGGCTGCCACTTTTTATGTAAGCAAGTGGTACCGGCAATAATGGATGTAATAGGTCGTTTTGCCGATCGTTGAAACGTTTCCGTTTCGTGTAACTTCCCTTGCAGTGGTTTTGTTATTTTGGCAAGTGGCACGAAATCGAAGAGGGTGGTGGAGCAGGAGGGGGATAAGTTCACTTTGGCCTTCAGCAAGAACTTAATTAAATTCGCTGGTTGAACGTGCACCTCATCGCAATTGCTTTTACCGTTAGCGTGCACTGTAACCGTTGCACGCAAGATTTTATTAATTATTATGTCTTTCGAATACACAAAAGGAAATGTACGCTATAAAATGTCGAAGCGTCACGAAAGAAAGTCTCCGGTAATTCGTATCGTTTACGAATGGTATGTACGTTTTTTATGGAACTGCAATTAACGAGTTTTTATTCCTATGGCAGAATTTCATTTGCCTTTTGTGCTCTTTTGTGCTTCAAGTTTAATTAATTCTTGGTTTATACATATAGACTGATCGATTGATCATAAAATGCATATAGTAGTTAAAGAATGATAAAATAAAATACTGCTTAATTGTTTAACACTTGCAAAACTACAAAATTAATTAAAAGTAAGTATCTATTCAAACTTTGGGCTGACATTTAATCTGAATAGGTTTCAGAAAAACGCAAGGCAGTCTGCAAAAATTCAGGATATGATTATATAAATATATCGGTTGCAAGAATAAACTATTTAGTCGATATTAAGAACATTTTCTACAAATATTTGCCACGAGGGTGGAAATCTACCAGAAAAATCGAGGATGGGTTACAATTTGCACTATCAAACATATTTTGCGTCCATCTAAGAAAGCCCAGACACACATCTCACTCTACACTCATCGACCTTTCCAATTACACGAAAGCAAATATGCAAATAAGTTCTCCAAACAGCCGCAGGCCGTTGAGAAAGTAATTTTTCAAAATCGCAGTAATTTGGGAGGATCGTGAAGTGACGTGAAAGCAATATTTCCGAGGCGGCGGAATGGTGCTGACAGTACAATCTGATTTTGACGCGGGGGCTCCCGTAAGATTCTCTCCTGCTTTCTGTAAAATAAATCACCTTCTCCTTTGTTGCCAAAATATACGTTGAAATAATAGGCCCGAATGGCGTGTACGAATGCCGCGCTATAAATCTCTCCTACACTTACGTTTACATCACAAAAGTCTCGATAATTCGGAAGTCATACCGAACCTGTAGGGTCAACTGCGGAGCTAACTCGGCCGAACATCGTTGCTCGCTATCACAGCCAAATTCGAATTCAAACTGTTCCGGATGCAACGGTCTGCGAATGTTTGACCGCACAATATTTGATACCGCGTCCGTAGATATTCCGATTCTGGAATCTAATCGTGGCTCGACCCAGATAATGGCTGACAGAAGCAGCACCGAGAGCCACCGCGCTCTACGTTTCGAGCATACATTTCCAACGGATGCTCGCAAACGATTCAATATTTGATAGTCCTCCGCGATTAAATTAAAATCGAACGATGAGCCTCGGTAAACCGTTGACTTTCTTTCGTCTCATTACATTGGGAGAATTCATTTTTTCGTTCCTCCCTCTTTGTCGTTCGATAAAGAGCTATCCATTCGAGGTCACCGTGTTCCTCTTGGTAGGAAACTTTTGCCCTACATTCCGCTGGAATACAATTCTTCGTGGTGGCCGAACAAACGGGACCTGGAACCGCTTCGTCCGTAATAACACTCAATTAACTACGTTCTGGGCAAATACGGCGTACTAATACAGAGATACGATTACACTGTAGTTTCGTCTGTACGAGAAAAATTTATAACATTCGCTCGTTAAGGAAAACTTTCACCTTCTAGAAGTAAGGTGGAGGAGTTGAGGCTTCTTGGGATTTACGGTGCACCTTTTGTGAATTGTTTGACGATAATGTCTCTTTTTCAGTTGATGGGAGTTCCACCCTAGACCTATGGCATCCGTCAAATTGACGGGTTCCTACTTTCTTAAAAATATTTCTCAAATTTATAGAGAAGCAGTACAGTGGATATTTCACGTGTACTTTTCCGCTTGATCCATATTTTTTCAAAGTACTTATTTAATATATTTAAATATACGAGATTTATTGACAACATATTTAGGTGTATTATTGTACGATTGCTTATAACCAATCTATAACGTTTATTGAATAACGATCTACAAGTCCGAATTGATGGACGTCTAGCAAGAACATTTATTTTCTTATATAATTTACAACAGAGAACATTGCTTACCACCGAGTGACTATAAGTATATCTGAGTGTTCCGTACATAGCCCAACGATAAATTAAACAGTCTCCAGTGAAAAATACTTGAATTCCCGTCTCAAAAGAACCGCTATTCAATCAAAAAACCCATTCAGTTCCCTTTAACATCTGCTTTCGGAAATTTCGCGAAACTCCAACAAACCAGATGACACCGTAGGCCTCAGAAAGAGTCGTATTCGCGCGATCGAGCTCCGAGTAAGTAGAATGTGTGCCTGTTTTTGCATCTCGTAACAAGCGCCCGTCCACTCGACACGGAGAATCTTTCTAGCTCATTAGATGGAATATAGGCACGTTCACATGTCGCTTCTCAGAGTGTCACGCCTCTCCTGGTCTCCTCTCGTTTTTCCTTCCTCTTTCTATCTCGCGAGAGGAGGTCCCTGAGACACGACACGGAGTCACGTACACCGGACAAGAGGGACCAGTGGTGAGGGAACGACTCCCAGAGGGATCCCCTACAAAGTCTAATGCACGTAGAAACCTTTCCGTTTCCGTTATACTGCAATCGGTACTATTGCGATTACGGTCGTGTACGTTTTTCAGCTTCCAATGAAAAGTAGCTTTCCTTCAGGCATCCTCTTTTCTCTGCCCGGACATTGGAAGATGAATTTATTTTTCGTGCTACCGGGCTACCTCCAAAGCGTTTTATAAGGATGAATGTGAACGTGCCGTTTAGCCATCGGTGAGATACGTCGAAATGGATTAAGAGTTTTCCGGCGTTCGCCTCTCTTTCTTATGATTTTATGAGGATCATTTTATTTTATAATGTTTCAACAGAATTCTTCTATTTTCTGCAAATTTTGGAAGATATATTTGCTAGTTTATTGGACACGAATAATAAAAGTAGGCATCGTGGAGTCAATTGGCTGGATGTAAATGAGACTAAAAAATAAATAAGGTGAAGAAAGCTCGGAAGGGAATAAAATTTCTAGGAAGCAATATTCCTTCGCTCGGTAAATCGCAGTTTTGCGTGATGCACGTAGATGCGCCGTAATTCTAAAAACTACTAATTGCATTTTGCCGATCAACGGAAACGACTTACCTGCAGCCGAACGGCTTTAATGAAAATAACTATCGTAAAATGGAATCGTTTCGTGACGAGGGAGAATAGTCTCGCATTTGCCTCGGTCTGTCGGATTATATTTAACGACGTAACTTAACGTTTCCCTCCGCATTTTGACGTATACTTCGGAACGAATTAAAAATACTTTCCTCTTCGTTTATCCGAAATTTAACGTTTTCATATTTTCCTCACGTATTAAAATTACAACCCAACGCGTGCAGGAACGATATTCAAGAACATTCCAGGACGAATAAATGACGCGGTGGAGAAATTAAACGAGATTTAATTATTTCGTGGTATCTTTCATTCTCCTCCGCGGAAATTCATCATTTCGGAGACAGTATAATTCAAGGAAAGAATAAATATTCTACAGGTATGCATATTTGTGTGCGTAATTATAACCGTGGTCTATGTAATTTACTCTTAGTTCCAACACACTTAGGTTGTTATTTCGCGATGCATATTGAGTTCTGTGCAATGAGGAAATTGTTAACTCAGTTAAATGTTCTGTTTTTGATCATTTCTATAAAGTCTTTTCATTTCATCAAAATAAGTGTTATTTTTTGAAAATTTAAAATAAGGTTCAATTGCTAAATTTTTTACTTACAATTAAATCACTTTCAAAATTATCGGCATATTCATTCATAATCGAGGAGATACTTCGACGCACGTACAAATTCGAATCAATCTAGTTTTCTAGATCAAAACGCAATAAAAATAGAAAAACGTAATTTGCCGTGTTACAAGCGACAATAATTGCGAACCGCGGACAACGAAGTAAAATAGACGTTCCCCGAAGACGACTCCTTATCCTGCCAGAAATATATAACGCGATACATAAATTTCCAGCGTAACAATACATTGCTTTCAGTGAAATAGCCAGACAGCACCGCGTCATTATTAATAGCCGAGCCTGTGTTCTTGTTTTTCTTCAATTTCGGTATAAATAATGGCGCGCTAGCGTTCGAGCCGCGACGAAACACGAGAAACGGCGAACAAGTACATCCGGAATAAGAATGGACGCTCACGGCGGATAGATTCCCCGAAAGCAAATGCGAGTTAATTAATCACCCGATTTATTACATTTCCTCCCCCATTATTTTTCCGGCAGGCTGTACGAGCTTTTGTGCGAAACAAAGCGGTCGGTCCAGCCTCTGCTGGTGTCAGGCTGCCGCTACTGGCGCTATGACAATTCTTGCCTCTGTTGAGGGTAAAAGAAGAAAAAAAAAGGAAGAACGAAAAGACTAGCCTGAGTTAATTAGACGTTACCTACAGGACACCGGCAATTTTGCTTGACTGAAATTAATTGCGTAGCCGTACTCCCTTTAACGTTCCGTTTCATTGCGACCCGTTTAATTAGTATTTTTATGAATGTACGTTGCTTTAGGAATGGGCCATTTGTCGAGCTAGGGACATCAGATGAGTTTGCTTTCACCATAGGACGAGTTTTTGACTATTACTCGGAGAAGTGATTAGTTGTAGTTAGTAGAGATTCGGGACGATTAATTTGATGAAGTAATTGGCAAGTGATGAGAGCTAAATTTCAGATTGGAATTAAAATTTAACCATTTTGAATGTTTTTGAAGATTTGTTAATGCTACTTTGACGTTTCTTGAGCTGAAGGTAGTAGAAAACGTTTTTGGTCTGCTTCTTCCTGGAAAGGAAATACACGGTCGAAATGGGACATAAATTTGTGGTAAAAATGAGAATAGAAAAGCATATCTGTGACACATATTTATTCTTTTCCTTGAATTATATTGTACAGAGAAGATTGTGGAAAAATAGTAAGCACACGAGATTCATGGACCTTGTTGGAATTAATGAGCGAGTAAAAAATATGCTTCCATGGAAAAAAAGTCTGCGAATCCAATATGTAAACAACATTTATTTAGCTTTACTCATTGAATTTCAATTTTAACCTTCAGTTTCCTGGAAACAAAAAAGTTGCAATGTTGAAAATAACGTTACAAATGAAAAAGGCATAGACATTCACGTTTGATCCATATCAGCCGTCCTTCATCGATTCCGCCTTTCAACTTCATTTTCCAATAAACAAAAAATTATATAATGCCGAAAGTAACATTACAAATTCGAAATTAAGTAGACAACTACGCTTAATTCATATTGGCGCGAATTTAATGCCTTCCCTCGCGGTTTGTACTACACAGTAGAATAGGAACGTCTATGGTCAGACGCTTCAGATAGAAAACTCCAAGCCCCTTTTTATTTCTAAAGTATTTAACTGATCGTTCGTAAATCCACTGAGAACTTTTGTACTTCCAACTAAATAAAACGTATCCCAAAATCCCTTTCTCGTTCCGCTGCCCTTTCTCCACCACTTGCTTCGAAATTGAAAGGACCAAGCAGTGTTTGTGTTTCAAGTGCAAGCCCCGTCGGCTGCTTCGAACTACCATATCCATGTACATTGTTGCTTCGACTTGGACGACTTATCGAGGCCGTTACGATCAGCCGGTAATCAGTAATGTCAACTACTCTATCGTATGACCTGTGGTTACAACGAACAAAGCCCATTGCACATAACCTTCTGCTACGTAGTATGTCGGCAAACACTACCGTCGAATGTTGCCCCTATTGTACTCGGTTTGTTAAGCAGATTACATTTTGCAGTTCTGTCATATTGCAAGTATGTGGGTAGAATTTTGTATTCAATAATCTAAAGAATAAACTGCATTGTAAAATTTAGTAACATAAAAATATCAATTCTGCATGTGTCTCTGTCATAGCGTTTAGTTTTTTCATTGATAGTTTAATAGGAAAACGAAATTTGGAGAGTATTTTATAAACATACGCTAATATTTATAAAGCTATGTTGCTCACTGGTTAGGTAGATAAAAGTTAATGGATAAAATATGCATTCTATATTGCACGGTTTAAAGGTTCATTTATGAATCTGTACGTTTTAAAAATGGCCGTTTGATCCCTGGTTTCCCGTTCCTCTGTTGCGTAATCAAATTTTCGAAAAACAGTTAAAATGCTTAAAATCTTCAAACTAAAATTCGCTGTGGCGCGGGAGGCTATTCAAGTTTAACGGTTAAAACAGCTATTATCAGGTGACCATTAGTGAATTAAACGAATAAATAGGGAATAAATTTCTGTTATTTAAATGGAAAATTAATCTTCGTATTACCAAATTTTAAACAATCAAAATTGAACAGAAGCCTGCAGTTGGTCTATTTATTCTAACTTGAAATACAACCCTATAATATACAGTAACGTAGAACCGACGTAATAAAGAGAAAGTCGCAGAAATGAAATGACGTAAATGCAGAAAAAAGTGAAAAATGGCGAAACAAATTTATATTTAAATGGCAGAAATGCAGTTGCCTGACATTTAACCTTCTCATTTAAATAGCATGATACGGAAACGATTAAATGCACCCTTCGAGTACATTCAGCCCTCATGGTTCCCGTAGATTTCTATCGGACATAGCTGGAGGAAAGTGCCTATACGGTTTGCCGAGCGCAATTTCGAATATCATCCAGACGTTTGGCAAAGAGCGAAACGCTACAGTTGGACGCATCTGTTGCAGAAACTACAGCATCCAGTGACCATAACCACAAAGGCAGCGATCCACGAAGAACTATAGCGGTCTAGCCCCCTCTTGCCGGGTCTTAAAGTATACTTTATCCTTCGCCATTTCGCGGCGGTGCAAAGGATAGGTCGAAGTGCTTTACTTTTTCATTATTTTAGGAAAGACACAGCTGCGGAGACCGGCAACCGCGGGAAAGAACTCGGCCGGATTTTCCTTCGCTTCGGGAATGTCGATTTATTGCGTCACGCATCGCGAAAACCCTCCTCTCCCTTTCCCTCTTTTCTCTCTTATTACGTGCGCGAAATATGCACGCGCTCTCGCGCCTCCTCCGTCGTAGCACTGGCATTTTTCCTTGTTCCTCTGAATCGCTGCGAATTGTTTGATCGAAGATAAACGGAGTTGCTTCTCGCGTCTTATGGAGAAAAAGTTGGAATAATCCGTCAACGGAGAGAGAGAGTCAGAGGGGAGAGAGAGGGAACGAGAGAGAATAGAAGGGTGTTTAGGACACCCCTCGCGAAACAACCCCAATATCGCATATTTTCTCGTGGGAAAGCCGATTCGCATAGTGATTTCAGGCATAAAATATTTCTGACCGCGGGCTTTTGGGCTGCCTCCAAATTGCACGTATAAATAATATAAGGTAAACTGAAAATGTTTCGTCGAGCTTGGGGGGTAAATGTCTCGAAGGTGAAATTTCCAGCGCTTTCATGGGGAATGAACGCAATATTCCGTATGGTTGCGCTATTCCGCAACGAAAATTTCTCTCGGTTTTTTCTTAAACATTCCGCATTGTTGCGTTTGCGAGATTCTACTTTATCGGGATTGTCTTTTTTTGGTTAGTCGTTTTCGCTTAGAAAAATGAAGACAAATAACTGGCTGTAACGCGTTCGTTGCACGTCACTAAAACGAAAAAGGCGTCAAGCCAAAAATACAAGCTGATGCTATCGTAGGTGGAATTTAACTTGGGCTAGATTATTTTCATTTTTAAAAGTAATATGATTAATGACATTTCAATGAAAATTGTAGGAAACTAGGTGGAGTAATGTGCTATGGATATAATTTTCTGCAGAGTAGTACTTTATGGTTTAAAGAATATTTTCGCTTGGAGAGTATTGTTAGGCTGCCACGTACTTCTTCCTCGATCACTCTAAAATGTCTCTGCAAGTTTTTTTCTATATGTATATTCTGTTTTCAAGTAACACATTTTAATTTTCAGACACATTTCCTCATATTCCAGTTTATTGCCTGTTGGTTAGAATTTTCAACCACCATTGACTTCAATTACTGTGGGATTTGGTATATCAAATGTTAAGAATAATATAATAAAGATTTTTAAATAACACTATGCACTAAGAATCAAAAATGTTTATATCTCAGAAACGGCTGACCTTTCGACCTATGTTTACTAAAGCATTTTTACTCAGTACAGTGTATCCTATATACCATATAAATATTGAATGTTTTGTTTGAACACCCTGTATAGATACGACGTACGAAACGAACAGAGAGACTTTTTGAACGAGTACGGAGACAAACGGACGAACGGAGGCACGGCGTAGAACTTTTACAAAGAACGGAACGACGCGACGGAGTAGATTTTTAAGTTTATTGATAAGCACGATTCGCGAATTATCGATTTAGCCAAATTGATCAGTATAATCCCATAAGAATAGATACAAAATGATATTATTGTAAACTCGTGAAAAGTTGGAAACGAACTGCTTAAGCCACACACTGGCTTCACTTATATCTCGATGCCGTATTCTCTCGATACCACACTCTTGATACTTTCTTTATTAAAATGTTAAATAGTGATCATTCAATCAACAAATCTTTCTTAAAATAAATACTGTCAACAAGTTCTTCCCTCTGTTGCGGGAAACAGCGAATAATTTAATCAACATACCTCGGAATTCGCCTAAGTCCGTAATACAGTCGAATCGAGTATCGCGGTACTACTTGAAAGTTTGAAGAACGGGGGTGAGCACCTTCGCAGGAATCCCCGAGCACCAATTGAGGACATCCTTAGGCAGCCAATGACGATACAAGTCCTATACGGTCGCCAGATTTTCATGAGAGCCTTTCGTAAGCCCACTGAATCCAATTCGCGGAACAATAACGACGAACTTAACCCCTTTCCCAGGTGTCCGACCAACTACCGTCCCTGGAAACTGCTTCACAAAATGGATACGACTCGGTGGAGGTTATTGCTCAGCCGAGAATATTATCTTTCCTCCCGTTACGTTCTTCCTTTTCACTTTTTCCCCACCTTTCCCAGTCGTGTTTCTCTCCTGCTCGTTCCGGTCTCTGCGTTTCGATGAGATTTTTGAGACTCGGAGGAAGTCACCTTAAAATCGAACCCTGAAAAGTATTTCCAGGCAATGCCGAATTGATTTTTCAAGATGCGTGTAAATCCTGTAAAATCCGATCGAGCAATCTCCGTCGACATTGGTGTCCTCGAGGAAGTCGACGATGACAAGGGTGATGTTGAGTTTAATGAAAGACGCTGAACAAACGAGGCAGGATATATTTGTCATATATTTTTGTTGCACCCACGGACGGATAAAAGGACGCGGAAAATTGAAATTCCACTCTGACGGGAATTTATCTGTTCGTCAGAACTCTGTCCTGAACGGGTTCTATTTATTCGGCTGGCCGTGAAAAATGTCCCGGGGCCGGCCCTTCCCGCGCATTTGATCGGACCCGCCTCAATTAAACTGTCAGCGAAAATTAATCTACCACTTGTTTGCACCTTTGTCATCGAGGCCATCTTCTCTACCCCTGTGACAGCCGATACTCGTTCTTTTGTGTTTTGTATGAAAATTGCGGGACGTGCGTACACGCACGCGGGCAAATTACTTGGTGATATGCGAATATGACGGAATACCCGAATTAAAGCGTGTCGTTACTATTATGTGTTGTGCTAATTAAAAAATACGCGAATAAGTGGAATGCGTACACGTGACAGATAATAATTGGCCCTTTTATATCGTGGCGAATGATGCGATAAATTGCTTTCGTCGTGTATAATAGTTTTGCGATGCCCCTTAATGCTATAAAACAAAATTCAAAATTTTTAAAAATAAATTTTACGCATGTAGCAATTTATATAAACGTTAATGTTCGTCGGTATTAACTTTTTTATGGGATCCCTAGAGAAGATAAATGGGAATATATCTATTTCAAAAAGCACAAAGTTTATACATTTTAAAAGTTAATATATTGAAATTCTTCAGTTACAATATATTACAAGCAAAGTTGAATCCCTGACGTAGCACAACGTTCACAAATTAAATGTATCGTATATTTTATAGCGTCTTCTTATTACTTTTGAAGCAATTGTCTTATAAATAGCAGTTAGTATAATTCTTACTTAAATCCGTAAAGGAAAAATTGAAATGAAATTAAATGTGACTGTGATTTTTGCATGATTTTAAAAATTATTCATAACACGCGAAAAATGTTTTATTACCGAGTGAGAATATTGGGGCTAGTAACAGATTTAATGACGGCCGTCATCGATCATCATTATTATATTGACGTTTACTCGCAATTTACATGGATTTCGAGGCTCCGAGGTACTTAGAAGTTTGCACGTCGTTCATTTATCAGGTTACATGTTAATCGAGTTACGCGAACTTTATGGTTTACGACGTTGGATGCAGATGCGTGCGTCCCATATCGTTCTATGTGCTTTACGTGGACGAACTTGCAAAGGAAAGTTGTAATTCTCCATTATTTGCAGAATTGCAAACCGTGCATCTGAAATATTACGTAAACGAAACTATATCCTACGACCGTTATTAATATTGTAAAATGTTTTAATTAATAAAATTCCATCCCTTGTTGACATTTGATCTCATCTGGAAATATAAGGAAAGAGAAAGGAAACAGCATGTTTAACCCTTTGACTGCGGCGCGCTCTCGGACGAATCCATCGATATGGACGGCGCGTTTTTCGCATGTCAGTCGCTGCGACTGGTTGTCGATTGACTAGTGACCAAAACAGTACCCGGAAATTTGATAGCATTTTTAGGGTTTAAAAAATAATAATGGCAAATAAATTCAAAATACCAATCTTTTTTATTTATCTTAAGTAAGTTTGTAAGCTATTTTAATTTACTTAACTTATTTCGTGCATTCGTTCAATAATAATCGGTAATTAAATATAAAGGAAAAAATACAAAATTTAGAATGTAACACAGGGTATAACAACTTTAACAGGATATTTTGATATTTGTTATTTATATTTGTTATAGTAAAAAAATACAGACGGCGTATATTTACACCTTTCGCATATATTGATGGATTTGTGAGGGCGTACATATACGCCTTTCGTATATATTGATGGACTTGTGAAGGCGTATATATACGCCTTTAGCAGTCAAAGGGTTAAAGCAAGCATCTTAAATAATATTGAAATAAATTACAAACGTGGACAGTTTTCTAAGGTTAAATTACTAATATATTGTAGGAGGATTCAATGAAATAAGAAAAAGGATAAGGATAGAATTTCAATGTTTGATGTGTAGGCGTGGATAAAACTAAGTGGTGGATGTTGTCAGGATCCGTAATGATTTTAAATAAATAACAAATGACACGCACACACACTAATGGTTAATATATAATAATAAATAGTATATATATTGAGTAAATATGGAAGAAATAGAATACAAAGTAAAATACTAAATAACTAAATAATTAAAAGTATCTAACGGTGTCTAAACAAAAAGGATGTGTGTCTAAATGGGTCTCTAAAACGAATCTATATGTAACTATGCGTCGCGAGACTCAACCTCTTAAGGTGACGATCTCCCCCACTTCTTTCCTACGTCACGCATCTCTATGGGGAGATGTCTCTCTATGGGTATTATACTACAATATATTTTATCTTTTAGAAATTATCCAGAACGAATATAATTAAAATTTTCACAATTTAGTCTTCTCCGGCTTGAAATGTCCATCTTCTTCGCGCGCGTAATAAGCAACAACTAAAAATATAGTAATAACGTCACATCATTACACGCTCTGCAGATATGTAAATCGTCGCCCAATATCATGGCTGATATCACGAACGAAAATCAGTTGCACAATCCAATTAGCAAGATAAATCAGACTCTAACGACACGTTAGTGAATGTCAGGGTGAAAAAACGTTGCATTGCGCATTTAATGGTTACCAGCTCGAAGGACACTGACATGGGGTTTCATGTGCGTCTCGGCCGTTGATAAATCGTGCCACTTATTATCGGCGACACCATCGGCGAAATGTCTGCTGGATTAAAAAGCAAACATCGAGGTGATAGTGTGTCCCGTAGCTCGTGCCACCAATGAAAATCAATTTGCGCACTCGGCAGGAAATAGTTGACGAAGGCGTCAAAGGGAAAGAGAGAAAAAGAAACAGGTAAAAATAACGAAGCTCAGTTAGCCGGCGAAAGTAAGGAGAGAAGGAGAAGCCGGATATCGTTTCTGGAAAAAGTTTCCGTCGAAATTACACACGCGGAGCGTATAGAGGGTGAGCGCGAAGTGGACAGAGCCGCAGTGTCGGCAAAGGGTGGAAGAAGGCGGAGATGGAGGAACTTCCCTGATTAGCGGTATTGTTCAGGAAACGGAGTGAATCCGTATATTGTGAGGTTCGCGAATACCGCGTCCATTGTTGCTGTATTCCAATCTGGTTTGGCCAGGCTCAGTGACTATCAAAGCAGCAAATTGCGTTTCCAGTCTTGCATAAAGTTGTATACCCTACGTGCGTTGTCTCTGTCAGTCTCTCCTTCTCTGTTTCACTCTTTTCCTCGCTCTAGCTCACTCACATGGCCATTTTGCGTCTCTTCGTGTCTTTCTCTTTCCCTGTCCCTTTCTCCTCCTCTGTCTCTCTCTATCTCTTCCTTTACCACTCTTTCTCTCTCTCTCTCTCTCGCTCTCTCTGTGTGTGTATCCCACCATCGATATCAATCCCAAAGAGACCGTTTCCGAAACGCCGATAACGAATTCGCGAAACCCAATTAGAAATACGCGAATGGGTCACCCGAAATTGGAGGGAAAATTTGTGAAATTCGTCACGAAGGAGAGAAACGAAAATGAGCACCGTCGAAGTGCATCATTTTGTATTCCGCTTGACCGTGTTTTGTTCCCTTTAAAAATTTCAGTGTCCTTTTCCCGATCGTGGATAGAACATTCGCCATTAGCTTTCGGCCCAGCTGCAGATTATTATCTCGGATAGGTAATTACGTTCGACTTTGGTTCTTTTGCGGTAACGTTTGCCGCCGAAGAAATTTATTCAAATGAGATGCACGCGTGTGATTAATTAAAGGGGGCGAAACTCTCGTTCGATTTTACCCCGTAATTGTTGCATGGTGCACTGAAACTTTGGGCCGTAATGCGTGGACGAATTTAGCATCGACTAAATCGGAACGATTATTCGGAGGATGACGAAAATCCCGCGACTATTGCGAAACGATTTTCAGTTCGATGTTTCGACGAGCATTTCGAGTTCCGATTGAAAGGTGAATCGTAGCGCCGCGAATACTCGACGGTCCGAGTGTCACGATGGTGTGAAAGTTTTCCAATTAAATTTCCACGATTGCATATCGGCCTTACTTCTCTCGACTGTTATTGTTGGAAAGAAGATAATGCCCCCAAACTGTTGGGTTTCCCGGGAAACGCAAGTAATTGTAATCCCACAATCTTGCGAATGATCGATATCTCAACATTTGTTTCAACAATTTTTCTCGCTTTATTAATATTCCGTAATATTAAGCTCAGTGGCTTCGTCTCGCAAGCTTTTCTTGGATATGAATATTCAAAATGGAATATGAAATATCTAAGTTTGAGTCTGGGCATATTCTCATGTAGATTTCGTAGAATTGGATATATCACAGGATTTAGTGTGTGTTGCTTGAAATTAATTTTGTAATTACCGACTAATAACTCTGTCCTTCATGATGTTAGTGAAGTAATCGAATATATTTCTAGTTGTTGGTAAAGGGCATTTTTCGTATTTTTTTCTTTTTTACATTTTTATACATTCGTTGTGATATTATTTGTGAAAGATCCGTAGAGATAATTATGTTATTAGTTTCATTGTATTTCTACCATACAATCTGACAATTATGGTGCTAAATATCGTCAATTTCCGACTGATTTATGTCAAGAAATGAAAAAAACTGATTTCCATTCTATGTGTAATGAGGACTGAACGACTCTTAATAATTGAACAATGAAAGACAAAACTAATTGATACAATAATACTTTAATAATATCGTTATACATTTTTGAGACCATAGAAAATGCAACTCAAAAACGTATAACGTTTAATAACAATTAACTCCTACTACGGCCGTTTTTCTTGTATAATTAATTGTTTACTTTTTCGCGTATGTATACTGTCGTAGAGATTTGCAGAATTCCAACATTCCAAAGTTTCGCACCCCAGAAAACCAAGACCTTAATTGGTTAGCCAACTATACCACTTTTTTCCTTTTTTCATTTTTTTCTTGAAATGTCCACTCATCCTCGGAGCAAATTGCAGACCTCGCACTCTTAACTCCAATACTGCACGTATTTTTCCGCAGACAATTTATGTATGAACAGTTTATAATTTTTGGGAGTACTGGATTAATACTATTTGCTTTTCTTCTAGAAAATTCTCAGATCAATCGTGTAATCTCTTCGATTCAAAAAATGTAATTGAATTTGAAGCATTTTTTTTTATAACTACTATATAAAACCGCAAAAAATATTCTACTTTCTTGAGTTAAACGAAACATTTTGCATATCTTTGACTAAATAAGCATTTTTGATGAAAATAGAATTACAAAAACAACTGTACTTTTTAACAGCAACCACATTCCGCGCACCATATAAGCCGTTCAGGTCAAATGGATTAGCTCCACTTTTTGAATTTCTGGAAAATTTAAGTGTCAAAGCACTTAATTAAATTTACTAACTCTTTATGCTTATAATAAATTTCCCTAATGATGACGACTAATATCATAAAATTACGAAATCTGTTTGGTCATTCAATAATTAATAATTTATTTCCGATGTAAATCTGATTAGCTGCAACTCTATTGCACCTTATTCGTTTCATATTTCGTTAGATGAAAGATCCATCCTATTATACATTCCGCAATATTTATTTGTATTTATATTTTAAAGAGTACTTAAAAAAAAGTGTATATTACTTCATCACATTTCTCCACTTTAAGCTTTAGCAAGAGTATGGCTCATATCATGATCTCTATGATTCAGAGGGCGCGTAAAATTCTTACCGAAATAGCCGTAGTAGAATAGCCATAGTCATTAGCTTAATATTGCAAAATACACGAGTGAATTGAAAGATAATAAAAATCAGAGATTGGCGAGCCGAGAAAATCCGGCTACAGAATTTGATTGTTACGCGGTGCAGGGACTATCGATTCAGTGTCGGCTGTTCACCCGAGCCGCGGCCTCTTGAGCGACAAAAGAAAGCAGAAAAAGTCTCTTGCTCCTTCCTTGGAGACGTGATCGACATAGATGACCGAAACCTATTGTCCGGGAACGTCGTTACGCGCGGCAGTCCTTTCGTAAAGCAGCTCTGTGTAGAGAAATTTCTGTATGCACATGCACGATCGCGCTTGTGCATGTGTACATACCAGTGTCGTTTCGTAAGGAATCAACCGACAAGATTTCCTAAGCGGATGAGGATGAAAAATTCAATAGAAGATTCTAGAAGAAAATCGCCTAGAGAATGGGCCGTTCCTTTCCTGGAAATTTTATAGAACTATGGGGAAATATTAATCCTAAGTGATCCCGTTGAAAGGCCGATTACGATTAAGCCTCTCGGAAATGAAATCGAATGGATTCTGTCTTTTTAAGGGGTCGACAAACTTCTTTTTGGGATACTTCTGTGTATTTTGCAAAACTCTTGAAAACTCTGTTTACTAATTTACCAATATTTATTGCCCTTAACGTCGTTTTTTTTTGATATTGTATATTGTTGCAAGGAATCTCGCCTTCGGGATGAAAGAATTCAAGTATAAACGGTTGCAATTAAAAGCTGCAAATTCCCTAAACTTCTGCCGATATATTTTTATATTACATCTATTAAATTTAAATGCAAATAATACACAGAGTGCTATAAGTGTCTCGTCGAAATATCTGAGTTTATATTGCAAGTAGAAAGATGACACAATATACCTACATTCTTATATTTGTACCTAAATGAAAATTCGAAGCATCATTTATATCATCATTTTTACCTGCAGTTTATTTTACAAAGTTGTCGAATCAGTCTCCCAAAACGTTCGATTTGAACTAGCACCTCGTCGGAAATCCAATCTCGTCGAGATTCGTCAAAATAACGAATCAAAATTATATTACCATCGTAAAAAAAAATTGTCATTGCATAAACCGAATTGTTATTTATAGCATTCAGTAACAAAACAAACTTGACCCAACGGCATTGTTACTTCACGCCAGAGATGGTATTACAGCACTCTCGTAATTACGCCGAGCATTGATACGGATGATATAATATAGCGACGCGCTGTTGTGGAAAACACCAACACAAAGATATGTCCTGTTGCGACGAGATTGATTAATAATACGCAAGGACGCTCCCATTGTAATTAAATTGGTCTCGCGTGAAATCTACATTACAGGCCTGGCCTGGATTTTCATGCGCGGCTATCATGTAGAATTTGCAAAAGGTACATGCATTCGATTTGTCATCGACAACATTGCACGATCTTTTATCCTAACGTCATTTTCGATCGGCAAATCCCGGGGTAATTGAAAGTAAATGTCGCTCGGAAAACATACACTTCCGACCGCGGAAAAGCGTTCAATTAAGAATCACGTTTTGCCGGTAGCACGATCTTCGCTTAAGCTCGAAAATAATTGAAAGCAAATTTCACTCCTCTCGTCGACATATCGTCGGGATACACCGTAAGTAATTTCTTTATCACATCGCCTCGTAAGGTTCTTGTTGTAACGAAACAATCGATAGATAGGCCACCACCGGAGCGTGTGTTATCGTACGTCGTGCACACGATAGAACAGTCAAAGCGAATGCAATCACGGAATGGAATTGACAGGATGAGTTACCGAGAAAAAACTGGGACGACATGGTAAAAGATAAAAAATAAAGAAAGATAGAGACAGAAACGGTAGAGGTAAGGAGACGAAGTAACGTTGGAAAGGAGAGGCGCGTAAGATTGGGGGGAAAGCTTTCCATGCGAGATGGTACTTTCTTGCGGGATTGAGCTTTCGTGGCGTGAAAAATAGCGATTCTGATTCGTGACCGGCAGAGAGGCATACGCAACTTGGCACCATATTTCGCGTACAATGGAACGAAATTGACTATCTAGAACCGGCATTTCGTGGGCACGAATGAAAGAGAGGCCCGAGAGACTTCCGTGCGCACTCGCTCCGCTTTGAATCGAATCGATCGGCGATACAGTAGACACGACTGTACACAAATTCTTCGCCCCTCGTTGCGAATCTGCTTTCGGCCGTTCCGACAGAATTCCATGGTTGCCTCGAGGCGCTTATTCATCGGACCGAATTCCTCCGCGAATAGAAATCCCGTAAGAAACGTTGGTCGAGATATTCTTTGCTTTTCTAATAACACGCGTGATTGTGGTGGTTTCGTGTCCCTCGGTCGTTCTTCTTCGATGTCTCTTTAATGGAACGATGTATATGGTTGGAAATTATTAACGTGGCTGTTTATATTACTTTCTGGATTATTATGTTTTTAGTGAAAATAGCGAGAGATTTTTTTTTCATAAACAAAAGTCTTTTTATCGGGGAATAATAAGAAAATGCGAGCAAAGTTTCTAGGTCACAAATTACGATGGTTGAAGATATGGAGCACGAGAGGGGGATCCATAAAAATTTGTCATTTATAATGTCAAGTTGAAAAATTGCTCGAATGTGACTCAGCGTGTTTGCCCCATGGGTTCTTCGTACATGATCAAAATAATAAAGATATTCGATGTACAGAATTGCTAAAATGAATAGGAACAGGAAGGCTCAGAATTTGTGGCTTCTTTCCGAGAGGGTGGAATCGATTGCCAGAGTACGGGGATTGATTGACGGAGTTTCGGCTTGTTTCTCCCGTGTCCGGTTACGTTTGATTTCCGTCTCGTTAATTTTCAGCTATACCATCGGTCAGGCTGCCAAAGATTTAAAATCTTGAAGGTCTTTCCATTTTACACAAGCGCTGTAAAATTAATTTAACATTGTTCTGTCCTGAATCCATCACTTCTTTCAATGTTTTGATATTTCACTATATCTTGCCTGTGGTTTCACGAATTAAATGTCGAGATACAAAATTGCAGTCATCTGACAAGCATGCATTTGCATGCGGCTCACTTTAGTTCCACGAATTTACAAAAAGCTAATGAATTTCGTCTGCGTTTACTGCTTGAATAAATATTATTTCTGACAGGCCATCTTCTTAACACTAGAATTACCGGCGTTAAATCTGTTATATTTAAATATATTAAATAAGTACTTTGAAAAAAGGGGAATTCAGAGGTGGAAACGATAATTGATTCGGTAATTTATGTTTTATGAGATGGACGTAGAATATCCATTCTGTAACTCGCCTATAATCTTAGAGAATTTTTGGAAAAAACTGTGTACCAGTCATTTTGACTGGTTTGGTATTTCTAGTGTTCATGCATGGAACATCGTCTGAATTATCGCTTGCTGAAACTACTGTATTCACTGAATTCGTTATGCAACTTCATTGCCCTGCAAGTTTTAACTGGCGATTTTCTGAAATTTTCGAATATATTCAGTATAAAAATGTTACTATAACTTACTAAAAACTATTATCATGAAGGTCATTAGAGAATACTTACAATTCCACGATATAACACGCACTGTATTCGAATTATATTTCACAGCAATAGAATTTGTCAGGCATGAAAAATACAAGATGCAAAAATCAGCTACAAAACAACCAATTAAAAATTCATCCTTACACCTGTATAAACAATAAGAATACTTCTTAAAAATTATTTTCAATAAGTTCTGTATATTATTTCCTTCAAATGGCCATCATTTTGTTCTTAATTTGGAAAAATCAATAGTAAAATCATTATTATATTTTAAGCTGATCCAGTGACTTGTAGACTACCCTGCATGTTCGGTCTTCAAAGCGTGAACCAGATTTAATATCCAAATTTCTCTGCACCATGGATCGTCTTCAAGCAATATCCCCCAACCACAACATTTCCTTTAGCCTTCAACGTCAAAATCGTTAAATGGTGCTCCCAGTTCCACGATATAACGTACACAGGATTCGCGTTACGTTAATCGCATCAGCCGCAGCACCGCGCCGAAATCCTGCCATCGTCTGGACAGCATGCTTGGAAACAATTATTACCACTTGGCAAACTCAAACAGTCTATTCCGTAGGCGTACGGTGGCTTCCCACACTCGGTGCACACAGTGAACTTTGAATGTCTGTGAGCTGCCGTATATCGGCGATACCAGCACGCGTGCATGCCAAAAGTGCGAATACGTTGCGCTCGTTTGGCATACGTGGATACATACATATCCACCGGACTGCATGCACGGTGCATCGGGTAAATTGCACGCAACCGAGCATCCCGGTTAACGAGGCAGTTAGGTCTAGTCCTGATCAGACGCGGAAACTTTTGCCGTTTTCTTTGGAATGAATTCAACGCAGCCGTATTTTTATGGAGGGAATTCTTACTGGCGACTGTTAGACCGCAGACGTAATTAGGGCTCGGAATTATAAAGACTTGCTTGTAATTGCCGGTTTTTAGACGCTGAAAGCATGGGATTCCTTATTACTTGAAGAAGTTACCTCTTATCGTCTTTGGTCTTGTTCTTATCCTCCTCTTTGCCGGTCTCTTTCTCTCTGCTGTTCCCTATTCTTTCGTCGTCGTGTCTAGTTTCTTCCGGCACGTGGGACGAACAACTTTAGATTTTCGTTTTTTGGGTCACAATACTGGCATTCTGCTTAACACTAGAACTACCAAACCAGTCAAAATGACTGGTACACAATTTTTTCCAAAAATTCTCAAAGTTTATAGGAGAGTCATAGGAGAAATATTCTACGTCCAACTCAAAAAACATAAATGACCGAATTGATCATCTTTTCTGCCTCTTGATTCCTCTTTTTTCAAAGTATTTTTTAAATATATTTAAATATAATAGATTTAACGCCGGTAGTTCTAGTGTTAAAAATCTCTATGAAAATAATTTACCTAATACGCAGATAAGGTAGATACTTTATTCTTATTCTTAGACGTTTAATGTATGAATATTTATCATCGTTTTCTCCGTCATTTCCTTATGAGAATATCTGACCATATAAAGTAAACACCCAAGCATGCACCAGCATCCTTCAACAGCTGACAATAACTGTACTATAAACGTCCTCATCGTCCAAATTCAAAATATGCACTATCATTAAAAAACGAGCCATTTTGAACCTTCTCTCTCACAGCGTAATATCCTTTTTCTTCAAAAATCACCGAAGACTGTCTCTCCTACTTCTTCAATGTCATAAAAACCACTTCTATCGGGGTAGTATTATCGTCTCCTTCCCGGAGAAAAGCACCAGTCATAACAATTGTCAGCCGAAGTAACGGAAGCGTAAGATTGATGGAATTAAAAACACGACCCTCCTCGCAAGCCAAAAATTCATCCCGTGTTATCAGTCTCACCCTCTGCGGTTCCTTTCAGTCTTCTCTCTTTTTCGCCACCTTTTTCTCCTCGGTTCTTCGCGCTGGTCCGATATACCGACTCTCATCGCGCAACTTCCTCCATCGTTTGCTCCGGCCAGCTCGGTAATATCCACGCCGCGGAGTCGCTTATTGGGTTGTTATCTAATCGACTGTGCCACCCGATATAGATATACCACGTATACCGGCTACGACCTGTGCTGCTCGACTCCCTCGATTAGTCTATTTAACGGCGCTAATTGAACGCGAAACTGCACGTCGCTACGGGTTTCTCACTTCCGCGAGGAAGACGGGGGAGAAATTCGTGAAACGTGCGCGGTCCTCGGGATCAGCAAAAAAATGGAGAACTCTCGGGAAGGTCCCACGTTTGCGTTTCTAATGCTAAGCTCGTTCTTTTTTTGCGGGGGACAGGAAATTTGTTTAAATTCACCTTAGAGATGATACTGCACGGAATCGTGGAGAAACGAAGCACGAAAGAGCGCGGTGCTTGTTTGCAATGCTGATGAAGTTGCTGTGTTTCTTTTTAGGCAGCTTCAGCTTTTATGAGAACAGCCGGTTGAAAGGACTTGTGGGATGGATTAATTTTTATTAATTTCTTATATGCGAGGATGGTGCTGGTTAATTTATTGTTGACGACTATGGTGAAAATATTGATTGTTTGGGAGTTGGGGTTTTTTAATAATGGAAACTGTAAAGGTAGAAAATTCATCTTGCAGGATATTTAGGAGATTAAGGTCGTTTGTATGCTTAAGCGTTGTTCTGTGATTCGGAAGTTCTGTGCTTTTGAGTTGTTTAGGATTTTGTACATCTCATAGGGGATGTTGCATTTGATCCGTGCTTGTTGAAGGGTTAAACAAATGAAGGAAACGATGATTATTAAAGTTATGCTTCTATTTGTGATTCATTTGCAATTGTAAAATAAAGAGCTATTAGTCATATTGGTACTTCACCATACAATTTCGTAGAAAGTATTTGTCAAAGAACTGACAATAAACGATAAACAAACCCACCTATATTGGTAGATCCTAGATAAAATAACTTAACGTAGCAGATAAATCCGAGATACAGACCAAGAAGGGCATCAAACGAATCTCTTAAACAGCTCGGATACTATGTATGTACACAACTTTTTAAAACTCAATTCCTCGATCAGTTTAATCATACACATTTTCTTCATCCCTCTTGTCACTTGCATGAAAGAATGATATGAAAATCCTACTCTCGTAAACTGTACGAAATGAATTCAATCGGATAAAAAAATGTGAAATAAGCAAAATTGAATAATCTATAGACGCAAGTTGAGGGATTTTCAGTAAGCTTCCAAGGAAGAAAACGGATTCGCATGGATGAGCTCTGCAAATAGTTACCGTTGTTTCAGAAAGATGAGAAAATATCGTATTCATTGTAAGCCTTACTCGTTGAAATATCTTTATATATTCTCCACATCCAACTCGAGATATTCGAATAGGTACTTGACCGCTTCCAAGACCCTCCTTTCTTTTCGACCGCCTCCCTCTTATCCCGACTGACTTATAAAAGAAAGTACGTCTACTTGCGCCGGTGTATGCCCCTTTTATGCCTTCTTTGTCTGCGCACACTGACCCATCGATGCTCCAAGAGACAATCTTACGATCTCGAAACGACCGGATGCATCTCTTTAGATCGATCTCTTTGAAGTGCAGATATCGAATTTTACAAAAGCCGCATGTGCTTTTATCGTATTTTTTTAGCCACAGACGTTCCTTTTTACTCGATGCCATTTTTCCTGCTTTTCAGACGTAACGTGTTTTAGCTGTAATATCGGAGAAGTTCTCAAAGCACGCTGTATCTTCGGATAACATGGTTTTGATCATCTGCGGATTGTTTTTTAACAATTGTTACTTTATTTCTTTTACCTCGAATCGATTAGCTTAGTAAAGCATTTCAATTTTCTTTATCATGGCGAATAGTGGACTTTCACTAATTTAAAGAATTCAAACTATATTTAAGGTTACGAAATATACCTACGAACGATCATGTTTTGCTGAAGCAACGTAAACTTTCTATCCGTGAGTTATGAGCCGTAAAATACACGTATCCCTCGTAATTTAAAGAAATTATCCTATACGTCAGCATGGATCAACAAGAGATAGATGGTGGAAATTATGTTGATATTAACACTTTACCAACCGGTAGCCTATAAATAGGCTTTTTGTCACCAACGCTTAGACTTTTAGTTTATTAATCGGTTCCCACGGCAATCACTAATTTGTTATTTATTATTGTAGTGGAAGTGTGTTAAGGAGTCAGTGAGAATCATTTGTAATTTTCAAAGAGATTCTAATTTTCTTTAGGCAATCTAAGCCGAAACAAATCCTTTAAAATGGGTAGAATGCTCAAACAATAGCGGTCGGTAATGTGTTAAAAAAGATGTTTGGTGAAGGAATCAGAGGCTCCCTTTGTTCTTTTGTCGTACCGCTACATTGTTTCCAATCTTCGCATAGTACATCTTTCGATCACCGGGAATTTTTACAAGACTGTATCGCCCGAATTCGAAGACCGAACGATTATTTTCCGATGGTTTAGCTCAGTAGGAAAATTTGGTGACGAGTTTGTAAATTTCTCTTCTTTACTGAACTGACTTGTTAATTATTGAAAAAATATACACTGTGTACGAGGTGTTGTAGTTGTCTTATAAGGTATTGTACTTCGCGTAGTGAAATGACTTGTCGATGCTTTGCGATGATCGGGTAATTTTTGACTGGTAATTTTTGTTTCTATCTGCTGATTCTTGCGAAAACCTGCTTTCTTAAAGCTTTGGCTTTCCCTCCCCCATCATCCTTGAGGGTGCATTCGTTAGAGAAGAGATTTGACCTAACCACACATAGGCATGTAGGTGGAACTTTGACTTTGCGACTCCAGCCATCCGTCGGTGTTAAATTCAAAGTTGGTGGGGTGGAAGTCGAATGCGCTATAAGTAATTAGGCCAGGAAATAAAGCTAATCTAGGCTAATAAATAGGCTAAGCTAATTGTTGGGTATTTGGGTAGAAAATTATCCGACAATGTGATAATAACTAAGTGAATATATGTTTCTCGTCTACACGTTACACGCACTTAACAAAAGACTAAACTACACGTGGCGGAAAACGCCATGGACAAGCTGATGCAGGCAGGCGTGCCAACACACATTTTTAACACTAATAAAACTAGGCCAGGAAATACAGTTAATCTATAGCTGTTGAGACACGGAAGGCAAGAAATTGCAAGGCCGAGCTGTATTACCCTCATGCTAGAGTGTCCCCTTAAGTACGTCGGCCCTTTTCTTGACCTTCCGGAAAAACGGTGATGTGAATACAATTATCAAAGGTTCTGAAGATATTAAATACTCAAAAAATAGCTGTGTACGTCGGCCACATCGTAAATTTCCTGGTTTTACCTTAATTCTAAAGATCGTTGCTTCGCGACGGAACAGTAGTTACTCTCTGAGACCCGACCCTAAGATCGGCGCTCTCGCAATTGTAAGAATTTTTCTGCCCAAACAAACCCACTACAAACATATTTACACATAGTTGTTGCAACAATGAAAACCTCTAACAGTAATTGTTCTCTTTCTTTTTCAGAACGCACCGATTCGACGGTTTTCCACGGTCAACCAGTGGTTCGATTCTGCAAGTTATTTCGCACTGTCTGTTATCCTTCCGCGCGGCAACACTTGGGATAAAAGCCGAAGTCTAAAGCGTAAAAACGAACGTAAAGCTGCCATCGAGCCGGAAAGAAAAAGGGGGAGATTAATTAATCGGATAAATGAAAGTGAGAAAAGCGGCGTATCGCTGTTTTCGCGATCCCCATCCCCCGTCACGCGGAATTCGTTGCGCGCGATCCTAGAGGCCCGTGAGAACGATAATGCGGATAAAGTCGAGGAAATCAATAGGAGTAATTAGCGGTAGTAACCGATCGAACGAAGCCCCCAGCCGCGTTTTCTTTTCCACAAAGATTCCACGAGACCATCAGGCCTGAGTCTACGGTCGTCCTGTCGAGCTTCGTTTATCCCGATAATTTGGAAAGACGAGGAAAGCTAATTAAAGTCAATGATCGACTCTAACGGTAAGATAAGATCTTAATCGCAATGTCGATAACAAGAAAAAAATCGCGCGGCAGGACCCTCGTTCTTTCTCCTTTTCCTCTTTCGCTCTCCGTTGCTTCCAGTAGGAGAAATAAGTCAAAACTTTGCCGTGCTTTGCAAAACGTAACGCGATACTGAAAATTCTTAACTCCTGCCATCCTCCGCCGGAGAAAGTCGGCGTTCCTCTCGTTTGCTCTGTAATTACGTTTACTTTTATAATTTAAACCAACTAGTTAATTAAGAGAAGCACCGATGTAGACGGCTGGGCGAGCGACAAACAAGACGGTTAAACAGACGACGAAGTCTCTGATTCGCGCAACTTCCCTCGCTTCTTAATATTCCCGATCAAAGGATCCACTACCATTTTTGATCCTCCAAGAGAGTGCTCGCGATAAAGCCCCGTTGCGTTTGAAAATCTGCGAGACAGATCGGGGTAGGAAGATCCAAATATCACCGATAAGAAGGACCCGGTATAACCGAGAGGATGGTGACGCGGCCGATACAGCTTATCTCCTTTTTCCTTGTCTCGTACGAACGGATGACGAAGAGTATGCGATCTCGTTACGCGCCGGTGAACTCTCCTCGCCTCTTCCTTCGTGCTCGATAAGTGCTGATTTCCATAATGGTCCCACGTACGAGTACACTTACTTACGGCATTCCCTCTCTCTTCTCCGTCCTCCCGACGAAACTTCTCTCCACCCCCTGTGTTTTATCGTCCTACGAATTGAAGGGTTAATAATTGCTTAGCGGCGAGATAAGCTTTTTTCTACCGCCGGGAGATTATTCGCGATCCGTTTTATCGAGGCAGCGAATTTCCGATCGAAAGTTCCACTGCATTATAATAACGATTCGATTGTTCGCGGAGGATAATCCCAAACGGGGTGGGATTTGAATTTTTTGGGGGTAATAATATATTTCTGGGGTAGAAAAATCAAAATTCGATGGCTACGGAATTGAAATTCTTGGAGAGGGGGTGGAATTTTACGTTGATGGTTGAACCTTTCGTTATCGCTTTTCGTCTTCTACGACTTTAATTAGTGTTCCCAAAATGCTCGCCGGTCTCCTTGGAAGTACAGCGAGCATACGATTTCCATAGAGAGTGTTCTTGCGCCCTTATCGAACTCTGAAACTTCTCCTCTTCTACACATAACCTACACGCTTCCTCCATCTCCTAGCTGCTGTCTGTATGTATATATGTATATATACGTACGTATTACTGCTAGCCATTTCACTTTATCTTACATCAAAGAGACGCGGACCAAAATTTCCGCCGCGAGATGAGAATTCGGAACGAGCAGACGCGAGTAAGCCCACGATAGATCTCGTGAGCGTCTATCTTGGAATTATTTTTCTATTTAAAGAGAACCCCCCCGTTCGATGTCGCTTCGACGAGCGCTTTAACCTCCCAGGAAAGTGATCAGTCTTTCCGTCGAAGCTTTTCCAGACGGTCTGTAATGTTTCGAATCAGAAAACTCAAAGGAGGACGCAGAATAGAAAATAACATGGGGTCAACTGGAGTGAGTTGGGAAATAAGGAATTTAATTGCATTTAATGGTTTCAAACATTACTGAACAACACTGTCATATGTTTCTGTACATTCGTACGTGTGGAACGTGTAGTCTCACGGGGACATTCGGTACTAAATATTTTCAGTATATACAATCATAGTTTTTTGAAGAAAAATACATCTTGTTATTTTACGTTGAGAGCGATAAAACTTTTACACGCGATTTTTTGGCGGTGGTAGTAATTTCGGAGATGGTACGTGTAGATCCAACAGCATGAGGATAGTTTTAACTTTTCGACATGAGTTATCGTCCAATAGAAAAATATTTAAGTTCGTCATCCCTAAAAATATATCAAGTTTTATCAACGTCGCTCTTCGCCGTTTGGCAGAAGTTCCTTGCAAAAATAATTCTTCCTACATTCCACATAAGACAACTTTAGACTGATCTCTTTCCCTGAAAGAATACACCATCTCGTATCTGCATTAAACGTTCTTTGCACGCTTAAATATTCTGCACACTTTGTACATTAACCCTTTGCGGTCCGAATTATTTTCTCAATTTTGTAGTGAGCTAAATGAAATTAATTTCACAACATTTTCTATCATTGGTTATTCATTTTTTTAAATTATAACAATAACTATAGACACTGGCGGATATTTAGGTGATATTACAAAGTCGTTATGAAATTGGAAAGTCGATATTAAATCGCTGGAAAATAAAATGAAGTGGAAAGCTATGTCGAGTATAGCTCGACATAGGACTGCAAAGGGTTAACTTATAAAAACATTAATTTCATTAGCCTCCCTAACATCCATAAACTCTCGGCAAAACGAACTACAAATCCCCACCTTACAAATCAAACAAACCCCTAACAACCTTTTCTTGCGTACTTATCCCTCTCAGTAATGCAAATTACAAGCGGTCGATAAATTCCGCGATAGGCCGAATCTCGGGCAAATACCTGGAAACGCGAAACAGAGCGTTATTTAATATTTGAGCAGAATGCAACTGAAATTTCAGGGAAGACTGCGCAGTTGCGTGGGGCTGGCGCGGTAGCGGGTTAATCGGCGCATCTGAGACGAGTCTAAATGAAGAACCATCGTCGCGGGGACCGGTGATCGATACCGATCGTAAGAAAATTCGCGTGGGTGTCTGTGCATGTGTGCGTGGGTGTGTTGTCGGTAAAGGGAATCGTGGTGGCAGGACGCTGCGGGGGGAGGGTCGGAGAGCAAGATGGAACTCTTCCTCATTCTCGTCTGTCTGATTGCACCGCCCACCCTCTCGCTCTCGATCAAGAGCAAGCTCAATCCACGGATCGTTCAGACACGATACGGCGACCTGCAAGGAATCGTGCGGTCCTTCGAGTACGCCAAGTTCCTCAAGCCGATCGACGTGTACCTTGGCATACCCTATGCAACTCCACCGGTAGATGGTAACAGATTCTCACCGACCAGGGCGCCAAGTCCATGGGAAGGAGTCAGGTGAGTTTCGGATTTATTCCATTTCCACCTTCCCTCTTGTTTCTCTTAACCGTTTGCGTACCACGAGCCACTTTCGCGCTCTTCAGATTTTGTGTCGAGAAAAGTCAGGGCATTTGGCCGAAACAGACAAGTGACGGCCCACCCGAAAAATTTTTTTTTTTTCGACACATAATCGGAGGAGTGCTATCGCGCTCTTCGGCTTTTTTCGAGACGTAATCGAAGGAGCGCTGTCGCGCTCTTCGGCTTTTTTCGACACGTAATCGAAGGAGCGATATCGCGCTCTTTGGCTTTTTTCGACCGTGTTTTTTCAAAACCCTCTGGTACGCAAACGGTTAAGGAGGGAAAATGTTCCATTTTCTCTCGTCGAGGTTTATTTTTCCTGAATTTTTTTCCTCGAGACAAAACTGGCCCAAACGAGATGTTTCCCTTATGTATTTGTTAAAGTTCACTACTATGTTATGTAATCTTTGTGATTGAAAAACATGTATTTATACTCTCGTGCGTAAGGGCATTTGTGTTTTCTGTTTGTGAATAAAGTTATTATTTCATCTTTCCATTTTCACTCTGGCGATGGGATATTCGTGGTTCCTTGATTAGCTTGAGGATTTTCTTTGGGTTTTGTTCTCTCGATGTTATTGCTGTTGCAGGTACTTTGTTGGCTGTTGAAGTGTAATAAACGTCAGGAGATTCTACTCTTTCTATTTTCTTGCAATTGTGAGAATCTATGGTGATTTAGCAATTAGTTACTTATTTTTCTAGCAATTTTCTCGTACGTAATTTGTTAAGTAACGAATTTTTAATATCCGTTTAACTTTGTGCTCTTGAATTATAAAAAATACTTTCAAATCTTCACCCGAGTTTCACGCGATTCTATTTGCATGCTAAATCTGTTCTCGTTTATAAACAAGCGACAATTAATTGTATTATGCCGGCGTACAGTGCAACACGGTATAAGAACCGGTCAATGGCTCAGGGTTCATCACAATATCCCATTCCATGCGCCTCATACAAAGTGGCACAAACGATCTTCCAATTTGTTCTCATTTTCGAGCATGAATAGATCCAAGTGAATCCCTCTTAACAGATTATCGGAATCGTTTGGTCCAGTCTGCCCGCAAAAGCTGCCAGATATCTCGAATGAGCAAGAAGCATTGGAACGTATGCCTAAAGGGCGATTGGAGTACTTAAAGAGGCTGTTACCTCATCTACGAAATCAGAGCGAAGATTGTCTCTATTTGAACATCTACGCGCCGGCAATGGGTGAGTAACAATTCCAACAATTATCACGGTAATTTAATTCCACCGAAGAATTTATCGTATTTAGGGAATTACGGTTCGTCGTCCTGTCAAGCGGTGCCTTTTGCACGCGGCTAACTTTATCGGAATTATTATATCGTGTGCAGGACGTAAAATAAATTAAACGCGTTGGCAATTCCACTCGGGGAAGGAATTCCCAATAAATAATCGTCCTCTGCCATGGCTCGTACTTCAACCGCTTTTTCCATTTCGCGGAAGATCGATAAGACATATCAAAGTTCTCCCCTGCGGGGGAAACTTTTCTCAAATCAACGTAGGAGATATTGTTTCGCTTTTCCGGGAGAAGCGAGTCTCGTAAAACTTTGAATCCTGTTTCTTTGGATCTCATTGAAACGGGCGACTCGATGTCAGTTTCAATCGAAACGCTTTCTATCGGCTAAGTCCGTTACAGCGGTTGTAGCTGGCGTTCGTCGCCGAGTTCCCGAAATGTTTAGGAAATTTTTCCGCGGCAAAATTCTTGTTTCGAATGACGCTCTCGTCTCGCGATAAATAAGACAGCGAGAAGTGGCAGCAGCCGGTTTACTTCGGCGACGCAGAAACGTCGAACGTCCCGGCATGTACACGCAATATATTTTTCTCCCATGCGCGCCCTCGTCTCGCGCCATCCCCCTAGTGTTTCGTTGCGCCAACGTTTCTCACGTCTTCCCTTCACCCTTCTAGACTTACCGGGGTTTTTATTTCTCTCAAGGCATGCCACGTATGCTGAAGAGAGAGAGAGGAATGGTTTCAATAATCGTACATCATTGCATTTTCTCCGCGAAATAGGAAATTTTACTTCTCCTTGCGCCTTCGACTTTCTTCCTTCGCCTTTCCTTCCTTTTCGTACTCTTCGACCTTCCTTTTCTTCTTCAGTGCGCATGCTTTCTCTCTCCATCTCCCTTCCTTTATTCCCGCCTCTGTTTCTCTCTCTTTCCAGCCAGAAATTGAACGGCAAAGACGACGTGAAGGCGATGACGTCGCTCTCCCGGCAGATACGTGCGCGCGTATATATACGTCACCGTACATGTACGCATTTACACGTCGATGAGTGGATGGAAGGAAAGAAAAGGGAGGACGAAGGGTGCACGTTGGTACGACGAACCACAAAGTAGACCTCCATATCGAGCAACTCAAAATGTAAATCGCTCCCTGGTAGCGAATACATCGTATTCCGTTCTCTGGTTTCGTCTCGATAGTTTGCTTTGCTAAGAACAATCAGGTGAGCGGATAAAACGTAAATCGAAAGGAGAAGAAGCGAACAGGTTGGAAATAGGGTCGTCGATCTTTGAAATCTATTCCGATGTGGCATCAAAGAAGGTGGAATGGAAAGGTCCAATTTCGTGCTTATACTACTTTCTTCTTCGTTTCAACACTGTTACTTAGAAATAACGAAACAATTATCTTCACTTTAATTTGCTTCGATTATAAATTTTTGTTAGTGTAATATTATGCTTGCCAGGGGTCAACGTACAAATTTCGAGATGAAGTTTAAATTAGGAATGTTTGTATTATTTAATGCACCTGTCCAATTCCTGGAAGGATATAACGGAAAGTTAAATCGAGGTGCCGAGATGTACAGTAGGACAGAATTGTTTATAATACACGAGGAGATAATACAAGTTTGATACGTGACTTCAGTGCACGTATTTCGTATAATATACATAAATAATATACGTATTCCGCATTTTCCTTTGGTTATATTGGGTGCAGATTTTCATATTTTATTTTTATCGAATCAAATGATCAGGAAAACAGTGCAAATTCCAAATGAATTCAAAATACCTTTCGAAATCTCTTCAATCTTTTATATAATATACTTATAATCCATCGAGAATATTTTAGTTCCAAAATTTCAATTATTAGAAAAATGTGTTGTATTATTTCTTTCACGATGAAAATAATACTGCGAATTTCAAGGCTTTGCAGTAAATCTGGCTTAAGTTTAAGTTCAAACTTCCAGACATTTCTGCATTTCAAAATATTTGTTTACGTCCTTCACAGCGCCGCAAACATTCAAGCATCTAGGGTTTTAAGCTCGCTAACGCAATTGCTCCGAAAACACCCTGTTTTGAAACTTTAATCATCATCGAGATTTTTGAAATATGTAATAGTACTTTTCTGTAAAAAGTACAACAAAAAGTGGCATCGCTTTGGTGTTATTAAAAGTTGACAGTTCCTAATACTCGGGAAAGGATACGATAATAATTGCACGCGTTAAAAAGAAGCAAACTGCTAAATGTATTCTGTCGCTGCAGAAGCTGTGTATAAACATATTTCTAAGAAGTACAGCTGAGGAACCTGGAATTCAAAATATTATGAAACTTAATGTATAAATTATAGAGCAATTTCGGCATAACAGCTTATTTCTTGTTTCCACCATAATTCAATTCAGAGTACAAATCAGTCCTTCAAAAATAAGCGAAATTTTCTTTATTCTGAAATATTTCCAGACCGATGATACAAATAACAACACTTATAATTATAAATCGTATCATTTCTTCGCATCTAGTGAATTGTTTAACCAAGTTTGTTGAAAAATCCATACTTTTCAAGTTGCTCAACGAGCAATCCTTAAAATAAAACTTTTAAAATTTGTTCTAAAGGTAATTTCGTCGCCTGAAACCGAATTATGGCTGGAACAAAAAAGGAATTTCTATTATGCATAAATTACTCTACTTGTACAAGAAGTTTCGCAATTTCTTGAATTTCCGGCTTCTCTAATTTCCCTTCTAAATCGCGTACCGCTAAATTGTTCAATTAGGGATACTCCTCTACGAAGGAAAGTGCAAAATTTCTCCGCGATATGAAATTCGCCACGGCGACTACCGTTTCCGTATTAATTTCGTTGCCGAGTCGTGCGAAGACTATAAAATCGTGCAATACGATCCATTTGCAAGTGGCGTTTAGTCGTACGTAAATCATTGAAAAACAGTGCACACGTAGCAGCATTGACCGAATGAAAACAGACTTGAAGCTTCGTTCGGCTCGGCCGATATCAATAATTTGTCGGTCGTACGTTCAGCGAGGCATGCTAATTAATATGCATTCGCACGCATCGGTATCGGTGAGTCGTTTGCAAAATTTCCCGGGAAAAACGGATGGCCTCTCTCGTACCCTTCGCCGCAGATAGGATAAATATTGTGCCTTGATAATTCCTGCTTGATAAATGACGATAGGATCAGCACGATGTTTGAAGCCGATACAGATTATAATTTATGCTGAAGTGGGTGAGGGCCATCTCGAAATATAATTCCTCTCCGAAATGTAATATCCAAAACGATGGAAATACAGTTGCGCCTGTGGGACTACATAGCAGAAATATCGTTTATAAGCTCTATATCCAACCTCGTAACCCGTTCGTACCGATTTGATTGAACTACATGCCGAACGATTCACCGTCAGAGCAAAGTCATAAGTAAAAAGCGTACCGAGGCGCGAAAGAAATCGCGTTGCAGCGTTAAAAATTGCCAGGACGTGTACCTCGTGCTTTCCTTCAGAATTCCTCATAATGGATGATGTGGTAACGGGGAAAAAATTCAGCCCGAAGCAATCGCCGACAGTACTAATTAGAGGCAAGGCGATGTTTTTCCGTCGCTCGCATGTGGTGCAAATCGAGCACTCGTTTTCGATGCCGTGGGTTAACGAACCACTTGGCATCGAAGTCTTTTAACGACGACACGCTGCAAGACCCTGATATCCCCGGCACAATGGGGCTTATAGGTGGGTATCTGTACGCAATCCAAGCAGAGACCCTCTTTCTCGGCCTCCCGCATCTGGGTCAAACCGTTTTCATCTCTTTCGCGTATCGCGGCATGCCCGTTCGCATTTCGACAATGAAACAGCCAGACGTAAATGTAAGCCGGAAGAGGAAACCAGAATACGCTGGTCCCCGGGAGTCTAGCACAAGCACCGAGCACTTGCTACTGCCGGGAGGGCCGCCTCGGCAACTGTCCAGAATGCAAAACTATCTTGTTGGATGTGCTCCACTTTGACTACTGTCTCGTACGATCGACGTTTTAACCCTTTAAGCTTGGAATTTTCTACGCAACGATCGACCTTTTTTGTCTTTCGGTAGTGACTCGTAAAATTGAACGGTTTTAAGAAATAAGAGGGCGTTTTAAACCTCTGTAACTCATATTTTCTGTCGTTTTTGAAGATTAGTTGCCGAGACCATGACGGATGTGCTATTAAAGACTTGGAAATTTTTTCTAAAGAATGTAGATGCAAAAAGTGTCACTGACTATGAAGGCTTAACCCTTAAATGCATGATTTTTTTCCCATTTCTGAATTAATTTCTTTAGGTTCATATATAATCCCAGGAAATGAGAAAGAATAATACAAAAAATCAAAATCAACGTAATTTTCGTTACTTTCAATATTTTTCAAAGTTGCAAAAATGCAACTATGGATCTTTATATATAATTCTTGAGGTTGAGCATTTTAGATGTGGAAAAAGAGACATGTTGCATCTGCAACACTATGCAGTTAAGGGTTAAAGTATAACACTTTGAACAATTAAACAAAGTGTATTTTATGTTACCTAAAAGTTGCAAGGGTACATGAAGCAATAAATTGACTTGACATGTGGAACGTTATGAAGTATGGAGCGGTGTAAAAAATATGTGTTTCATGTTTGCATGACGGAATTATAAAGGAGTATATTAAAACTGTATCTTGAGTATTCGGCATTGCGTAGGTTCTATTGTTTGTCGCATTCGAGCAACATGATACAGATGTAAATGTAGGATCTCAACGGCCAGGAATATTAACGAAACTCGTATAGTGTTATTCAAGGCGACCGAACTTTTTCATTCAAATAAAACGCATTTCAATGATCGCGATTTGAATACCGGCGTGTCACGTTACGTGTTTTTACAGTTTTTCGTCTCTCCCTGTTGTATTTCGTGCTCGTAGAATGCAGACCAATCGATCTGTCTATAACGATACTCATTTGAATGTCTTTCAAACTTCATTCCTGCAAAATTCTTTCGAATTTGTTCTTGATTCTCTCAGTACATAAAAATCTCCGAAAACTGATTCCGCGATAGCATCAAGTCAGCGAAGAAAATTAATAAATTGATCGAATTAATCCCTGATATTTTACAAGATAAAGAAAAAAAAATCAAGGGGATAATTCTTATTAAAGTTCGACGACTGTTTCGAAAAAATCAAGTATCAAATATTTCTATTAGCATGATAATTTTACCTTCAATAAACAGAAAGATCTGAAAACCGTCTCTCGTATTTCATTAAAGCGCGCTTCATAAGTCATTAGCAACTCGCCGCACGATCGACAAAAAAGTACACTCTCTAGCTTACTTATAAAAAGATATGGTCGCATTGAAAATGGACATTCGGTAAGTAGTCTGATCAAACGATCAGGTGAGGCGTGAGAAGAGATATGATTAACACGTTGACTGCCAGGGGGGTCACCGGTGACCGGCGCTATTGAATTCAATGAAATTTCATATGACTTTTAAATTGCAATATTTCCGAATTTTGTAATATATTCAATATTTAAATACTGCCGTTAAAAAGATAAAGTTCTGCTGAATATATTTCCATCTGTGTTTTTGAAGTTTCTACTTTATAAAGATGTGGCTTTAATAGAAAAAGTTCCACTTCGGTAGAAATGATGAAATTAGCGAAATACCGGTGGCGTTCAACGTGTTAACGTGACCGGTACGGAGCAGTCAGTAAAGTAGACGCGAAGCCTTTAACATCATCACTAGTACTTGATTTTATAATTCCATCCTCTCCTTCCTTATAAGTCTTCCGTTTGGAAAAGCAAAGGATTAAAATGACAGAATTTACGCCCCATTCGAAGAATACATCCCCAATGCTGACGATGTTTTGAAACGTGACGGCGCATAGAAATTGCTTGGAAATTTAAAGACAGCGAAAGAGCCCGCTGTCCAGGCTTTTAACATTTCGCTCTAGCAGGGTTATATACCACAGTCCATATAAAAGATGCATACGGGGTAGTCCCTGAATTTATGCGGACTGCAAATAGAAAGTTGATTTCACTGTCATCTCACATGAAATTCTATCAGTGAGTCTACGCTGCGTCACACGGGAATTTTGTTCTTTGTCGCTTCTCCAAGGGAATATTTTGTACGACTGCGAAAACTTGTGTGAAATGAAAGCATACGCTTTTTCGGGCACAAGTTAAGAAAAGAAGAAATCAATGAATTGAGAGTGCAATGAAAAGGGAAATGTTTATTGCAATTATTTTAGCAGGTACAAAGGCTTTTAGCCTCGTGCTCTGACAACGTGTGACAGATGTCCATAGTTATCTCTTTCTAAAGTGATGTCGACCTGTGCAACTTGTTTCGTAAATGGAAAGTAAATTTTTGTTCAACTTTCTACTTCAAAAAAATCACTCGTTTCTAAATTTTCATTTGAAAGTTTTTAAGTCAGAAGTAGGGAATTGTTGCACAGCAGAGTAGGATACGATGCCCATTGTCATTAGTGTCGAGCAGATTACACTGTCGCGAATTAATTCTAATGAGAGTCTCGTGAAGCATTACGCGTGTTCCGCGGGATATCTTCAACCTATGTGGATTTATTATCGTCGCGATGGTATAGAATTGATGCTATAGAATAATGCTCGGATGTCAGTTATGCTGTATCGTTAGTCATTAGTATCATTCCATTGTTCTAGCGTGCTGTCAGGAGTTATTTAGTCCACTTGATACTAACGACGACTAGAGTCGTCTTGGGATAGACACTTCCTGTGAATTAATAACGACTATAGTCGTCCTCAGGTAGACAATCCTTCCTGTGTACTAACGACGCCTATAGCCGTTCTCTGGTACACATTCCCTACAAAATGTGATAATTATAGTTGCTTCAAAAGTTAGGTATGATATGAAACATTATGGTTGTAAAGTTTGCGGTGTATCTTTTTATGTCTACCGTTGTTGTGACGTATTCTTCACAAAATGATATTACTGAACAATTTCTTAACGTGTTATTGTTATAAAATTTACAAGTATAATTTCGTTAAAGTAGCAACCGTTCAATGGCAGCGTAAAACTGATTCGACTGTCTATTGAGCGCAAACATAGTGATTACAAATGTAGCCCTATCGAGAGGATTAACTACTATTGAAGTTTTGTAAAAAGTACATATTAAAACATACCGGAGTAACGTTGTGAAATACCTTATCTCTTTTAACAGTTTAAAAACCTGTTTTTATAATCAACTCTAATAACTGTCAATTCCGAATGCGAGCGAAGAATAAATGGTAGTAGACAGTGGGATGAAAAACGTTGTCGCAACGTTTCAGCAAAAAGCATCGCGTATTTATTTTACCTTTATGTTGCAGTTTTATTATTTAATTGAGCGTCATATTATTTTCATTATTTCTGAGTAAGATTACTATCATATTGTAATCAAACTACTGTACTGAAATCGTACAAGGCGCATTACCCACGATTTTTTTTTATTGTATTTCAAACTATTGGCTGTAAATTCGAATTCTAAACATTACTGACGAATTTCTTCCGCGACATACTCATAATAATTTGAGTGGTTTAACACTCATCAAAAATTGTCAACAAAAGGAAAACAATTTAGGTACATTCCTAGTGCTTTCGAGTTACGCAGAAAATTGTAGCACTGATAAAGTGATTCTTATAATTAATGTTACTCAGATGACAATAAATGATGAAACCTTTAAACGTCATCGACGCAACGGCGCGAAGTTACTCGCTCAAATTGATGTCCCGTGTACACAAACACAAGGAATGTCACTGCATCACAAAAGGGAGACTGCGAAGGAGCCTCGTCTAAGTGCCTCAGCAGACAGCCAGGTCGTTCAGAATCCTTCCGACAGCCCTTCTAAACAGCTATCGCCGGAAGTTCATATGCGCCGTGACATTAAATGCCATTCTGCATATTCCATTGGTTGCATCTGTCGAACTACGAACGATCGATCGACGTTGCATCGAAAGAAAGGAAATTGCCTTGCGGTTTATATAAATATTTGAAAGCATTTTAAGAACGTCGCTTTATTGGCAATCGCCTGGATTTTGGAATGTGCATCGATGTCTTACTGGTTGAAGTTTTGTGTAGTTCAATTCTACACTGCTAGCAGCTAATATAGTGTGGAGAAAGGGAATGAGGCTTTTTGGGCGTACAGCTTAACAAAACTTTAATTACAAGCAATAACTAACAGTGTATGGAATTAATTGAGTTAATAAACACATGAGAGTAAAATAGAATGCCACTTCGACAGCGTAACTAAGTAAATATTCAAATTCTGTCTCGGGCGCTGTCATTTTATACTTTTAACTCTTTGAATACCACCGGTATTTTGCTAGTTTCTTCATTTTGAAGGAACCGCAACCTGGGCCGGTGGAAGTCGCTTCTGTTCCTAGGAAAGGGTAAAGTTGTTGATTAGCGCACTGCGTTTCCCGTCCTGGGCCTGTTCGTGGACTCGTCAAAGTAGGGCTGACCGAAAAGGCCCAGCCCTATACGCTGCGAACCGGATGGGACGATGGTATAGCTCTGGAATGGTAACTTGGCACCTGAGATGGAAGGGGAGATTGCTCTCGCACCGCCTATCCCCGCCATGTCGGTCCTGGAAATCTGAGATCGACGAATGACAACCGAAAATAAAACACTACTTTCGTCGTCACATGACGACGCAAAGAATGTGCGGGTCTCTCTTGCCAATAGCGCGTTAAAATCGAAAATGCGTGAGGCAGAGGGATGTCCCTATCCGTCGGGCGAATCAGAGAAAATTACCCCTCAGCTGCCTTCTTAGCGTTCCAGCATTATACCTGTTGTTCGGTCGTATATATAGATACTGATCGTCGTTGAACAACTTGCGAGAGCGATCCATCGGTGGATACGAGGGCCTAGCGGACGATCCTCGAACTAGGGGTGTAGGCGTAATGGCGACCGGTAGATCGGTGGTGGAGCTCGATAGGTCGGTGCCGCTACAATTTCTACTGAAGTGAAACTTTTTCTATTAAAATCACATCTTTACAAAGCAGTAACCTTAAAGACACAAATATATGTATAGTCAGCAGGACTTTACCTTTTTGAGACCAACGCGTAAATATTCACTGAATTAAAAAATTCATAAATATTACAATTTAAAAGTTATATGGAATTTCATTGAATTCAATAGCGCCGGTCACCGGTGACTGTCATGGCATTCAACGTGTTAAAATACAAAAGTACAATGTACCCCCGGTTCTCCGGAGCTCTAAGAATATTTTTCTTGGGCTACGCTATCCTTAGTACATATATTTTCCTAAACGCCCCTTTACTTAATATTTATATTAAGTTATTTATATAGAATTTTATTAAAGACAAATTGGAAACGAATTTAGCTTGACAGACTTAAATTTCTCACAGAACACTTATGCAGGCGACAGTGTTTTCCACTCAAGGGGTTAAGAAATGAAAGGAAGTGGTAACCGTTATCTGTTATGAAATAACCGTTAGAAATTGCATCCTATATATCAAATTTCAGTAATAACTCTTCCATCTTGACACTCCAAGCTAATTCTATTTCTCTCTCGTACTGTACATAATCGAGTATCTCCCCAATATTTTTGATAAGCACGTACGGCCTGTTCTCGAACATTCGGCGAGTCACGGACCGATCGTTGCGTCTTCTCACGTCGAACCGCTACCAAAGGAGGTTTCGTATCAGCGTCATTTACGTGGTAAAGTACTCGAGAAGGCGCGTTAGTAGCTCTTTGAATACGTAAATGGTACGTATCGACGTGCGGCGAAGGAGAAACTAGAAGGAGAGAAAGAGTCGCGGAGACAAGATCCTAAGACAGGGTAAAAAGTAGACACTGGAGAGTGAGGCCATCAAACGCGCGAGAACAAGGAAGAGAATTCTTTGAATATTTCACGCGTTCTACCTTCCAGACGCGATTTCGAATTCGCTCTTACTTGCTCCTTTCATTTTTCTTCCGGGTCCGACCTATATATCCTTTTGTACGCGCTTCAAAGAGCGAGAAGATAAAGAAAAAGAAGAGACAAGTTACCGTAAACAAATAACGTTAGACTGTTCAATGAGAGTCGATATTCATTCGTTATTTTTCCTTTTGGGCTGTTACGCGTTTCTTATTGCAAATGATTAAATTCCTGATCTGGAATACTGTGCTTTGTTTTGTCGAGCGGAAAGAAGCAGCGGTTTGTCTTCTTGATCGTCAGGAATGTAATTAACATATTGAATATCGGTGAACGAAACATGATCCTGAAAAGAAGTTATGTAAAAGATTCGCGAGAAGAATGTCCCGGGAATGCCACAAGTGAGGGACGCGCTCCTGATTTCCAGGTCGAAAGGGCATTACTAATGTCTGTCGCCACTCCTAGTAATTAATGGCGGCCGAGTGGTGTCCCTGTTTAATCATTTTATTAATTATGAAGAGCAACGAACGTTACATACCCGAGCAGCCTTCGTTTCTTGGTTGTAAATTATTCTCGACGCCGTGACGGCAGCGATAAAAAGACGAATTGATGGTATTAAACGAACGCTGTATCTGTCACGAGTGAATGCGAGTTAAAAATGTATTTTTTAATGGCGGACCAATTTCTTAGGGGCCCGCAATATTTGATACGCTGTATTAACGTCCAACTGTAAAGAGCTAACAGTCGTTTAACGTGGATACAAATTTCGAGACACCAGGCCCTTTTAATGACTATCCGTTACCCTTGCAAAATTACTTCCTTCTTATCATTCTCAATGAAGTCTTTTCATAACTATTGGGTTGGCAAGAAAGTAATTTCGGACTTCGTCGATAGCTAACGTTACGTTTCTTTTGAAGGACTTCTGACAATGTTATCATTCTTTGCTTCTGAAAATTGAAAGTTGTCACTTTTGGCAGGATTTAGAAACAAATTGTGCTTCATTTTGTTCGCAATTGTTAGTTTAGCATGAATTTTATTATGGAGTGCAAAAACAAAGATTTTCGACATATTTTACTTTTTTATTACTTTTTTATACAAACCACATCGAAAGCTGAATTGTATCAAAAATAAGTTGTGCTGTTAATTTGGTGGGATTACAAAGGTGTTGTGTACTTCGAGTTGCTTCCGAGGAACCAAACGATTAATTCAAATGTTCAGTCTAAAATCGCACCTGGTTCAGTTTTTTGCTGATAAAGACCAGAATTTCTATAAGAACGGAATCATGAATTGATCTAAAAGATGGCAAAAGGTCATCGAACAAAATGGAAAATATATAATTGATTAAAGTTCATTCTTTGTTAACAACAAAATTGAATTTCATTTCATATTACAAAACCGAAATTACTTTCTTGCCAACCCAATACATACATCAACACAATGTTTAATCCAAATATGAGGCTACCGAATGTAAAGTCTTAATCGTTTACCAAAAAAATGTGGGAATTTCCAACCATTACTTTCTTCGTGCAACTTAAAAACATTTCACATTTACATATAAAATATCCCCGGTAATTTGCAACGTAGATAGCACGATATTTTATACACTGCGCTATATCAAGGTACAATTGCGAGGAGGTAAGGAATCGCCAAGGGAGAATAACAATTTCGTGGCACTGGCCTCATTAAACGTTTACCTCTCTCTCTCTCTCTCCCTCCTCCTTTACCGTACTCCGCGAAATTCGTTGCTTTTTGTCATTCCGTGCGAGTCATTTTCCATGAGCGCCGGCACGAAAGAAATAAATCTACGCGGCCCCCTTTGTAAATCCGAAAAGTGCTTTCCTCGCGGTACGTCATGCAAAAAATGACCGGCAAGAAAGCACGCGAGAAATACAAATGGTGCTTGATCATCGGCGGGGCATTAGAGGTATATCCCGGATCAGCGATATAAAGGAATGCTCTTGACAGAACAGAAGAAGGCACTTTATCTTTCGGGACGAGAACGAACAAATAATTTCACGGGCCATACTTGGTGGGCTGCGCGAAAGGGAGAGAACGAATCGGAAAGACGAGGAGGCAGAAGCCTTCTGCCCGGAAGATTCACCGGAGCCGAAGAAAGGGAAGGCTTTATTCCCAAGTATTCCGGGGAGTTGAAACAAATTCCGCGAAGTTGGGGATTCGATTATTAGTTCGCGCCTCGGAAAACTTGGCACCTTCTTCTTCCGCGAGAAGGTTCGACCTCGGCTTTACCTATCGTCCTCGGGATTGTGAGTGCAGGCGGCCGTGTGATTGCGAATCTCTCTCTTCTTCGCGCCCCCGGAAACTTCCAAGACAGAACAAGGGAAGAAGAGGGACGAGCGTTCGTGCATTAACTGAATTTAAAGTTTCGATGGGAAGTTCCATTAGGCAAAAATTTGGAACGCGATACTTATTACCGAATCGCGGAAGAACTCTCTCGATAAAACCACATTGTTGTTGTTTATCCAGGAATGACTCGCGTTCTTTCTATACAGACTTTTTGTTCCTCATCGGGGTAGCAGTAACTAAGGTATACTGAGAGACCAGAAATAAGGCACTTGAGGGATAATTTGCTCTGATTCGCCCGACGGATAGGGACATCCCTCTCCCTCACGCATTTTCGATTTTGACGCGTTATTGGCAAGGGAGACCCGCACATTTGTTGCGTCGTCGTGTGAACGACGAAAGGAGTGTTTTATTTTCGGTTGTCATTAGTCGATATCAAGTTTCCAGGACCGACATGGCGGGGAAAGGCGGTGCGAGAGCAATTTCCCCGTCCGTCCCAAGTGCCTTGTTTCTGGTCGCTCACTTTAGCTCTCTGCACAGTGCAGAATAATGATACGTTGGTTACGTGATATTCGTCGTAATTCTTCTACATTTGACGTCAGCGTTTATAAAGTGGGCGGTGTTGAAATTTTGAAACGATATAAACAGCCATTAAATGGTTTCCACAGTATTCTGTTTATAGCTGACGATAAATTCTAGTTGTATCACGTAGAGAGTTTATTAATTCAGGCGGAACAATAAATTTTACTTACATCGCGTATGTTTCTCTGTTCTCCAATCGAATGATTTATCAACTGGCGGTGGGTTATACAATTTTCAGGAATATTTGTATCCGATTCATTATTGAATTTTTGCACGGACCGACATTCGCCGGTTTATTTAGTACGATGAAACTGTTTGTTGAATGAAATGAATTTACGAATTTACGCGGGAACGCATTAATTGCAGTGCGATACTGTTATTATCTTAATGTATTCCAATATTGGATAAAAGTCAATAAGCAAACGGCTACGCTTATTGTGTACGAAATGCAACACATCAGACATTGGATTTACACGAAACTCACGTATCTAATCTTGGACTTTGCCGATCGAATTCGGCTTTCTTGGCAACTGTTTATCATTTCGCCAGGGCACGTTTTGGCAGAAGTATTTTTCCACTTGTGCAACTGTAAACCTCCTCCGTTGCGATGACGTCCGATTTTTCGATAAACGAAAATTGAATCCGACGTGAGGATTGCACGCAAGAAATTATTCGAAGTTGCAACCAATGTACGATAATGTCGACTTGTCGAATTCTAAGTATTTCTTCAAGCCAAAGATATTCGCAGAAATAATCGGTAACCAAAATTGCCATAAATTCACTTCAGTGTAATCTGGATGCAGTGTAAAATTAATATCTAAAATAGTTTCCTCCAAATTTGCATTCAATCTTGATGTCCAGAAACGAGCATCCATCAATGTTTTCAGGAAAACTCACGAGTACTCTTCAGCAATCAAGTGGTTACGATGTATAAACAAGCTCTGTTTCAAGTAAGAGGGATCACTAATGATGGTTCAGTGTATAAATTATATTACTTTTTAAGTAGCATATGCCCTAGGGCATTTAAGGAAGCACCTACGTGCGGAAAATGTACCACTTGATTGTTTGAATGTACAAAATTCTCGAGTTCCTTCTGACGATTCACAAAAGACACGAATGTCACGACAGAAAATAAACAAAAAGCTGGGGAAATTTGCAGAGTGGCTTTGAGATTGACGACTGTAACTTTCTCTGTTAATTTCACCTTGGCTAGTCACCACAGAGAACTCGGTACCGTCGGCACTTTGTACACGTGGAAAGGTGTACAGGATGCGGCACGGTGTAATCAGCATCTGATCTTTCGTCTATCAGATCCTGCTGTTACTGCCTCGTCTCATTAGCACGCGATGATGTCGTTTTAATTAATGACACTGTAAGGAAACGATGCGTATCCTGTGTCGAGTAGATTGCTAACGAGAGAGAAAAAAGACGAGGGGCTGTAAAGAAAGACATCAAAGATCTCCTGGTACCAGCAGACGAACGTACGTTTGGCGTTTGTAACACGAATTATCTTGCACAAAGGAATGGTTTATACACGGCTCTCTCGTTTGTAGTCTGTCGTCTTGTTATCCTTAATTTCTGTCTTTGCCTTCATCTTCTTGATCATTTGCATATATTAGCAAGAGACCTACTCTGATAGATAGTCGCAGCTGCCTCAATATTCGTTGACTATTTCATTTGGAAGCTCTTATCTTTCGCGATGTGGCTTTGCTTCGTTATTGCACTGGCGAGAAGATTTGTTAAGATCAAGCTTAGTTTGAGACCAAAGATTTTTAAAATGAAGGAAAATCGTCAAGAAATTTCTTGCAATCTGAACTCGTGATATTTCGCATTTCATGTAGGAGGTTGTTCTCCTGAACGTATTAGCAACAACTAAGGATGAAATGTTGGAATTTATCGAAGAAATCTGCAATTTACAGACATCGAGTAATATGATGGAATGGAATTAACACAAATATTCGGAATAATTCAATTAATCGAACGCCCGGTGTTATCGAGTGAGCGAAATAAATGGAATTATCCTACACTTTCCGAGTAATCGACGCCATCGAATTCGATTCAAATTGAACTTAAATTCAATCAAGTACATACACGTACTGTGCGAACACGTATTTCCTTGCATATCTCAATTGCCTCACGAGATTAATAAAAATTCTCTTTTCAAACAGAATCCAACAACTTTTTATCACAACGAATATTCTCAGCGTAGCGATACCAGGCCCATTTTTTAATAAAAACAAATATTGATGGATTTTAACATATCTTACATGGCAAAGGCGTAATATAATAATTTAATTTGCAAATAAATCATGTTATAGCAAGCAGTATAAAGGGATGCAAAAGATATTGGAACATAATAGAACATGTCTGATCAGGAAGCGTATAATTTCACTGTGAAGTCGTTGATATTTATTCAGCGCATCTTTATTCTTTTACTGAATGCTTCATTAACGAAAGTTTCGTGTCACGTAAATGTGAACGGTTACATTATTATTTCTTTGCCAGTTTCGACTGAAATTGTCCCCTTGTCCCGTTGAATTAACGGAGCACAAGTAATTTCTAGCTAACCAATGCAAGGGTCAACTGTCGGCGTAAAAGGCACATTTCGCTTTACGCAACGGCAAATAAATTTGTTTATTCATAATGCATTTGACGATCATTGTCGTTCTATGTTTGTACATTTTGTGACCAATTCAGTAGTGAACCTCGAAAACAAAGTATGGGTAACTAACCGGGTCGATTTAGCATCCGTAAACGACTTTGCCATGAAAACGTGGTTTTCAGAAATTTAATAATTACAGCTTTGCAAGCACTGGAAATTTGAAACTTTTTTAACGTACATATGTGCTGAATCTACAACATTGAAAATACTTTGTTACAATGTCGAGAAGCTGTTGTCATTGCAAGATAATAATAATTTGATTTTCGTTTTCATATCTCAAAGCTAATAATAAGTTACAGAAATTCGAAAAATAATATTTCACATCCTTAGAAACTTCTTAGTTCGATTTCTCTTTTCCGGTATAAACAGACTTTCTTCGGAATAAATTCGAGTGCCGAGGAGCGAATGGACAAGTTCAGATATACATGAACCTGACTACGAAACTTACCGAATAAACATGAGTTCGAAATGAAAAGTAACAGTGAAACGCTGCAAACACGAAGATAGGAAACACAGCGACATTGATCCGAGAACCGAAGTTTGCGTCGGTTCCCCTCTGTTCCGATTAAAAAACGATTTTAAAGATGATTTACTGTCGACCCAAATTGAATCACTAATCTAAGTTCGAGAAGTTTCCACGATAGTTGGAAAGATGGTGAATTATAGCCGGCGGGAGTGGATGTCATCGACCTTTGTGCGATGACTCGGGATTACCTAAAACTGAACTTTCACGGGATTGTCCCAAGTTCCCAGCTTTTCATTGTAACTCGCCCTCGGACCAAACATACGGACGAAAAAGATTCGACAGTTTGATTAATTGACATTAGGTGAAGCGCAGGAAAGCATTATGCCTTGGTGGTAGTAAAAACAAGCAACGCTGGAATCGAAAGGGGATTACTTTTAAAACGTTTCTAATCCGTATTTTCAAGCCTGCCTTCGAACGTTGCCAAATGGCTTCTTTTTAGAGAGTACATTGTACGTCATCGTTGATAACGTGTTATTTTTATCAGTGATTGACCGAACGATGTACTTATTGCACCGTTTTCAGATTATCCGATCATTAACATGTCAATTTTCAATGTTTTCCATGTAAGTTTGCAAATACGATGAGAATTAAACTTTGAAATTCCTTTGACGTAAACGTAGAAGTAGAAGCATGGATATGTCTGAATTTCCGTTGCAATCTATTCGATTTAAATCCTTTAATTTCCCTGCAGTAATTTCATCTTTCCATTACGCAACTGAAATACTTTAAACGGGATAATCAATGCACAAATGGAAAAGCATTTGGAGGTGCTGCACCCGATGGATCCTATGTGCTTTAAAATTGAATTGTCATTTCTGAATTACCCAATCGATATTATCGAAAACCGAATTGCACGAACGGTCAAAATCGCGCTTATTTAACATCGTAAAGCGACACTCACAATAACTTGCTGAATCGTTACGAATATCCCATTTAATGATATTCTTCGCGGCTCTTCGAATCCGGCCACTATTTACGTCTTTGAAACGAAGGTCGGCAGGCTTTAAAGCGGGAAGTCAGTTTCAAGGATGTAGAGGGGGTATGAGGAACGTATATGGATCAACGACAGAACGAACGAATCGTACGAATTCCGGCGGTGCCGCCAAATTGCATAGGATTCCATGACTATTTTGCCAGACCACTTAAAATCCGCAGAGAGTCGGCTGAGAGGGAGAGAAAACGATTGCAAGAGAAAGGATGGAATAAAGAGAGAGAGAGAGAGAGAAATGGGGTGGTCGGAGAGAAAGTGAGAGGAAAAGGAGAGGACGAGAAATTGGGGAGAAACCGCTCGAGCAGCGCGTCGCTGCAGAAATCGTTGGGGGATCCAGATTACTGCAGCCCGTTACCATTCCCTCAGTTCTCTCTCTTTTTCTCTCCCGATCTCTCTTCTCTCTCGCCAGCAACCCTCACCCTCTTCCTGCGTCCCTTTCTCTCTTTTATTCAGGCAGAGAATGGGCCGAGAGATTCACTCGAAGAACGAATGGTCTCGAGCACGCGACGTGCCCTCGATATAGGGATTGTTCTGGCTCCAATGCACCCCGAACGATCCCCGATGAAACAATTATTCCGGATGCACTCTGGCCATCGCGGTTATTTTTATTTAGCCTCTACTGCTCCCTTTGCTGGATTTTCGCGAAATTTTCCGCCGTTTCCGGCGCAAACGGCAGTCCTCTTTAATAATGGTGGAAATTAAAGGTTTTTAGTTCACTGCCCATGGTAAAGACAGAAGTGGCATTTCCGGAGGTGTGCATCGTTCGGCAGGCTTTAGATATTATGGGCTTTGGGTGGTCTATGGTTTTCAAGTGGCACCAGTAAACTCGTCGGTTCGTTTTATAACATTGATGGTATTCGGTGACGTGGCTCTATTAAATGTTGCTGCAGCTTTTTTTAGTGTACTCGATTTTAATTTTTGAAAAAATTGGGGATGATCTGATGAAGTATTTCATCGGTTTAATTGTACGATATAATGTAAATATGAAATTCAAGTGGAACGAATAAAATTGTCGGTTCGTTTTATAACATTGATGGTATTCAGTGGCGTGGTTCTATTAAATATTGCTGTAGTTTTTTTTTAGTATACTCGATTTTAATTTTTGGAAAAATTGGGGATGATCTGAGCAAGTGTTTCATGGATTTAATTGTTCGATATAACGTAAATATGAAATTCAAGTATTGAATTTAAAATGAGTTACTTTTATTATATACATATTTTAAATATTTTTGAATTTTCAAAAAATATAAAAGAATTCCAAGTCGGGAGTGACGGCCATTGGAAAACAAATTATTTTAATATTCGCCTGTCGCTCTCTCGTTTATTCTGTATTCTGGATTTACTCAAAAAATGAAAACATTCCATATTTCGCGCACTCTTAATAAAATTTTACTTTTTCCCTTTTCGCCCGCTTGACATTTTGACATATTTAATTTTACAACTTGCGTGCAATTTTAAGTTCTAATGATAAACCGACACGTTGGGAGGAGTACAAAATGAAATGTGGAAATAATTATATTTACATTAAGTTAAAATCATAAATAGCCATTATTTCTCTCTCTCTGTATATATATTCTATCGAACATAGCATGCTTTTATTCGCAACTGCAATTATCCTCCGTCTAGAAAAACGAGAAAGCATAATCATCTTATTCACAATGCCGTAATGGCGTCATAAAAAGAGGACATCGTACCATTCAGAGTCGTCCTGTAGTTGCGTTTAACCACGGGGCATTTATAATGTCACCCCGATTTTTTTCCACCAATCATAGCAACGTACAAACTTGCCGCGCTTTAATGAAGAATAATTAAATTTCAACCTCGATGTCGGCGAAAGAAATTAATTTAATGTCTTCTTTCTCGTTGAGCTCGCCCGCTCCTTGGCGGATTATCCGCATCCGTCTCTTAGACTACGCGAATCGATTGTTATTTTCATCTCTGTTTTTTTTTGTAAGCCAACCACGGAAAAAATAGCCGTGGAAAGTTTGCCTTTCTATCTTTAATCGTGGCAGCGCGCCGACGCCTCCGTTCTTGGCCGAGTAAATCGTTATTGTTTCTCTCGACCGATAATTAAATTCCTCGGAGGGGCTGCTCGAAACCTCGTTACACTTAACCCGCTTTAACGACGATCCCTCAACTTTGAACTCCCGTCAATGAGAGGATGTTAACCTCTGATTTCGTGCTGACACAAATGTTTGCACATTTTTATGAAATTATTCGTAGGAAATAGATAGTAGGGTTAATATAGTTTTACTGAGAATTTCTTTTTTAATTAGAAACGGTTTTGAATGTATAAAACGTGCAATCTTTGAAGGTACGACGGGAATTTTATATTCTTGCAATATCCTCGGAGAAGTTTATATTATATTACGTGTTGTGTTAGGCGAATAGAAAAGTTTTGTTCTTTTCTTTCTGCAAGATTGAACTTCGGAAAATTTTATTAAATTTAGTCGATTACTCTGATAGAATTCTTATTATTTCGAATATTTAAAAATGAATTTACGCGTATTTCATTTTGGACGTATAAAAATTTTTAATTAAGAAATAATTTTCGAAGAACTGAAATAAAGAATTCGACAAAACTCCATTTGGAGGGTGTGGAAAATCTGTTAAAAGTCTTCATTCAATTTTTACGATTTTAATATTGAAACACAAGACCGTACTTTCGCCACGTCTGACTATTAATCGAGACTGTAAGCTATTTATTCCATAAGATGTACACCTTTCTCAACCATCATTTTTTACTCGGTTCCAAAAAAACAAGCGGATTAACAAAAGCCGAGCAAAACCCTTACACTTATCCAATATGTCATTCAAAAGAAAGTCCGAATTATATCAATATTAACCAGTTAAGTGTGGCGATCTCTTTGCAAAGCGCACCAGTGTGTGTCGCGATAATCACTGCTTACGAGTTAGCTCTCAGAAAGTTATGAATCCAACTCAAATTATTTATAATTTTTACTTGTTTCTTTCATTTCGTCTTGACCTCCAAACATTTTAAACATATTAAAATTTACGAATATAATTTAGTTTTCGCCAAAATTACAATTTAAATATCAAATTGTAACAAAATTTTACGCATGTCGGATATAGCCGTCATGACACAAAATTCTGCCACATCTCCATGACGGATATAGTCGTCAAACACACTTAACTGGTTAAAAAGATACCGACTGCCTCGAATCGCAAAAAATTGAGCGTCTCAAACCCAGCGAACAAACAGAATGCAGGCAAACGTCCAACTCTGACAGGGACTTTCCTCGATTTCCCACAAACGACGACACCTCATGTCCGATATCAATCTCCAGCTAGGCTATTTTCACTGTGAAGCAGAATTCCACAATCGTCGGCGAGCATACCGACGAAGGGGAATTCCCTTCCAGATTGCTGACATCCCGATCGTAAGGCCATGGAAACGATATTCCATGTCGTGCGCTCGACTCCCGACTGAAGCGTTTATTTGACGGTCCCACAAGTACCTATGCAAATTTTCGACCAGGGGTGTCCTATCCATAAAACAATTGCGTCGGGCATCGTCCGGTACAACAGTGGAGCTGGACGAATATGTGCGAACACGTGTACTAGTCAGTATGAGTTTCATGTGTGGATTTATTCGGTTAAAAGATAACTCTTGATTCTGAGATCACGCTGTTCAAATTAGCGACTTCAAGTGGGGTCGCTGGAATTTTTTTGCAAGTAATTTTACTCGTTCGAATATTCATTCTTTTTCTCTCCTTTATTTTGCGCATCACGCCTCGAAGGGTTAACTGCTATGCTCATTTCGCCTAGGACCTAGTTTTTTAGAAGGGTTGCGACTCACCAATGCTATATTATTAAATGGTAATTCAGAAAAAATGTCCTGCAGCTGACAGGGAAAAAATTTCAACTCAGTCCCACTAATTGCGAATCTGAGCCTTCAATTCCTTATTTACCGCAGCCCCTTCTCCTTATCTTGTGCCTTTCGATGCTGCAAAATGATATTAGATAACGGAAAACTCTTATTTATTTAGTTTTTTAGTTTTTAGACTAAATTCTTATTTATTTAGTTTTTGTTAAAAGAATTTAGATAAGTTTCAATCAGTATGGTGTATTTTTCTTCATTATTAACACTAGTACTACCGACATTAAATTTATTATATTGCAATGTCTTAAATATATGCTTTGAAAAAAGAGGAATTACAAGGTGGAAAAGACGATCGATTCGGTTATCCATGTTTTATGAGATAGACGTAAAATATCTGCTGTATATCTCTTCTATAAACTTGGAGAATTTTTGGAAAAATTTGGAACCAACCGATCTGACAGATTTGGTAGTTCTAGTATTAACGATTGTGATAATAATGCCATATAATAATAATATATGGCATGTTAAACATAGAGTAAAGAATAGGGTCCCAACGAAGCGTGCTACAACCCGGCAGTGGGTGTTGAAGAGATCTAAGGGGGTGTTTTTGGTCCAAGGTAAATTTAAGGGTCTTAAGGGCTGACAGCCACCCTCTGGGAAATACTCGCTAAAATGGATTGAAAAGTTTAATTAATACTAAAGATCATCGAACGCTTGTTACATCAAATAGTTCTAAATGTCGTTTAATCCTCAGAATACTGAACCATCGCATACTAAACGTAGGTCGGTTACGTATTATACCAGGTGCCGATATACTCTCTAATACAAATTTAAAAATCTGTCCGTGTTTCTCAATATTTAATACAATATTCTTCGCCTAAGAGGAGCGCCATGGAATCGCTGTTTGATAAAGTGGGCTACGAGCCAACATAGTTGGAAAACTATGGATTACATTATTGATATGAAGAACAGGAGTCGGGGTGTTTTTTTCTGTAAAGAGAACGGTAGGCCAAATAAGGTTGGGAACCTATGTTGGGGTTCAAGTTAAATGGATAATATAAAGTCAAATTAGTTACTTGTGAATCTAAAAATGTTTATATTCTTTATATTGCATATAGAAAGCGATTGTAATAAAAGTGCAGAATTTTATTTCATAAAAATTTACCAACTGGACCCATCATTTCTATGTAAATGTTGTCTGTATAGTCTGTCAACAGTTTAGATTGTTGTACCACTGAGTGGTCAGGGCTGTTAGCGTTGTATAAGCAAACAGCTACCCACAACAATGTTTCCCGCGAAAGGGATGGGTAACATGATTGACAACGCTATTTGTTGAAGAGTCATAACAGAACGCAAACTCGCTTGCAAAGTTTCACGCAATTTTCAAAGCAATCCTATCAGACTGTGGAAAAATGGTTTATCTTTGCAGCTACGGTAAATTGCAGTTCGCAAAAAATTAACCGAAGAATCACATGTGAAAATTCTCCAAGGTATTACGTCAAGAGAGATTGGCGAAATTAAAATTTCCATTAGCTATTACCATGACCGATTAAATCCGAAGTGCTTATTATACGAAGAGTTAAAACATGATTTTGCAATCTCTTCGAGCGTTTATGTATGAGGAATGCATGGAATTAATTTCGATAAATTTCGGAACCAGGAGTTCTTAAAAATTTTGATCATTTTCACACTTCTTAATCATTTATAAAATTATTTTTAAAACGCCAAATCAAAAACAATAATTTACTTAAATGGTAAAAGTGGCACGTGTAATATATTACAGAATTTGTTGTAAATTGGATAATATTTCAGGTTTTGGAACCATTAATTTCGTTCACTTTGAGGAACCTTTCAATTTTTTCATATAAAAGTCTTATATACCATATCCTCATTTGAGTGACTTGAATTACTCAATTGTTATAACTCTTGTAAATTTTCTCTGCAAAATACAAGCTTAATTAACCATAAACTCAGTAGAACCATGCACCGTGATATAGGAAAAACGGTGTTGCTGAAATTAAAATATAAATTATTTCATATTTGTCTCACAATGAGAATACCATTACATATTCCACAGAAACTAGTAATATTTCAAAGGCAGCAAGACTTCAGAGTCTCATTAAGAGCTACCACGTTACTCCAACTTTTAAAAACTTCTAAGTATTTCCGATTTCGAGTAATAATCAAAGCGACAGAAACCTTTACGATGGCAGAATTGTCAGCTTGCAATAGATCGCACAGAGTACGCCCATCGGAACGAACTGCCCTTTCATGTGCATGCGCAGAATCCTTCTGTGTCCTCGTACTTTTCTACGTACGTGTGCTTAAAAACGACGACCAAAGCGTCGGAGAACGGTGCCGTAGAAAAAAGGTAGCGCACTGAGGTCGGTGCGAAAATTGAAAAAAGAACAATGACGAGGGTGACGGCGCGACTCTCTCGGACGCGAAGAAGAGAAAGAAGGAAGGTTGGAGGGCTGCAGAGACCGGAGGACGGTTGAACGATCTCGTGGCGGAGGGATATAAAAATGCAAGAAAGGTTTGTCCCTCCACGACCATCTCTCAACAATTCTGGGATTTCACTGGCTCTGGTTTTTACGTAAATAAACAATGAGAGCACGTACAACGACGTTAAACGTGTAATGAGCAGCAAAATTGTGATCCTATGAAACTTTGAGCAAGGATCATTGTTCGTCCTTTGTTGCGGACGATTGCTCGAAGAAGTGGAATTTTTAAGGATTGTGGTAGCTTATTTTTAAGTGATATCACCGTTTAAAAATTCTAAAGAATTTCTTCAGATTTAAGGCTACAATTCATTATCACGTCGCAGTCTGACATGGGTCTGAACTTAACCCCTTCAGACCCGAATTCTTTTCTTTCGCCTGAGAAAAATTATTTTTATATTGAGATTAACTTAATTCATATACACACAGAAAAAAACAGATAACGTTGCAGACGTTATTTTTTCATATTAGACGATCACTGGTAGATACATTAGGTGTTGAAACTAAGTTTAAATCTATACGTAATAAAATACAGCACGAAAAGTATTATGTACATTACAATGTGCGCAGGGTCCGAAGGGGTTAACACAGAAAGTGAAATTACATCTCGGAGAAATAATACATTCTCTTATCCAATATTTTCGGTTAGACGGTTATCTCAAACAAAACGTCCGATCAGGCTTCGATACATTAACAGATTAAATGTCCCGACAAAAACGGCCCCAGAGATATCACTCTCCTCTTCGCCATTGTGACAAGAGCGTTGAAGAAGATCTCTCTGAGAAGTCCATGCCAAAAGACCAGCAACGTGGTGGAGGTACGCATCGAGGAACAAAGAGCAAGCGATGTTTCAACGGCGAAAGTCTCATTCCCGTTGTTTCGTCTTTAGCGAGCACTTGGGGCCTCCCCCGCGACACCTCTCCTTTTTTTCTTCTATCTTCCCGTCTCTTTATCTCCGCCGTTGTCCTAGAAGACAGATGGACGATTATGTAAACGAGCTCCGGCCCGTGTCGGCTCGAAACGACAGTTTTCGCCGGCGCGTTTCTGATGAGAGACACCCCGGATGCCTCCTCGTTCGTGAATTATTCCCCGAAGCGATTTATCGAACGAACGAGGAAACGATCAAGGGGGATTCACGATTGCGTCAGAGACGGGGACGATCTATCATCTAGGGAGAGTTCGCCGGTTATCGTGGATTTCTAGTCGATCAATCAGGAAAAAGTCGTTCGCGACCAAGTTTTGTTCGATGTTCGACCAACTAGCTACAATTTTCTCCCGTGTTTTGCTGGTTTTTCAGGTGGAAATTCTGCCTGATATGAAATTCCATTGGTGATTCTTTGTTAGTTCTTGGAGGTAGTATTTAAGGTTGTGACTTTCGGTGATTATGGAAAATTTGAATTATTAATGTTTAGGTGGTATATGAGCGAATGCTTGAAGATTTAGTGTTTATGACATTATGGTTCTCCGCCAGAAAGGGGTAGAACACAAAAATCTCGATAAATGCTGACAAATATTTCCTTCATTTATCATTTCTGGTAGAGTTGCAGCAACGGTCTTTGCTAATTTGACTGTCGAGCAATTGTGAGTGAAGTACTCGAAGAAAACGGCATAAATTCTGAATATGGAAATACATGTTTTGCGAACATTAAATTTTTTTTCTATATATTATAAATACAAATAACGAATTTGGCTTCTCCGATGTTACGAAAGTATAATTTTGGTAATTGGGAAACATTCATTTTTTAATGTTTAATTTAAATTCGGCGTACATGTAATCTATAAGTATCTTTCTTACTTTAGTTTATTTTTAGTTCATTATAAATCCTGCACCATCTTCATTTTAGTTACGTAACTGTTAAACACCATAAGATATCCAGCTTATCGTTACCGCTTAATATAATTCTCGCAAATATCGTCGCTGATGTGCAAAAATTATTCCAAATATTACCAGGAAGATAAAGGAATATTTGTCATATTTCATTCTGCGTCTGTTTGAAATTCGGCTACTATTTTCTACTTTGGTGGCGTGTGTCGTTCGCGCGAAAAAGTATGCAGCGTGAATTATCGAGGCGTTCGTTCTGTGATTTATTTTTTACCAGAATACCGCATAGACTTGGCGACATTACGAGCGCCGGATTGTTTCCCGAAAAGTTTCGAAAAATTTCATGAACATGTAGCAAAAAATACTTATGAAATATGGCATGAGTTCTAACGAGGAAAACTGCATTCCAGTAGGAACTGAGTTTGCTGGAATTCTGTTTTGCACTTGAGACCGGCACGTTATTTGCGAAGCGAATTCATAATTATGAGAGTTGACTAAATTAATAGTAATGCATAATTGGGCACTCCGTTTCGACACTTTTACATGCCACTTGCTTTCAATTTGCCCATTTGCAATTTGCACGTACACTCGGCAATATCAATCAATATAAATATATACCTACGTAGATAGTTAGGAAATATTGGCTGCTACTGTTAACCCAGTTACTTTAACTGTTTGGGTATTTCACAGCAAAAGACACCTCACTGATACTTTAATCGCCAGTTTTTTCATTAATATTTGGTTCGGCATGTATCGGTGGCGAACTCTTTTTCTTTTATACTTTTATGCCATGAAGTGCTATAATGATCACGCTTGGAACTCAAACTTTTAGATCCAGCATGTCAAACTCGAAGGCTAACACGGGTCAAATAAATAAGGTCTGTGTTTATGTGGTCCGCAAAAAAATATAAACTTCAATTTCTATAGAAACATAGGCTCATTTCGAAAATAAAGAGGATTAAATAAAACGGTAAAATTAATGCTTTTTTCCTGACACTTGGCATCTGTCTTGGCGGGCCGCAAAGACAGTCGTTGTGGGCCGCATACGGCCCGCGGGTAGCGAGTTCGACGTGCTTGTTTTAGATACAAAATTTCTCTGAAACAACGGGCATTTAAACTTGGGCTCATTAATTTGGAGGCCGAGCGTTTAACTCCAATCCCAGAAATGATAAACTAAAAGCGTTGGGGAAAGTATACTACTGAAAGGACAAATAAAATTATTTCATCTAATGTACAAAAGAAACAGGTAATTAGTTATAATAGCGTTGATATATTCTCCCTGCAACGTATCGAAAAGTTCAATTGACCCACGACAATCTCAAGCATAGCTCTTCTTCCGATGTTGAAAAAAGTCACGTTGACGTACGCTTTAGCAACGTCTCACGACATACGTGCTTCGTATTTCGTAGGGTTTCATCCTCTCTTGCTCGAGAAGATGGGCCAGTCACGTCAGCTGCTTATTTACTGATATATACTGTCAGCCACAAAAGAAGATCCTCGTGTGCGTGGATCATAGGTGAGATCGCAAAGAAGCTTTTCCACGTCGCATTAAAATCATCCGCAAAATACGAAATAAGGAGGGTGGAAACGTACTTCGGAAATTTACTGTTCGTGAGAGAAAAGAGAGAGAGAGAGAAATAAACAGAGAGAGAGAGAGAGAGAGAGAGAAAAGCGAGTGCACTCTTTTCTTTCTCTTCTCTGGAAAAGGATACTTTAAGCTGTTCTGAGCCGAACGAGACAAGCTTGATATATAGGGTATTTTGTAATTTGTGGTGCAATCGTCAAAATGATGATTTGTTGTGGAAAAAGGAGTCGAAGTATAATAGGAATTGAAACACCGCTGAGTTTGGGTTTTGAGAAACTCGAGGTTCAATATTCGGGGGTAAATATATACTTTACGTTGCCTCAGTTTAACAAAACTTCTGACGTTCACAATAATTTAGGTTTACGATGAACATTATCAAAGACACACATTGAGATGCTTGCCATTACAATTCCAGCTTCTTAGAATGCAATTCATTGAGAATATTGTACGCCCTACAAAATTGTTGGTCCTTCACGATACGATTATAGCGATCAAAACCGTAAACGTCAAACCATCATAAACATTTCTAAATTGCTAAAAAATGAAGCTGTATTAAAATAATTTCTATTTCCAATTCCATGGCCATTTTTTCACAAAGTATCGCGAATGCCCTATCAATCAAGGTACCCCGTGTCTGGTAAGCCGGTAATTCCCGTCACGACATCTCGAAATTTTCACGTGACTCCTCCGATCCCTATTATTCTTATCTCCCCGTTCTCTGTAAATTACAGCAACGTTTACGAGGTAACCGACGAATTCGCTTTTTAGTCGAGACTCTGCCTTCGCTTGCCAGTCATCCTCGATCTTTGCGTGCATCGTGGTAGCTCGATTAAACACGCGATCGGTTTGTCGAGGAAAGAACGATTGCCTCGACGTTCCAGTCGACGTATCATCGTTGTCGTAATCACGAGGACTTTCGGGCCATTTCATTTATGGTGACGCCTCTGTGCTATGAATATTTATCAATGGAAATTTTCCGTTTGAAAATGTATTTACAAGGTTGGCATCGAGCTCCCTTTACTGAGACGATTTGTTTCGTCTTGGTATCACAGAAGGAGAGAACGAACAATTTTGAATGATGCTTGGGCGAAACGAAGAGATGTAAATAAAGCGATAACTTCCAAGTTCTCCAATTTTCAGCTAGGAGAATCTTTGGCAGAGGCGATCACTTCAAGCTGGCAGTAATCCAAGGCATACGAGAGCCGTATTAAGTTCCGTGGAAATTTTAAAATATCAGGGCGTCGACTTAGTTATCGTTACTGATATCGCCAACATTTACTACTCTAACTGAACTCGGTAGTTCGTGTTACATCGACCGAATTACTATCGGGTGTAATATCTTGATGGAAGATGTTGCACTTATTGGAACGAGAGTTCAGAACACGGAGACTGATACGATTTGATATTATTAGTTTGACCATAGACAAATGATTTTATGTGTATCTCATTAAATATTGTTTAATATATATGCATTAATTTCGTCACAGAACTATATCAATGAACATTGATGAGGTAAAGTCCAAAGTAGTATAGGGTCCTACTCTAATTTAACACTAGAATTACCGGCGTAAATCTGTGATATTTCGATATATTAAATAAGAACTTTGAAAAAAGAGGAATCTAAGAGGCGGAAAAGATGATCGATTCGGTGATTTATGTTTTTTGAGATGGACGTAAAATATTTATTCTATGACTTTCATATGAACTTGGAGAATTTTTGGAAAAAATTGTGTACCAGTCATTTTGACTGGTTTGGTAGTTCTAGTGTTAATCTTAGACGAGCCGCCAAAGAATATCGGTACTCGTTCTTGAACAAACCGAATAGATTCCCTTAAAATTTAACTAATAATATCGTAGCCTAGAAACTTAACTGAACGCGTGTAATTTAAAAATAAGTGATTAACTTTATTAACTATTGTGGGATGCGAATGTATTACAATATGTATTTTATATGTAACGTATGTGTGAATGTGAGTGCCGATCGCACTTTGCTTTTCGAGAGGCCAACGAGGCACTCGCCGCATCGAGGCAGTTGTCATTGGAATCCTGTGTGGATACACTGTGTGTTGCACTCTGTCGCTAGAATCCTGTGTGGATACACTGTGTGTTATATACTGTGTGCTTGGAATCCTCAGTGGATGTACTTTGTGTTATATTTTTAGTCATTAGAATCCTGTGTGGACAGATATTATTTATCCTAGTTTTGTTCTTGTTTGCTGTGTTTTACTTTATTTTATTTGTATTATTATTATTATTAAATAAACATTTATCGTATTATTAAGAAATCCTACACTATATATAACTATAAAAATACAAAACTCTTAATAACACTAATTACTCTAACTCTGAATTCCTCGCTAAAGCTCTCTCCACTCACGCTATGTCTCTGACTCTCTGAACTTTCAACTCAACTGCATATTGTCAACTGACTCTTCGTCTTTCTCACAGCATGCGTTCTCTGTTGCTCTCACTCATTTTCTCCTTATTCATAGACTAAAACATTCATGCTCGCCCTAACATCGGTCGCCTTCGAAATCACGCACTCTAAACATCCACTCTCGCTTGTATACAAACCATCCACACTCACTAATTCCAAAAATTAATACTATTTGGTTATTGCTAGGAATTCCGTTCCTACAGTAGTTATTAAAAAAGTTAAGTTTTAACAAGGAGCTGAGATAGCTCCTTTGAAATATTAGTAACTATAGTAAGTCAGTCATATCAACAAAGATCGTACGTGAGAATCTAATTTTCTATTCTTATTTACATAATACTGAAATCTTGAACCCCTTGGAAGTATGGTTAAACCGGCCGATTTGATAATCACTGTATTATAACTTCATTTACACACTGCTGCTATATCTCGATCTTAAACTGAAACAAATCCAAAGATTGTTTCACTCGAACAAGTTAACCCTAATGTTTTACCTAAACCCAGAAGATCAAACATGAAATCTAAACTCACAAACCACGAATTTCGAGCGATATTTCAAAAGCTGCGAAACTTCGCCGACAGAAGTAGGTGGTAACCGTCGATAAAAGAATGCCCAATCTGGACAGCGAAAATTCGTCGACAGCGACTTATCGAGATATCGATGGGGAACATCCCCTTTTGCGGGCAACAAGGCTCAGCACCGGGTCGCGTCGAAACATTTCATCGGGCGGGCTTTACACCCTTTACGTACCGTCCATCTTCTTCTCCATTTCTCTTTTTTCCGTTTTCATCCGCACCGAGCTTTCTCCCCCGTTCGTAGACATCGTCGTCTTCCTCTTTGTTTTGTAGCCTCCACCACCTTCGGTGCCGCGGCGTCTTCCTTCGCCTGCATTTCCTCCTCCTTTTAAAGGGGTGGAGACGCGACGGCTCGACTCTACCGTGTTGGCAACTGTTTCCAGCACTTAAGCTACCAGCGAAAAAGTTTTGCTCGCTGCTTCCGCCATCTTGCAGCCTTCGTGATACCGATTAAACGGTAATCACGACAGTATCTTCCTTCTGTCGCGATAATTCAGTGTGATAATTCCGTCGTACGACCCTTTTTCTGGGTTCCCTATGCTATACGTCTAGCGTTAGGCGGATTTGAATTTTTCTTTTTCATGATTCGAAGACGAAAAATCAGGAGAGGCGAACAGCATGTCTGGACAATACTTGCTCCGTTTCACGCGGAGGTGTGGCGACGGGCCGTATTTCAGAGTCAAGCGCAGAACCACGGGGAACAAGTAGAAATCGGTTGCCGCGAGTACTCGCACGCGAGTGTCGGCTTTCGACGAGAGGACTCTTTTCCTCTTTCTCTTCCTCTCGTGCTTTGAACTTTCTCGCGATCACCGGAAAGAGCAGAAATCCATTCGTTACGAGAAAAGCTTCCGGAGGAAATTTATCGAGTTATTGGACCTTTTTCCTTAAGGAAATCGAAGCGTTGGCTCGAATTTTATTCATCCGACGTGGGTTTTATTTTAATTCCTTTTTCGCGTCTCTGCGAAACACGTTTGGGTGTCGTGCTACTTCTCTCCTTCTCTTCGATTAAATGCACCGGAAGGGAGAAACGGAGAGCGAGATGGACAGAGAGAGGGAGATAGGGGGAAAAGGGGGATATCTGCAGAGGGAGATTATTTTTGAGAGGGAAACGTGAAGTTTCTAGTGCGCAAGTTTTTTTTTGAGTACGTGCAGAGAACGTTGATTCGTAATTTCGTTGGTGCAAAATTTCGCATGTATTAGAGATTTTCGTTGAAACATCGACATAATCTCCATTGTGCGGTTTTTCAGGCACAACTTTTTAATGGTCAACGGGAACGAATAACGACCGTATACATTATTTAACTTGCATGAAGTATAATAATTATTAATTGTTATAACTGAACCTGTTTAAAAATGGCTTTCAAAAATACATATGACTTCCTTTTAATTTGAAAATCTCTCTGAGGGATCCTGAAAAAATGGGCATTTCGAAAATAATCGCGGAATTCGGATTAACATTTTAAGCAACGATACAGAAACTAGAAAATGGATGCAATGAAATTAATTCAGAGATCATGACACCCTTTTTATTGGCAAACACTCGACAGAATTTATTTCGACGGATCCAAGCTTTAAATGGAAACGTTCCTCCCCAGATGCATTATTTTAGGAGATGACCTCTTTAATTAAAAGGTCCCTTTGCGCGCTCAAGTGTTTACTTTTCCTCGGAAGAAAGTCTTCAATTTCTGTTCATTCCTAAAAAGTAAATTCTCCGCGCTTGTGAAGTCTGTTTTGACTGTGCGCGCCGATAGCACAAAGACGCATTATAATTACTGGAAAACAATTCCTACTGTCTTTATTGAAATAAGTAAAAAGTGGATTTCTAATGAAAAAATGATATTTTCACATTTAAAGAGAAATAAAGTTCTCACGTCGAAGTATATATTTACACTTAAAAAGAAACAGGTGGTTGAATAAAAGCATAAAGTAAAGCAGTAAAACAAATTTATTTTTCTAACTTTCTGATAAATAAATTTTAATTCCTTCCATTTTACAACTGTTAAACCTTGATTACGTATACAGCCATATTTCCATCGAGTCGACGCACGCAAAGGGGAAAACACATACGAACCCAATCTCGTCTAGTCGTCATGCAGAAATAAAAAGTGAGAAGGGTGTAAATCTTGAAACGCATCGCATGGTATCCGTACGACTTCCACGATTAAATTTCCATACTAAAGAGGCCGTACCTTCACCTTATTTTTAAAACCAACTGAAAAAACATAAAACGAAACGAGAAGAGCGAGACAGGAAATAGAAGAAACGAGAACTGCACTCCGGCGCACACTATAGAAATTTAATGTCACCGTGTGGGTGAATTCACTCCAGCGAGTATGGGACATCACTGCTAATTTAGGTACCATCTGAGTATACCGACGAATGGAATAAATTCTGAAGTATAGAGTAAAAGATAGCGAGAGGAAGAGGGAAAAAAGGGAACGGGAATAGAGAAAGGTAAACGCACAGACATCGATAGCCGAGTTAAAGGGAAAAAGAGAAAGGAATCGGCGGAAAACTCGAATAAGAAGGAACACGAACGGATATGATCGAAAGAGGGGAAGAGACGATACCACAACGATTTTATTTCACGGGGCTGCTCGCAATATCGCGAACTTTATGTCTCTGCATTTGTACCCACCCCGCTGTTACATGTTTCAACCCCGTATGCGTACATATGGTCGAATGTGTGCTCGTGGAAACGGTAACATCCCTATCGTGTATCTTGTTTCACCGAGGGTTTACAATCCCTTACGAGCAAGGAGATCGCAGGCTCGGAAAAGCACTGATACGCGTTCGCCTTAGTTGGTACGGTGATGAGTTAGGGGATGATAAAAAGCGTGGAAAATAAGCGACGAGAGTTCCGACGCTGGAATGCGTGAATGACGAGCTGTTAAAGGTAAACAATTGAGCCGTCGAACATCCTTGTTTCTCACCCTTTACCGAAGGCGGTCACTTAATATTTTTTCCACCCTCTTCAATTACGTGGGCAAACATAATTCTGCTCACCTTCGGCTAAACGATCCCGATTGCGAGGTGAAAGTATTTAAATCCATGGAAAAATTTGGAGAACGCGGAAAATTGGAAATTCCATTGTTTTTTTTTAAGTATCTTTATTTTTTTATATTTTATTAGACGACTAAAAATATTCTATTATTTGGCGAATGAAAACATTCAAATATTCTTGTACGTTGAATATAAGGTTCTTTGCAGTGAGAAAAGTTTAGTGGATTTATCTGACAGAAATAAAAGTGAGGATGCAATTATCGGCGTGATTCAATTTATGAAGCGTCGTAAAGGAATATTCTTGGAAAATGTCATCCGACTTGCTTCTTTTTTTTCTACTTGGGATGGAGTGTATTTTTTGTTGCTCTTCTTTTGCCTCCCTTTCCTTTCGTCGCGACACGTTCGAGGCGGACTTGAAAAATCCCATCGAGAACCTGTCACTACATTATTTCGTTGGTTTCATTATTTTTCGCTTCCACAGCCGATAGCGCATTGTTTATCGAAAGCGAGCAATTTCGCAAGTAGAAAGAACCACAAAATTGGCCGCGTTGTTGAACGAAATGCCTGCAACAATCGACACGTTGCTGTAGGAACACCCTCAGCAGGGTATATTGTGATTTGTATGAAACTTGCATTAAAAGTACGGAAACCTTTACAAAAGCTCTTTGAAGTACTTGCAAAATATGAAATGCAATTTTCCAACATCTTACAACATGGATTGCAAGGTGCAGTTTAATTTGAATAAAAACATTCAAATTTTAAATAGGAAGGCATTACATGTTATGAGATAAATGCGCAAGTGTTTAAAAATATTTTCTATTTCTACTATTATGCGAAAAGACTAGCATAACGGTCGTTCATTGAACTTACCTGAAAATGAATCATTAATAATAATGAAACTTTAATCGTTCTCATTGCTATCCATCAGGATAGTTACTTACTGAATTTTAACGCATTGGTATCATTCAGATGTTGAATTAAGTAATATGATTAATACAAAGACACGATCAGTATCAAATTCCTGACCTTAACTGTTTGAGTGCTGAAGTATTTTCTTGTATATATGCGAAAAGTGCGGAATTAAATGCGTAGTTATTTTTTTTGGAAAATAATAGAAACGGTTATAATTAACTCTAATTATTACATAAAAAGTAATTTTTACCAACAATAATATTATTTATTCTCACTTATTACATGAGTGTTTTGCTGCACAAATTTCATGAATTCCTTTTTCATATATAGCGCAAATTAAGTTGGATCGTTTAATTCCATTTCCATTTTTTTACTGCATACCTCACACTGTCGCAAGTCGTCTTATCTTGCTCTCAATTAATGCGATAATTATATCGTAGTTACATACAGCAGCGCGATCGCGCTTCTACGCATTTTTGGCACAACAGAAGAGAAGCGCGATAGCGCTTCGCCGCACTCCAACGGTTAAATTTGTCACAGCAAATGCCGCCTGTCCATACAGTAAATTTTTGACCTCCGTTGCACCGGAAAAGGTCGGTGACGAAGAAAACTATTCCAAAAACTAATATCAAGTGTTTCCTCATTAACGCAAGATAGACATTTACGGAGGAGAATGGTCGTCCGCAAACATTTACTTGTAAAGGACGAGTATCGTTGTATTCCCCTGTGACAGAGCTTTCGATAATCCAATTAAAAACTATTGCGTCTGCAGCGGTAACGCGCAAGCATATTCGAAGGCGCAATCAATCCGATCTATTAAATTGCTTCGTTTACCGAAGCTCAACAACGAACTCGTCGGCGAACTTCCACGACGATGAATTTCTCTGAGGCAGCTGGCAAGGCATTGCGATCGGAGAACCGGCTTCGCGCAAGGGATCGCTTTCTCGTTTTCTCAGAAAATTAATAATCTCTGTGAATGTGTCTCTCGAAGGCTGTTCCAGAGTTTGAGATTAATGGGATCATGAATATACCGGACGGTTCGTTGCACGTTCTTTTAAAACGTATTACTGCGCGATTATAGTGCAGTTTATATTTGTGGGATTGAGGAAAATAGGAAGAGGGCAGGCTTAACAAAAATAAATATAATGAAGACAGTGAATTACATGGAGGTTGTCGCTGAACCGTGAGAATTTTAGTATTAACAAGTATCTTTGTATGTTCAGCATGAAAATGTTAGAGGAATTGTAAGTAATGTGTCATTGAAGATGTAACTACTTTCGTTTTGAAGGCTTCAACGGTATACATAAATTTTATTTATATATTTTTATATATGTGAGACGGCATATTAGCTTAGAGACGAACGGAAGATGATGAGTGTGTACGGTATGTATGTATGTGTATGGTTGTTTGGGAGTGTGAAGTAAGGAGAGCGCGAAACAAGCGAGCGAGGGACTGGAAGTTAGTCGCCAACGTGGTATGAGAGAGGACACACGAGTTGCTTGTATCAATTATTCTACATTAAACTGTTCTTATTTTTTGTTTGTTAAATCCATTTGTCTCACCATCGCTGTTCCCATCCCACATATATTTGTAATTGGAAAACTTTCATTCCAACACATTAGCTATTCAATGAGTTATTTAACGGTTAATGGCATATAAAGGTTAAACAGAATAAGAAACATAATAATTATACATTATGTATTGACAAAATTTACCATATTGTTACCTTCCTCATTTTCAATTCATTAATACAAATTTTCGCATTAGTCGTCCTTTTTGTAACGTATATTTACGCATCCCTCGAAAATTGTCGATATTGTATACACGGTAATTAAAAATTAATTGTTATTCCAAGTATATCCCTCCTATTACCCTCCAGCATGTAATTATTATGTAAATGAATAATTTTCAAGACACATGAGTCCGTTATTTATTTAAAATTTTAAACGATTTTCTTTGTCTGGTAACGTATTGTGTATTGAGAAATTATTCCTTCATAAAGACTAATATGGCAGTAATTTAATTCGTATCAATAAAAGGTGTTTGTATTTGTTGAATTAAATAGCGGAAGTAAATTACGATGTGTCTCGTTTTTACACAGCTTTACATGATACAACTTATCTGTAGAGTCCAATGCAAGCCGACCTGCTGGTTGAATTATCGATTATCAATGTCGTCTAAAAGAAATAAGAAATTGAACTACGGAAATATTCAGTATTTAAATATTTAATTTCGGTAATATCGAAAACAGATCGGATACTTCATTGAATATTTCCAATCTATAAATAATCATGTGTAGAACAAAACATCGGTTCTGTAGAAGTTTAACATCATTCGTTCTACAGTGATATTTCAAAAGGTAGAATTGGGAGCGATCATAAAATCAATATAATTGATGTTGCATAAGTGAAACCAAAATGCAGATACATTTTATAAATGAGAATTGCAACTATCAAAAGCAATCTTGAGGTCCTTGCGCCTTGACCTGCGTTTAAAACACAGTCGCATCGCCTAGTCACTAACATACGTTATTTGGATTAAAAGTTTTATAATTTTCAATTATTTTTCCTCTTCTTCCCTTCTAGTGTAAATTACACCTTCAATCCCATATTTCATATCTCTTTAATAGGAAACAAGAACTTCTCATTTCTTTTTGAATTGAAAAATATTCATCACATTCCATATTTGTTCTTAACACTAGACTTACGGGCGTGACATCTGTTACATTGCAATATATTAAATAAGGACTTTGAAAAGAGTGGAATCAAGCGGCAAAGATGGTAATTCGTTAAGTCACTATTCTATTATGAAATACACGTGAAATATCTATTGTGCAGCTTCTCTGTAAGTTTGAGAAATGTTTATAAAACAAGTAGTAACCCGTCAATTTGACGGCTTCCGTAAATCTAGTGTTAATCGAATTCTCTATTCTTTTTTCACCTTTTTATCAGAACTCAATACAATCATAAAAATTTATGAAATTGTACAATAGCCACTTTCAACTTCTATCTCCTTACCAAAAAATGCAAGTAGATTCGGTCTTTCAGCCAGACAAACTTATCATCCACGAATCGCAGTGTAAAACCGAGACCACCCTCTCGCTTTTTCCTTTCAACAAGTAACAAGGTGATATCGCTATCGTCGACCGAATTTCCTTATTCCGGTATCGTTTTCTTCAAGTTTCGCGCGCGATCCGACCGCATCGAAGCAGCATGCGGAATTCGCCTGCGGTCCACTTTAATGGAAATAAAGGAAAAACGCCCAAGGGGAATTTCGAAATGAAACTTCGCGCGGCTTCTCGGTTGAACGTTGAGAATGGGCACGGTGTCGGTTGCCAGACATAACTGTTTCGAACAGATGGCCTGATTTTCCGGGACGCCGAGCGCGAAGGAAAAATAAGTATCCACAATCGAGATGGAAAACATCAAGGGACGACTTTCATACGTTCAAACAAACAGATTAGCATTAACCTTCAGCTTGGGTATGAGGTATTTTCAACGAGTAACTCTTATGGGGAGATGTTCAGACCAGTGGACTGTGTGATTTCAAAATAATAACGATGGAAAGCTTTTAAGAAAGGGGTCCTCTGTCGGAATAGAAAATAGGTAATGACGACTTTCAAACTTTCGAACTAGAATATTGTTATTGACCTTTACTTTTGGATAGCAGTTTTTTCAAACAAGAGACTCTTACGAGAGATTTCGAGTAGCAAATTCTGGAATTTCTATATTCTTTTCATAGCTAACTCCCACTCAAATAATGAAGACTGAGATGAATATGAGATGAATATTAATGAATGAGAAGAATAATGAAGCTTTCGGTTAGATCTTGACGCTAAGTTCAATGAGGTATATTGCTTTTGTAGAAGTTTAGATTGAAAGCCTAGGAAAGTATTCGTTTCATTAGGTTTTTGATGGTTCGATTGACCGCCTAAGTGCCAATTTAGAGTCCACGAATGTTTCCATACAAATCGATTACTTACTTACAGTTCGAAGCTATCTCGCGATGCGATGTGCTTTAAAATTTACTCTCAAATATCTGTGAAACTAAAGTCCATTTGCATAAACACTTGTATACATGTTTCGTAATTTCAGCTAAAGATTCAGCTCTGAAAGGATCTTTGAAACTTTAAAGTCCACGCTGTAATCTCCCCATGTCAGTTTTAGAGACAGAACTTTTTCAAAACCTTTCTGCGCTGTCATAAATATGCATGATGATAACATAAACTTAATCAAGTACAAGCATAGAGAATTTTCAATGGTTCTTTCCCTTACTGCAAGCGGAATGCCATTAGAGAGTTTACAGAGTGAGTGACACTCGTTGCAAAAATTGTTACTGTATGACCCTTATTACGGATATCAAGAGGAGTAATCAGCGAAGCGTGTTGAATCCAGGTCAAGGGTGCAATTACAGTTTTATTGTAAAACGGACTTGCAAAGATTTTGGGAAATTTAATAAATTCTACTGGTAAGGAAAGAGAGACGTGTATTCACTCGCAGAAAATATATTTGTTCGTTGCACTTTGACGTCTATGTAGTTTGGTCATTTTAGCGGGATATGGTTTTAAATGCAAAAATTATGAATAACGCATTTTCTACCGAGAAATTTTATCAAAATTAAAAAAAAACTCCACCTGGAAAGAGATTCACGGTGTTCGTACTAAACAAAACCGATACTTTTTGCACTAGTGGTACTTTTTTGTATTTCTTTCCTTTTTCGCCCTGAGCTTTTCGTATCTCTTTTACAAAAAGCGCTTCTGATTCCACATTTAACCTTTTGGACGACAAGTTCCGACTGTTGGTTTTAAGCTTTCACATTTTTACACTTCAAATGAGAACTCCTTTTTTATACTCTTCCTTATATGTGCTATTAACAGCTTTGTACCGTTTTAGTGACAAGTTTGAAGTTTATTTCGATGTTCCCGCATATGTAAAGTGAGAGGATTGTTTAAATGTTCGTTTAAATGCTTCTTTCGCTCAAATTTCACTTCAAAAACGTGCCGAATGTAAAAAATGAACATCCGCTGTTTATACTACGGCAGTGAAACAAAATTCCTTCAGCAACTGGTGTGAAGTACCACACAAACGATCAAAAGTAAACTTTGCTCGTCTGTAATAGAAAAGAAATGTCAGAGTTGACATTGTTCACTGCACTTACTGTCTTCTCCTCTGCATATTATAAAACTGTTATAACACTGTATTATCCTTTTTATTATTGCTGTAACTATATGATTTTCATATAAAGATTCACTTATATTCGTGCCCTTTTAACACGTTGAATGCCATGGGGGTCACCGGTGACCGGCGCTATTGAATTCAATGTAATTTCATATAACTTTTAAATTGTAATATTTACGAATTTGTTAATTCGGTCAATATCTACGCGTTGATCTCAAAAAGGTAAAGTCCTGCTGACTATATGTATAACTACTTGTGTCTTTAAAGTTTCTGCATTGTAAAGATGTGATTTTATAGAAAAAGTTTGACTTCCGTAGAAATGAAGAAACTAGCGAAATACCGGTGGCATCCAACGTGTTTTTTATTAATTCACGAAAAAATAGTGCATTTTTTTCTACATCTCAGTTTTAAATACCGCGATCATTTCACTTAGGACTTGCAATTTTATGTGTATCAAATCACTGAAGTTAACAAATGTATATCACATTGAAAAAATTACATTTAAACTCGGGATCAGCAGTTAGGACTCTGAGTTTTTAACACTAGATTTACGGACTGCGCCAATTTGACTCATTAAAAATTTGATTACTATATGAGCCGTTCAGTGCACAAATCGATTAACTCCATAAAACCTAAAGTGGAGAAACATGATGAAATAGTATACACTCCTTTTTAAAATTCCCTTCAAAATATAAATACAAATAAGTATTGTAGAATATATAATCGCATTTAGCTTTCCTCTAACGATGTACAAAATGAAAAAGGTGGAGTAGCCTTGGAATTAATTAGATTGACTTCTGAATTCAATTATTTATTATCCGATGAGAAAACAAACTTTGGCATTTAATGGTGTTAATCGTTATTATCACGAAAATTTATTCTAAACATAAAAAGTTAGGATTCAATCGAGTGCTTTGAGACTTAAATTTAAAAAAATTCAAAAAGTGGAGTTAATCGATTTGTGCATTGAAAGGCTCATATATAAAACTTAAATATTATTTTTTAAAAACATATGTTGGTTTTTAGTTACGTAATGAAGTAAATGTAAATGTTGATTCCTCCCCCTGCAGACCCCTTCATTTCGCATATTCGAATGTGGTATACCTATTTTTACGGTTGTGAGCCAATTTGATTCATAAAATGATTTAACAGTTAATCGCACAACACATGAAATTTATAGCTTACATCACGCCAGGGCAACTTGCGGCTTACAAGCCGCACGTGATTTGTTTCTGCTCCAATTTGTGTCTCCTCACATACAAACAATCATCCTCACTTCTTTTCGCTACTCCGTTACATTATCTTTCTTACCTATCCACTTCTACCATCATTTCGATTTATATCATTTCGAATTAGTTTTTTAATAATAAATCTTTTATTTAAATTGATTTGGAACTATTTTTATTGCAAAAAACTTCAATTTTCTTGTATGAGTGAAATTGGCAAACTTCAGTAAAAATAAGTATATAATCAACATCCGTAAATCCAGCGTTAAATCCCTATGCCGCCAAATCCTCCAAGAAACTATTATTACAAGCACACTTATTAGATGCTCAACATTTTTCACTTCAGTATATGAAATTTGTACAAGCTTAAATTTCTCAGAAATACGTACAACTAATCAAAAAGGTGTTCCCATGATAAAAAATTTCTCGCAATATAACTAACACAAGAAATCATTAAAGTAACTTTCATTCAACGACCGTTCACTCGACATCGACATGATTAAACGCCATCGAAAGCACCCGAATGCAGTACACGTTGAAAAAAAGTGATAAGAACTAAAAGTTGGCACGTGACAACTCATCGTCTTCTATAGCTTCGTAGGAGACACACGGCGCGTGTTACCAAATGCAACCATCCTTCAAGTTCATAGCGCGACATAAAGCTCGAAAGAGCAACGTTGATCCTGCACCGTGGCTGATGCTACGGTACATAAAAAAAAGAAAGAGCAAAGGTGAAGACAAAAATGACATCCCGTATACACAGCTATCGCACTGCAAGGCTGAAGGATGTCACTGATAGAAAAGTGCGAGAACAGCACGACATAAGAACTGCGAATGCACCAAGATGGAACGTAGAGCTTGATAGCTGTTGCATCCGGGGTTATGGTTGCAGTAGATCGCAGTGAGTGGATAGGGTCGGCTGGTAGAAATATAACTACAGATGTATGTGTATACAACAGTTGTAATCGTGTCTCCGGAGAATAACCTCGTTATCCGACGCGGGAAGTCACTTTCCTGGATGGGAACTGTCTCCTTCTGGATCCAGACTTCCAATTCCATTTCCTGACAACCTCGTCGTCCTATCTTCGTCTCGAACGACGCGCAAATGGATTTTTAAATCGTCTTCGAGCGGCGAAACAGTTAGAAGGCCGGAGACTGCGGCTTTCTTATCATAACGTCGGGATCCCAGCATGCACTTGTTTGCAAACGATGCCGGATAAAATACGAATCCGAAAATAGGATTTTGGAGAACTTCTATTCCGATGATGGTGCCAGTGCGCTGTTACTGAAGTAATGGTAATTTCAAAGAATTTGACGATTGCATTGCGTCGTTAAGGATATCGGAGGTGGGAATAACGAAACAATTGATTAGGCAATCGCGAGTTGAGTATTTTTTGGATTAGAATGGTATAAATTAATTTGCAATGTTCTTGCTGCTTTCAGACGGATCTATAGCTTTACGTGTATTTTGAATTATTCAAACTATCGAAAGCTGCAGGATTTATTCTTGCCATTGCCCTATATCTTTAGGGTTTAATATTCAACCCTTAACAGCTTGACTGCCCATGAAAATAAATGAAGTCAGTCGGAAGCCGACTTTCTGTTTCGTGTTATTTAACTTTAAATATATATAAATATTAAAAAAAAGATTATATTTATTACAAATGTAATATGGGGGTTGAAAAAGGTGAAAAAATAATTAACGCCTGCGGGCGTGACGGACACCCAGGAAGGGATTTCCATCTCAGGTGCCTATCAGGCCAAATTTTCACGCCCCGCGGCGTTATGGGCACTCAAGTTGTTAAAAGGACTGTAAGGTGCACCATACATATCATCGATACCCGTAAATACTAAATTATAATCCTTTATTCGAAATTTGATAGCAGAATAACTATCCGTCGTGCTAGTGAAATATTTTAAGATACATCAGAAAATCATCACCAGCCGGAAGAAGGAAAAAAAGTGTTTAATCGTTGTAGATGGTTCAAGGAGAGGATGTGTTTCCATTGGAAGTTGCAATATCAAAGGAAGTCGAAAGGTTTCGAGACAATGGAGATTGTCAAACTGTGCCGAATACCTATTCGTTTAATTAACATTGTTTCATCTGCTGTTAGTTAGCTGGAGAATTTCCTTTGTCCTTAGGCATGCTTATATAGTCGTGTGAATAGAACGAAGCCGTAGAGCTCTTTGTTCCTATGGGATGTCAGTTTCGTTTTGCTTCCGCTGTCGTTTATATTAGCAATGCTCTTTAACAGATTTAATGGTTAACAATGTTCTTTGACGGCTGTAGAATTTTATCGGACGTTTATGCAGCACGTAAACTTCGCTTCGGTCGACTTCATTATATGATAAAGCGAAGTATTTTTGTTCAATTTTGTAACTACTTTGTCGGTCTTGAGTCATCGCTTTACTCGTACAATAAAATCATTGACTCGTCGTACAAAATGTAGAATCTTCTAAAATAAATTTAAACGATTGTACTGTTTCTGCTATTGGATCTTCTTCTATGTTACATAGGATTTTTAGTTTTCCAATTTTCCATTGTTATATTTTATTTATACACTCGTTTCTATTAAATAAGTAATAATTTGTCGAATTAATTTTAGACGGCTCATTTATTTGAAGTCCGTTTCGTAATATTTCTATACGTTCCCTCTCTCTCTGCCTTACCGCGTGTTTCCACCTTGTTAATGTGTTTAATATACCTGCCTTTGATGCAGGAAATTCATGTAATTTATGATGCAACCCTTAACAAATGACGTTACATAGATATGCACATTACGCGCATGCCGTAACGTGCATCTAAACTCAGAGTTCTTCCCAAGTATCTCGTTATTCCGTTAAAGAAACTATCATAGTATGCCGAATTTCTTTGATTGCTTTCGATTGTTCTATTGCGGACCTTTTGTTAATTACTATGAATATTTTTTATATAAATTCCGCCATAATTTTGCGTTAAATGTAAATCTGGAATTTAGATTTCAATATTTCGTAGTTTCAGTATGGATATTCCTCGATAAACGTAAGTCTTTCAAATTACCTTCGAATTCATCTTATGTCCGATAAAGATGTCGTGAATATTTAATAATAAACAACACAGAGGAAATAGTAACTATTAGATTACATCGCTCAAAGAAGTTTACATTAAACTCTTATCCCATCTTTCGTGTCTTACAATTGTCGATCGAGTTTGTGCAACACTTTGACACTCGCAGGATGCAGCTGAAACAAAGGACGATATCAATTCCAACAGACACGTATATCGGCAGATAACTCTTTTACTTCTTACAAAGTAATAAACTGTTGGATCGATGGAGAAGAAACGCTTACACGTGTACTACCGTAGCCATTCGTTATATCAGTCCTATAAACTTTTGCAAGGTAGGATTGTACTTTCGAAATTCTTTTTCAAGCCACACGTCGTAATACGGGTAAAGTTGTATTTTTCACGGGACAAAAATGTTACCAGCTGCGTCGTCGTTAAATATTGCAGTATTGTTGCTCTATAAGTGGGTGAAAAGAACAATAATAAAGATATAAACTGTGTTATAACGTTAATTATTATTGATTGAGTTTTCACAGTTCTTATAGTTTCTCGGTATCTCCTTTTTTATAACTTCATCGTAACCTCTTGGGTGTTTATATTTTTCATTGAAGAAGCATGTTATTAATTGCATTGAGGTTAAATATTCTGGAGTGCCTTATACGATTAATTGTAAAGATGTAAAGAGAATATATTTATGAATATATTTATAAAGGAACAGTTGCTCCTCTTACATGCCACAAATTTCCTCGTATTAAGTTTGCAGGCTCGATAAACAAACTCGCGAAAATTGAAAAAAATTAAACGATCTGCTTAAGTTGTCTGGCAATATCCATCGTTTTGTAAATTCAATAAACTTCTTGGTAAAACTATAAAAATCGCTAGGCAAATCACTATAACAATTAACGAACTACATTTTAACTCTTTGAGGCACGGGAATTCAGAAAATAAAATGACCGATGTTGCACAGACAATTTTTCTTTGATTGAATGAAGTTGGTTTATATTTATTAACAAAGTTATATAATAATATAAATTATAGAAGTGAGACAAAAATGTCCCACCGTGCATCTTCATGCATCAAAGAGGTGGGACGCTTTTAATCCCGCCGTGCCTCAAAGAGTTAACGCGCATCGTTGTCGACAAATTATCCACCAATTACGACGTAAACTGTAATACAACACTAATTACCACTCTTTAATCCTTGCAGTTCTCACAGTTTCTTAATATCATCCTAGCGAAGAATTTCATCTTACTGTTATATAAAAAAAAACAAGAGGCGATACATCTTAATATTCCTTTGAAAATACCAGGGCGCACCAAACCCATCTCTACATCGCTACACATGTAACAATCAAACCGAACAAGCGATAACGAACATTTCTATATTAACAATACTATCGATTAACCGCAACAATGGCCAAGTTCCATCGAAAAGGTGCCATTTGCCGCGGGTCATCTGGACAACCTTCGATCCCCCTAGTTGGCCTTTATTTTCCACGGCTTCCCTCGCGCAATTTCGCGTACAGAGAAACGTCCCGGGTGAAACGAGAGTCCGTCCTAGTGGCGCCATTAAGTAGCGATGTAGGACGATTCGTAAAATTCAAACGGGGGTCATTTGCGGCAGATCCGATTACGCGGAGTGTCGCTCGCGTGTATTCCCTTCTACTCTCCCAGCGCCTGATTCCACCCACGTTTCATCCTGATACACGTATCACTCTGACGTAGTACAGTAGATACACGTGTTACTTCCTATCCGTATCCGGTATTCGTGTTGCTCAAAGTAGAATCCAGGGGTCCATTGTCAGCTGTATCGCCGTATCTGACCTCTTGATCTTTATTTCCACAAAGCTGCGTAACTGTTCTGTACTCTGAACACGTTAAAGTAGTAACGTTTTTATGTTTCGACTATTTTCGCTACTTTCTTTCATCTTACACGTAATTGCTTATATTTTTGTGCGCTTTGTATTTTATTTTTATATCCCTTTCAAAAGTATGATAGAATGTTGTGTCATTAACTATGATTTTGCAGTCAGGTTAGGAAATTCTGTTGATCTTGACAATGACGACAGTTTCTAATTTTCTTAGGTAAAGGGGACCCGTCAAAAGTTACGGGTTCTACCCCTAATACTTCTGGAAAATTTCTTCTACGATATATGTATCGCAGGCCTTGATGATTCGAGACATATAAAAAGAAATAGATTATAGGTGAAATGACGATAGCACTTAAAATCGTAAAAATCCAAAAAGGAATCTGACTTGCACGTCAAGCACCTTCAATGGAGTTCGATCGTGCCACTAATCTTTCATTCTTGTCAATTCTTGTAGAGTATTCCCCTTTTCTTCTCGATAGCCGTTATTATCTCTCAAATAGATGTAAAATGACTTAGCTTGTCATTAAACCTTTCTGCCATTTCCCATACCGTCACTCTGTCATATCACAAACCGTGTATTACGAATGCACACTTTAAAGTAACTGTACACAATTCCAATCTAGTCTACTTATTCTAATGTAATTAATAATCAAGAGAGTCTTCTATTCTCTCATCCCAATTTAATTACGCAAAATGAATTTAACAAGTAGTCGTGTCATCGACTAACAATAAGAAGTGAACGCAAACGAATCCCTTTTTTGTTGACGTAGTGCAAGTAAATAATTTAAAAGTATTTCATATATGGAGAGTATTGACATATCTTACAAGGGAACATACCGAACCCGTACACGCCGATTTTGATGACAATTATATGGTAGATAGTTCTCGAAAAAATATTTGAGACGTATTTTTTTATATCTGCAATCGTCCACATTGAAGGGGTGATAATAGCCCTCAAACTTTGGAGTTGAAAATGATTTTTTCGAAATATCTCCGAGATTAAAGGGCGCACGGAATTTTTTTTTTAAATTGTGCGCCTTGAGATTACGAATCCAGCGATATAAATAATAATTGCAAAAAATTATTTGTTTAAACAATATATTAAAATTTCTTAATTTTTTCGAGAAATATCTACCATATAATTTTCATCAAAATCGGCGTGTACGGGTTCGGTATGTTCCCTTGTTAGTTTTTTAAAGGTTCCAATTTCTGCAGAATGCTCGGTGTTGTGCTCTAGAATAGAGAAATACCGAAAGTAAAACCATAGTGTTGCAAATTCGATGCACGACTTAGTCGTTAGTTGCTACACAGAGTATTGCGTTTAGGCAAAAGATAGGAAATGTTGCATATTCCTGTTCCCACTATTATACGTGCTTCAATACTGATCTGTATATAATAGAATGCAGTAGCGTAATCATATGACATGCTTCATCCGTATCTAAGCTAATGATCATGGTATGGCCTCACGTAGAACTGATACTCGAATACCTGTACATTCCCATAAAATTCATTTTAGCTTATTTTGTTAACAGCGCCAAGAAAAAGGCATCTTTCATAATTTACATTAGTCTATATTTGAAAAAAATAATCTTGTTATCGATTTTACACGACGGCGGTGAGTTAATTTGAAAGCATATTCCGTTAGTTGTACTTACGAAGAAAGTACTCTAAAGGATGCACAACTTACTCGCAGTTTAATATTCACTAGGAAAGTTTCCAACACGGTTAATTAAGTACACAACTACGTGAAAGAACGCTGATTAATAGGATCATTTTATTAGAAAATCCAGTAAGCCTGAAATATTAAGAGTCTGAATGATTATTTTTTTATATCCGTCTTCAATCTCCCCTCTTTCTCTCTCGAATATCGTCGCGCCGATACGAACGGCTAAATGTAATTTCTCTTTTCGCGTAAAGCTTTCTATTTATTTTTTTACGATTTAATATTGCACGAAAAGTATTCAGTGGATGATACTTTCCAAGTAGACGTGGATGCTGTTACGTATGCGTTCACAGTTTTTCATGAAACGTAGTCTCATTACGGGAGCGTGTTTCCGTTTGAAACGTATTTTCTCAGTCTGCCGAGAATGACAAATACGTCGAAGGTGGTTACTTCGTTGCCGGTGTCGCTGCTGATAATTTAAAACATCTCTCGAGACAGCTCGAATAACCCTGTCGAAACGCAACTGTTGTTTCGAGTGTTCGCTTAAAATCGGTCAAATTACACCGGACTAATTTTAATCACGTGCAATTAGCGGATGTTACTTGCCGGGCAAAAATGTGCCAATAATTTCCGTGAACGAGGCACCTCATTATCGATAAAACATAATTACGAAAATTAACGCACGGCACACGGTCGTTTAGAAAATCCAGTCGAATTTTGCCCGGTAATGCTCATATATAACGGTGATATCGCTTTGTAATATTTCTGTACCCGGTAATTTACCGTTCGACGATTTTTTATCGAGTTTGATATTCTGCTTTTCTTTCTGCATCTCTCGGAGTTTAATCTACGCTTCCTTTTATGGATTTTAACCTCGCAGCCGGAGAAAACTGTGAGTTGTAAGTGGACATTTTCAGGGGATTCACTTTGGTAGATTTACTGAAAATAGCTCGTGGAAAGTTTGTAAGTTAATTACGCGCTCTGTCCTCTTTCGACTGTCCGCGTGGCGAGCCAGAAATAACAATAGACGAAAGTTTTAAAAACAACTGCTTATTGCATTACTCATGTATGACAGTTTTTAAAATTAATTTCTAACAAAATGTTACTACAACCATGATTCTGTGGTGCGTACTTTTAATTATCCATAATTTTGTAAAAAAACATAACGACATATATTTTCCCCCCTTTTAAATTTCACAAAAATAGTGAAAATGTGTAATGGATGATGAATTATCACTTATTTTACGTTGCATCAATGGACATCAAAATAAGGATCTAAGTTACTACTTACTTTGTAGAAATAGTAAAACATTCCACCATTTCACGAAATTGATAGCTGTCACACTATACAAAATTGTAGAAGCACTCCAAAATAAAAGTCTAGTACACCAAAAGATTATTAAATGAGTGAGGCAACTATCAGAATTAACAGTATAAATATACCTTTGGTAAAGAGGATACAAAGTAGCGTTGAATTAAAATCACAGTGTCAGTCTTTCAACAATTATTGTCAACCGTTTATAATCTTATCTTCAATAGCAATCGACGTCCTTTTTCTTCCAATATTCTACCGCTAGTCCCAGGTAAAACCACTTAATATTTAACGATTTATCGTTCTTTAGAACAATAAATAATTTTTCTCCGTTAACATCAGAACGACCAAGGCAGTTAAATAACTGGTTTCTAATTATTTAGAAGAATTCTCCAAATTTGCAAGGGAGTCGTACAGTAGATATTTCACGTCTATCTTATAAGACATAAATTACTGAATATATCGCGGGTGCTTCACCACTTAATTTCCCTTTTCCCAAAGTACTTATGTAATATATTTAAATATAACAGATTCAACGTTGGTACTTCTAGTGTTAATATCAATTTAACCCCCTGCCATACGGTTACTATCGTGACTACTTCCGCAATAATTCAGAATTAAATTGTTAAAATGAAAATTGATCAGTGATTCTTGGTATATCGTATAATTTCATATAATATTAATATTACAGAAATAATTTTATTGTGTCGCGTCTTATTGAAACTTTCAATTTCATAGAATTTGCAAAACTTGAAAATTTCCTATCACGCATCACGAGTGTCACTCGTTCTTGTACAGTAAGGGGTTAAAAAGTTACAAAACCAAGTTAAGCAGCAAATGTCTGATACCCCTAATAACCGTCGGCGATTATCATGTCCATTTCAATCGGTTAACGATGAATTCAAATGTCAGATTGCCGTCGATGACGTCCATCGGACGGCCTTTCGCAAATGATCACCGTTCTCCGATCACGCTGCTAATTAACTACGGAACACCGCGAAGGGACGCGCGATAGTACGGTGACAATTAGTGTCCAATATCTTCTCTCGCACGTTGCGCAGGGCGAATTTTAACGAGATTCGAGGAATGAGAAGTGTGCCGCAATACCAAGGGAGAAAACATTGCCGGCACAAAACACGTTGCCGTGGGAATCGATATCGGTGCAGTGTCCTTACACCGTCGCTTCCCAGGGAGATTCTCCGCTTTGTAGCACTGGAGGAAATGGAAATTAGCTGACCCAATTTTCTGAGAAACACGAAACTCGATGCGGTAGACTTTATTACTTACAGACGAAACTGCATTTTAATGAGAGCCAAACTGATTCCCTGTGCTTCCTTCAGTCTCGAGACGTTCTTTTGAGAGGGAATAATATCTATGTGCAGTCGACTCCTTTACCTCGTAACGAGAAGCAAGGGAGATACTTCGACGAATATCACCGAGAATTCTTGGATTGTTAAACGTTGCATTCGACGTTGTAACGTTGTAGCTGAAATTGCAAGGATGTCTCGTGACTTTAATGAGTTTGAAATGAATTTCTTGCAATTTGTTTCATTCGGGGTAGATATGATTGAAATTGTTGACTTCGGTGGTAAGTGATTTTTATTGGGAGAACGTTTATTTCTGGATAATTATGTCTCTTGTGTTGTTTCCCCTGAGTTCGTTGATGTGGAGAAAATAGTCGGAATTTAATTTCTTCAGTTTTCTTTGACTCTATAGGAATGTGGGAAAATATTCCCATTTTCTTTCTTGGAGGACATTTTGGACATAACTAAATAGTCGGTATTTTTAGAATAGCTATTCTTCTATATTTTCCTCGAATAATTATAATAATTTCAGTAGAGGTGGAAGGATTTTGAAATCGTCAGAAATTACTTTAGGCTATTCTAAATTAACCTATTACAAATTTTGTTGAAACTATGTCTTTATTTAAATTCAGGTAGATGTTGATCATCTTTATCGTGCATTCTGCAAGTTTTCTTGTTAATTCGTATATTCTTTGTTATGAAAGCAGTGCAGCGACAGTGCAGAAATGATACCTTAAAAAGATCAGAATGCACTTCATTACGAAATCGCCCAAAGCCATCTTCAAGCTGTTCAAACTTTTAAGCTGCTAAAAAAAAGTTAATTTTTTCTTTCATTATTTGTATTACGAAGCCCCTTATTATAAACTACAAAAACTTTTCTGGAAAGCAACCCCTTTGCAGATTCAACGTTATCCGACATCGTACACGATACTCCGCCAGCATGAAATTTCCATGTTATCGGATTACTCTGAGCCATTATTTCTCCGATTTATGCGAGTACTTCCAGTAATAGGGGAATCTCTTTGAGGAATCGGTCAGAAAATGTTTTAAGACGATTTTTTATACTAATTGATTTGATGTAGTTATTTATAAATGACACTTCTACAAGAATTAATTGCAGCAAAAAATGGATTGTATACCAATTTTATGAGCTACCCCATGATATGGTACACTATATCGACTCGAACTTTGACTATTATACAGTCAATACAGAATATAGATTTTTACCAGAATGTACATGAAATATGCAAATCTACATATTGTAAAAAATTGAGAGAAAATTCACACGCTGCACACAGATCTATAGAACATATGTCTCTATTTTCAACATATTATTTTCTAAAATAACACGAGATATCGTCTTCTCTTGATGTTTCACGTGCGAAAAGGTATAAACATATTACGGACCTATCTATCATGATCATTAACACTAGAACTACCGGCGTTAGATCCATTATATTTCAATACATTAAATAAGTACTTTGAGAAAAGAGGAATCGAGAGGCGAAAAAGATGATCAATTCTGTCATTTATGTTTTTTGAGTTGGACGTAAAATATTTCACCTATGACTCTCCTATAAACTTTGAGAATTTTTGGAAAAAATTGTGTACCAGTCATTTTGACTGGTTTGGTAGTTCTAGTGTTAAGTCGTTTGCTTTCCAAAAATGAAAATCAAAGTCTTAAAAATTGACAAGTGGGTAAAGTAATTAGTTAGATGTTCAGCCCTCAATTAGACGGTAATATCGTGCAACCAATACCTGCACCGAAAGGGTTAAGGTGGAATTATCATTCGTTTCGGTGGCGTCGCACGAAGCAATTAAACCAATGGCGTATCTGCCTCTTGCCAACGATAAATCGATAGTACGTCGGTGGGCCTTCTGCTTTACCGCGGAATTAGCTGTCCCAGCGTCCCCGAAGGGACACGAATTTGCGCCCGTTGGTATATGTGGATTTCAATTTCGGCTCTTCGTCGACGAACACCCATACACCCGCACATCGCGTATCGCCGACACAAGCCGGAAAGTCGGATACACAGAGAGCAGTTACGCCTTTAGTTTTATAAGGTAGAGCCAACAGAAAGAGAGAAAGAGGGAGGGAGAGAGACAGACAGAACGTTTTTCACCCTTAAATCGAGGGGGTGGCTTTTTCTCCCCACAGTCGTAACCGATTGTCGTCTAAGAACTTTATGGAAGGTCATCGCCGGGGGTATCTCCTTCCTGATTTTCTTTCGACCAGAGTGGCCATCAGGCTGCCGGCAAAAAATATCTTTTCTCGTTCGTATATCAATTTCGCTCGGCTTATTCCCGCCTGGATTTCGCTCGGTCATCGCAACCATCCCGAAATCAGGATGGAGACAGTTCATTGACGATTTTGCAATGACACAACTAGATGAATAGCTTTTCAGATAGATATTTAGGAAGCTTATAATTTTAGTGCCGGAAAAATATCGATAGTTTTGCTTTAACCCTTAGGGCTCTATGGATGCATATATGGGTTTGACGAAAGTCATCCGTGTGGCCTAAGGCCGCATATATGTGTTTTCTCTAAGTCATCGGCCTGGACTAAGGGCGCATATATGCGTTTGTCGATTTTTTCTATCAATGTGCAGTCATTTTCATGTAAAATTAATCCAGGGCCACTCGTTAGTAATTTGCCTTCCTTAGGTAGCGGTTGGGCAGTATTAGGGTCATCAAAATCTCCGGGAATTATGATATATAATTAATTATTTATAGATAATTGTTTTGAAATTTTTCACACACAATTAAATTATTAATTTCTGTTGCAAATATCAAATTAAGTTTTTTAGTTGATTGTAAAATTTAATGTTTTAAAATTTTAATGTTTATAATAATTAATTTTAATACTCAAAAATAACAGTCTTTAATTATTTAACCTTCTGCAAAAGAATTACTATAATTTATTACTGTTTGCGCCTTGAATAGTCACTTCAGTGTGGCGAAAAAGTATTCCGGCCCCAGCGATGGTCAGCGCTAGCCGCGCTCTGTACCTACGGACCGTTTCGGCCGGGAGTACTTAGAGCTCAAAGGGTTAAGGATGACGAAGGGCTGCGAGGGTGAAAGCGGGGTTGGCCCTGCTCAGGCCAGCAGGCCGACCGTTTTCTCCTTCAAGGCCCGAATATTCTAGAGATAGGGAGTGCGAATGCGAGTGCGAGACAGTAAATACTTGTTTGTAAAGGATGAATTGTTACAATACAGTAGACTCCCGTACAGAGAGTCGCGTTATACGGGAAATCACGTTATATGGAACAAACTGTAAGCGCAAAATCGCCGCTCTGAAGGTTATCAAGGGTCGCGAGATCAATCGGTGCCGAACGTTTCGACGCAACATCAAACCGTCGCTGTTGCAAACGGAAAATTGTAGACGTTGCCACGGTTATCGCATATTGCTGATGAGATGTGGTTCAGTTTGAAATGTTATTTCATTGCAAACAGACTGTTAGTGTTATATGTCAAATAAACTTGTGTCAAATAAAGTTTTTTTAATAAAGCATTCAAAACAAAATACAGGTGACTTAATAATAAAAAAAGTATTGTATTACCTTATAATAATATTTTTATAACAAGAATATATATTTCAGCCGAGCGTACTGAAATAAACAAAATACCTGAGAATTTGAGAACAAAACGTATAGCTCTGAATTATTATTTTTTAACAATAGGTAATAATAAATAACAGATAAGTGTATACATTAACTTGCCTAACAAAAAATCAAAAACTATGTGAAAATGTTGAATTTATCTTGCGCGTTGTACAGAACGGTTTATCGCGTTGTATGAGCACTAGTCGCAATTTTTTCGGAGCGTTATACGAATTCGCGTTCTATGGGAGCGCGTTATACGGGACTGCACTGTATAAGAAAGCGTAGTTTAACCCTTTGCACTCCTATGTCGAGCTACAGTCGACACAGCTTTCTATGGCTCTTAACGTTTCATCTACTAATTATCGACTTTTCGAAAACAACAATAATTTTGCATCTTAACATAAATATCCTGCAGTACCTAAAATTGTTCCCGGTATCAAGTAAAAATGACTAATCAACGGTAGACAATTTTCTGATACTATATTTGCTTATCTGACAAAAACTTAGTAAAATAATTCGGAGCGCAAAGGGTTAAAGGTGAAGTGGTTAAATATTTTCCGGTTCTTTTATGAAAGAATAGTTATCTCATCGGAAAATATTAAACGCTAATAATCTAATGATTCTGTTATCAGTGTTCCATATGAAAAGGAATATCCTACTTTCCGATTTAAAAGTTCTTATAATTTTTTCTATAATGCACATTGTGTAATTTTGCAATCGATCCACCAAAATATCTTCAAAACAAAGTTAATATTACAAAAATGTTATTAGCCGTTCCGACGCTTAGCTTGTTAGTAAAATAATTCGGAGCGCAAAGTGTTAAGGAACAAGTCAGCGCGTCGAGTTGTAGTGTTGCGTTGGAAGAGTCGAATTGTACTGTTGCGTTGGAAGAGTCGAGTTGTACAGTCCCCGGTCATCGAATTAGGACCACTCCAAACTTTCAGCATTTTTCATGTTTTCCGTAAAATTAAAAGGCCTGTTCAAATTTTAATAATATAATTTATTAACTAATAACACAATACACTACTACTGTACATAACACTATGAACGCATGTTAATATCTCGCATTTCCACCCTTTGCCTTGATGACACCTTGTATCCTTTCCGTCATACTTTTTATACATTGCTTTATATCTTCGTTATTTTCCCAAATATCTGTAATTTTTGTTTTCAACTCAAATAATATGGTGCTTGGAGAGTTGTAAACAAATCTTTTGAATAGGCTCCAAACATTTTCTATGGCATTCGAGTCGGGAGAATTGTGCACACAATTCTGTTATTATCACAACAGTAACAAATCTATAGCTATGTATACTTTGTTATCAACGTATTTAGTAATAATTTGAATGACCAAAGACAATTTTCCATATATGATATAACATTATAACCAGAAAAGTGAAATTTTTGTACGTGGTCCTAATTCGATGACCAGGGACTGTAGTGTAGAGTTCTGTTTTATTAATCGTAAATTTAGTAAAACATCGTTATTTGTTATTTGTTTAAACTGAAGTTTCTAGTTATGTTCTATCAAGTGAAATCCGAAGTAGCCAATTCCTCTTCAAAATCCCCGCCCTCTTCATAATGACTCGTGAATTTCTAGCGTACCTAATTCTCTTTGAGGCTTAGCGGAAAACGATTTGACCGGAATGTAAATCATTCACAGCCGCTGGCATCAGTATTGAAAGGTGATTCTTCTTATGCAGCTGAAAGTTCTCTCACATGACCTCAGCTTTTCAACTATATTTCTGCACGATCGTATTTTCTTACGAGCATCTCCCTCGTCGACAGCGTCGACATCGTCGAGACAACGTAAATTGTAGTGGCATCACTTTTATAACCCTCGACGCGTTCGTTATGGCAGCTAAGAAGTACTGCTGCCACTCCTTCTCTTAGGTATGCCGTGGCACACGGGCTCTACTTAAAACTATGTACTCGTACTGCTTCTTTTTTTTCTTCTTCTCCACCCTCGGCATTCTCTGTCGCCGTTGCAACTAGGCGAGAACTCACGCCGAATGAAACATTGCGATGTCGAGGTCTGTTTATTGTTGGGCAATTTTGCTAGTAGATATTCGCTGATCAAACTTTTTTCATTTATTTACGGTTAACTTTTCATTGTTGTGTCAGAGATTGGGGTGCGGGGTTGTTGTTACTTGAAAGTAATCATGTGACAGGTTGGAACTTTGATGCAGAGTATTGAGGTAGAGCATTTCAGACGCAGAGAAATTTCCATTCTCTCTCTTTGTTCTTGAAGGATTCTTTTGATGAGTGCGTATTTCAACTTGATTTGTAGTGCGTTTGAATTTTTTAGTTTTGTTCTTTTAACATAACAAAATCTGCAGAAAGTTGAAACTACTTATGTCCATTGAGATAAACAGGGGTGATTTTTCTAAGGAGGCAATTTAAGGATGATTTAGAAATTAGAGACTTAATATTCTGTCAAAATAAGCAAATATTTGCCAAATTTTTTGGTTTCTCTAAGTTTTACACGTCAATACCCTGATCTTCAAAAGGAATCTTGATGCCCGTGCTGTATGTCTTGAAAAATAATCTTATCAACGGATCTGAAAAAATCTGCATAATCCAAGTGCGGAAACAAGAAATTTATTCCCGACGTTGCTGCAATCTACTAAAAATTCTCTTCAAAGTAATTTCTTATAAAATTAATTTTTTTATTACTTCAAGGAGCAGTGCCCATTATCTTCCCGAGTAAGCAGATAACGCGGAAGCGGAGTAAAGGACTCTCTGTCGAACGACAGAATATTTTTAATTTGCCTAAATTATTAAGAAAGAAGAGTTTTTTTTTATATATTCATGCAAAAGAAAAATAAACGTGTCACTCGACCATTCGGTTGACTGTCTATCCTTCTTCTCATGGTCACTGGAATGATAAAAGAAAATTTAGAATACCACGATGTACCGTGGAGACAGTCGCAGTTGCACTTTGGACGATGTGCCGTAAAACTTTTTATCCCCGGCGTTTTCTCTACTCCTATCGAATTTCCTTTCACTTTAAAAAGGATCGCGAATACATAAACTCCAGCTGGCGGTCTCTTCTTTTCCCGAAGAAACGGTGAAAAAAAGGGAAGAAAGAAAGAGAAAAGGAAGAAACAGAAGTCAGAATCACTCGGTGTATACGTACGCAACCAACATTACCATTCTCGCGACGAACGGAAAAGCAGAATTATAGTTTTGTTCTCGGCACCGAGATCGCCCGTATAATATCGCAATAAGCGCTCCAAAGCAGACGGGGCCATCGTAGATTCGAATCGCGGCCGAATGCGCGCCGCGATGTCCGATCGCGAATTTATCTGGATTTCCATGCATATTTTTCATCGCCCCGATAACGAACCGACATTCCCAGGGAATTCCACGTGGTATTCCGTCATCCTCGTTCCTTTCCTGGGAGGACTAACGTGAATTCCGCGATGAACTACCCCCCGTGAGTTCGGTAATGAGGTCGTTAAAAAAGCTTGGGCTGTGTGATTGGGATATTCGCTCTCTCTTTTCATTGTGCACTTTATTTTGTAATGTATTTAAAGGACGGATTGTTTATTTCGCGGCTGGATGCTCGAATTAAAAGGCTCGCGAGAATGTAATTTAAATGTGTGCATTTTTCGTATGTAATTTGTTCGTAATTACTGCGGAAAGTTTTTTTTTGTTCTTCACAAGTTTCGCACGTGTGATTAAGGAATCGTTTGAGCGATAATATAGATGACTTGAGTTGTGTTTAATTGTGGGGGAAAATTGGTGTCGGTTGATTGAAGAGTAGGGGGTGTGAAATTGTTTTTTAATTCTACTGACATAGACTTTAAAAGTTACTTTTTTGAAATGGTTGAACAAATAGCCACGTCGCCTTCAACTGAAATATAACTCGTTTCATAGTTTTCTGTGCAAACGAGTTACATTTTGGTTCCTCTGCCAGTCAATTTACCAAACAAATATCAGTTGATTATGTAGACGGAAGTTCAGGGTGTCGCATAAATCATTTTGAAAACGGTATCTCTCTTATTTCGAAATGGAATAATCATCCAACGTGAAGAACTTTTTCATCCGGTATGGAAATCAAATGGACCAGGAGTGTTCGTTGTTAACGAAGCAGGAAAATTCTGATTTGGAAGTTATTTGCAGGAGTAGCGAAGAAAGAATAAAGCTCGGAAATAGGACAGGAAAAATGCAAAATTCAAAAATCCTAGAACTGCCGATCGAAACGGTCCGGCGGAAAAACGAGGGACGGAGAAGAATAACCATCCAAAATCAATGTGCCATGGTTTTATCGGGTGCGACAGCCAATCGAGCGGATTTGATATCTCTCTTTTCTAGGTTCGGCTTTCCGTCGAACAGTCAGATCGCCGCATTGTCACGAACGGCCATTGTTGGTAACCTTTGTCCGATACGAAAGTTTCCTGGCTTTCAGTTCCAAATTTCAGTAACGACTTCCTACGCTATTATGAGCGTTTTTTTTTCTTACGAATAATTTGAAACCGAAAGGAATCGTAAGAAACTAGTTTCGAACGAATCGCCCGCGACTGCGGCGAGAAATTTGCCAAGGAACATTTTGCATCGTTCCTTGCTTTGTTCTTGATGTTGCGGTGACTTTGAACAAAACTTCTTCATGTAATTAGACGATCCTAGTATTAAAAGTTAGATATACAGAATAAATTGAATTATTATTTTCAATGTGGCAAATGTTGCTGGAAATAAAGACTCCGAGTTATTAACTAATTTCTTCGCGCAATAAGTTTATGGATATATCAAAAGTTTGGTGTATAAGATAAATTAAACTGTTATTTTAAATATGACGAGCGCTGTTGAAAATAAATATTGTAATTATGGTTAATATTCAACGGGATATTAAAATTAACTGGGTATAATGGAAATTTTAGAACGAGGATGAAAAAGAACCGGCAATGGGTATTGTTCTATCGAGTTTCTACAGTTACATTAAATTCCCTTGTTACAGGGAAAACGTGCGAAATTATGTTGACACAACGTCAGCAACTTTTTATTTCCACCCTTTAAGAAACAATGCACGACGTTGTTCTGTATCAAAAATCATAAAACTTTTGTCTAAAAAGTTCCTTTGTAGCTGCGATAGTTTCAAAGATAATACGAGAGGGCTCAAACTTCGTAGGGGTAGTTTCCCAACCTCGAGCTGTTCCGACTGAAAGAAAAGGATGTGTCCTTTAATTTTCCCGTCTCTGGAAATGCGTGAAGTTTTATAAGAATCCGCGTCAGCCACTTTCTAGAATATGTCTCGTTAAAATATTTCAGATTAAAATCCGTGCATTAATCCTTGACGTGTGCGTTTAATTTGCAATATGTAGATATGCTTTTGCCATTCGCGCGTCCGCCAGGTTTATTGAAATTTCATCGATAAAATATTTAATGACGGATTCAAGAGATTCGTTTGCGGAAAATCGATTAAAATGTCTGGCTTCTAACTAAAGGACACTGGGACGATGTACGCTGAAGTGTGTAGAAGTTCGATTGCATTTTAACCCATCTATCAATCAGAAACGTTAAATAGGTTTCCATTTGTCGGTTCGAAATTCGAAAGATAATATTTCTCCATAAAAAACCGGTAATCGTAGATTCTGCTGTACAAGCACAGCATGTCCAAAGAGACGCAATTAGTAACGATTTTACGAAGTCATAGTAAAAAATTCATAAAATGTGTTGTAGATTAAAACGATCGCGTTTCGCGAGAACGTAGCTAAAAATATCGATAATCTTTATTCTCACCTAAAAGCCATAATCCCGCGGAGAATAGTTGAGAAAAATGCAAAGTAATGTTTGGGGAAAATTCAAGGAATAGAAGATACAGGTATCCTGTTTATTCGCGCGTATTACCGCGACTCTTTGAAATTGCAAAAGGAGCAGTTGAATTGAACTTTGACGCCAAGAGTGCACTTTGCATCCTGAGGGTATCGTAAGCACATACGGTTAGTCATATATTCATCAGCGAATATCGAGCGTAGATTAACGTAAGTTACTTTTGCAACTATTCCACGATATACCGCTTTATGTGCAAAAACTATGCGTGAAGTTGCAGTACAATAATGGCTACATTATCACGCTAAAAGGGCATCTTTTCTTTGGGAGTTTAGACTCTTTTTTCATTGATGCTCCTTCGTTTTTCGATTTTAAATGTGAGATTTTCGAAAAATTGTGTAGTTACGAAAATTAGCGAAGTGCGGTACCATAAAAGTGCTTTCATGTTATCAGTTTCATTTTTGACTGTATCATATAGGAGAAGCCACCAGTAATTTTTTATTTCAGTAAGTTTATGCTTATCTATGACATACATTATCGGATACGAAATCGTGAGACAAAAGGATTAAGAATTGTCCCTTTCCTGTGATGTCACTAACCTCGCTTTCAAGCAAGTTAATAAATGGAGAAGATGTAAATTCATTCGAAATGAAAGTTGTAAATGAATTACAAAGAAAAATGTTCTAATGCGTTAAGATATTCTCACACTCAACTCCGAGATTTTATGCATGATGTGTTTCAAGGTAACTTTTCTCCGAAATTATCCAACAAGGTTATATGACAATAACTGGTTTAAGTAACTTTAGAAAGTTCGAGAAGTTTGCGCTTTTCTCGGTCGTTATTCAAGTAATGACCGGCGTTGAGTGATATCTGAATTCGTTATGATTTAAAATGCAATATTCTTGCAATTAAGTCGGAAAGAGTGCGGCATTCACCTCGCTTGAAGATTCTTTTACACGTTAACGTTACACGATCGGTGCCGACTCTCGTGAAAATAGCAATTTGTATAAAATTACAATTTTATTTATAGTCCGCGGCGATCTGAATTAAATGCACATAAAAATTCCTACGCGCTGACGATAAATTAAATTACACGAGAAAAATATTTCTCGTTGTAAAACAAGTTCGCTCATGATAAATGAGCTACATTTATTCACCGTGACAGTACTCGGTGTTAAACAATTCATACTGACAATGAAATGTAAACATTAGCCGGATAATAATATTTTTCGTGCTTCGACCAATTATGTTTTTCTCTTACCACATTATGTGAAAATATATAGTGTCTTAATTTTGCCGCACACACGTAATATGAACAGAGCACATATTGAAGGAAAAGAGAATTTTTATTATCGTAACTTTTTATCCACCGTTTTATTCATACTTCGTGAATCTAAATATGAAAAGTACTGTAAATAACTACAATTGTGGTTACAACGTAATGAAAAAACGAATGCTATCAAATCAACCTGATCGTATAACAAAAAGTGCTCATCGACTAACGACACGATTTTTGCGTCATGACCCCAAACTATGTGTTTCCGCGTTGAAACATTTCCGAGCATTCTATCCGCGTGTAAAAAACGAATTTCGCGCAAATGAATGTTCACACGGGCAATAATAAATTGCTGCCCAGTATTCAAATTGTCAAACGGTAGAACAATTTTTCCACGCAAACGTCGAATCGACCCTGTTCGGCCGGTTACATGATCACCGGAAGTGTGCATCCGTAAAAAAAAATCTTCAATCGTGACTCGCGATATAGAAGCAATTAAGTTGAGTGTCGCGCAAACGAGCTTTCCTTTGCGTGTCGCTATAGAAGTTACAGTTGTAATTAAAGCGAAGCCTTTGGCGCCGTTGTAACGCGGACAGAAGTATTATAAGGTCACATACAAGGTCGGTTGTTTTAGCGAAAACTTGATTGAGTTAATAAAAATATGGTGAGAAATTACAAGGCTGAGAAAGAAACGTGGAAAAGTGGAAATGTACTTTTCCATAATCCGGGGGCCACATAAATTTCGATTTCTGAGGAACTCCGTGGGCGAAAAATCTGCCTTGAATCCCCTTAGTTCGTAATGGAAAATAACGAAGATGAATGGACGAGACGAGTTACAACTGTGACATTCTGCGATATACAAATGTAATAGTGGACGGAGCGTGATATTTCATCTTGTTTATTATAATTTTCAGAGAGAGGTAGGAAAAGAGAAGCGGGAATTCGTTTGAAACTAACGCGTTCCCCGGGCAAATTTCGACGTGTTGCGTAATTGGATTCTCGATTATACGGCAAGTATAATCCGTTATACTATATATAAGCCGTTTAAGTGGACTTTCGATTGTACAGATGTGAATTTAACGAATGTTCGTTTAACGAGAGATCTCGTTCGATGCAGAGTAATACAGTTAGAAATGTTCAGCGAGTATTTGCTTGATATTACACAACAAATGTTTCGTATTTTTGCGGAACATCATTCTAAATTTAATAGAAAATTTTTCGCTCATTCGCTAAATTTCGAATGAAATTCGTATAACTCCCAAGGTTCGATAAGAGATCTCAAAAATTATGCAAATACGAAGGGAGTTGGAATTAAATGACTTTCAATATTTCAAACTCTTTTTATTCTTTGAAAACCTGCAACGAAATCATACCGGGAAATAATGACAGTCGTTACTGAAATGGTTGACAATTTTTCTCCAACTATTGCACAGAGGAAAACGAGTTACACTCATATTTCCTGAAAGAAAAATTTTTCTCAAGCCATTTTGTGCAGCTTATCAGACACTGGTTATTTATAGACATTTCCCTCATGTCAAAAAAAAAACAGATTCGAACCGTTCTCGAAGAATAAAATGATAGCAACTTTGACATGCCATCTTCATGAATAGGCGAACTTAATTTGAAGGGAATTACACGAAAGAACGTGGCAGTCGAGAAAGAAATCTAAATCGCCTTTTGTAGGTTCGGAGATCCGCGAACGGACTTGTTGAACATACAGATCTAGTTTCGCGGAATGACTGTCGATGCTGGTGGCATTTTCCTTACGATTCACCGACATTTCGTTATCGACCGTCGCTTTACTGCTTCCTCACGATCGACGACCACTTATACGGTGAACTGTGAGTAGCGCACAAAAAGAAAGATAACGGAAAAGAGAAAATACTTTGCGGCTCCGCCGGACCCAATTTACATTCCAGCCAGCGCTTTTCCCTCGACTCGGTTCTTTTCTCTCCCCTTTTCCTCGCGTTTACACTCGCCTGTTCTTCCGTTTCCGTTCCTTTCTTCTGTTTTTTTCCTTCCTTTCTGCTCCCTCTCTGCTCCCTCCCTGCCTGTCTTGCCGCCTTATACTACCGCAAAGAACCACCATTGATTGTCCTCCTCTTTCTCGCTTTCACGCTCTCTGTTTTTCCATCTTATACCGATGCAACTCTGTCTTTGTGCCTCCATCTTTCCGCCTTGTAGCGGCACAAGCGAACCACCATGGTCGTCGTCAAACGGCTCTGCCACTCTTGCCGAGTTTTCCGGTGAATGCGGGGAAGGAAAAGGACGAGTTTTCGAGAAATCGAATGCCAATACCTTTCTCGCGCCGTTGAGAATTTTAAACGGCTACGGGAAAGTTCTTATGTGCGGCAGGTGCGAAAACTATATAGTAAAGAGAGCAGACGAGAGAATTGCGAGAAGAAAGACCGACCGTTCCGTCACGGGTTTAATAAGAGTGGCTGAGATGACGGAAGTAACGAAATCACATTTAAGACGCCACGAAAAAACGAAGCGGAAGAAAGGACGGATTGTTTTTGCTATTCTAGCGTCAAATATGATACATCCACCTTCGGGGAAGCGAGCTACTCTTTCCGCAGAAAATACGCCAACCGCGAAATTAGATTTTTTTAGACAAGCGTGTTCCGAGTTATCTCTGAGTGTCGTCAGTTTTCTACGAAAGAGATGAACCCGCGAAAGATACGTCTTGTTAGAGATGGAACGGCTTTCGATGAGATGGTTTAAGTTTTTGTTACTTTTTCTTTCTGAAATTAGCGAGAGTTCTGTAAGAGTTTTTACGTATTGTACATTATTTCCTTTTATCTATTATAACATGACGGAATATACCCTCATTATGAACACTGACGTACGCAGGTTGATTCAATTAGAACAGTATTTTCAACCACATTGTCCCAACTGGATTATTCTCATATGCATTTTTACCGGGCCACTTTGGACAATACGTAATTAAATACTGCAAACCGTATGTCGTCTATATTTTACAAAACACATTATTTACGAGACCGTATATTTATTTGTCTTTTTCTTCTAACTGATCCTCCAGTTAATTGCTTCAACAAATTCGAATGAGATAACTCTCATTTCACAATAATTTCTCCGCCATTCTCCCGTAAAACATCAAATACATTTAATTCTTAATTGTTCGTCGTATTTACTCCAAACGATTCTCATATCTCTTGAAAAATAAACGACACTCGGTCGAATGAATTTCATGGCTGGAGAGTTTCCAAATCGAATCTCCAATTACATCATGAATTCATCTCTACGAGTGAGTTCGCAAATTCGCATCGGAGGAAGGGTCTCCTGCCACGGTGAAATTCCTGGTAATGATCGAGATATGTGAAACATCGTGTTGTGACACGAACAATACAACGGTTAACTTACGAATGATAGCGTAGCAGTTTATTGGCCATTTAGACATGCGGTAGTAAATCCCTCCAGAAGTTGGGCAGTCGTACTCGTCGAGAGAGGCTTCTGACCCGGCAGGAGCCCCAAGTGTAACGTCACCAACTACTATAAATTTTCTTGCAATTTACGGGACGCCAACCTGGCCGACGTCTCTCAAGGGTATTCTTTCGACTATGTTGCACGGTACTTTCGATGGCGATGCGGTTTTACCGAGCGCCATTTTCGCCAATTCAGCGAAGAATGCGCATTCACGATGTCGTCTCATTGATAAGAATCGCAGAGGGATTGTCACTGGTGGATACCCTATGTTAGATGTAGTTTCTTCGATTCTTTTAGATGTCAAAGATCATAGGACGTTGAAATTTGCAACGGTATTTGACCTTACTTTAACCGTTTGGTTGAGTGATAGCAAATGTATCTTTTTAGCGTAACTAATATTCTCTTAGAATAATTCCAACTTTGAGATTAGTTTCTCCATCGTTAATAAGGTTGATATTCATGTTTCAAACTTTATACGATGTAAATTACAAACGTTTGCAGTATATTTTGCTGTATAGGTTATTCATGGCGAAGATGACGGAGACGAACAATTACGCGAGAAAGCTTATGTATGGAACGTGTTAAACCTATGCGGATTAACGACGTCGTTTGATGACAAACTATAATCCTCAACCTGCACTATGTGTCTGGCATCGGTGACCTAAAATGGTCACTTCCCCTTCTTTCCCATGCATACAATTATAAGCATATAGTAACCGATAAAAATACAATTTTCATAGAAATAACATTTCATTGCACAAAACAAATTAAATATCGCTAAATGTATCATAGAAACGAACAGATTTCCTGTCAAAATGCAAACCGATCCAAACAATGAAGGCAGCCAGCATCATGAACCCCTTGCCGTACAATAACGAGTGACACTCGTGACGCGATAATTAACCCTTTGCGGACGACGACTTTTTCAGCCGGGTCAGGTAGCAGGACGCGGCGATTTTTGCAAATATGTCGAGTGTCTTACATGGTACAATTAAATGATCTTACATATAAATTATATTACAAAAACGTTATATTTCGATAATTTATCTATATTCACACCTTTATGATTATAATTTTAGAAAAATTAAGATCTGTGGTTTCGTTTGGTATGATAATTTATAAAACATTGACCAAAATGCATTCTTGGCTTATCTGGACATATATCGCAGTAGTAGGTTGTTTTATGTCTTCCACCTGGTGTGTTTCAACTAGAACAAACTTTACAACCCTTCTTTGTACCTATAAGAATCACGTGGAGCTTTCCATTTAGCCGAATTTCATCGGAATTGGAGGTAGATTTTGAAGCTCCATGTCGCGGTTGTCGAAAATTGCCGGGTGTGACTTTTATTCTGGCTGGTATTTCCCCAGATTCATCAAAAGGTGTCCATTCTGAATTATCAGAGGTTTGCGGGGTATCGAACGTCGTGGCGACCGAGAGTCGCCTCTCGTCCGCAAAGGGTTAAAAATATCTGTCGGTTACGATGCGATAAAAATTATTTCTATGCTATTGATGTTGCGTTAAGTTACAGGTAATATCAGAAATCAAGGATAGATTGTTATTTTACAAATTAATTCTGTGTTATTGCGGATTCAGTCACAACAGAAATGGTACGGCAAGGGGTTAATGGCACCCACGGCTCGGTAGACCCGCTATTCCAGTAAAAACTATAGACAAGACGTCGTACCCTGGCGAATTAAGCATTTTCAATTTCCCAAAAGAAGTGGAGAGCAGCCCCCTGCAGAATCGTGGCAATAGGACAAATAACAAGTTCTTCCTAGCGCTTTCTCTGCAGCAAATGATTCGACGCAAATTTAACCATCCGTATGCATGTCCAAGAAAGGAGGGTGCAGTCGAGGCGCAGGCCAAAGGGAAATGCAAACACAATTTCGTTCGGCCCTCCCTTTCATCCGCCGTGGCATTTGCGTGAAACTAAATTGAATGGCTGAACGAAACGGGCGGCCACGTCGCTCCCCTGAAATCGGGTTAATCCCAGCGAGCCATTGAATTCATTTTTATCATCCACCTTGAATCGTCCGTCCCGGGAACTAGTCGCTCGAGAATTCCCTGTGAGCGCACCGGGACACGAGGTCGTATCAACGAATCTCGGGGTGCGTTATCCAACTCTTATGTCGGCTAACTTAATGCCGCTTGCCGCAAAGGGAATCGCCCGTAAAAGAAGTTTACCCCCGGGCTCTTGCTGCGTTAATGGCGACCATTCCCTTGGCAAAATAAAATCACCGTCTCGTCTTGGAATCTTTGTCAACGATACGACGAGTCGTTGCCAATCCTCCTTGGTTTCTGCTTGTAACTGAATTTCATGGGGTATACCGCAATACCGACTTACGTCGCGGATATATCGCGAAGAAAGTCGAGCCGCTTTGCGTCGAATGTCGTAAAGGAGACGTCGTTGCAAGAAGTTTAGTGGAATCTTTTGCGTCAGTAGCAGACGCTGCTGTAGAAAATGAAAACTGCGCGGCTTAACATTTTTGGCAGTAACTACCGAGGCACTGTTGCTGACTAGCTATTCCCATTGGGAGGAAATTTAAGAGAGGGAAGTGTGAGGTGTATGGTCTAAGTGGATCAAGGGGTGCTTGGTAGCTGCTTCGTATAGGGAGAGTCAATTTTTGTGTTTTCGGAGAAGCTTGGGGCGCGGAATGGAGTGGCGATTGTGCCAACTTATGTACTGTAGTGTGGCATTTAGAGTAATGCATTTCTCTCTTGGATACATAAAAGACACGTGAGAGAGTCTACTTTTTGTGTATTTCCTGGGTAATTTATATCTCCGTGAGTACTCTTAAAGAGCTATAAAATTCTGCATTACTACTACCACGGAGCATACATATATGCTACTTATAGTCTTATTGTAACAGAGCATCGGCCTTGCCAATATCGAAACCGAGGATTAGACCTACTGAAAGTCCGAAGACGAAGTTCATTGTGCCAGAAAATAAATCGACTCTCAAAAATTGATCCCTCTCGGCTCATATAATGAATCTGGCCACAATGGGGATGTAACTTTCAACAACTTGTTACATTAAACCTACATGAAACCCTATATTTCACGATCATCATACCAATTAAAAAGAAAAGGTAGAAAAGCGATCGATAGAAACGCCCCCGTGAAAAAGCCACGAGCTCAAACAAACCCGATCCGCTCGACAGGCAACGTGATTCATCGTCGATGAACTAAAAACCGAAAAAAAGCTTTCTCGAAAACTATGTCGCCGATTTGTCAGAATTCCGTAGGAATTCGACTAGCTCTCGCGATAGTCGAGAGCAAGAACGACGTTATCGGTCGTGGCCCAACAACCGCGCCGAAATGTAAATGCACTCGTGCGCACGTACACGGATTTGCATTTCCTGTCACTCGTTACGACAGGTTGCGTTGCTGAAATTGGCGCAATAAAATAGTTACGAGAACGCGAGACCATTATCGATACGTAACGGCGCCGGTGAAATCCATTTTACGAACGCATTCGCGTCTACCATAACCAACGCGTAGGTAAACTTATTCAGGGACGAGAGTGGATGAAACTTTCGGGTTATGAAACGTTATGTCAAAAATCACAAATGTACGTTTGACCGTATGTGCTGTTGCTTTCACCATTCCCATTGATACACATTTCACGATATGTGTATTAATTCGTGGACGTTCGATTGCTGAAAGAACTATGTGAAATTTACTCTTTATATAGTGTTTCTAATTATATGTCGAAAACGACTTTGCTGTAATTCAGGCAAGCCGCTTATTTGATCACCGCATGTGTCCTTGGAAGAGCTCCGCCTGCTACTCCTTCCTGTGCGTTCAAGAGCTCGTTGATTGACTTGCCTTTCACTTGTCAGGCGCGAACCTATTGTCACGACCATGGTGGCGCCTTGGGGCGACATTCGTATCTAACAACTCCCGCTGGAAAGATATGCCGCGCGCCGATCACGGAAATCAAAACGACGTGCGTAATACGTCGAGTAAGGTTATTTGTCGAAGAACAGTTTCAGATCGCACCACGTCGCGTGTAGGGCAAAACAAAAGTATTGTTATTGAAAAAGTAGATGTCTTAAATCAAATACGATTAATAGATTTCAATGTTTTTGGATTTCTGGCGATGGTTTTGGTCGAATTCGACTACTACACTCTGCACCACAAGAGCGTGGACGCGATATTTGTGAAATGTGATACGCAATTTGTTAAAGACTGTACTGGTCTAAACATACAAAGTTTCTTCTGATACGCAATAGCCCCAATTCTTTTAGTATCGTTTCTGTCTCTGAAAAAATCAGTTCATTTCGAAATGAGTGCCGTGTACGCAAAACGATTCGAATCGGTCTTCTCGTGCCATCACCAGAAAGGTAGGTTAGATACGAATGTCGCCCCAATGCGCCACCACGCTCGTGACAATAGGTTCGCGCCTGGCAAGTGAAAGGCAAAGCAATCAACGAGCTCTTGAACGCACGGGAAGAAGTAGCAGACGAAGCTCTTCCAAAGGACACACGCAGCGATCAAATAAGCGACTTGCCAGCTATAATTAGTGTATGAAGTAATGTACGAATTAATTGGCATGTCTTAAAATGTAGATTTTTAACTGTAATTATAGTTTAGTTTTAGATTTATCGATGCAGGCAAAGTGACTGGTTTCTAATTTCGTTTTAAGAATTACTGAAAGTAGTTATACAATTCCTTGCATTGTTTAATGCAAATTGAATGGAATTTCTTCCGCTTCGTTACTTTTATTTAATGATATTTACAGAATGCTTGAAATATATCAATTTAATTTCAAAATCATATTTCGGGCAATAAAGAGACCACCCCATGTGAGTGGGAAGTAATGCAGATGTGGAATTCTCTGACATATATTTTTTAATATGAAATTAAAATGTGCTATAATAAACGAATAACATTCGTTTATTGCTGAACTATTTCAACAATATCGAAAGCGTTAATAATTCTTGATAACTTCTTGTGTCTGGTCTCCCTGAAAAATTAAGTTACACAAGTATCTGCTCATCGAGCATACGGCTGTTGAATCCAAAGTAAAGATAATTTAGCAATAGATAGCAAAAGTTTATTCAAGTATACGACGTAAATTTATACCCAACCGTAATATAGGAGGTCCATTAAGTCCTCAATGTATTTTTGATGATATCTAACGATATCTGTTGAGGATCGGTGAGTCTTCTATACCAGGCATCCGCGTATATTTCCAATAGATATTTGCATAGACATTCACAGTCTACTTATCAATTTTTTGCAGACCGATGACAGCTTTGTTCGGAAAAAAGTAGTATGACACAGATTTGCAATTACTAAGCAATAATTCTACAATTCGAAACTAGAATCTTGTTAAATGACATGGATAACTTTCTAGCTGAATCAAAATTTAACAGTTTGTGAGAGTTTGTACAAAAATAACGTATATCTGTTTCTAAATGTCTGGGCATTTAGAACAAAGTATTTGCAATAAAATTGGCTATAAAGTTAAATAAAATAAATAACCTAAGATAAAGGAACAACAAACATGAATGCCAAGTGTGTTGATAAATGCAAGCAGTCTTTGCGATTAACAATAAAATTAATACGAAATCCGAAGAAAGCAACTTAGAGAAAAAGCATATTGATAAAGTTAAATACAACTTAATCGTTTATCCATTACAATACAGTAATCAAAGGTTCGTTAATTAGTGTTAAATTGTTATCTCTAGAGAACGTCCTTGCCCTATTTGCTTCAATTAACTGTTCGATTTTATTATAACGCGAAATTGTACGAAGTCGAAGACTGAGGTCGACCCAGGTGACGCTGGGGTGTTGAGGGTTTATCGATGTTTCCCCGGCAACTTGTACGAATTCCCAACGAGGCTCGATATTTATTCGATAGCCGCGAATTACCGGAAAACCGCGAAATTGCTGGTAAAAAATTCGAGGCGTAATTTAAACGGTGAAAATAACGAAAATTGTGTCGCGCTATGAGCTTTGAAAAATGCTTTCGATTCGGTCGGTTTCAGGTAGCTCTATTTTCCGTTCGCGTTTCTGCATAGAACCGACCGGTGTATTTTCAATGTTTGGAAAATTTGTTTGTCACTGGTGTTAGTAATTGCAATTTTCCACGGTGTGAGTAACCGTGTGGATTTTATTCGTCCCGCGGAACAACGTTATTTCGTTATTCGCCTGTTTGTTTCGAAGGAAATGGTTTGCGAGGAGCGACCATTGTAATTAAACAATTTACAGTAATTATACCGTCAAGATACTTGTTAACTAAATTTCTATACCACCGCAACTCCTCCAAAATATAACAAATACCCTTGCTCCTTCCGCTAAAGAATATTTTAACAGGGGCAAAAAATAATCTGAGAGAACTTCCTCAAAATTTAATGAAACATTTAATGCAACAATTTCCATCAAACTTAATTAAATTCCATCTACATTTTTCTTCCCTATCGCCATTTCCACCATGACAATTATTATGTCATGTACATCCAAAGACATTCGTATCTCTCATTGCTCAATTTTCCGTATCAAAACAGTATAATAAAACAAGTAACGTTAAAAGACCAAAGGAGATCTTCCGTCGTAAAATTACAACCTCTCAGTGCTTCGAAAATGAAAATACGAGGGTTAAAATGTACTCGATTTACTCGTACGTTCTCCATTGCTCCATTTCTGCTGTGAAAGTGCCACGTGGAAATTAGCAGTGTGACAAAGGGCAAAGAAATTTTCTCGGTCCTCGTACCTTTCACGGGTGCGTGCAGAGAAGGGCCAGACGTTATCAAGCGCGCGTATGCGACGAACGGCTCAAGGTATAATTTTTCTCTAGTGTGCGGGATCATCCAGACATTTTTCATACTAAGCTTTTACTGGCAACCGGTCTCTGGTCCCGTCGTTCTCTTTGCCACGTTAGCCGTGTCTTTCTTCCTCTCTCTTTCCGCCTTTCTCTCGTATGCTTCCTATATACCGTCTTTCTCACTTCCTTTCCTTCTCTTCGTCTCTCTGTCTCTATCTCTCTTTATCTCTTTCTCTTCGCCCCTTTTCCTTTTCCTCTGTGCCGAGCTCGTTCTCGTTGTCGGGCACCGCGCATTATTAAGTTTCAACGCCACCACGCCCGTCCAAATTGCACGGAATGGAATCCCAAACGGAGCGCGAACGCCATTTCTGCCAAGAAGAATGCATCTATCCACGATGAGAATTCACTGCTCCTCCGCAGTTTATCCCGAACATTTTTCGAGAATCTCGCCGATAGTCGAAGGGGAGCTATGTAATTGGACAAGGCGATTCGTCGGATAGTATGAATAATGCCTCTAATTGTGCAATTTACACTCTAAGTAATAAGTGGTGAGGATCATTTTCAATAGAGAAATTGTGATTTTAGTTTGAAACTTTGTGTCGAGGTAGAGAGAATGTCGAGATGAGGGAAGAATAATGTCTTTTTTTTACTGAAATTCACCTTAGGGGGTTGAGATTACCTCTCAGAGGTCGTTGAATTTTCAGATTTCTTTATATAAAGGCAGTAATTATCTTCTTTAGCAGAACGGTTTCCATGGCACGATCCAAACGCTTGTAAAGTAATTTTATATTATTCGTTGTTAACATAGATAATGTTATAATAATTTTGAAAATTATAACATTACTGGCAAGATAAATATCTGTGGAATATAGAGGATTAAATGTGAGAAGTTATATAGTGAAGAGAATCTCGAGTTTAAAAAGATTAATGATAATAGAAGCGAAATATTTTCAATTTTAACGGATTAATTCATAATTTCTTAAAAGATTCCTCGACAAGAAGCGATAGATAAAAGTACATAGAAATATATTTAACCGCAAATAAATACAAAATTACTTGAAGCACTAACTGCAGCGATTCAAACGAAAATATTTTTATAAATCATCCGTAACTTCCGTTCCAAAAGACGCACAGCGCAAAAATTTATTGCACTCGTCCCTTGGAATCTCGAAGCGATGCGGCATAAAACCGGTGACACATGGAGTGCACGGAATAAAATGAACTTTATCCAAGAAGTAATATAATTTTTACATCGCCACACTTAACTTTTATATCCTAAGATATTAACTATACTGTGTCATTATTTCGTCTAATTTTATTATCCAAATTTCAGATCTGACCAGTCATACTTCCCCTAAAAACGAATACCTTACTGCCCCTTTCTCGGGATATCGTTTTAAATCGGATTTGAATAATTCACCGACCCTAAAATTATTTCGTCGAAAATGCATCCGCAGCCGATGAAGAAACGAACGTCACGGTTTTTCGAATGGCTCGTAAAACAAAGTTTTACAGCCATCGGGGTCTCCTCTCTTCCTTTTTTAACGGAGCAATTCGACGTATGCGCATACGTTTTCGAGAGAGGAAAAGAAAAACGGTAGTTGAACGGTGTCACGTGTTTCGGTAACGCGAAACTCTGCTCGCTCGTCGGTATTGATATTCGAGTCTCGTCGTGTGCAAATCATTGCGCGCTATTTTTAATTTAGGTCAGCGCATTCGTGGATCTATCGTCGAGAAATGCATAAATATATATATCTATATCGGGGGATAAATCAATTGGACTGTTCTTCTTATTTCACATCGACGTCGGAATTCGAATTTCTAAGCAGCCTCGGCCGAATTCGGCGAATATGAAAATACGAAAAAGTGGGCGAAGGGAAATTTACATTCGACGCGTTTGTGCTTTCCAAGAGAAATCGATATACCACGGGTTTTCGCTCGTCATTTGCGAGAAGTAAAAAACGCACGTTTTGCAGAAATTGAGAAACCCCAAGGTGATTTCGATCGCAATTATCTTTCGCAACGACGGAAAAAGCGGCGGGAAATTAACGACGAAGTACATATAATTATGATTCAGCAAAATTCGTCGTTATCGTGTCGACAAAACAAATAGAAAGTTTCAATTTAACCGAAAAAATATAGGTATCCTCTATATAGAAGGGTCTTATCGCAAGAAAATGAAGGAAAATAGCCTGACAGAAGATTGAAAGATGCTCTTTCCGAAATAAATTCTAACAATCTTCAATTTGAAATTAATAACAAACGGATTTCACATTCCAATAATTTTTGCCATGGCTCAGCGTATCGAATCTCTCCCTCGGTAATGCTTCACCCCCCAATTGTCCCGGTTCGGTCCAGTGGTAACAAAAAGCCAAAAAAAGCAGCATTATCAGCGGCCTCGTTAACAGTTCCCTCTCCGCATATTTTCTTTCGCTCGTAGCGTCGAAGCTCGATCATTGTCAACGGCCATGATCAATCACATCTCAGCGTTTCTCTCTGGTCAGTCGCCTATCAACGTTTCTCCGTATTCTCTCGGTCGACCTTTTGAAAGAACGAGGAAGCAAGCTCGTTGAACGATGCAGAAGTAAAACGTGCGAAGGGGGAACAGAGAAAGAATGAAAGGAAAAGACAGAGGGAGAGAGAGAGAGAAAGGGAGAGATTCCTTGGAACCTGTCCGCTCCAATTTTCTTCGCTGGACTATTATATATCATTATCTAGATCCAGCTCGCGCTTCTTACGTACATAGACGTCCGCAAACGGCACACAGGGAGGTAAAATCGTGGCAGGAACACCCTGAAGGGGTGGTGTCCCGAGGTGCTCCTCTTCCACTCTGTCCGACGCCACCCCCTTGCGACCGAGTAAAAGGAAGCATAGAGAGAAAGAAAGGAAGAACGAAAACTGGCATTCTAGAAACTCCTTTTGCGACAGTCACACGACTCTTCCTTCTCGTTTTCCTCCGAGGAAGCTCAGAACGGAGGGATAGAAAAAAAGGGAAAGGCAGGAGTTGAGCTACCGTAGGAAATTACCTCCGTCCGTTTATCCGACTGCCATCAGATTCTGCGTTCTCGCTCTCTCTGCTTCCCTCTTTTTTTCCAACTGCTTTCCCGCTGTTCCTCTCTTTCTCTCACACTGTCTCTCTCTCTTCCCGTCTCCCTCTTTTGCAAACAGTTTTCTCGCTATTTTTCTCGTTTTCTCTTTCCGTCGCGCTCTCATCGTTACACTTTCTACCTTTCCACGCTCTGTTTCACTCCCTGCTGCTCTTTATTTCCGTCTTATTTTCTGTTTTATTTGTATCAGCTCCACTTCTGCCACGTTTCTGCCAACGTTTTGCACTTTTACGCGGAGCAGAAACCAAGAGAGATTCGGGATTTTTCGTGGCGAACCGATGGTTTGCCAGTTCGCGTCCACTACCACTTTCGCCGGGCGATTTCAAGGAGTTCCTCCTTCATTTTCCGACTGCTTTTACTCGCCGTGTCGTCGCTAGTTCTTGTCAGTTAGAAGCCGAGCCGGATTTCTCGCGAATATCGAGAAAAATCCTCGTAGATGGTGATAAACGAATATCGGGGAAACGTTGAACCAAGAACGTGGTGTATTTTGATAAATTCGAATGGCATGGTGGGTGTTTCTGTTTAAATATTCCGCTTTACGTCATCCGGTAATGAAAACACGATCGCATCGAATTATGCTTGCAGTCGTCCATGAAAGTAGAAGCTTTATGTGCTTTGGCTTTTACGAGTAAAGTGGTAGTTTCCGATGAAACGTCAGAATCTGTTAAGTCTTTTGTAATGTATCATAATATCAGGATATGTATGTTGTTTTAACTACTTTGCCGATTGTGAAGAGGTTCTGTGTACTTGTGCTCGAATTTGTTATGTATTCAAGTCACATTTTACTACGGTCGCGATTTTTTTTACAAAAATGCAAACATTTATCAGATTTATTATATCTTGAATCATGTTACAATTTATAAATGCTATTTAACACTAGATTTACGGAAGCCGTCAAATTGACGGGTTCCTACTTGTCTTATAAATATTTCTAAAATTTACAGAGACGCTGTACAGTAGATATTTCACGTATATTTTATAATACAATAATGACCTAACGAATTACCATTTTTACCGCTTCATCCCTCTTTTTGCAAAGACCTTATTTAATATATTGCGATTTAACAGATTTCAGGCCCGTAAATCTAGTGTTAATAGCATTTTAGTAGTCCTTTAAATTTAATAACATTTATATTAAATTGGGGACTAAGAAAATTAATTGTGCTTTAATTATGCGTATTAAGCACAGCATTCTGCACAGGGAGAAATTCAGTGGAATCATCTAGAAATCATTTTATTAAGTTTAATAACATATACCGAAGAAATTCGAGAAAATTAACATACTACTTTCTTCCTGCACTGTGGATAACCCTTTAAAATGTGTGTCAGTAGCATCTAAGGTAAAAGTTCAAGAAACGCAAAACATTTCCTTTTTTCCCATCAACTACTTCTTAACAAATATTGTCTCCTTAAAAATGTCGCCATTAATATTTTTTAATCATTTCTCGACAACGATATTTTATTAATAATCTAAACAGACAGAAAATATGTGTGTGTAATAATTACATTTAGAATTTTTGAGATTAGATATTTTTTGCAATTATATGTAGTATAGTAATTTTGCTATTTTACAAGAAGGAAAATGACATCTCCGCGTTTCACGTTCTATAGAGTTTTTTCTTAATTTTCAGTACTTCTTAAATGCATCACAACATTCAGCAACCAAATTTGAAAGTTTGCTATTTCCTTCAGACCATATTACACCTGATGAAACTTGCCAAAAGATGTATTGTACATTACCATTTGGCAAAATGATTGAGTTATTATTGCCAATCATTACAGATTTAAAATGATCATCTGCACTTCAATTACAATTCTTTAGCAGTGATAACAAAGTCTCCGATCTAATTCACCTTATTATCCCAATTATATGCCGCCCAATCAATCCACATCTGAACATGATATTTGTTCCACAAGAAAATATTCCAGCCAGCAATCCTCTTCAAAGTCCTCCGCCCTCAAAGACTCAGATATCACGTGCGATTTGCAAGAAACGCGAATATATACGAAGGAAAGGCCATTCTTACGACGTCGTAGATCTTTCTCGTAATATCGCGAAAGAAATCACGATATCTGCTTCTCCCGCGGCAAGGATAACATTTACGACCGATAATTCCGCGATATCAGTACGTGATCCTTGCGTGGTAGAGGATGCTGCTTCGTCATTGGAGTTTCATGTTTCTTCTGCGTTTCTGTCGACGCAGGATGAGTCGCGAAAAAGATAATAAAAGGAAAGGGAGAACGCGCGTGGCGCTTCCCGGTCTTCCGGAGAATTGGCTTCGTTCTTTCCCGTGTTTCTCTCGATTCCTCCTTTCTCGTCCTTATTGATTGTTTGCGCGGCAAACACCACGAACACTGAATTTCTATTTAACGATAGCCGCTCCCTTTCTCGTGCTATTTCACTCTCGACGAGTCGTACCGTGAGAATGTTTACTTATATCTCCCACTCAGGAGTTACTTTGCTTATGCGGCTAAATAAACGAGGACACAAATTAACCGCGGTAGATCATGGATCTTGATTAAGTCCTTCGGAACGTGAGCCTCTTCGCGATGGCTTTTATTACATTTTAACCGGCAGCAAATGAAAACCGTTTCTGGGATACGGTATCGCGTTTCTGTTTACTTTGCAACTGCAGGGTAATTCAATCGACGATTGGGAAACACGTTTTTGTATTCTGAAAAAGTTTTTTTATTGAATTGGATGTATTTTTAATTTGTGTGATATTTAACCCTTTGTTGAAATACTATCCTTGATTGTACGGTTACAAAGGGAGGGAAGGTATAAATGTACAGAAGAGAATTTCGAAAGATTAAAATGTTTTATGATGCTGAATAGTTGAATCAAAAAATTTAAGCGTAAAATGGGAGGAAAATTCGTTCTATTTTTGTGACTTTGAGGTTTTGTTTGAAGCCTGCTCCTTTCTTTTGGCATTGGATTGCTTGTAATATATATAAATCATAGATTAGTTATATGCACAATTTAGTTTAAATTAATGTTAAATTGCACAAAATGAAAACGTGTATCCTTTATTGTTTATCAATTTACTCTCAAAATTTCAACTGACAATGAGTCGAAACATTGGTTTCAAATGAATTCGAGTTAATCGATTTCTTTAATATTTGCATATTTTATTAACCCAAGCAATTAAACGTATCAACATCATGTTAATATATCAACTATTAACTTCATGCCAGTATTTTATCCTCTATTAATAGTCATACAGGGTACAAACGTTTTATAAACGTTTACGTACCTTTTGCTCCATAGTACCGCTGTACAAACTTTTATACAAATATTTGCATATTTACACACTTATTGAGTGCGAACTTTTAAGTGACTCTACACAATTTTCTGGCCATTTGCAACTTATTAACGGCCGTTCCTGTGACATCATAGTTCGCCACGTTTGATAGAAATCATTTCATTTTCTACCTTTTATCTCGTACATAAAATGGGAAGATTTTAACATCACGATAAACCGTATCGACACGTTCATACATTTAGGTTACACTTTTTTTGACAGCAAGGTAAGAAAAATGAGAGGAAGCATTGCAAACACGTGATAAACGAAGAAAAGAGTACCCTCTGGTAAAGAAGACACTCGCGGAATCGATTTATTAAGATATATCCGCGATAGCTTAACCATTTGTTCTCTTACATTTACTATTTTTCAAGCTCCGATTGAGACTTCTAAAGCGAAATATCGCGGTTCGACTCACCATTTTTCATTTTTGTTTTTCTTCGTGACATCAATCATGTTACAATTCTCCACTGTTGCTGGCTTCTTTAGGAGGAAATTTTCACTTTAGAATCGCCTACGAGGTAGATCGTTAGTTTTTTGTACTTATAAATTGTCTATATTCACAAAAGTGTATTATCTCAAATGCTAAATAATTCAAATAATCAAAGCTGAAAATATAAAAGTTACATATACTCGAAATAAACGGCTAAAACTCGTGTCAAGTAATTCAAATAGTCAGAGCTGAAAATTTTTTTCAGCTCTGAAAGCACATTTACACCATTCGTTTGCACTTCCAAAAATGGTAGTTTTTAAATTGCTAGCACTGCAAACGTCCTATAAAAGTCCAAATAGACTTGCCAGATCCCCCTTCATCGTACTACAATGCCCTTCATTCGTTAAAAACACTTCAGCCATTTATCATGATCGAATAATTCAAACTAAAATACTTTCAACCCCATGTTTTCGAAGTGTTTGCGTCGTTAAAATCTTCTTCCATTCTACGAGAGATGAGCGATAGACTTTGAATTGGCAAAGAAACTTGCAGCGTCCTAACAATCCTCCCAAATGTTCGAAAGGTTACAAGAGTCGCAAACAAGGTTGACAAATAAAAGAAAGGCAGGAGATATTATTCCATCTTTCCGTTATGACACCCTTACCCGCGTGCTAACAGCGGAACCGCTCTGTATCTACGTTCTTTGGTCCAATTTCCGGCGACGTCGCGCGATATGTCCGCGAATTCGTGCCTCGTAAATCCTGGAATAAGTTTTACCGGAACGATATCCCGGTGACTGCCAAAAGTTTGCTAACGATATTGCGCCATTCTCGGCACAATTTTACTCGGCAGAGGCGAGTTAAAAGCGCGAATACCTTTCGAGACCATATGTATGTAAAATGTAACACTCCGTGGGGTGCGATATGCGTATGGGGAGCTCTAAACGTATTCAGTTTTCTCCCCCATAAACGTTTTCATTGCTGGGAGTCTTCTTGAGAATAGAGATAAAACTGCGACGGAACGATGCGGGTGGAAATGCGATAAAAATCGATCTCTCTTAGCTTTTGATTCGCGTGACTTTGATGTCTGTGTAACGGATATTCGCACGTTGTGTTCTGGATTTTTTATGGTTTTCGAATTTGAAATAATTTGAACTTTAGAGACAATTCTCAAAGTCTCCGCTTTAATGTGAAATTGTATCTTGAGGTAAATTCAAAACGGAAATTTCATTCTGAACGTACAATTTAACGTGTTCGATGTCGTTGGAGAATCCAAAAGAAATTGAATTACTTCTGTAATTCCGATAGTTGTTGAAAATTGTTGTATTTAATGCGTCTAGGAAGGAATACAGAAAATCATAATTGATACATAAGATTTAGTGTCTGAGGTTCTCTCGACGGAAAAGTGAAAAGGCATCATAATTCCGTGGAAGCTAGGCGAAACAATGGAATTCAGATTGGAATCTCAAACAACAGCTCGCCACGAAGTAAACACGTTCGTAAAAAGAATATTCCGTTTTTACGGTAACTTCACACCCCCGTTTGAAAGGGGAGTTTTAAGACTCGTGAAATTTCCTGAAATGCACTCTATCTCTTCTCTACAAGAAACACACCATAACGTCGTATTCCGTTTGTGAATGCCCAACCCAAGTTTTGTTTGATCAACCCGACGAAACGTCTCCCGAGTTTCTGCAATTAAAACGGAGCACTGGCGTTTGCAAATTGAACTTGTCTCTCTCTCTCTCTCTCTCGCGCTCTCTCTCGATGTTTTTCTTTTATCTACTCGCAATCGGCGATCATTGAATCGACGCGTCTACCGTGACGAGGCGAATTCTTTCGCTTCTTCCGAACGGAAAGACTGAAGGGAATAATTTGAGAGCGGTGGATTCTCAAAAGGTGAGGTATTTTCATTAACGACAAGAAGTAATATCAGCTTGCTAGTAACGTAGCTGCATCAACGATATTATAATGCCGTTGCTAGATGATGACGGACAGTTACAAAGTATAAAGTTTTCGATTGCCCAACTTTCGCGATGAAAACACGAAGCGCGACGAAGAGCACGCTAAGTTTTTACTCTCCTTCGCTCATGATAAAAGTGATAAACTTCTCGTCAAATTCTATTTTACGGATAGGGAGAGTGGAAGATGGTTGAGATATAAGGAACACAATGAGTCGATTTCTTTCCTGACATATCATTTCGATGTTATGGAAGTGTAGAATTAGATGATGTAATTGTTTAATTGTTATTATAGCTATTGATGAATTGATGAAAAAAAGAAACATTTCAATGCATTTATAAGAAGTTATTAATCTATTGTTGTCAATGAAAAATTTCAATGAATTTCAGTTTTATAAATAGGAACGATAGTTTTGTCAAAAATCAACAGTCTGTAAAAACTTTGCTATCTTCGGGAAGTAAATTTGTTTAATACTAGGTTTACGGGACTGAAATCTGTTACACTGCAATATATTAAATAAAGACTTTGGAAAAAGAGGGATCAAGCAGCAAAGCTGATAATTCGTTAAGTAATTTTTGTATTGTAAAATACACGTGAAATACCTACTGTACCTCTTCTCTATATATTTGAGAAATATTTATCAAAAAAGTAAGAACGCGTCAATTTGACGGCATCCGTAAACCTAGTGTTAAACAACTCAAAAATTAATCGCCAGATATTTCTAGGGAAATATGAAATCTTTGAAAAAATGAGAAGAATTAGCCGCTTCTTGGCGATTTCATTCAAGAATCGTTAGAAATAAATTTCCAAAGGCTTCAATGAATGTTAGAAAATCGTGAGGCTCTCCATCGAGTTATTTTGCTATATGAAAATATTTATGAGACTTATCAAGAAGCATTTGAAATTCGTCCATTTTGTATAACCATATAACGTGTTTCGAACGAAGCATGGCACAGCAGAGAAAAGCGATTGCACAAAATACAGCGGATAGAATAGACGATAAAATGTTCGCTTTATATCTCGGCATTCTCTTCGATCTCTCGGGGTTGGTCGTCTAAACGAGATTTCGAGCGGCCGGCGTTCTCGTTCGGCATTTTCTGCACGAAGTTACCGCAGAATCAGCTGATCTAATTACCAGGAATTTCGGATCAAACGAACCGGCCCTACCCCGATTGTAACTGAACGCTTTCGAGATCGTGAATAAACGTTTTCGAGGAAAGTACTATGCTTCATGTTTGAAATTCATTTTGGTCGATGTTTGAATATTATATAATCGCGAATATTTTTAATGATTAACGAGACGTCATTGGAACAAGGCCCTACTGAAATATACTGAACCACTGAATCATTAACACTTTGACTGCCATGTTGGTCATATACGACCGGCCACGGTTTCTCCTGAGACGCCACGGTGGTCATTGGTGACCGGAGCGTTTGAACGTTTTACAATTGTAAAAAACTAAATGAAAATTGAGAGTTAGTGTATTTGAATATGACCGATGCATAGAAGATACTTTGAAATAAAAAGTGCCCTATTGAACAGTAAACATTTTTTATTAGGACATCAATAAAAGAAAATATTAGAATAAATCTTGCATCTAACGGTGCACTTTGTTAAAGCACCCGTGGCGTCCTGGGCTAAGCATATGATTTCGGCGTGGCAGTCAAAGTGTTAATGTAAAAAGCATACGGCACTTTGGAATAAATTCTATTTTAAGTTTTCTTCTATATATTAGTACAATTAAAATCTTACAAAGAGAAGAACCGTTGACAATATTCCCAATAGATCTGAGAAAATATATTATAATATTATAAAGATATAAAAAAATGAAGGTTGTCCGCATTTTGCTGAAATTTTGATCATTTAGATCTTTGTTAATTACCCTCAAAACTTTACAGATCTTTCTCAAAATCAAAGTTACTTCAAATAAATATGAAAAACCATAAGATTATTAGGATGCCGAGAAATGAAGATGACTCGTTTTTTCGGAGATCTGGGACATTTAGGATTCTGTTAATATCACTTGGTAGGTTATATTGCTTTCTTTCTTAGCTACATCGTGGATAGGTAGTAGGTGTTCTACTAAAAGGATGATATCGCTGTTGCCACATTTATTTGGATTTTCTGTGGACAGACACTGTGAGTGAGTAAGGTTGTACGCTCGATTCTTCATGTAGAAATTGCCGTCTGTCGTTTTCTCTCCACAGTAAATGCTGACTTTGTTTCGTTGTTATTTTTCCTGATTCTGCGAGTGCTTTCAGATTTAACCCACAAATAATCGTAAATTTTTATATGACAATTTTCTTACGGTTTACGGTACTTGGAAAACTACACTGGCAACTATATAGAATTTTGGATACATTAGATTCGAATTCGAATTTCATTATGCTCATAATACATGTAATCTCAATAATTTAAAATGTGCATGAATGATGACATCCGAAAATTTATACAACTTAACGTCCAAAAAATTGAAAACAAAAGTCATCGACCTCAGCCTCAATATTGGGGGAAGTTCCATTGCACCGAAGGTGGGGTTAATAGCAGTTGCGATCAAAACATCGGGGCTTATTTATTCCTACGATCCATCCAATAATACATCGTGATTGAATAAATGCATGAGAGGGTAACAACGGAGACAGGTCGCCGCACCAGTCGCGATTTATAAACCGGCTGTGCGGGTTAACGAAAGTCTGCCAATACTGAAGGCAAAGAAGCAAGTAGAAAGCTTCATCGAATTCTCTCTCCCTCTCTCTCGCACTGTCTTTCTCTCTCTCTCTCCTTGCTTCGGAAAGACTTCAAGCGGTCGAGCTCCATTCCGGAAATTGGCCAAAAATCAAAGTGAGGCATCGACGTGAACGAACACGTCGTCGACGGAGGTTCTCGACGACGTGGAGAATCCAACAAATCTGGAGTTTAACTTGGACACTTGGTGCGCCGGAACGGTCAAGGGTAGAGAAGGAACTGTTGAGAACCGGATGGCAGAATGAACGGGGAAATATTTCGCTCGGTGAAATAGTTATTGGAATCTTCTCCGACGATTTCTTTTTGTTCTCTTACATAAAACATCTTCTACGTTTCGACGGACCCTGTGCATCGTCAGATTTATATTATCATATAAGATTCAGCAGGATGAATTCATGATGAGTAACTATTTGTTTCTTTACTTATCATCTACCATAATTATTGGCAGAATTATTCAATCTTTTTGCATATGGTAACTTTATAACATACTAACAAGGGAAGTTCGGGAACTGATACACACCGATTTTAATAAAACTTTGCACAAATGTTAACACTATTCCTACCGACACTTCACGTATACCTTTTCCTACCGCAACCGGTGAATTTGTTAAATGATAATTTTTTCTCAGAAAATGAACAGGAAAAAAAGAGGTGAATATTGAAAAATGTATTATAATGTGAATGTATTATACGAATATTTGAGGAAAAGTCGTGAAGTTTAAAGGCGATTCAATTACGTTGTATATAGGAAATTCTAATCGAAATTTTAAAAACGGTCATTTGACGGGCTGTGGTAGGAATAGTGTTAATTAAACGTATCTAAGAAGATAGCTGTAACTCGTTCGTACCCGTTTTTAACTTTGGGGGACATATCAACCCCTTTGTCCGAACCATCCTTTTTATATACGTCTTTGTAAAGAAGGAATTACAGCTATCTTTTTAGATCAGTTCCCGAACTTTCCTTGTAAGTGCAATTAGTTCGATTATGTTTAGCGAATGAATCTTGCATTTTAGCTTCGTATAATATACATGACCGTATATTATAGCGAAGGCAATATATTAGAGGCAAGATACAAATTTATGATTCAGTGAACGTTAAACTAACGGGGGAAGGCATAAAATTACAATATGGATTAATGATAGGAGGACGTTCGGCAAGAGTATAACAGATCGAAGGTATCTGCCGTTTACACTTGGTAACTATGAAATCCATAAAGCCGGAATGGAAGTATAACGAAAGCGGTCCCAGTTAATAAAATACATAAATTCTTCCTTATCGTTTCGCTCCTCCCCCATCGATTTCGCGAAACGACCGCTGATGTTTCACGCTCGTGTGCCCACCAAGTCGTAGGCTGGTCATAAAGTTTCTCGCCAAATAAAGCACGATTACCTTCCGATTGTCAGGGTCAGGGGGTCGTCCCGAAGAAAACGAGAGTTTCCTACGACATCCCGTTTTTCAAAAATCACAATGCCCATAATGTATTCGATACCTTCGCGGCTGGAAATTTTTTCCCTCTACTTGATACTTTGTGAACCGATTTATTCGCAAATGAGCCATAAAATGAGCTATGAAATTTCTCTAAATTCTCAAATATCTCAAGTGTTCAACATTCTCCGTACGTAAACCCCAAAAAAGCGTCCCTCTTTAAAGCAACCCTCTTACGAGGCCAGTTCCGCTCGAGGACTTCGCTACAATTATCTTCAGCCTTTCTTTACGGCTCGGGCACACGTTCCCGTGGAAAAAACGGGATAAATTAGTTGAACTCCCCGAGCAATCCAGTGCTCGAAATATTAAGCTGCCGTACGTTGTCGTAGCGTTTAAGTAGACCCTGGAGCAAGCAAGGATGGCTCTCTTTTCCCGGTGTTTCGGCCGTTCAGAATTCTCTCGAATATTCCCGTCCCTCCCGTGGCTGCGGTGCAGCAGGTGAATGCCGCCAGAAAAGTGGAAGCTGCTGGCTAAAAGAGGGTTGACAATCTTCTCTTGAAAAGCCAACTTCCTCGTTTACATTCCCTCGACTTCTTCCTCGCCGGCTCGCTCGTTCCCGTATCGTCGACTTCGAGATAAGCTTCGCCGTCTTAATTCCACCGGTTTGTCTAAGACTCCCATCCTTACTGTCCGGATTATACGAATCTCTTTCCATTTTCCCATGGTCCGTCTACGGCGAGAACGGTCCGAGTGAATTTTTACGAAGGGCAACTTCATCCCCTACCCCGTGCAATAATCCCCCCGGATCCTTTTCGCGTTCCTCAGAAATTTCTTTTGGTATAATGGACGCGGTTTCTGTTCTGCTCGGTCAATTTTCGGTATTCCCAAGAAGAAGACACGATGTAAATTGGGCGCAGGGAGAAAGTTGGCGGGAAACATGGCGATTACCGCAGACTATCGTACGTGAGGCGGGAAAATAGAATTTTATTCGGGATCAAAATATTCATGGAAATTTCGGAGGTATCGCTATCCCGGCGATACGTCACGCATACGCGATTGATTGTAATACGATACGAAACTCCCTTCTGATAGTATCGATCGTTGTTTTGGAGATATGGAATTTGTGGAAAGAGAGAGAGAGAGAGAAAAGCAGAGGTAGAGATAGGAATAGCCAGGTTTCCCCGTAGGAATTTAAACTGTTCGCTGGATCTTCTGTTCTGTATTATGAGAATAATATTATTGTTACAAATTATTGGGTTCCTCCAAGTGTAATGTTAGTTTGTAAATGTCCAGTAACGATGTGCTGCTATTGTTACATAAATACGGCCATAATGAACTGAATGTCCTCTGAGCTTCCGTAAAATCTAGCTATTCTTAACACATTGCGTACGGGTGACGAGATATCTCGTATATAGCAAACCGACCGCCGCGGCTTACGAGATATCTCGTTTGTCATTTTTTTTATATGTACGTATATATCGACGACTTAAGAAATTAAGAATAAATTGATTTTTACTATGGCAACGTAGCCTCTGATATTCCTATGACAAATTCTTAGCGAAATAAATGTATGTCGAATTTCCGAAAGAGTACAAAATAATTGGATACACAAATCGCAAAGAGCGCCGTACGCAATGTGTTAAAATGTACTTCTTACTTTTCCAAATTTGATACTTTCTGATAAGTGCAAATCACGTGACATTATTTCAATAACAATAACCATCCCAATCGTCAAATCGTTAGAAAAATTGTGTCTCCGTAAATGCAATACCACTGTGAACAATAGCCGGATAAAATTCATCGATCGTTCCGAAGCGACAGGAAATAAAACCATACCGAGCACCGAGCTTTCATTTCCGACGAAATACGTATATACGTACTGTACCATCGAGAGCGAGAAACGTCTAAATATTTTCGCAGAAACGGTAGAAGCATGCCGGTGAAAAAATATGCCGCAGGGCCTCGAGTCTCTCGTCGATCGTCCTAAGAGAGTGAGAATCTTGTCTCGGCTCTGGAAAACGTCTATCCATTCAGTAGGCCCTCGCCCGAAGCTACGAGCAACATCCGATGCCCGGGAGTGCAAAAACGAACGCGGCTTGACACGATTTCTCTCTCGTGAAACGGAAGCATCAGACGTTGGTTCTACCGGCGACCCAACATCGCCCGAAGTTTCTGGAATTCCATCGGAATAACGCAACTCCCGAAGAAAACCGACCGATCGTTTGAGTGACGTGCCATTCTGAAGTAGGGTCGAGGCACTTGGAACCCTCGTCGGGCCCTAGGAAGAGTATACGGGGTACGAGGGAGAGAAGAGGCCTTTCCATAGCAGCGAATCCCTTGCTTCGTCTCCTAATGCCGACCCTGACACGTCTCTCAACGGGGTGTATGAACTGGATGAAGGAAAAGCTCGGCACGAAAGCTTTTTACGAAGAATTTCGAGAGCGTCGGGTCGCGTGCCTGTAAATTTATATTTCGGTCGAGTCATGCGGGAAGGACAGGAATGAAATACCTCCTTTGTGACCTTTTCTCATTTTCCGCCGGGAGCTTCTTACTAACGCACGAGTTTCGGATGGGAGATTATTATTTGGGATTCTTCGGCGATGCTCAACTATGCGGGCTCTTTTCCTGTTTAACCCCGTAGTTTCCATGTTCCTCTGCGGAGCGTGGCCAGGGCTTTATGTCGACGTTGTAACTAGATGATGTAAAATAAAAGTAAGACCGGCTAGATAAAACTTTTTCCTTCAAGTACACTTTGGACAGAGAGATTGCAGCCAACTGGCTGGAATTACGGAGGAGAGTCATGACGTAGGGGAAACTTCGTCGGACGAGTATCCACAAGGTTTTCAGAAGACGCCCGTTAACGGTTATCCGAGGAAGACGTTCTTCCGGAGGGACCCGAGGCCTTTGAGAATTCGGTCGACCGATACAATCAGAGTTTTACGCGGATTCTTATTCGGCGGGCTGTCCGTTCTTGTCATTTTTGCGAAGAAAGGGATATAAATATTGGATGAGCCTTACAGGGAAGAATGAGAGGTAGAACATCGTGTATTTGTATCTTGTATACAATTGCCAAATAATGATATCCCTTTTGCGTGAATTGAGAATTTTATCTATTCTTACGTAGCAGAACTTCTGACCAGCTGTGCAATAACGATGATACGTTTATGAAAGACACGCAGAAAAGTGTCAGTTGAATGCAAGAAATGACGTACGCAACTGTATTACACTTAATAGCACAAGAAATTACGTATTTTCATTTCACTGAACCGGTCATTTGACCATGCATAGTACGGTTAGTGTTAAGCGTACGAAATTCAGAGGAAATAGAAAAAGGTAATTGAGCTGAATAACATTATTAAACTCTGATAAACGAACTGTTAACAACTTGTATCAGTTGTTAACCCTTTGCACTCGAAGTACTCATCAAAGGTACTGCCAAAGTTAGGGGTTGCACTCGAAGTGTGCCTCCCAGGCACAACAACAATATACTGCACTTAAAATCCAGCGATTGTAATTTCCAGTTAAATTTTAGTTGCGTGTTATTTAATATTTCGTTGATTTCAGTATTTAGTCATTTGTTTGGCCGATAAAAATAAAAAAAATACTATTCACCATGGCGAAAAATGTAATGGAAGAAGCGTTCTTTCAAGATAGCAGTGATGATCAATTTAGTGTGGATGAATTTAAAAGTGATTATGATGACAGCGATATTATTCCACCAGTGAAAGAAAGAAGAAAAGTATTGCAATATAGTGATTCTAGTGAAAGTGTTGAAAACGTGTCAGAAAATTTAGGTAGTGTTGGCGAAAATCGTCCATTTAGTAATTATCAACAAATCATTGAAAAATGCACTACTCCTGAACGATTTGATTTTTCAACTGGGTACAAAACATGTGGCCCACAGATAAATAATTTGAATGAACCCTCTGAATACTACAGTTTATTTTGTATGTACAAGTGATTTGATAGAAAAATATCTCGCCTTTTAAATTTTACATGCAAATTATACCTTCACATAAATTACACATTACATAGCCGGATACAGCAAAAACAAATTCCGAGCTCCTGAAAGCTTTAGACGAGAAAAAGTCCGAGTGCAAAGGGTTAACAATAGATAGTCAATACGACAGAACGTGCCTTTAAAAAAATCCCTAAATCTCACTGCAACAAGAACAGCCAATAAAATACCAAAAAACGACTCAAGTGTACGTGAACCAGTCCGCAAGAACCTCGCTTATCAAACAGAACAACGAAAAGTCCAAGAGATACCACTGATTCAGTCGAAACTCCTCTAAACAAGACCAAGATCCCGTTGCGAAAGATGATGAAGCTTCCTTCCCAGGTAGATTTCCACGGCGACGAGAGGGAAAGCCTCGTGACGTCCTAAGTCCTCGCTGATTTGACAGGATCCTGACGTTTCCAGGGAAGATGAGGGTTTCCGCCGATGAAATTGCCAGGAGACGATTCACGTGTGCTACGTCCACGGCTTTTTTCCCAGGACAGGTAGGCGTACTTGAGTTTCGTGCCACGTAGCGCTGGGAAATTAAGACCAATCACCGTTGATGCGTGATTTACGGCATGGTCAGTATCGTCGGGCTGACCGGCGAGGATTACCACCGATTCCGTCCTGGCTAGGCTTTCCTTTACTCAACAGCCCCCTTTTCCTCTCCCCCGCATTTTCCAAATTCATTCCGGTGGCGTCCGACCCTCTGTCTCTATTACGAATTGTGTCCTGCAAATCTGACGATTCGAGGGGCTTTCGTCGGATGCGCCTGTATACGTGTCATCCGTGAAGATTCGAGAGCCGGAAGCCTTATTTATAGCACTGGTGTTAGGGATAGATTTATTGCCGACTTATCGATAATCCATGCAGGTAACGGTGATAGGGGTTGGATAAAATTAATTAAATACAGGTAACGGGAAAACGTGCACTGTATTAGGAGTGAAACACTAGGGAGAGTTTCTTGGTGATAGGAAATGAATATGATGAATTGCATTCGTTTGGATTATAAAGAAATGAGACGACGTTTTGGGGATCTTAGGTACAAACGCTTTAATATGATGTTTTACGGCATTTTTAATAGTATTAGGTTGGTAGGAAATTAATGTCGGTTTTCAAACTTTATCTGTAGATACCCATGTTGAGAATGGGAATCGGTATTTTTAATCAAAATAAATTCCATTACAATCTACACATTTTTCCCAACCAGAAACAAGTTTTTTAATAGCATTTTTTTTCTAAAATGATATAAGAAGACAAACAGATTTAAATGAACGGGAATCTTAAAATTAAGCGCCAAAGTATGAAAACTCGAAAACCGACGTTAATTTCTTACCAACCTAATAGGTCGATCGATGGCTAGTCCGATACATTTAAAAATGTCAAATAAATGTGTTAACGAAAAGGAATGTAGGAGGGAAAAAATTTCGACGATTTAGTCCCTTGCAGTCTTCAAGATAGGCGTAATTAATTTAGAAAGGAACGGTCTTAGAAATTTAGGAATGTTTACGAAGAATTCCGAACATCTAATTGTAATTCACTTGGTACATCTAGCGTTGATAAATGTACATATGTGAAAAGTGGAAGACTCACAAGGATTGTTCATTTTTGCTATTAAAATTAAGCAAAGATGAAGAAACTTGCCGAAGCGACGTTAATTTTGTAAGTTATTACATTTATATATTTTCATCTAATGTGTATGTAGGTTAAAAGAAAGCACGGATTAGGGAAATGAAACAAATATTTCCACCCTAATTAATATTTTTGCAGTATTACGGGAAATAACGAATTTCGATGTGTTTTGATACATTTTTAAACACTTTTGCCATCTGCAATAAATATTTTTAAAGTGAATTGCAACAAAACAAATATGACTATCGGGTGGCTTAAGAATACAAATATTTCGCATGGCGTTGCGTAAAATTCACGACTGATTAAAAAATTTTCAGTGTACAAAATGTGGCACTCGGGTGAGTTGAAGCGTTATATTTCTACCATTCGCGTATTTCGTTCATTTTCATGTTTCTCCAATTCTCTTATATTTGTTGAAATTGAGTTTTATGATAACTATTTGCGCAAATATTACATTATTCTGTAATTCAACTCTCTACATCGAAAAAGAGAATTAAATCGTTTGAAACATGTGACAACAGAAAATAAAAATTAATTCTGTAATTCTTTAAAGAGAGTTACTCGACACATGTCAGACGTTTTCAGAATATCAAAGTATTTTTTCCATAAGTAACATATTATATTTCTTTCTTGCAACACGTAAAAATCGTACAAGAAATATTACTTGTCAATTGCACGCGAACTATGGCGATATGGTAATATATCACACCTTATTTCCTTCGATTAATTCACAGAAGTTAATTAATAGCGTCCCTCTGTTTCTCCTGTCGAATGAAAACACATGGCAGCACTCGTGGAAGGTAAAAACATCTTTCTACGTTCCCGTGAATTTCTTCGCAATACGACCAACCCCGTTTCCCAGTGCTTTCACTCGACAAAGTAAACAAACTCACCCTCGAACTCTTTTGCATTACCATCCCGATAATATTTCATTATGGCGAAGTAATATCAAACACAGCTTACAGTCTGTTGCGTATCTTGATGGTAAGGACCAATTTTATCGCAAATGAAATTAGTTATTTATGGTCTTGCTGAATCGGTTCAAACTTTTTCTAAGGTGTCGTTATATTTTAAAACAAGTTTTTGACAGTGAATGATGTAAATATAAAATAATTACCTGAGTATTAATTCTTTCGATTTAAAGTACTCCTTATAAGCAATATCAAATTTTACTTTTGTACTCAAAGTACGCTCCTCAGGCGTAGGAACAATTTTCTTTATGGGCAGCTGTAGTGGATATGGGATTAACACGTTGAACACCGCCGATATTCCGCTAGTTTTATCATTTTTACAGAAGTGAAACTTCTTCTATTAAAATCGCATCTTTACAAAGCAGATACCTTAAAGACACGAGTAGCTATATAGTCAGCAAGGCTTTATCCTTTCAATGCCAATATTTAAATATTGAATGCATTAGAAAATTCGTAAATATTACAATTTAAATGTCATACGAAATTTCATTGAATTTAATAGCGCCGGTCACCGGTGACCCCCATGCCATTCAACGTGTTAAAGATCGAACTTCCAATTAGTCGGTCCGAGATTAACTTCCCTGTCGCTTTCCAGGAAATTTTCTTATGTAATAGCAAAACTAATACGATTCTTAACCTTCCCTAAACCAACAGAATTAGGTACAAGATTTTTTAAGCACTGAACTCTAAAAATTCTATTATCTACATACGAGTTTTCATAGAGATACACGTCTCATCGTTACTATTTAATTCACACACTGCTTCCACATTTATAGAGACAATTTCACAGACGAAACACAGCGTACATATATCCTTCTCTCTCACTGTCCCAACGTACCAAACGAAATCCACTTCTTCAGGAACGTAAAACCACCATTTTCACGTTTTGCCGTAACAGGCTTACATTTCAAAGAATATAATCCCTGTTAGAGCATACATTATATTGACAATTGCATGTGCAAGCCCACGAAACCGTGGGGAATCGTTGTCGGTTGCAGGAGACGACGGAAACCTAAATACTGAACTATTGCCCGGATCAGTATCGCTGAAATCCGTGTACCTTTCGTCTGTGAAACGCATATTCACGAACGCCGGAGCAATTAGTCTAGACCATCGTATTCGATCAGAGAGCACAACATGCGTTTACGTCATTTCTACCAGACAATCAACGTGTACCAGATTTACGTTTACGATAGCATAATGCATTTGACATCGACCAGCTCGTTGTTCAGGAACGCCCGTGTAACTAAGCTGCGCGATTACAGAAACTCCTCTTCTTCGAAGTTCTACTTTTAAATCGACAACTGCAAATTGTGCCGTAGTCCTCGAATCTCTTGGATTTGTGAGATCAACGATCCGCTTGCGTTTGTTAGGATATTGCGAGCAGTTACAGTGGCAGGGAGTGTGATATGTTAAATTGTAATGAATTCATGTTCTGAAACCTAACCCAGACTTCAGGTCGGATAACTTGAGAATTCTGAGCTTCCAGTTACGCAGGTTCAGGTAGCATATGTAACATTGCATTGGTGGATAACTCGAATTAAACTGTCTGCGCGCGAAACGTTGTCTGACTTGTGTTGTATTATTCCACTTGCAGCGTTACGTTGACTGACTTAAAGCTAGGTGCTTAATTGACATATTTATTAATCCTTCCTAATTTCGTTCTTAGAATGCTTGTTGTTTGTGGGATTATTTAATAATGCAAATTAAGTTTAATGTTATAAAAAATGGGCTTCATTGAGTAAATAACACGTTCGTTCATTAGTCCCTAGGTCATTTGTATGTAATCAATTTTTAAAATCACCTAAGAACTTCATGTACACCCTAACGACCATTTATTTGGTATTTTTAACGTTTTCTTTTTTATATAATTTATACTGTCATTCGTAGGGGTTATTTCTACCTGCTTCTCCATCATTCGTGTATGCGCTAATAATACTTCATAATTATAGCTCTAAGGCTCGTGAAACTTAGTATTGCTTACAAAATTGCTGTTCTATAAACATGAATCGTTTTAACTAAACCATTTCTGTTACGTAATAAGGAGAAAGCAATATTAATTTGGCATTTTTTCTCAGGTAGTTTTATTTTATAGTAATCCTTAACAAAAATAGAAATTCTCGGTGGATTAACGAAGAGTCGATTACTAACTGGACTCACTGTCTCAATGTAAAGTCGGTCTCACTGTTACGGCTGTACGTCTCACGAGTTATGCCTGCTCGTGTTTTTCAGACGACACCTCTGGAGTGAGCGTATAATTAAAACAGGCTCACCCGATTTGAGCCACGCACGGAGGTATTGTGAATTTGCAGAAAGAATTGAATGATGAATGAAGGCCGATTTGCCTTACTCTAATCAATTTATTTACACTTTCTACACTGGCTGGATAGAGCACTGACTTCTACCCGGTTCGGAGGAACAATGTCCCGAGCGATATGATATTGAAGATTAACCCCTTGCCGTACAATAACGAGTGACACTCGTGACGCGATAAATGGAATAGTGAATTTTGAAGTGCTCCAAAAATTATTAAATTAAAAATATAAGTGGACCAGGATAAAATAAAATTAATTCTATGCTACTTAATATTGCGTTAAAGCATACGCTATATCTGAAATCAGGGATAAATTGTTATTTCAGCAATTAATTCAGAGTAATTGCGCATTCAGTCACAAAAGAAATGGTACGGGAAGGGGTTAAGATTACGTCCGGATCTTAATCTCGCGGACGGAGCTTCTATCGAGAGCGCTAGATGTTGGTTGGTTCGATATTTTGCGAAGACTAATTTTTTGAAGCTCATAAAGAAGCGCTTCCGTCGTGATTTGGTGGGGGGCGGTCACTGCTCCGAAGCGGGAAAGCTGCTGATTGGGAGACTCTTTGGTTGACGAATATTAATTTTGCCATTGGTGGGCAAAGAAATCGTCCTTTGTCTTTAAAGTCACCTTTAAAGTCATAAATAGACGGCAATGCGCGACTGCTAGTTTTTCCAAGAAATGTGTGAACGATTAAGAAAGTTTAGACGCGAGGTTGGAAGCTACATCTGTGAGCTTCAGGGGCGTATTTTTGCTCCGCAACACTCACTGTAAAAGGTAGTATCGCTTTCGTTACAAACGTTTCACGATGATCGTAGATCTCACAAATAAGACAAAATTTACCGTCATATTTCACGTTACAACTCGTGAAGCAGTATTTTCCTCTATCGTCTTGCAAACAAGCCAATGCAGAAATTTCCAAATGAAATTCTGACTTCTTATCCGCTTCCCAGCTCTTGCAACCGTGTGTAATCATATTTTTTTCCTTTATGCTTTGTGCAATATAATTCCTGTCAAGGGAATATTAATATACAATTAATCCCTCCTTGCTGAAATTTTATTTTCCTTTTTTTGGTCTTTAGCTAGCAACGATCTAATACACAAATTGGAAATTAATTTTGACCTCTATTGTATGGAACAATCCCATGCCATAAAATAGATTTATGAATTTGTAATTGTTATCATGCTCTATAACAGCTCCGATGGAGAGTTGAAAGAAGAAATAACACAGTCCTTGCAAATGATAAAACGGTTTTTCGCTATTCCATGCATTTATTCTCATGTTTAATATATTTCATAATGGATGCATCGAATAATCCATGGACCATTAATAACAAGCACTACTGTTTATTATATCAAATAACAGTTAGTATCTCATATTTGCCAGTAACTTAAAAAAATACTGCACCTTGGAACAGATAGAGAACTCAAAAATTCATCATAAACTAACTCTGAAGTCTCTATAACGTACACTTAACAATCTTTCAGCTATATCGAGGTATTAACTTTTCCAGAAAGAACCACAAACCTGCTTTTACTAAAAAAATACTTCATTTCCAGCTGGTCCAGCTTAACATGGGCCACAGTTTCGTTCTAGCATTTCAGCAATGCGATGCGCGTACTCGAAATAAATATCTCCGGTTACTGCACTGTAAAATGTAAATACATCGAAACGTCAGAGGGTCATCTTTCCCATCCGCGGAATCGGTTTCTCGACGATCGCCGGGGATGGTCAACACGTCCCGAAGTTATTTTTCTCCACGTAGAACGAGCATCCCTTGAAACGGAGTGGCCGATTTCACGTCGATCGATCACCGCAACCACCGCGTGTATTATTTGCACTTCCCTCCCTCCCCTCACCCCTTTCGCGGCACATACGAATAGTCCGCGCATATATCAGCGACGATAACGTCTCAAATATTCGCAATTTCTTTTCTACGAACGATGGGAATCGATCGTTGGTACGTGCTTCCAAGGAGAATCCTCAGATTTAAAGGTGTACCTGTCGCGTAACCCTCACGGCGTATCGCCAAAATCCGGCCACGGCAAGCACTTTACGGGTAACCGATAAGAGAGTTTATAGACGAGACTGAGTTATTGGGCAATATCGAATTCAAAGTAGACAAGGCGCGGAATGTATCCCGTTGGAAGGGGCGTACATTCTTCGGCAAACATATGTAGAAGCCGAATCTCGCACCGGTATTATTTTGCCTCGCTCGGATTTCCCGGAGATACCCTACACATTGCGTAGCGACAAAATGTCGTAGACTGAAAACCTCAGGAATTCGGCTCGGTGAGATGAAATATGGAAGTTTAAGACCATTCTAAGGTGCGTTCAACCTGGAATATATTACTGAAGATATCGCACGTTCTTGGAGATATGAGGATTTTTGGTTAATGCAATCTGTGCTTTGACTGTCGAAGGATGGTTTTATAGTATGCAGGGAATGATAGAGTTTGTTGAGAGAAAAATTGATGGAGTATGAGAAACAGAATTTTAAGCTCATCTGAGATCGAATTTCTGGCGATTTATTTTCAAAAAGATATATTTGTAGACGGACACTATGTAGTACTGATACCGATCTACGTAAAGTCTGACAATTAGTTTTTCGGAGATATATTAACCTTTTAGATACGACGCGCCACTATAGTGGCTTTTGGGAATATCATCTTTCAGGACGACGCACCACTATAGTGGCTTTCGTGTATGTCATCTCTCTGAACGACGCGCCACTATAGTGGCTTTCGCAGATGTGATCTTTGAACGACGCGCCAGTGTAGTGGCTCGCTCTAGTGACTCACTCGCTCACCATTTGAATTGAAAAATTGTCTTCATACGCAATAATTGTCTTCATATGAATAATTGTTGTACACTTCTTTTTGCTTTACATCGATTTACAACAGTATAAATAAAACAATAGACAGACAGAATATACAGTCTTTGTATATGTGTTGTACTATGTTTCAAAATATATCATACCCAATTATATTATTAATTATTAAAGTGAATTGTTATAGTTAAAGTATGTGTAATATATATTTTTAATAAATTATGATTTAATTATCAAATATTTCATTTGAATGTTCTTGTGCACAGAACGGGACTGCCCGTCACACTTTGCAGTGTTATATCGATTATACATCGTTCACGTCAGACCCTGCCGTCCAGGGAAATAGCCGCACGCAGAATTCAGCCGTATCTAAAAGGTTAAATGAGTTCAAAAACGACTCTACGTTCTACGAATTCCTATTCTAAACAGGAGATTCTCTGCAGTGTACGGGAGAGTAACCTAAACAGTTTATATTACTGGATGGGCCCGAGCTCGTCTTTTGGGCATCCACTGTTAGTTCGTTCTGTCGGGACGGTCGGGGTGATAGTAAATATTTCAATGAAATAGAATCACCGTGAACACTTTATCTTTATTTGTAAGGCTAGTGACTAGAAGTGGTGTGTAGCGCGGCTCAAAATACAATAATCTAACTACGCGCTGACTTAGCTCGAAGGAGCCGCGCCCCCGCAGACCGGTGAATTTCCGCGGCCGCTTAAGCCAATCGGAAGACGAGAAAATCACCGACTGCGCCCTCTTTTCCTTGCGCCCTTGGCGCGCTTTTTAGGGAAAAGAGAGAAAGGTCATGGCGGCAAGTTTTCGCTGGCAAGGGTTCGGTCACGTACGCATTTCCGCCGCGCCCCCGCTTCGTCTTGTGCGGCCCAAGGTTGGCGTTGGGCCTGCACTCGAGGGGCCAACGGAAACGCGTAATTTATGGCACTCGCAAGAGCTATTGAGACTGCGAAGAAACTGTACGAAGTGATTCTAAGAAATATATACAAAAGGCAGTTTTCTCAAAAATAGCTGTGTCGCTGCAAATGACATAAACCAGACGAACCGTTTGCATGGGAACGGAAAAATTCCCAATGTAGGTGGTCGCTACAGTTCTAAACTCTAACAGCATAAAGACGTTTATTTCAAAGCCTTATAATAAAAGTAATATTAATATAAAGGATATTGATTTATTTAAACATCCATTTCCAATATGTACAATATGTACCAACTTCATTTGTAAAAGGCACCGCAATATTATTTGCAATAACTGTAGAAAATAAATTTTACAATTTTCATGAAATATGTAATTCTTATAATATATCTAATCTCATTTACATGTCTTTATTAAATTTATAAAATAAAATTCATTTACTGGGGTGAAATTACACCCTTGATACCGTTAATGTGATTTTTTTAGATAATACCTTTCAAGGGTTAAAAATCTACTTCGTTCTAAGTGTACCAGTACTAAATATCAACCGACCAGCTGAATCAAGAGCTATGAAATTATTTAAATAAGCTCACATTACTCTGTGGAATATGTCTAAAAAACTTTTTCAATCCAAGAATTTAAAAAAAGTAAATAACCTTCTACTATACCCCTCGCAATTGCTTCAATGCGCCATTTTACAACATTCCAGCATAAAAGACCCAATACCTCGACATATGACGCATAACACTAAAATTAATTTCCCTGGTGCGAACTCTATTACGACTACCACCAAAATTGCATTCCTCCTTGCTTCCTATCCTGAAAGCACTGGTCTAAGACAATTGTCTGAAGCAGCGCCCGTCAGTCCTATAATGTTGTGTGCGTTTACGTCATCCAAGTTTCCCCGACAAAATGCTTTGTCTAACAAAGCAAGTTGCTCTCTTTTGTCGGTAATAGTGTGCAGCTAGCCTAAACGTTGGTGGCTGTACAAGACGATCCTACCCTCTTCGACTTTATAACCGACTCGAGTTAACGTTCCGAGCACTCAAGGGTAGTTCCCCCTTCGAACGCTCAGGCGGGACCAATTTCTCTTTTTCAGCCATCGATTTTCGATTGGAAGGAATCGTGTGCTCGCTTTCACGCGACTTGCGATTTCTGTTAAGTTGTACCGCGCCTTGTGCAGCAACGACGGCGTTGCATCTCCCTTCCGCTTCGTGGTGTATCGACAAATGTAATGCATTACGGCGGACGCTCGAAAATATGGATACGTCGTGCTAAGGCCCCTGAAACGGCGAATGGAAAACGCTCGACCTCGGAACTACCTGGTGGTATCGATGGTGCTTTATATTTTCGGTAAAAGCTTCTGACAAGGCGGTTTCAAGATTGTAGAACATGCGCAATTTTCCGTGCGGTTTAACGTTATCGCGTTACATGCGCGCGAGCTACTTTTTTCACGGTGCATGTTGGAGTTGGTGTAAATTTTGGTGCATAAACTTCTGACGCGATTTAACGTGCAGACGCACGTGAATCGAGAATCTCGTGCTACTTTCCCGTGTAAAAAGTCGCGTCTGGAAAAGTTTGATTTTTTTGTCATTTTGAAGATGTAATGCGGTGTGCTGAAAATGTCTGTTGCTGATGCTGCGTGTCTGAATTTTTGGCGAGTACTTAAATGTAAGTGGTTAAAAAATAATTAATGCAATGTGGAATTAAAACAAATCCGTCATCCAACCAGGTTGTGTCTATGAAAAAAATGGCTTAGTTCCTTCAACTTGCGTTATTGTTATTGATGACTCTTCTTCGATTATGATGAAATAATTAACGATAATCGATTGAAAACGATGCGTAGTATCCATGTATGATCAAAACACATGACCCACTCGGTTAGATGGTTATGGATAATGTCTGTGCATGGTGTTGGTTGTAATGGTATGTTGCATTAATCATGCAATATCGTAAAACGTTTCCATTTAATATTCTGTCTCCTGTGAAAGAGCTCCTATCACGGAAAAAAATGCATATTACATAGAGTGTCCTTTTGGAAAAAGCGATGTAACTCATTTCACCTACGTATTTCGAGTAATGAACGATCAATAATGCAAATACCCATCCCGATGGTTTTCCTCGGTTACGATCTACTCTAATTAAAAAACAACGTTTTTTGTACGTACTTACAGCTAAACAAAATATCCGCGCAACATGAAACGTGACATCATTTACATAATTATCACGTTGACTATTCCAGCAGTCACTAAAGAATGTTGATTATAATCATTTTATATCATGTGGATAACTGATTCTGATTTGCATTTTGATTACCGTAAATACTTTATTGTATTTTAAAAATGATCTATTCTGTTTTTACATTTTTAGGCACTTGATTCCAATTTTAACACTTTTACTATTATAGTTTATATGATATTTTATTTTATCGTATGCATATTTTTTCCCAGTATTTTTCTCTTATAGGAGTCCATTTTCACTCTATTATGTTCGCTTAGATGCAATTTTAAACCCATACACAATCTTCTGTATCCTTTCACCTTTTCTCACGCATTCACTCTCTTTCTCTTCCTCCTCCCGTTTCATTTCTGCCTATCAGTTACATCATCCCATTTTAATTTTCCCTCGCAAACGTACGTTGAATTCTCTTCCTCTACGATTTCATCCTAAAATTTTTATCTCTCCTGTCGACTTGCTAACTTGGATCAAATTTTTCGCAAAGAGAAATTAAGATTATCCCTAAGATACAGCTGAAGCTGATGAATTTTCATGGCAACATTTTCTAAGGCTATTAGTCGTTATATTTCTTTATTTAAAATAAAAGCCACTGCGTCATTTTCCCAGCAAGGACCTTGTTAAATGTAGATAAAATCGATTGCGAAACTTTAGTTTTACTCGCTATTGTGCAGCATGTAATTATTTAAATTGAAAAAAAAAAATCAGGTAAAAATTTCATTTCATTGAGAGGAGGAATGTTCATTTGTCTGAAACTTTTGGGACTATTTTTAAAATTACAACTGCGTTTTATTAGCATTGCGAAATTCGTGTAGGAATTTCGATGCAGTTTTTAACCACGTTTAGAATTGCACGTACAATCAAACCCCCTTCCGTTAATTTGCCAGCGTTAATGAAATAGGTCGATTTAACGCAACATTATGCCACCGTGAAAATCAACATTAGAATTCTATTACTATTGCTAATGACCTCAACAAACAATTAGTACCACAGTACAAAAGAATTCTGGTATTCGATACGATGTAACATTGGCAACGATTTAAATCGATCATTTTTATACCTGCATAATATCATTTTATGAAAAAGCCATGGAATGAAACATTTTATCTAGCTCCGCGGACGTCCCTTTGAAATATTCCATAATGGGATCGTAAACCCTAGTTAAAAATGAATATTGAGAATATAATTGAAATAACGCCATCGCATCGAATCGACAGTTTTTCATTCCATCGCAATTCTGCAATCGCACGTTCGATGTATAATGTCTGTGTGTACAATTTTCGATTCTTCGGAGTCGATATAATTGGGATTTGCCGTTCTCCCGCTTTCTTGGATAATTCTCGTTAGCGGTTGCACGAAAACATTTTGTACTCGGAGCTTAAGCCGTTTAAAGTAACGATGTATGTTTGGCAAAAAAGTAATCCTCCTAAGGATTTGTTGTCGTACCTACAAGCTGTGTAAGACGGATCGAAGAGTTGTATTAGGCGGACACCAACAATGGGGGCTAAGAAAAGAAATGCTTTAAAAAAAAACCGTATCTTCATTCAGAGCATTTTAAAACACATGATACAGAGGAAATTGAAATTTTAATCAATATTATGATTTTTTAAACTTCCTTTTATGTGAAGAAAGTCAAATTTCAGAAAAGACGTTCCAGACTTTATACACTTGTTATTTCTATGTACGACGAAATTATCGAAGAATTGCACAGAATTTAAAACGCACAAATTCCCAAAAGATTTATCATCCAAGGGAAACTTTTTCTTGAAGATACCTTTTGGTAGGGTAGATCTTGTTCACGAATTGTGAGATTTCAATTCGTGGTAGGAAACGCCTTTAGGATTTGCGCTGGTTAAGCGCCTCTAACATTTAGCCGTGGTAGACCAAGATTTATTTTAATATAAAATTACAAAGTGTTTTGGGTTGATATCTACTTTGCCTGACGTGTGCCTATGCGTGGCTGAAGCGACTCTGGTCTCGTAGCTCAGCCATCCTCGTCCCGTCGCCCTCCAAGACCCCAAGCTTGGGTCCTTGGTGCTCAGACGGGCGAGGATGACCTCGCTCGTATCGATCGGTGGCACGTGTCCCAAAGAAATGGAAAAAACCATAGTGCACCTCGGAATCTCAAGTTTAGTTTGAACAGATCTCTCTTCCTACCATTAGTTCGCGAATGCCCGGTGTAAGATTAACCGCTGGTTCGAATGGAGCACTCTTAACACTTAACGGACGGGCCCCGTAGATTTACGTTTTTCCATTCTGACTTCCTAGGACGGGCCACGTAGATCTACGTTTTTGCATGAATATTTAGTATGCTGCATTAGGGTGCCCGGAAACTAGGAAAGACAGAGCAGATTCGACCCGTCCGTTAAGTGTTAATATAGGCAACGATGTTGTTGACCAAAAGTGTTAATTGCTTGGTACAAAATAATTGTTTTGATGATAATACAATATTCAAAATGTGCTGTGTCGTGCGGTCCGTGTGACTTCCAAACTGTTCATACGTGTTCTGCTTTTTTAACGGACTGGAAACCTCCATGCGCCGCGTCTCCCTCCCCTGAGCCCCCTCTCAGTCCCGTCTAGTCGCACCCCGATAAGCGGGGCACGGGCAGTCGACCGAGACTAGGAGGTGGCAATACCCCACGATAAAGGGAAAGAAGGAGAAGATGACGCACTTGCGACATCGGAGGCCCCAACACCGTCCTTCGAATCACCCTCAAAGAAGCCGCGGCGGATTCGAAGCCGACGCAGCCTGGGTGGAATCTGGAAAACTATACATAACTATAAAAATACAGAACACTTAATAACACTGAAATTACACTAACTCCGAATTTCTCGCTAAAGCTCTCTCCACTCACGCTATGTCTGTCACTCTCTGTACCCTCAACTCAACTGCATATTCTCAACTGACTCTTCCCAAATCGACGCTCGCATCCACCCTCGATACTCTTTCTCACAGCATGCATTCTCTGTTGCACTCACTCATTTTCTCCTTATCTATAGACTAAACATTCATGCTAGCCCTGGCATCCGTCGCCTTCCAAATCACGTACTCTAGCATCCACTCTCGCTTATATACATACCATCCACACTCATTAATTCTAAAGATTAATACTATTTACGAGTGTAAGAAATTCCGTCCCTACAAGACCGACGATGAAAAGGGATGATAATGCACGACGAGCAGAAGAAGAAAAACGACGATTGGAGAAGGTTTGCGAAAAGCACGGCGCTTAACGCCAAGTAGTCCCGAGGCTTGTTAAGCGTAGCAGGTGCAGCTGCAAGTAGAATTGTAACGAGAATACGCGGAACCATGGCGAAGGGGTGCGTTGTTCGCCGGAAGAATGGAAATGGGGAAGATGGAAGCGGAGTATAAGCGATACAGAGGGAGGGATGGAGAAGCAACGGCGCGAGCAGAGATTCACGTAGCCGGAATTCGTAGGGCGACAGCATCCATAACTTTGCATCCTGTCACTCGGCTTCCAACCTAGCTTCTGCGAACCATTCGTCATGTACGCCGAGCAGAACGTATGAACGTTCTCCAACGTGCGATACTGTCTCACAGACAGAATCGAACACCGGGGGTACACGCGTCGGTTCATCTTTTTTCAGCCGCCCCTCCGGCGAAATGCGACCTCTCGTGGGAGGAATAGATATATCATGCAGAAGTAGGTACCTACGCTCCTCGAATTTCGTATCCTTTTGTTATCTCGTCTTCTATGCTTATCGGGATTATCTGTAATTTTCTTGCGTTCCTCGTGGCTATTTCGTCGGTGGATTACTGCGGATGTTTTTTTTTTTTAATTTGGTAAATTCGCTCTTGAATTATTAAGGAAAGGTGACAGGGATCAGAGGTATCTTTTTCTTTTGGGTTTTACGGCATCGACTACTGTGGACGGTTCATTTGGGATCTATAGTTTTAGGTGGTTTCGAACTACCAAGGCTTTGATGTATTAAATGATAATTTAGGAATAATCTTTCAAAAGTAATGGGGCTTAGAACTTATAGTCGCATTACTTGGAAGTCTGATTTTTTAATTTCATACTCACCATAGACCTTGAAACGTGTTAGGAGGTGTTATGATATGAAAAATTGGAAAGTATGTAGAATCTATCATTCTTTAAAACTGATTCACTTTTAAATTAGAGATTTGCCAAGTGGTCTGGCAAGCTAAAATATGACCGTCATACCAGTTTGCAATTTCGGATCATTTAGTTACAGATAACAAATTATTCGGAATGAATTGAAACACGACAGGCTTATTAATGAATTAGTAGACATTTGATACAGTGCGTTGCAGTATTTAATGAACAATATATCGTAACAAGTTAACATGCGTGAATAAATAGTGTACTGAACGTATTTACAATATTCATAAAGATAATGAATTGCTGCGTTCTACGTTTAACGTTAATGGAATAGCTAAATTGTCCGAATCCATAGTTTTGCTACTTCGCCCGTATGGAAATAAATTAATTACACAGTGGAAAATTTCTATACAATATGTATCGAAATACGTTGATCAATTTTCCTGCCCTTTTGTATTACGAACTATAAACTTGTTATACATTATATCTGTACAAAAAAAAGCATTTTTAGGTCAACGATATTCCAAAGACCTTTATGTGATCACGTATGAGCAATGCAAAGCTTTTCACAATGACATGATCTAGCTTGGAAGATGACGCTACCAGCGTCCCATTTTGATCCATCGATTGTTAAATTATAATCCTTTTACTCACTTTGAACTCACAGCTTGTACTTGCTATTTTACATCGTACAGTTTTTTACAGTTTAATCGATTAATCTATGCGATAGATCCGTCGTTCGAAAATTGGGACGAAGAGAGGGTCGTCAGTCTGAGGGAACGTAAATGCATTTATCTGAACGGCACTAATGCTTTTCCCGTCTGGTAACGAGTAGATCTAATTCACCGGTGACTGTTCTTTCGGTGTTAATTGGAACTTTCTTGTTTCGTGGTTTGGACATATTCCCAGATGAAGTTCTAATGTTAAAATGTCAGCGAAGGAGTGATTCGTCGTAATTCATATGTTTTTGTATCTTTGATAATTTTCAATATAATTCTGTCATTAATATACCGAATATTAACACTTAAAGCTGTCATCGAAAAACCATTAAATATCTCGAAACGAAAAAAAAGTAACTTAGTCTAATGTCATTGCTAGCGGCAAACATAATAATGGGAGAAATTTCAGCGCAGTATTCTGATTATTTTTCAGAAACATATAAAAAATACTGCAATGGGAACTTTCATCAGTCTCATGAAACCAATGAAAATTCTGTTTGAGGAACATTAAAAGAAAATTCCATCAATCTACGTTGCAGATTAACATACTCGCGATAGTGATAATAATGAATCCGAAACAGTGCTTTTTATCTTAAAATTCGTGAATAACACAGAAATGTATTATAATAAACTCCATGAAATTCCTTTTACCTCATCCAATTGTAAAAAGGCAATTACATTTACCAAAAATATTGCAATAAAAGTATAACCAAATTAATTGATAGCACATTACAATTGCTTAAAACATTCGGCCGGATATCCCCGATTTCTTGAGACATTATCGTAACTGGAATTAGCACGTAGCCAGAAGTTTAATAAGCCGGGTCACCGAGGATATCGTCGGTAAATCACACGAGCTATACTATTGGAAAGCGGAAGTTAAATAAGACGGCACAAATGGTCCCAGCAATAAATCGTGAGATAGTGGTCGAGCTCCGCTGGGGACACTCGCGGACCTCCGCTTTCCTCTGTATTGTTATATTTTACAATGTGCCTTCCGGCATAGTCGGTTGCCGACCGGTTTTCTCTATCTTTTCGGATGTTTCTTCGAAATCGTGTAATCCAAGTTCTCTTAGACTTGTTTCCAGAGATACGTATTTACAACTCGTTTTAAGCGCCCTGAAAGACTGTCCTGCCCTTTGTGTTATGACTTTCAGACTGAGTTATAACGAAGTTACGAAAAACATCCTGGTGTGCGATCTTTATTCCGGCGATAAATTAAATGTTTTTGGAACGCATGAAATAAATTTGAATGTGTATTGTACGGTAATGATCATGGATTTGCCGTTATTGTTACAAGAATCTGGAAAATATTTTTATGAAGATACGCCATATGAAAATTTTAGAAAAGTCTTTCAGTGAGAATGTTTAATAAAAATATCGATTGTAAAAGCTCTGTCTTACTTTACTACATTGTATGGTAAAGCGTTGCGTTGTTGGTATTTTATCTGGAACGTGTAACTTAAAAATATCATCCTTCATTGATACTCACTATGACAGGAAATGTCAAAACACGGACGGGATAATAATAAAATGGAGAGCTTATAGGATTCGACAGCCGCGAAATAGAACTACAGACAGTCCGAAATCCACTGCAAATTCCACCGCATTCAATACAAAAAAAATATCCGAAATGTATAAAATACAATAAAACGAGGATTCATATAAACAAGTGCGCAGTTGTTACATCGTTTTGCCATACTTCGCAACACGTAGAAATATGAGTACTTTTCAATAAAAATACGAAACTTGAATTTCATAAAATTTAAAATAAAGGAAATCAACATTATGAAAATATAGATAATCTGCCGAGAGAACATATTTCTTACCAATAGGATAATTTCTCTTTAACGTTAGATTGTCGGGCATTTAATCTATTATACTTAAATATGTTGTAGGCGACTTTTCGGCCTCGGTGCTCGAATCCTTTAATGGCAAATGCCTGGTCCGATTGTTGTAGAAAATAAGACCCGGTCAACACGTGGGGACCAGGGGTTGACGTGGCTTAAGGAAGGCCCAGTTGAGACTTCAGAAAACGGAGGTATAGTGAGGGACCAGAAACAAGGCACTTGGGACGGAAGGAGAGATTGCTCTCGCACCGCCTATCCCCGCCATGTCGGTCCTGGAAGCCTGAGATCGACGAATGACAACCGAAAATACAACACTCCTTTCGTCGTTCACATAACGATGCAACGAATGTGCGGTTCTCTCAGCCAACAGCGTGTCAAAATCGAAAATGCGTGAGGAAGAGGGATGTCCCTATCCGTTGGGCGAATCAGGGCAAATTACCCCTCAAGTGCCTTGTTTCTGGTCCCTCGCTATAATCGCATTGTATTTACAAGTATGAAAGAGACAGTCCCCTAGCCAAGAGGTCTTCTTCTTGTCTCGTCGGTCTTGTTGGGATCGCTACTTAAGTCACGTCGCATGTTTTTTTGCATGACGGTTATTATTGTATTTCGGTACTTTGTTATTTGTTGTTTATTAAAGTCTAAAAGCTTCGCACCCCAATCGAACGGTCCATTGGTCCATCTATCAGTTCAACCTATCACCTACAATTTTAACAAATACTTTGAAAAAAGGGCGATCAAGTGGCAAAGATAATGATCAGTTGCATCATTTGTGTACTATAAGGTACACTTGTAATATATAATGTACTGCTTCTCTATAATAAAGAAGTAGGTAATAACCCATCAATTTGACGGCATCCATAATTCGAGTGTTAAAAACAATGTTAAATCGATATACCGGATATTGTAAAACTGGCTAAACAGGAAAATTTAACAAACTCATAATGAATCATTTTCCAGATACCCGGTACACTATATACAGTACAATCTTGGAAACTAATGAGAAAACGTCGATATAAGACATCACCCCGTTATATCGCACGTCAGATTATCTTTGGCCTCAAATACGTCATTTTCCATCCTCTTCAAGGCGTTCTCGAGCAGCATGGCCGAGGGAAACCCGGACGACGAGGAAGAAGATTAAGGGAGTGGCTTACAAACTTCACTTAACCATAACTGCTAACCATATCTACTAATTAACATGCGCCAAGTTTCGCGTAACACAAATAAGCAACGACAGAGAGTTGGGTAACGAAGGCTTTCCACCCTGTCAGAGCTGCCTCGAGCTACATCCACCTCCGGGAGTGGGCGCTGGAGAGGGAGGGGCAGGGTGGTGGCTTTGCACCCTTCACTTTGAGCGTGCACATTAGTCCAGTTATTAGCATGATTCCATTTTCCTTGGAATTACTTTGAACGGGGATTACAAAAAGTGGCACTTGGCAAAAAGGGGGACGTAGATGCGCGAGGTCTTTTGTGCAATTTGATAAAAGTGGGAAGGTCATTCGCCTGGGATTACCGTGAGGAAATTCAGAATTCTTTGTGAATTTTTTGAACGGTTCGCTTTGGCTGTTGTATTAAACGTTATTTCACTTTTATATGTATCTTGCGAAATTCAAATCTGTCTGTTACGGATTAATTTCTCAAAAATATCCGTTAAAGAAATTGCTGTCCTATAATGCTGAATGCTCAGTTGCGTGTCACATTCTATTCGTACCAATACAGAGGGCACATTTCAATTGCTTTCTGGAGCAGCAGCATCAGAAAGCGAATGCGTCTATTAACAGCTTTCGATTTAGCCACTTTCAAACAATCTCGATACACTGTGCTTTTAATTCGACAAACGAAATTCCCTCTTCATCTCCGTTCTAAATAATCCGATTGGACGTTCAAACGGCGTCTGCGCGAACACACGTATATATACGTACATTTCCCGTTTCCCCATTATAACACGTTCGCAAAGGGGCGGCAATGCGTCGTCAAAGACCCTTAAAACATACTGGGTCAAGTATATATTTTCCCAGTGGCGCGTCCTCGAGAACGAGATGGAGACAAAATATTGGTGGTCGGGAATTACGGTGAGAAAATTTTCCGCAAATATTTGTGGGACGTAATCTCCTAGTGTGAGTGCATACGTGGAAGTACGCGTAAACACGAGATAACCACCACCGTTATCGGGTTTCAGCATCAAACCAGAATCGTTTTCCACCCTTCCTCGCAACGCCCCGGGGTTGCTTCTAAAAATAACAACAGAAATGAGTTTCTAGGCCGCGTCTTCTGGCGCCTTCGTACACGTAATTAATAATTACCATCGACAGAGTTTCTCGCCGTTTGGCCGAGGTCTCGGTAACTCGCGAACGGATAATCAACGGCTGGAAATAATTGCTTTCCCGGATATCGCCTTCCTATTTGTCTCAGGTCGTTTTCACCGACTGCGCCGACATACCGTTTACTTCTACCTGGGAACCTACTTTTGTTCGCTCTTTCGCGTTCTCTTAAGGCACGCGCCAATTCCTGTTTCTTTTTAAAAGCATGGCTATTGTTAGCCGCTCATTAACGACGGCAAGCCGAGCGAAGGCTTTCGTCTTTTACATTTACGAGAATCAACGGGTACACTCTGGCCTGGAATTTAACCTCCACACTGTCAATTTGTACTCCCTGGTTTCAATATGGCGATTTCGCGCACCATGTAAACCTCGCAAAAGATAAGAATTCCTCTGGTCTGTGATTGTTCTGATTCGCCAGGCAAATAGAGACATTCCTCGTTCCGACGTCATATTTTATGCTAATGCGTGGCTGGTCGATAAAGCCGCATATTCGTTGCGTCGTCATGGTAACGACGAAATAAGTATTGCCTTTTCGGTTGTCATTAGTCGATCTCAGGTTTCCAGGGCCGATATGGTGTTGACAGTCGGTGCGAGCGACACTCTCCCCTTACCCCGTGCCTCATGCCGCGAGACTTCATATCGTTTGCGAGCCATATATGCTCCGAAAAACGAGGTTCGTTGTTTTGAGAACTCAGAATCGTGTTGTGTACAAATTGGCGAAGAATATTTACCATAGAATACGATATGGTTGTCGAATCACGAATTCAAGGATTATTATAGCCAAGTATTTAACCCCTTGGCATACAAATAAAACGGAATTTGATGCGTCCGAAAAATACTATTTAATTGGGCTAAACTGAGCAGTTACGTGCAAGCTTAGAAACAGAACATTTTCTTTTGAAATTTGCATTGCCATATAACTATATAACTATATATTTCAAAACATAATATATAAAATATAAAATGTTTCAGAACATTTTGGAATATGTAGAAAAACTACACGTTTTTACATTGCCAAGTTGTTTCGCTTCTTATATTATTTTTTATGCACACATGGCATCTCTTTGCAGGATGTTTCTTTTTATTAGTCGAAGGTATATGTTCAGGAAAATGTGCCGTCACTTTCATACGGTACATTCAACTCAGACATGTTACAAGGATTATTTCTAATTTTTACTAAATTCAAATATATAATCTGGCATTCGCCTTGCGAGATAACTGTTATACTGTATACTGCTTTCAATACGCTTCTTTCTAATGATAATCGTAACTGGTTTGCCGATGCGATTTTGTTATTGGTATTGTTGAGAAGGATGGAGCATCTTAAGAATTTTAAACAAAACAAAATTGACGCACGATTCTCGGCGTCCGCCGGAGACAGTCAGTACAATGGTAAATGAAATAAATGACGACTCCCAGACGTCATTGTATGTCAAGGGGTTAAAAACAAATGCTGTCGATTCGGTGAGATGGGAAATATAAATTGTTCAAGGTACTGTCCTTTCTGAAAAACGCGAGGATCAGGGACATAGACCAACTGCATAGAATTATATCCGGATAATTTTGAAGTCCTCTCATTAGAAAATGAACGATATACATGCATTTATTTGTTTTTCAATGTATCAGTATCTTTGCACACAATTTAAAAAAAGAATCAGCGTAGGAACGGTACTATTTGTTTCAGAATGCATTCCGTTTTATTTTTTACAATGTTTTTTAGAAAATAAAACTGGTATTCTTTGAACACCTTCCCTTTTCTACCTTTCTCGTTCGATTATATTTTAATTGAGAGATTCTCACAATAGCGAAATACATTTCAGCAAACTTCCGATCCGGCCCAAAGTATAATACTTTTACGATCTCGTGAAATCTTCAAGTTAATTATTGGAATTGTAGCAGGTGTAAGTTTCCCCCCAGCCCGATTCAGTTTTCAACGATTTTCTTTTTTCATTTATATTTCAAGGAAAAAGTACAGCCAGGCGAAATTAACCTCTCGCGATCCAATTTACTTTTCCAGTTCCTCGTCAGTTAATTGAAATTGGAAAAATTTCCTTCTTGGAAGATTCGCTTTTACTTAATTATCAGCTACTATATTCAGCGAGTATTTTTATAGAATGCAGAAAAGTCGCTTGAAAATCTCAACCGATCTTCATCTGCACGAATCCTTCCACAGGAAGATACGCTATGCTATCGTAACGAAAGTAAGGACGCAACGGAAAGTGTCATCGCACCAATTAATATCTCTTCGAGGTTTCAATCTCGTTATTAACCCTCCATCGTCAAGGTCTTCATATTTGTCGATACCAATCGAACGGTAACCCGATCCCGCAACTACGCAAACGGCGAATTTCATCCAAGTACTCCTGCTTAATCCAGCCAGATGATTAATTTCACCATCGTACAAATTGAGTTTGCGGGAGAAGGGTTGAAGCGTTTGCGCGTGTCGACGCGCAAGGAGAAGAGAAAGAAAGACATGAAGGAAGAGCAGGAGACACAGAGAGAGAAAGAGAGAGAGGACAGGAGAAAGGAAGATGGTGATAAGGAGACCGTGGCAGAGGAGTAGCAAGTAATACAGAGGGTGGAGAGAAGAGGAAGAGAGAGAAAGGGATAAAGACAATGAAAGTGAGAGAAAGAGATATAATAGCAGACAGAAAGGGAGAGAAGGAAAGAGAGTGTTAAAGATAGGTAGACAGACAGTGTTAGATACAAATCGTGGGGCAGTTCTGGCACACCGGGGGTCGTCCAGGGCGTTGGTATCCTGTTTCCAATTACGTCGACTGCCTCGAGATAAGTGGTGGTTACAGTTACGGTTATACAGTTACGCCTTACATCACGCTCCGCTATCCGAGCGGCGTTTCGTCTTCGCGTTACTCGGTCGTGCCTCTCCACGCGCTAATATCCCTTTTCGCCGGCCATAATTACCAGAGATATATTACTCTTAACTACCACCCGTTAAACCGACGAGCATGCGGATACTGCCTACGGTTCGTCTAACGTTTCACGGATGGTCGCTTAAATGCTGACTTATCCGCCCGTGTTACACATTCCCACGCCTTCCTCGACACTTCCTCTGAGGCCTCAATCGAATTCATTGCTACTCACGAAAATCGAACGCTGATGCAACTTCGGTAGTTTGTTATTTCAGGTATAGACGATAATTGTGTTTTCGATTAATTTTGTCGCGGAACGGGTTTACCCAATTCCAGTTGCAGGATTACGATTATTTTGAGGGAAAAGGAGGCTGTTGTTGGGTGCATAATTAATCAATTACGACGATAATGGATCAGCGAGGGCGATAGAAATGTTCAAAGAGAAATGTGTACATTCACGGTATTTACTGAGGTACAGATAAAAGTGTGAGAAAGTTAACACGCGTATTGCCCTACGAAACGTATAGGCCATATAGCGTATTGTTGTTCTGTGTTCAGGCTTTAACCGCTCTGGACATTTGCCAAGAACCTACAGTTTTATATGGATTACGAATGATGTGCGTATTGTGTAGAAAAATGTCTCTCAGACTGCAATTTGACGGGAACATTTCCATTTTTATCATACTAAGCACTAATCCAGTCTTTGTACATTAGAATCTTTAACCGCGAAACACGAAAGTTTTGCAAAGAAGCAGTCGCAGTGAACACGTGAAGATATATTCCCTTTCCTGTGGAAGAACTTATATCGTATTTTTACGTTCATGCATCGGCAGTCACGTGAATTCCACGCATTTTACATAACTTTAATCGCTCAGAATCCGCAGACGTTACCGTGCAGTTGTCAATGCTTGATGTCACCTCTGTGCGAGGGACCTACTTATCAGACAAGCGTCGCAGGAAAAATTTCTGGAACATCGCTCTAAGCTTACCAGCTGCTCATTAGTGTCCGCTTCGTCCTGCGGAGGATTTTCGTAACATGGACACCGTTAATGAGAGACTTTAATAATCCCTGCGGCCTGCAGTCTGTCGAGTACTGAGAAACAACTTTTTGTGTCGTCGCTTGGACCCGTTAAACTCGTCGGTATAGAAATTTATTACGAGTGGATTCGTCGTTAACGTGAAAATTAGCGAACGACTGCTTGGATACTCCGTATTTCAAAGGGACTATCACCTCGGGCGAGACTTAATGGATATTGAAGCAGAGTCGAAGCAACGGAAATGAAAACTTCTTTACGAACTTTGAGAATATGCAGCTGTCTTTTGGAAAATGTCCAGCATCTTGGCGAGCGCCCGAGGAGTGTTACATAAATTTTCGAGTGTTGCTGCTAAGATTTACTTTCTTCGGTGCGTTAAAAATTTCCCAAAAGTATAGGCTCCATTTTTTTATATAATCTAACCCTAATCGATTGGTTAACCCTTTGCGCTCCGAATTATTTCACTAGCTTTTCGTCGAATAACCAAAGATAGTCTCGGAAAATTGTCTAAAGTTGATTACTCATTTTAAATTAATATTAAATACAGTAAAACCTCTTTTTGTGCGGTCCTTTTTTATGCGATTTTCTTTTTGTGCGATTTGTTTTGTGCGGTCCCTATCCACCGCACAAAAAGAGGTTTTACTCTACAAATGTAGATACCGCGGGATGTTTATGTTAAGATGCAAAATTATTGTTGATTTCGAAGAGTCGATAATTGGTAGATGAATCGTTAAGTGCCATAGAAAGCTGTGTCGAGTGTAGCTCGACATAGGAGTGCAAAGGGTTAAACATATTTTTAAGAAAAAAAACTGATCACATACAAAACTGTGATTGTAATTCTAAAAGATCCTGCAGCAATGTTTCTAAATCAATGGAAAATTGCAAAGTCTCGTGCAGCGATCGTGTAATTGCGACCGTACGGGGAATCATCGAATCCCGGAAATGATCGATATCCGAATAGCTTGTTAAACGACAGTTTAAGCACAATCAGCGGAGCATTATGGGCATTACCGCGGAAACTGGCGGTACCGCGTCCCCAGAAATTAGAGCTCGATTGCCACGCGTACTATTGATCACGAGAGTCACAGGGCTGTCGATTAAGGTACCGGTATATCGGTGGACAGTTAATGGCTTGAGATTACCGACCTGCGATTGCGAGTGCCCCCGGTTCCGTCTGAACTCGATCTGATTTCGATGAATTACATTCCGATCATAATTCTCTTCCGTGTCTGGTCAAGAACGCGTTTCCCCGCTGAATCTACTGTGCGTCGAATTAGCGCGATGCTTGCAACGACTGCAGTCCTCTTGACTTTCTGTCGGTCATCGATGTCGTCATTTGCATTCACGAATGAGAATAGTGCTGCTCGACGAACGGAATAATTAAATGACTAGATTAAATTCTTGTAGCGATGAGAGCGTGGAAGTAAATTTCGATAATGAAAATTAAACCGTAATGATGTGTCGCAATGCAGGACAGTTCTGATTGTGAGTATTATAAAGACAACAGGAAAGTACAAACGAATGATTCTTAACCCCTTGGCCTACACTTTCTTTTGTGACTACCTCTGCAACAATTGAAAATTAAATTGCTAAAGTAAAAATATGGTAGTGATTCCTGATATATTTTTGAATTTAATGCAATATTAATAACATAGAAATAATATTATCGTGTCGCGTTCCACTGATATTTTCAATTTGATCATTTTTGAGATGCTTCAAAATTTCCTGTTCCATCAACCGCAGCACGAGTGTCACTCGTTGCTGCAGGGCAAAGGGTTAAATCTTTCGCTACGGAGTGCTTTTCCGCGAGTATGTTAACACGGTACGGAGCAACTCGGCGCAGACAAATAGCTTTTAATGACTAGTGAGGTATTATAAATAATTAATTCTTTATTGAAGTTACAATGCATATAATACGTGAGAAATAAAAACTTATGGCATTTGAAAAATATCCAATTACAAAATATGATCTAATCATTAATTCTTCATGTGGAATTTTAACGGGTGACTATAGTCACCGACAGTACCCAGCCAATGTCAGGCAGCGGGTGACTGTAGTCACCGATAGTATTGAACAAGGTTAAATAGTATTGTTAAGGATGAAAGGTACAAAATACCTTTCTTCATATCCAAGCAGTTATCATTTATCGCGAGCAAGGAATCTGGCAAAATATCGTTGACTCATTCTCTTTTTAACTGTTTCACTTTTTCCCCCAATCTCGCCATCTCTTCTTATTGGAGGATAGGTTGCGGGTAATTTATGACTGGAATTATATGTAAGAAAGAAAGTATATTTTAAATACAGGCGATGTGGCCTTCGCCAGCGACTCGGTTCGACTGCCTGCCTCGTGGCACGGCAAAGACGAATACGCGATATAAACAAAACAGTGGCGACTCGGTTTCGGCACAAGATGAGTCAGGCCCATTTAAAAAACATTTGTCGCACCTTACATTGTAAACTCAACACTTCTGTATACAATTCGCCCATACACGATATAAGGACATAACCCAGTGTTAAAAAATATAAATTGAAACGTCCGTATGACAGGTAAAAACCAAACAACCGGGTCGCAACTCTATACCACAAATCTCCCGGTGAATCGAAGTCCTTGCGCGTCCTCTGTTTACTTTTAATCCATACCGGTTTTATTTTGAAGAATAAATCTGTGTAATGTTTCACGAGTAAACAAACCATTCGTCGTGTTACCTTCCATAGATCACCGGAAGCCAATGGAAAAGATTCAACCGCATACTTGTCATCGTGTACCGGCTATCTCGGCTAACAGATCGACTCCGTGCCGAAGATCATCGTCCACTTTCTTCCATCGGTACTGTTTCCTACGTCCAGCCGTCTCTCGTGTCTTCTTTTCCTGGTTTCCAGTCCATGCTTTTTTCCTCCTCGACTCGATTCTGACGTTTTCCCGTGTCTCCGGCGTCTCTTTCGACTCCTGGCGACCCCCGAGACTTTAAGTGGCAGTCATTCTTAAGACGGCGGCTCTGTAAAAATAAAATGAAACGAACGTCCCACGAGCTCGAGGTTTCCCTCTCTCTGTATATAGCGATACCACCACTTTTATATCCTGGCGCCTCCGCCGACGCGAAGACGACGGCGTATCTCCTTAACTAAATAAATGAAGGCTGCAAACTACGTGCCCCGCCTGGAAATCTGGCCTTAAGCCTCGGCTTGCGTGGCGATATTCCGACGAAAACACAACCGCCTCGCTGCCCCCGAAGAAACGTTAAGGCCGTTAGAGCTACCCTCGCACCCCCAGATCTACCGCCTCTCTGTTCTTCTCTCTTGCTTTCACTATTTCCCTATATCTACCCTCTTTTTCTGTCTTTCCCTTCTACCCTTTTTGTTACGTCCCCCCCCCCCCCCCCCCCCTCTCCAAGGCACCGATTTTTCCTTTTATCCTTCTGTCCCGGGGAAACGAGGGCCGTCGTACTTCCCAAGGGCTTCCCTCCTCGAGCTTCCTCGCTTTCGTAATTAGAACTACTTCCAGGCGATGCGGGCGCACGTTTACAAATGTTTCCTTGTAAGCTGTTTCTTGCGTGCAGCGCGCCGAGAGGGAATTAGAATTATTTGCGATATATAATATGAGGCGATTAAACTCGTGGACGGAATGATAACGTAGAGCCGCGGATGGGCCGCGGAGGTCGCGGTTTCGTGCCAGGGGCTTTGGGTTGTAATAAAAAGTGATAAATGGCCGAACTTGTGAGGCTCAAATCACTCGAAGGCTTTTAGATGTTTTATAGTTTATGTATTTCGGTGCTGCCATAAATTCTGCCACGGTGTACTTCTTCGAGTGTTCGAGTCCTTTGTTAGCTTGTTATTTCAATCTATATTTTTTTTCGACGGTCCGTTAATCTTGTAGGTTGGAAGAAGAACTTTGTCTCTATCGGAGCTCGTAAATTTCATCGTTTCAATTCGTGTATCGTGCGGCGAATAATTCTTCAGATGGTTTTAGGGGATTATGCCGGCAAAAATTGCATTGTTTCTTCTATAATCATATTCATCGAATTTATCTTCTTAAAACTGAGATTACGTATATTTTACTAAGTCAGTTTGATAATTTGTGGACAACATTTGTAAAAGAAATATTCTTCCCTCCTTATCTAACTTACGAAAATTTTTGTCTGATCAAAACAGGCACTTTTTGTCGCAGAAATTCTTGATCCTCTTTGATAAATATGAGTATCATATTTTGAAGATGTATGTGTCAATCGTTAAACTGTTCTTACCTCTTAGTTTATAATAAGATTACTTGAAATCGTTCGGATTTAACGTCCTTTGATTAATTTTCGTGCTGTCTTCCTTAGAACGTTACCGAATCCCAATAACTTCCCGAAACACGTTGTAGGAGAGATGTACTCTGGTACTCAATATCTCCGCGATAAACCGCAAAACAGTTGTACAAACGGGTTTTGCAGTTTCGCGAGTGGTGCGAGAGTTGCGAAGCACCATCGAGCCGAACGGCAGTAGTTCGCCACTTTGTAGCATCGTCACCTCCGTAAGACCCTATTTGCATATTTTCTCTGCGTGAATATACGTATACACGAGATACGCAAATCTTTCAGTTTTTCCAACGAGATTTCTGTATTCGTTCAAGATACTGCCAAAGGCATTGTAATTACACTTCTATTTCTTTACATTTTTTTCTCCAGATTGTATTTTGTATTTTCAATAGCTAATGTCCATCTAATTCCTAAAATTGTACAGTGTAATATTCGTTCAAATCTCATCATTATTTTCTATGAGAATATCATTGAATAGAATCTAGTAAAATTTTCTTTACACTCGAAGAATTAATTCTTCGTTTTCATATTATGATAGGCATCACTTTTATTTGGAGATAAATGTTTTATTATATTTATTTTCGTTGTGTTTCGTTTTATTTTCTATTTTTTCATGGATAAAAGTTAACAGATCCATGAACGTCTGACTTTTAGCAGGATATTTCTATGACGGCATATGGCAGGACCCGTATCACTCTGTTATGCTATAAGACCGACAGACTGTTATTGTAAGTCTGTCATCCCGGCTTTAATCGTAAAAACACGTATTACTGCATTATCTTCTTCCGGCTTTGTACGTAAAATCACACATTACCACGTTACCAGGTCTCTTAACTTCGGATATAAAAGGTCGTGGTACTGCATTGTCGCTCACAAGAGTGTTAACGATAACTGAAAATAACTCGTTTTATTTATTCAAAACTCTCCTTTGTGTGCTTTCCACTTTTATGCGGGTAGCATTGTTTTAACGTTTTATCTTGCGAATATAACACAATTATCTTTTTACTGTTGAGCATAATAGCAGTAGTGATGTTACGAATTCAGAAATCCTGGGAAATTATAATTATAACAACATAATTGCGTGAAGGTTATTTCGCTAATGTAAATGGATCTTTGAACTTACATCTAATTTTTGCATTTTTCATTACGAAATTTCGTACATACTATACATATATTCTAATACATACTGAGAGCTCATATTCTCCATTTCTCAAAACGCAGGTTACTGAACTCTCATCTCCCGATTTTGAATTAAATTTACCTTCTAGCTTTACGATCTAGTCCATAAAGTTACAAATCTGAAACGGCTGCTCAATTTGGTACCGCCGTTAAGTCCCAGGTCTCTGTAGCACAGTCAAACAATACGGCACATAATTGCCATCATCCATGAACTCTTCGGACGACAAATCCTAAAACAACTCAGGCACCAAAAAATTCACCCCCTTGATGCACTATCACATCCGACGTATCGTACGCTATAGTACAAAGAACACAAGAAAAAAACCGTTGAAGTTTATTTTTGACCGCGATGCTAGTTCCGGGTAGTCTGCTTAACAGGATATATCTATTTATCACTGATACATCTACTTAACACATGCAACCAAGGGTAGCATAGTCCAGGAAAAATATTATCGAAGCGCCGTAGAAGCGGCGGCAAGTTTTATTCTGTTTTTGGATTTAAAAAACTGTTAAGGCCGTAGCCTTAATGTATCGGGTTTATTGTACGGACGAGCAGGCAACTATTTTTGAGTATTTAATTAGTTTTTAATGGACGCAGAGGTGCTAGCTTTGTGCTTCTGCGTACCCAATTCCACAAAGATCCTCGCCTCTAAGTTTTATTGTTTCCATTTTTTCCATGTAGGCTTAATAGTTATTGCTATATAATAAACCAGTGAGGCGTTGGCCAGACGATCCTATTCTATTGTCAACCTGGCCCCTTCTATAGCTCTCTGTTGATTGCTGTTACTTGTAAAGAGTTTATCAAATTGAACCGCTCGAGAAGAAGGTCGCCCTCCCTTTTTCTTCAGCCTACACTATTATATATGCATGACACTTTAAACACAGCAATGCATACACAAACCGATCCACTAAGATCGCTTAACCGCGCCACTCTCGCAGCTGATTTCCCAGCTTGAAAAAGTTCCGACCCTCTCGTTGTTGAAAGGCTACCCTAAGGCGCATCGTTTACGTCGACGAATGCAGTTCACACACGTCGACGTAACATTCGGCGTACGCGTGCACGCCGTAGGACAAGCTTGCACCTGACAAGCAGCGCATAGAACGATGCAGCAGCCACATCGTCATTTTGCGAAATCGAATTACAACGGCGTATCGGCTCGAGAAGCGTTTCCATGTACTCGCGATTCATCGTAGTGTTGTCGTTGACGTTGAAGCTCTCTTGTGCCGGTCCCCTGTGTGCGTACACGTATGTATATCGAAATTGCAACAACGTGCAACCATGCAAAAGTGCCTCGTTACGGAACATCGACACGCTCTGTTCTCCATAGCTGCAAAAGCTTGCGATCGGCGCAGCTATGCGACACTGTTTTGCAGAATTGATTGCATTAACACGCACAGCGTAAGTGAATCGGGGAAGGCTTCCATGGTCCAACTTCGACGATGAGAACAGTTTACGGTTAAATGAAAATGAACGTTTTCTGTTGACATTAGAACTAAGCGATCGTTATTTCATTGTTTTTCACGATAAATTTCTTTTTCCCGTCTTTAACACTAGAACAACCAAACCAGTCAAAATGACTGGTACACAATTCTTTCCAAAAATTCTCCAAGTTTATAGACGAGTCTTAGAATAAATATTCTATGTCCATCTTAAAATACATAAATCACCGAATCGAGAATCTGTTCCGCCTCTTGATTCCTCCTTTTTCAAAGTACTTATTTAATATTTTGAAATATGATAGATTTACCGCCGGTAGTTCTAGTATTAACACTGAAACTATAGACTACTGATCGAGTGTATGTGAAGACACTGGATAAATATTTCAGAAGAAAAGAAATGGATGTGACAAGACATTTAATTGAGTTGATGGCTTACATTTTGGCGGATAGATATAAAAAATTCAGAGTAAGTCATTTCGACCATCTTGGTACATCTGGAGTTAAGAATATCATAGCGTGACACGTCTTTGTAAATATTGTAAATCTTTTGTATTGTCTAGGCTACTTATTAATGAGAACTGAGTGATCGTGATTTTACGGATTTTTAGTATAAGACGATTCTTGTTCTTTAAAGAATAACATCGGATAATAGATCTAGTTGTGGTAGATGATTTGCATAGTTTACGGAAATTATTCTTTGAAACATGTATTAATTTTGAATGTCTACATCCAATTATGATTTTCTCCACCTGTTTTCTGTTATATTACATTCTATTATACAGACGAAAAACGGGTGAATCATATTTTTGAATTATATTACACGGGCTTAAATAAATGTAAATTATATTGCCATGTTGGATGGTCCAACTAAAATTTTAAATATATTTAACTGAAGCGATTATTTACATTAACTCGAAGATTAATCCGCGAAAATGATGTTAAAAGACTGTGCATTTTTATATGGTATGCAAAATTTCTATGAAACTTTTGCTACCTGCAACAAAATGATTTGTAATTCTACAAAAATACTCTATAAGTGCTGAAATATATAAGTAAGTTGTACTATTTATAGTCAAATAGTTACAACTTTAATAAGCCATCCCGTTACCAGAAAAAACTTTTATAAACGGGACATATTTTTATTTATGTCGATGCTATAAATTGGACGATACCTATCAAGCGATCATCCTTCAGTCGCATTCTGTCATAGAAAGTGGGTTAATACGTTTAATTCGAAGTCACACGAGGGAATTTTTTGCCTTTCCCTTTGGAAAGCTTGGGGCGTAATTTCCCCAACGTGGGGATGCACTTTCGTGCTTTCGAGACGCGTGGAATTGACAGTGTTTTATTTCATTCGCGGTCTTAGTGCTTGCTGATATTACCGTGGTATGAAAGATCATAAATTAAGGGAGTGCACGAAATCTGAAAAGGACTTTTTTAAATTACTTTTAATGATCTCATATTTTACGTGAACACCATAAGCTGTAAATAAAATTCGAGTTAACGTAGATTTAACGAGAAAGTCATACCGCGAGAGATTAATTGCGTAATTTCGAGACCCGAATTGTACGGTCAGAATTTAATTTAAACTCGGAAATAAGGATACAGGTAAAGACGAAAAAACCAAGAATGCGTTGAGTATACGAATTGTACAATGAACAGACGAAAGACGAATAAATTAGTCGTTTGATGTAAGCAATAAAAGGAGGATACTAGAAATGTAGTAAATATACCATCAGGGGATGATGATCATTAAAAAAAATAAAACCATCGATTGTGAAGAATAACAGGCAGGTTCCAGGAATTGAATGTACGTAAAAGCGAAAGTCTGGTAAATCTGAATTTTCAATTGAATTAGCAACTTTATCGAACCGTTTTATCGAAACGCAACCAATTGACTGGAACGTCGAGGACCCGAGAATTAAAGCCGACAAAATTTTGCAAAAATAGTTGGAAAAAGTGTCTCCTCGATGGATTGGCAAATAAGTGCAGCTTAACCGCAAAATTCCATGATATACGAGTATGGAGACCGACCAAACTATTCGAGGAATTACGAGGACCTTCGTTACTTTGGCGAAACTGTCGTTTCACGAAGCAACGGGAAGGCTGAAGATTTTAAAGGCTCGTAGAGGGCAAGCACCGCGGCTTAACGACTTTCTCGGATAATAATTCTACAAAGGTGCTCAGAGCAGGATGTAATTCATATCGATAGTATCGTCGAGCAGATAATCGTATCGATTGTATAATAGAAGTTTCTAAGTGGCCGTAAATCGGTTCTTTTATCATTTATCCTCTCTTGAAGATTTTGAAGCACGCGGACAGTGATTTATGAATATATTTGATGTCTGGATGGAGAGGCAACGTAACGTTCAATGGATTTTTATTTGTTTACTTTATCTTGCAGTAGAATTCCTTTTTTCCAACGACATCTTTTTCAACGTCTCTGTAGAATTATTTCCAGCAATTTTCGCGTAAGAACTTCATCGTACAGTCCGCTTGTTATTTTGAGCGTCTTACCGACGCTTCTCTGCAAATGAAAATAAAAATGCACGCAGTGAAATGTGGAAATATGCATTCCAGGGACGTGCGCCTTCTGCGCTGCTATTGTTGAAATTTTATTATGACAGTGGTATTCTAAAGTTCAAAGCCAAGCTGTACGTACTTATAACACCGCTTTACAGAAATTTTCTAGTGGAAAATAACATAAATATTGAGATCTTTCCTTTTACTATAAAATGGAATTAAAAAAGCATGCGTAAATTTTGTGTCAGCTTAATATACAAGCAATAAACACGAAAGAAATATACACATTGCGTCTTAACCCTTTGTGATCGAGAACTTTTAAGATTGTACTTTTTCAGAGTTTTTTTTAACTTCTCGATTATTTTTTCTCAGTTATAGACCTCTATAAATATATCCACCAATAATTTCGATTATAATTAATATGTGTGACCTTAATCTGTAGGTAATAGACGATATTGTTTAATCTTGTTTTCAAATTACAAATGTTCGAGTTCGATTTATATTTCTTTTGTTATTTTTAACACCTTGAATGCCACCAATATTTCGCTACTTTCATCATTTTTACAAAAGTGAAACTTTTTCTATTAAAATTACATCTTTACAAAGCAGATACCTTAAAGACACGAGTAGCTATATAGTCAGCAAGGCGTTACCCTTTTAATGCCAATATTTAAATATTGAATGCATTAGAAAATTCGTAAATATTACAATTTAAAAGTCATACGAAATTTCATTGAATTTAATAGCGCCGGTCACCGGCGACACCCATGGTATTCAACGTGTTAAAAGAAGTCTTCAAAATGGCCACCTTCTCATCAGTATTAAAAAATTCCATGAAAGAATTTTTAATCTTGATAAAAAAGATAGAATTATTACCGTGTCTTAATTCTATATAATCTTCATAAGAGTGCGAACTGAAATTATTCACAAAGCAGCATGCCAGAGTGAGAACAGTTTGCTGGTTAGTCAGTTGCTACATCATAAATGAACTACCAAGCGTTGTTGGTAAACAATTTAATCGAATCAGTAACGGAGTTTAGTTTGTTATGAGATTCACGAGAGCATAAAATCGTTGAAACTCGAAAACATCGGCAAGCGGAATACATATTCATATAAAGTTTTTGTATTCTTTAAACTTATTTTTTCTATCGTCAAAGTAGCGCTTTGCATATTAAGACGCAGGCCATACAACTTTTGACGCTTTCACTTTCACAATTACACCTCCAATTTTAATTTTCATCGTTAATATTACATATGAACATTCCTGAAACGCAAACAGTATGTAAAGCGGACAAACAAGCAAATATATTCCTTGCTCGCCATAGTAACAGGCACGCTGGTTTAAGCGGATGTAATTGCAGTGTAATTGCGAAATCTTAATTTTAAATTTTGAAACTGGCTCATCGGTATTCTATACAGAGAATGTTGCGGGGTGAACGACAGAATAAAAAAACCTGAACGCTCCCCTTTTTCATAATGTCCGGGAACATCGATATTCGTGTTTCCTCTGTGTGCGATTCACGAAGCACAATATAAGGGCGGAGAAAATAGGGAAAATAAAAGCACTCTGAAGGAATATCGCTATTTAATTAATGGTAATAACGCAACCGTGAATTATGGAGCATTCTCTTAAATTTTTAATATTTCTTAATCGTTCTTTGCGCTCATATTGTGGTGCATGAAGTTAACATTTCATACGAATTAATTAAAAAGACTAGGAGAGTTACTTATACTTATAGACATTTTCTGTTATATTTTCATTTAATTTCTGATACCTCAGTTACTATTTAACATTAAACCTACCAAGCTGAACTGGTCAAAATCACCGGCTCTCACTTTTTCTAAAAATTACTTAAATCGATAGGGGAGCCATGAAGTGAATATTCCACGTCTATCTTATAAAATCTAAATTATTAAATTGTTAAATTGACTAATTATAATAATATTTACTGCCCCAAGATAGTGTAAGAGTTGTACGTTAAATTATTACTGATCTATCTTTTTATATATTTTAGTACTCATTTGAATAGCATGAAGAATTTTTCAATTACTCTCTCCACTGTTGATAAATATTGTTAACCATTGCCAATATTCCGACAGAAACACAAAAGACAGAAATTTCTCACATCCAGGCCATTCAGAATTATTGTAGACATATAAAACGACAGGTACGATACGGAGTGATACGTGGCATTTCTAAATGACTCGTAGTGGATAAGGAAAACAGCCGATAAACGGGTAACATGCATATCTGTAATATTATGGGACCATATGAGAAAAACGTCGGGGTATATTCTTGTCAAAATTGTCTGACTATGCGGGACTTTGTGATAGCGGAAGAAAGGAAACCCGATCATGATATGTGTCCCGGTGAATTCCTTTCGCTCGACGATACCTGATCGATGTCTCTTTTTCAAAGAGTATCGAGAAGCGAAGGAAGAATTTCCCATTCTTGTTTGAAGAGCATTCCCCAAATTGTTCGCTTTTTATGATCTCCCATATCCGCGTATGAAGGCAGACGAATTTTTTCGTTTATCTTCAAAAACGCGAACACCGTGATATCTTTCGTTATTATATTGACGGTTTCAAATTGTTCATTCGGAGGATCACAATTTATTTTTTACTAATTTAGAGAAAACACTTAAGAGGTTTTTCTTCTCGCTAATGGGAATTCTTTTTCTACGAATGAACTATAAGTATCATATATTAGGTTGGTAGGAAATTAATGTCGGTTTTCAAACTTTATCTGTAAATACCCATGTTGAGAATGGGAATAGGTTTTTTTAATCAAAATAAATGCCATTACAATTTACACATTTTTCCCAACCAGAAACAAGTTTTTTAATAACATTTTTTTTTTCTAAAATGATATAAGAAGACAAACCGATTTAAATAAACGGCAATCTTAAAATTAAGCGCCAAAGTTTGAAACCTCGAAAACCAACGTTAATTTCTTACCAACCTAATATTTTTGTAAGATAATGTTACAAAATATTACACATTTTCCTGGAATAATATTAATATTTTAAAGTTCATAGAGTAACACTCGATAATTCTTTTTTAAATATATAAGATGTTTTACCTAGAATGAAGCTGACTGTGTAAACACAACTGTGCAAATCTGTGCAAACGCAACCACACTTGACGTCTTCCAACCGCCAAGCGTAGACCATTGAGTTTCGGAGATCAACATGGTCTTCTTGGTGAAACGCCTGCAATGCTTGTACAAATACATTTCGCGAAGTTACTTAAGATTATTCTAGCACGATATTCTAGCCCCGGTTTCGATCAAATATTCCCATAGTATTTTCCTCGCGAAACGCGACCCGCAATTTTCATCGAGGAAATTGAAATTTTTATTCACAAAACTATTGGCAGAACCGCAAATACCGCTGCTATAATAACCGGACATACTAATATCCGTTCGATATCGAAACAATTTGACGTTACCTTCGCATTACAACAGCCTGGAAATATCCGGCGAGTGCACCGTTGCATTGCGCGAGTTTGCGAAGGTAATGCTGCAACGGGGGCTCGATTACCCAAACATGGATTTATGCGGATGTTTGGTTACTCGAACGGTGCGCGGAAGTTCATGTGATAAACGTCGTTTTAAAAATCGTTTTGTGCGACGTACAATAGTGTCATTACAGTTGGGTAAAGCTGATATAGTTACTCGGTGTTATATGGCAGAATACAACAGTAATTGGAAAGACAATTAAAAAACAAGAAAATTTGAGGGGCAGTTTCAGGAAAAATCCGTGTTCAGAATTTGTATGGCTATTAGATGGAAAGTAATAAATAAATATACGTTTTGCAATAAAATACAAGCACGATTCGTTACGACGAAATAATGCTTGTAGATGAAATATTAATCATGATAAACTATTAAGCAAACCCAGGCACTATTTATTCAGAATAGTTAATTAACATTCTTTCGAAAATCAAATAACAAATCAACAAAAAGGGGCCATTCCCGCAAATACTCTTATTAACCCCCTGCGGTAAATTGACGAGTTGAACTCGTCATTGGTATTTCAGACCATACCGTACAATGACGTGCTATACTCATCGTGTGACTAAAGTTACTATTAAATATGTTAATAATTAATTTAGTTTGCAATTTCTAGTGTATTGAATCTGGCAATATTACATGCCCTTTTATTACTTCTGTAAATATCACAGGTCATTATCACATATTAGCCTTACCTTAATTAAGTTTTATTTTCAGTTTTTTTTTGTAATTTTTGCCGTTTTTGATATTCCACCGTGAATTACAATTCCATTCGAACCAACAATATGATTTTAATTAACAACATGTATGAATTATAAAATGATAATAATTAACATGATAATAATTAATATACTTTAACATTTCTGGTGTATTGAATCTGGCAATATTGTATCCGCTTTTATTAACTTCTATAAATATCGCGGATCATTATTACATATTTTCCATACCTTATTTAAATTTTGCTTTCAGTTATTTTTAAATACTTGCCGTTTTTGATATTCCATAATGAATTACAATTCTATCCGAACCAACAGTATGATTTTATTTAAAAGCATGTATGAATTATAAAATGAAATCTTATTTCATTTAACTAAAAATTAAATGGTTGTTCCATACACAATTTTTCATGATTAAATCGTACCGGAAGTAGTTAAACTGTCATAAGAAATTCTATAACCTGTGAAGTGTAATCATTCGGCCATTAAATAGTCCACCCTTTTGGCAAGTAAGACGTTGTCATATATTTGCAAACGCAATTAATTCACCCCTCAGGATCAAATAGTAACGAGACACACATCACTTACAAACAGCGCAGCCTAACCCACGCTAGCAGAAACGACGAACTTTGCTTTCTTCCTGCTTCCTATCTTCTAATGGAAGTTCAACATGTAAATCAAAGTGCGAGTTCACCCGAGGCAGTACACTCGATTAAGAGCCGCTGCATTGTTCTCGGGGGCCATGCCTGCGAAAGTTTCGAAAAGGCATTACAAGCTTGAAGAGAATCGAAAATCATCTCAAGGTTCGAGTGAGTTTTCCACGGTCGAAAATCACTTTCAGTGTTCTTCGAATATCTCTAAACTTCCTAAGCAGTTGTCGAGTTCTCCAACTACTTACGGATCAGTAAAAGGCGCAGGAGGGGGCCGGAGGTCACCCTAAAAGTCTTCGCTTTCAACTTTCGCAACGGTGCAACAGCCAGTTTTTCACGACTTATCGATAGCCCCTTCTCTCGCGACTGTTATCGCCGAGATAAGCTCGATGAATTACAATTAATCGTTTGCGTTAAATAAATTAGCACGCGAAAAACGGGGATTTATTATGGAGAACGCCGGGACCATCAATCTTCGTGGCAGAACGACGTCGACGGGAACGGATCGAAAAAGTCAATATCTTCGATGACGCCGTACCATCAGCATAGTGAATCGGAATTAAAAAATTTCACTCTTGTATAATACGCGGGTATTTTGCATTTTTATTAAGGAAGATTGTATAGTTGTTCCGTTGCAAGCGTCAAATTGCAAGAGACGTTACGTTTTAGAGAAACATGGAACATCTGGATTGTATTTACTCGTTGATATTGAAATAAGATAATGTAACGTTATAATACTAAATTAAATCATTTTTTGGTTTACTTCCAAATATAGATATCTTGCGATGAATTCTGTATCTTCCTAAAAAAATTTCAGCCTACATTATTCATTGTTGTAGAAACGACTAATGCGAAATAACTAATTTAACATTGTTTTACAGCCATTAGTGAAAATATTATTCAAGTAAAATGGTATCAGAGAGTAACAAATGAATTCAAATAATCCCCTGATCCTTCGCACAAATATTTGAACTCACAATAACTTACTATTTACCAAAGAACGTAACGTTCTTTTTCGAATAATTACCTCCAACATCGTCTAACGTTTAATTAAAGCATACGATGCTCTTCGCAGTTCTACAAATCCTGCAAAAATGAACGTCGTAAAAACAACTGCGCATCAGCAGCAGCCTGAACATCCTGGCTTATTGATCGACTTCACCCCAAATAGTCCTTGGATTTAAACTGTTTGAAAACGCACTTCACGTGTGCGATGAGTAGGCCTTTATACCTGGCTAGAAACGACAGGCACGCTCACGAGATTAAGTACTCGATGAGCCGTTGATGAGCACCCATTTGTATTCCATTGGTGATTGGACATCGCCATCGCTCTCTGCCAATCACTCGTAATGGGCACAGGAAGAGTACAAAACGCTTGCCGAAGTAAGCGAGTGCGTATACAATATCCTGTAATTTATTGCTTCACAGGGAAGAACTTTCGAAGAGGCTGTCACATCGCGATAATTTAATCACGACGAGTGGTTTTTCTTTAATAAATTGGAATCTCCATTGCCGTGATCGTCATTGATTAGAATTCGCTTTAAATCTCAGGCTTTTAACATAAAGTATTGAAACTTGGCTTAAACGAAACGGTAGGAAGGAATAGAGGAATAGATAATAAAATATTTACCTGATTTTTAAATCAGCCATATCACAGTACCTAACGAAATACCTTTCCTTCAGAAAATACATAGAAAAATGTCATTTGTACGTTTAAATTCAGTTCTACTTTCTAAATGCAGCACCGACGATTCGACGATAGTACATTAGTCGAAATTTCAACCACGACTAGCCAATGTATCATCCAGAAAATAGCTTTCTACAAAACCGGCGTATACGCGGATCAAGTGAACGTTTTCGATGCACTTACGTGACTATAAATAAAACGTCACATTGAATAGCGGCTTCTGACAAATGTATTCATTCGTGGGATAAACCGATGTGCCTCCATTGATTGAAAATTTTTCGTGCCTCCCTCTCCCTCCTTTCCAGTATGCTTTTATCGGCTTTTCCAAATCGCATTAGGTGCCACTCAGATCGTACGGAAAGGCACTGGGCATGGTAGAGAAAAAAAAAATATATAAAAAGCTATCTATAAAATCGGCCAAATGGAGTTCTTTCAGCGTTAACCAGATTCCTCGATCGTAAAACCTCGGAGGCTTCGCATCACCTGTTTTTTCTTCGCCGATGTAAGCGAGAAATATTATCCTTAAAAAGCAATCGCGACGCGAACGATTGCATCGTCACGCGTCCCGGCGAACGTTAAACGCAGTGGAAAAAAAATTAAATCCGGTATTCACGGCAAGGATACGGCAACGTCAACTCCGTGGATACAGCTGGAAATTCCGAGCGGCAAGTTAAAGCAGTGGCGGGGATAAAGTGCGAATAAAATAGCCCAACGAGTCGCAGAAACTGAAAGGAGCAAAATGGATAGGGATTTCTGCGAGGAGTAGCCGGAAACGAGTCGGATAAATTTCCGAAGAGGGGGCGAAAACGAATGACTCCCCGAGGCACCGTTCCGTGGCGTTTATTTGTCCGAAAAAAAAGTTATTGTTTTATTCCATTCCGACGATTTTTCTCCTCCTTTTGGCCGAGTCCCCGGCGGAGCGGCCAACTTTCTCCGATGTCCCCGCTGACGACCGTGAGATCGACTTGATTGGCAGTTTAAAGGGATGAAATTTTCTTGCGGTAGAACGACCGATTTCAACGAGAGATCTGTCGAGAAGAAAGCAACGCAATTGTGAGACTTTCACGCGTCGTTTCTTTCCGTGAGTTTGATGGTGAAAAATTGTAGAACGGAAAACTGGTGGGATTTCCTTTTTCTTTCTTATGAATCTTTCACAACGAGGAGTCACGCGGAGGAATCTATCGGTGGAAGAAATTACGGCGGGTATTCTTCCTTAGAATTTCTTTCATTAAAAATCTACTTTGACATCGGATAAAATGTACTAATCAAAAGATCCTCGGTAGTTTGATCTTAATTTGTAAAGAAAGTTAACGAAACGTGTAACCTATTAATATATAAGATAAAAATTGTTTTTTCCCGAGGACTTTCAATCACAAGGGTAGCAATTAAGGTTCGTCGAATATTCTTCTTTTTCAGATTTATTATATTCTTTTAATTTTGTTGTATAATACCTGTAGAGAGACGTCTCCCCATAGAGATGAGTGATGTAGGAAAAAGTGGGGGAGGTCGTCATCTCAAGAGGTTGCTTCTCGCGACGCATAGTTAAAATAAGATACACTTTAGAGACCCACTTACAATTAGACGCACATAATTTTTGGACACCATTAGGTACCTTAGATTTTTTAGTTGTTCAGTATTTTATTATGCATTCTATTTATTCTATATTTACTCAATATGTATACTATTTATTATTATGTATTAATCAATAGTGTATGTATGTGTGTGTTATTGTTATTTGCTTAAAATCATTACGGATCCTTACAACATCTACCACTCAGGTTTATCTTTATTTTTTTTATTATTCAAATTCTATCCGTATCCTTTTTCTTATTTAATCGAATCCTCCTGACATTAATACATTGAACTTCATTATAACTGTACGTAGGTATAACGTCCGAATGCGTACAGGTTAAATGACGAATTAATTAGTATTTAATTATCTCATTTAATTTCTCCTTAAAAATTGCGAGATTTTCTTTCGAAAATACATCACATGCCGTGATGGACAATACTGCGAACAATTAGTGAGATGGAATTATCAGAACGCGAATGACGACCGAAAACTACGACAGAAACGTTGTCATAGTCGGCGGAACAATGCGAGGAACGATGACCGAAATTCCGGATATCCTGACCAACCGATAATTCATCAGGATATCAGTCGGCAGAGAATGGTGGCCACTTTTTCTCACGCTTTCAACGCTCCCCGTCGTTTGACTCTGCGTCCAGTCTTCTCCACGCTCTAATTCCTGAAAGTTATTCGCGAAATCAACGCGGCTTTCGCGTCTCTCCCTTTCTCTTTCTCTCTGTCTGCCTGTCTGAACTTTTGTAATTAGTTCGAAATTCGATTGCGGGTACAGAACGGAGCCATCCTCGCAATCTCCGCTTTCGTATTTGCAAAATCGCAAACTGCGGACACACCGCGATTGTTCTTCCGCAGGGGAATGTCTGCAATGACTGTTGCAAATTGTCGACAGCGAAAACAGTGGAGTTTTTGCGAGCTGATGCTGAAAGAATGACAATTGCAGAAACTCGAGCTATCACGGGCTCAAAGAAGTTGTTTCTCACGTAATCGTCAATTGTTCTGACTTTTTCATTGTTAATTGCAGTAGATAAAGGACAATGAAATTCCCCGGGAATTAAATTACTGTTTTTTGCGACACATATAGTACCGCGAAATTTTAGTATAACCAATTGTCGCTACAAAAGTGTTGCAGTATTGTGGGATTGGTGGTTGTTAATTAGTCGGCTAAGATCGGAAAGTCGCGAATCGTGTTTAACTTTAACTTAAAATATGCTAGCCGTCTCCGTTCGTCTCCGTACTCCGTGTATATTCGTCTCTCCGTGTATATCGTAACTGTTCGTCTCCGTGTATCTCAAAACTGTCTCCGTGCGTATTCCAAACTGTCCCCGTCTCCGTGTGTCTCTAAAAACTGTCCTTTCGTTTCGTCCGTCGTGTCTATTTATTACTCGTTCGTCTGTCTCTGTCACTCGAGGAAAAACGGCACCTCCGCCCTAGTGCACGAGCACCCTGGCCGCTGGGCCTCACCCCCGGGAAATTCCCGGGCCTGCCGGCCTCGTGCACTCTCCCTTGCGTACCGTTTTGCCTCGAGACGTCCGTACCAGTCGCCGTATGTCACCGTTAGTCCGTATCGTCGTCTACCTATCCTTACATTTCTATATCTACAGTGTGTCCGAAAATTCCCGATACTACAGTATTATGTGCGTTGTTGAAATTGTTGCCATTTTGAATATTGTGAAATTAGAACGATTGAGTACTCAAAATATTAATGCAAAAAATGATTTACGGTCGTGATATGTCACTGTTGTCTCTTGACACTGGAACTACTTGTGTTACATCTATTATATTCAATTATGTTTAACACTAGATTTACGCCCGTGAAATCTGTTAGATTGCAATATATTAAATAATGACTTTGGAAAAAGAGGGATCAAGCGCCAAAGATGATAATTCGTTAAGTAATTATTGTATTATAAAATACACGTGAAATACCTACTGTGCAGCTTCGCTGTTAATTCGAGAAATGTTTATAAAACAAGTCGGAACCCGTCAATTTGACGGCTTCCGTAAATCTAGTGTTAATAAAAAATTCAGAAGCTGGAAAAGATGATCAATTAAGTAATTTACGTCTTATAAGATAGAAGTGGAATATTTACTGCATAGCTGCCTTATCAGTTTGGGGGATATTTGGAAAAAAAATAGGAACCAGTCATTTTGATCGCCTTGGTAGCTTTAGTGTTAAAATAACAGAAATCATTTTTCTTCCTTTAATTTTATATACATACCTACCAGACAATTAAATGTAAAATATTTAACAAGTCGTTTAGATACTTGTTTCTCCTCCGTAAAACATAAAGTCATAGCGAAATAGAAATTTAAACATTGATTTTCTCCACTGACTTTTACAATGCATACATAAAGTAATACTGATATACCTTTGTAAGATGTGTATCATACGTGAAATGTACCACTTTCTTCTATTATTTGAAAATTCACTTCTCCAAACGAGCCCTGGTGGCCTCGAAAACTGGACGTTTTTGTCCTATCGGGATAATTTGTAAGCTAAGAAGAACGGAAACAGAATGCGCAGGAAGTTCCTATAAAATTATATTCCCACGACTTTCACTCGCGCGGAATATTTCCTTTTTTTACAACCGCATAAATCGTACTCGCAATTTTCAACATGTCCGTAAATCCTCGAAGAGTAACAGCACCGGTGCATCGAGTATTTTCGAATCCCCGAGAAGCCAGTCGATGCTGGAGGCTCTTTGTCCGAAGAGAATTCGCGAATATAAACCGGGAGCAATTACTCCAGACTATCCGCTAAACATCGGGCCGAGTTTTCTTCATTCGAGTGTCTGACGTTAAAGCGAGGGAAATCTTACTTAGTTTCGAGCCGGAACTCGGTCGGGGATTTAGTTCGACTACTTGGCAGACTACATATCGGGCTGCTGCTGGTTACTGCTTTACATACTTTACTAAGCTCAGCCGCGGTAAATCCTCACCCACAGCGGATACAGCTTTAAATATGAATGGCCCTTAAGTGGAAATAAAAGGTAGCACCGGAGGGCGCGGAAGCGAAACGGAGAAGCCGGGGAGAGACGGTAGAAAGGTGTGGAGAGACAGGAAAAGAGGGGGTGAGGGCAAAGAGGGAAAGGGAGAAAGAGGAAGGAGTGAGAGGGAAAGAGGAAAGGGGAAGAGAGAGAAAGAGGAAGAACATAGAGAGATAAATGGAGGATAGCAGAGACGGATAAACAGATGGAAATGAAAAGAGAAGAAAGCAAGGAATACAGAGTGAGAAGAGAGAAAGATAAAGAAAAGGGAAGAGTATAAAAATAGAGTGAGAAGAGAAGAGTAGAGACAAAGAAAGTGGCCGGGAGTTTCGAAGGGGATGAAGCGAAAGGGGGTTGCCGAGGCCGAGCGTTGAACAGTAAAATAAAATCCAGTTGCTAGCGTCACGGCGGCTATATCATTCAGGCGCACTTTTGTTAAGCCCGGAATTTGCATGTGAAAGACCCGTGCATCCCCGTCGTACATCCGATTTATGATTTTTTTCTTGTCTTCCTCTTAGCATCGCGCCACTATTTTCCCTCTATTTTCGCCAGCCCGGTGCACTTGCTGTGCATGTGAGTGCACTCGAAGGATGAAGAATTTACAACGTTGCCTACGCCCTGCACTACTCTTCTTTTGGGAAAAAATAGCGGGGGAGTATCTTGCATTTTCTCTCTCTCTCTCTCTCGTCGTTCTCCTCTTCCTAAGTTTATTTGTCGCGTACACGTGCCCACTCGCGAAGAAAATTCCGCTGAAACCTTAATGTGAGTGGGAAAAGAGTCACAAAGCGGTCGAAATAAGTCGGTTGACTCGCACATCTTAGAGTGCGAGCTGGCTGCTCTGGTATCGAGGGAATAAATCTGAAAGGAGCACTCCTTCCCGTACTTTCGCTGAAACAAAAACAACCCCCGCGAATAAATCTGCGTGTCATACCGGCGAGCTTGAATTTCCCGAAACCGTGGAAATAGTTTAAAGCGCTGCTTTTTGTCGTTCGAAGGTATTATGCAACTACCTCAGCGCAACTGGTGCCTCGAAATTCCGGGAATAGCACGTAAATAGGAAATTATAGAAATTAATTTGAGCGCCCCTTTTAAGCAGGATTATAACGTTCTTTTATAATTGTATGTTTAAGAGAAACGACGAGAAATCTTAATCGATACTTTCAAGTTTTACAAATGTTTGAATCCGGAACACATTTATGTACTGACAATGTAAGAGAACGTCACTGAAATCAGATATTTCGCAGTTTGTACGATTCAATAGAATCGTACGACTCCAGACGTTAATTATTGCAATTAATGTTTTGGATAAGAGAAACGAATTATTTCATTTTTATCATTGCAGTATGTATTATTATGCTCAATTGACTTTATTCGGTCGTGCATTTTACTTCCAGCAGGATTAACATGTAATTTTGCGACAGATACGAGCCTCACATCTTTCCAGAGGCATCGTCAAACGTGTTAATTGAATCGTTCCGAGGTTTCCCATCGTTTGGTGAATACCTTCGTACTACTGATTTGCCGTATATTACAAACAGATTGAAAGCGATATGACATGATTAATTATCGGTAGTGTCCGCTTTGATTCTTTCTTCTTTTTTTCGTGCCAGTGACAATATTCCGGCTCTCTCTTTTATCGTGCCACCAACCGTGAATGCGTGCATGATTATGCACGCTTCTGTGTTTTTGCATTATCATCTCTCTTATTCCCTCTGTCTTTCTCTCTTCTTTTCACCCTCTCTTCATATCTTCTTTTCTCACTCTTCGCCTTTCTATTTTTCGTTTTCCCCCATTTTTCCTCCCTCTCCCTCTCGTTCTTCCTTTCACTCTTTGCTACCGTCTCCATTTTTCTCCCTCTATCCTCTTCTTTATGCTTTCATATGTCTTCTTCTTTATAACTCCCACCCATTTACCTTCTCTTTGTCTCTGTACTTGCCTTCTACTCTTCATCTTTCTCTTTGTCACACACGACCAAGAATTGCAGTATCCTTCGTCTCTCCGGAAATCGATAATGCGCCGAGCTTACGACTCCTGTGGGAATGCGTGGGAAAAATAGCAGGAGCGTACATCGCCATTAGCTTTTCGCAAGCTCTTCGCGTGTCTTTCCTCGCATAATCCGCGGGATATGAAGCGTAAGAGCCACGTACGCTATACGTGGCATTACTTAAGCCGAAAATAGAAAGATCCTGGGAAATGAAGAAAAGTATAGCCGATAAGACCGTCACGCTTGTCGTGGATTAAGTCCGTAAGCTTTCCCACTTTTACCCTCTTCTTGTGATTGATCTCTCTTACTTATATCTCTTTCCTTACCCCTATACCGTCGCCGACGTGAGAAGTGACGAAGGACACCACCGATCCTTTCATATTTATTTCTTCGTGACACGAGAGGACAGTTGACAGTCGACGATATTAATTGGCAATTATGACTACTGTCACGCGCCTTGGATTTTTTCTACAGTAAAAAAAAAGTATTTAATATTTCGTAACGATTCTTATTTTCTCTGTTAAATAATCTCAGCCAAATGAGGTACAAACTTTTGGAAGTGCGAATGACTCATCATTCCCTTTGGAATTGGCACAAGTGGCAAAATCGTGTGCCAAATTAGACTCTACTTTAAGAAAACTCTTCGAGACTTAATAAGTTTGTGTTTTCACATTGCTAATGTGTAAGGTACATCGACAGAGTGGAATTTGAAATGCAGCCATTTGCTTCACTTTAACACTAGAACTACCAACCGGTCAAAATGACCGGTACACAATTTTTTCTAAAAATTCTCCAAGTTTACAGAAAAGTCATAGAATAAATATTCTACGTTCAAAGTACTTATTTAATATGTCAGACTATAATAGATTTAACGTTGGTAGTTCTAGTGTTAATGATTTGATCATCAAAGTTACTAGCACTGTTAAAACGTCAGGTTTACAAATTCTTTGCAGAAACCCTTCATATTTCAGAACAGTCATATAATGTACAACTGATTGCTTCGATCAATTGAGTTTCCCTCTTCATCCCCTTCTCTTCCAAAACACCTACACTTAAAACACACCAAATCAATCTACATTCCTGCATTAAAAACAAATTATTTCTTTGCAAGTTTCGCTCATTAACTCATTAATGTCTCTATGCCATTATTTTCTTCAGTGAAACATAATATCTACTTTCGTCTACCAATCCAATTTTTCCTAAAGTTCTTTGACAACGTCTGACTACATGTACCTATGTTTAGCTAGAATTCTAGGGGGAAATCCTCAATACGAATAAGGCGTAGGTTCCTTTCAAGGAAAGACTTACAGTCGACCGCTAGAATATTAATCATACAGGGGTTGAAAGCAGCTGCCGATCGCTTATCCGATTATACGTAGTTCGCGCAAAAGCACGGTCGGTAGTTCATCAATATCAGTATCTGAAATCATTAATCGTCGGAAGGGGCCAACGGCTTGAAAATTACTCTGCGGATCGCTCCTACCTCTCCTGCTTGTTATTTATTGAAGAGAACTCAACGCCGAACAAAGAAACGGTGAGAAGAGTTTTTTCTATTAAAAGTTCACCCCTTTCACCCCCATAACCTCTTGCTTCTTGTTGGCGGGACTTAAAAATAAAGAATATCGCTTGTGAATAAACGACGTCGCGGCATACCTCGGCTTACGATCGATTCAGTGGATGTTAATTCAACTTTTAATACGAATTTCCTAGGATGCATAAATCGTATTTTCCGGATAAATTAATTTTAAGAAGGAAAATAAAATAATCGAATTAATAATGTTGTATTTGGTATGAAACGTATCGAACAATTTGAAATTGAGATATGCTGTAATGAAATACGGTTGAATTAGGATTAGTTAAGTACTGTTCAGGACTGACTTGCATATTTCGCAAGCAATTCCAAGTAGATCGGGTATAATTGTTTAAGTTCCCTGAGTAGATGGGAATACCCCAAAATGTTGCTGGTGAATCATTCGTCTTTCCCTGTGTTTGTACGTATGTTTGGATCTGTGTATTTAACCTCTGTATAAATCTTCGAATTTGCCTGTGCAAAACATTAATTTATTTCGGTAACGTTATTTTGCATTAACATTTTGTAAAATGCTGAAATTTTGTATGGGATTCTATAGAGAAACTGATTTTCATAAGCATTTAGCTTTGTTTGAATTCACTTTTATGTCTTGCATTATATGAAACAAATACAAATATTCAGATTAATTTCCGTATTATATGGGATTAAAGGTATATTATTGAAACAGAATTTTGTGAAAATTGAAAATTTCTGTCTCACTATCTTCTTGATATCCAGCCCAGTCGTCAGAATATACGTAGTCAGCCTTGCAGCTGACCTGTACTACTTGCAGTTGTAACTGCGCGATTGAAGTACTTCCTCCTATGTATTTACGTTACTTAATGAAAAATCAGTATTGCAACAAGCTGGATACTTAAATGGAGGATAAACGTACACACAAAATATTATTTTATGAAATTAAAAAGGGAATGATCCTGGATCAATGTTTCACAAATTCACTTTGAATGAATTTGATTATACAAATCCTAATTAGAAATCGTTTAAAACGTAAACAGCATTGAGTGAAAACAAGTATTATATATGTGGGATTATCGTGATCAATCGGCTAATATTGATAATTCACGAATCGTGTTTATCGCTAAACTTCAAAATCTACTCCGTCGCGTCGTTCCGTTCTCCGTAATACTTTTACTCCGTGACTCCGTTCGTCTCCGTAATCGTTCAAAAAGTTTCTCTGTTCGTTTCATTCGTCGTGTCTATATATTGTAGAGGGATGGGATTTTCAGAAGAGAAGATTGAAAAATATTCGGACACAACTCAATAGAAAATAACAAATAACGATGTAGTACTAAGGTTACAACTAATTAACGAAGCAAGACAACACGACAACTCAAACTCCTCTCAACTACAACGCAACACAGCTACAACTCGACTCGCTCTTCGATGTACTCTTCGACACATTCTTCGACGCACTACTCACACTCTCTTAACCCTTTCGGCCCCATAGGGACAATATAGATCCCAACGCATACTCAAATATGTCCATTTAGCCTTATATATTTTATTTAAAATTTACTGTATTTGTTTTTTTTCTGAATACGTTACTTTCATTTTATAGTACACAAAACCTTTATTTCGTTTCTCATTGGGACATTTATATCCCAGTTAAAAATCCCGCCGGGATATATCTGTCCCACCTCTATTTTTTTCAAAAATGTGATTTGTTTTATTTTTTCAAAATATTTGACCATATTTAATGTTAAAAACTCATATCTATCTCAAATAACCTCAGAACACGAAAAAACAAAATTGGGTCCCAAAGGGTTAAACTACACTTTCTTATATTCTCACCGTTCATCCTTCTCATACAACTATTTACTCTGTCGCACGCGCACTCGCATTCGCACTCACTAACTCTAGAATATTCGGGCCTTAAGGGAGAAAACGGTCGGCCTGCTGACCTAAGCAGGACCCGCTTTTGCCCTCGTGCCCTTCGTCATCCTTAATACGTTGACTGCCACGGTAATTTTCAGAATTCCGGTCTAAAAATCCAATTTAATTTAATCATATTATATTATTGAAAACTCTAACTATAATACATAATAATCGTTGAGAAGCATAGAGAATGTGTTTTTTTAAAGATCTTGCGTATTATCTCGTAGTTGATTTTGAATAAATTTTGTATTTTTATATTTTCTGTTCATTTATTAATAATTTTTTTCTTTATGTAAGCCACAGTTCTGATTCCTTGTTCTCTTCCCAGAAGCTATCTATTCATAGTTACACTGACATACACTCAAACCTGTTTTTGTGCGGTGGATAGGGACCGCATAAAAGAAAACGCATAAAAAAATCGCATAAAACTTCACGAGTAGCTATAAGAAATAGTTTTCTCAACGCAATTAAAAAGTATTTTTTTTGTGCGGTGAATAGGGACCGCATAAAAAAAGTCTCACGCAGAAAATAACTCAAAGCTTACGAAATAACTAGGAATTGTTCTTTTAAACAAAATCAAGACACGAGGCTTGGTAGCCACTTGGAATCTGATTTAGAAAATACACATGCAAACATTTTTATATATTTTATTTAAATATTTACTTATTTTACACATACAAAACTTTTCAAAACGTATAACCATTATCCTTCGTAGTCTGACAATACGCGAACTTTCTAGTGATAAACTGGTACAAAATCGCTTTCGTCACTTGAAAATATGTATAGAGTTCAATGACATACAATGTAATCGGCTAACGCAATACTTATATAATGTGATGAACATTACATAAAACATATTAAAAATCGAAAAATATGGCCAATCAAACCTACTACTTATTTATTGATAACTTCGTCAATTATGTTTCAATTTGATTGAAATTTTCATATACCGCACATTAAAAATCGCACAAAAAAAGACCGCACAAAAACAGGTTCGAGCTTTTTGTCAAAACAGTTTCTACTAATTTAATCGTAGCTACGAATATGGCATGTAAACAAACTACGAGATAAGTCGTAGCCGGCGTCCAGCCCAAGAACGCAAACTACGAGTTAACTCGTATTTGGCAGTCAACGTGTTAAAGCGGAGCTACTCATATTTTCCGACACTGCAATATTGCCGTTCGTCCGTCTTTGTCTTTCTCGTCTGTCACTGTCACTCGAGGAAAAACGTCACGCCCGCCCCAGTGCGCGTGCACTTTGACCGCTGGGCCTCACCCCCGTGAAATTCCCGGGCCTGCCAGCCACTTGCACTCTCCATTGTGTACCGTTTTGCCTCGAGACGTCCGTTCTCGTCCTTCCGTCTACACGTCGCCGTGTGTCACACCGTTAATTCGTACCGTAATTAATAAAATCGTAAACGTCCTATCCTTCGTCCTTATATTTCTACGTCTTATACTAAGCCTACACTACAGGTAAAAATTCCCGATACTACATATATTTTCAGATTATTATATTTAATTCACTGTTCAGAGCACAGAAATAAATCTATTGAAGCTATTAATGTCATATTGCGTTTAATGTTTCAAAATTCGTTTGGAATTTTACGATATACCAGTTGAATATTAGCTGATGCATTTGTTCCGTTATGAATTGTGCGACTATATAATTTATATTATCATTGCAAAGTTCAATGAAATTAATTTCATTGTAGAATTCATACCGACGCGTGGGAAAAATATAAGCGAACTGTTACGGAAGGGTGCGAAACGGTATTTCGAATGAAATACGCGTAATATTGATAATATCAAATAATGTGGTATTCGGCGTGTATTGTTATTTGAACAGTAATAAATAATTCTTATATAATACTCTTACTAATCGAACGAGTGACAATAAAAATGATAAAACGCTTAACACGATTAAATAATTTAACAGAAAATAATGCATCTCTTTAGCTTCCTCTCGCCATTGTTCCTTGCATTATGAATAAACGTGGAATTATCAGCGGCGAAATTCGAGCACTGATAACTCCGAATTTTACTCTTAAGCTTCGCTTCTTGAAATGACTGAAAGAAAAGTAATTTCGGGAAGCACCAAGTGCAGTCGGAGTGAAATCTTTTTTTTAAACGTAGCCGTATCCACTACACCGCCGACAAAACGGCCCAGATTCTATCTTCGTGCAAAGTTCCGCGAAACTACTTGAACCACTTATTCTTAATTTTTTCTCTGATGAAGCTGATATACAGTAGTATTTACCAGGGTTTTATAAAGCTTCCGTTCCCCCTCTCCGCAATAGAGATATAGATAAAAGTTTACGAAATTAGTGATAACTTTGAGAAGTTAAAAGAAAGGAAATTCCCAAAGAAACTAACAACAGGGAGAGAGATTAATAAGACTCTTCTTTGCTCGTTCTAAGTTCTCTCCCTTTGTGCTTTAGAGGCGATTAAAAAAAAAGAGGTGGAAAAGGAGATGTAGAGAGGAGAATGATAATAACGATACACAGTCCTGAAACTCTTCCTATAGCTGTAACATTGATAGAATTCTTCAAGTACAATCTTGACGAAAATTGTCGCTGAAGATAAGTGAACCTCTCTGCACAAAGCTGGCCTGAAAGCTGCCAATTTAGCTTGCCAAGAGGAACAATTTAGCTGACTTTTATGACCTCTAACGAAAAATGCCAAATAGTGTCTTTCATGGGAAACGTCTACTGGCTAGAACCGACAGCTATGTTAGCGATCAAAAAAACCTGCTAGGGGCTATAGTGGGTAAGCAGATAAAACCTTGGACTCGCAATCAGTGGACCGGAGTCCAAACCCTCCCCTGTCACTTCTGGGAAATTTGTCCCAAATCATCATTTAATACATCATAACCTCATTGTTTCGGGACGCATTTAAAACTGCAGCACCTAGTCGTAGTGACTACATTAACCTGTTAACCGGGGAATTAACTTTTGTTCAACTCGTTTCAAACTGCAGATTTTTTTCTTCACAGTGAGAAATAATATTATCACACCTAAAGCACCACGCTAGAATTTAATGGAAAAGAATAACGTAAAACGTAATGCGTTCAACATACCATATTTAAAAATGGCCACGACGAAAAACATCGTCATACGCATTAGAGTTGTCTACCTGGTATGACGAAATATTACGTCCTACCCGGTTAACAGGTTAATTGAAGTAAAAAGATGCGTAAGAAAAAGAAGAAGAAAAAGTCTACTCTCTTAGATTTTGAAACCCTTAATACGAATCTTTTCGCTACATCACTAGCCAATTTTTCTCACAACGATTCTTATATTACACATTCAGTATTATAAAATTCATTTGTTGCATTATAACTGCACGACTTAAATAACTACCTGAGGCAAAGCTAAAAATAAAGAAAAACGTTGAAAACCTTCCGAATCTGTCTACAGCATCGAGCATAAAATCTCAATCTGATCGATCGAAACAATCCTTTTTACATGAGCTTATGCCTCGTCACGGTGCTCTTTATTAATTATCTTATCTATCATTCATGAGTTATTGCGTTCGTGGCTGAATTTCGTCTCAATTTGCGAAGTCACGTAGACGAGCCGATCGAAGCCCGACGTAGAATCGGTTTCCAGTCAAACAACTTCGAGGCAAGTTTCGCGGCGCGCCTACCGGAAGCTCTCCTGTTCGAAGGCTTGCACGACAAGAACCGGATCGATGTAAGCTCGAAGTCTATTGTAGCGAGGATCCCTGACTCCGAATAAAAAGATTCGCATTCAATACGTACCATTTAATCTTCGTCTACGTCGTGCAATCTCCGATGGGAACGGCACTTTGGAGCTAATGCTTCGGAATTCTAATGAAACGATCCCCTCGGCTGACTGCTAGTCTTTTGGAAATTGTTTCGAGCTAACATTTTGGACGGCAACGAAAAATCGTGTGCACCCATTGTTTCGTGATTTCCGAGCGTTCCCTAGGCACCGATTTGAAGAGAGAAATAATTGGAATGCTGTTCGATAGAAAGACGATCAGAGCTGTATGAAATGTGTCTAAAGAAGTGCTTTTAGAAATCCTTTCATTTACAATACTGGAGTAACAAGATTGCATTTATTTTAATCATTTTAAAAAAGAAGTTTCCTTGGTTTCAAAGTTTATTTAACACTAGAACTACCGGCGGGAAATCTGTTATATTTAAATATAATAAACAAGTACTTTGAAAAAAGGGGAATTCAGAGGTGGAAAAGATGATCGATTCGGTAATTTATGTTTTATGAGATGGACGGAGAATATCTATTCTGTGACTCTCCTATAATCTTGGAGAATTTTTGGAAAAAATTGTACACCAGTCATTTTGACTGGTTTGGTAGTTCTAGTGTTAATACAATTCAAACGGTCAAGTAAAATTTAGAAATTCGATTGATATATCTCGTCAAGGAAATAGCAATAATTGTTGGCATAGTTATATCGCTTTCAAAGTTTAGTTTCAACCGAGTAATAGTCGAATGCAAATTATTTCAGGCATCTCTTCAACAAGCTGAAGATTCCTCGTCATGGACAAATTTCAAATTGTATTAGCAATTATCACCATTCCGGCAATTTATCGTTACATTTCCTTCACAGTAGCCAGACAATTCACAAAACAAATAAGTAAATAACTTATTTTAAATACTTTTACCCTCAGAGTCGGGGTACACTTTTAATTTTTCGTTAATGAATATTGGAATATCGACGGACGAAAGTGTTATATAAGCAGAAACAAATGTAAAAGCCGACACGTATGTCGATGTGAACGGAAAAAGACTAGAGAAACGCAAAGTGTAAGGAGAAATAAAAGATTAAAAGAAACGACTCCATTCTACTTTCAGTGCTCTGTGGCATTTTCGATTATATTTTCAGGCACATCCTCCGCGTTTGCCTCGTAGAATGGAAAAGAAACCGAGAAATCAAAGCGTTCTTTGTTCTGTCCTCGTTCTCGATCGGGTTAATGAGATCCTTTTTCCGAGCACCGTTGTGGCGACCCACTCGAGAGTTCCGTCGTATTTTTTTTCTCCTCGGCGCTTCTTTCTTTTTCCTTCCCTTCCCGAATAATATCCGGATATGAAAGAAACCTCGAAGATCTCCGCGAATCACCTGATAATCGATCTTCATATCGGTCTTTCCCTTCTGTTATTGTTTTTATACGGCACAGAGAATTCTCTCGTGATCCACCAGCAATTAAAAGAAAAGAAGGAACATTTTCGTCCGAATATACCGATGTTACACGAAGTAAGAGAAAAAAACTATTCTTTCTCTCACGGAGAACGTTCGTGCGACGAGTACACAGGAATTTGGGAGTCGTTTCTTTTATTTTCGGCTTGTGATTCCTACACTGTCGTTATCGATTATTTTACGCGAATTTCATGCCTTCCCGATAATTGTCCCTGGGGCTGTAACGCGCAGAATGAGGGAATTAAAGTGCCTCTTTTATGAGAAAACTCACGACGCGAATGGTGCAAATGCCTGACAGATGCTACTGTTTTATTTATTGCTCGTCTGCCGAGAGGACTTTGGATGTCGAGTAATAAAGAAGAGAAAGAGAGAGAGAGAAAGAGAGATATAGAGAGACAGAGAGGAAGACAGAGAAGTATGGAAGATGGAGAAAGAAGCGAGTGACGAAATTGCAACTGCTTCTTACTGAAAACCGCATCCACGTACAATTCCCGGAAGCAACTTTCACCGTCCTTGTTTATTTTACAAATGAGTATCTCCAGAGACATTTTCTCGACTGTAAAAATACGCTTTTATAAAAAATATTCGACAGTCGGACGCTGTAATTATTTATTTCTCGTTTTATTGTATTTATCCAGAAAATGCGATGCAATCGTTCAATATTGAAGCGCGTCGCGCAAAATGTTGATCACGAGTTCAATCTGGCGATAATAAAATGAGCGCATCGGATAATTTTCAGTAATCACATCTCACCATTTGATTTTTTAATCTCTTTTTATTGCACGGAAGAACGATCGAAACCTGTACGGCAATGGATGTGTTAATTTCATATTCCACGGTGAACGAGGATCGAACGGTGAATTCAAGTGATAGAATTAATAGCTGCTAAATCGGGCAATTAAATTGATCAGTTTTCGTACGGTGCGAGAGATAATTCATCATCATGAGGATTTGCAGGATTCATCCGAACGAAACTAATTGTACCTTATAGTCAACGTTGATCGTGGTGCCTAACTAAAAAGGAAGCTGTTTTGCCGGCAGACTAAAGCGATTGCATAATCACTGATTCGCTTCAACAAACATGAGTATTGAAAGGGGAAAAGCCGAACAGATACTTAAGGATTAGTATCTGCACTGACGCCGATCAAACTGCTTCTTTAAATAACAGCAAAATATATATTTCATGCTAACTTTAAATACAATTTTCACATTGAATTCTTAGACTAATGTTTTTAGTGTATTAATTTGGGGTGCAATGCAGTGCTTGCACTGGTGCATTACTGTGGGGAGTGCAAGAGGGCGGAGTAGATCGCTGGCAGTCACAGAAAAGTGCAAGGGAAAAAGGACAGAATAGTAGAAATTGTGTCTCCACCTGCATGTGACGTGATTTTGTTTATGTCCTACGTTATATATCCTGAAAAAGTATTACTTTGCTGAGATTTTTAAGCAGTACAATTGAATACCAAAAAAATGATAGATTCAACCTCTTAACTGCTACTTCCAGTACAAAACGAGAAGTTCCACTCGACTCGATTGTTTTTTGTCTGCGATTTAACTGAATCTTTAATTAGTATGTAATGGCAGTAGTAGTTCCACTGTTCATACCATTACAGTGTATTCGGCACAACAAAAGATAATGCTAAGAGGTAGATGAACTTTCGTCAATTAATTTCATAAATTTCCTAAAAGCATACTATTCTGCGTGGAAAAGACTTTCAATCAGATCTAATTGTAAGGAGATCAATAATCGCAAACTGCAAGTCCTGGGAGAAGAATTTGAAAAATCTGAGCGTGCTTCGTCCGTAATCTCATTCTGTCTTCCTGTCTCTCTTTGGTCATCTGTCTGCTTTTTCTCTTCTATGCTTCTCTCTTCGGACATGCACTCTTCGAGCTCTGCCGGAAATTGGTCACAGTGCAACAGAACTACTGTAACAACACCAACCAAATTACTGACACGAAAAAGTGAAAGGCATCGCTCGGTGTTCCACGAATGGCACATTATTTGTTTTCGTGACAGTTCCCCGTCAAGTGGTCCCCTTTACGGAAAATCTCTTGGCGCGTGAAAATTACGTTGTCGCTTTCAGGATTCGTTTGGTCCTTTGTTCGCGCTTGTCCCTTTTCTTTCGCGATACGTCCCTATGGGAAATATGTTCAGCGGACTTTATCAAAGCCGGTGAAATTTTGCGACTATTTTCTTCCGAAGTAATCGGAATGCAGGAGAAAAGTATGAAAATTAATAAGTTGTAAAGAATTATGGGAGTGATGAAATTAACCCTTAGCGAACGAGTGCTGCCGTATTCGCGACATTATAAATATTCCAAGAAAATCGAATCGCGGCATGCCGTGATATTTGTACTAAAAAACCTGGTATTCGCATAGGGGACTCCGAAAATATATAAGTAAATGTTAAAGTAAAAAATAAATGTATAAATTATTTATTTAAAACATTTAAAGTAAAAAATAAGTAAATATAAAAGTCATTGTTATAGAAAAATGCGCTCGTTCGTTAAGGGTTAATCCAGTTTAGTGATAGCTTTCGTGAATTTTCCAAGAATGTGGAAGTCATTTTTATGCATATTGAGGTGATACAATAATTGGATAGTTTCCTTCGTTGTCCGCTGTTTCTTACACAAATTATTATTAAAACTTGTCTTCTTACATTCAGTCTATAACGTATATTCTAAAGTTCAAACAAAGGTAAATGTCGAGAGACATCAAATAAAATAACTCGGAACTTAAATAAATCGGCCCATAGAAATACCAAAGAATATTTTCAAATTGCAGGGAATTAATTTCAATGAGTCTAATGAAATGATCAAATTAAATATCTTAAAGTGCTTGCCAAAATCATTTTTCTATAACAACATTGAAAGTTCAGTTACGCAGACATATGATGCAGGGTTACAAAGCTTTTAAAAAAGGTCACACATAAAACTGACATTTAGTCATGAAGTACGTGCTAACGCTTATAATAATAATTATTCTATAATTGCAATCGTTACGTTGAAAGGTGATGACAACGGCAGAAGACTATGGAAACGATTAGTGTCGACCCTCTACTGATCATCATCCATTAGGATAACAATAGAGACATACATCACATGTCGAAATAGGCAACTGTAAATCTATAGGGTGCAATATGTCTAACAAATAGCGCTTTCACTGTCCATACACGATATTCTATCCCATGACCTTTGGAAACACGATAATAGATAGGTGCAAAGTTTTTCCTCGAAGTTTGCCTCTGCCGTTTCATACTATAAAAGTACGTATTAGCACAGGTGAGAAAACTTTTACTGTCATTCTTTAAATAAAACTATCGTAAAAATAATACTACCAATAAAGTCAGCAATGTAAAAAAATTCTTTTATCCTATGGTAATTGTACAGTCACCCTTAGACTTTTAATTTTTTCTAAAATTGAGAACGCTACAAAATGTTATTACCATTCCACAACTATCATGTACCTTTGAAATGTAATAGAATACCATTCTATTGATTGCACAGCTGCGGAAGAGGAAAAGTTTAGAATTTCATTCAGCAGTAAAACAGTATCCATAGAGATTCGAGTTTTTCAGTAATTAATAAATCTCTAAAAAAAACGTTGTCCGTAATTTTAAATAGTAGATGTCATTGAACTTATTCTTGATTAAATTCAATATATTAGGGTATTTGTATATGATTTGCCGAGTTTTGTTGCACAATGTTAATTTGTTGTCTACATATTCTCCGTTTGTTCGGCGTGCTAGATTTTTGTTTGTAGCTCTACAATTCACAAATTCCTATTAACCGCAAACGTAGAGGACGTTAATACTCCTTTAGCGGGCATTAATGTAGAATGCGCGATATCGTGTTTTCTGATAGCACGAACTTCCTCTGTGTAGCGTCATTTAGGAGGATTACCACGCCATAAGGAAGTTTGAAACTTCCGATACGGAAATAGTACCATAAGAATGTTTTTTTACTGCTTGTTCTCCTACGGGTTTATCGATGCTGTAAAATAAACGCACTTTTAAAATTCAGCGCGACCTGGCAACAGGTTCTTCGAAGATTGAGCTGAAAGAAGTGCACGTAAAAAAAACGAAGTGCGATTCTTACACCTCTCTTATATGGAGGCCTAATAACTGTTGTAACTCTAAAATGAACATTTCACTCGCTATGGTTCTCACTTTCAATTATTACAACCCATGGAAATTCGTTTACGAGTTTAATAACTCCTTCGATGTTGGGTGAAACGTAGAACTTTCTTCGAGACTTTAAAAAATTGCACGGGCTTTACTGCTCGACTGAAAACTTCGAGTTTTTGATGCACAAATGTAGAACGAATTCTTTGTAGAATTTTATTTTCTTATAAGAATTCTTTGGTAGATCGTGAAAGTTGTCGTTTGTGAAGTCGATAGGTTGTATTTCCGAAGAAAAAATTCGTTTTCTTGAATAAAATGTCTCCGGCTGGTATTCTGAAAATATTGGAGCTAATTTTTGGATTTTGAGACAAGTAAACACTGAATTTTGTTAGTGAAATTGATAGACAATTGATGTGGGAATTCTTTGTCGATGGTTTTCAGTCCTTTTTTCTCCTAATCTGAAATACTAAAAACAATCTCTAAACCTTTCGCCACACACATCGACAAAATTTAATTAAAAAGAACAGAAGAAATAGCAGTAAACTGAATTTACTGTGCTCTTGCATGATTTCTTGTAATTTTCCTGTAAATTTTCTTGTAATAAACGGCTGCACAAAATATCATGGATTCTGCATATTTCTATGTTCTGGGACATCATGAAGCAAATAATTACACAACGCCTCAGCAGCGTTAATAAAATATAACTTATGAAACGATGTAAACGATGAAAGCTGAATAAATTATAAAAAGTCGAACGAACTGGCGCAATGCAGACAATCAGGATGAACCAGATTTTCGCACTGAAATGATGATGACCGTTATTAGAATGGAGCATGACCGTCATCGAAATTACTTGGAACAATACCAAACGGTTACCTAATCTCCATTACGGGATGGAAGTCCAAACAGTTTCTGGACACTTATCCAGGGCGTCCCAGCTTTTCGATAATTCCATAACTTAATCCTGCCAGCGCGTGTCATCCTCGAAAGTACGCTTGGCGAATTTGCACGTACATTTTGATATAGTAAAATTAGGTCAGCATAGAAATCAAAGATTTAATGCAACTGCATTTCCAGCGTGACACGATACATTCGAAATCTGTGATAAATGTTGATTAAAATCGGTTAAACGAATTTTCCATCTACTCCGTTTGCGGTTATGTCGTTCGAGGACATCCAATATTTCGGTCAATGATTAATATCATATTGGAGAAATGAATCCCATGGGAAATACAGCCAGCGCCAAGGAATTGATTTCAAAATTATTAAACGAAGAAAAATTCGTCGCACTTTACGAATAATTGAGATCGATTTGCATCGAGGTGTTCTAGGACCGTCTAATGGGATACCAAAGGATCTTGATGCACTCTAGGCACTTCCGTTCCAAGATCCGCTACCAAACCGCAACAGAATGCGGAATTGATTTGAAGTTGTTCGGGAAACCCATTGAAATTGGACTGTGAATCGCAAAATTACATGATATCCACTTGCTTACTAGCAGTAAAGAATTAAACGTATTTTTAATCGCTTCGACGAATTAACAAATGGCAATAAATTGCAAAATTAAATTAAAATCACTTGACGAGAAATCGTAGAGTGATTTGGATATTACAAATTCCATGAAAAATTCCTGATTTGAAGAATGAAAAATTAATTTTCAATTGTCAGATGACCTAATTAAAATTGAGTTACAAATGACCGAATTTCGTAGCTGCTCGTTGTCCAATAGCGGGACAAAGTGGATTAATTTCACAATTCAATGCAGTATTTTTAAATTTCAATCAAAAATCGGACAATGTATGTTATTTTCCATCGAGTTACATCGAAATAGGAAATTTATTTCAAACAATTGTAACATACGATTAATTGAGCTGATATCACAAAATAATAAACAATGTGCCAAGTATCTGCATCATCTAATAAAAGTGGGAGTACAGTTAATTTGTCCGCCATTGAGGAATTTTCGCAGGACCGCCAGGTTGAACCATTTTCTTTCACCCCCAAATTCCTTCATCCTTTATACTTACCTTCTACATCTTACAGTTATTTTAAATTATTATCTTAAAGCTGAACGTTCTAAAACAATGCTTTCCGAACTTATTTGAACCACCGTTCACTTCACAACCAAAAAATTATTAACCGCCTACCATATTATTTTCTGTTGAGGGTTTAAAATTGCGCGGTGCCGGAAGATTCGCAAATGTGGCGCTATCGCGGAAAGTGTGACTATTCGCCTAATTAGTTCCTTTTCCGGCCCATTCTCTCGGTAGTTCCGTAAGTGATCAGACATCGTTTTATTTTCTTTGCGAGTATATCCGCTCACATCAGTCTAATGTGCACTTATTTTTGTTCTAGTATTGTAGTTATTTTTCTTTCTTGTTCTTTTGTTAAATAATAGCCAGTTACGCGAGTGCGAATATCTTAAGTTGATTTATATCATGCTAAATACAGATTTAGTTACATTTTCTTCGGTCAGATTCTAACTTAGGTTAATTACATACAATAATTACGTAAATTTTTTTGTAAATATGACACACGTATTTCTATAATACTACAACCTTTTTGAATTATTCAAGTGATCTCAGGGGATAGTCTCTCCCACTTTTAAGAACCACTGTTCTAAAATCTTCGGATACTGCTTGTCTCCTAAATTCTCAACGAGTTAAACGCGTCTTTTAACAAACACCGAGGTCTTATTAGTACAATTCCATCATCAGTTATAATGCCACTGTCGTATATTCAAGTCGCGGCCTATTTTACGAAGACCACCGACGAGCCTCCGAGGAAATTACGAAAACGGTGAGAAATTCGTGCACGCGCGCTAAAGTACATCGCTCTTCCGTATTCCGAGTTTCTGAGGAGTAATTGCGCGTGAGGCTTTTAATTAATGGCCGGTCATGTGAGAGCGAGCGAGCAGAAGAGAGAGGATGAGATATAGAGCGAAAGAGAGGAAGAGAGAGGTGAAATTCAACGTTGCGGTACGTCTTCATAATTCCCGCAGAGTTCTGTCGAAATCGTACGAGTAATCAGTGTACACCGACGGAACTGAATAATTACAGAGTACTGGGAACATCGAACGCGAAGATGATGCACTTAAAGCCGAATAACTCTAATTATAAATCTCTTTATGTGCAAATAAACTGCCGTAATTCTTGCACTTACGGAGCGATATTTCGTGACCTCGTTTCTTTAAGAGTTCACTCCGAATAATATTATTAATCTCATCCATCTTATCGCCACGTTTTACTTTATTCTATTTTCAGATGTCAGTGTTTGAACTTGGAAATCTTACATTTTTTTTTACAAAAATTGCAATATGCTGGAAAGTCATTTATTTCCAAAGAATATAATTTCATACTGATTAAATCAGCGATGTATTACATAATAGATAGAAGAATATCAATGGTTGACATGACAGAATGAAAAGCTCAGAAAATGTAGAATTCACATTCAAAGCTATTTCAATGACTATTATAATAATCGGAAGAATTTACTTTACATTTTGGCAAGAACGATTACTGAGATCGTAATTTTGGCAGTAATTGTTTTCATGCAGAGAAAACGCGAAGCATGAAGCTGCCCCGGAAAGGGAGAAATGTTTGCAAATGCAACTGTTTCGTAACTTTGCTTTATATGGCGAGTGCCATTCATTCTTTATATTCAGATACGTGAACCAAAACAATCGGGTCTGGTACATACCGTGTTATTCATCGCTCGTTTTACCTGGCACGAGCTTTTACGGATATCACCACTTCGATTACCAAGGACAATTGTTTATTGTGCAGAAAGAGTAATTGTTTCGAATGCTTGTATCGGTCGGGGTACACGTCGACCCTCTTTTCCCCTTGCTGGTTTAAAACGCGATATATTCTTATTTTGTAGGACAATGAAAATCGGAAAGTTTTAATAAATTTCTCCTGTATTGAAAACATTGTTTATCGAATAGCCCACTTTTTGTGTTATCGTTGCGTTGTCCGTCTATTTGACCCCTTTTTTCTGGGACACAAAAACCCGTACTATTGTCTCTGATTTGTTTCCAAATTTTCTGACATATCCCGCTACTGTAAATCGTTTTTTAAATTCCTGTCAATTTGTAGTATGAATGTTGTTAGATAAAAGTTGTTTTAGAGATATTGCAATGGTGTGGTTTTTCATAATAAACTTAACACTAGAACTACCGGCGTTTAATCTGCTTTGTTTAATACATGAAATAATTAAGAAGAAGAAGGGCAATCAGAAGGTGGAAAAAATGATCGATTCCGTAATTTGTGTTTAATGATATAGAAGTAGAATATCTAATCTACGGTTCGGCTATAAACTTGGAAAATTTTTAGAAAAAATTAGGGACCAGTCATTTTGACTGGCTTGGTAGTTCTAGTGTTAATAACTATGAGAGATGTCATTTGTTATCAAAATTGAGAAATGTCATACTAACAGATGTAGCTTGTGCAAAGTATTATGGTGCAATTTTTTCATTAGTATCGTGTACACAAAATTATATGATGAAAGGTTCTGAATAAACACTGAATATCCTTTTTCTCTGATGTTTCACTGTAACGAAATTTCAAATTGTGGAAAATGCAAGGAGAAATTACAAATATTTAATATCTAGATTTGCTTGAAAATAGAGGCCATTTTCATAAAGTGTGCAAAATGTTATCTTTTCATCAAAAAATATTTTATAACTTAGACAATGAATTTCATGAGATTCTCTACATTTTATGTTCACTAGCTGGGAGTATCTTCCATAACAATTCCGGTAAAACGGGAGAGTCAATTTTGATTCGTTTGAAACTAACTGGCAACTGCTTTCATTTAATTTCCGCAGTTTTAATTACCAGTAACATTATTTGAGGGACTTACCTTAATTGTCTCACAATTACTTTATTTATCCGAAACTTCCGTTTTCCCTCCGGTGATTCATTTTCTCTCGTCTATTCCCGTTAGATGAAATTATGTTGAAGAAGCAATTTGCAACGGTCTTTGTCTCGGGCGTAATGTCGCTTTATGTTAAAGAGCCTCCTGGAAAAGCCGAGGAGATGGCACTTCTTTCGTTTATAACGAAATGGAGGAAGACTCGAAGAGATGTTACATACCTTCCATCAGTCGAGTTTCGTAAAACTCTGCGTTGTTCTCTTCAACTAATCTACCAACGTTTAATCCTTTGAGTGCTAAATACCTCCGGCAGAAACCTTCCTTGTGGATGTTGCGTTACGACGCCTAATAATGTTTAGGATTGTTAATTAGAGGTTTATTTCCTTCACTAAATACTATAATGAGTATTATGCTTTCGACATTTTATATATTTTGTTGTCTTATATAATTATGGACTATGCACATTTTTTAAAAATGTCCCATAAATACAATAAATTTTGGAATCTACTAATAACCCAATAACTTTTGTCAGACAGATATATGAGCCGTTTATTTTGAATGAGGCATAAGTCACTTTGTCTTTAAATCGAGATATTTAAGAGTTTGCATTGTAATGCCAAAAAATATTGCTGGTAACTTTTAAAACGATTTACTTATATTTCTTACTTTAGGACATTAATTTTTCTCAGTACAAATAATTTTGTATAGTCAATGAAAAATCATCATTTTTCATCACGGCGAAGTTAATGTTGTTAGTTTAAAAAAAATGGCTAATATGTGTCCATAGAACTGAAAGGTTTAAATCAACGTATGTTAATTTTTCACAAATATCCATGGATTGCAGAAACCTATACGTTTCTGGTTCATGTTAATAGACCATGAATTTAAGCGTAATTTCTCGTAAACCGTCGTCGTTTATGTTTGCAAATTTTCAAACGTGAAGTACGCGCAGACGAACAACAATAAACGTATTTGACATTTTGTACTTTATCGATTTGTATTCTACGGAAAGCGCACAATTTTATCGTGGTCTCCTCTGTTGCGTAAAAAAATAATAAAAATGGCGCAACTTTTCAATAGTTCGTTACGTAGAAACGGAATTTGTCAAATTGCATTTTTTGCCGCGCAATTTCATTGCCATTTTTGATATTCCTATATTCGATATTTAAATCGAATTTCAACGTTTTGAAAACGGAAATCGGTGGTTCGTCTGTGAATCGATTATCTTCAACACAACCGCGGAAACGATTTCGAAGGAGATTTTCCCGGATGAAGTCTAATCGCATACATTTATCGTTCGATTTTACGGGTAATATTTTAAATACGGCGGTTAATGAACGTTATATAAAATAATAATTTTTGCTCCACCGGAAACGTTCGTTCGAATGAGAAGAAAAACGTAAAACAAGCGTTGGAAAAAGAATTTCTTCAATTATAAAGAATACATCGATTATTGAATTTTCTCAAAGAAACAAAATTTTCGCGTAATAAAATTTTCAATAACCGCCACTAACGATCTTTTCCAGAGGATGCGAAATTCAATTTTACAAGGAGAGCTTTTACTATCCGACATTTTACAAACTTCGCTGAGTGTTTGACCTTTTCATTTGATCGTCAAATCTCAGGTATGAACTGTAGCCGCTCTGAATAACGGAAGGGTCAAGAGGTCTCTGGAAAACTTATAATAATATAATGTCATACGGTTTTGAAAAGCTGGAAGAAATATTTCGGCGGATACCAATTATAATTATGAGAAAATGTTAATTTAAGTTAGTTCAAGTTAATTTAACAAGGACGCATGAAAAATATAACTAACCAGACTCTTGAATTTTGAGAAAGTATTTTTACTAGCATTAATAGATAAGAAGCTAAAGTAAAGTCAACGCTCAAAAAGTTAAAGTCAACGCATTTTGTTTCATTTAATCAAACTTTAGTCGACAAAAATATTATCGTAACCAAGAATATAACTAAAGGCCCAAAAAGCGTACGACTAAAACTTGATATTCAAAATTTGGAAGGAGACGAAGAAGCGAAAAGGGAACAAAAAGAGCAAGAAGAGACGTTCAGACATAAAAGCGACGACGCGAAAGAATGGCCTGAAAAGATCGAGTCTCACGGAGACGCGTCGGAGAGAGGTGAAAATAAAGAATAATAAAAGTGAATAACGGCCAGCGCCGACTGGCACGGTGAGAACTGAAACAGAGAAGAACGCGAAATGGCAAGCGTTGTCTCATTTAAATAAACGAAAAATGCCGATTTCAGCCGGGAGTAGGTGCTCTTTGGTACGTCATCCCCTGTCGCCACGTTACAAGTGCACTTTGCACCATCGCACGATCGATGGCGTCGTTATGGGCCACAATCCACGCTTCTCCACGTCAAAGAGAAAGACGCTTAAATACTTAATTTCTCAAGGTCTCAGGAATCGTCTCTTTGATTTGCCCTCATGCCGAAAGGATAATACAATTTGCACGACGGAGCTACTCGCTGAGAAGTATCGCGAGAGTCGAGTGTCGTTGAGAAAAGGAATCAAAGGAGACGGCCAGGAAAGCAGAAAGAATGCTTTGAGAAATAGCTAGTAAAAAGAGGGTAAAGGAGGTGGGATTGCAAGGTTGAAATTCGAAGAAACGATAGAAGTTAAAAGAGTGACAGAGAGAGAGAGAGAGAGAGAGAGAGAGAGAGAGAGAGAGAGAAGGAGTAAGAAAAACAGAGAAAACAAGTGAGAGAGAGAGACAAAGAGAAGAAGGAAACAGAAGACAACACGGTGAGAAGAAACGACGGAAAGTTAGAGACGGTTTGAAAGGGTCGAGCAATGCTGCGCTGCGTTGCTCGAATAAAGAATAATAAAGCCAAGTAACGAGCACGCTCTACTGTCGCATAGCCAGCCGGAGAGTAAAAGGAGAGCCCCCTGAAACGGCCCTCGGAGCCTGATTTAAAAGCACTAAACACTGATTTCGACTTAACACTGAGATACAACCGAGAACGTTACGAGTGGCATGTGGCGTACGCTTTGCGGCCGAGTAAAGCACGTCTTGCGATTTAGGGAAGTCCGAACGTACCGCACGTTTTATGGGGAAACTTTCGTTACGGCTGACTCTAGACTGCACCGATTCTACTTGCTTTCTTTGGCTGTCTACCAGGACTACTTATTGCCGGGAAAGCCGTATTTCTTCTGCATCATCGTTAACCTGTTACTCACCTGCGGATACTTCGAGAGCTAATGCTGGGATCGATCCTCGAAGTCGGTAGTATTTGTAGTTTTGCATGGAGTTTCTGTTAGGGGTGTGGAACAAAGGATTTGTGAAATTATCACTCTTTGTTTAACACTAGAACTACCAAACCAGTCAAAATGACAGGTACACAATTTTTTGAACAAATTCTCCGCACTTATAGGGCAGTCATAGAATAAATATTCTACGTCCATCTCAACAAACATAAATCACCGAATCGATCATCTTTTCCGCCTCTTGATTCCTTTTTTTTTCAAAGTATTCATTTAATAAATAAAAACAATTACACACTCACAGTTTCAACCTGTAGGAGGAGAGATTGAATTTCTTGCTTTCGAGATGATCTTATGGATACAGTTTGCTGGAAATTTCTCAGTTTCTATATAAGGTTTTACACTAAAAGTACCAAGTCGATCAAAATGACCGGTTTCCAATTTCTTCTAAAAATTGCCCAGATTGTTAGGAGAGCCATGCGATAAATATTGCACTATTATCTTATAAAACCTGAATTACTTAATCGACCATTTCGTTCACAACTTGGTTTCTCTTTTTTAAAGTACTTATTTAGTATATCCAAATATTCTAATGTTAAGGTGAGAATGATATAGGCTTTTTGGGGGATGAAAAAAATCGTTAAATTACCAAATATTGCAGGCCCTGCTATGATTTTTTAGATAACAGATAATATTTCTATGCTTACAGAGATATTAATTCAAATTCCTTGCATAAAAGATAGGTAATATCAACCACCAAAACAATTATAAATCTACTGCGTCTCTTAATCCCATTTTCTAAAATATGCCCATACGTCATAATACTAGGGAATATTTTTGGAATTTCCAAGAGCACTCTGTTTTATGAAAAAGTTCATTATTCATAAGCTCTTCCGAGGAAACAATTCTGTTTGTAGATTCGTAGAAATCGTGCAAAAGTGCACAAGAAACATTTTCAAATTTACTTCAACTGAAATTAACGTCCATCAGTGATTTTTAATAGGATTCGTTATAACTTATAATTTCCAAAACAATTTTTGTATCTCACATGGGAATATACATTGAAAATCGACACTCTATTCATCGTGAAGAGTATTACGATTACGAATCGGCTAAATGACACGAAGTTAGAGTCTCATCGTGTTCGAAATATTTGAAGCAAGTAAAATTTCAAAGTTCGGTTTTAAATAATCATTGGATGGAGATAATGCCAGGGTAATGTATTTACCCTTGCACGAAGGATCTTTAGGTGGTTACTTGGATAGCTCATGTAAATTTAGATGTCCACCATGTTCTTGGTCTACCGCAACTATACCGCACGGTGACCGCAAAAACCGATCACTTCCAGCTGTAGAAATAGCATCACTTCTTTCCGCCATAAAACCTATTGATACGACATTGATCAATCAATTCTTTCGTAGTTCTTTCACCGATCGTAAAACATTCTACGTACTTGCAGTATATTAACAAATTAAATAAAGAAAATTATATTCGACAGATATGTAATCGATCGGTAGAATATACTTTTGGAACTGTCTATGAAAAATTAGATTATTGTTTTTCAAATATCGGTGACCGTAGTCGTTAAAGCTACTTCCGAATTTGCGGTGTAATCTTTAAAAAAGAATATTGCAAATTGATGCGTGATTAAAATGAAATGAAATTTTATGGTACTCCGGAGTATTGTCATTATAATGACAAAAATTAGTTATAAAATTATTATGTGAATTTCTCGAAGCCAACAGAGATTAAATATCCACCAAAGAGCGATCACTTTTAGCCGCGGGAGTGTAATATGAATTTTATGTATTACAAATTCAATTAAGATGACAGCAAGATTAGAAGCAAGAAATATTTCCTCGAAGTTATTGATTGAAATTAAAATTTTCATTTCTTTCCAGAAAGCTGTGATTAAAGTCTCAAAAATTCAAATTCGCTGGGTATAAGTTAAAAGTGTTAGGTTTTAAATAGCGTAGAGTGTGAAGGATTGTATCAAACAGCGGTTCTACGTTGCCGTTAATTTGCTGCAATGTTATTGTACGAAATTCTAAAACCCACGAAACATTGGGTTCTTAATTTAAGTAGAATTTCACTTTCTTAAATCGCAGTTTGTTATTGGAATTTCAGCATAATTGAAACTTGTGAATATAATTAAACTAAGATTTATAATCATTATATTTCAATTGAAGTTACAAAATGATTTCTCGTTCAATTTTCGTGACACACAACTTTTCATTTGGTTTGACTATGCCATTATATTTAGTTTCTATTCATTTTGCCCTCGTAGATTGAAAGATTCATTAACAAAATCTCTTTAAGTTTAAGTACTCGTAAATTATCGAAGTTCATAACTTCTATAATAAATTAGTATTTTATTATAAATGAGGTAGGTAACCATGAAATTACAATTTCTTTTATTATAAATTTCATAATGAAAAGCATCGAAGCAGGAAATTAGTTTATAGCTTGCAATACTGTATCTTTTTGATAGTGCAGTCGAGCAAAATTGAAACGGCATTTATATATTTATTACGCCATTAAACGATAATTAAAATAGCGATCATCACCAGTCGTAAAATGTCATAAATATTTTATGGCATCACATATAACGAGTAATTTGCATAAAACCTATTACAAACGTGTTCGTGAAACTTCACTTAAATATGTATTCATGAATATAGTCAAAAGGCAAGCTACGGTAATACAGTTAAACGTGATGTTGCATTTCTGTATTCGTAATTTCAATTGGCCTTTCATAATTATTTCCCTACAGTAATCCCCAAATAAATGACAATTAATGAATTGTTATTATAAATAATTCTACTGCCGTTCGATTCAATTTGAAAGTTATCAGCACAGGTTGTTGCAAAACAGGGAGATTACTAACACGTGATACATGTCTTGTCAAAATGTAGAAACGGTAACTTTGCTCGTTAATCCATATGTTACGTGCGAGACCCGATTTCGAGTTGAACTACAGTTACGTAATCGATCGTTTATTATTTTAGTTCGATTTACTTAGGCAATTCAAGTTTCCTGCTACCGATACTACTACTTCACCTAAAATTGAATTTTAGCAATGCATAGAGTGCACTGCAGTAAATGGCAGATTCGAATAGAGGATTTCTTAATAGCTCGTTTACAGATAATTGCAAACTGCACAGTAAAATTTTCTCATTGTTAGAGGAAGCAATTTTGAATGAACTGACGATTTAATTAAACTTGATGAATCTATCAATACTGATGATGTTAATATGTATCACCGGCACTAGAATTAACACGGCAAGTGATTGAATCTTATAAAGTAAAAGAGTAGTATGGTGAAATGTCATGCTTTTATTTCACACCCCCATCACTGTACGAAGCCTTGAAGGCAATCCTTCCATTAGTCTAGAAACATCATGGTGGGGGTAGTGACTTTTCCATCATAGCTGTGATGTTCCAAGATTTACGAGTGGTCACATCACCCAAAATTTGAAATATCTCTCCGAAAGGTCCTCGGAGAGGAATTTTCTATACTTTTTCATATACCTAGCATTTTTCAACGTCACTTGCTCAAGTGATTTTTCAAAAATCTATTGCTTTTTATCATTATAACACTTTTGCCCCTCGTTGACCCACTGGCTATTCATTCCTTAAGTTCATAAGGTGTTATCATCTTTCAAATTTGACCTCTTTGAGTCTCAGTTAACTAATTAGAGAACCCATATGCCTCATCAGAAAAAAAAGCCCTATTAATGCATCATGTCTTCCCGATGAAACGTGTGAGGTTTACGCCGTGTTGCTTCTTGAAGACCGACATTTCCTTGTTACTGACCACCGAAGGGCAATAACGTAGAATGGCCATGGAAGTAGATCAATGAGAGAATCCTGAACGTCCACGGGTGTAGCCCACAGAGATTTGTTACGTCGTAAATCGGATCACTGTAGGACTAACGATTTTGTCGATACCCAAAGAGCATTTCCGGGTTCGGTGAACGAGCGTAACTGACTTCGTATCGAGATTTAGGTTTATACTACTGCGCTAAGAAGCCTCGCACTGATCGAAAGCCACACTTTTTCCTCGGCCGGTTTGACGCAGACGTATCTTCTTCTCGTTCATTCGTGGTACGTCGCAGCAGAATTGCGGGCTTTCGTTGGACGATTTGTAACTTCGTGGTACGTACGTTGTTTCATTATGTCGTCGCAGAAATGTCAAACTTTATCCGCGACGTCTACCCGGGTGTATGAAGAAAAATGGACGAGGTTGCTGTTCGACGTGTGTCGAAATAATAGGGCATGGTTTACGTGAAACGACGATGGAAAATTAATGGTGTAGGGAGGAGTTTCTTTCTGTGGGGTTTTTCCCGTTTTTCCTTGTTAAGTCTGTGGGGTAATAGGTATGTAAAAATTGGGAAATTGAGGTTGAGCGATGTAATTTACAGTGCTAGCATGAAAGATGTTGTGATTTGGGTGAAAAATAGCGATGTTATCAACAATATGTACGACTTGACTATATATCTTAGAGTGCAGCTTATGTATATAAGTCGAATTATTAACAAATTCTTAAATGTTACGGACGTCCAACTGCTCCTCGGCTACCTTTTTCGTCTAAAGCTACTCGTTTCGACATTTTAATAATAGCAAAAGAATATATATGTGTTATGGATTCAAATTCGATTGAAGCTAAGATTGTTCTGGTTTTCTAAAAAAATTAGTGTGCTGAGGAAAAATGTGATTCGCCCTTCTCCTGGAGTCATGGAGGGGTGGAGGATCTTGAAAATGAACAACTATTGGTCATTACAATAATTATCTCCACCCCCTACAAGACTCCAAGAGAGGGAAAGTGACCGCATGCAGTGAGTACCTAATTAAAAATTTGAAAAGTCCCAAAATCCCGTTAGGGGCATCGCCGGGTGCGCATACAAATTCCTTAGACTAATTATGTACAAACAAATAGAACAATTACTCCTTGCTGGTTTTATTGCCGAAGACCGAAGTCGGCTAGATTTGCCGCTACGGCAGGTCCCAAGTTTCATGATTTCTTACTCCGGCGCGCTCACTGCTAATTGCTATAACTTTGGTAATAGTTTGAATTTTGAAATGGTTAAACGCTTAAAATATTCCTAAAAATATAAGCAATTCATCTAGCCAAAAAAAAATCGATTTTTTGAAAATCTCAAGGTGGCGTAACCCCTTAAGGGTAATGAACTAGTGATTGAAACTTAATTTAGAAAAAGACTCTTCCGCAAATTTTACATCGCTAAAGTAACGTCTGACTCTCGTTAAATCTGAGAAAGTACAAGATTCACTTTCACCGACAGATGAATCGAAACATTTGACAGTTAATAATCATCTAAGAATTGTATGATTAATATACTATCAATGCTGTATCACACTGAAATCATTTGCAAACTCTAGGTAACTCGAAATCCTTTCAAAATTATCTCAGTGGAATTCAATCGTACGTTCAAATTCAAAGTCAATTTACACAGAAACAAATTCCGCTGTACGTCTTCAAGCGTTTTCCAAAAGAAAAAACTACCCAATTACGAGATTACTAAGGCATTCTATACAGTCTGTGATAAGATTCTACGACAGTGGCCGATTCTCTATGCAAAAGTAGAAAAAATAGATGGTGCCCGGAGGAAGCGAGGGATACAGAGGGAGTCTAAGTGAGTTTCTCGGAGCACATTAAAGAATTACCTTAACTCACGGCTAAAAAGGTAAACACACGGCCTCTTAAAGAATCGACTTAACAGCAACCTTCTCCAACGGCAGGCTGTTCGTTCGTCTCCCTACTTTGTATTCCAATCCCCGTCCTCCTGTTCGCCGGCAGGCAGCACTCTTACCTTCTATGGGGTAATTTTTATCCGGCCGATTGTGTCGCTATTACGCGGAGAGTCTGTCAAATTAAGCCACCGCATGATGCCGAGGCAGAAAAAAAGGGGGGAACATTAATGCCGCAGTAACCGCAGCGGGGCGCATAGATAGGGAACGAAATTTGAATTTTCATCCGCTTCCCCTTCATCGCCCTTGAGACGGCCAGAGGTCGTGGAGACGCGACGCGGGTGAAAACCGGTTGCGAGGCGAAAGCGGATGAATTTTATGAGAGTGGGAAATGGTTTTATGGAAATTAAAAGTTGCTCCTCGAGTGAATTATACGTTGCGAGTATTCGGTGTAATCTAATGCTTCCGGGAGCACCGAGGATCTCTTGAAATACTTCGTGGAGGGTTGAAGTTCTAAGATGCCATTGTTTTGCGTGGGCGTGTTTTGCGTTGAGAGAATATATTTGCGCTGTGGAAATGAGGTGAAAATTATTGACTTGTAGTTGGGTAATGTTTGCTTGGTAATGTTCCATTTTGCAATTCGGTTTTTGGAATTGTTAAGTGTACTATTTATTGTGTATTGTTTATCTTTGAGATTTTATTGCAAAACGTGTAAAAAGTATTTTACACTTGTCTTCTAATTGTTTGGAAAAGTTTTTGTACTAAATGGTCTCGATGATTTAAGAAACGTAAAAGATATATTTGTGCAGGAACATTTATGTACCATCTATTGTTAACAAAAAAGGGTAATTAACATTTATCATAGAACAGTACTAAATCATATTAAAATTCGTAATATTCGACAAATGCTACAGATAACAGATAATTATATTAAGAATAGATCGAAATATTAATGATTATGTCCTTCAGATGCGAACGTTACGAATCATTTTGTTGACTTATGCATCCTTTCTTGCGGAATATAATTCTCTTGGAAAATAACAAAAGTGAAATGGAACTTGATTATGTAAACGTCGATTTTATAATGGATTAGCAAACAAAAGAGAGGTTGAAACGGAGAGTCAATTGTGCATGAAAAAACCGAGTTACATGAAATATGCAATTTCATTTGCGCGGTGTTAGAAATGCAAACAAAGTGAACCGCATTATTGACACTGCAATATTTTCACAATTATACGACCGTATGGATGTATTTATTCCTCAATGAAAAACATGTAATAATTCATAATTCAAAATAACACTTTGATAATACAAAATTATTACTCCGTAAAATAATAAAAATAATTTCTGTATATTATTACGTAAACTAGATAGCCATCGGATAAAACATAAAAGTATTGTCTCATCTTTTTCCTTATTCCACATCGAATATTCTAAATCCGCTATAGCACTCTTTCACGCTCTTCGAGCACCGCATAATTATACTATCTATAAAAGGATCTCTGTCAAAGGATCATTCAAACGACCATTTACAGCGAAACTAGATTACTTTTCGTATCAAAAGTACGAGCAACCTATGAAATTCGTTATTCTCCCTTGGTTATAAAGTTTAGCAGGAAAGAGGCGTCGAAGGGTTGCACGGTGAAAAGGTCGATTCGCGTGTAACCTTCATGCCTCGATAATGGGGCCATCGAGCTCTAAACGATCTCTCGAGCCCATCGAAGCCGGCACGAAATTATTTTCCGCCGAAGGGAGCCCGTGAACTTGCATATTTATATTCCATATTCGCCTGGTCGCTTTAACCAATATCGCATTGCCGCGAGGCGGCGACTTTTAAAACATGCACGGCAAAAGGGTCATCCACCGCAGTCCAAATAACTCGATAAAATTTATGCGCATTTTCCATAGGAGAAGCAATATAATTTGAATTATAGCGGCACTGTAAATATGCAGTAATGTATAGGCATTGACGGTGAATCATTTTATCGTTAATCAATAAAACCCTACGGACGGGATGGCAATCGAGATGCTTCCCTACGAAGGCCCGACCTGTTTTATTTATTCGTTCGTTTCGCATCATCAAATTGAATTTACGTCCAATCGTATCAACTTTTATCCTGGAGAATTCTTTTTGTAACTTACGACGTTGCGAAATTTCGCATCATGTTTGTACATGATTGGAATTCAATTAAAGAGAATGTTCTACGATTTATCTTGTTTCTACCATGTATGGTATACTGAAGGACCAGAAACAGGGCACTTGAGCGGTAATCTGCTCTGATTCGCCCGACGGATAGGGACACCCCTCTCCCTCACGCATTTTCGATTTTGACGCGCTATTGGCAAGAGAGACCCGAACATTCGTTGCGTCGTTATGTGAACGACGAAAGGAGTTGTTGCCAACGCGAGCCGTCGACCGTAGACGGCGAATAGCAAGGTGGACCATTGTCAACATTGGCGCGGCGGCTCCGAAGGAGAGTCACTTGACCACGGGCGCTCGTAGAGAACGGACGTGCGGCAATCGCTCGGCGCGTACGCTGATTATTAATATATTTTGATTATTGGGCTACACGTAAGCGGCTTCGGGACTATCGAGGCTAAGCATCGATTCTGATCCTTCCACTTAGCGGGAGTGATCTTGTCGATGGATTTGAATACTGGAAAAGCCAGTTACTTGGACTCGATTAGTTAGTGGCGTGTTTATTGTCGATCGTGGATCGAACAATATTCATGTGACCACGTCCGAGCACCTTACAGTCATATGCCTTTCTCATTGTTTTATATTTGATTATTATATTCGCGTCGCCGAGCGATTGTATTTCTACGTTGCGGCCATTTGTATTGACCATATGTCATTGTAATATATTTGGAAATATAAGATCTGAGTTTTGAACCAAATGTGTGTTCCATTGTATTCGCGAGCGGCTGCGTCCACCTTTTCGGAACCTACGCCTACACGCCGAGGCCGTGAAAATAATATGCGAAAATTCGATCTAATCGAATGAATTTCGTTTTGGACACACGATTGGTTGGTGTCTTCGAGCGCCTGGCGTGTGTTGTCGTTTTCAGGAGTGTTTTATTTTCGGTTGTCACTTGTCGATCTTAGGTTTCCAGGACCGACGTGGCGGGGATAGGCGGTGCGAGAGCAATCTCCCCTTCCGCCCCAAGTGCCTTGTTTCTGGTCCCTCACTTTAGTTTTGAAAAGGTGGGGTAGAAAATTAAATATGAACGGTGTTTCGTATTTCGTATATCGCGCATTTCGCGGAGGCACCTCGTGCTACGATGCGTCGATCGCGTTGCCATACGGCAACGATGCATGGGGAGCGATCTCATTTTGTTCTTTTTCACGTTTCTATAACGTGCTATCGGGTTCCTCAGACAGGCTACGAACTCGTCAATGTAAGCGTCGCGCGAACAATAAACATCAAAAGTTCGAAATCATTCTTACACGCAATTAGAGTCGTGAGAGTTATTCACCCTGACCACACAGATTCCGAGTACAATAATCCGAATATTACTCGACAAACGGAGTATACATAACGAAGATATTTGTTCTTACTGATTTAAATGTGTAGTAAATCAAACTAACATTAAATACGACCTATTTTCCACGTATTTTATGCAAAGTTTCAATGGACACCTTCAACTGTTGCTAGAAAACTATTTCATAAACTTTGCCTTACAATTTTATTTCATCATTGACAAATGGTAAACATAAAATTTCTAATAATTTCCACAGAGGATCGTCTGTTCATGCTCTTACATAAATTGTTAAAATTTTGAAAATACTAATCCCCAATTACCTTCACAATATTCGTTTAAACAGTAACGCAACATTCGAGTATAAACACGAAACGTGAAAATAGAAATAGTCGATTCAACAATAGCACGACGAGAATTTCGCAAAGAAAAGCATTCTCCTCGCGTATGAATAAACCTCTATGCAGCAGTCGCATGTGGCGAAAGTAAATCTCGCGCGAATGCCGAACTGCTCGGACTGCATTGGGGCAACATCAAACCTGCTGGAAATAACGAAGAAATAAAAATGGTATTTACAATGCCGGTTCGAGCGCCGGAAGCCGCACTATGAATTACACGTGCGACATGACAATGGATTTTTTTTCCTATCTTCGCCCACTGCTTCTAGACCGACGACAAATAGCGTCCAATTTTTCTCCATTCAGAGTCCAACAATTGCTGGGGAACGGAATTTTGTCATCGCTCGGCCCTCGGCGCATCTAACGACCTTTAGGCGTTATAAGCTTCTGCATCGACGATCCTTGTTTGCCGTTCTGATAATGTATAATTCAGTCTTTCGGGAAGCAACGAGGAAAATGTGCAATTTCTAGCTATAGCATCGAGTCGTTTACGCTGCAGCAACAGTGGGATGATTGCTGTTGCAGCGAGATGACATGGACAGGTTTGTGAAAAAAGGTTGCCCAGTATTGTTGGTGATATTTTATCACATTAGCGAGTAAGGTTAATACAATATTAATCAAAGGATTTTTTCGGAAAGGAATACGTTTGAACGATTAATTTTTATGCAAGCCTAGTGTGAATTGGTCCCTAAGATGTCTGCACTTTCGTTGATCTAATATCTTAAACTATTATTTTTTCAATCAATATCCTTTGTGAGATTAGGAGAAACAGTCACAGTTTCTTTAAAAAAAGTTATAAAACTATAATCCACAATTATGAAGTTTATCCCAATATTCGTTATCAGTCATAAAACCAGGTTGGACTATTGTTGTAAATTATATTCCAAAAAAATTATGTTTTTAATTTTCAGAAGTTACGTATTGGGTACTTAAGCAATTTTAAACCCTAAAAGATTTCCGCGGTTATTGTGATTGTATCGCCATTTAAAACCATCTAAAAATATTTCGAGTTAATAGAGTTCAAGTAACAAAAACATAATGTGTCGTAAATTTTCGGGCTCTAAAATTTAAGTACACTGTGAAACTACACGTGTAATTTCATGTGTGTGCGTTATGGGTGTTCCGTTGTAGTAATTTGTGTTATTTATGCTAATTGCCGATGTTACCGCATATTACTTAACAAATTGTTGTGTTTACTAGAATTGCACGTGAATATTAATATTACTAGGTTTTTTGTTTTTGAGAAAGGAAGAGAAATATAGGCGGATCGTGTGTACGTTGTAAGCGAGAAACCGTGATGCATTTTAATTTCACCGGGGATATAAATAATACATATAAAGCATAAAGCATTTATTGGCCGATACCAAAAATAAAAAGTATGGATATTCCGTGAAATTTGTTTAGCATGGATAGTTGCGCAAAATGGTTTAATCGTAAATCGTGCGTGTACTAAATTCAATCCATGCATTGAATTCATAAAAGTAAATTATTTAATTTTCTGTTTGGAAGAACGGAAGTTTGCTTTATTTTTCTAAAACAGAAATGTATTATATCGTTGCGTAAATGCGTTCGTTTCATTAAAACCCTGCGCTACTAATATTTTTTTAAACGAACTATACACCAGAATATTGGGGAAAATAAAAGTGACATTAATTAACAGATGCATTTTACGTAACAATTACAATCTCATTGCAGCATCACTTTGAACTTTATAACGCATCGTAATGAAGTAATTATATTAGAATATAAAAGCAAAAATACCTAATAGGACATTTTGAAGCCACAAGAAACAATATAATGTTACAATCTGCACATTGGAATCGCGAGGTTTAGAACCTGTTGACGAGATATTTCATAATCGTTATATATCAGTTAAGCGCTGATAAGTCTTAATATTCAAGATTTTAATATATTAATTAATATATTTTAATATATTAATTTGTTAAATGCAAACTGTGAAACTGCAAGCTGCGATATTACAGTACCGTCAGTAAATATTATAAATCCATATAATTTTTAAATATTTCTTAACGATAAATCTTGTACATCTATTTATTTATATATATATATTTAGTAGTAGTCCATTTCTTAGAAAACCTACACGCCTTGTTATATTATCCGAAAATCTTCTGAGAATTCAGAGGCCCGAAACGAAGCTTCACCTTGTTTACTTTCGATAGACATCACCTTGGTCGAGCCTCGACTACGTGCCCAGCCGTTTGTGGCGCTCGGGTCGCGGCAGTCTTGGAGTAACCTCCGTGCAGAGCGCGCCAGCTGCGTTTCGCACGCGTGCTTCGTAATGTTTGGCGTCGCGATACATCGTTCCGAACAGTTTTCATTATTTTGCTGAGAATATAGAAATCTAAACGATTTTCGAACAATCGAGACAATGATACATATATCAAGTCGAACAAAAATTTGTTAGAGAATCTGTATTTTAGAGTCTGATCGTAAGAGCGCGTATTTGTAAGCTCATTGTTAATCGCATTTTTCTTCGTTTTTTATCACATTAGAACGTTGTTTTTAACCTGCCTCCTAATCAACAGCGAAACATATGCATCGTGTAATACCTATTTATCGAGTACAATGTGAATATATTGAGAGTAAAAATTGTTATTTTCCGGTTCAGCGTAATGATGTATACAACCTAACTCCTCAGTTAACCTTCATATCGCGTTATGTATGGTGGAAGTAAAAGACGAAGAGAGAGAAAGCTGCGGATGGAGCAAGGGAGAGAACGCTATTTGGGCGGTGAATGTGCGAACATTGACGTAAACACAAGATTTAGAATATCGTTATAGTAAAAGCTGGATAAATTTCGGCATAATTTTTATCCTTGAATTGGATTAGTCACACTCTTATCTGATCCGGGTTGCATCATGTTACACTGCTCCCTCGTCAATCGTCGCGTTTCGCCAAGGGGGATATCCCCTTGTGGAGGAGAGAGCCATGTCCCATTCACCAGCCAGCAAGTGAAAATACGGCAGTGCAACGACTATGCGGACTGTTTACTTTAGGAGGCTATGCTTGGGGTCCCCAGAAACAAAATGGCCCGAATAGGCGGTTGAGAGCGAGTGGCTCCACTGCTCAGACGCCAAGTTAATTGTGTCGCACTATACCGGACTTCACTACCACAGCGGACGATTCAACAAGATGCTTCAATGCGATATTCTGATATTGTAAGTGGAAATTTTCTGTAACTTCTAAATTTCAAGTCCAGTTATGAACTTGTTCGATGCTATGAAAGACTATTAGGATATTAGTAGCTTTACATCGATGTGTTTCAATATTAAAGAATAATGGCGATCAGTACAGGAAACCTGTCAATTGCATATGTAAACTCTCAATGGAGATTTCTGAGAAATACAAATTCGGATAGATACAGATAATTATAAATGTAGGTCAATTTTCCGCTTAACGCTGTCGTTGATTTACTGTGCACCTGTTTAAAGCGCATTTGCATAGCAAAGTAGCCCTTTATTTACAAGGAAGTAGCTTATCTATTAATTAGCCCATTAATTCGACGTAACTTATTACGAACAGGGGATAATTATTTTGAGTTTTTTTTTAACAGCCATTTCGTTCGTGATGCTATTATAAAATTTATTTTAGTAGATTGCTGCAACCACTCATTCAGTGACAATAATAATTATATTCTATTATACGACACACATTAGATATCAAGGGTAACACGTTGAATGTCGTGGAGTCACCTGTGCCCTGTTAAATAAAGGAAATTTCTTTTGACCTTTGTGTGATAATATTAATAAATGACATTCACAAAGACATATTGCAACGTAGAATCATTTGAAGTTTTTAGAAGGTTTCATCGTTTGAGTCTTAGCACTTATTAGAAGAATCATGTCGAAAAGGGCAAAAAGGCTTGATAGCGCTTATTAGTCTATAGTATGAGTCACGCAACGAACAATTCTAAATAACTCATAACATATGTCCTCTACGAAAAAATGTTTTGGGTAAAAGTTGCTTGCTTACGAAGGAGGCATTCAATAATAATATGTGTTTTATGCTATTTTACTGTTTTATCGAGATATGCAGGTCACCTTCATTTTTTTTAAATGGAACACTTATATTTCCTTTCGAAATTTTGATAGAGCATCGAATTCTGCAGAGAATATTCACAAAATAATTATCTTGCATTACACGTCATGCTCGTTTAACGGAACTGTTATAATTTGAAGGACAACTTTGTTTACGACGACAGATAATGTTGTTAAACAAGATTCTAGACATTAGACATCGTCGATATGAAATATCAACTAAGCTTAGGATCGTGTTTAACAACATTATCTGTCGTCGTAAGCAAAGTCGTCCTTCAAATTATAACGGTTCCATTAAACGAGCATGGCTTAGAAACAGAATAATTATTTTGCGAATATCTCCGTAATTATTTATTTTAGGCCCTATATAGTATGACAATTTTTTATGCAGAATTCTATGCTTTATCTGAATTTAGAAAGAAAACATAGGCATTCTATTTAAAAAAATGAAGATGACCTGCGTATCTCGATAAAACAGTCAAACAACACAAAATCTATATTATTATTGAATGCCCCTTCGTAACCGTGCAAATTTTATCCAAAATATTTTTTCATACTGTATATATTTTATGAATTATTTAGAATCGTCACGTTACATGACTCGCCCCGTGTAGCGATAAATATGATCCATTTAATTTGAAAGTGGCATAAGCCATTTTCTTTTTAAATAGGGACATTTAAGGGTTTGTGTTTTAAAATATTTAAAAATACTGATATCAATTTTTAAGAAGATTCACTTGTACTTATTATCCTGACTACTTATATTTTTCTTAGTATAAATGATTTTGTATAACCATTTTTCATTACGATAAAGTGACTTATGCCACTTTCGAAATAAACCTGTTTGTTATAACGTTCCTATCAAAACTCTCTAACGAAGTTTAAGTTATCTTCATCATACTGATTGCTAATTTTATCAAAGTAAAGAGATGTCGCGGAACTGTAATTGATATTGCCATTAACTCGTTTTTTTTTAAAGTGACTTACGCTACTTTCAAAATGAACAGCTCATATAATGAATATTTTCGACATGGAACATAAACAGTGCGATTACGCTGCGTAGTTCTTAAATGTTTAAATTTACATTCTTCTAATTTTTATTTTTTCACCTACATCTTCATATATCTTCCATTTCTCTTTAATGTTCCTTTTTAGATTTTATTATACACTAAAGATAATTTTGAAATGGTATTGAGTAATTTTTGAATATGAATCTTTAATTGATATAATTTCTTTCATTCTTTTCCGCGGTGTTTTAAAGTTTGAGAATCGTGAGATTTTTAACATAAAAATTCCAAATAATGTGGGATGCGAGGAAGAGAGAAAGAGAGAACGAAAGAAAGAAAGAATGATCTGTATAAAAGTGCGTAGAATGAATGCTGGATGCGAGTGTTGTTTGTTTGGGTAACGGCATAGAGCCGAGCGACAGTCGTTGTGCGTAAGCGATCGGCGAAGGAAGGTTAAAGCCGAAAGGCGAAAGACGAAAGGCGAAAGACGAAAGACGAAAGGCGAAAGGAGAAAATTTACTATTAACTTTGTTTTATATACTACTTAAATATACTTACTTTATATATATTGGATTTTAATAAAACTTATGATTAAATTAAGATCCTACATTTGGGGGCTCGTCCACGATTGAAAACGATTAAAAGTGTCTAAAAGTGATTATAACAACAAAAAAGTAACGATGGATGAAACATCAGTGGAAAATATGAAGTTAGAAGAGCTTAAAACTGCGTTAAGATTCCGAAAATTGAAGACTACAGGAAACAAGTCAGATTTAGCAGCGAGATTAAAAGCTGCTCTAGCTTTAGACAAAGAGATGGATGAGGAATTAATCGATGATTCTTCGCAAGCTTGTTGAGAGAAGGCTGAGGAAGCAAGATACGTTCCGACGTTCAAAGACGTAGAAGAATCTATAGATACGTTTAGTGGTGACGACACGATGAATGTTACACGATGGATTGCGGATTTCGAGGACACTGCGGAGTTATGCCAGTGGAATGAAATTCAAACAGTGATATACGCTAGAAGACTATTGAGGGGATCTGCAAAACTGTTCTTAAACTACGCAAAATGTGGTGGCACATGGAAAAAATTGAAAACCGCTCTGGAGACAGAATTTGGACATAAAGTGAACAGTAATATGATACACAAGGAGCTGTGCAGAAGGAGAAAGAAGTGCGATGAAACTTATCAACAGTATGTATACGCGATGATTGCAATTGCCGCACAGGCTAATATGGAAACGGATGCGATCATACAATATATTATTGACGGGATCGACGATGAAGAGCCAAACAAATCTATTCTTTACGGCGCTACGAATATACGTGAATTAAAAGTCAAACTAAATCAATACGAGACCATGAAGTCAAACATGAAGAAAAAACACGGCGGACGAATTGACGAAACGTCGAAGAAATTTGTGACGCAATCTGAATCATCGAAGAAGTTTACGGCGCAACCTGAGTCATCGAGAGAGTTTACGGCGCAATCTTTGCAATGGAGACGTTGTTACAACTGCGGTGCAAATGACCACATGGGCGTGAATTGTCCGTCGAAGGGCGAAGGTGTCAAATGTTACCGTTGTAACAAGTTTGGGCATATTTCAACAAGGTGTACAGAAGGCGACGAAGTCAAGAAGAAAAGCTGTAACGCGATACAAGCGGAACCGAAAAAGCATCTGAAGGAAGTGAAAATAAATGAACAACAAATACTAGCTTTAATCGACTCCGGGAGTGACCTAAGCCTAATAAGTTCAGATAAGTACGTAGAAATCGGTGCACCTAAATTGAAGAAACGCGTTATTCCGTTTCGCGGTGTTGGTTCAAGCGACAATGTAACCTTAGGTGAAACGCAGGTGAATATCGTTATAGATGGCGAACCGTACAATGTTACGCTGCACGTAGTTTCCGATGTCTTGATGCAACAATGTTTAATTATTGGTTCTGATTTTTTGAATACTGTCGAAGTAATTTTAAAACGTGGGAATGTTACGATTTCGAAACTTGATAATCCGGAAATGCCAGAAGTTTATAAAATAGATTGTTTAAATAAGTCGAAATTATTAGATTTGACATATATTAAAGAGCAGGAACGCGATTATTTAAAACAGGATAATGATAAGTTAGAGGTTAAGCTAAGCGAAATGACAGCTGATTTGCCGGAGGAGTATTCAACTTTGACCCTGGCAGCCAAGAGAATCGACGTAGAAACATCCGAGCGTTTGCGACTGGAACGAGAGCTTCGAGATTTAACCGAGATTAATAAGAATCTTCAACAGACGACCGAAAGATTTGCTAGAGAAAAGGAAGTAGCAATTGCGGAGAAGATCGCGATCGAGCAGAATCTGAGTGATGCACGGCTAGAAATCGAGCTAAAAGAAGAAAGACTGCGTACTTTGAGTCAGGAACTCAAGGAGCTGATTTTTGGTACTAAAATCGAGAAAGAAGAGGCGCAATTGAAGGAAACAGGGCACGAGTTAGGAATGAGAACCAAAGAAGACCAGGAAGAAGAATTCGATGATCTCGCCGGACAGGTGCAACTTATCGAGCAAGCGAAGCTAAAGCTCAAAATGAGCATTGAACAGCAGCGTAAAGAGATGCAAGAGAGAGACAAAGAACCAGCGGATTCTGAAAAACGAAGTAAAGAACATGGTGAACGGCGACATTGTTTCACATATTGTAAACGTACTAAATTAAAAAATGCAAGCATCGGTGCGCAATATAAACGAAACCGTGACCATCGAACAAGTGCGACGAGTGAAGTAAACGACCGAATATGGTGATGTCAAACATCTGAGGTCAGATGTTTAGCGCAGGATGGCCGAGTGTGGGATGCGAGGAAGAGAGAAAGAGAGAACGAAAGAAAGAAAGAATGATCTGTATAAAAGTGCGTAGAATGAATGCTGGATGCGAGTGTTGTTTGTTTGGGTAACGGCATAGAGCCGAGCGACAGTCGTTGTGCGTAAGCGATCGGCGAAGGAAGGTTAAAGCCGAAAGGCGAAAGACGAAAGGCGAAAGACGAAAGACGAAAGGCGAAAGGAGAAAATTTACTATTAACTTTGTTTTATATACTACTTAAATATACTTACTTTATATATATTGGATTTTAATAAAACTTATGATTAAATTAAGATCCTACAATAATTAAAAAGATTCATGATGTAGATTCGAGATCGAAATTGAGATCGGTAAATCGACTACCTGAACTTGAATCGCTCGGTGGAATTGTTCAAACAAAGTGAATCAGAGATGGAAGCTTTGCGATACTGAACATTCACTCGGCAATTAATTACCAGATTTAATTCGAGTGAGTAAAAGAGCGCGTTTCGTTGCTTTGACTATACCGAAAGGTCAAGAGGTCACAAAAAAATGGAGTCTCGTCAAGGTAAAACCTGGCATGTTTCACTCTGCCGTTAATTAATTGCGGATGGAAAATGAGTCGTATCTGGAACGGATACGGACTTTACTCTCACTAATATTCAAGAACTCGCTTTAACTGAAAAATCAATTCCTTTTTACTTAACATCAAATTAAACAGTTTTAACGCGCCCTCGATCATTGTTTCGAGCTTCAGTTCTGAAAAGTGGCCTACATATTAAGTTTTACTTCAAAATTTAAGATTTTCCATTACTAACTATTTTAGTTGTTATATCTCGCTATTAATTCAATCTAGTAATAGTATATTATTTAAACATCTAATCTTATTATAAACTCGAAATGAATTCTGTTTAATGATCCGACTACTTTTTTTAAAGAATTACATCTTTTTGTAATATAAATCGAAATCAAGTTAAATAGCTTTTTTTATTGGTTTTCCAAGTTTTTCAAGTATATAACTTGCAAATATTTCGAAGTTAGATATTACAGTTTACCATACCACTTCTACTCATGATAAAAGTTATCCGCATACAAAGTGAATCGATCGCTGAGGTCTTTGCATTTCTGTTGATCTAATATTTATATCGTGTGACTTTAAATTATATGTAATTCTGAAAAACTGTTACCTTTTGAATCACTATCATTTATGTCACGAGGTAAATTAATCAAAACTTCTGTGTTAAGTTCATCAGAACGTTCATTTTCAGTCATAAAACAACATTTTCCAATTCTGAAAAGTTGTTACTTTCTGAGTCACTATCATTTGTGCCATGACAGTCAGTCAAAATATTTTCATAAAGTTCCCCAGAATGTCCACTTTCAATCACAAAACCACGTTGGCTAATTATTATAAATTCAATAAAATTACTTCTATAATGCACAATAGAAGTATTAATCCAAGGAAATTACTTTTATAATATAGCAAAGCAGAGCTGGTAAGCTCCAAAAGAAAAATGCGTCTATTCTGATTTTAAAATTTGAAATGTTTCGTTTTCACAAATACATCCAAGCAGCTTGTACCAATCAAAATACTCTTAACCTTGGCTACAATAGGATCGTGTACTTTTCCGAAACCAGTGATTATTAAAGTAAGCCGGTGCTGAGAGAATACCGCTTTGTAGCAACCTGTAATTCCGGATTAGCAAAAGCGCGTATGCATTCGGAACTCCGAAGCAGATGACTCGATTATAAACTTGCAAATGTCTCGCGGATTATCAGAGTAATACGGAACGGCCGGTGCACCAATACGCTTATGGAAAACTAGTCCACGTCCTGCGATTCTCGTCTCTCTTAGTACACCGAAGATTGCAAATTTTGGAGTACGCGGTTGTAACGAGCAATGCGCCTTACCATAGCAAATTGTAATCCCCCATGTTGCCTCGTATCGATCTCCTTTTGGAATTTGAGTTTCTCGTGATTAGAAATACCTTTTTGGCATTTTTAAACGCAATGCTCTTTTGTGCAGAGAAGCGAGGATTTTAATCGGAATTTTTAAAGATTTGTGCAATATGATAATCGTAAAATTTTTTAAGGCATATCCATTTGATTTTGTAAATGGACGAAAAATTCTAAAAGATTTTTTAATTATTCACTTACTTTTATGAAAGAAAAGTAGTGCCATTTAAATAGTGAAAAATTGTAATTGAAGTGGAATATTTGTTATTACAATATCGAACTGTGACGGACAAAAGTATTGTTATTCTACGTAAGGTAGATTTTAATAGGATTGCAAAATTCCTCTGAATTATGCTTAAGATCATGTGCGAAATATGATGTCTACCCAAATTAATGTCGTACTACTGTCTCGTTCTACTACCGTGTTCTACTTACACAAACTCCACGTTAAATTGAGATGAACTACAAATAATTTCAAATCTCAAGTTTGAAACGTAAATGGCATGCTGAAAGTGGAGTTCCAATTTTATAATGCTTATTTTATAATCGTTATAATTTATCACGCGATACATTATCACTATCCACTCTAATAACAGAATAATAAATTAACTCATTATTTCACCACAAAAAATTCCTCATCACTTCAAACAAATTTCATTTTCAAATGGATATAAAGTTAATAAAATTATCCTATATAAAAATATTTAATAATCCAAGGAATGATGGCCATATTCCATCTACCGTAAAATTAAATCCCAAAATCTATCTCCCTTTTTTACCTCGTCATTCCAGCAAGCCAGGAATTTATCGTGCCAATACAATTTCAATTTTTCCTTGTAAACTACTCAATTAAAGCACAGCACGAAATAAAGCCCGCTCGGAATAACGTCCGAAATTTAAGCTACTATCATTCCCGTGAAATCACGTACGACGCTAACTGATACAAATTGCAATACGTAAGCATAATAAATGCAGAATGCGGTAACAAATAAAATTTCGACTGTCACGGGCAGAGCAATGTGTATTGCCGGGCGTAGCAGTTCACAATTTCAGGTAGTTTAAGAACAGCGCATTCGCCATCAGGCCAGTTAATTAAATCGAGTGTGCAGTTTCGGTCGAGCATTGTTTAACGTTGCACACGCACGATATTATTTGTACGGGGCTGGAAAATACCTGCAATTGCGTTTAATTGAGAGACCAAATATGTGTGTTAACCTGCTTGTACGTACGGCATGTAATCAGGAAACTTTCATGTTACCTGCTTATGATTCTGGTTGCTTAGACAGAAAGTAGAATTCGATTGTTTCTCTTCGAGCAGAACAAATAAATTGACGATACTTTGATTTTGACAATCGTGCCGTTTATTTTTAAAGTGGCACAAGCCACTTTTTTTTAAATAAATATTTTTGGGGTTTGCATTTTAACGTGTTTCAAAATTTTTACCTTGGATAAATAATCATATTTTTCTTAGTATAAATAATTTCGTACAGTAATTAAAAAATCAGTATTTTCCATTACGGTAAAGTTACTTATGCCACTTTCAAAATAAACGGCTCATTTTTACTTCTTTGCGCACAATGTTCTTAGCGTTTGGTGCATTATAATATGTTGTAATTTAAGTGTACCGGTAATTACAGGGGGGTCGTTTATATACGGACATCGAGTAATAAGGAAAAACAGAGAAATAAGATTATTAAGTAAGATATGATATAGGATAAATACATAAACCGTAAAAGAATATAATTTAAGAATGTGTGGAATAACTGAATGATTGATAAGAAAGAAGTGTTTTAATTATTGTTTTAATTATGTCTTTCCACGACCGCTGTTTTGTTCAGATTCTTGAAATGGACGCCAGAGTGAAATTATCCTGTATAAAGGCATTTAATGATCCAATGAATGATAATCATATTTCATCGACCGCAAAATTGAATCCCGAAATATAATATATATCCCTTATTTATCTAGTCACTCATTCAGACGCAAGAGTTAAAGCGCAGTCGGCGTTAGTCAAAGAGTTACATTTATTTTTTCCATCAAGATATTTACATTTTTGTTGGGGTTTGGGCATTGAGTTTCGTATAATTAGACAATCAGCAATTTTATTAAACGGCTCATTTTTCTTTATCCTTTCTAGTAATTTCAACATATTATAGTAATTTAAATAGGTACAGCACAGAGTAAATGATAAGACCATTTTTTCAAATTTCTAATTTCGAACATTTTAACAATCACCAGCAATAATAATATCGCGGAGAGAAGAGTAGAGCTCCCGTGTATTCTTACAGTGACAACGAAGCGTTAAATTTATTATAATTGTAATTTCTTTTTTATTAACATGTTCCCATTTTTGCGAAATTTCTATTTTAATTGCCATCTATCCATTGTGATACACTCCAGAGATACATTTCATTTCCCCAGATTTTTAATTTATACCAGGGCGATTCATTTTATATTAATTAATATATCCCGTTGGTATTTCAAAAATTCGGGTCATTGTGGAACAGCGTAAAGCTCCGTATTAATCTCAAATTTTAATATCTCTTTCAAATTGCGAAGCTATAAATATCGAATTATTAGAGCATTTTGCGTGTAAGTTTAATATCCCGCGTAGCAGGTCGACGTATAAAGTACCGATTTTATCGCCACATAAGCGAAACTTCACAGAAGAATTATCACTATTTGCAATGCGCAACATTAATTTTTCGTGGTCACATTTCGAGCAATGCTCCATCTAACTTTCTATCGTACTTAATTTTCTATGGAATTAATTTTGACTTTGAAATTTAGTAACAATTCATTAACACTTCGCAGTTCGAATTATTTTTCAATTTTTCATCCATTAAGTGAATTTAACTTTTTAAGATCCTCTATCTATAATCAGATGTTTTCATTCCTTGATAGTAATAATGTTGTAATCATTTTGCAATTAAAATTGTAAACCACGCAGAATACACCACGACACAGAATACACAACAACACGAATCAAAAAATAAATTTATACAGAAAAATAATGTCAGGTGTTTTAGATGTTTTTATAGCTAACAGAGAGTAAATACTAAAATAAAAATTATGTTTTTAATTAAACTCTGCGGAAACAGATCATACTAGAGTAAGTGAAGAAAATTCTTTTTACAATAATTGAATAGAAATTATTGACACTATCACAGTTTACTCTATTATTTGTACATTATTAACTCATGTTGTTATCGAAGCAAAATCTTCAAATTGATTAAACACTTAGAAATATTTAGACAAAATCCCTGCCAAATTCTAACGTCGATATTAAATTAATAGAAATTTAAGCGAAGACTATACTGGTTACAAGCAGAGAGGCTTAGATTCACAATTAGTGTGCCCGACTTCAAATCCATATCCCCTCTGGGAAATTTTTCATCTCTCATCATACCTTTGGCGATACGAAATTCAATTAGCGCGGTAAGTCCTAGCCGAAATGACCATAATACTTAGACAGCAAAGATATATTAAAAGTTATTAATTATAATGGAAAGCCATGTCGAGCATAACCTAATAGAACACTGCAAAGTGTTAATCTTCTGTAATAATCGAACAAAAATACATATTAAACTCTTTAGAGTATCACTAAATGGATCTAACTCAATCTACGACAAATTAGAAAAATAATTCTGACCTCGTACAATTAACACCAATACGAACAGTATACGTTAATGAACGTTTCATCATCGTCCAAACGCGTGTTACAGCACCTGTTCGCATATTAATCGGATATCGGAATTCACAGTGTCGCAATTAGGAAAGTTCTGCGGTAATGCTCAGACAAAGGATACAATCTGAAGCTGCGGGAATTCGATATTCAGGGAGTTAAGAGTTCGAGGGTAATCGAATTTGGGCTGAGAAATCGATTACACGGTGTTCATGCATATGAATATTCGTCTCGGGATATATCAAGGAAAGTCTTCGAAAGAACTGATGAGAATTAGTGTAATTCAGGAACAACGAGTTGTATTATCATGGGATTTCTTAGCTAATTGTAAGACGAAATCATTAGTGAGTATTCTGATAATTAGTTACTACTAACTAAGCAACTTACGGTGCTTTACGTTACATTCCGAGAGATGGCTGCGAACTTGAAGTTTCTGTTTTTCATCTCAGGACTTGTTTCGTTAAAAGAATTGTAAACAGTCAAAAATAGTAGACAAGACTACAAAATTGGAAAGACAGCAGTACAAATAAATAAATTTATGTATTGCAGATGGTTTTATAAATAACAAGGGATGATTGTCAAATTTAATATTATAATTTCAGCAAAACTTTGTAGAAATTAGACAAAACAATTTTTTCTTATGAAAAAGTCTCTGGAAGTAGTGAAACAGCCACTCAAAGTTTGTTTTATTATATAGGGTGACCGGCGCAACTGCAACAAGCTGTACCTCCTAAACGGTTGGGAATAGAAGAAGATGTTACAAGGAAAAGTTAAATCGCATTAGACTGCGAATAATATGCAACTAATTTTATTCACTTTTATGCATCGGTGGTTCAGAGAAATGATCATAAGTATGTTAGTACTTTTTTTGTAAAGCACAAGAAACTGCATCGATTGGTGCAGTCAAAAATATAGGTTTCCATTTAAGAAAAAAGCTCAGTTGCATTTTTCTGATGCAGTGATACACAAAGGTGCATAAAATTAGTTGTATATTATACGCAGTCTGATACCGTTTAACTTTTCTTTATAACATATTCCTCTATTCCTAACCGTTTAGGAGGTACAGCTTGTTCCAGTTGCATGGGACATCCTGTATATCGTTAAATTCATGAATTTTGATACCAGAATAAAAACTTGAAATCGATTAAGTGGCGGTCATGCATATGGATATTCTCCTCGGTATGTATCGAAGAACTTCTCCATTGAAATGGAAAGAATTAATGAAATCTGAGAGTAACGAGTCATACGATGTGTCAATAATTTGGGAAGTCAAGATTGAGTCAATCCTTGCATTTGTTTTGCAAAATGCTCTGCAAAAGTCCATGTTTGAATAAAAATATTCACTGTGAACTTTTCTCTGGTAGTAATCAATATCCAAAAACAATAAACATTACATCACTTCGAGAATATAAAAAATTTTCTTTATTTTGGAATACATATCGCGAGAAAACAGCAACATCTTTCCAACAATCCTGTTATAAATTTCGCTTTTAAAAGCCAGGAATATTCTTTCCAAGCGAGAAAACGTGCTTTTCAAAAATATATTTGACGTAGAAAATCGGAAAGAAAGGGATCTCTTCTCTTGACTCTTTTCTCACAAGAAAGAGTATTCTCGAGCGATAGGTAAACCGCCTCGAAAGCGACACGGATTCTTCTTTTCACGAAGAATCGGACGAGGAAACAAGGCGAGAAAGTATGAAACAAGAAGGAGAACGAACCGACGGTACGATAAATAATTCAGTAATCAATTTACACAACTTTCCGAGTTGCGGTCGAGCCGAAACGTTCGCATTTGCATTCGGCCAGCTGTCCGCGAAACTTTAATTTTATTTCCTACCGTCGACTGTTTTGATTGCAGAACAGGAGGCACAGTTTTCTTTCTCTTCTCAAAGTACCTCTTCCTCCCGCAGTTCTACGATTTTGTTACTTCTATTTATTTGTACTTTGGGAAGCTACCCGAAACTCGATTGTCATGCTGCTACGGTCTCTACACTTTATGCCGTCTTACTTATTATTCCGTACACGTACACAAAATATTCCACCTCGTCATACCTTTGTCCTGAATTCATGACGAAACGAATTTTTCTCGATGGTAATGCCTAAGCTGAAATCAGACCTGGCCTCCGTTTCTCATGGTATTCCTATCACGCGCCGGTAATGAGTATCCTACGTTCTCACACAGAGAACTCGATGTTATTCTCAACATTTCGACAGGTCCTGGTCTCTGTTTCCCGTTCAAAATTCTTTTCGATTCGTCAGGAAAATATACGTTGGATATAAGTGCCAGAATTTCGTTGGAGTGTTTGAGTTTCAGAGTTGCAGCTTTTACTTGTTTGGAGGATGTGAATTCCACGGTGGTGCAATTAAGGTGGGAATTTGTCATCTTTCTTTCATGAAAGAGACCGACTGTTTTTAGTGGTGGCTTTTAAGTATGTCTTTTTGAGGCGCGTGTTTTGAGTGCGTCATTGTACGGCTTTTATGTAGCAAAGATGTTTAACCTCAAAGGTTTGTTGTATTAAGGATAATGCGGCTTTCTTTGAGATTCTTCTTTGCAAAGGGGAAGTCTCTTTGAGAGAGTTTAGGGCCTAGTCTTTTTCTTTGATTGGAGAGTGGTCTGCTAAGTTTGTTTATCACGGATATTTGTATTTTTATCATAATAAGCGGTGATATTACTTAGAAAATTTGTATGTACATGGAATTTGGAAATGGAAATAAAAACAACGAAGATAGAGTCAAGCAGTATAGTTAAAGCAGAAAATGTTTCACTTAAACGATTACCATTCTTAATTAGAATAAGAATACTTCACTTAAATTTCAAAATAAAATTCTTCGCATTGCATTGATTATCAGTATGTTCAAAATAAGATAAGGATTAGTAAAAGTACTGAAAAATTGTAAATGTGTTATGCACAAAATTAGTGTCCCCGCGAATTCAGAAAGTACTTAACAGTTTGCAACACAGAAATGGCAACCTGAAGTAGAATATATGGTAACCGATCAGGATTGTTCGCTAGAATATGTAATATTTATTACTGTGCATATTGTTAAAATTTCGTATCGGCAGCTCGGCGTACATCCCAAAATTTTATTACACTTTTGTTCTTATCTTTATTTAGAAATAATTTAATCTAAAGTTTCCACGAGCATGTTCGCGATTGTTCATATCGCAGACGAGTGCGATCTACTTAGCGAGTTAATTGGAAAGCCGGAGGAGAATTTTATGAAATCCAACTTAAACTCCGCAGGCCTCCCTGAAATTATTACTTCTTTCTTTCAAGCGGAAGACTTTCGGCTGATCTCGGATAATAACTCTGTCTGCGCTTCGAGGTTCGCTTTTAAAAAGGTTAATTCCGCTTAATATCTTTTCCCATTACTCGCAATTATGCGAGCATTCAATTTCCTCCTTACTATTTTTACGTCGTTCTCCAAAGACGCGCACGAAATTTTTCCGTATCGAGGAAAATTTTTAACTTCATCTTACGGAACGACCCCTTTGCGTGTAAAATCAATCCTGATTTTATAATGTCGATTTCTTTTATCCAAGGACATAATCGAACTTTTAATTGGAATTGTTTTAATAAAATCTGCGAGGCAGCCAGAGACAGAATCAGTTGTTAATTAAAAATACGATGTAATTAGCTATGGTAAATATAAGAACGCGTAAGAAAGAAGTAAAATGGTAATTAAGAGGAATGAGAAATTCTCTGTTGTATTAAAAATATTCACAGCTTGGATATTGTCAGCGATTCCATTTGTACGCGAATTAACTCATTTGCATCACAGCTCTACAAGCAAAATCATTATCTCGGCCATATACAGGGTGCGGCAGAAAGAACTCCCCGATTTTAAATATTGGTTGAAATTCGACATCTGCAACTTCAGATCGAAGTTAATTCCAAATCGTGCCAACAGACCCAGGGGAATATCAACTTCAGCTGTAGGGAACAAGTAGTATCGTATTCCGACAAGTTTTGTATTTTTTTGTATCTTATAAGGTTTTGTTTTTATTGCCTTCTAAAATAGGGGAGTTCTGTCTGCCGGACCCTGTACAAATTCCCATCCTTTCATCATTTACAATTAATAGATTCCTTTAATTTAATAATCATAAAAACTACTGTGCAAGGATGGTAAGTTACCGAACCCCTGCAAACTGAACGACACAGAGGTAATGAACATAGGGATAAAGTTTTCATATCCGCGGAGGGGTATGAAATGCCAATATAAATTTAATTCTAGAAATACATGTTTTGAGGTTGTGAGTATTTTCTTAAATATTTTATAATGCTTTTTCAATTTTAATAATATTAAAACATTAAATCATATTTTATTCTGATAATAAATATTAATCCTTATTACAATGAGTCAGTCACTGCGCCAATGCGTTTTAGTCGTTGCTCTTTATCGTTCTATCTCATTCTGTTTGTATACTTCTCCTTGGCGACTTTTGTCGTGTGATAAACTTGTAGATGTGCTTGACTCGGCCAACAGCAGCGAAAATAAACAAATACGTGTGACTGGGGTAAGAAAATTTATTTGATTGAACGGCAACTTACTATCTCTGCATAGTACCTTACCCCGCTAACGTTATAATAAATAGAAAAAGGATCATTGTTCCGTCCATCTAAAAATTTCCTTCGTAACTTTACTTATCACTTATAGATTGCCTTCTTCCTAAAAAATGTGAAAATTGCCTTTCCCTATCAGTGTTACAATATATATAAAAAAAATTGTAGCCCGTGTACCAATTTCTTCCTATTCATTGCCTCTTACTCATACATTGTCTCCATCTTGAAAAATTCAAATACTTCTTTACCTCCTCGACTTCATAATAAACTCAGAAAAGACTTTTATCACCTCCATAAACAAACTTCCTCCTTTTTATAAAGTATCACATATAGATTCGCTTTATCCCAAAAAATCTCTTCGCAGAACATACTGCGAGAATAAACCTAATAATACGTCTACCTTCCCCGACTGTAACGTATGCCTTTTCGTACGTCTACGTGGAATAAACGCCGCGACCCCATAGACGTTGCCGCAGAGGCGCCCCATATAGACGGTGAAACCACACGATACCTTGTACTCTAAAATACATACACACGTATTTCCGCGCTATCCGGCCTTACACGCAAAATCCTACGGTGCTGAAGGAAATACGGGAGACTTTTACGATATTATTTCGAGAAAATTCTATTACGGACCCCGTAGACCATGGCACCGGGGTCTGATCCTTTTTCCGCGGAGTTGGCACATATGAAATTTTAGTTAAATTACCAAGTCGTAAACGCAGGTCGAAATTTCGACGTGCATGTAATTTCGTGTACTCTCAAAGCCGATAATGAGTTTTAGTTCGATTAACACCAACTACCGGGCGATGTTACATCGAAAATGGGGAAATTAATGTAATTCGCCGCGTGCTTATGGCGAAAGGTAAAGTTCGCGGTGTGAAATTAACTCGATATAAAGGTGTTCCTGTCGCGTTAAACGTTACACCTGATATGAATGCAGTTGCTTGCTGCAATAATAATATTTCTGTGTTCAGAAAAATGAGTGGACTTATGATATATTTTGAACTTTTAATTAAAGGTCTATTTTTTGAAAGTGGAAAAAAGTTTAGGTCACGTACGAAAATGCAATTTTGTAAAAAAAGACTTGTTTGTTTTAAGAAATATTAGGTCTAGTAATAATTAATGTCGTTTTCTAATACATTTTTAAAACTAATTTATTTAAAAAAAACAAAAGAATTTAATCAACGATATAGTTGCCCTTGTTTTCAACTATCATATTTGCAATCAATTGCGGTCACTTGGTAAGGTCCAAAAGTTTGGAAAGTGGGTTCCACATGAATTAACCGAAAACAATTGCAATCAAAGAGTCACAAGCTGCAGTTCGCTCCTCTCTCGTCAAAACCGATTGCCGTTTTTAGAGCAAATTGTTACCGGAGATGAAAAATGGGTGCTTTATGTTAATCTGAAGAGACGGCCACAATGGTTGGATAAAAGCGGAGCGCCGCAGCCCACGCCAAAGACTGACTTGCATACGAAAAAGGTGATGTTGTGTGTTTGGTGGAATTTTAAAGGAATTCTTCATTATGAACTCTTACCAACCAACCAAACCATTACAAGTGAAGTGTATAGTGCACAATTGGAAAGGTTAGACCGAGCTTTGATCGCTGATTAATCGGAAGGGCGTAATTCTTCATCACGATAACGATCGACCGCATGCTGCAAGAATCACGGCGGAAAAACTACGCCAGTTGGGATGGGAAGTCTGTCGAGGAAACGCATACAAAGATTTGATTTGCTAATTAGACCAATTATCAAAGGCAAAAAAAATCCGTTTATATCACTTTTTTATCATTCATTGTCAGCTCATCAAGATATCTGTATAGGAAAATAACTGTGTCGTTAATAACATTAAAAAAACGGGTGTTCAGTCAGCATGTGTGTTTGTGAGTAATTGTCAATGCAATTTTCCGGCGCAGAGGAAAATACGAGTAGATATAACTCCCAAAAAACAAGGGTTAATTTGTGCGTGGACGAAATTGAAATACAGTCTGGATTATACGTGCTTTGAAATCTGGGAAACGCGCGAAATTCGTTGGAAGGGTTAGCCAAAGCATGCAGATTTTAGATAACAGTGAAAATGTCATTTCCGATAACGAAAGAATGTGACTGCGATAAATATGCATGACGAAAACTATTCGATTTAACTATTTCTCAGATATATTTACATGCAACATTCACGAAACACGAAATATGATAATCGAGAATGAATTCTGTCGGAATTAAAAATATTTCAATTTTCCAACGAAGAATTTATAATACCCGAGTTAAAATGAGAGTTTTAATTATCGAATTCTTTTTTTCCGTTAATAATTGAATGCATTCCGTATGGAATGTTTATAAAAATATTTGGTGTATAGGTCTGTACCGAGTGTTTCGTGCAAATTAATGAAAATTTCCGATACTTTTGAATGGGTTAAATTAAAAAAGACGAATATTTATGAAATGAAATACAAACGAGAGTAGAATATTATAATATAAAGATTACACTTTCAATATGATTTCTGCATGAATTTTATTACAAAATTATACTTCATTATAAATTGTTATGAAGTTTTAAAAGTAATATTTTAAAAGTAATTACAACAGCTTCTTCTACTAGTTTAATGTAAAGTAATTCCTCGTGATTTGCATTATATTGTCTCACAGTAAAAGTACACTTTTTAATAATCCAACATTTATGATTATATCCCCGTTTGATTATCCACAATATTCAATTACACGTCGATTGTCCCCTAATTAATTGGGATTGTTATTGTCATGTAGCATAACATGAATTATTATCACGTTTAAAGAGCAAGTCTACTTCCGCTGAAACGCTCCTGTTGAGTGCACGTCTCGTTCGATTTCTCGAATTTTGACGTGTCGGCTGCGGTATAAATTAATATAACATAGCCTGGTTTTTTGGGCTTCCAGTGGTCAGATAATAAGCTCAGTGTGAACGTAGGTGTATTTATTTACACATAAAACGAATTAACACTTTACACAACAACACTTAAGCTAACGTTTATCTCTTGGTCGAGATGTTGGAGATGCATGCGAAAGTTCCTCAGTCGAGGACGAATGTTTGAAAATACGAATGTTCCTCAGTCGAGGGTAAATTGCTTCTCAGTTGAGGATTGGAAAGCAACTAACTTTGAGGGAGGATCCTGCATCGGTCCTCCCTCCTTCCGATGGCGCTGAGCTCAAGGAATTCGTCTTCAACGTCATCGAAAGTCACGTGGAAAATTAATGAACATTAATTTTACCGCGTGGTCGCTTTTGGCGGGAGTGTTCGCGCGTCCCCTCTTGGTCCCCCGCCCTATTTTGGGACCGGATGGTCTTCGGTTGAAGGGCTGAGGCCCATGGGTGGCGAAAGAGGGTGGCTCGTCGGCGCAGGCGAAGGTTTATGGTACGGCTATTCCTACTGAGGAGGAGAGGAGTGACAATGCGAACCGTAAGATTAAGATTCGCACATGCTGATTTGAAGTTTATTATAATCCTCACAAATAGCATTGCCGCTCGTACCATGAGCCTATTGTTTGCACGGTACCGGACATCTGCATGCCAGGGAAACTTTGAATTGTACGAAAAAAGCTATTGATTGAAAAGCCGATGAAGATAATGGAGACTGACGGGGTCCGTGGGCCTGTGAGCCTTAACGCTATGGTTTCCTGGACATTCATTGTCTATTGTAACAGAAAGATTCCGTGAAACAATTAGACTCCTGTGGTCGACCCCCTGATGATACTAAGCTCGTTCAGGGGTGGTAATAACGCGTCAACAGCTCCTGAGATTGTCAAACGATACTTTGGTTCACTTTGATACATCACTGTCATACACAGTTGTTTTCGTCCAAAATGCAAAGGGAGTAGTTTAATTAATATTTGCTCCCCATAGATTTTCGTTCCGTCGATATGCACGGTTTTATTTTATAATTCTCATCGTGCCAGATTGCACACGCGTCGCAATCACGGTTTCCCCTATAATTAATATTAAATCTTTCGCCATGTTTCGGATTATATCCTTGTCGTTCCGTTTCACCGGCGATGAGAGAAAAGCTTTGAATCCCTTTTTTAATCTTCGTACCCGCTGCTGTTCTCCGTATTCATCGTTTTCTACAGTGGCTTATTAAAACCAGCTCCCATAGAATGTTGGCACGTAAATGAAGCAAACGAACGATAGTTTCAAAGCGTTTCATTACATTTTTATTCGGACTGAACACTATTCCGTGGTACTCCGTGATACGGACGACTACGGGTAATTTTTTTGCTCCTGGAAATATTGTGAAATAGAACGACGTATTTATGTAATATTATTAATAAAAAAATTTTGTTTAGTAATTTGTAAACATTAAAATGTGGGAGAATAGTCGAATAAAGTGAGAGATCTTTATTAACACTAGAACTACCGGCGTTAAATCTATCATATTTAAAAATATTAAATAAGTATTTTGGAAAAAGGGGAATTAAGAGGTGGAAAACTTGATTGATTCGGCAATTTATGTTTTATAAGATGGACGTAGAATATCTATTCTATGACTCTCATATAAATTTGGAGAATTTTTCGAAAAAATTGTGTACCAGTCATTTTGACTGGTATGGTAAATCTACTGTTAAATTATGGTGATTACACTTAGGAGCTGCCGTTTTTAGTAGGTTTCAAATCATCTAACGAAAGATTATACAACTTTTTCATTGAATAAAAGTCTTTCTTTATGCGGTAGAGAGACTTTGATAATAGGAGCAGAAGCTAATTTTTCTCTACTTTCTCAGTTTTTAAAAACGCTGTCACGCGATCAAAGTTGAGAAACTATCAAAACTTTAGTGTTTAGATCTAGTAAAAAAATATAAAAAATTTTAATAATTTTAGAAAAGTGATGCAAGTAGACCAGACAAATGTTTTGATAAGATTAAAGTAACCATTTTAAAAAATTACACCCATAGACATTCAAAAATTTACCTACTAGGTTACATAAATCAGAAATGAACTTCGGCGAATAACAAATGAATAATTACACAGTTTTATTCAAGAATCACTTTTGATCATTCTAAAATATAATAATTGTTTTGCTATTAATTTTCTCAAATTAAAAACCAAATGGCCATTTCAACGGCAATTTAGGAAACTAATTACAAAGAATTTCCGCGAGGTATATTTATACAATTTATAAAATGGTAAATTTGAATTTTTAATAGACAGAAGAGTAATTCTATTTTAAACTGGCTCAGGAATATTTGGGCCACCATGTATCACAGATACAAAAGATTTCATAGTACTTAATTTCCTTGTAACTACATAATTGTAAGTACCACATGTATAAACTACATCTTCATTTAAAGAAAGTTTACTTAATTTAATTTCTATGTGAATAAATATTGCGGCCCAATTTAGAATTCTATCCACATTAAGAAACTTCCTCCCAGTGATAAAAATTGCTTCTCTGATGCAGTTTAAAGATACGGTTTTAAGAAAAAGCATGATCGAGGGACGTACTTAGAATAGGACAACGGAATAAGTAAAATTCTTCGCATCGTCTTCCTCGGAAGCTTGCACGAGCCCTATAAAAATGTTCACGTCTATTCACGTGAGGAGCAATGCCAATCCTCTTGGCTCCAAGGAATAAAGCTCCATAGTTCTTCCTTTCTTGCATTGCAGTCTGTATTTTCTATGCTATTCCTACGTGCAGGTAACTGGATACGCAAATATCTAGGAAGATTAGAGTAGAAAAGAGGAAAGTGAATGATACAGAAGCGAAATAGTAAGGTGTGCAGAGTGTGGCATAATTCGTTGTGCAATCGCAAGGAGGTAATTCTTTGTATAATGTTAACTCGATATTACAAAGGGATGGTGTTGTAAGATAGAAGGGAAAATAAAGTAGAATCGAGAAAATAGTGTGGTTTCAATAATATTGTAATATCAAAGTTAGCAATGAATATAATTCTTCTAAGAATATTTATATAATGGCATGTGTTTCATCGTAAAGAAGAGTGATGTCTCCAAATACGGATGCTGTGTTCTCCAGACTCTTTGATGCACTTCCATGCAGACATAACGTGAAATTTGTTTCTAAATCTAAGTCATCTATTCTCAGAAAAGCAGTAATATAGTAACAAAAACTAGATGTCTGTTCTTAATTATGTAGAAAATAATATATTTCAAACTTAATAATAACAGAATAACTATTGCAAGAACTCACGATAGGCGTTAGAAATATTCAACATATAATACAAGACAGTTTTGCATTCTTCCGCGAAATGTCCATTATTATTAACCGTAACTGAAGAAATTTATGAAGTATAACGAACCATTTCACTATAAATTCCTGACATTCGAAAGACCATGTGAAACTCCTTGCATAAGAAAAATAAGTCCCGTTTCAACTTCCAAAGGGGAAAATAGTGTACGCGTCTACGAACTCGGGAGTATTCGTGTTTACAAAGAATAGCACGGGACCGTCATAGAACAATACTAGGATTTTCCGAGTCTCGCCACGAAACGTCGAGCCACCTCAGTTTGTCATTTGGGATTTGCGAAAGCTCGTCAGGGAAGATCCGCCGAGATACGCAACGCCCGATGATAAAGACACTCGGGGAAAAAAGTTGGAAACCTTTCTTACTTCACGTTTTCGAACGAATTCCACTTCAATGATGAGATTTTCCCGGGGGAATATCGATGAAAAGAGAAGTCGTCGATAATCGTTGACGAGGAAAAAACGAGCATGAGAAATTATTCGCGGACCGTCGAAGCATGGTGAGTTTCTTCTTCGTGGAACGTCGACGTGAGGGGTTGAATTTCAGGCATAGTTTCTTTGGTGTGTTTCAGCTCCTAAGGACAGTGGAATGTTCAGTTTTTTAGCTTCTCGAAACAATTTTAAAGATTTTGGACTGAGGAAAAAATTTAGGATCCCGGATAGAAATTTAATGAGAAAAATTGCCGCTTATAAGAGTACTGGTTACTGAGTGTTTCTTGTCAGTTTCTGGTTAAAATATCAAAATATTTTTAAGATCAATATTGGTTATTAAGTATGATAGAAATTAAGTTTGTATTAGCTGTTTATACAAATGGTGTCTAACAAGAAATGGTAGAGTGCGAAGTTTAATTTGTTAATGCCATTACATATACTTCCGCTTTCTGCTTCAGCACGAATATTCAAATATTAGTTATTAATAATTGTTAAGATGAATTGTTACATTCCAATTTTTCACTTCTAAAATCGATACTAAGCAACCAGCGATTCACTGTGCAGAACAGTATCAGTTTCTCGCAAGAAATTGCGAAAACAACCCGCTGCACGTTGGGAATTTCGAAACATAGAAAGGTCACCAGTAAACGAACAAAGAGCATTTCGCCTTAGCTTTCGGTAAAGTGGCAAGTTTCGTAATTTGAAGGTAAACAGTGACAGAAGAATCCGCTCGTAATTTTGCTTTCTTTCCGCGCCGTAAAAGATATCGCCCCCTTTGAAGTCTCGCCGAGCAATCGCGCTACCATAATTCCATTTTATCGTTGGCCGAGACAATGACAAAAGGCACATCTGAAATATCTTCCGCCTTGGCTAACTCTAGTCGTCGAGTAACTCTTTCTAAGCATGGAATTGTCTGAAAATCCGACAATACTCGATCTTATCGCATTTCTTTTCTATCGGCCAGAAGAACGACAGTAAGAAAGATGCTCGCGATATCTCTCCTCTCTCTTTTCCAGCGAACAGTTCGCATCGCATAAGTCTTTCCATGCACGAGTACCTACGAGAATTCTCCCCACTCTTTCTCTCGCGTTGCATTACCCTCTATCGTTGAGAAATATGCGCCAGAAACAAAAGTTGCATCTAAGTCGATTGAAATCGTTTCCACGTGGTCCTTCGCAGTTCGCTCGGTATAAACCCTCCGGATGAATTCCTACCGATTTTTCTCCTTTAAGCCGAAGGATTTCGAAGGAATTTTCGATGAATCCTACGTTCGGAATAGGGTGACTCAAGTGCTTTGGAAGTGAAATACTTTTTTAATATATTCATTTAACCCTTTGCATATAAAAAGTGTCATAACTATGGCTTTGAATAAAATTAGCTGTAAATTAAGAGAATATTCATCTTTAGATGGTTATGAAGTATCTACTGTCAGTGTGTAGAAATATTCTCATTGTCATTGAAGCATTAGAAATGCAAGTTTTTACTTTAACATCTTCGAATTTATAGAAATTGTATTTATAACAATATTTACAACTAGCAAATTTGATGTGTGTATGTAAATCTCTGGTGTAGGCAAGCAACACTCAATAGTGTCTTTAAAAGAAATTCACGAGTATTAATATATTTTTTTTATAACACAGGAATAAAACAAGATAGCGATAAAATGTTACTTGATTAGCTATGGTATATACTGTACGAAGTATTAATTTACAATCTGATTTTGCGGAGCGAATTTAGAGTTTGATCTAAATGTATAATTCACTGCTCAAGTATGCGAATGGATTTTTGATGGTTGGCTCAATTTAGAGGATGAAAATTTATCGGAGTACACAATTGTCGAGAAAGAATTGCATAATTTGCAAATTTATACCGGAAAATTCGGGACAATATCCCCTTTTTATGGAACCTTTATTTCATTCCCCGAGAAAGCGGCAAAAAGGCATGCATGGCATTTTTCCTTCCGCGTCATTCCGTACGTGACGCTTTTAGTTAAGACCTTGAAGAGGTTAAGGTCCCATAAACCCACCCCCGAGATTGGGGGGCGTGAAAAAGACGTCGTACTCTGCTGACCCTTTCTGCGTGAATGTTTCTCTGCTAAATTTTCCTCCATCTTTTCTCCTTTTTGATTCCTTTACTCTCTCCCCATTTTCGCTTTTTCTCACTTTAGTTTTATCTTTTTCCTTTTTACTCTTTCTGCCTGTAATTCTTTCACACTATGTTTCACTCTCATTTTCAATACTTTATACTCCCTACTCGTATTCCTGACTTTCTCCCTTTCTATTTCCTTTCATCTTTGCTTTTATTCTCTTTTTTCTTCCGGTCTATTTTCTTTCTTTTCTGCCTGTATTTTTTTGTTTTTATTTCTGCAGTTTCCGACCTTTTTCTTTTTATTTTCTATACCTTTCTATTCCCTTTCCCCTCAATTTTTTGTCTCTTCCTATCTCGCTGACTTTCCATCTCTGTTTTCCTCGTTTTCTCTTTTTTTCGGCTTTCTCTCTCTCTCTCTCTCTTTCTTCTTCTCTTTCGTTCTCTTTTGGGGCGTGAGAGAAATACCAAGAAACTCTTTTGGCTGGTAAAAGGAAGAGGGAAACGCAGGAACCTCGCACTCCGAGTGATTTACCGAAATTGCTAGAAGTTTCAAAGTGAATTACAGCCAAAACTCGGGTTTTCAAATAGTTTAGGTACATTTCCTTGCTCGGTCGGCGTCCGAACTACGGGAACTTACGATCTGAGAACGATTACTTAGAAATATCCAAGGAAAAGAGAGTGCAACCACTCTTTCCAGCGCAATTTCGCTGTAATGATCCCTTTCTTAAACATTTTCCGAAGAAAAAACTCGGGCAAGCGTAAATAGAATACCTCGGGAAATAAGTTGCCGTTAAAAATTAATCTTTTATCCTTCTTTTTGATCTTGGACCTTCTTTGCGCTTTTGTGCTGTTAATAAGTTACACAGCGGTATTTAAATAAAATAGTAAAATGCATTAAATGAATCTCTTTTACATAGGCACTATTAATAAATCTTCATTAAAGTTTGATATACGTAAAGAAATAAAATAATCTGCATAATAATAAATGGGAAAAAAATAGATATAGAGGTAGAAAAAGGGAAACCGTGAATTGTACGTAGATTATAAATTTTAAATATAACAATGTACAAAGGGAATTAAATACTAATTCTCATCACCTTTTAGTCAATATTTCCTTCCTTTTTGAACCTAAATACTTCATGGCAGCTTGAAAGAATATTTAGATTCATCTTAACAAATGAGGAGCTAAAAAAATATTTAAAATCTGTGGGAAAAAATGAGAGGAACGCGCGGTAACCCTTTCGTCGTAGCAGTCCTTGGCCGAGTTGCTTAACACGAAGATCTCTCGAATCGGTGCAAAATCACTGCGCCAGTGTTCTTTCCTAAGTTCATTTTATAGGAAGGTACCGGCGATCCCACAAATATTAGACAAAAGTCTGTTTTTTACTATCGTGCGAGCTAAATGTACAGGAAACATGTGCCCTCATTTTGTTGCCTCTGGCCAGTAACGTTTAATATGTCACGTTACCACCGCGTCATCTCTAACGTTCAGAAGGATAAAGTTCAACTAAACGAAATTGACACTAACGTTGAGCAACGTACAGCGATAAATCTCCTGGTAAATGAAGAACGTAAAGCAGAAAATCCAAGGTGATATATATATCCGCATTTATATGAATCGTCGACCGGAATCGAAGTAGCGATAATCCAATAACATTTTAATTCCTCGGAATTTAATAAAGCGCCTCGATCGAAAGGCCACTTCCTTGTCTACCTTTCCGCTTTATTCAACTTTTTGTATTTCCCCCGATGCGCCACTTGCTACCTTCCCTTTCAAATTCCTTCTTTTTTCCTTCGTTTTCCTTTTCTCAACTTCCTTCGTTCCCTTTCCTCCCCCTACTTTTCTTGCTCCCTTCGAGCACGAACTTGGCGGTTTTACTCTGCTGAAAAGTCGACTAATTGACTTAATCGGCAATGACATTACCGTTCAAGACAGATAAACACGTAGCCGTACACATACACGAAGAAGATTCGCCTGGGGAGGGCGATATTCGACGAACAGTTACCGAGTAATCGAGCATAAAAACGTAACAAGCCACGTTTCCCGGGTGAAACATTTGGTGAAATTGAACTCCGTTGGGAATTACGACCGTTTCTTGACGGCGTCCTCCGAAGTTTTATTATAAAATAGACTTTCCCGGGATGAATGAGACCTTTGCGAGGTGCGCAAAATTTGACGGAAAATCATGCATAATTTTCTGACGTTCTGGGCGCGTGATATCGTAGAAATGGAATGAAAATGACGAAGTGCAAGTTAACGAAAGGTTGCAGTTACCTGCTTCATTATTTGAGAAATGTTTTTAAAAGTTCACTAGCTGATACATGTAAAAAAAGTTAATTTCTACCTATTTAATATGTGGCCGCTGCAAACGATAAATAATTATTGGATAATTATTAATCCGGTTAAATACTTGCAAGGGAACCTCCCGAGGTGCCAATCACCAATTTTGATGAAAATCAAGTATGCTGTAGTACTCGTAAAGTATTCGATGCCTATTTTTTTTATCGGCAATCGTCCACGTTAAAAGGGTGAAAACCGCCCCAAAGTTAGGGTGGTAAAGCATATTTCGTTGAATGTCATAACTGTTTTCGTTTTGGCACAATTTAAGAAAATATCTGTCAACAACGTGCCGGCTGTTTACCCACTACGACGCCATCGTTCGCCGTACCGGGCTCGTCAGTGCCGTAGCTATGCATAATACTTTCACGGGCCCTGAACGTCGGTGGATCCCATTGAGGTGGTATCCTCAACCCCTTTACTAACGTGGTAGCAGAAAAAACATTGTTTTTACAGAGGCGAAATGCTTTACGTACACCCCGCAAATGTGTTATATTGCAGATAATGTGGGACTCCGTAGGCCTATTGTTTACGTATAGCCACTGAACCCTCTCGCTCATTTACTTTCTTTCTCTCTTTAATTTAATTAATAAAACAAGAGTTGTTTTGTTGCAGACCGTTTAAAATTCATCCAAACTAATTGAAAATATATCATTTATTAATCAAATAAAAGGTACTACATTAAAAATCAAATGTTTATAAACTATAAAATGTAAATCGTCAATTATAAACAGACATAACTTCACTTTTATAACTTCTATTCACCGTAAAATTTATTAAAAATAATCAGAAACACGTTATTAAACAATAATGACTTCATCTGCAATAAAAAATTATTCACGAAAATTATTGTAATTAAAATTGTCAAAATTATCCATGGAGGTGTACTGCGCATGCGCTACGTTCAGCGCTGAGCTATATAAGGAGCTCGTTCGGCGCGCCGCGGCCCTATAGAGACCGGTCAATGAGCCGTACACGATCGAGGGACAGGATGACATGTACGTTTTCGATTCGACTTGACAATCGATACCTGGACAGTCCTAACTTAAATTAACGATTATTAGTACATGTGCCCCACAATATTAACATGTTTAAACAATGAACTACAAGCGATTTTAAATAATTTTAACATTTAAATCCAATGTTTTGTCGAACTGTCAGTGACCTCAATTGACAGTTACCTACAAGTTTTTGTAAATTATTTTGACGATTAAATACAATGTTTTGTGAAAGTGTTAGCGACCTCAAGTGACAGTTACCTGCAAGTGTTTTTAAATTATTTCGGCACTTAAACACAATGTTTCGTGGAAGTGTTAGTGACCTCAAGTGACAGTTACCTGCAAGTGTTTTTAAATTATTTCAGCACTTAAACACAATGTTTCGTGGAAGTGTTAGTGACCTCAAGTGACAGTTACCTGCAAGTGTTTTTAAATTATTTCAGCACTTAAACACAATGTTTCGTGGAAGTGTTAGTGACCTCAAGTGACAGTTACCTGCAAGTGTTTTTGAATCATTTCAACAATTGAATACAACGTTTTGTGGATGTCTCCGTGACCTCAAATGACAGTTACCCGCAAGTGTTAAATTATTTCGACAATTAAACACAATGTTTTGTGGAAGTGTTAGTGACCTCAAGTGACAGTTACCTGCAAGTGTTTTTAAATTATTTCGGCACTTAAACACAATGTTTCGTGGAAGTGTTAGTGACCTCAAGTGACAGTTACCTGCAAGTGTTTTTGAATCATTTCAACAATTAAATACAACGTTTTGTGGATGTGTCCGTGACCTCAAATGACAGTTACCTGCAAGTGTTAGATTATTTCGACAATTAAATACAACGTTTTGTGGAAGTGTCAGTGACATAAAGTTACAGTTTTATGGCAGTATCAGTGACATAAAGTGACAGTTTCCCACGGGTGCTTGTAAATAATTGTGAAAAATTATTTAAATATCGTCTTCATATGCACAAGCGAGGGAAAAACGTTACTCCCACCCCAGTCCGCGTGCACTGTGACCGCTGGGCCTCACCCCCAAGAATTTACGGGCCTGCCAGCCACGCGCACTTTCCGTTATGTAGCGGGAAACCGTTCGGTACACGTTCCTCATGGATATTTTCTTAAATCGTGTCAGAACGAAAACAGTTATGACATTTTTCGCCGATTGCTTTTGCTTCAGAAATGTCGGCAGAATCCAATAATGTACAGTCAATTTGTGCTAGCATTAGTACTCTACGTGAAAATTTGAAGGTAATGCGGAGAAAGTTCGCACATCCTCTCATTTTTAAACTTTGGCAATTATTTACTAGTATTAAAAAGTACGGAATATTATAACTGCTCACACCTGTATACTCAGGAAACACTCCTCTATTTTTTGCGACCAAGACGAACCGTTCACCGTTATTAGTCTCCACGTAACACCAGTTTCTTTGCCAAAATCCATTGCTTTTACAAAGACTGGTGTTTTTCGACAACAGAGGGTGATGGAGAAATTTCGTTGGCGGATCCGTGCTCAGGACGACGAACACTATAATAATCACTCTCTGGCTAGTGGAAAACGGAAAAAAGTTTTAAAGGGTATAGCAGGATAAGGGGGTCAAAAGTGCCCTTCAACCGATTTCAATGGGGACGGTGTCATTCGATAGATAATGCTCGGCGATTGATGTCTACAAATTTTTAACCCTGAATTTTGACCGGAAGGGTAGTTATGGGGAAAATTAAAAAAACGGGTTTTTGGCCCTTTTTCCCCATTTATTGAGGCGTAAAAAATCCAAATAAATTCTGACATATTCTGCACGGTACCGGACATATTGGAGAATTTTTTCAGATTTTTCCGTCGAAGTAGCTAAGCGTGAAAAATCGGCAAAGTAAAAAAAAACGGAAAAAAGAAGATTTCGTATCGAAATCTTCGAGGTACAACTTTTTGGTTTATATAGTAACAATCTAACACCTACGATTGTTATCCCCAATTTTTTTCAGATTTTTAAACCACCTGCGTCATTGTGAAAAAAAACTAAAACCGATTTTCGGGACGTATTTTGATCTAAAACGCAAGAAGTAATTGCTATTTTTCCATTATTTTGATAGAGTATGTTCATTTTGTGCTTTTCAATGTTTCTGCATACAAAGCAATTGCGAGTGAATGTAAAGGATTGAATTGATTCAATTATTCGTAAGCTACACACTTCCTTATCAGCTAAAAATACGAACGTCCTTTCAATAGCAGCGATGGCGCAGTCGGTAGAGTTCTTGGTTGCGGAACCTCTCGAAACTTTTTGTCGCCGGTTCGAGTCCCAATGAGGTAAAATAATTTCTGTTTTTTTTTTTTTTTTAATCATTCACTGCATAACAACAAATAATAATCATTTTTCAATTTTTCAATGTTTTTTAAACATTTTTAAATACTTATTCAATATGAAATATATGTAAAAATAATTATGGAGCATATTGTTTTTTTCATTGATTCGTCCTAGCCACATCTCGTTATTCTTTTGTACATTGAACGAATATTAGTTTACTGTAACGAATGCAAATATGTATTCAATATTAAAAGGATCCAATTGTATATTCCGATGAATTGTAATGAAGGTGATGTCTAGCGGAAAGAATGGTCTATTTCTTTTTAAACATTCTTATTTTTGTATTTACCGCTTCTCCATTTATGCAGAGATCATCCAAAATGGACAATGAATTGAAAGAAAGAAGGTATATTGGGATTTCATCCGTTATAATTCCTTTACTGTTTTATGCAAATCAACTTCTTCAGCTTTAGGTTTTGTGCCCCATTGCAATCGTGTTTTCCAACCACTTTAAGTACACGAAAGCATTAAATTCAGTTCAGAAGGCTTTATTGTTTTATAACACTTACTCCAGTATTATGTACTCCCTTCAGTTATCTAGTCCGCAATTACCTGCGCAGCGTGTAGGTAGCGGGCAAGTACCGAGTTGTACCTTTAGAACTGATGATCATTTTTTTTAAATTATTGACTGCATAAATGTTATTAATACGTAAATGAATATTAATGTAAAAATACGAATGATAGATTACCATTTGATGATTAGGCTACAGTATCTAGCTGCGGAATACTTGAAACTTTTCTCTCGCCAATTCACCTCCCATGAAATATAATTAGAAAACAAATGTTTTTAAGTATTAACTGGATAACAATTGTTAATACGGAAATTAATATTAGTGTGAAAATATAAATGGCATGCGATAGATTACCTTTTGATAATTAAAAGTTGAAACACGTTTCGTGTGGCTTTATTCCTCGTCACTATGTTCATTAATGATGGGCAACACTTCATTTTTATTAAATATTTTTGTCAATATCTCTGAAGGCCTAACAATTGTCGATAGATACCGTGCGTGCGACAGGTAGTATATTATTGCAGCAATGTGCGAACAACAACCTATGGTACGGTTACCACTCGCACATTCACAGCAATAACATTTGATGCCCGAAATTCCAATTATATTAGGGGTATAGTCAATGAAGCAACGATAACTTCTTTGATTATGTGGCGTGATCGGGCGAGGCATTTAAGGATATTGAGGAGTTGATTTGCATAAAACAGTAAAGGAATTATAACGGATGAAATCCCAATATACCTTCTTTCTTTCAATTCATTGTCCATTTTGGATGATCTCTGCATAAATGGAGAAGCGGTAAATACAAAAATAAGAATGTTTAAAAAGAAATGGACCCTTCTTTCCGCTAGACATCACCTTCATTACAATTCATCCGAATATACAATTGAAATATTCGTTCAATGTACAAAAGAATAACGAGATGTGGCTAGGACGAATCAATGAAAAAAACAATATGCTCCATAATTATTTTTACATATATTTCATATTGAATAAGTATTTAAAAATGTTTAAAAAACATTGAAAAATTGAAAAATGATTATTATTTGTTGTTATGCAGTGAATGATTAAAAAAAAAAAACGGAAATTATTTTACCTCATTGGGACTTGAACCGGCGACAAAAAGTTTCGAGAGGTTCCGCAGCCAAGAACTCTACCGACTGCGCCATCGCTGCTATTGAAAGGACGTTCGTATTTTTAGCTGATACGGAAGTGTGTAGCTTACGAATAATTGAATCAATTCAATCCTTTGCATTCACTCGCAATTGCTTTGTATGCAGAAACATTGAAAAGCACAAAATGAACATACTCTATCAAAATAATGGAAAAATAGCAATTACTTCTTGCGTTTTAGATCAAAATACGTCCCGAAAATCGGTTTTAGATTTTTTTCACAATGACGCAGGTGGTTTAAAAATCTGAAAAAAATTGGGGATAACAATCGTAGGTGTTAGATTGTTACTATATAAACCAAAAAGTTGTACCTCGAAGATTTCGATACGAAATCTCCTTTTTTCCGTTTTTTTTGACTTTGCCGATTTTTCACGCTTAGCTACTTCGACGGAAAAATCTGAAAAAATTCTCCAATATGTCCGGTACCGTGTAGAATATGTCAGAATTTATTTGGATTTTTTACGCCTCAATAAATGGGGACAAAGGGCCAAAAACCTGTTTTTTTAATTTTCCCCATAACTACCCTTCCGGTCAAAATTCAGGGTTAAAAATTTGTAGACATCAATCGCCGAGCATTATCTATCGAATGACACCGTCCCCATTGAAATCGGTTGAAGGGCACTTTTGACCCCCTTATCCTGCTATACCCTTTGTTGGAGAGTGTTATTATTGCGACAATTGAAGCACTCGTTCAGAAGCAATTCTAAATTCCTGAAGACTTTCACTCGTCGAATACCCAGATCACATTTTTAAACTCTCCCTATCCAGTCCAAGAAACCATCATCCCTCTTTTCTCCTTGAAACAGCCCTGGCACTGCTCTACTCAGACGTCTCCATAAAATATTCAAAGAGCTCGATCAGAACCAAACACGACTCGCAATCGTGTCAGTCCGAATCGTCGGAGTGGGAAATTCACTCTTCAAGCGTCCTAACAGAATCTTAACTGCAGGCCCATGTACCGATTCACTGGATCTTCCCAGACTGTTACACTTAGCATTACCAGCTTCCTCTGCTTCCCAGTATTCCCCTAACGGGGCCTCTAAACTCGCCTAGATTAACTCACTTAAATTCGTCGAAAGTTGTAACAAAACCTTGAGCCGTGCGGCGTCGTTCCGTTCAGGAGGTGTGCTGGTGGAACACGAATTTAAAGCGTGCGCATATGCCCCCGCCATTTTGGGGCTGTCTTACGCTTCACTTGGGGAACGTTTAGTTGGCTGTTGCACGTGCATACACAGAGAAAGTCGAAACAGCACAACGAAAGTCGGGAGAGAAGAAGAAGCGCACAGGGATGCGGTTAGGTAGATTTCGGATTTAGCCAGCTGTGGTATTCCACGCGTATAAGCTCCGGCAAGTCTGAGGTTTGGCACTCGAAACGTGCCTTGGCAATCTGCGGGGGCGGCCATCCGTGTACGCTCATTCCGTCTCATTGTCGGAACAAAACTTTCATCGTCCTGTCGCCCCGTTGTTGCAGTCGTTGCGCGGTTCACCGGCTTCGCTTTCGATGCAGTTTTACACTCCCTGAGTATACTCCAGCAGCCAGAGAACGCGGTGGAGAACGCCGAACTCGGTGGAGGACGTGGAACGCGGAGGTCTTTGGTAAACTTTTGGATTAGTGTTTTCTGCTTATTGTTACATAACGAAGTTTGGTAAAGAGAGGAAACGAGGGTTCGCCAATTTTTATCGTCAATTTATTGTAGACGGTTAGAGGCATGAAATTCGTTGATCGGATGAAATCGGATTGTTTGATTCCATGGAGAATGTTGAAGTATATTCGCAGGTTATCTTGAATGGTACTTAGGAAGTACAAGTTTTAATATCTACGCGTGTCGGTTATATGAGGGACCAGAAACAAGGCACTTAGAGAGTACAGGTAGCCCTCCTACAACACGGCATCTTATAACACGGTTTCGCTATAACACGATTCATAAATTGCGGGAACCCCCCTACAACACGGTGTCCTATAACACGGTTTCGCTCTAACACGATAAGGAAATCGAGGAGCTGCAAAATTGTCTAGCTCCATACCGAGAAATTTGCAATGACCTGGTAAGAACCAGCAAGCAAAGTAAAATTACAAATTTTTTTAAGAGGGAAGAAGATGCAAGAACTTTAAATGAAGAAAAAAATTCTGAAAGTGAAGGCGATATCATTCCACCGAAAAAACGTTCTCGGTTGATTATACTTAGCAGTGACGACGAAGAAATTTATTAAATTAAAGTTGCGTTAAATTAAAATAATATTTTTTGTTTTTTATGTTTTGTGTTGTACATACATTTATATTTTTAATAAAAATTAAGTTGTTTATGTAGAAGTAAAAAAAATATTTGTTTTTAATAAGTTTTTGGAACGTAACCCCCCTTTTTGTACTGGCTCTGGGTCTCATACAACACGGTTTCACACAACACGGCATTTTCTAGGAACCTATCTACCGTGTTATAGGAGGGTTACCTGTACTTTGCTCTGATTCGCCCGACGGATAGGGACATCCCCCTCTCCCTCACGCATTTTCGATTTTGACGCGCTATTGGCAGGAGAAACCCGTACATTCGTTGCGTCGTCATGTGAACGACGAAAGGAGTGTTTTATTTTCGGTTATCATTCGTCGATCTAAGGTTTCCAGGACCGACATGGCGGGGATAGGCGGTGCGAAAGCAATCTCCCCTTCCGTCCCAAGTGTCTTGTTTCTGGTCCCTCACTTTAGACAAGTCACCGTTCTTATAATGGTATATATATAACAACTGACGTGTCTCCTATCTTGGTAAAATCAAATGTTTGCTTCACTCAGTACATTATGCATAATAACGTATGTCCCAAAATACACCAAGAAAAACAAGTAGATGCGGTGTTAGATAACGAATTCAATCCAGATAATATGGCCAATAGCCTAACGACAGTTTATAGTCTGAGCAAGTGCGTGGCACGGATCAGAACTGCCGAAGCTTAGTGCACTCAGAGACAGAGTTGATGGAGTTAGATAGATTTTGGTTTAACCAGCTGGTATCTCTCACGTCTATAAGCTTCCGGGTAGGCGAGGCTGAGATTAACTCCGTGAATCTACCTTAGAAATCTGCAGCCGCCTGTGTGCGTTTATTTCTCTCCCTGCTTGCGGAAAGTTTCGTCGTTGTGCCGCTGTTACCGGCGGTTTCGACGATCACCCTGCATTCCTCGCACCTCACGGTGCCCCAATCCCCGCTCCTTCTCCTAACCGCAATTTACGTCCAATTCAGAGAAAAAGTGCCGTCGAAGTTAGTAAAAGTCCAGCACCGCAGATATAGCTGTACCACCGTTCGTACGGTAATCGGACCGCAATTAGCACCGGCCACGAAAAATATTGTTTCGTTTATTTCTTTCGTCAATATAGTGCTAATGTCCATACGTCATTTTGCATTTCGTTTTATTCCGGCTTTACAGGAAATTTCAAAACATATATTAGGAAAACAGTAGAATTTGCTTTTTGTTGATACATAAAGTTACTTTAAGTTAGTGTTTTGTATAGCACCGGATGAATTCTTGTTTGAAGAAATTTTGATATGATTACGAGGGAAACTTTATCTTAGAGGATAAAAGAGATACATTCCCATTCCTCTTATGAAATACTTAGATTTATTTTATTTAGAATTATTTAATTATTTTTTTTATTCTTTTATGTACGTAGAAATAAAGGTGCGAATATAACAACATTGTTCACTTGGAGTATATTGTAATATTTTGTAAATATCCTTAAAAAGGATCATTTTATCTGTCTAAATTTCATCTATAAATGAAGAACTACCGCATAGATGGTTCTGTACTCAAATTTAGTAACAGATTGTCCATGAGAGAAGCAAGCTAAAAGAAAGACGACACTCAAATTGTTCAACAAGGACGAACTAGAAATTACTTTGCCCTTACTCGAATTGCTTTCTCACAACGATAAACGTACATTTCGACGATGCAAAACGAACGATAATCGCCTTACCTTCTTTTCGTAATCCTAACAAACAGGATTGCGTTCGCGAACGAAAATACTTGGTTTTCCCTTAAAGTTAGATTACGCGTTTAATTTCAGGGAGATCCGGCTAAGCTGTTTCGAACTGCCTTCGGTTAGAAAATTGAAATGAAAATCAGAAACAGCGGAATATGTTTTCCATTCGAACCATCTTCATCTTGGAAATTGTTGTTTCACTCCTGTAATTGAGAATTATTTCCAGGTGATAGAAACGATGCAAACGACTTTCCTTTTTCCCTTTTTATACATTCAGCCTGCGAAGCGAGAAATCGCAAATGAAATTTTTCACCTGCAGAGATACGAAGCTCCCTCTCTCCTAGTCACTTGTAAGCCGTATTTGACGATACACCGGGATAGTAAGCTCTTAATCGCGTTATCCACATTTCCATATAATGCCTAGAAGCCTGTTATCTACCTGTCGTTACCCACACGACTACCCCTTTTAATCGCCGTTACGCTTGCGCCGGTGCATATACGGACGAACAATCTAATAACCGAGAGCAACGTAATGGAGATCTTTGTATGGATTTCAACGTAATCGATGACGTTCCATACGCTGCCAATTATTCACAGCTTACTGCATTCGATTCACCGTTCTGTCTTTTACTCGTTGGAGATTTTGTCCAGTCAACATCAAATGGTATTTCGGGTTTTAACTTTCGTAACAAATTCGATAGATCTTTCGAAAGATTGTTAGATCATTTTGATATTTTTTGGCGGTAACTGTTTGACCATTATTTTTCTGTAGATGTTACAATTTGAAGTGGGTAATTAGTTATTTAGGATTTCATGTAAGAGAGGCGTGTGGAATTGGGGCAAGTTTCTTAGCATTTTTATTCGTCTATTTGTAAAGAAGATTGCTTTGCTTAATACTCCTGTAGATTAATATCCTTCTTTCAGCATAATAGTAGCTTTTTTATTTCTTGTCGAAAGAATTTTAGGGGTGTTTCTTTGAGTCTGTGATTTATTGCTGCTTCTACCTTGCCCGCTGATTCTAAATGGGATTCTGAGAAGAGATTTTCGCTCCGGAGAAAGAAGAGAATTTTTATTCAAATGCCTCATAGTTTCATGTGTGAAAACAATAAATTATGTACATAATTTCGTGTTCCAGTGAATTATTAACTTCGTAAAGATGTCATTTGTTAATATTTGAGCGAAGTAAACTCATTTTGAAAGCTAAATCTAACATCACTCGATTCTTATCATAACAAATCATATTTTAACAAAGAGATATTCTTAACATTATAGATCCAACTAAAATCTACCTGTAAGAGTACATTAAAAATTGGGTGTGTTGTTATATACATACATACACATACACTCAAACCTGTTTTTGTGCGGTCTTTTTTAGTGCGATTTTGTTTGTGCGGTATATGAAAATTTCAATCAAATTGAAACATAATTGACGAAGTTATCAATAAATAAGTACATAGTAGGTTTGATTGGCCATATTTTTCGATTTTTAATATGTAGTTCATCACATTACATAAGTATTGCGTTAGCCGATTACATTGTATGTTATTGAACTCTATACATATCTTCAAGTGACGAAAGCCATTTTGTACCAGTTTACCACAAGAAAGTTCGCGTATTGTCAGACTACGAAGGATAATGATTATACGTTTTGAAAAGTTTTGTATGTGTAAAATAAGTAAATATTTAAATAAAATATTTAAAAATGTTCACATGTGTATTTTCTAAATCAGATTCCAAGTAGCTACCAAGCCTCGTGTCTTGATTTTGTTTAAAAAAACAGTTCCTAGTTATTTCGTAAGCTTTGAGTTATTTTCTACGTTAGACTTTTTTCATGCGGTCCCTATTCACCGCACAAAAAAAATACTTTTCAATCAAACCAAAATTTTCACTTAAAAAAATATTGATGGGAGTAGGCAGGGTGCGCGTCCAATTAATCGTAGAAAGATTAAAATATGTGGAATATATATTTGAACCTTAGCAGTGAAAGAATAATTTATGTTTCCGCATAGGACGTATAAAGAGAACTAACAATGAGCTCAAAAAGAGCTAGGGCGGCTGCGACATTTGTGAGTCGTAATGTAAACCGAATTCGCATTTATACCTCTCATTTATTTCTAACAAATATTAAGACTTCTTAATAAAATACTTTATTCCACGTTCCATCGTTCAGATGAAAAAATAAATAGATCAAAGAAAGAGAAAGCTCGAAGAAAGTACAAATACACAAACGTTCTTCTACAAATTCTACAGAAACACACAGAGACAACGTTAAAAAGTATACTTTGTACGCGGTTACGGATTGTCCCCATTACTCTTGCGCCTTTCCAATATTCAATGGAACAGTAGAAAACAAAAGCGCCAGAGTGCTGCAACAATTTTTCAGACCTCTCGAAAACGATTTTCGATTGCACACGTGCACTAAATATCCCTAAACATTGTACACTAGAAGATACTCATGTGCGTGTTGCGTGTATAACGGATACATGCAATTACAATTCAAATTTTACGACTTGCTCAATTTAAATTACACTCTCCAATTAAGTGAGATGGTGCCCGAATCTGCTTGGACTGCCAACTTTCTCGTTACGTTTCTCCTCGTTTTACGCTTTAGTTTTCTCGTCCCACTGGCCCCTGTTTGCGTAAAAAAAAACTCTGTGCTTCGATTCTCGCTTCATTTGCAAATGCATTAACGGTGGGTTTTCTTATAAAACAAGAAACGGTCATGAGAGTGCGCTCGAGGTGGTATTTTAAATCTTTAGCGATGAAGAATAATTTTATGATAATAAATAGCTTGGTATGAAATTACGTTAGATGCGATTGTTTATTTGCTTCTATCGATGGTAATTTTCTTTTCACTATTTGTTTAACGAATACTTAGGAAATTCGTAGGAAATATTAAATTTTGTTTATTTGTTATACCCAGAAGGTATTACCGTAAAAAAAATTGTTAAATATGATGAAGTTAAAGGTCAATTAGTGGTCTGCCAGAAAGTAACAGTTTGATTTAATATGACACGAAACGTTTGTTGGCAGATCGACACATTATTTTCAACCAGTCATATGTCGATTCGAAACGATTCTATTTAAATCGCGTTTAATCTCTCGCAGTGTGGATTATTATTTCAATCTGTTGTCGCTTAATTGATATTAATTCGATAAAATTTCGCATCATTAGCTATTCATTTTTCCTCACCGATAGCGGCAACAGCGATTGTTAAAAAACACAGGAGTGAAATATGCAGATGGAAATAATATTATAGCATTATGTTCAAATTATGAATTTGGTTACAATTTTGCATCAAAACCATTAATAAATTCATATCACTCTCTTCAATAAAACGATACAGGAACGCATTAAGAGTAGAAATTTATTCAAAAATTCAGGATTATTAAACTGAAAGTAGACATTACAGTTTTCACATAATATATAATTCTCGGTTTAATGTATGCTATTATTGAAAAAGTGAAATATTCAATTACATTGCATGTATTCGTTGAAACAATTTCAATGCAAGAATGTAATACTCGAAACTCGAGCAACGAACTTCTCGACTTCCCCGAAAATACCACGTACGCAAATTTCATCCACGAAATATTTCCCATCCTCCCTTAACAATCCTGCTCTTTTTGTTGCATCTGGAGCGTGGAATTTCACCTCCGTTCGAAGTGCAGCAAACGTCAGTCCAAAAGTACTTGCCATTTACGATGCAGATCGATTTCGATTAGGTTCGTAGGAAGCAAACAGGATCGCAAGAGACATCGAAGATAGGATGGGTCTTCCATTTAATCGACTACTTATAGACGATTTCCGTGTACACCGCATACTATCGTACATACGTGATTTTGCATAGATGCACGTGTGGGTCGCGTATCTTCGTGTGTTCCTATATGCGAGGATGTGGAGTGCATTGTTAAGCGCAATAGCTTAGTACAGTTACTGTGGAAGCGGTTCGATGAAGAAACCATCGTACTCTGAACGAGAATAATGCGATTGTAAGGACTTTTTCTTTATTTAACGATAGATAAATGCATATATTGTAGGTAAGAGATAAGATGGGCGTAGAATTTAACAAGCTTTAACAATGATTCAATATAACAATATAGGGATAATTGAGATAGCAATTCAGACAGCTATACAATGCAATGTATAAACACCTAAAACAGTAGGTCCTAGGTGAAATAACCATACCTGTTGAAGCTGAAATGCAAAACAACGAAAACAATATAGCAGTACAACTACAGCATGACACAACTTGATTTCATCTATAAAGACTACGTCATGACGAAAAGCAACTAACAAATAACAATTAACAATTGACACGAAACCCTTAGTCCTATGATAATGTAGGTTCTGAGGAGTCGAAGCGATTCCGAGTATCGATATCGCTCGTCCTTACATTGTAACGAGGCACGTGGCAGGACTGTGTGCGTGTATGATGATGAGTGCTTGAGATGCGAATGAATGTGTGTGAGTTCTGTGTGCGGATGCCGAGCGAAAAGAAAAGAAGTCAGTCGAAGACGTTACTCACTGGAGGCTGTATCTCGTTCGAAATATATTTTATTCTTTACTGTTAATAACATTCTAAACCCCGATTCCTACAATAATTTATTGATAAAGTGAGGGACCAGAAACAAGGCACTTGGGACGGAAGGGGAGATTGCTCTCACACCGCCTATCCCCACCTAGACGGTCCTGGAAACCTGAGATCGACGAATGACAACCGAAAATAAAAGACGCCTTTCGTCGTTCACATGACGACGCAAGGAATGTGCAGGTCTCTATTGCCAATAGCGCGTCAAAATAAAAAATGCGTGAGGGAGAGTGATGTCCCTATTCGTCGGGTGAATCAGAGCACATTACCCCTCAAGTGCCTTGTTTCTGGTTCCTCAGTATACCCTCGCCCCTCTTTCCTAGCCACAGTTAGGATACAATTGACAATTAACAAGTGATTCGAAATCCTTAATTCTATTTTATTAAATGAAACTATTAAATAAGGAAATCTACTGATATCCTCACATTTATTTAACAAACACAATTCTATATAATATTCGGGGTTTTGGAAGAAAAAGAGGATGGCTTTGCTTGCCACATCTCAAATTCCGCACCCCTTTTGTCATTCTTGATTTGATTACACTTCCGTTATTTTCCCGCTATCCAAGATTGTGAAATTATTATATGAGACAAATTTGTACATTTTCACCACGATTTTAAACGAAAATGACTTTTATAATATTATCACGAAGTGAGGGTACTCAGCACGTTACAGTTTTAATTGTTCCAGCGAATTGTTGTACGTTGAATAAAGAAGATTTGCATTATTTCTATTATCAGCTATGACAGCCGTCGCTTCAATGTTGCTGCAAATAGCTAATTTTCATTGCAGTTTATTCTCGAAACGGGAGCAGAGATAAGATTTTAATTTATGATGAGTGCAGAGAAACATAATAGAATAGGAACGCATTTCTCGGAAATACGTCCGAATTGATACAAAGCTTCACTTTTACGTTGCAGCGTATCACAAGTAATAAAGCGTAAAGTGCAACGAGTCATGATACAAATGATAAAAGCGAGATTCTATTAGGATGCACCATTGTAACAATACAGACGAGCGCAGTGTTGAATAATATTTGTAACGAACGTCTGATGAAACAGTTTCTTGCCTTTTTCTTTGCATTTGGTTCGTGGCAATTCACCAGTGTTTGTCAAAAGTGCACAAAAATAAAATATTCCGAGATTTCAGGTATGGCATTTATCAATTAAATTTCTTCTTCTTTAGCGATAATTACACGATTTTTCTTTTCTTCTAAATAGGGCTATACTTCATTGTAATTACATTTAGACAGTGGTCCCCTCTGTATCTAACGTGTAAAAGTTAAAATTATCTTTTTTTACGAATTCAACATCTGACCAAAATATTATTACACTAAATCTTTCATTCTTAAAATTCTATTCTTCTTTCTATTACACTGAATTAACTTTTTAGTTTAATTTTTAAAACGTTAGCCTACTAATAATTTTCCAAATAAACTCACTCTATTTCCGTCGACTTCTTCGTCAATAATTCAAAAATAGCTCATCGTGCGAAAGACTATTAATATTACTACTACTAAAAAATATATTAAGCCTCAGAAGCGAATTTCTGCAATCGAAACACTACAATCACAGTTTTTCACTCCTGACACGGAATCATTTTTTTTACTAAAATATTCAGTATCTCCACTTTTACAATTCCCTTCTGCACACGTAAGACCTAAATCCAAACACGTATAAGTACGAAGTACCCCATACATACCCCTGCGAGTGCAACCCCCTTGAGAAGGGCAAATGGGAGGAAGTAAGGGGATACAGTCGGAAGATATCGTTGCCCTGGTTGGTTCGAGGTACATCGATTTGGGCGAGCATCCAATCAAGGATAAAGACACTGGGGAGACGGCGTCCTGCGTGATTGCAAGCGTTTGCCACGTACGTATGTATGTGTGTAATCGAGTTGCATCTCATCGATGACCATGCGTCTATGCACACTCGTCCCTCGGTACAGAAATACGGGATAGTAATGCCATTAGAAACTTAATTGCCAATTCAATGCTGCTGCCCGCGTCATTTCGAGCTTAATTGTTTTTCGTAGCGGTAACGTGACTCGCGGGTATTACTTGAGAATGACCTCTGGATATCGGAGGAGAACGATATTTGGTGGGGTCAATCCTTTGCAGCATTATTGTTGCTATACTCGATATGGGTGTTACGTTCCGAGGACTCAAATTCATTTTTCTTTTCTTTGCTTATTTGCTAATAACAACGATATTTTCCGTCGGACTCTGATTCTTATGATGCAGAAATGCTTATGCATTGTGAGAGTTCTCTTTAACTGCATTAAGGAATTGTTTGAGATATTCGGTTACAAAAGGCCATGCTTCATCCGGCTGAAAGTATGCTGGCAAAGGAATTTAATCTGGTAAACTAGCAGATAGGGTATCGTTTCGAAGTCACGTACTTCACCTGGTCCCAGGAATTGATAGGCGCACGTCAGCAGCGGTTAATTTGTGGGGCCCGGATGGAAGGGAGGATGAAAAATAGCACGCTAAAATGTAAACGTGGCTACTACCTCCACTTAGGGCCCACCCTTGTGAGGCCAAAAGCGAGCTCAACTCGTCACTATCGTCTGGAAAGTCGCGAGGTGCGTAGGCATAATCCGAGGGTCTAGTTAACCATAGTGTGAGGAGAATGAGGGTTTGACTTGCAATAAAACATAATATGTAAGAGTTTATTAATACTTAAGATTATCAAATACACTTTCTCTAACGTCTTTCTCTTTCTGCGCTTTCTTTCATACTGCCAATCGCTCTTCATCCTCTCGTTCGCCTCAGTCCCAAATCTCGCACACATGATTCACACACTCTCAATGTCACGCACATAATCTCTACCACCCAAGTCACAGTCATTCGATTCATCTGTTTTATCTATCACCACATGCATACTGTCATACACACCACATACATTTTCACACCTATAATTGCTTACAATAGTTTATACGCGAATAACTTCAGTAGGTTGATACACGGTAACAGACTTTACCATCCACGTTAAATAAATAATCTCTTGGTTTTTCCAATCGTAAAGCCGCGAGGTGCATGGTTGGTAACCCGCGAAACCGTAATAGAGAGAATCCTGGATTCTCTGTGAACATATTTCGATAACGCCTCAGTTCCGAAGGACTCAGTGTTTCGTGCGAGAATTGTATCGCGATTACCTTATTTTAGGAACTAAAGTGAGGCCACGCACGTTCCTTCGTCGTCGTAGAGAGGCCCTGCATTAGCTAAAAAAAAAAACAAAGTCGGCAAGGGCTTCCTACGAGCGACGTCGAGGCTAGGGAGTCTGTCCTTAGCAGTCCTTAGAGAGTATTGAGTGAATAAACAACCTGACAAATTATACCACATATTACTTCAGTGCTAAAAATATATATATACATTGAGGCGGTCAAACGCGGTACGCGTAACATGGGTTTCCGTTGGGGTTACATATTCTATGGATTTCATTTCGATTTTGAATTTGGCAATGATTTCGTGTCTTGTGATACACCTTAGTGTACAAAAATGTTGCTACTATCAGTGAACAGGAATCAGTGAGAAGTTTAACATATTGTAATGCGAAATCGTGGTTTCGCGGTTTTCGGAGACACCAAACTCGAGAAATGGACTTTTAGAATGGTTGATTTTATTCTTATTTAGAACGTTCGTAGATCCGCAGTGGCGAGACAGAGTAAGTGTAATGGTAATAATGATTTAGTCGTGAATTAGTGGTAATGTAGTAATGCCAATGTGATGGTAATGATTTAGTGAGAGATTTTGTAATGCTTTAGAGACTTAGTAATGATTTAGTGATAATGAGCTCGATTTTGGTCGGGGTAAGGGTTTTTAAAGGTATTTTGGAGAAGGAGTGGGAGTGTTGTTGTTGGTGGTCAGGGCCAAGGGGTAGGGATAGAAAGTTGGAACTGGTGTTTGCGTGATGATTCGGGGATGAGTAAGGAATGGTGACTGTGCTAGGGAGTTAAAAGGTCGGGATGGAAAAATAGGAGATCTGGATTTGAGGTGGTGAGTCAGTGGTGACGATAGAAGTTTGCTAGTTACAAAATATTTGTCCTTACTCATTAAAGATATCCTACTTACTATCTAATCGGAGGGTCGGTACGTTACAATATTAACTCGTTGAATGCCATGAAGGTTACCGGTGACCGGCGCTATTGAATTCAATGAAATTTCGTATGACTTTTAAATTGTAATATTTACGAATTTGTTAATTAAGTCAATATTTACGTGTTGGTTTTAAAAAGGTAAAGTCCTGGTGTCCATATATCCCTTTGTCTCTTTAAAGTTTCTGCTTCGTAAAGACGTGATTTTAATAGAAAAAGTTTCACTACAGTAGAAATGAAGAAACTAGCGAAATAATGGTGGCATTCAACGTGTTAAATTCAGAGAGGTGGAGAAAAATTAATCTAACACAAAAAGATGATGAGTAAAGGGAAGGGTGATTCCCGCAAGTAGCTCTAGAATAAGAAAATAATTTGAAATGTGTATCTAACAAAATTAAAGTTTCCTATAAAACTAGTGATGATATTGATACTACTGCACAGTTCGATATAATTTCATAATATTCGGCAACAGCTCATATTGCGCTGTTAGGCAATTATTAATTACTCTACAAATTGGTTACAAATGAGATTTAATATCGAACGTGCACTTTCAATATAACATTCCGACAGACAGAACATAAATCTATATCCTATGAAAATGGCATATTTCGACAGAAGTCGTAATAAAACTTCTTTATCATTTTCCACGTGTGAAAATCGTTTCGATTTTCTTAAAACGTGACCTACTTCTTTGCCTCGATAAAGTTGAGAGGTATATCGCTTTAAATAGTTTCCACGATAGGGCAACTTGAAGTACATATTCGAACTTTCAGCAATTTCAAACGTTACTTATTTCATTAAATTTATCGCAGTACTAAAATTTATAGTTTCATGTTAGATCATTTCGCTATTTAACAACACTACGAGCAATATCTTAGTATAAACGCATCTTATTTCATGCTATCAAAAGGTAAAAAATACACCGTCAAATCTTTTTCTATCAACTTTCTTTCTTTCGTCTCTCAGATTTCATGCTTCTCCTCTCATATTTCAAAGCAGATTATTTTTTACCACCTTCCATGCACATTCCAAAGAAAAAGTGTTTCTCCACAATGGGGTGTTATACTCGGATGAGGTGTAATACTTGGAGGATTTCGGACTTTTTAAATTACTACAAATACTTCAAAAGCGCAGTGGCGTTGGATGGCGTGCTTTAGAATTGTCACTAAATTTCCACTTATCCGCGTATGTTAACTCTACACCACCGTATATGTACTGCGACCGCAAGTGACGTGCGGTTTTCCATGACGCATATATTCGTCGTTCACCAGTTGACAGAGGGCTGACATAATTGAAGCCAGCGATGCATTATAGGCGTTATGCGCTCTCCGTCCCACTAAAGATTATCATACCTACCCTAAATGGACTAGGAAAGTCACTCGTAATTCTATGAATTTTCTTATAACAATTACTCTGTAAGATTGTAATGGCGATGAGGATCTAATTGTAAGAAGAAGCCGCAGACTTCCAAACATTGAACTCTAAGATCGAAGCGTCTCCCCATAGTCGGGAAATTTCTCTCTCGTGAAAGATGTTCTATTGTATCCCACTTCTGACACCAAATTTATGTTGTATTCCGTGAGGAGTTTTACAAAAGTTTTATTAAACGAAGAATTACTTTCGCGTTTGGAGTTTTTACAAGTAAGGATAACGTCGTCCCAAGATACCGACTGTCAGCGATTCAAGACAATTGATGATGTTTTGGAAATGAGCCGAGGTTTTAAGGGCCCCGAAACAGCATGGTGGGAGGTTCGGATAACCCCGACTTCTCATGATTAGGATTCCAAAGAGCGGCCGCTTTCCCTGTGACTCTTGTTAAGACTAAAGATCCTTAAAATCTGTTTTACAGGGAAAGCGATAACAAGTAAATAAGATTTCCCGTTCGGATCCTTAATCACGTTTGATAATATTTGGCGTTCTATCTTATACAATTAGGTCGGTATCCAACAGTTCCAAGGCGAGGGATTAAAGTTTAAACAATCGACGAGTACCCGTCGATTAAATCACTTCGTCAAACAATGAAAAACTATCACTCCCCTTAAACGACACGACCATCCTTCAATTCGCACGCCATCCAAAGGACCCACGGGGAGACGAGCAGAGACGAAACGTCGCCTAAGTGCGCTGAGTGAGTAAACTCCTAAGTTTTGCCGGTTTCCCTTGCCGCCCTGCCGCGATTCACGCGGGAATGCATAGGATAATATAACGCCGTGGGCCAGGTATAACGTAAATCCATGTTTACTATGCTAATACCGGGAAACTTGCCGGCTGAAAGGATGCCGAGAAACGTCCCATCAAATATGCAGGGCTACTTGCGCGAGCTCTGAGACGGGCAAAGAAAGAGGGTGAGACTTGCTGAGCAACGAAGAAGGCCGTTTTGATGGAGTCCGTTGGACTCTCGAGGCTATGCAACGAACAGTGGTCGGGACACTGTTGCAGGCTGTTGTCCGTCATTCTGAGCTATGAGCAGAGATTCAATGAAATTGCACCAGTATTTTCCATCGTCCACATGCCAAAAAGAGTTCGTACGGTGACGCAGCAAAATAATGCCGAAAATTCTTTATGACCGGTCCTTGCACGAACACGTTCACTGTGAAGTGCACCCTCGGGGATTATGCAGGTCCGCGGGCGAGATTTTCATGAAACTTCGCTAATGCCATGCGAAAATCGGTTCACCGAAGAGTTTTACGGGGGATTTTGATTTTAACGGTTCTTGGATGGAGTGTTTAAGGGGGTCGTAGAGTGCAGCTTCGCATGGTGAAAATGCGGGGTTCCATTGTGTGGGGTTAAGTCTGATAAGTGACAGAGTGTGTGGTGTTTGGAAGTATTTGGTATGTATGTATTTCAGGTAGTAATGCTGGAGGGATTAACTCGGATACTGTTGTACGATCTGTGCTGGTTATTTAAGAGGGAAATATTTATACAAAAGCTGCTATGAACGATGAAATAACATGGTGGGGACGCGAGCCGCGACATTTGCAAAAATGTAGCTCGAATAAGGCATTCAAGATTAAAAATAGTAGGTATGCCTTTGAGTTATCGTCATATCGTATATTACACCTTTAGATTAGATAAATAAAAATATGTATTTAGGAAGACGGATGTAACTTATTTTTACAGAAATTAACGCTTCGTTTTGTTACATACAGTTTTGAATCTGGATGAAACCGATATAACACATTCCAAAAGGAAAAATGAATTTTTACGATTAGTAAACAAAGTGTTGGGGGACATTCGTTTATATGGAATCTATTCGCACGGGATATCGTCACGTTTTCACTGTTGTCAGTTTCAATTTCTGTTTCAATTTTCCGATTGTTGCCACCTTTCCAATTTGTCGTCTACGTCGAGCCGTCATACATCAAATCATCGCAAATTCCTATTATTTTTTAAAATCTCCGTAGCGTAGAAAAATACCTCGATGTATTGCATTCAAATTACTCTCTCCTTCCTACGTTCAAACCCAAATAAATTTTCATCTTCCTCCCCAGTAAGTTTCTATTTTTCATCTGATTTTTCTCAAATAAAATGCACATCACCGTCAACATACAATATCCAATAATCATTTCTCGGATCAACTATTTCCCCCTAAACTTATCTAATATTAACCATAGCAATACCTCGCCAATTTTCACATAATATCCCATTTTCAATCTCTAATAACATCAACAAAACAACGAGAAAAAATCTCAAACACCGTGCACGTATACCTCGTATGGCGTTTCCCGAAAATGCGGAGATTTAGCTAGTTTCGAAGTCAAAATTGGATAAACTTTAGGCGGACACGGCCGGCGCCGTCACATTACTCAAGCTCCTCGACGTTAGTACTCGGAGGCAGAGGTGTATCCATAAATAAAGCGCACGAGTATACGCTGTTAAATGCGCAACCCTCCGCGGGACAACCCCTCTCATCGCAGCTTGCAATTTACAAGTACGAGGTTAGCATGGATCCCGGTTGCATTATGCGTCGGAGCTTGCAATAAAATCAATATACCCAACGTATACCGGCATTTCTGCGTGGTTTGTTCTGTGATTAACGAAGACGATACTCCAGACGATCTTCCTCCTGCTTTTCCTACGCTCGATAAATCTTGGATTAGAGCTGGAACGAGGGATCGCTGCGTTCCTTTAATGCTCTCTACGTCTTCCACGTTGAGCAGTTAACGTTAGTCCTGCGGGTGAGGGAAGGCGATATCTCACTGTAGTTTACGCGGCTGTGCTCACAAATAAAATAATGCATTTGTACGTTAGGGAGCTTGTTGGTGCTGCTGGAATGGGTAATAGGAGAAACAGAGATCAGTGGCGCTGTCGATAGATCAATTAGTCTAGGGTTGGTGCGATTTGTAGGGATTTGAAGCTTTTCTGTGGATGTGAAGTAGATTTAAGGTGATGATTTTATTGCAGTAGTGTGCATCTTAACACTATTCCTACCGACACTTCACGTATACCTTTTCCTACCGCAACCGGTGAATTTGTCAAATGATAATTTTTTCCCAGAAAATGAACAGTAAAAAAAGAAGTGAATATTGAAAAATATATTATAGTGTGAATGTATTATACGTATATGTGAGGAAAAGTCGTGAAGTTTAAAGGCGATTCAATTACGTTGTATATAGGAAATTCTAATCGAAATTTGAAAAACGGTCATTTGACCGGTCGTGGTAGGAATAGTGTTAAATATGAGTGTTGTAGTTGATGTATTTAATGTGGCGAGACTCTTGCACATTTTACTTTTATCAAAGTTTCTTTTTATAAGTGCTGTTGTTCATACTTATTGTTAGTTAACAATTAAGTGATGGTAGGTCATCGAATTTTAACGCGTTAAGTGATAGTACATCGAATTGTCATTGATAGGAATAAAGTTTTCAAATATCCGTTATATTTAATTATTAGCAATCGCGTTTAGCATTCCGCATTGGGATTCGCAAAGGCATTTGGCCTAAGAATAACTCAGATTTTTCTTACAATTAGTTTTGATGGTACGCTAACAGTATATCACTTCTGCATTAAATTGTACAATAAAGTTGTTTAGAATGATTATTTAACACGTTGAATGCCATGGGGGTCACCGGTGACCGGCACTATTGAATTCGATGAAATTTCTTATGATTTTTAAATTGCGATATTCACGGACATGCTAATATATTAAATATTAAAATATTTCTGTTAGAAAACTGAAATATTACTGAGTGTATAACTATTCTTTCTTTTAACATTTCTATTCTATAAAGACGTGACTTTTATAGAAACAGTTTCGGTTCGGTGGAAATGATGAACCTAACGAAATACGGGTGGCATTCAACGTGTTAAACAACTACTCATACTATTATCGAAAATATCTTGAAACATCTTAGCTCAACTTTATCTAAGCAAGTTTTGCCAATCAACAAAAATTATCTCGACGTATTTGACTTACAATGCCCAAACACTGAAAAAACACATGTTTTCTCGTAAAAAGAACGTTGAAGATCGCTGAATCTATTTGTCGACCGCACAGAAAGCCCGTTCATTTTTCCAGACGCGCTGAAAACCACTTTTAACTCGTCCTACTTTATACTTTGTGGGCGAGAAGGTAGAGCGCAATTGTAACAGGGAAAGAATGAAATCCGGAGGACATCCGACGTCCAGAATAGACCGAAACTACGGCCGCCGAATGACTTTTTGCGGACCAGTGTCGTACGTAGAAGATAAAAGGCGACTGGTATTTGTCTTTGCTGTTGGATGACAAAAGCTAGTTACGAAAGTTCGTCGGTGACTTCTCCGGGCGGCTTTCTTTGTATTGGCTTGTTAAATGTACAATCTTCGCTCCCGTATCATCGTTTGTGCTGTTTCTCTCATTATTAACTCTTTGAGTGCTGTAACGCCCGGGAGTTTGTGGACACGCGCATGCACGCCGGCAAGCTTGAAAAATACGGTCAGTTGTTTTTATTCAGAATTAAAGTGTCATCTGTCAAAGGGCGGGTACAGAAAGAAACTATAAAATAAGCGAGATATGAGGTTCTTTGAAAATCTTTGGAGAATGTATTTTGTTTTAAGAGGAATGCTTAGTAGATTAATTAAAACACCGACACTTTTATTCTTTACTGTTTGGAAAGTATACTTCGATATTCGAAATTCTTTTCAATTACAAAAATATTCTGCTATCAGAAAAAAGTAATACTTGTTATCTTTCGTTTTGCACAATTTGCTAATCTTGGTAAAATCATTGAAACCGTTGTTCGAAAAGAAAGCCAAACAGAGAATACAAATAACAATAGTCATCAAAGTTTCAAAGACTTTTGTGCGTGACACCATCATAAAATAAACAAAATACATCTATCCCTCGATTTACACGGAAGATCGGTTGCTCAGAAAATCGTGTAAATCGAAGTCGTGTAAGTAAAGTACCGTGTGAACCAAGAGATAGGTATAACCTCGTACTTCATCGCAAAGTAAGTTAAATTACATAAAAATTTGCAGTATTCTACATTAATCTCCATCACGTAAAAACACTCCCGAATTGAACCATTCACCCTACAAACCATCCCCGAAAATCCGCGTGGCGTCTCTCCTCGTCGGCGAAGGATCAGAAGAGCAAAAAGTCGCAATTACAGCGAATTATCTCGCTGAGTTTGGATTACATTCAAGCGTTCTGAGTGGTAACGGCTGAAACGGTCGCGCGGTCGGACGTGAAAATCTAGAATGGCAACGAGCCACACCGTCCTCTTCCGGCCGCCCTCGCATCCCCGCACCACCTAAAGTTTTTCCATTAAGGCAAAAAAATTCGTAAACTATATTCCCCGCGATTTTATGACCGGAGCTCCGTGAAATTTAGAACACCGACCTTGCTTCGGTACGCGGACCAACGTAAAGTCCTACATTGTCGTTGGATTAAAGCATTACCCGAGTGCGCCTGTGTACGTGCCTGCACCTGACCATCCCTCCGCCAGAATGTACACAATAACGAGGGGAGAGAACGCGTTGCGCGTGCATCTGTGTTTGTAAGCTTCGAGTATTATGCAAGTGCCGGCTCTGTTCACGTACCGGTGCACGCGGCTTGCATACTTGCACGGGGGTGCGTCATTGCATACTTGCACGAGGATGCGTCATTGGACCGCGTTATCTGAACGATCGACCGAGGATATGCGTTAGAAGAAGCCTGGGGATGTTGGGAAGATGTTGTCTTTTGGGGATGGAAGGTAAGAAGGGTACTTCGTGAGATTGGAATTTCGTCGATTTTGGGAAAATGTTGTTAGTTTGTTATCGAATGCAAGAAATGTGGTGTATTTCGATCCTGTTCAGGATTCTCTTAACACATTGCTGACCGCTCACGAGTTAACTCGTGTTTGCGCTTGCATTAGCTATTTCAATTTCACCACACCAAAAAAAGTCCTCAAATATATGATATGTATAAATTATAATATACAGGGTGGTCCACGTAACTTGTGCACCTCGAATAACTTTTAATGTATGCGTTGCACGAAAGAATGTTATATACAAAAGTTACATGGTTTAAAAGGGTACACTATGTAGTGTGTCAATTTTTTTTAAAGGTGGAGGCGTTTCGGAGATTTGAAGGTCAACTTTGTTTTTTTAAATGGAATGATATGTTTTTTTATTATTCATGAAATAGTACATTTCAAGACGAGTTCAATGACCTATGATTCAAGTTCATTCAAGGTCAAACTTGATTGAATATTAAGTAACTATAATTCAAAATATGTCGTGTTTGGTATCATTTTAATCAGAAAAATCAGAAAAGGGTTAGGTCAGAAAAATCAGGAGAATCGGCCGTTTTAATTTTCGATTTTTTTTAAACCTTTGCTAACGTATTTGTGAGATTTTTCTAATTAAAATGATACCAAAGACGACATGCTTTGAATTATAGTTACTTAATATTCAAGCAAGTTTGACCTTGAATGAACTTGAGTCATAGGTCATTGAACTCGTCTTGAAACGTACTATTTCATGATGTATAAAAAAACATATCATTCCATTTAAAAAAACAAAGTTGACCTTCAAATCTCCGAAACGCCTCCACCTATAAAAAAAAATTAACACACTACATAGTGTACCCTTTTAAACCATGTAACTTTTGTATATAACATTCTTTTGTGCAACGCATACTTTAAAAGTTATTCGAGGTGCACAAGTTACGTGGACCACCCTGTACAGCAGATATGTACGAAGTTTCATTTAAATTCATTATGTATAAATAAAGTACACCCAATTCTATGTCTACACAGTCTTTTTTTACACGGTTTTGATTTAACACGGTCTAGAAAAATTGATTCCGTTTTACACGATTTCATTCGATATAGCACGATTAAAAAATCTAAAATATTCTTAAAATAAACTTTTTAATAAATTTATTTTAACTATTTTTTACAGGGTTGAAGGATATGGAACTAATCCCCTTTTTTCTATGCATGTACTTCATGTCTTTTTTTACACGGTTTTGTCTGGAACGTATCTACCGTGTAAAAACAGAATTAGGTGTATACTGAAGTTTATTTAGATTCTTTCAATTTCATACCCGATTACGGGAAAAATAGCCGGTGACACGAGTTAACGTAAAATTGCCGGTCAACAATGTGTTAACAGTAGAGCTACTGGCGTTAAATCTGTTATATTTAAATATATTAAATAAGCACTTTGGTAGAAGGGGAATTAAGAGGTGAAGAAGATAATCGATTCCGTTATTTATATTTTATGAGATAGCCATAAAATATCTATTGTATGACTCTCCTATAAACTTGGAGAATTTTTGGAAAAAATTGTGTACCAGTCGTTTCGACTGGTTTGGTGGTTCTAGTGTTAAGGAGTGAAGTGTTTCTTTGAAGGAACTTTAAGTTTTTGAACGAGTTTGTGAAAATTATTCCTACTGGAGAAATGATTTAGAAAGATGTTATGTTTCATAATGTTAGGTTTCTTGAAATTCCAATTTTTAATAAATCTGAAATTTTCAATCAATCTGATCATTAGTCGTGAATTACGTAAGTTAATTTCTTCGGGACTTAATTCTGGTATAATTAAGGTAACTAAATGATTGTCAGTTCCATCGTGCATATTAATATGATTAATATAGCTTCTGGAAGTTACATTATGTAGATGCACATACATGGCCAAGGGCGCATTATTGTACCACGTTATCTGAACCACGGCCCGAGAATATGCGTTAACACGCTGAATGCTATACGGGTGGGAGAGGGGGGGGGGGGGGGGGGGGGAGCAGTACATTGGCGTTATCAAATTTGATAAAACTTCCTGTGAACCTGAAATAATAATTTTACATAATTTCGTAAGATAACTGATATTAAAATGCTGATGTTGAATGTGAAAAACACTAAATAGATTTTAAAACTGCTTAACCCCTTGCCCTACAATAACAAGGGACACTCGTGATGCGTTAAATGGGATGGAAGTCTTCAAGTTTTGCAAAACCTGTCAAATTGAAAATATTAATGGGACGCGACACAATCAAATTATTTTTTTAATATTAATATTACGTTAAATTATACGATATATCAGGAATCACTGATCAATTTTTATTTTAGATACTTAATTCTGAATTACTGCGGGTGCAGTCACAAACGAAATTATAGGGCAAGGGGTTAAGTGGCGTCTGTGGTGGGTATGGAGTTAAAGGCTTGGACTCCCAATTAATGGTTCCCATTTGACATCCCTGTCACGTACAGAAGATTTTTCGTACGTTATATGTATACCATAGTCTCGGTACTTTCACCTTTTTAAAATTGTGGGTTCTTGACAAAGTAACCATACCAGTTAAAGGCGAAAAAATACCAAAAAAATTGCTTACGTGTATATTTACGTAGTTAATGTGAATTTGTATAATTTGCGCCATTTCTGAAAACCTACGGGTATCAGACGTCTAGGGCGTAAATATATGGGTAACGTGACAGTCTATGTGTTAACGTGGATTTGCGACAGTTTGCGTAAAATCTCCCTTGCATTATGCGTTTCCAGGAAGACGACGAAAAAAGTATTTTACCAGAAAGTATAGCAGGGTTTCCACAGAATATTTCCTTCCACGTTTTAAAATAAAAGTTACAAACATTGTTTAATTTACGTATGAATAAACAAGTATATTTCTATCGACGCTACAGTTCTTATAAAACAAGAAATTTCATATTATCGCACGGACGTAAAAACTCAGCAATTTCTCTCTTGCAATACTGCTACTTACTTTATCCATTAAGTCAGGAAATTGTGTACAGAAACTTTAATCGTTGCAGGAGAATCACGATCAGCCTCATGACGTAATACTTCGCATAGTTGTAGTAACTACCTGTTTAAACACGTTTCCTGTGTTTACAATGTAATTGCAAGCTTGATGCATTTAAATCAGAGGTGCAGGAGATTTTCACGGCAAAGCCATCCTTAGAGGAGGGCCACCTACCTTTTTTTGTAACAGTATATTCATTGAGGCAATAAATAAATATAGGCAGGTAGTATAATAAGCCTGAACATACAAAAAAAGATAACGAAATAAATGTAGGACACGATTATTTTACAAAATATATAAGTATATAAATATATGTTGATAATACAGTGCATAGTACGATAATCTCGTTCCGAGTCAAGATGACAGAGTCTAGTGTTCTTGTGCGGTCTCGCAACAATAATCAAGAAGCAACTATGATCGAAGTACCAATCCCTGAAGAGAGTACAATGAATTCTGCCCTTGACGGGTCCTAGGCGTCGTATGTATGCACGACGCTTTCCTTCTTTTTCGCGATGGGGTCCTTCGAGGGCCTCCTTTCCCCGAAAGAGGGGCGAGGATAGTTCTCCTCCCTCGCTGGAGAAAGTGTCCTTGACGATAACCGGGCGTGAGAACGCTCGATTTGACGTCTCGTTTGCACGGAGTCTTGCATGAACAGAAAATTTTTAAAATGAGATTATAGGTTCATACGTAGGGCACGCGCAATCTTAATAATATTTATAATCTTCGCTGCATTTAACCCTTTGCACTCCGTAATTTTTTGTCACATACCAACAGCTCTTTAATTAATTTGCAAGGTACATCGAAATAGCCCACTATTTCTGAGTTTTCGCTTTTACTGAGGCCCAGTAAAAAGTTTCATTGCAATAGAAATTGTTATTATTATGTTATTATTATTATTACTATTATTTTAAATGTTGTATTGTATAATGTCGAGTCCAGTTCGACATTAAAGTCGGCGTAAGAAATGTAATGTCTAGCCATCCTCGACATAGGAGTGCTAAGATTGTCATTTACAGTTGTCATTTACAAGAAGTTATGTTACTTACACAATAATCGGTAATTATACTGATGATGGTCCATTCCACCCATGTTGCGGAGCAAAAATACGCCCCTGAAGCTCACAGATGTAGCTTCCAACCTCGCATCTTGACTTTCTTAATTATTAACATATTTCGTAGAAAACCTAGCAGTCGCGCATTGTCGTCCATTTATGACTTCAAAATCAATGCGCTTTATGGGCCTATTGTCGTCAGTACTTCTTCAGGAAAAGTTTTGTCCTGCAAGAAGTATTGACCGGGGACTTTTCCCCCACGCGAGCTGGGGTTTTCCGGCTTCGGCGATCGGCAAGAGAGGCTCTTAGCCAATGGGCAAAGGACGATTTCTTTGCCCACCAATGGCAAAATTAAGATTCATTAATAATAAGAGTCTCCCAATCAGCAACGTTTCCGCTCTGCAGCAGTGACTGCCCCCGCCAAATAATGCCGGAAGCGCGTCCTTACGCGCTTCCAAAATTCAGTCTTCTAACAAATCCGAGCCGAATAACATCAAGCGTTCTCGATAGAAGCTCCGTCTGCGCTACTAAGATCCGGACGTAATTTAATATATTAATACTACAAGCTCGGGACATCCGTATATTGGTCCTTCGAGCCGGATATTTATCCATCATTACTAAGCTCGGGAAATTGGTCCTTCGAGCCAGATTCAAACTATTGAATCCAACATCCCTCTCCCTCACGCATTTTCGATTTTGACGCGCTATTGGCAAGAGAGACCCGCACATTCGTCGCGTCGTCATGTGAACGACGAAAGTAGTGTTCCGTCGTCATGTGAACGAGTAGTGTTTTATTTTCGGTTGTCATTCGTCGATCTCAGGTTTCCAAGACCGACATGGCGGGGATAGGCGGTGCGAGAGCAATCTCCCCTTCCGTCTCAGCTGCCTTCTTACCGTTCCACCACTTTAGGTGCCTCTACCAAAAAGATGAATTATTGGTGGTTGGGTTTAGTTTTAATTGGGGGCCGCCGTTGTAATTATATTTTTCACATATCACGGCAAAATTCAATAAAGCAGTAGCAAAAGTTTTTAGCCGATATCTCGAAAACTAAAGCCGAGCGGAGGTTACATGTATAGAAACAGATGCTTAGAATCATGATCCTGACAACAGATTCGAAAATCTCTGAAATCGGTGGGTGGACCATCATCAGTATAATTACCCAGTAAACATGAACTATGTGTAGAAAACGGTACAAAAAGTATACAAACAATCTTCACTAAAAGGAAAGAGATCCGTTTATACGTCTGAAGTACCATAGATCCCATCACGCTCCATATATGAGCCGTTCAGTGCACAAATCGATTAACTCCATAAAACTTAAAGTGGAGAAACGCGATGAAATAATATACACTCGTTTTCAAAATTCCCTTCAAAATATAAATACAAATAAGTATTGTAGAATATATAATCGCATTTAGCTTTCCTCTAACAATGTACAAAATGAAAAAGGTGGAGTAGCCTTGGAATTAATTAGATTGACTTCTGAATTCAATTATTTATTATCCGATGAGAAAACAAACTTTGGCATTTAATGGTGTTAATCGTTATTATCACGAAAATTTATTCTAAACATAAAAAGTTAGGATTCAATCAAGTGCTTTGAGACTTAAATTTAAAAAAATTCAAAAAGTGGAGTTAATCGATTTGTGCACTGAACGGCTCATATGTGACTCGTATGCACAGTCGATAGACAGGTTCGAAATCGGGTGCATACGCCAATGCTTCGGACTTTCGCCGTTCATTTCACGTTCTCTCACTTGCTTTGATGCGAGTCATTCGCTCTCTTTGTCATGCAGTCCGATTTGAATGTGTGGCTCTTTCAGCAAACAGCATGTTGGAATTGAAAGTACGTGTGAGCGAGGGATGTTTCTAGCTATCTCACGAATCAAACCTGCATTCTTTCCGTGTGCCTTCCCGTTTGTTGCCGGGAATAGTTCTTCGGAAATCATATCAAGATACAGGCATGTGCCGGAATGTCTTTACAAATGTAAATAAGGAGTTACGTTTTTCCTTTCAGTTACATCCCCCAAAAGAACAACCAAGTGCGCGGCAACATTATCCATTACCATCTTTACATGTAACTCGTGTAATCACACATCAGCTACAATAATAATTTCCCATGATACAAACTGTTGGAAAAAGGTTATTTAAGGGAGCACAAATTGTCTATTCAATAGATTTATCTTTCATAGCGTATTATAAAATTCGAAGATGTTTGCAGTTGTATTACACAAGAATAATTGTAGAACACGTTTCTGCAAGCCTAACGCTTTTTGCAACTTCCCACTCCTTGCGCGCTAGGATGCGCTGTTGCTCTTATTTTCCTATTCCTTGCGATCCAGAAGGCGCTGTTGCTCTTATTCCAACAGAAACTATACCATCAAAACCTGTATTACCAATGAATCACCGGCAACGAACTCGCCTAATAAATACCATCCCTAATAAATCACCATTAGTCCATCGGTTCGATCACTTTGTTAAATCAAGCGGACGTTCGAAGCACTTGATGATTGACCACGTTTACCCCGCCATAAACCACTTAAGCGTGGCCTGCAATTTCATTTTGTTTCAACACCTGACACTTTACAACGTCACACACGGAAACCACGGCATAATTACCGCGCACTTCCCGACATGCTCGTAGCGCAAATCCACCGAACATCTCTTTTGACGACGTTTGCGTGAGCACCGCGGGATTTCGAGTCGCGAAAGAGAGCTACATTCGCGGGCAAACCAAGCATGATGGCCTCCCCTTTTAAAACTTCTCCCCCGGGGATTCGAGCTGGTGTGCGGTTGGCTGAAATGTAACTGCACGACCCCGAAACGATAATGGTAACAGCGGAACATTAAACAAGCGGATTTACCTGACAATAACGATCTGCGTAACGACTCGTTATCTGGCGCGCCTTTTAAATCAAAGGGACCGAAAATACCGCGCTGACAAAAACGAGAAGGGTGAAAGCCCGTTCGGTAAAACGAGCCCGGGACGGCAGGCTGTCGTTGGTTCGATCAAGGATCGGTTTACTTTGGAGCGGGGCTATCTGGTGACTGATTTTTGTGACTGTTGTAGACGATTTTTTCAGGTTTGTTGTATGCATTTCTAACTTTTACTTAATGAAGCGGGTGTTTAGTTATTTTTTAGTTTCTAACACGTTGAATGCTATGGTGGCTATCGGTAAACGGTGCTCGTATGTCTTGCGACTTTCAAATAGCAATATTTACGTATTTGATGATATATTCAATATTAACACTAGAACTACCGGCGTTAAATATATTGTATTTCAATATATTAAATAAGTACTTTGAGAAAAAAGGAATCAAAAGGCGGAAAAGATGATCAATTCGGTCATTTATGTTTTTTTATTTGGACGCAGAATATTTCTCCTTGTGACTCTCCTATAAACTTTGAGAATTTTTTGAAAAAATTGTGTACCAGTCATTTTGACTGGTTTGGTACTTCTAGTGTTAAACACGAGTATGAAATGCGGTGAGAATTGTTGAATATACATCTATATCTATTCTTATTTTTGATGATTCTGTTGCAAAAGATGTCATTTTAATAGAAAAAGTTTGTTTAAAGTAAAAGATAAAATGTGCGAAATACGGCCGGCATTCAACGTGGTAATATTGCTTTATGATACATATGATAGAGAAAAAGGGTGATGTGAAATTCTTATGTTGTCATCTTTGATATATATATGATAGAGGGGAAAGATGGATTTTTGTTGATTTTTATACACAAGGAAGTCTTCATTAATTTGTTGGAATATTTAATCAAAATCAGTCACAATAAAAATTGTAAAATATGGAATCAGTAGTAGAGCCACGTTACATCTTCAAAGATCGGCATACATATGTTGTAATTGGTATTCGTTTTGATAGCCGTATCAATATTTTTGTTACTTAATATAGAAAATTATTCTGGAACTTCGAAGTTATAATTAATATGGTAGGAACTTAACTGTGATAGAAAGTCTGTTCAAGTATAGTTAAATGTGCGACCCCAAAGGGTTAATCCTGCAGAGTCAAACTTAGTTTTCCAATCTCATGCGATTCAAGTTAACTTTGTAAAATATCCCACCTTCAAGTATCTGTTTTTAATTAAACGTAGGAGGGACTGTGGAAATTTACATACATTTTAATGAAATTTAACACGTAAAATGAATTTCAGACTTCTGAACGTGGTTAGTACAATAAAAAATTTCCTAGATTTTATTTACGGTGCAAACTGGATAATTATAAAAAAAATTAAATAGTACGAGAAGTAATTCGTTTAAAACGATACCGCCACGAATAGATTAAAAACGTTCCTAACAGATTTTATTACGCTGTTCGTACTTCCGTTCCCATTTTCTCTATCGCGATCCTTTTCCTCATGGTCCGTAAAAGCCTTTAAACTCCTGGTTTCGTTCACTGATCCAGCGAAATATATCGGTGCGACGTTAAAGTAATGGAACATTGAAGGATTAAAAAGCAAAAGGGGAAAGGTAGAGACCACTGGAGAAAAATCAACCCTCCAAACGATCCTATATCGTTTGCATTTGATATTACGGCAAGAATAACGGAAAAGCTGAAAAAAAATATCCACAACAATTAAAAAATGACGATATTTAAGAGACATAATCGCGACACGTTCATACTGATTGTTCGCTTGATATATGCAGATCATCGAAGCGCATTCAAATGAGATATTGCAGTCGTGTATGATGAGAATGCGTTACGCTGTATTTACAAACCAGTATCGCAGAGATTAACTGAAATGGGACACGGTTAAAATGCCTATCGCCCTAATTTACAACATCTGACCGAAAAAGCGAGCAACGACATGTAATGAAAGAAGTATGAAACTCGAGTTAAAAACAATTCATACGTGAACCTCCAATTTCCCCCAAAATTTATTTTCACCTTTGTCTCGAATTATGTCGCACGCTAATTGAAATTTGCGCTTAATAGATATTTCGGAACATCAAACGGCCTTTGACTAATAATGAAATTCTGCACTTCGATTGAAACACGCAATTGTGCGGAAAATAACGAGTGCCGCGAAATTCATCGTGTTCACTATTCTTGGATGATACGCGGGGCAGAATAATGAGGAGGAACCGCGCAGTGTTTGGCAGTGACGCGCGCATATTGTCCAATCAAGCAACTTAATCTAATTTACGTTAGCCTGGTATCTGAAATATGCAGGAATAGTATTCGCATTTATTGGCTTCGATGCAAGTATTAATATTGTCCTTCTCTACGATGATTACTGAAGACCGCTAATATTTCTGCCCGAGGGCCATCGATATTTGGTTTACCATTCCCCGTACGCTTCGGAGCTCGAAAATTTAGGACGTGCGTTATTGCCTATCGATGCGACCCCGGACAACTTTCGAATGATAGCATCTCTAAATACGTCGCGAGCGAAACTATACGCCTGAAGAATTTGATAAATCACTGAGAGGCATAAAATCGCACAGTGTGAGTAGCGTGAGACGAACTACTGGACGCAAACGACTTGATGGTCTGTGGCAAACTTTTTGCTCTCCGCTTGCACCTACTATTTCCGCCATATCGTTCCTGGAGACCTGAAGCTCGGCCAATAGCAACTGGAAACAAAATACTTCTTTTGTCGTTCGCATGACGAGATAATGAATGTGCGACTTTTTCGGCTAGTAGCGTGTTAGAATCGAAAATGACGTGCGAACAACGGACATCTCTACCCGTCTCGCGAATCAGATCAGACCACTTGGCACAGGCCGTCAAGTCATTTACGCCCAGTAGGTTGAAATTGGCGCGAAACACTTATGGGGAACAGTGTTCGTCTGATAATGGAATCGCACAGTTTTTACATATTGATCGATGGTATATGTTATTTTCTTTTGGTATGTACTTTCCATATTGTCTCGCATGATCGTCCTTCAAAGTCAGATTGACAGAAGATAAAACTTTTATTAAATTAAAATTCTTTTAAAGTTTGTTACATGTATCACCGATTTGTATGAAAGAAATCATGCGATACCATCATCAATGGATACTGTTCTCTGTTAGGTTTCTATCGGTTTCTTTCGACAGAGAATATTTCACTTAAAGTGGAACACTTAATGAACTAAGTCGAGAAAAAATTCGAAATGAATGGGGACGGGGATAGAATGGAGAACAAAAGGAATGGCATAAGGGTTACGAATTCAGGAACGTTTCTCTTGCTCGTCCCATATTCAATCTGCTCTTCTTTCATTACAAATTTCTTTTCATCTTTCTGCAGTCGTACGTTGTTCTTTGTCTTGCTGTATATCCTTTTGATTGAGAGAAATTTGGAGAAACTTTCTTGCTAATGCTCGTTCAGGAATTTGAATTAATACGGCTTTTGTTCTATGATCGATGTCCTGCAAATTGAGAAAACAGTCGCTGGAGATTCGTAAAATAGTAGTGGTTATTTAAAGGTTTAAAGCAACAGCCGACTACACGGCACTGTATTTTCTGAAGCGCAAGACGAAGACCAGGTTGAATCCCCTTTGGCAGATTCCAGGCTACGGGGTAAAGTCTCTCTTCAGCTCGCTGCAACTTTTCTATAGGGCTAGACATACGGTCAACATCGGTCTTTGTTTCAGTAAGGGTCTCTCTTTCGTCCCATTTTCTTTATCACTCGTCACTCTTTCTCGCGGACTTTGAGCTTCATGTAACCATTGTCGAATGGAGGTAACGATTTGCGCTTGGTATTTTTACGATCATTGCTGCAATAGACGAGCATCGACCTTTCAAATCTGAGTATCAGTTTTACTTGGATTTTCAATCATTGTGCGGTGAATGCTACGAGAATGAAGATTTTTCGAATCCAAGGATAGTATAGATAGGAATTTTTAAGACTTTTTTTTAATTTGATGCAGTGAAATAAAATTATGGGTGGTTTTACGAGTGGGTGTTTAAAAATTTATAATTCCTCGGAGTTTATCTTGCGAGAATTGTAGCAGCACAGTTTGGTCTTAGTTTGACGATAAACGGGAGGTAATAGTATTGTGCATGTTATTTTACAGGTACGAAGGTAAAATATCAACAATCTAAAGTTTGGGATAAATTGTACCTCAATTTAAAGATGAGGGAGCAAAAATCGATGAAATACAGAAAAGCGACGTCAAAAGATGATATTTCTCAATCTTTCAAATGCTGTTTTCCAGAGGTTTGAGAAGTTAGATTATGGAACGAAAGCATATTAGCAGTAGATAACAAAATTGCAGAAGGAGATGCGATTTGCAAAAAATTGTGGTCGCAAAGATAATTTGAATTTTATGACAATTGATGATTTTTTATAATATATCAGGATCTACTGCATTTTTATTTTATTACGTCCGCGAGAAATTCTGATGGATAAAAACGAAAATTCATCACATAATTCACTGCACTCTCGTAATCGCTGCGGGTCAACTGAACGAAAAATTCGGATTATAGAGGATTAAGTTTTTATAGGCGGTACGTGCTTAACCAGTCAACCCAAAGATTTCATTTAGAAGCCATAAGTATATCAACGCGGATCTAAAAGCTATTGAATTTTCTCATAAACATATAATACCATAAGTGAACCAAACAAGATACTGCATATTTTCTACAAAATCACTATTTCCGTTTATTTTCGATTCTCCAAAAATCGTAGAAATGACAAGCCTTCCATAATCGGACGCCGTATAACCATAGCGACAATGTCACCCTCTCATTGTATTTTAAGAATTAATCACAGTCGTGTGTAACGTCCCGTTTAATTTCACATTCGTGCCGGCCCCTTTGTCGCCGATGTTACTCATTATTCCCCGACAATTTCGCTTGATTTCGCATACAAAATGCGCCGCAACTCGCGACGCATTATCTCTAATACTTGCAAGAGAAACGCGCCACACGGGAGGAAGGGGGGTGTGGAAAGCGGAGGGTGTAGCCCGTAACAGCAATAATAGAAGTATAACGAAAGCGCTCGCGAGAATATTCCAACATCCGCCGCTGTTCCGAAGCCCCCTTCCCCTGTCGCCCCCGTGGGGCAGGGTTAATTCTCGGCGCGTTTATGTTTCCCTCGCTGCTGCAGATCGTGTGACAGACTCGGAACAATGCCCATCCCCCGTCGCAGCTTCGCCGCACCCCCGTACCCAACCCTAAAGCTCTTGCCTCCGAGTTGCGCCTTCGTGTCTGCCGTTCTTCGGCAGGTAGGGACGATAGGTCGCGAAGAACGCGACAACGGGGACAAAGACGACGACAGTCCGTGCGAAAACAAGCCTCTAAAGAGAGCACGGTCTTTTGTGTCGTAGGAATGGCGGAGAATGGGAGGAGACATCCGGTGCTGTTGTATATTCACGGCGAGAGCTACGACTGGGGCAGCGGAAATCCCTACGACGGCAGCGTCCTGGCCAGCTACACCGACCAAGTAATCGTCACGATGAACTACCGCCTAGGTGTCCTGGGCTTTCTCAATGCCAACGTTGCACCCCAGACGAAGGCTAGGGTCGCGAATTACGGGCTCATGGATCAAATCGCGGCCCTTGACTGGGTTCAGCAGCACATTGCCCTATTCGGAGGCGATCCCGACAACGTGACCCTCATGGGCCAAGGGACCGGAGCTGCCTGCGTTCATTTTCTCGCCATCAGCCCGACCGTCATAAGGGGTGAGTATTCTCCGTTTTGCCTGAGATTACCATGCGTCGAGTTAACGTCTTTATTCCGGGTTACCAGCCGAGTCTGAAGGCTGGTATGTATTTCTCGTTTGTGGCTCTACTAGATGCGTTTTGTATGGAAATTGTGTGGACTCGGGAGGTGGTGCGGGTTCTGTGCTTTTGTCTTCTCTTTCTTAGTGGTGGCGGTGATGATTCGTGCTCAGATTCAGTTTGTGAAGCGATAATTTGCAGGATGTTTTTTTAGACTAGGTGGTTTTAGATATTTTTAGGTGGTATTAGTACTTGTAAGAAAGATTTTGGGAAAATTGAAGGTATTTGTTTTAAAGGAGTATCGTAACCGTGTCGGGTACCGTACAGCTTTTTAGATAATAAAATGACAGAATTTTCGATAACATCTTTAAGATAATAGAATGACCGCGCTGTTATAACTAAAAATATTCTGTCCGTTTTTATTGATATGAGAAGTATAATAATCAAGGTATATTTCGACACAAAAAATATCATGGCAAAAAAGTTTTTCAAGGTCACAGTTTTCAAAATTGCGCGGACATCAAATAAAATGGATGAAGTCAACGTCAATGCAGGATTCATATTTTATTTCTGCATCAAATACAGGTGCCAATAGTTGAAAAAGTTAATAAGAATGAACTTTATTTTCCATGTGTAGCGAACGTACATACACGTTTTTCCAGCCTTTAGCGCGAAGGAAAGGACGGTTATTAAGGTGAATTTTTTAGTCCGTTTAAAGTACGTTTTATTTTGGCACATCCGTTGTTACACGGTCCTTTGTTTAGACTGTCGCTCTTCGGATGCATACTAATTCGCTTCGACTCTATGACTCTCACACACATAAATACATTCTTGAAACAACAAATCTCTCTACCTCGCGTTACACTGTTATTCTTTCTAACGTTCTTGCTCGGCTACTCTTAACTTGCAGCCCCTTCCATTCGTCCAGGTATTTTTATAATTCACACTCATATTAGGTCTACCGAAAAGTTCTGTCCGTTTTTAGAATAAAACAAAAGAATGAATTTGTCATACGTTGAATAATCTTTATTGAATAATATAATTGCCAGCATTATTTATGACTTCTTGCCAACGTGATAGCAATTTGTATATCCCATTTTTTAAAAATGCATTATCTCTAGAGGACAAAAATTGAACCAGTGCTTGTCTGATATCTTCTTCGTTCTTGAATTTTTTGCCCTGCAGAAAATTTTGTACAGGGAAAAAAATTCAAGAACGAAGAAGATATCAGACAAGCACTGGTTCAATTTTTGTCCTCTAGAGATAATGCATTTTTTAAAAATGGGATATACAAATTGCTATCACGTTGGTAAGAAGTCATAAGTAATGCTGCCAATTATATTATTCAATAAAGTTTATTCAAGGTATGAAAAATTTATTCTTTTGTTTTATACTAAAAACGGACAGAACTTTCCGGTAGACCTAATACATTATAACACCCCTACAAACCCTTCCGCGAATCCTCGATACACAAATGATGTTATTAAGCTTTTCTATCATTTGTACATCGAATATACCGTTTTGACTCAACAATTTTAACGGCCTGGGATCGCAACAAATACCAGGGAATGATAATTTATTCTCTTTTGTTGTTCAAAATCAGACATAATCTACTCGTATTTCACGTACTCTCGTGTAAACGTTCGAGTCCGTACGGTTCTTTTGTTCCTGTACATTTTTGTTCTTTTTGCTTACGCTATGACCTGAAAAAAGCGTACGTCCGTTTACTAAAAAAATTACTATCCGACGAATATTGCAGAGGGCAGGCCTCTTCCACTCTCGTCGCGTCAACAAACGAGTTTATCGGTTATTTATTAAGAACTATTGCATGACCGGCCACTCGTCGATGGAATGATCGAGTACCCGATAATTCAGCGATTAAATTCTCCATAAAATCCTGAGATCCATTTAAACGCTCTCGTTACCGTGTCGCCTTCCATTAAAAACCGTACTTACCCGATAAATAACAAGACGATTGACTTCTTGTCGAAGCCTCTCCGGCATTCAATAAAATGCCATCTTCGTCCTTGATTCGCATCGATTTATTCGATTGTTAATGTAGCTACTAACGAGAGCAACGGAAAAGTGGATACTGATTATAGACGAAGAACATTTCCGTGAACATTACAGTAACGAGGAGTTTTTATATTTTCTTACATCTACTTTTTAATTCATTTTTTGAAGGTGCACCCTTTTAAATCGCAAGATGGCGAAGGCTATCCTGTATTTTTTATCGCCTATTCCATTAACGAGATTACAAGAGATTACTGAATAGAATGACAAATTAGACAACACCGTTTATAGCAATAAAATTGTATTTTCATTTTCTTATAATTAGCTACAGTATTTTTCTTTAATTGGAAACAGTCGAATATCGTGCAATGGAATAAAGTCATCAAAGTATTTTGACAAAAGTAGTTGGGTATGAAGGAGGCACCATGTTTTGAAAATTATTTCTTTCGTAGATTCAGTAGCGAGGAATATTTTCAACCCCTTTGTGCCAATCACTTTTGTTAAAACACTTCTGTGATAACATTAATCCCACATGAGATATTCTATCGTTTCCTGTTAATTCAAACGTACTGTATAAAATCTTGACGGAATGAATCATCTCGTTAATTCTTGATCGTTCATAATTGTGAATTATTAATTGTTATCCAAACTATCATAAATATCTAGCCCCCGCAGCAAAAAATCGGCATCAAAAGTAAGATAATTCTACGATTTAACGTCATCAATTTATGACACCATCGATCAAAGAATCGTATTCTATGGAATCAGCCAGACCTAGGACAAAATTCTCGCTCGTAACTCCGACTCCAGGGTTCATCTCGTTTCCGAAACGAACGACGATTTCAGTGTAAAAGAACTCAATCGTGTCATAATATCCGTATCGAGCCGGTGGTTTCCAAGCAAAGTTTCTTCCCCGACGAATGGCGATATTCCGAGGGGTGGAACATATGTTGAGAGAAAGAGCGTGCCGGCCAACTCGGTGGCCCGGTAACACATTGCCGCGGATATTGGCTGTCCCCCTTTATATCTTCATCCGGCGGTAACCCATCTTCGTGGTCGTGTTCACGGTTAACGTTTGCTGGCTAACAGCTCCTCGCGATCGCGTTACCTTGCTGGGTGATAGCGGAGGGTGGAACCGTAGACGTGGATAACAGAATAACAGGGGATGGGCCACCTTCACCTCGCGATATTATGTGCGTGAAATATCGCTCTATTCTCGTACACCGCCGACTCTACAACCCTCTGACCCCCGTCTCTTTTTGCTCTTTCTCTCTCCTTCTATCTTTTTTCCCCTTTCTCATCCTTTTTCTCTCTCTTTCCTTTCCTATATCCCTCTCCTTCCATCTTTCCTTCTCTCGCTCTCTTCTTTCTCTCGTAGGCGCTATTGGAAAATACTTTCCTCCTTTATGAGCTCGCAGACATCGGTGCGCGTACACGCGGTCTTTTCTAAGGCGGAGCACTTCCTTTTTTTTCTACCGCCATCCTCCACCTACTGCCCCTCCGGGTTAGAATTTCTCGCTCATCCTCTTGATTCTGCGAGATATTGGCCACTGACGTTGTGTCGATGAAGCCTCCATGATACGGGCCACTGAAAATTGCTGGTATAAATCTACCCTGATAGATTGCTCGGGGGAGAAACAGCGAGGCGAAAAGGAGGTCTTATTAATCGAACTTACGGCTTCGATGTTCGACGGATCAGGCTCGCTCGATTCGTTCACGGCTCCGAGAACTTTTTTTCGGCTTTAATTGAGAGCTGCTTTTTTTAACGTCGACGAACTTTGAGAGGAAGCTTTGGAAGTGACACTAGGGTTACATCTTCGGTTTCTGAGTTTTAGCCTTGATGTACAGTCCCTGGTCATCGAATTAGGACCACGTACAAAAATTTCATTTTTATGGTTATAATGTTATATCATATATGGAAAATTGTCTTTGGTCATTCAAATTATTACTAAATATGTTGATAACAAAGTATACATAGCTATAAATTTGTTACTGTTGTGATAATAATAGAATGCTGTGGACAATTCTCCCGACTTGAAGGCCATAGAAAATGTTTGGAGCCTACTCAAAAGACTTGTTTACAACTCTCCAAGCACCACATTATCTGAGTTGAAAACAAAAATTACAGATATTTGGGAAAATAACAAAGATATAAAGCATATGATACAGCAATGTATACAAAGCATGCCGGAAAGGATACAAGCTATCATCAAGGCAAAGGGTGGAAACACGAGATATTAACATGCGTTCATAGTGTTATGTACAGTAGTAGTTTATTGTGTTATTAGTTAATAAACTATATTATTATAATTTGAACAGGCCTTTTAATTTTACGGAAAACATGAAAAATGCTGAAAATTTGGAGTGGTCCTAATTTGATGGCCAGGGACTGTAAAGGGCGAATTAAAAATGTTGATGGAGTAGAGAAAACATGAAGAAAATTGAATTTTCTTTTGACTTTTCATAAGTCGACAATAAGTCGATAGTCTTTTAACTATAGTAATTCTTTTCAACCTTTTGCTCTTCAGAGTACTTATTCTTTGTATTGAGGCATCTTGAATGCTTGGAGAAAATAATCTCAATATTATAAATATAATAAAAGTCAGCTGTACGAATAATACTAAACAATATGTAGTTTTCCGGACGCAAAGTATTTTATATTTCCTTAAAGAAATCTCTTTAAATTGTTAACATCCGAAGCAATTCCGTGTGCAAAGGAATTGGTATGGATCTTTTAATAAAATCACATCGAAAATATTTACGTACGTAATTACTTTAAAGACCACTAAAGGGAGATCTCATTATTAGAATTTACATCGATGCTCAACGAATGAGACTCGATCGATTCGTTGACGTGTTTGAGAATTTCTATTACACTTAATAGTAGCCTGTTTTTTTAATATCGGGGCTTGAAACGGGCGAGTCGAAAGTGCTACTCGAACATTCCACTGGAATTCTTTCTCAGTAGTTCTCGTGACACGAATAGAACGAATCGAGAGACGATTATCCTTGAAACGTGACGATTCTTGAGAAGCACATCAGCCGTGCTCGTTACTACGATCCCGTTTCCTCGAGTGTAATTTCCTCCTTCGAGTCTTCCTATATTCCTGTCTTCGCCTCTCGCCTCGTTTCCCGCGGTTTTCTCCGCCAAGAATTGTCTCAGCCGTCGAGACCTTATTGAAAATTCGTAGTCTGCGCGTTTTCGTCATCTTGTACTTTGGTCTTTGTCGTGCGTTAATTTCTAACTTTTTCCGTTAATAAGACGCCGTAAGTTTTAATTGGAGGATCGTAGTTTGCAAGAATTTTGTCGAATGAGGGGATACCTTGTCAAAATACAGAAGCAACGTAAGCGTGTCTAAGCATACTGCTGCGAAAACTTTCGTCATCAGATACGGAGACTGATTAATTAAGGAGCATTTTCTTTCTCGTGATTTGAAAGATGTCTGCCGGCACGTGGAGAATGTTTCCGCGGAAATTCAACCTCGTTCGTAGCAAGTTCTTGCGAACTTCACGACACGATGCTCATTTCAATGTGTTTCGTTACGTTACACCATGAAATTACTTTCCCATAACTTATTCGTCAAATTTCTCGATGAAAATGGGTAAAATATTCGACGCTGAGTTCGTAACCTGCACTTAATTTGCAGAGTTTCTATGGCGTAGTATGTCGGCTTCATTTCTGAAATTTAATTTATTGATTGCTTCGTATCATTGAAATTAAAGAAAGGAAAAGGTACAATTTATTAATTTCATCATCTTGACTATACCTTCCTGTAGCATTAGCGTTTCGTAAATTATAACAAAATTCTAAACAGAGATGGTAATCAAATTCCACAATTTTCAACAAAACAGCCGGTACTTCAATCTTTTTGGTGCTAAGTGAATTAAAAATTGTATTCCCCCTTTTAATACTTGAGTATGCATAGTGGAACATTTTCCATGTCATCTGAGAGTCTTAAAATTATTTATAACATACAGGTTAATTATATAATTTAGCTACTCATATTGTCAATAGATATTAAATTGATGCATAATTCCGAAAAAGTTATGTTTCAAAACATGTTAGTCACTTGTTCAAAGTGTAGTACCCATAATGAAAATGACTTCCCATAACAATGGGAATCACATGAGAAAGAAGTGGGGATGATAGTTTTTCGAAAGGCTGCGTCCCGCGATGTATTCAGTTTAGATGCAGTTTTAGTTATCTATGTTTTCTTCTGACCTTAGGCGGAAAGGTCTTTCGCGATATTAAATAACCCTTAGCTGTTTTGCAATTAGTTGGTTTGATACTTCTGTTACTTGGACTTTTATTTTATTTTGGACTTTATTTCCTGTTTTGACTATATACTCATTGTCAGTATATATAATATTTATTATTATATTTAACTAACTCGCTATGGAACGTTGTGTTTTTGTGGCAACATAAGGCACATATGTTTCCATTTGTCAAACTTATTGTTTATTTTTGAATACCATTAAAATATGAGTTTTGGAAGTCACAATCTATACTTCCAATTAAATGTTTGGAAATCAAGTAGAAGCCACCATTTAACAGTAGAACTACCGGCGTTAAATCTACTATGTTTTAATATACGAAATAAGCACTTTAGAATAAGAGGAATCAGAAGGTGGAAAAGACGGTGGATTCCGTAGTTTGTGTTTAATGAAATAAAAGTACAATATCTAATCTATGCCCTTGCTATAAACTTAGAGAATTTTTGGAAAAAATTGGAGACCAGTCATTTAGACTGCCATGGTAGTTCTAGTGTTAAAATTCTATTTTGAACATTTATTAATATGCCATGGTTTACCGAGTCTTCAGAAGTAAAAGAAAATTCGAGCTAATGAGGGTTAATTTATGTGTGGGTGCATGTGTGTTATTACCATTACAAACAAATCCTGACATCACCATACTTAAATCATATCCGCGCTTAACCTTCAACCGCCTAAACCCACTGCAAAAGTATTCTGACCAAGATTGATGTATTGTAAAAAATTACTTCTTTTTGCAAATTCCTGTAATTCCACAGAATGAAATGTTGAAACAAGGGATCATTCGGTATGCGTAGGTCTCTTCAAAAGGGCCATTCTACTGTCTGGTAGCGCGCTTTCATCATGGGCCGTAGTCGAAGATCCTGTCTCATATGCCTTGAAACTTGCGCATGCAGTGAACTGTTCTATCCCTGAAGATCTTCTCAAGGACAACGAGCTGATCGTCGATTGTCTCCGTGAACGAAGATTGGATGAGCTGATGCAGATTGATATTCAGCCACCGACTTTCCTCAGTGCATTCGGACCGAGTGTCGATGGTGTCGTCATCAAGCCGGACTTCCAGAAAGACCTGCTATCCTACATGGGCCCGGAGTTCCAGGGATTTGGGTGAGTGAAGTTTACAGATTTCGAAATTTCGTGTTATGGCGTCCCTTATTAAGAGAACATTCTGGATTTCTGCGATTAATGTTACAATTCATTGTGATCAATGTGAAATTCTTAGAGTATTACAAAATTGTAGGATGTTTGTAAGTGTTTCGGTGGGTTAGTAAAAATTCACTATTTTCTGTTGTAACTAAAAACATTCTGCTTTGGGAATGATATACTGGCAGAAACGAAGATGAATTGTAAGGTAAAGGTACCAGTAATTGACCAGTTAAGAAAAATCTTCCACGTGAACAATGGTAACCGCTTCCTCTGTCAATAAATGGTGGGAGTCGATGTCTGGAGACGTTCTTTAAACCTTCTAGATTATGGACCAAGACCACTTTTTAAAAAAAGTTAAATTATGAAAATTTGAGAAATATATTTAAGAATTCGGCAAATGCCTCAGTAGTTGACCACCCTTGAAAACGAAAAAACTAGTAATTGACCACCTCCGTTCGTTAGTAGTTGACCACTTACACTCGAAGGAGGGTTAAAGCACTAATGCTGGAAATTAGTTTATTATCGTTTAGTGATAAAAATTACTAATACAAACTATAATTAGATAATAAAAGAAGAAATAAAACAAATAAATTCCATTACAAATTCAATTCAGGAACAAAGTAAACGTTGCGAGTTCTGTTTGATTTCGTAGGCTCATTAATATGGTCAATAATTGATCGCGGATGCAGTCAATAGTTGACCATGTGGTCATCGACTAGAACCCAGTATGCTACAAATGGTAGATTTATATTTTGTATTTCTAACAAAGTGAAATGTAAAACGGATACATTATAAATCGTAAACAAATTTAAATCAGTAATTGACCATGCCTGTCAACTTCTGAAAACTGTAGAATAACAATATCTAGACTTTGACCACTAAAAAATTATTGCTTTTTGTGGTTTCAATAATAAAAACGACGTATTTATTACTTATAAGACACTGTGAATATTTAAACAGTAAATAATTCATTCGCGAAACGATCACAACGTATGAATTTTTTACCTGAACCGTACAGCTATTCTTAACTGAAACGTTAAAGAAATAGAAATATAATGATATATTACTTAATTAGCTTATTGAATTTAGACGTTCGTTGCTAGTAAACAAACTTCACTTCACATGCAATTGTTTGAAAAATTAACCAACAGATGCCGTGGCATCTGAAGTTCACTTTCGATGAAAGTGAACAACTTACAAAAACCTTATTTTTTTATATTTTCTAAAAAGTGGTCAACTACTGGTACATGGTCAACTACTGGTACTTTTACCTTACTGTATGTTTCGTTTAATTGAACACGATCGAATATTTGGCGAAGGATTAAAGCTATCAAAGTTATATAGCAAAATTTAAAAAAATTAGGATGATCTGAAAATCTCACTCATTAGATGTGTAAAAAAATTTCTAGGTAGACGATACATGCTGTATATGATATCTTCTGTTGACCTGTGATCAATCAATTTTGATATTAAATATAATTTGAAAGGATGCTTCGATACAAGAGGGTGGCTTCATGTTCAAGGGTAATGAATTTTCGAAGGTGAAGGTAAATGGAAATTCTGACATGGATTATTATTGTTTTATAATAGAGTGCGTTTCGAAATAATGATATCTCCACTGCTATCAGAAAAGAAACTGAACTTTAAGAATGGGAGAGCCCAAAGACTATAAAAAATTTCCACACTATAAAACAGAAATATATCCTTACAGTTGAAGATAATTTAAATCTCAAAAATAACGGAGTCCTGTCTTCCATTTTATAAATTCCGTTATGCATATTTCACTAGAACTTTTAAAAGAATTTAAAATTCAAAGGCAGTTTTTAAATAACGAAATCTTCAGAACCTACCAAAATCCGGTGGTTTGAAATTTAAATATTTAATTAAAACAACAGGTTCATTTTCCACTACGAAAGGTGAACGTAAATCATTGAAAAGCATAATCCGAAAAAAATTCTCGCTAAAGGTTTTACATAATAGCATTCTGAATAATTGGTAATTACGAATGGCTTGAAATAATCCGTCGCTTTTGTCAGTTTCATTTTTAACGTGTCCGATTTGTAACGCGGCTAAATGCTTTAAAACTCTCCGTCAGCGCTTATTAATCGCATTAATGCGACATCACGTCATTTTGAGTCGGATAAATTAGCTTTCATTCAAGTTTCAACATTTTCCCACTTCGACGATAACGATTAACAAAGAGAAACATTTCATACCGTTAGCAATAATACACTTTTTCCAGTTCATTGAATACATTCACTGTTCTGACTCTGAGAAGAAATATCTGGAGAAGCGCTACGATGGGTACGGAATTGAGGACTTGGATTCCTAATTATTCCGCCAAATTCCGATCCTCGTCACCACTAAATTATTAACATATTGTATCACAACAACTTTGTTTCTTTAAATAATGTAACACCAATTGTACACCTTCAGTTTAAAATTTTTGTACGGGTTTATTTTGTCTTGAACCTACTCTTTCAAATGGACTCTAGACCGCCGACGCTATAATACATGCATATATTAAATGATAACACTGGCTAACACGATGTTTTGCCCAAAGAATATTTATGCTGAATCTTATAGATTCCGTGGCAGTGAACAAGAATATGAAGTCCATTTGTCTTCATCAGAATCCATTTTTGAGAGAATCAGTTTTGTAAAACAATTTAAATTTTTAATTTTCAGAATATTTTGCGTTTTAACCGTAAAAGTTTTTTATGTTTTTTTGCACGAAATGATTCTACAAACTGTCCCAAATATAACGATGCATATTACTTTAATGTTATAAACATTTAAACATGTTTAAACAATGCTCAAACGAAAACGATGCCCAAAATGTATTAATATTTGTGGATATTTTCCTATTTATCTTAAAAGCCGAACGTCCAAATGGAATTCTAATAGCAGGTGGTGATACAGCAGACATTTTCCTTGAGGAAACCATAATTGAAATTTGCAACATAAGTTTTGTTTTCGACTAAGAAATTAAAATATCTCAGCAAGACAAAACGTACTGCCAGCGGTTCGCAACGCAGCCGTTTCATCCGCGCTTGTATTATATGCAGCCTACAGCACTTACACGCACATTTGTCGCTTATGAGTTACTTTCTAACAAGAACGCTTTTAACATTTAACATTTGGCCATGTAAATAAACAATATTGTTCAATTGCATTTACAATATGAAGATTAATTATACGAGCAGCGAGAGGAATTATTTCCACTTCACTGACCGACGGGTACAACGACGCTGAGTGTTGTCAAAACAAACTTAGCGGTCCTCGGCGATTGCACCATTCAGATGTTCGTCTCGTTGCTCCTCTAATAATAATAAGTTGTTTAGATGTTTGCCTCGCTATTAGTTTGCCCTCGAACGCTGACGAATAATCAGTGCTCCGTGATCGAGTTCAAGCATTATCACCTATTAGTGCGTGTATAATATTTTCGAAGACGAAATTGAAAATCACCAAATACCTCTCTTTTTCTGCGCTACTTGGCAATTCATCTTTACAATCGCATTAACCCTTAGTTAGCGGTCGTTTGTGTGCTCTCAGCCACTAAACACTTTTACTGTTGTGGTGGTATGACCACTCTCAGCAACCAAAGCAAATAATCAACACGTTTCGGAGGTATATATAATTTTTACTAAGATTTTATTATTTTTGTTTTAACTGCTATTGCACATTTTGTTTTTAACGAAATACGACCGCAAAGGGTTAATGAAAAGTACTACAAGCGAAGTGAACTATTTCTTTTGGCACAAAAGCTTTAATATGTAATTCTAATAGTATTTTATTTGCCGAATTCAGATATGTAATCTGTTTTTCTCCATCATGTAGGTTTTTTTTGTGACAAGCACTTTTATATTTAATAAGTCGTATAATCTTGAACTTGAAAATGCAATTGAACGATATTGCTTATTTATATGATGAAATTTTACAAATATACTTCTCTATTTAATGTAGCATTATTGTCGTGAAATAACTCGTAAACAGTGAATACAATTGGAAAGCAAGCTGCATATCATAATACTAGCGCGGGGTAACGATTGCGCTGAGAATCACTGGCGGTACCTTGCGTCGTGCGGAGTTAGCTTAATTTCTCATTGTCAGCCTAAAACAAAACTTGTGTTGCAACTTTCAATTATGGTTTCCTCAAGAAAAGTGTCTGCTCTTAGCAATTTGGGTTGCAATCTTGCTGATAGCAATCCAAGATCAAAATTGTAAAAAAAAATGTCCAAAGCAGTCTTGCCGTCTTCCTGTGGTCTATTTAAAGCCTATAATGGATTTCTATACATCTGACCCGATCTTCCGTCGTGCTGTGCTACGAAATCTTCGAGTTTTCTAGTCGAATGGAAAATAGAATAGAAGCCGGGCACACACGATTCACCGCGGACATTAGCGCGGTTCATTAACGGCCTTGTAAATGACTCAACTCTGTCCCCCTTGCAAAGTCATTAGCATATCCTTAGTCGAAAAGTAGTATCTGTTTTATAAACCAAGAAACTTTTGCACAGTAATATTGTCTTCCGTTGGCATAAATTCTACGCGGGAAACATTTACATCGTCCTGAAAACGTGCAATAATTACGTGTAATTCTTGCGTGCTGCACTTATTCATAATATCAGGACTGTGATTTAAATACAAGTTGCGCCCATTGTTAGAGGTTGCTGCATCGTGTGCACATTCTTAAAAGCAAAACTTTCTGGTTTGTGGTGGACATTGTGTACTTAAAGAGTACTTAAGTAATCATAAATTAATATGAACTAAGAGGGTATATAAAAGTATAAAAAATTTGAAGTGCAATTCTAGTTTATAAAAATGAATGCAGAAATCCAGAATGATCTCAGGTTACCTATCCCTGTATTAGTTATTAAAATATCCACTTTAACTACCAAGATAAAAAAAGTTTACTCGACAACACTGTCGAAGCATGAAAGCAACATAGATTCTTTAAAACAGATTTTTTTCAGATATTTCCTAATGTATGTTCCTGATCAATTACTGTAGAATAGTAGGTTAACATCTTTTCTTTTTGTTGAGCGAAAAACCATTGAAGCGAAAATAATTACTTTAAAATTACGTTGTTGGTTCCCAGGGCTAATACTGGTAATTAAGTATTAACTAAGAAAATTACCTTAAACCAACAATTCCATTGTCTAAATTTCTTGCAATATATCACGTCGGAGATGTCGTTCAGAGGCTTTTTAGAAGTCTCATTTTTTAGTACTATCGAATAACGATTTGTAAACGTCGATGCAATGTCACTGATTTCAGACCGCTACCAAAAAAGGCAGAACACGGTGCCCCCATCACGAGTAACAACAAATACGATTTGTTATTCGGCGTGACGACAAGCGAGGCGTTGTGGAAATTCGCTGAAAAGGACGTGCAACAAGGATTTGAGGGTGAAAGGCGAGACAGGATCATCAGGACGTATGTCAGGAACGCCTACGTCTATCACCTTACGGAGATATTTTATACGGTGAGGAAACTCTCTCTGCTTTCTTTCCGTTGCAGTTGTAACCGCGTATAAATCCGTCGTACAATTCTTGGAGATATCGTTTACTCTAAACTGAAACAATTTTTTCTCCCCCAAAGTGTTTCGCACTTTCTGTAAAGAAATTCCGTGGCTTCTTTATGCTCGGCAAAGTCCTTTACAGTCTTGTCATTATTTTTCTGTGTATTAGTGTGACGTTTCGAAATTTGTATTCTCCCGAATGGAGGATAATTTAAATAGTGAATTAATATTTGCATGAATTGTGAGGAAAAAGTTCCAGATTTTAAAAGGTTCTTCTTACTTAAATTCGAGAACTACGAGCGTGAAATTGTAATGAAATGTGAATGCAACAGCAGTGTTATTATTCAATTGAAAATTCAATGTAAATGTTTTCTGTTACCTTCAAAAAGTTTTTTCGTCATTTTATTTATTAAAATTATTTCCGTCCGCTCGAAAGAATATTTAATAATTGCCACAGAACACTGTTCCAACATAAATGCAGTCGAGAATTCTCAGTTAAAATTCATAAATTCGTAACAATTTATAGGTACATCAAGAGTACAGAGAATGAATAATTAAAATTCTCGAAACCATAAAAAATAATTGGAATAATAATTATACCTTCCACATTCATTACGTAAAAGCGACTTTTCCATTCGTCATCGACGAGACCATTTAATCGATCCGTCTTTTGTATCCGTTCATTTGTGCCACGTGACTCTATCTTCTTCCTGTTATCGGCCAATTTAATTACGTATTATACCTGCCTCGTACAGGTATCTCGCTCATTTCACATCACGAAATGACGTACATTCCACGGTCTCCCGGTCGTGATAAATAAAACATTCCGTTATCTCCAGCGCTTTCGTTCAACGTTACGATTTCCATGTATACACAGGGATGCAACGGATAAATAAGAGAGAATTCATGCGACGATATGTAACGTGCAGAATCGTAGGCTCATTTCGATAGTGTTGCTGCAATTTCAGATAAATATGATAATGTCATTCGTCTTTCGGAAATTCCGATGAACGGCGCGCCACTTTTGGAGATTATTTCCGACTGTCGCATTCGTTTCCATGGCCGTTTATGCGATCGGTGGAAATAGAATAATATGCGGTGAATATTCAACCGATCCGCTGTGCTATCGTGTCCCATGAAAATATTGTGCCTCGGCAGTGAGCATATAATTATCCATTATCGTAAAATAACATTTAATTACAAATTGCATACGGCTCGCGATTACCCTCGATAATAACGAAAGCTGCGGAAATTCGGATTTCATTTGCCGCTTTATCGATTCCACGTTTTAAGTACAGATCTTTTGCATAGGACGTAACAATTATGTTTTGCGATCGGTTTCCGAGCGTGCCGCGAGCATGAAAATACCGTGGCTTTATGACCTTTTGATAGCAATAATTTTAATGGAACTTTGGCTGTGTTGGAAGTATGACAATTTCTTTTAAATTAATGGGAAAATAGTGGAACATTTTGGGGGGAGGATATGATTTTATTAAATGTCATTTTTATTTGAATTGAACAAAATTAATAGGAAGCTGTGGAAATATCGAGATTTCTACAGAAATGTGTTTTTTTAATTGTCATAAGGATGGAAATAACTTAGACTCTCGATTTGCCGCCTAAAGGCACATTAACGTTGATATTTCCGAGTATTATATATTGTAAAAATTGCCCCCCATAAAACGTATTAAATTTCTAATAAACGTAATAAATTCAAACTGAAATTAAAAATATATATTCTAAAATCTACCGTACTCGGCCTCGTTTAAATTTATTTTAATTATTCGGCTTTTTAGACCAAAGTTATTCGGAGAAAGTTTTGTGGTTTTAACTGATCCGTGCCGCTCTAGAAACACATTTTCGCTATACTCCTGTTTAATAGAGCCATTGAATTCATTTTCAATTATTATTTTTGCAATTGTATTAATCTTATTGTTAGTAGATTTCCATAGAATACTTTAGAAAAAATTCGCATTCTGACGAACATTAGTATTTTTAGTAATTTCTTCGCACAATCAAATATTTTTCCCGCAAAAAAATATTCCGGACGCAGATGCAGCATTAGTGTTACATTATTCGAAGAAACATTGTTGTTTTATATTTACGGTTTGACTATTATCGTGATTTTGTTTATGATCTAAAATTTTCGAACCACCGAGGTTATTAAATAGTACTTTAAGAAAAGTCTCTCACAGATGACGAGGATTTGAATATCGAGCCCATTAATTGTAAAGAAACATTCATGCGTTCATTAATTCAATTACTGTTAGAGAGAGGACCAAGTATCTATTCAAGTAGATAAGTCACGGCGATGGATGGATTATTATGGATTAGACTTTGGTCCCAGGAAGGGTGCTTATGGTGAAATTGATAGAGGTTACAACGTTTAATCTATTGCAACTTTATGTTAAATGAAATGGCAGTATAATCACGAAAGCTAGGCTTTACTTTGGCGTGGTCATTCTTTCAGCCCTAGCAAAGGATGTCGTTCTTATATCAAATCCAATTACCCGTTTTGCATGTTTATTTCTTTAAAGTCATTTTAACTGAGTATATATTTGAGATAGCAAATATTGGGAGCCCATTTTCTCTTAATATTTGTCCTGTAATAATCGAGGAACACTGCAAAGCGACTATATTCTCTATGTTGAATAGCAAACCCTATAGAGTCGACACTCGTTATATAAATGTGCAAGAGTTTGTTATTTCTTTATGTGAGATTTAATTAATGCTTCAATATTTTTTCTTGATTAGCAGATCGCTTTGATCGCGATACTTATTAAATTATAAAATAAAATATGTTCCTTTTTATTATTCAATATTTAAAATTTATTTACGCTTAATGCACATGCTTTCGGAAAATATCAATAAAATGCTTTAATAACGTTCGCGGCCGGAGTCGGTCATGGAACGGATGATAAAGCTTGTATTAAAAATTTAATTAAAACTACTTTAATGAACACTAGTCGTCGGTTCCCTTTGACACAGAAATAATTAATCTTATATCAATGGTACCAAGCTCAAAGTAGCTGAAAGTCATAACATTATTGTTGCCAACGCGAGCCGTCGACCGTAGACGGCGAATAGCAAGGTGGACCATTGTCAACATTGGCGCGGCGGCTCCGAAGGAGAGTCACTTGACCACGGGCGCTCGTAGAGAACGGACGTGCGGCAATCGCTCGGCGCGTACGTCGATTATTAATATATTTGATTATTGGGCTACACGTAAGCGGCTTCGGGACTATCGAGACTAAGCATCGATTATGATCCTTCCACTTAGCGGGGGTGATCCTGTCGATGGATTTGAATACTGGAAAATCCAGTTACTTGGACTCGATTAGTTAGTGGCGTGTTTATTGTCGATCGTGGATCGAACAATATTCATGTGACCACGTCCGAGCACCTTACAGTCATATGCCTTTCTCATTGTTTTATATTTGATTATTATATTCGCGTCGCCGAGCGATTGTATTTCTACGTTGCGGCCATTTGTATTGACCATATGTCATTGTAATATATTTGGAAATATAAGATCTGAGTTTTGAATCAAATGTGTGTTCCATTGTATTCCCGAGCGGCTGCGTCCACTTTTTCGGAACCGACCCCTACACGCCGAGGCCGTGAAAATAATATGCGAAAATTCGATCTAATCGAATGAATTTCGTTTTGGACACACGATTGGTTGGTCTCTTCGAGCGCCTGGCGTGTGTTGTCGTTTACAATTATGTTAATAGTGATTAGCTTGAATTTCTTGAAACACGTGATATCACATCAGCAGCAACCCTTTACAATTTACTGAAAATCGTCAAATATAAACGACCACCAGTTTGAATTCATTAAACGACGTTATATTAATCTAACGGCGACGAAATTGCGTTAACAGGTGCGCCTTTCATTTTTGACAGAATTGAAATATTCTGTTGGCAGGTCGTAAACGAGTACACGGATTGGGAGCGCACGGTCCAACATCCGGTAAACACAAAAGACGCTTGCGTTCAAGCTCTCAGCGACGCGCAATTTGTTGCGCCGCTAGTACAAACTGGTGACCTTTTCACTTTGAGACACACGAAGAAACCCAACAATCCTCACATAGCACCGATACCGGAAAGCGAAAAGGAGCCGATGCCGAAGACTTACTTTTACGTCTTCGATTATCAGATGAAGGACGGTGATTACCCTCAGGTAAGTAAAATATGTTGATATTGCAATTATTGGATCGGGAATCCTCTCCAGTAGACTGAAAATTGATAGTAAGGTTAGAGATATAATAATGATATATTGTGAGATAATAATAATAATTAATAGGGTGCAAGGGTAAACGAAAAGTAATGAAAATAGCAGTACTAGTACTGCCTAATAATTTTTTTTTTCAGTTTTCGAGCCAGATTCGGAAATTGAGTATTATAAGCCAATTTATTCATGTTTGTTCGACAAGGATAAATTATATTAATTCTTTCATTAATTTGTTTAAAGTATTCTGATTCTTCTGTGTGATTCTAATTTGGCAATTTTAATTTTAATATAGCCTCGGACCTTTACATGTGTAAATTGGTGTTGTGACGTATGCGATTAGTTACATTTTTACAAATATCAAAAATACAGCACTAATTCCCAAACGTGGCACACCCTGAATAATCTCAAATCAGCGATTATCCTTTTGTGCAATTTTACACTTTTTCCCAAGTATTCGGTAAAGAAAGTCTCCGGTTATTAATTATCTCGACGCTAAAAAATTGAACAAACCATAAATCATTATTTTCATGGGCTTACTATAAATTAAGCCCGAAGGATGCATTAAATTCCTACGTAATAAGAGCGCGTTCACTCGCAGGTGTTGAATTCATCTCCGCTTTTCATCCTCCTCGAGTATCTTACATCCATCGATGCTTCGTCGATGCACTTAATTATGGAATATTTAATCGCGTAGTATAAAGCATAAGATTGCGCGGGATAATTAGATTGGTGGCTCATCCAGCGATACATAGAGGAGAATAAATCAAGCCCCTCAAACGTCATTAATAATCCGGCTTCTCGTGATATATATATTTCACTGCATGACGGAAAATTTCGAGGCAATGGCGTATATACGTAATGCACATAGCCAAGCCACTTCCTTCGTATTTAAAACGAATGTATTATACGCCGGAACTACAAGTTATACAACGAAGTTTAATCTACTTCGGAAAGTTCCTCTACATCGCGTGAAGTATGGTTTCCTGGCGAAAAATCTGTATAAATTATGCACGGGATTATTGTTTTACGATATTCATTTACAGAAGTAAGTTTACACAGCCACGTACTTCATAATAAACGTGGAATTCGGTAAGCGAACCTATTTTTCAATAACTGGAGTGTCAATGTTTTAACGGTAGGGGAGGTCATTTTACGAGTACTGCAGAATTTTATTAAGAGATGAACAAGGAACATTTATATTGATTAAAAAGTCAGGAATACTATAAACTCGGAAACCCGCAAAACTCGAAATCCACAGAAATTCAGAACACAAAGAGAAGCAGAATGGCAAATCGCAAATCGGAAAGTCCATAGAAATTGCAAATAATCGCTAAAGGATCCCGAATCTCGCAATTCTAGGATGTGCATTGTATATAACAATCACACCAGTCCACTGATAGATCAGAATTAAACTTACATATTTTAAAAATACTGTACTGACATTTGAAAAATATTGGATACTTTGCAATTCTTGTGAAAATGCTTCACGTTAAATATTTTCACAGTTTTATTTTAAAGTATGAAAACACAAACAGTTTCATTTTTCCTGAAACAGAAAATACGCAATCAGGCAAAGTATCATTCAGAATAATTTTCTGTTTGGCCTTAATAAAATCAGTCTTAGGAAGAAGGAAAATAATTGAAAGCATAATCGAGGAAGTTTAATTACCTTCAAATAAGTTTTGCTCGAATGAAACGTAAATTTAATTTACGACACAAACGTCTGCATTCTCGGTGCGTCTACTTCCGGGGCATATAATTCCACGAACGTGGAAGCAACGAAAACATTTATTCCACGGGGTTCCATACTTCCCTGCTTTACCAGCAATAACGCTTTTTGTGTTCTCCAAAGAGCCAACCGGCATTCTCGACAATTTCAACGAAATTGCATTAACATATTCGCGATGTTCGTGAATAATCGTCACTAATGCCAAATAATGTCTTTGTCGGTAATGGAATTTGCGAGATCAAAGATGTAAGATTAAAGGCCGGAATAAAACATACTCACGCTTTGTGTACCATGACAGCCTTGTTCTACAGTAATTGTTGTGCTGAAAATTTGCAATCAAATTTACATCATAACGAAGCGTAAACTGTATCACAATTCTAAAGTTTATCGGACAGTTCAGTTTCTGCAACAGTTAAAAAATTCATTTTTGTCAGTGAACGCAAAAAGTCTTGCCGCAAATTTTATTGCTGCTCATTTTTCATTTTCAATTTGCTAATGCACACTGTAACAGGATATGTAAAGTAGGCAGTTAAATATGTCGGTTATCTTCATTCTCTGAGATAACGTACAATTTTTTACGATAATAGTCGAATTACTTCATTCTCATGCTAAAATGTACGTATAAAAAAATCGAGCAAGATTGAAGTACATAGTAGAATTTTACATATTTATTAAGACTCTTTAAATAAAGGAATAATACATAATTCGACAATTTTCAATGCGTTTCGTTAAGCACCTAGTATATAAAGTATAACAAAATTATATCATTATTTAATTTATTTTTGTCCTCTCGTGTTTCGCAGAGAATAAATTACGAGAAAACTTGCTATCAGAAAAGTCGACATATTTTATGCAAACGCGTCTCGTATGAATTCATTGTTATTTTACATCGGCTAATAGACGAAAAAAAGGAAAATTCTCTTTGTTGGGCCATACCATTTATTACACCTTGAAGTTTCCACTTCTGTCCACCACCCTCATTGCACGTTAAACCATACAATTACCGTACTGTAAGATAATGTACCCTGCAGCATTACATTACTGTGCCTTATACCGTTTAAACATACACCATAACACGATACGAAAACAAAATACACAAATTTGTGAAATTATCTCTAAGGTCTTTTTTATGTATTTTTTTTATATTACTTATTTATCGAATTTACGACGGGAATTTGCAAGATTACTTTTTTAACGATAGTCATATTCCAGGGGTGCTTCTAATCTATATAGTAACTTAATTTTAACATATTCAGTAACATATTTAAAATTGCAGAAATTAAATATTCACATGGCAGATTTTTTTTTATTAAATGCCACACCTACCTCCATTTTTGACTTACATTTTATTTTTATTATTATAACCTTTAACTTCATGCTTGCCAATTTATTCTCAAATGAAAAATTTTTAATTAAATTCTCTGTAGCTTTAATAATTAACTGACTTCCTCATTTTAATTGTTCGAGATATTGCTGTTTTATTACCACTTTTGTAATTCCGTATGAATGATCTATTTGGTATTTATCCTGAGAGCGGAAAAGTACACGTTTAAACATCCTTTATGGAATCAATTTTTAATAAGGATCGTTTAATTTTTGAACATAATACAACCCGCTGTTTTCAGATGGAACTTTACATTCGTAATGAACGAAATTTTCAAATTATGGTATATCTACCGGCGAAACTAATTTCGCAGTGCAAACGTTAACGAGCGAAAAGTTTTTCATTTTCTGACATTTTTCATGGTAAAGTGCGCTGAATTAATTAGACACGGTGTACAATACTAATTATTCGTTTAAACATACGCGCGTGAAACGCGAGATACACGGGAGTGCTTGATATTTTTTAACTCGAAGATCCTCTGATACTTGTTTTTCCCGTTTATTTCACCTATTCATTCCCATTGCTTCAATTATGTGAAAAATATATCAATTCTTTGTTACAATTTGCTCACTTCATTCGTCATTCCCGTTCTGCGAAAACTTTCCAGCCTGCTGTAATTCATTAACGTGCGAAGTGCAACACTTGAGAACGCGCGAGGGTTGCTTTTAACAAACCGTGATAGAAAATTGCACGAATTACGTTGCGAGTTCAGCATCGGTTGTGAATGTACTAACAAATTTTGCGAATCTAACTTTCTCTCGAGTTTTCATTAAAACTGTGCTAAAATACCGCCCGGTGTATCATTTTCACTCTTCATTCTTATAATTAGTACATTTTGTTGTATGATATATAACATGGTGTAGTATAACTGAACAAATAAATATTTTATAGTTTGCCGATTAGAAGCAAAATATTAACACATTCGCACTGGGTCTTTCTTCCTGAAACTTTTTTATAAAACGCAGGAAGTTAACGATATAAACATATTTCAGCATATTAAGTACTGTCATGTAATTAATTGTTCAAAAAACACTGTTATATGATTTACATAAACTTATTAGCGAATGTAATAATGTGCCACTGTCATATACAATCCCGTTATCTAAGAATTTATCTGCGGAACACACATCTCTGACAAAACAAAAATTTTCATTTCTATGCAAGATTTACATGAAAAAAGAAAATTCTCGTTTCCCGGTGCAAATCTGTTAACATCGCTAATTGCAATTCGCGAAGATGGCTTATCCACATTAAAAACTTACCGCTTCACTGTTCCTTTTATTTAAGATAATAATTTTGTATACTTTCTCGCAACTTAAACAAATGTATAAAATCCCATAGCATTATTTTTACTTCTCAAAGTGTACAATTTGTTTTTAATCTTCTCTTTCCGATTTTCCTTTGCGCTCGTTCCGCATCACCAGTCTGCATCATTCTTGCAAAACACTAAAACATCGGAGCGATATTTTGACCTATCCCCCATGGAATATTCATTGCATCGCCGAGTGCACCATGAATTATCCGTGAAATATGTTTTACCATCAGGTTACGTACCTAACGGCACATCTGTATAACATAATTCTTTTAGAGTACATCAAAGTGAAACGTCAGAAGCAATGGCCGTCAGAAATAAGAGGGAAAAATTGTTCACCTTGCAGAAACGCGCATTGCATGTGCGGGGATGGTGAAGAACAGCGCTAGCTTATCTCTCGGCCAAAGCGCATTAACTGTTTCACCATTCTCCGCCTTGAATTTTACACAACTGCAAACAATCATCCGCTCATAGCATGATGCATAATTATTACAGTACAGGACATTCCACGCGTACAGGGTGGTGCTTCTTTTTTTCGTTGTTGAAACGTATGCTTGAACAGAAACAAAACAAAAAGTGGAGGGGAAAAAAGTACGAGTGAACAGTGGACACAGAAAAGGACCATAAGTTGATGTAATTACGTGATTTCGCTCTTCTTTGTGCTTTGTTTAAAACGTCCGCGAAACTGGTGTCCATGACAGAGAAATTACGAGGGCAATTCTTGGAGAATTCACTGTTAAATCCTGGGAATTTTTACAAAGTAAAAGCTCCCTTAAATTATCTACTATTCTCGTGCAGGGCACTCGAAGACTGAAAAGGTACGTAATTTCAAACTTTACGAGTTTTTGCCACGATTTCAATAAATTGCGGAGGAAAGATTCACCAAAGTCCGTGTATATTGGAATCGCAATGAAATACGGTAATTACACTGATGTAACCTAGTACCATTTGATGGGCCGGTAGACTTTTGATGTTTTGGTGCGATGTTGAAATACGCCATAATTATTGGTTGGATTATTTATTAAAAGCAATAGCTGTACAGTGGGAGAAATGTACTTGAGTACTGACGACTGTTCTGTAAATGAAAACGTATCGCAGAAGAGATAATTACGGTTTCAACTTTTGGATTTGAACTTCCATTTCTGCCTTTTTAAATGGACGCTTTACGTTCAAGGATGTTAAACATCGATCAGTGTTTGACGATAGCTCCAGGTATAACGATTTTAGTGTATTGAAACAAATTTTAGCTTTGAAATACCTTATGAAAATTAACCATTCGTGGAAATTACTTCCGTGAACTGACGATATCTGCGATTCTTCCCATACTTCAGTATAAAAACTGTGTGAAACACACGACAATGAATATTGTATTGATTGTATTGTTCGCAAAGCTGAATCACAGGAGATCGATGAATGTGAATTTTTCACAAGTGAAAAAGGTTTCGTTCCGAGATTTTATTTTTCAAACGTTTACGGGAATCAAACCTTTGGCTCAATAAATTTATTTTGTATCCCAGGCAGTGAATGGAAAATAAATACACTTCGATGAGTCCCCCGAAACAATTTTAACGTAAACATTTAATTACACGAATATCTGGTGCAAAAAAACCACAAAACGTGAAATTGAATAACGCGTACAATTGACAAAACGTTGGAGAACAACAATGATAATTGGGAACTTTTTTTTTATCTCTGCGAAAAGCATCGATAAGGAAGAAAATCATGACTTTCGTAGTGTTCTTCACTTTCACTGTTATCGTTTTATGAAATATCCCGTTATTCAATTCTAATTATTATTTTAAATTTTTCACTTTACGGATTCACACCTTCGTTAATAGTAGACTCTTGCCACCTTTTTCCCCCACAGAAGAGAAAGCGTGAAATATTTTATAAACGAATAATCCTACAGTTTTGCACCGCACCTCAGGTTGAATACGGGTAACGTTCACATGCGAGTGCACAATGAATTTGCACGAAAAACTGGCGATTCCGCAAAATCATATCGCGGAAATGACAGTTAAATTTTCGCGCGAAGATTTTATTCGATATTTATAAATTCAAAACTCGAAATACTTGGGACCTAAAATGTTTCAAAATTTTAGAACAAAAGGCGAGTTCGCGAAAGTGTTAATTTTGCATCTATTCCTAACAAAGGATGAATGCATTTATATGAAGAAATAATGTCTTGCAACAGAGATAAAATGGTTAGAGAGCGTTTTTTATTTTCTTACTTTCCGACCGTGATAAATAAGGACGCTTTGCACTATTTCTTTTTCTTAGGATTTTTTAATTTCAATTTATTGCAATATAAAATCGTTTAATTTCATTGTTAAGAATCACTATGATATTCGATTTTGTTTTACGATCACACAGATAGTATCCGATCGCGCATCGAATACAACATCATGAAATACGATATTGACAATCGCAATGTCTTGAAAAGAAAGAATTCTATTACAAATATGAGCAAATTGAGACACTGTATTTATTGATTCTTACCAATGCCAATGTTTCGAAAGATGTCTCTAAATGTTTTCCAATAAATACTTTAGCAGGTTTCATACTCTGATGCATTATTACTAAAAGTGATTTTTGGATGTCTACACATGCACAGTACCAGTATCCAAAATACCTAGCCACATGAAAAAAAATACATTCATTTACGGTATTAATATTTATTGCATGTCGTTAAATAAAAAATATTTTTTTTTCTTTTGTTGATGTCGCATTATCGGGGAACAGATCTCAAACATTTTCTTCGAAGTTGTCCAGGACAAGGTTTGCATTTATCTTGATTAAAATCTACCATTTCAATTCAATCTTAATTTCAATAAAATTTCTCTGTCCACGTTTTTGTGCAACTCTTTTACATGCGGTTTGAGAGTAATAAAATATTAAAAAGCTCCTGGTTGTTTCGTAACAATTCCGAATTTCTTCGAACCTTTATAAAATCTTGTTGGACATTTTAACCCCTTAACTTAGAATAACGTGTGACACACGTGAGGCGATAAATGGAATACGGAATTTTGAAGTTTTCTAATAACTATTAAATTGAATATATCAATCGATCTCCAGACGGTAAAATTATTTCTATAATATTGATATTGCAGTCAGTTGTGTCACATGTTAAAGATCAGAGAGAAATTTTTATTTCTCGAATTAATTCTGGGGTATTACGCACACTGACAAAATAGAAATCGTTAGGCAAGGCGTTAAATAAAGTAGTTCTCTTTGAATTCTTCAGACAATTTCGCTTCCTTTAGCTTCGAGAGAATAGTGATTCTATGTTTGAGAATCGTTCATACGTAGACGTAAAATTGGAACTGTCGAAGATACTTACGCTCTATAAAAAAGATCTGAACTATAGTTCCACAACATCTGTCCGGGAAATGTAGCAGCGACGATAACAAATAGGAAAACAAGTGCGTACAGGGTATATTGTATCGCGTCGTCGATTTTCGTTTCTAACATTAACGTTCTAAAGAGCTGAGAAACGGATAAACTTAAAGCGTCTCTAAATATTACATAAACTTAGAAGATTAGTGTATTATATCTTTGAACTTCTTGTACGTGTACCTCGGGCAATCTTATGAATTTTTAACGCAAATAGAAAATATCGATCTTTCGTAAATTTCGCTGAATAAATTAAAATGACAACTTAATAACCGTTCTTCCATTATTTCAGATACAAAGCGCTTGAAGGTAATTAAGTGCATTGTTCCAAAACCAGAATTAATTTCGATTCGCATGTGTCAGTGATAGCAATTAAGAGTGGGACTAACAGCGTTAAATCTATTATATTTAAATATATTAAGTAAGTATTTTAAAAAGAGACGAATCAAGAGAAGAAAAAGATGATCAATTAAGTAATTTATGTTTTGTAAGATAGACGTTGAATATTCAGTCTATGACTCCCCTGTATATTCGGGGAATATTTATTATAAATTAGGAAACCGAAATTTCGTGGCTAACTTGATAGTTTTAATGTAAAATAAAGAATTCGACTTACTTGGAACTCAATAACCGCAAAGCCAATGACGCCCAATAACCACTGTATTAATAAGGAGTACGTATAACAACAATTGATCACTGCGACGTACCTTCAACGATAAACAGTATAAATATGTTTATTGAACACGTCGTCATGAAATGCAGTATTCAAGTGTGGTACATGAATTGTGCCAGTTAGATATATGTATATAAAAAACGTGCAACTTTACATTGACATGTTAAAACGACAATGAATCTCGTTATTTGTCCATGTTACAAATTTTGCCTGAAGACATTAAACTTTGGAACAATTAAAATAATGATATAATGGACATCGTCGTTGCAATTTTCCATTGGATGGACTGTTTCGTATGTTCATGGAGAAACTAACTTCATGATTTCCGCGTGGATGTCAACGAAACGTTTAAGTTTCGAACGAATTTTGTATTTTGTAAGAGCCTCGGATCTTCGGTCCACGAGGTCGTCGAAAATCCGCTCAAGTTGATACCTGAGAAAGTTTTAAATTTATCGCCAAAAATTGGTGGATGTACAATTCGGGAATCCATTCTACGAACGCAGAAATTTCCCATTTTTACCGACGTGAAAAATGAATTATAGTTTTATCTGGTCTTTTTACGTTTTTTCATTTATTCGCGTTTGCAAATAATCTATGCTATATATGACGAAATTCTGATAGTCGAAGTTTAAACACATAATTTCTGATCGTTTTAATTATTCCTGTTATTGATGGTTTGACTAAAAATGACTTTCAATTTTTTTTATAGAAATACGTTATTGTTAATAGTTTGTTTTAGAACGGAAGTCGAAGTAAACTCACAAATTATTTTTTAGCTGTATTACTTCTCCTTCTGTGCCACATAGAATAATAACAAAATCCAATTCTTTAACTGCAGAGATAATCAAAATGAGAAAGTTACGTGTCCATTTCCTTCCAACTGATAACGTATCAGAATGTGATATAAAAATACGCAAAGTATTCCAGAAATGATTACCATCTTAAATATGAAATGTTAAAAGCTGTTACATTTACCAACCCCTTGCTCAACGAGTTTTTTCGTGACTGCGTCTGCCATAGTTAAGCATTAAATTTCTAAAATAAAATTTCTATTGGCCTCTGCTGTATCATAAACTTGTAAATTAAAACGAAATAAAATTAGTATCTTGAAAATAAGTTTGTGCTGTCATGTCCCAATAATTTTTTGTACTTTGCGGTTTTAAGAAAATCCCATGTTCTGTTATTCCATTTCTTTCCAATTCTTTTTAAAATATTTAAGATGATAATAATTGCTGGACAGACTATTACGAACAACAGTACAATATAAACATTGTAAAATATTCACAATTAAGGAAATATTAGGGGGACCGGAAAGTAATGTCGTTTGTTTTTTACATTAAATTCGAACAAATAAATTTTTAAAAAGTTTTTATATTTAATGAATGATGCAATCACCCTCGTTATCAAGAACCATTTGGCATCTACTGTGCAAATTTTCACCGCCGGATCGATACAAATCAATTGATTTTTTAGAAAAATATCTGGAGAAACGATATTACTTTCCGGTCCCCCTAATATAATAAAATTTGATAACGATATCGTTTTCCCTGAAAATAATCTCAAGGAAAGTAGTATAAAGTATACAAAATCCATAAAAAAAACGCAGGCTTATCTTCTCACCCAACAACAATATACATTCCACAAGCGTGTGTCATGAAAGACATAAAAATCAGATCGCTTGATAATATCATTATTGATGCCGTTGCAACTAAGAATATCATATGGAAAAGAATTGGATAGAAATATTTTTCTGCGTCGATGAAGTACTCTGCCATAAATGGAAGACGACGCGGTCGAGGTTCGTTTAATGGCGCAAATATGTCGAGAATGCAAGGTAGCATATGTAGGGTTGCGAACGAAATAACCAGTATTTGTAAAATGACTGAAATATAAGAAAAATTCTTTGAATAATTGTTTCTATGAGAAACTGAATTTTAATAAACTTGAATTGAAACTTGAATTTTAATAAACTTGAAGGGTGACAGAGAGAAATTAATGGACGAGTCTGCATTTAATTTTATGGCATTGCTTTCCGTTAATCGTGTGTATGTAGTAATTACTTTGACATTTAAAAAAGTAGCAGGCTGTTAGTCGTTCGCTTCAGTATTAAGTTTATTCAGAATATAATTTTGTAGGCGATTTCTGGCCGCGGTGTTCGTCCCAGGTAAATAGGCGTTTGCTTGTCGAGCGATGCCTGGTTTGAGCATATTTTTAGAAAGTAAGAAAATGTTTGGAAAAACTCGTGTGCTAAAAGGAGCGTAGTCCACGCAAAATATTCTTGGGGCACTGGAGAAGCGGGGGCAAGTTTTATTGTATTTTGGCTATAAGGAGGCAGCCACCCCCGCCCGGCGGGGAGTGAGTCTTTGCCTGTTTACGTTGTCGAAGTTACGTTTTACTGTTTTGCCACGCATTTGTTATTTCGATTATCTCTACAGTTTGTCAATTATTATCTGGTTGCATTAAAGTTTGTTAAATTTCATGCTCAATCCATACCGATCTTTTTCGCTTTCTCTTTCACCCTACAATTTCTCTACTCCCAACAGTAAGATACGTTTCAACTTACCAATATATATTTTTTCGCATAACATGCCCTTCCTGGTAAATTTGTATAAAATTTGTATTTCCTGTTGATCATTTAATAATTTCCAATGGTACTTTACGCTTTGCAAAAGTTCCTTGATCTGAAATTGACAAGATGAATTTAAGCATAGCCTAAAATTTGACGAATTAAGCGCAATAATGATCTGTTGCACTTTAATAAAACAGCGTTTTTTACAAGAAAAGAATAGGATAAAATAGTACTTACCAATTTCATGTTATACCATTGTGTGCAATACTTCACTAAACACACAACACCGGCGAATATAGGGGAAAGAATTTCGACAAGTAGGTTTATATCGTACTCCATAGCCCGAAGCTTTAACACCTAGAACACACTACTTTATGTCATGCAACCGAAATAAGAAAGGAAAGAAGAACAATACAATTGGACGTTCCACTGAATTACGATTCATATATCGTAACTGTATTTTCAGCGAAGTATACCTGTATGGCAAAATAATGAAACGCCAGTATTAGTATCATTGCTCTCTGAACGGAAATCACTTTCGGTTCGATATAAGGCCAATGTCCGACGAGCATCTGATAAAACTTAATCCTTCGGAAGCGTTCCTTCACGAAGAAGTCCATAACTCTAATGTTAGAACGTGTTTGAGCGAGAGTCACCTTCCAAGTGTACTTAAGTGATGACGAAAATTTTACTTACAACATTTCACCCTTCTTAGCAGTCCTATTGTTCGATAAATAATAGTCGCGCTATAAGATAATTGTGTTACAACAGATCTTAGGTAGGAATACAAGAGACGTATTATTTAGAAAAATAAAGGTAACAGCGAAGTTCTTGAAGAACGTAATACAAGTTGAGAGGAAAATTAATTTTTAGTATGTTTTTTGTCTCACTATTTATTGACAGTCGCATTGCAAGGGGGTCTTTCTCGGAGTGATGTTTTTCACGCTATTTTACACCCCATACGTGTCTTGTGTGCATTCAACTTTTAGTATTCATGATTGTCGCACCTGCGCGAGAATCTAATACCTCTTGCAAGTTTATGGAAACGGAGCCGCATAAAAATAGTATTCGTGCTTTGGACAGTAGTTAAAATGCATTTTATGAGTTTGATGGACTTTTCTTGCACGTTGGGAGAGTGAAGGTTTTCCGGTGAAGTTTTGAGCGATGACCGTACGGATTTATGGGGAATGAGCAATTAAATATCTGTCGTGGGCTGTTATGCCTTTCAGGTTAATGGGTATGTACATAGCTAATTATTATTTAAGCTAAAAAAGGGTATTTTGTAAGTCATTTGTAACTGCAGTTATGTAAGTGGTTCAGGTCATTTATTCTTTATGCTGAAATATTTAAACTTTTGTTTTGGGATGCGAGTTGATTTCTATGCAATCAGCAACATTGGGTTGCAACATAAATTCGTTCGGTTAAACTCTTAATACATATTTCTCTTTATTTCTTTGGTTCGAATTACATTCAATTAATTACGTAAGCGCCATCGTTGTTAATGACAGTTTGCCATTTCAAAGGCAATTGATTACTACTATTTGAATAAAAGTTCTCATTCTATGATTCAAAAAAGTTTGTATAAAAGTATTGACTTCTTCGTCATTGCTACATTTTTTTCCGTGTAATGTATTTTGAAATAAATAACAATCTAGGGAATGTTGTGAATGCGGAAAAACTGACCATTCGAGCTGAAAAATTTCTTCCTGCGTGATTTTTGCGGCATGCGGTTTCGCATTATCGTGCAGCAGCATCACTGTTCTTCGATTGACAGAACTAGATCTCTTCAGGTTTCAGCTGCAATCTTTGAAGCTGTTCGTAATACCGTTCTGCATGAACTGTTCCGTTACGTTTCGAAAGCTCATAGTATGTTATGACTTTATAATCCGAACACACAGACTTGAAAGAATCAAAAGCAGACCTCTACTTTGTTAGCGAACTCCCATGTTGTTAATCGCAGGTTTTCTTCCTCTATCTTCGATTCTTACAATTAGAAGAGAAATATGATTCTTGCAGCAACCGAACGAATCTATGTTACAACCCAATATTACATTTGTTAATGTAAGACACAATCTTTTTATAAAATATATGTTGGTAATATAATTTATAGTAAGATAATTTCGTTCCGAGTCAAGATGACAGAGAGTAATGTTCTCGTACCGGATGTTTCAAAATAATGTGTCCCTACCTACCAGGCGTTGTTCTCCACCTTCTGAATGACAGACATTTGTGAAAGAACCGGACCGCAAAATTCGAGAAAGGGTTAAAAATTAAGGTCGTACATTTCATTGGCTTATCGCATTCGCTCGTTGCGTAGATAAAATTTCTGAAAGGAACTATGGGTCGAATGAACACGTGACGCGTTGAATGAACAGTGAACACGAAAACGGTTCATTCCTTTCAGACATTTTACCTACGCAACGAGACGAATGCGATAAGCCAATAAAATGTTGGACCTTAATTTTCAACCGTTTCTCGGAATTTTCGTCCCGACTCTTTCACAAATATCTATCATTCAGAAGGTGTAGAATAACGCTTGGTAGGTGTTCACGAATTGTGTGATCTCAATTCGTGGTAGGAAACGCCTTTAGGAATGCGCTGGTTAAGCGTCTCCAAGATGTAGCCGTGGTAGCCAAGATTTATTTTTATATAAAATTACAAAGTATTTGTGGGTTGATGTCTCTTGTGTTTGATGCTTGCCTATGCGTGGCTGAAGCGATTCTGCCCGTCTCGCAGCTCAGCCATCCTCGTTCCGTCGCCCTCCAAGACCCCAAGCTTGGGTCCTTGGTGCTAGACGGGCGAGGATGGCCTCGCTCGTATTGATCGGCGGCACGTGTCCCAAAGAAATGGAAAAAAACCGTAGTGCGTCTCTCAATTTCAAGTTTAGCTTGAACAGTAGGTAGGGACACATCATTTTGAAACACCCTGTACAGTCTCGCAACAATAACGAAGATGTTCGAAGTATGAATCTCTGAAGCGTCTAAAGAATTCTGCCCCCGTCGCGACGGCCTGCAGGCATCGACTACATGTGAGACGCCTTCTTTCTTTTTCTCGAAAGGGTCCTTCGAGGGCCTCCTTTCCCCGAAAGAAGGGCAAGGGCCGTCTATCTCCCTTACTGGAGAAAGTGTCCTTGACGGTAACTAGACGTGAGAACGTCCGACTTTACGTGTCGTTTCCACGGAGTGTTGGGGCTTACACCCTTAATATGCCGGGTTCTACTATATGCACCAAAGGCCACTATTTACGAAATATTAATTAATTTCGGGGCACACTGAAGGTTGCCTTCGGGCCTTCGGTGGGCCTAATCCACGAACCATCCTCGCTGGCGAGTTTATACTAATTTGCTTCTTTGTTCATGGATTTTAAGTCCGTTGAGCCGCAAGTAAGCCGAGTGCACGCACACTAGACAAATTTTCAAACTCATTTTTCTCGAAAACAAAGCCTTGTATCAAACAATTTTATTCTATATTTTCCACTCAGTTTTTCATTTAGAAGCATCCCCTGCTCGGTTGTATCACCAGTTACGGGACACCCTGCATTTTATTATTTCTAAATATACTTCTACCAAATTGTAACGTATGTAGGATTGGTGAACGGACTTCCAGTAATAGCACTTAACACTCGGCGTAACACCAAATTAATATAAAAATAACTTTATTCTAATATCAAAAAATGGTTAAATATAATAAATTATAAGAACTATTGTGAATATAAAAGAAACTGAATACTTTAAAACTAAAATAAATACAAATACTTTAAAATGCAGAGGACCGATATAATTAATGTTGAATCGTGAGGGTCACTTTCTAAACTGAGCCACACGCTTCGGTCCTCTGCTGTCGCTGATTCGACCCCCCGAGACCGCTTATAAACGCGAAAGATTGCGTTCTTCGCAATCTCTCAACACACGCATATGCGTGTGCAACTTGCATCCTTCATGTATGCTGGTAAATCACAAAACAAGCTCAATTTTGCAAATTTTCGACTTACGATTAGACCAATTTCATAATAACCGGCACATTTGTCTAAAAAAGAAGTCATTCATGGATACACTTTATTCTACTGTTTGAATTTATTTTTTAATTTAAGATCTACCGGTCTATCATACTTTCGATAGATTCTTTGCGATATTTAGTTATACAGTCTGTACGGTATTAGTACATATTGCATATTTGTATGTGTAAAATAAATAATTTTCCACGTAAACACATGTGTCCATACAGCAAGTACATTGACTATAGAGTTTAAAAGAATGAAAGTGGACAATCAAAAAAAATATGTGCTATGTAAAGCGCTTTATTGTAAGGAAACTTTTATTTAATCGAGATCAATTATCATAGTTGATATAAACTTAATAAAACGCATATAGTTACTGCTGGATGAAGCCGTTCCTGTTTTCCTTTTTGCGTCAACGGACACTCGCATCATTGTCGAATGCTATACAGTACCGTGAAGTATGACAGCGACATTTGTATAATCTACGTCGAAATTACAGAATATTTGAGATTGTATAAAATTGCAATTTAACTCCACGTAATATCTCACCGTTGCAAAAATCTCCAACGAAGCAGTTAAAATGTTGGCAGCGGTCAGGCCACAGGGTACCATACATTTCTGCATTATTGGTAAAAGTAACTTTTGCACTCTCAGAGGTGCTTCATACCAGCGTGCATAATACCTGCAAAGTTTCGTATTTTATCTTCTTTAATTATAAAACGTTAGACTCGTGGAAATTTTCTAAGACAGTGAACCAAAGGGGATAATATAAAATACGCTAATTTAGTTTGTGTGACAAATTCAATATAAGAGTTAATTGAGCCATTAACTTGTCAAATCGATTAACTCCATAAAGCCTAAAGTAGAGGAATGTTGTGTAATAGTATACACTCTTTTTCAAAATTCCCTTCAAAATATAAATACAAATAAACATTGTAGAGTGTATAATCGCATGTAGCTTTCCTCTAACGAAGTATAAAATAGATAAAGTGGAATAGCGTTGGAATTAATTAGATTATCTTTTGAATTCAATTATTTATTATTCGATGGCCAAGCAAACTTCGTCATTTAATGGCGTTAATCGTCATTATTACGAACATTTATTCTAAACATAAAAAGTTGGGATTCAATCAAGTGCTTTGACATTTAAATTTAAAAAAATTCAGAAAGTGGAGTTAATCGATTTGTACATTGAACGGTTCAATTATAAGCAAATCATTAAAGTACTATGTATTATAACTTTAATAGGAAATTTATAATCATGTATTTCAGAAACCGTGTGATTATAAAAATCGTTCTCATTATTTTTACTGATATATCTTTCTTTCTGCTAAGGATTCGCAAGAATTTTTTTCGGTGAGTTTGGAAAACAACGGGAAACATTGAATATACATTTCTGATAAGAAAAACAAGTGCGATCGATTTGTCACCACGAGTCAGCGAAGTCGGGTTACATGCATAACACGTTCCACGCAGTAATTCCCAAAAATACTCACGTTTTGTAAAAAATATCCGAGCTACAATCGAGTAACATTTGCGTTGGCAAAATGTTAACAAACACGAGTAATACAAAACCAGAAACGTGAATCATGCAGATTATCAATTCCATTACGTTTCTCATTGTCGTTAAGCTTTCGAACATCTTACAAGCAGAATTACAAAATTTCATTATTATCGCACTTTCTCTAACTATTTAGCAGTATGAATTCGTAATTGTCGAGAAACATAAAAACGGTGATTTCTACGTGGAAAGATTAAACAGAATTTTTGTTTAAATGTTCTTACTAGGTTTGATATTTATATTATAGCCTTCGTGATTTAAAATCCAATTAAAGCTGTACGTCTTAACCAGAATTACTTATTATTTCAAACCGAAAAATATAAAAAAGTGTTTCAGCTCAGTCACGTGTATGGCAAATCTGAGCCTTTTATTTTGAAATTGGCATAAGTTACTTTACCGTAATGAAAAACGGTGATATTTCAACGACTGCACGAAATTATTTGTACTGATAAAAATATAAGTATCTAAGATAACAAGTGCAAGTAAATCTTCTTGAAAATTGGCATTAATATTTTGAGACGCGTTAAAACGCAAACCCTTAAATATCTCGATTGAAGAAGAAATTGTCTTATGCCATTTGTAAGATAAACGGTGCGTTTGAAGCTGCACGCCCAGACAAACTCCATTTTTTACATGAACTATGCCCACTAATTGTAAGACAAACGTTCCTTTTTATGTTCGTCTCAAATTTCCACGAAAGGTCAGCTCTTTTATTTCGCTAGTTATTGAATATTGCGGTTACTCCACGATTAAAACTAAAACTTCCAATAATTATTATTTCAACGATCTGACATTTTTTTAAAATTTACTTTGAAAATGAAGTACCTATTTTATTGGGAATGGAATTTACTAGTTTTGAAATAACAAAAATTGCATTCTGGACACCAGGTTACGGCTCATGGTAATGGTTAAAGTGGATGAAATAAGATTTACGTTAAAAAGTAAGAAATAAACTTACTCGGAGCAAAGTAGATGTCATAATCAATACAGTTAATACGAGTTGTGAGCAAAGACCAAAAGCGTAGCAGGAATTAATGATCCCAACGTACCTTTGGTTGCAAAGCAAATGACGTTACTTACGAGATGGATATTTTAGTCGGTATGTTTATACAAATGAAATATAATTCATCGGTATTAGAAATAGAAGAAACCACTAACTTCATAGTTTTTCTATGAAACTTTACCAAGCGAGCTATTCTTCCACGCAATACACATTTTCCGCGTTCGTTGTACGGTTTTTTCTTCATTTGAATGGCGTCATCAAACATATGCTCCAGTCGATAACTAAAAAATATAGTAAGAAATTTCAAGCATTCGCTTGATGGCCTTGTTAAATCAATAATTTCTTTTCGTGTTTTATTTACTTCATCAAATTCATTTTTATATTATTCTGGCAGATTATAAAATGTATCACTGTTTTATTTATTTCTAACGTTTTTTTTTTAATACGACATAACTCATATTCGAAGAACTGTATAAAAGTAACTTTGATATACGTTGCAGAGTTGAAATTTGCAATTAATAAGATTTGTAAGAAAGGTATGTAAATTAAGAATTTAAACTTAAAAGTTCATTTAGTCAAATTAGAATACTTTAATTCAGGAATTTTCAAGTTTCTGACATAAGCCCTTATTAATCGTGAAATGTCTTCTCGAATAAAGAAAAATATAAATAGGTGACTGTACTACAACAATTTATTTGCAATTGTAACGTATTTCTCTGTTTGACATGACGGAATTCTTTCAAAATATTTAAAAATTTGTTTGCAAATAACAGAACACTTTCAATTCTAAACAAATTTGATTTCCGCAATTAATTTTAATAGCACTTCAAATGTTGAAATGTTAATTAAAGAGACATTGAAAACGATACTGTAACACTTGTAGTTAAGTAAGTAAAACATTCACTTTATTGCAATTTAACAAAAAAAAGCTAATTATTACATGCATAAGTTGTAAAAGTTTCATAACATTTTCATTAACGTAAAACTTTGTATACTCACCCCAAAACTTTGTATATAGCGCAAGCATGGAGCACGATGTGTATAAAAAGGAAATCGGTAGCTGCTGCGGCGGTCAGCACAAAGACAATTGTTAAAAGCACGTGGATCATGATCAGATAAAAATATTCTTCCTGATCGACGAAATATTCTCCGACGAACAAAATGTACCGAGAACGAGATTCGTTTAGGGGAACGATTATATCAAGAATATCTGGCATACATTGCCCTATTATATAAATGCAGAGACTGCCGTATATAAGAGCTGTAATAATGACGAACAAATGCACGCATTATTCAGAATTACGTAATTGATTAAGAGACTTCAATAGCCTCGTGTTTGTACTTTGTTCGTTTTCACAAAAGGAAAGCAATTAGCACGTTGATTGTCGGGTGAATGCTGTGGAGTTTTTACATGGGACAATTCTATTGAAAAATCGCGAATGTGAAATCTCATTACGTAAAATTGTCGGTTGTGTGCGCGTGTAGTTTTGAAATCGTTTTAATTTTCGTTTTACGATGATGTCTTATAAAACAATAATATATTAGTGCTTTTCGTAAAGTTACAATTTAATTAAAGTGCCTTAAAGAAGTGAATGTGTCGATCAGAATTTTCAAAAAATAATACATAGTTCATAGATAATCATGTTTTCGTAATATACTAGGCAATTTTAACGCTTTTACCCATATAAAACGTTACTAAGAATTTTCCCTCCTCGGCACTGGCTTCTAAAATGTTCAGTTCCTCTTTGATTTTAATTGTGTACCAGTCAGATTTAATATGCTCCAAAATCTCTCTCATCTGTAAATTCAATTTGAAGAAATTATGAAATACGGCTAAATCAATAGAAAATTAATCTTCCCACGATAAATTCATTGATATCTTAGCCATTTTCTTTTTCTTTGCGAAATTTCTTCAATGCTTGAAATACTATATTACTCGATATAGTACTATTATATTACGTCACACTTACAGTTTCCAGTTGGTACCACGGTGTACAATATTTCGTTAAACACATTATGGCAATCAGCAATGGTGTAAAAACTTCGAGGAAAAGATCCAAGCTCAGCTCCAATATCAAAAGCTTTGATATCTAAAGATTTGCTATAATTATTCATGACCCCGTGAATCGTGAGTCAATATTAATTGCCCCGTTTAAATCCTCGACGGATTAACAAGTCAAACGCTGACATTATACTTTGTAAAACTGATCACGAATTTTCTACTTTCATGACTTATGTCATCAAATATTTATTCAATTAATTAAAATTAAAATTTATCGCTAAAATAAAAATTCGAATGTCTCGTGTTTGTCTGTTCGATGGACAAGCAATTACTGTTCGAATTTAAATAGTTAATATTAATTCAGCAATAATAACGCGGTATCAGATGAACATTTATTCGCCACCCAAAGAATCACGACAACCGTTAAAATAATCGTGGAAATCTCAGGAATTCCAGCACAAGTATTACCTGTGTATTTATATATAAAATAACCGTAAGCAACATAACACATCTTGAAAAAATCTTGAATTTTGATTGATCGTAAGGCCACTGTCCAATAAGCAGCATGAAAAACCGACATATTGTAAAGTATTTGCTCTCGAAGAAGTCCATCGCAGTGATGTTCCTGGTCGTTTCTCGACTACATACAAAATCGAGACCTTCCTCTCCTTATAGCTATTTCACTTTATCCCCCCGTTGTTGTTCAAATTCTCAGGCTTCATTCTTAACGTTGTAAGCATATATAATTGAAGCGCCATAAGATAATGCGCAGATAAACAACCTCGTACTATTATCCTACATATCATAAAATCATCCGTATTTATTCCACCTCTATAAACTCGTATAACAGAAGGTAAGAATTCATTTTCAAGAATTTTCTCGATAATCGTCGGTACTTACTGCCCTGCCGGTATTATTGCTATGTTTACTTGATACCTGCCAGTTTTCTCTGTTTTTGTTATTTCGAGTACATCTCCGAGCTCTATCCGAGCATTGCTCAGTCCTTCTAAGGCAATCGTGGGATGCAGATCCGTAAATTCACTTGCAAAAAAGGTACCTTCCTCTCGTGCGTGTGTCTATGGGCTTCTCTCAGCGGATCGAAGCACTCAATGATTCAGTGTCGTTTGGCTGGGTACGCTTACGACTTTCCACTTGGATGCGAGATTTCACAGGTGGGATATATTTGAAGTTGAAATGCTTTTTATGTGTTAGTAAGTTTAATAGAAAATTTCGATGGTGTTACAATGTTGACTATTCGAAGGTTCGATTATCCGATTAGGGCGGTATAAAGATGGAAAAGTGTCTACCAGCCGCAAAAGATCTGATGGCGCGCGGTAAATCAGTGCGGTAAGAGGGGTCTTCGCCCGCAGCTCCTATTTTCGTCATATCCACCGAAACCAAAACACTTCTTTCGTCGTTCAGATGCCGACATAACGAATTTGCAGATTTATCACGGCCAGAAGCGCGTTAAAATCGAAAATATCGTACAAACGAGGAATGTCTCTATCCGTCTGGCGAATCAGATCAAAACTTTTGCCACGCGTCATTAGGTCGTTTGAGCCCGGTATGCTTATTAGACCTGATTGTGAGTCAATGACTAAGAAATATAATTTTATTTGGTCTTTACAATGTTGCTGTGTGAAATATTTGATTGAATTATATTTGATTGAATGTATATTTATATGTGTAGGTCTTGTTTCGTTCTACACAGAAAATTAAAGGTTTTTTAATGATTAAAACTGTGATGGTATTTTAGTTAAAATAACAATGGTTGCATTGTTGCTATAGAGAAATTTTATATTCTTTCTCAAATGTCGATTTGATGATTGATGAGTAAAGTTTAAGCGAATATAACTTCATAGCATATGCAATGTTTGACTGCTTATTCGTCTCTACTGAAATTATTATTAGAACACCGTACCCTATTTAGCTTCAGAACTCTTTTAGTGCTCATAATGAATTTCATACTTTAGAGAACTTGTTTCCAACTATACCATTAATTATATTCTTGATTCATTATTGTTTGAGGCTGCAAAGTACAGTGGGGTAGGATACCGACGTCTGAAGGATCTTGAATAAAAAATAGTATAATATTATTTTCGAAAACATATTTTTTTAATCAAATATTTAACGGTACGGGCAGTCTACAAATAAAGTCCTGAATATTTTCTAGCAGAGATATTAATTAAGGTATACAAAATTAAGAAAGCTAAAATATATTAATGCGAATACTTCGATTTACTAATGGTATTTGTATATTAAAATCAGGTGAATTTACCATTGCAAAAATCTGCAATGACGTACTGACAAGATTGGCAGCTGTTTAATAAGACGGTTGTATAAACCGTTGCATTAATATAATTAACAGTTTTTGAACTTTCGCTGGCGCCATGTACCATTGTCCGCAGTACCTAATAAATTGAGTAGAAATTTATTGACAAATATTTTACCGTTATATTCATAATCCCTCGCAGAAATGTGTTCACGTTACAATTGATTTTGTTACTTCAGTAGCAGATTTGGCGATCAAAGAAATTTCGATTTCCTATGACAGATGAGAGGTAATAATGAAACAAGACAGGATAAAGCGTTTAGCGGCCACAAAACTGCAATATTAAGATGCAAGCTGTTACTATAATTTGAAATGGTAAAATATTAGCAGTAGTAAAAATTGAAACGCTAGAAGAACATTAATAAAAATCACGATTAATAATACTGAGTATATTGTTATGGAAATTAGTTGCAAAGAACTTCTAGAGGCTTTCACTTGCATATAAAACATGTGAATTCCCTTAAGAAAATAAATAAAATATCGGCCTAAATTTGCCACATTCAGGCTTTTCAGTCAGTGGCGATCGTGTCATGAAGTTCTGAAAATCGTAACAACTCTATCTTAATAATTATCAACCAATGAATTTAGTAAGTTATTAGTAAAGTAAACTCAAAACCGCGTATAATAAGCATATGAGGAACTTCATGACACGAGGTACTTAATATAGATGTACCTGCTGAGGGCCTCATCCCCGCAATAACCTCCTTGACCAATTACAAGCGTCGAAGAGACACGTCTAAAGTGAGGGACCAGAAACAAGGTACTTGGGACGGAAGGGGAGATTGCTCTCGCACCGCCTATCCCCGCCATGTCGGTCCTGGTAACCTCAGATCGACGAATGACAACCGAAAATAAAACACTACTTTCGTCGTTCACATGACGAACAGTCAGTAGAGGTTTAGAAGGGCCTCCTCCCACCAGTGGGTCACCTGGTATAGCTCGCAAAAGCGGAGAAATCGTCTGGGATGTGGTTTACTCTGATTCGCCGGACGGATAAAGACATCCCTCGTTCTGACGTCATTTTCGATTCTAACGCGTTATTGGCCGAAAGAGCTGCACATTCGGTGCGTCGTCATGGAAACGACGAACGAAGTGTTTTGTTTTCGGTTGTCATTCGTCGATCTCAGGTTTCTAGAACCGACATGGTGGGGATAGGCGGTGCGAGCGACACTCTCCCCTTACCCCGTACCACATACCGCGAGACTTCTTTATTTTTGCGAGGTATAGCATGTGCTTTTTTGCTTATGTGCACTGATTGGGTGTCTCTCAATCCCTCGCCCAAATAGGGGCCGTTTGGCGAAGCATCTTCATGCCATACTACACGTACAGCAATGCATAATAGCATAGAATCGAATATTATAAAGTGTCATATCGAATAACTTACGTTATCTCCTGAACTCCATAAACATTTTCAATGTTACTTTCATTGAAATGATACAATTTCCTTCAGTCATTTTCACGGTATACGATAATACGCGAAAATTGCTTGTATGCATTCTCAGTTGAGTATAAAACAAAGCAGGTAAGGTAGCCAACAATTTCCTTCCAGTAAACTTGATTTTATTTGCTCTTGAGGAGCGAAAAAGTATACAGGTGTTATGATAACGGTATTACGGTAAACGGCTATCTCAATTACCTGACACGCGATGACACACTGTCGACTCCCACAATCTGATGTATTCACCCACGCAAATGGTTAAGTTACACCGGCCGCATATCGCAGTTGGCTTTCCACCCTCGTGCAAATAACGCGGTTAAAAACTGTAACGTTTAGTTGGAGGAAAGTCAGAAACAATGTACGGCATATTATTAGTTTTCTTTGGTTTCAATGTTTGGTTTTAAAAATGTTCCAAAGTGTTTGGAAAAGTTTGAGTGCAAGAAAGTTGGAAAGATCATCGGTTAAGCGTACCTGTTTGTTCCGACGTCAGTGGATTAAATTGTTGGATTAAGGGTTGTTATGAAGACAGGTTTCGCTTGTAGTACAAGTTTCCAAAGGGATTGATTCGTGAAACTAAAAGAAATCTAAAAGGGGCTACGGTGGGTAAGGAGGTAAAGGGCCAGACTTCTAATTAGCGGCTGAGTTTAAACCCTCCGCCGTCAGCTCTGGGAAATGTGACTTATTTAAAGTATATATATTATACATCATATCGTAGGCGAAATGACCATAAAAAGTTAAAGTGTAAAGGAAAAAAATGTATTGAAATGGCTCTAACCATATTGACCTTGAAAACGTCCAAAAAATATCTTTGAATGTAGTAAAGAAAGTGTGATTTAACAACTTTCAATTAATTTAAGTACCTGAAAATACAGAAGAAGGTTGATAGAATGATTATAGTGAAATTTTAATATATCCTACTCACACATATTTATTTCGCGTTGATATATATTTGTATGATATTACGTTACTATTGTAAAAGTAAATGTATTTCGTGGTGTATATGGATACATATATATATGTATTTTTTTTTCGTTGAAATCATTTTCCATGGTAAGCGATATGTCTGTTTTTATCAGTGAAATCCATTTTTTCGCGCAAAGATGATGACGTAATTCAGTTTCGGAGAGAATACAATACCGTGAAGTATGACACCGATGTTTGGATCATCTTAAATGAAATATTAAAATATACGATACATTTCAATATATGGGTTAAAACATTAGAATTAAAAATTCATGGAAGAAAAAACGAATAAACAAATGCCAAATCTACGTAAGGTTTATCGTTAATATATCACTTACCACTGCGAAAATTTGTAGCGATATCGTTATATTCAATATACTTAAACCGTAAGGTTTTTGACAGCTGTGCATCATAAACAATATTGATTTTTGTATCCGGAAAGGAATCATATACCAGCGAGCAAAATATCTATAGCATTAAATGCAAAATTCCAGATAGATTTCTTAAAACATCTATTCCATTAAAACGAGTCTAACAAGAATTCGCTAAAGTTGTTTGCCTTTTATATTTAGTTTAACTTTTATCATTTTACTAAATTTTTCGGAGGTAACTTTTCAAACAAAATTACTAAATAACTATGAGTATTTATTTAATTAGACCCTTATTTCGGAAATGTTTAATAATTCCACCACATCAAAATAATTATCATCAGTCATTGATTTGAATTCATTCATTCAATGCTTAACAATTTTATTGTTAAGGAGAGTGTATTAAAATTAGAAGAATAGATACATTGCTAAGTTTAAAGATGACATTTTGGCCTAGCGATTGCAAAAATTACCAATAATCGGTAAGCATTATAGGTTACGTAACGTTAACTCGACAGAAATTTTTTAATGAATTAAATTAGTACGTGGTACGTCGCGTACTTACAATTTATAAAACACATCTTCGCCATAATCGAGTAACATCTGCGCCGGTAAAATGTTCATGAATGTAATAAAGTACAGGCCAGAAGCATGCAGACTGCAAAGTATAACGTGATCTAAATCCTTTAACGACGATAGAGCATCGAATGCCTGAAAAAATGAAAATTGCAAGTGAAATTCGATCTTTTAACATGTTGCTGTAAAATTCCAGAAAAAAAAACAAATATTAAGAAGTATAATACACAATGTTGTTTAACATAAACCATAGTAGAAGGGACTGAAAATATTTTTTTTAAATACATCCCCTATGTTCTGTATTCTTACTCATATTCTTGTACTTTTACATTAATTATACGTCAAAAGCTACATTTCAAATACTAAAAGGTAGTATAACTTACCCGAATTAAGAGGCCTGTTAGAATTAAAATAACAAGCACGAATTGCAAAAAATAGGAAACCGCATAGACAGAATTTAGATTTTCGATGTACCTTCAACGAGAAATATCAGCCTATTATAAAATACTTACGCAACTAAAATATTTAGTATCAATAAAAAATATTAGTTGTACTAACTGTATAATACGGTAATGGCATTTAACATATTCCTTTATTCGTGCTGAGAATTTATCCCATTCGTCTTTATTCGTTTCATTCCTATCTGTTATCGACACGTCGTCAAACATGTGCTCCAGTCGATATCTAAAAAGATATAAAATACAGGAAATGCAATTTACAATAAATGTATAAAATTGTAATCAACGTAAAGCTGATAACAATAGTATAATGATAATTGATTATAATTATTGGCACAAAGTCGTTCCGAAAGGGCAAAGTTTATCGTTGTTTGATAAAATTCAAAAATTGATAGAGAAATTTACCCGAGGACATTCAATGCACCGCAACCATGCATTACTAGAGTTATATACAACAAGTCCGAAGATGCACTAATAGTGAATACTATGGTAACCACAATTATCATGTGAGTTAGTATTGGGTAAAAGTATTTCTCATCGTCGATAAAATATTCTGCCTCAAATGGATAACGGTGAGGCCTTGGCTCATCCAGGGGAAAGAATACATCCAAAATGGCTGGCATGAATTGTAGCAGTATGAAAGCCACCAACCCAGGATAATCGCAAACTGAAAGAAACTGTTTAATTCTTTAACTATCGGACTACTAACAGTTTTCATACTTTTTTCACCATTTTTGGTAATTGCATGTCCGATTTTTTATTTCTAGAGAATTTTTTGCTTTGTGCGAAGACGATATTTTAAATATCAAATTAAGGAATTATACAGAATAAGATTTTTTAAACCAAACAACAATTTATCAAAATTAATTGATAAGTGTAGAAAGAAGTTTTATATCTAAATTGTGATATTAGAAATTTAATATCATAAATTCTTTTATATTATATTGTATTGGAAATTGTGGATGTTACTTGGTCTTACTGAATAATATGAAGAAAATAATATTTAACATGTAATTAACATGGGCCTACTTACGTATGTAATACATTGCAAATAATCTTCCATACTCGGCATACTTATTCATAAGTTGAATCTCATCGTTAATTACCAACATCTTCCAATCATATTTTATGTGTTCGAGAAGATTCACAATCTACAATTACAATCTGAACATTATAATTTATCCACAATTAACATTGCTTTAAATGCCTCGCTGAAGTCTTTAAATATCACTATTAAAAATGTTGCAAGAAACTTCTTTTAAAAATTCACGTATCACTTAGAGTTTGAAAATTATTTTTCCAAATTTATTTTGGTGTTTACTATGTTAAAAACGGTAAAATTTAAATGTGAGAATAGACTTACAAGAGACTCGTTAAGCCAGCAAGTACCGTATTTTATGCAGGATATGAGGACGATGGCGAAAGTTGGATAAGTGTCGAGAAAAACGATGAAGTCGTCTCTGCATTTGAACAGTTTTGCAATCTAAGAATAATCTTTATTATAATTTCCTGTTTAAAATGTTTAAAATTGTTCTCTTTTAATATTTAAGTGATTTGATAACAATTAAGTTGTTTTTGTAACGAAACAGAAAAACATAATAAAATGAACTTACGTACAAATTGTAATGAAATTGTAACAAAGTTACATTTCATTTTTTAGCCACTTCATCTCAAATATTTAAAACTGAAATTGTAACTAAAATCTCGCACCACTCATTATACAAAATGCAATTCCGCCGAAATAAAATACACCATTTTTCCATGTATTCCCGGAAATAGAATACATTTTTAATATATTCCATGCAGCAAGAGAGTAAAGTAAATTTCGACTCTATCTTTCTACCATAAAATTAATAACATTCAACACATCCTTAAAATGTGTTTCAAAAGTCAATTCACAACGAATTATTTACATCGTATAATTTTATCGCAAAATGAAAAATTATTAAATGGTAGTTTAATTTAAAAAGCCAAGCGAATTCACCGATTAAACAAAGGAAAAGTTAATTGAAAATCATTGAAATAGAAGTAATTTAAATATCCGATAAACAAACACGTGTAATACCATTGTTATGAATACCTTCGTTAAAATACCTGAGTAGTGGCACACGAAATCAGAACGATGCAGATCACTATCTTCCATATTAATTTTATTTTTGAACGCTGGTAAGGCCATAGGCCGGTCAGTAACATAAAAAATCTCGTCGTTTTGTAATACCGATTCTGAAAAAAGGCCATCACTCAACGAAGTTTCAACCCCGAGTGTTACAAGGTGTACGAAAAAAAATATGCCTTACTTTCCGTGTAAGTACGCATAATTGACCCCCCTATTACGTATTGTTGAATTCCATTTTTTTCCCCGTAATATTATGATAGAAAATAATACCTGGAAATTATTTATTATTTTGCATTTACACTTTACGGAAAGACACGTAGAGGCAATATTTTCCCTCGTAAGTTTACTTTTGCAGTGTGAAGAAAATATACACGTATCGCGACAATTGGGTGTTACAAGTGCGTGACACGCGACAACATATTGTCGACTCCCACGATGTGATATCCACCCTAGCGAATGGTTACCCCCGTAACCGTTCACGGTGTATACCCCCACAGTTTACCTGCAACCCTTGAATGAGTAACGTGTCAGTGAAAATATAGAGAGATGTACTGTATACACAACTGTATGGGAAGAAAGAGACTTTGGGTAGGATATTTTACGAGACTGTTTTCTTTGGATGTGTGGTATAGGAAAATTTGTAATTAATTTTCATTTAACACTGTAACTACCGAAGTGGTCTAAATAGGGGACTTCTACTTTTTTACAAAAATTCCTCAAATTTGTAGAGAAACAGTACAGTAGATATTTTATGCGTACCTTATAATGTATTAGGGGGACCGGAAAGTAATGTCGTTTTTCCAGATATTTGGCTCAAAACCCAATTGATTTGTATCGATGCGGCATTGAAAATTTACACACTAGATGACAAAAAGTTGTTGATAACGAGGGTGATTACATCAGTCATTAAAAATAAAAGCTTGTTACAAATGTTGTGTTTGAATTTAATTTAAAAACATCGACATTACTTTCCGGCCCCCCTAATATTAATTACTTAACTGCTCATCCGGGTTGCTGTTCAATTTCCCCTTTTTTCAAAGTACTATTTTAATATCTTTAAATATAACAGATTTAACGGCGGTAGTTATAGTATTGGCACAGGAAATAATTCCTTTTTTAAATAATTGGAAATAATTGGTCTTTCATATTAAATATAGATATGGATGTGCTATGAATATAAATGAAGGATGCAGTTTTGCGAGTCGAAATAAATAAAGGATAAATGGTTGGGTGAAGTATGAAAGATACGATTATTTTTCTATTTTGTATAAGTTTGAATGGGTACGTGTGGCACGTGCTGTTGAATATTAGGTGCTGACGACGAAATACCGTTTTGAACTGATTTTGTCTTGAAGACTTTTGGAAGAAGTTTAACCAAAGTTGGTGCTTCAATGTCTTTTTTCGAAAAACTTTATAATTCTCTTGAAACAGTTCATATCTCACTGTAGACAATGATTATAGGTCACTGCATATTCTCTCTTGGAGGCATAGAAAAATATGTTCCTGGAAGAATATCAGTACTTTAGCATAAAATTGATTGTCTCCATAATGGCTTTACAGCACGTGGCTTCTAATTATGAAGACTTACCCATAGCATATACAGTATCTCAGTAATGAAAATTGTAAATTCAACTCTCCGAAAATACCTCATTATATTACGTTGGTGCATATGAGATGTCGGATTGTATACGGCGAAATTAAAATGCCACAGTTTTTGCAAAATCAATGTTTATAAATCAAAATAATTTCCATTAACATCTATACACTTCTGACAGAAATTCACAAGAGCTTTTATACGATTTTTAATAAAATCTGAGTTTTTAGAAACAATGAAATTGGAGGCGACTTTTTTAAGGTCACCTTAATTATTGAATTTTTTTTCTGTAATGCAGTGGTCTAAGTGTTTAAAAATGTGATAATTCGTTGAAGGAAGATCAGGTAAATAAGGTGAGTTACCGTAAAATTTCATATTTCAATTCACGAAATTTTTTTGAGCTCACTTTTCACGGATATGGTCTTGCGTTGCCGTGCAATGAAGTAGTCTCCTACCGATTAATTGAAACCGAACGCAGTTTTTTCAAATCTACAAGCATTTGTTCAATTTGTTTACAGTATCTGTCAGTATTAATGCTTTCATCGCCTGGGAAAAAAGAAAGTTCAGATTTCCATGTATAGATTAGGACATCATTATGGCATACGGTTGTGGGTCTACCATGAGGCGCATTCTGAAGATACTTATATCCAGAACGAAACTTTTTGAACCAATGTTGTACAATTTTTTTGTTAACTATTGCCTCCTATATGCTCTGTTTATGTTAAGACTTGCAGCAGCAGCATTATTGCCAAGTTTAAAGTCCTATCGGATTACTAATCGTGTTTCACTAGTACTCACGTTGCACAAAAAAGTATATTTTTTTATAGAAATTAGGAGTCTACCAAATAAAATACACCGAATATTGAGCGTATAGAGCAAATAACCTGTTTCAGCTATAAAATTATTAATTTCACGGCTAGCTATTTACAAAATATGGCCAAAATGTTGTGTATAGACCTAATCCGACATTTCATATGCACCAACCTAATAATATTCATAAATCAAGTGTTATATAATATTCTTTGCATTGTTAAATATTTTATTGTTAACAAGGAAAAATTGTTGACCTAAATATTTTGGTTTTTTATGGAACTCAATGGTAGCGCGGAATTGTAGCTTGTTTCTTTCTTCTTCTTTTTTGTAGAAATATATACTAAGGGATTTTTCACAAGGAACACTTTTATCATCCGCTGCTTCTTTAGTGAAACTATTTTTCGGAATATAAAAAAACGTTGTAGCAACCATCAATGTAACTTAGAACTCAACGTCCAAGAATTCATATAAGTCTGTGTTTCAAAGAACGATTTAACACTTTCAAGGTTAGCCGTATCGCACCATGATTTGATTACTTTTGTGATATCTTATTTTACATAAGGATACAAGGTTTCAAAAGAAAAATTCTAGTCTAAATGGTCCAGAACGTAACGCATTTTGAAAATTTTCTTCCACACAGTATTTCAGCTTTATTAGAAAATTGTAAATCAGAAATATATGGACATCATTAATTTACAATAAATAAATATATAGAACCATGAATCAAGCACATACGGTGCAAGAATTTATACGATGGAAATATCACTGTGCAAAGATACCATAAAGAAGAATTTTTCCAACATTTATTTGAACTCCTCAACACCCGATATGTACACGATGAAGCTGTCACAAGGCTGTGGGGATTTCGACGTTGCTATTCTTGTAATGCACAGAGAAACATGAAGTAGGAAAAAGACACGTTTATGATCTTAAATAAAACAAATTTATGAGAAAAACATGGTAGAATTATTCGCATATTACACTGTCCAACAAATTCAAACTTTTTTAACTTTTTGCAATATCCACTGCGTGATCCTCGTAGATTTGCTCATCCTAAACACGACTCCGCCGGCAGAATTGCTCCATCACCCTCAGTTTTCGAAAAAACTGAGTTTTAGTAGAAACACTTGATTTTGGTAAAAAATGAGGCATTACGCGAAAACTATAAACGCTAGGAAGTTCAAATTTTTCTTAAAAGATAGAGGAGAACACGCCGAATATTTTAGTTCATCTAATAATTAAAATTGGTTGTTATAAGTAATTGTAAATGACCGTCAAAGTTTAAAAAAGTGCCCATGCGCGAACTTGCTACGTTATACTTTTACATTTCTGCGAAAAGTTATTTATCTACCACAAATTTGCTATACAGGGCCGAATTCTGTAGACATTTCTGAAGAGAAAACTGCCCTGAAAAACTTCGAAAACAGTTTTCAATTCCGACAGGCCGAAAAAATGTCCGTCGGGAACACGTAATCGGCGTTTTGCCGCCATGCGGCCATTGCACGGGGACAGTGCCGTAACTACGCGTTATCGGCACCGATGCGATAGCATCATCCGAAGGGCGCTTGCATTCGGCGTGTTTTCCTCTATCTTTTAAGAAAAATTTGAACTTCCTAGCGTTTAAAGTTTTCGCGTAATACCTCATTTTTGACCAAAATCAGGTGTTTCCACTAAAACTCATTTTTTTCGAAAACTGAGGGTGATGGAGCAATTCTGCCGGCGGATTCGTGTTTAGGGTGAGCAACTCTACGAGGATCACTCAGTGGATATTGCAAAAAAAGATTATGTGTGTTATTAATCCAATAGGTGTGTTACATACCTTCGCAAACATCTCATTCGTAAGGGCAAACATATTTAGAAAATTCATTATATTGCTCTCTCTTGTATTTTGCATTGCAATTAAGAGCAGCTTTTGCGACTTTATTGACGCGTCATACCAGTATCCCTTGTATCTACATTTTTAGGGGGAAAGGTATCGAGGCTGTATTCTAAAGTTCTTTAATATTCTTTTGTTTTTTATTATTAACGATTGATTAATACTATACTTACAAGCTGTGAAAAATTTCACCGCTGCTATATCCCAGTCTTTCCGAGGGGAGTATCATAATGAAAACTAACAAATAGTGAGCAACAAGAATAAGAATGGCGAATGCTAATAACACTATACTATCCGCCGATACTAAAGTTTTACGTGTCTGCGAAAAAATTATGCATAAAAAGAAGTTGGAAATGAAGATTTCTAAAAATTTGCAGTGTTTCTAATTCAAGTATTTGCACTATGTAAAACGTATTCAGAATAGGAAATTCTGCTCTGACAATGTTGTCGTCCATTAAGAATAATGAACTTTCCAAGCATACGAGAAGAATTAAAAGACTAACTCCTTAACTTTATAAATAAATTTTGAATAATAAAAGATAAGTAATGTAGTAGAATTAAATGTACATGTTAATAAAGCCTTTAAAGGATACTTTTCGTTGGTTCTCCTGTTTTTATTTACTCAAAAATTGCACACTTTTTAAAAAGGACTTACATGATAAAGTAAGCAGGTATTGGCAATGACGACGGCGAAAAGTTGTACAACATACGATATTGTATAACATGACAAAAATGTCTGTAAAACACTTTGAAGAAACAATTAAGTATTAGATACAACATGCAATTCACAACATATATATAATGTATGCATGAAACGAAACATGAGAGGAATGAATTACGATTTTATTATGAAGGTATTCATATATTATTGCGCATGAAATATTCATTGAAAGATCGATTAATTTTTGGTATATGTAAAAAGTATTTATGCGTGACACGTTTTAAACATTTACGAAAAAATTATACGATCCTATGTTAACAACGTTGAACGATCCCATTTCGTGATCATTGACACGTAGACACGTTAGTTACTTCGAATCGATGCTGTAAAATTATTTATGTGCGATGATCGCATGGTGATCGTATGATGATTACGTGATGAGTTAGAGTTGATGCTGAGTTCATGTTGTTTCATTAAATAAACGTAATTTGTAATACTAACTCCATGATTTCCCAATGATACTTCACCGCATTCATGAATCTACTATGCAATGTAGATTCTCTATCGGCATAATTAATTTCATCCATATCATCGAACATATGCTCGAATCGATAACTGAAAGTAATCACGTAGAATGTGAAGTATTTCAAATAATCTCAGGACCAGTAACGATAAGCAAAATAAAAAATATTTTTAATAATTAATATTAAAGAAATGTTTTTATCGAATTTGTAAGATGAACGATTTATTCGTTTTGTGATAATACGTAGTCACATTCGTAGAAAAGAAAATAAAGAAACTTTGAGATTTTTAAATTGCCGAATTGAAAGTAGAAATACGACATAATCCAATTAAGCAATTTTTATACAGTTTGTGGAAAAAACTTAGTAGTATCAAATATTTTTATTTCGGCAATTCAATCGTTAACTACGTCATTCGCAATTAATTGAACTTAAGCAAGAAGTTAATATAATTTTTCTTTTTCAAAAATCTGTAAAATACATAAATAGGGAAGAAAAAGCGTACATCTCTTGTATCGAATTTTTGATTTACCTTAAAACTTGGAACATTCCAGCTACATGAAACACAATGATTATGAATACTATGTCTGCGCCAGTTAGAATGAAAGCCTGTACCACCAGAAACAGTTCAGCTTGAAAGAACACGACATAATAGAATGTCTGTAGGTTGGAAAAGAACCGGAAGTTTTGAGGAAGCAATTTTTGGCAATTCTCATTCGTTGATGCACTAATGTCGAGAATTACTGGCACAGTTAAAAGTGACGTTCCGACAATTGTAGCGGAGAAAAGGACAACTAAAAGTATTATAGTGTAATATTCTTGTAGCTTTGTGTTAATGACATATTAGCGTTATTTCTTCGTGAAATTAAATACCAAGCGTTAACTTACATATAAAGAACTTTACCAATGATAATCCTTCTTTGATGTATTTTTGCGCCAAGTACTTTTCATCTTCTGATTTAATGGAATCCATGTTAGCATTAATTCGAATTAGTATCTTCTTTATCTGTATAGATTAAACAAGAATTTAAGTGCAATCTAACTTGGAGCAGATAAAAAACATGAATACTTTTGGGTGAATTTTCAAATGTTATATTCTTTTTTCTTTTCTATCCACTCACCGATTCATTTCGAATCCAACAAGTGAAATACTTCGTCAACATTATTATTGCGTCCACAAGGAAAGGGAGAACTTGAATTATCAGTTCCAACTGATCTCTTATCAAGAACAGTTTCCATGCCTGACACAAAATTTAAAACTGACTACTAATATTAAAAATTGTAGTTGTAAGACAGTTGGATAATGACGGTTTTTATTATATAATTAATGATTATCAGCTAGACCGATTTTCATCTTCTAAGAAATGAGCAAACAAGTGGATGTGTTTATGACAGAGTGAACATAACGTTTCACTATTTACATTCTTAATGGAGTTTACGTTTTCCCACAAAGCTGACTCGCCTGATCTCTTTCTAAAGCATTATGTAATTATTTACAATTAAATTAACAATTTATATTCCAAAGAAAATGACTAATTCTACTTGCATAAAATAGGAAATAAAATATATAGAATACCTGGATGACAATGTAGCAAATAACCGTTAAAGAAATGAAGCCTTTCTTCAGCAAGTTTATCTTGGAATCGTGAAAAGGCCACTGGCCAACCAGCGTCATGTAACGCTTTACAACGCTCATGGAATCTCCTTCGAATGAACTCATGTTCTCTCTCGAATAGTTTGAATACATCTGGCTCTTCAAATACGAGACAAATATTCGCAATCCCACCTTTCGTTCGAGTATTCTTTACTTTGAATTTCTCACTCCTTCCCGTTTGCGAGAAATTCTTCTCGGGAGCTATAATCTTCATTAAAAGCCCATAAATCTTCCATTTGCTATTGGGTGAAAATACTTGCAACATGTAGTTACCGGAAGAGACATCGTGAAAATAAACACTCGTGATTAGTTGACTCATTTTCCATCGATTTCTTCCACTTCCAACGCGAGACGCTACAGTTTCACGCGCCTCGCATAACACTATGTTAAACCCCACTGCGTGACGGAAAGTACAGTCGACCTTTGAGTTTCGCGAGTTACACGTCTGCGAAGTTTGCGAAATTTCTTCGGCGGATATGTTTACGATGGAAAAACGCCTGTGATTTAGGTGACTTGGTATTTTCTGTCTTACTATATTCGATAGAGGTTCCGTTGTGCGGTTTAATTGAATATTCTTTTACATTTTTATAACTAAAGTTGATAGAGCGAATTTTGATGGATTATAGAATTACAAATCAGTAACTAGGCGTGGTAGAAGAAATATTTGTAATTGTTGAAAGGATTTTGATTTAGATAGTGCTTGGTCTGATATTTTGAAACATTCTGAATATTTACAAATTAATGATTATAAATTTTTTTTTCATTTGTCGGTGCAAATTTAATAAACGCTGAAGTGTATGATTTCTTTAAGATATTATGCTCGTAGTTCTGATTTGACAATCTTTCTTTTATTGATATCATTGTGGAATCAGTAAGTGCCAAAAAGTAATGTTATCTTGAGCGATTTACTTTTATCATTTTTTTCCAGAAATAAAAATCGAAAGCTACGAGGTATTTAAAGTTTCGGTAAATTGTACATCTTGTTGTCAGATTTGCAAGAATAAGTGTCACATTTCCGCCATATGTCATATTTCCGCAATTTTTGAGCGTTCGTTACTCATTTAATTAGAGCACTGTGTACTCTTAATTTCGATAAAACGGAAGTTAAAGTGTGAAAATAATGTTTCAATTAAATTCCGCTGTACTTATTGCTTAAAAAGTATTTGAAGTATTGTATTAATTAACAGTACAACAATAATAATATATTAAACATCAATACATGAAACACTGCCATAAACCGTGAAATAATGCTAATACCGATATTTTACATATACCTTTTTAACATAAGTTAACAAACCTTTAAACACACCATAGAAAACACTTGTAGCAGCACGACAAGTATGTCTGTAGTTTTATGAATTAACAAACAATATCTCGTAACGTTAGTAATAATTATTTTTATAGAATTGTGCAAATCATTGTGAAGTAAGAAAACGATAACTGCAAAATCTTGAAAAAGACATGTTAATTAGTGAATTTCTATTTTATGCGATAAAGACATTTTGAAAATAATAATTACCTTGGCGTACAGTTCGAAAGACATACTTAAAGAGATAATATAAGACAGATCACACATATCCATTGCCTTGTGAATAATTACTATAAGTAATTTTTGTATTTTCACAGGGGCATTGTACCAATGTACATTATATCTAAAGCGTTTTCAAATAAGTTAAATTGTATGCAAACCTAATTAATTCTTACTGGACAGAAATTTCCAATTTTTCAAATATACTTACACAGTGTGCAAGTTGTTAATTCTGGAATCGATGACTTTTTCCCCAGGGAGAATATTAAGAAAGAAAATGAAATAATGACCGAAAAGATCGACCGTAAAGACGATCGTTTCTGTCATGTTGTTTGTGATCAATAAACTTTTACGTATCTATTAAGAAACAGCATGAAATTACTTAATTATGCAATATAAATTATTGTCAACATTGAACTTTACATCAATGGTATTCTTGTAACATTAACGGACTGAAAATTTACAACAATGTCCTTGATACTTACACTAAGTAATATACTAGTAATAGCAGGTACTAGTAGAAAAAGTTGTGTTGTAAAGGACAAAGCATAGCACGAAACCGACATTCGAACATACCTTTTGAAAAAAGAACAATGCATCAATAAAATCATTGTAGTACAGTCATCCGTGTACTCTGGGACGCAGCGACATGAAAGAAAAGTACAAATTGCAATATTTATATTACTAGCACTAACTTTAAGGTTTTGCAGTGATATTCAACTGCTTCTGCTATTCTGGTTTGTAAGACAGATTCCCTGGTATCACTTGGAATTTCTTGCATATTATGGAAAACTTGCGAGAACCGGTAACTGGAAAGAGTTTCAAGTAGAGCAGATACGTCACTGGTCATCCGTGTTTCTACTTGGTCGGCTAAAAATCACGAACTGATGAACTAATTAGAAATTATAATAACTTTTGTCAGCAAGTCAGCAAAGAAACGAGATCGTGCTATTTGACACTTTCCAACCAGATTTATTTGCAAAGACATCCGCATCTCAAACGGTCAAGTCAGTTCGTGACTTTTGAGCACTGTGTCGTAGCGCAAAGACCGCTTCTGCACTAAAAACGTATCTGTGTTATTGCCGTAGATTTTTACTCACCCCGAAATACCAATTATTCCACAACATTGAAAGCTAAGGATTACGTAAATAATGTCTGCAGCCATTATGGCAAATGTCTCGATCACTATGGAGGCTTGAATGTGGAACAGAATGGGATAATAATACTCCTGAGGATCAACGAAGTATTCGAATTTTAAAGGTATTTCCCGATGTTCTGTTCCATTTAATGGTGATACCATATCGACGAGACATGGTAAAGTTACAAGGGATTCGAAAGCAATGGTGACCATGATAAGAAATACTATGTAAACCGGGAGAATAGAATATTATGATGTTGTTCAGTAAAATTCATTATGAGGAATGAGTTTACGGATAAGCTTTAAATATATCTACAGAATATTGAAATTATTTGTAGTTCTTTGATATTCGATATAAATATTAATAAAAAATTTCTACTTCATTAGAATGCTAGTTATGCTGCAATATGTTACCACTCACAAAAGTATGTCTTTACGTATAATGAACCTTCATCCGCACACTTTTCCATGATGCTCCTTTCATTCTCATCTTTTAAATTTTTCCAGTGATATTGAAATTCCCTTAACAGATATTTCAACTGTAATTCGAAATTTTATTTTTTTGAGTAGTACTCGCTAGAGAGAAACTTGGTATTTATTTTAATAAAAGTGTAAGTTTAAAATCTCAATAATTGTTCAAATGTCTGGTAAACTTACGTGTTTGTGTTGAATCCAACACGTTAAATATTTCACCATAATAATCGACACATGCATCAAAGATCGCGTGGTATCAATCAACACGTTCATATCACCTCTGCACGTTATTATTTTACAGACCTACGAACAAAGGAAATGTTAATGACACAACAATAAGTGCGATAGGAATTAAATAACATCTCATTTAAACTGTATATAATGAAAAATAATTATACCAATTTGTTATTACCGCAGTGTTATTGCCTACTTTGCAGAAAAAAAAGTTTTGTCCAAAAGAAAAGCTTTGCGTGCAAACGCTGAACTTTCAAAATCCACTAGAAATTCACTGTACCTGAACGGACGTATAGGGTATCAAAAAAATCAAAATGAAGCATCTCTTGAACTGTTTAACTTTCGAATCATCAAACGGCCATTGACCCACTAAATGTAACAGAAATTGCGCCTTCCTCAAATAAAAACTCCCGGTAGAGTCCATCTTTTCAGTAGCGTGGTGAAAATGCTTCTGTCGAAAAAAAGTGCCAAGCAACTTTCGACTTTCCACCCTCGCACTTATATTTCCTCCCGTATTTTCTTTGCCGCTATTATGTCATTATCTGCATAATGTGCTATAATGTCGCTCACGACGTTATATAGACACATTATTACACACCGCACTTTTCTCTTTCTCGACTCTCAATGTCAGAGTTAGATAGGGAAGTAAAAATAATTTTCTGACGACGTTTATGTTGAAATACATCGTATCGATTTTTCCACTACAGTAAACGAGGCGAGCGTTCGTGACCACTGAGTCTGAGAATGTAGCAAGTGCCTTCCTTTTCCCTTTTTTTTCCTCCTTGTAAGGGAATGAAATTTAAAATAATTTATCCGCAGTGACAGAGCAGTTGCATTTCAACTTCTACGAGGTGTACATCGATAGCCTTTTTATGTAGCTGTTTCTAGACATTACATTACAGTGGTGGAGAAATCGAAAAATGTATTCGATGTTTGGAGTGTTTGATGAAAAGTTGTTTAATCGGTTCACATTTAGTTTCTATCTGAACGTGGTTTGCAAAGTGTCGTGTGCGCGCATTGATAAAGTAAAGGGACACGTGGTTTTTTAAATATTTGTCTGTGTTAATTGATGAAGTTCTGTTAATTGATCGTGCAAGGTAATAATTATGTTCTGTAAGTCTGAAATATTAGCAATCTCTAATTTGTAAAATAAGCATATGCAGTAGTCTGCTAAAGTTGAATATTCCATTTTCGTGAAAAAGAGATTTAACACTAAACTTACCATGACGGTCAAATGACCGCTTTCTGATTTTTTCTAAAAATTCCCCAAATTGATTGGGCAGCCAATCAGTAAATATTTTAGGTCTATCGTATAAAACAACAATTACTTAACTGATCATATTTTTCACCTCTTTAAATTTCTTTTTCTAAACTACTTATTTCGTATATTTCAATATAACAGATATAAAGCCGGTAGGTTTAGTGTTAAAATATTTGAATCGTTAATGTAAATATACGGTAACAGAAAATAAATTACTCAATATGTTTTTAATAACAATTTGTTTATGTAAAATAAGTATCTGTTTTTGGATACGTGAGAGTAAATGACTGTGGAATTATCCTATAATATAATGACCATTACAACTAATAAATACAATATCGTTATTAACGTTGCATCGCTGTATTTTCAGATGAATAATATAAAAAGTTGCATCCACCTAGTTGCATTCATGTTTGTATACCTGTCGTTTCGTCGGAATTTAATTATCGTTAACGTGCATTAATACTGTTTTTTACAGCAAACCAAACAATACACAATTCCCTATGTGCCAACGATGTTTATATGCCGATTTCGTGTCTAAATGCACACATTTGTTACATTATTTTAAATACGAATGTCGGATTCTTCATTTGTAAAATCAGACTCACGTCATTCTATATTCGTGATGCAATGCAGTCTAATGTTTATATTAATTAAGGTTTAGAAATTTACATTTTTCGTAAAATATTGAACAGTACAATTGAGATATATAATGGTAGTGAGATCAACAAAATTTTCCGGATTAAATTTTCACTTCAGAAACAGCACCTTGTTCTGCATCACTAAAACTGACATGCATATGAATAAATAAATATAAGGAACAAAACAATTATATTGTCTGGACCTAACATTCTAGAAACCTCTAATCCCTAAAGCAGGCTCAAGCTTTATTTGATCGCCAGAGCCGTCCTTGGAAGAGCTCCGCCTGCTTCCCTTTCCTGTGCGCTCGAGAGCTCGCTGATTGCTTTGCCTTTCACTTGCCAGGTTCGGACCTATTGGCACGCACGTGGTGGCGCATTGGGGCGACATTCGTATCTAACCGCTCGCGCTGAAAAGACGTGCCACGCACGCCGGTAACGGAAAACAAAACGACGTGCATGGCACGTCGACCAAGGTTAACAGGTAAACCAAGGTAAAACAGAAGTATTATTAATGAAAAAGTATGCTCCGATATGTTTTAAATCAAATACGATTAATAGATTTTAATGTTTTTGGACTTCTGGTGATGATTTGGTGGAATTCAACCACTACGTGACGCCTTACGGCGAAATATAATGCTCTGTACTAGCACGCGCATTTGTAAATTAATTTCTAGCGCAAACAGTTAAGAAATTCCGCGACAGCAGAACGCAAGGCCTTCTCGCGTTAAAGAATACATTGTTGCGGCAGAGCATTATATTTCGCCGTAAAGCGACACGTAGTGGCTGAATTCCACCAAATCATCGCCAAGAAGTCCAAAAACATTAAAATCTGTTAATCGTATTTGATTTAAAACATATCAGAGCATACTTTTTCACTAATAATACTTTTGTTTTACCCTGCACACGGCGTGGTGCGATCTGAAACTGTTCTTCAACAAATAACCTTGGTCGACGTGCTACGCACGTCGTTTTGTTTTGCGCGATCGACGCGCGTGGCATTTCTTTCCAGCGCGAGCGGTTAGATACGAATGTCGCCCCAATGCGCCACCACGCTCGTGCCAACAGGTCCGGCCCTGACACCGACAGAGTGTCTGTGAATCAGTGACATCTCAGCTGTTGCATGCGTGAACTAGGCGGAGATCTTCCCGAGACGGCTCTGCCGATCAAATAAAGCTTGAGCCTGCCCTAAAGGATTAAAATTCCAAAATGCACCTATCGTCTTGGGCAACTCAAAAAGTGAAATAAAATGTATTTTTGTAGAATAAATTTTATTACGGTGCTCTTTATATTACAACGTTGCATCAATTAACATGCGTGAATTTTCTCAAGCTAATAACCATAGCTATTATATCTTTCCATCCAACCACAAATTGAAGACAATAGAATCTATTTCCAGACGTCGATGTCGTTCACTGATGCATGGACGAAAGCACCGTGAAATAGGAGAACGATAATTGTATAGACTTGAACGAAAAATTTGTACATTTAGAAAGGACGAAAAGAACGTGCGAGAGTAAAGTGTGCGCGCAAATAGTTGCATACCTTAATCATCATTTCAAATGAAATATCTAGAATGCCATAAACGTGAGGTACGCGTCTCTTTGAAGTCTTTTGCAATATAGGTAGCAGAAATTTTTGCGTTTCAAACGGTGCTTCGTACCATTCTCCGTTACATCTGAACAGTGGAATTTCTACGTGAGAAACGTAAAGTCGTAGAAAAAATTTAGTTGGCATTTTTTCGCTTCGCACTCAAACTGGGTAGCGTTTAAAAAAGAAATTATAATTATTTCACGTATGATCTCGAATGTCCGTTAGGGTAATTCGTAGGAATATGAAAAAATTCTTCTTTCTCTGTGAAAATCTCAAGTGAACTCACGCATCACGAAAAACATTAAGGCTGCAATCTCCCATCTTTTCTCCGGGGTATATGTTGAGAAAAGATATTACATAGCATACTAAAAGATCCATAATGAAGACTATTGCAAATACATTGTCCGACATCAAAAATCCCTTTTGTATCTGCGGCAAGAAATGCAGGAATGGATTTACGGATTTGATGGAAATTAGATACAACCTAAGATCGGTAATTATTTTGGTATGATAACTTAAAATAAGAATGAAAAACAGAAGTTTCGAACAATAGATATAAAAGTTTAAGTAATCATAAGTTTATTATTGTGCGTTAGCTGTACGATGTAAATATAATGTACTTATGGTATATAATTGTGGCTACTTTTTAACCGTAATTGTTATAATCTGTTGTACCTTTATTTAATTTTTTTTAAATCTCTTCGATGTGCCACGATATTATCTATAACGCGGAACTATTCACGCCGAATGAACGTATAAAATTTCACTACAATTAATTATTAAAGAGAGTTTGAAACCCTTAATGTTACTACCGTGTCTTACATTGAGAAGAATTCCAATCAAGGTAGTCATAGTCAAAATAATCAGTATTGAGAAGGCCACCATGAAACAAGATTCCAGGTCGTCGACGAACCTTTTGAAAATGCATTAAATACGAGAAATTATTAACGAACTGTCGACAAAAATTTGTTAAGTATTATCAAAAAATATTAAATTCATTCAACGAAAGAGGCCATTCTCCTGTGAGAAACGGCGTGTTAAAATGCGCTATCAATGTAAATTACTTGCAATACCAGATAATGAAACCACTAACTGTGCCGTTCTCAAATGGTACTCCAAAGCTTTTGCCGTTTTTGCATAAATTACATGATATCTGTCTTCATTATCCAATTCGTCCACACGATCGAAAAGATGCTCAAATTTATATCTGAAAGAAACTTAAACTTAATTTCAACTGCAACTGCATTTCATTCTTCAACGACTCCACAAGAATGTCGATCATGTTGGTTGAAACTCACCCGGCAACACCATACATTCCGCAAATATGATAAATGATGGTTACGTAGCACATATCTATCGACATTATAGCGAATACTACAACGCTTATCGATATTTCGGAATGAAAAACAACGGAGCGGCAAACATTTTTCGAGATGTTGCCATAGCATAACATACTGGTAGTGAGAACGTGTCCTGAAGTGAAATCAGTATACGGTATTTTTTCAAAGAATGTCATCACGGTTATCAATGTAATGATACCAATCATGCCACACACCACGAATCCTAGAATTGTTAAATACTAATGATTCTTAAAACATTTTCGTGATGGATGTCAGTGTAAAAGAAAAATGGACATAACGTGTACGTATAAAGCACACAAATATCGCAGAAAATATATTTTACCCGTATTAATAACGAAATTAATAATGATTAATTAAAAATTAATAATTGACATTAAACTGTAATAATAATGAAACGATATAGTAATATTTAAATCTTACGTTAACGGTATGCTGTTATTGTAATGTGGGATTTTTGCAAAAATAATCATTCAGTGTGCAATATGTTCAATAAAATGTGCATGTTCATTTAACGTCACTCGCTTTTGGCATTTGGTGCGCAGCATCATCTATTGATAATGCAGTGAGTAGAAATTTGCACAATAGGGAATTATTTAACTAACTTATCAGCTTACGCATATAAAATTGTATATACATCAATCCCTGGTGACTGTATTTTTGCATAACATATCTCTCTCCCTCGCACATCAAATCGTTCCAATTATTTTCGATTCCTTCAAAAATACTCTTCAGCTATAACATACATGCACTTTGGAATGATAATACCAAACGCTCGTGTTACCATTCGCGTATTAAATTTCCTCAGTGATACAAAAAATAATTATTAATATTCATTTTCGAATGCCTCCACCAGCAAGACTGATATAATAGCAACGATCTTAACGTAAAAAAAAATATTGTCAATTTACCAAGTCATTTTGGATCCACACGTTAAAATATTTCACAGCGCCCGCCAAAGATGCCAGTGTTACTGGCAGACTTTCAACAATTAACGCAATTTTCCGTTTCTGGGTGGCGATGAGTATCTAATTCAAAGTAAAAGGATCTCGCAAAATCTGGTAATAAATCTTTGAACTCACATGTAAATGAAGTTATACCAAGTTGTCATTGCGTTAAATGTAAATATATAAGGCACGTGCAAACGATATGACATAATACCTGATAAAAAATGAAGGAACCCATAGCGTAGCAGATGATGCATCTGTTGACATATTTAAATCTATAGTCAGAAAAGGGCCACATGCCTACTAACTGCAGAACGAATCGAACGTTTCTGTAATAAACACAATTGAAGAAACCCATGTTTTCGTGGACAATGCCGGAAAGCGTCTGCCGCCGAGGCGACTATAGAAATCGCACCCCCATTCCTCGCAGCTATAGCCCTCTTCTCTGTCACCTTGCATTTTTCACCCCTCTATCATTACGCAATTATCGTAATAGTCGTTAACTTGTAGCAGAAAACAAGTAGAGCCAAATACTAACGTGAATTTGAACTTTCTTCTTTACACAAAGTACACAGATACGGTTATTTATTGCCTGAGGAATATTTCCGCCTTATGTTGGAAGGATATTCAGTTACACTCGTTATTTCAGCCTTTATTCCAGAACGTTTACGTTTTGGTGTGAAATGTTTGTGACAGAACAGTCTTGAGACTGTTCTGCACGAAGGATTTGGTATATTGAGAATTTGGACGAGTGTAAATGCATTTTTTATTAAAATGACGCGTCTACGTTTTGAGTGCCAGTTTGGAAGTAGAGTTTGAACTTTTTTTTCTTTGCGACCTTAGCGAATAGATAATACTTGCTCACGCATATGAGGTGTGCTCGTAGCTAAAGGATAATAGTTGTTGCTTTTTGACTTTACTTTCATTTTCATTTTATTCTGAACGGTTTCCTGAACGTCGCTCTTTCGCAATGATTCTAAAACTGACTTTACATCAAAGAACACATGAAAAATCTGATATTACTGATAGTATTTTCAGAGAACGGTGTCCGAATTATTGGAAATAATAAGGAACATAAAAAGAAACGAAAAGTGAAAGTGATATCTGTTTTTTTTGGAATCGATTCGTCGATGAACGCAGTTGTCAGCAATGTTCGATGAATTTATCGAAGCCGCGTAAGTTGTTTCTTTGTTACTCACATAAATTATGTATTGCAAGTATACATAATTGCGAATGTATTCTTAGATTTATATTGCAATGTATTATTCAACTGTGACTAATGTCAGATCTACAAAAGTTAGTAGTTTACTGAAATACATAATCAATACATATGGTAGAAACAAATGTATTACCAAACATAAAAGTATGACCGCGTTAATAATTACAGTAACTAAAAAAAAAGGGTAATTCATAAATAGTTTGGCATTTATTATGCTTATCTTAAATATTTAATAAGTGTACCATCTTTCTACATACTGTATTACAAATTATTTGCAATCCATGTCATTCCGGCGGCCATAACTTATTGTTGCACTTTCATTACACCGAAGTGTATTGTTGTATAGCCCACAGCACGGTAGAATAAGAAAACGATATATGCATGATCTTAAATGAAAGATATTATGTTCGAAACAGAGCTAAACGTGGACTACTCAGCAAGAAGTAATTTTCAATTATTACCTTGATTACCGTCTCGTAGGACAGTTTGATGACGCCGAGAAAGGTAAATGCAAACGAAGTTTCGGACTTTTGTAACATAAGTGATACTAATTTTTGAGTACTTGCAGGAGCTTCATACCAGTATGCATTGTATCTAAGGAATTGGAGGAATATCTCATCTTAATTAATATTTCTCATTCTTTTGAACAGAGACGAAATAAATTGAAAAAATAAAGCACATTGAGGACCAAAACGTGAAAAAATAATTCAATTCAACAATTGATACTCACGTGTCATGAAAAATGTTTGCACTACATTCTATCAGCTTCTCAGCGGGCATTATGTTTAAAAAAAGAGCGCCATAGTGTCCAAAAAGATCGAAAGCAAAGATTACGGCCACTATTAAATTCGACTGCAAATTTTTACGTATCTGCAGATAAACATTTTCTTGTTCAACATTCATGAAAGATGAACAGTGAGAGGATGACAAATGGAAGATCGAATCGAAATCTTTCCGGTAATCCTTTAATCCTTGAAGGCCAATTTTTCACATGAAATAATGGTACCGCCGCTTTTTTAGCGGGAGCCTTAATATATAACATTGCGAAAAATCGTTTTTGCAATACGTGCATAAAAATAGATTCGTAAATTTACGAAAGATTTCGATTGGAACAAAACGACTTACATTGTATAGTACGCTCGTGAGAGAAAGCACTATTGCGAGAAAATTGATTGCGTAGGACATCATGTAACAAGATAGAATGGCATTTGAAAACCTTTGTTAGGGAAGAAGATCGCATTTACCAAAAAGTTATGAGTCATTGATTAATGTTACAGCGTATATATGCTGATAAATCGTTAGTGCAAAGTATTATATATAAAAACAATATGTTTTCACGAAATCATGAGATGGTTTACAAACAAAAATAAGTACTAACTCGATGGATTTCAAATGGTATTTAACAGCTTCGGCGATTCTGACACTTAAAACGGAGTTTCTATCGGATTTCTTAATTTCCTTTACATGGTCGAAGATATGTCTATATCTGTAACTGCAAATAATATGTAACAGTTTTTAAATTCGTGAAAATAATGTAAAAGGCTTATTGTCATTAGTGCCAAATGACTTCATAATATGTAGATATAAAAATCCATGAACATCTGATTGATTACTTTATTATGACATATGTACTTACCCCGCAATATTAAAAAGTCCTGTACCATGATACGTAACTGCTATAAATGCAACATCCACCGCTATTACGCAGAAAATGTTACAGGTTATGCAAAGTTGCACGTGCAACAGAATGAAATGGCGATATTCGTGAGAATCAACGAAATATTCCAAATTCAGAGGAATTTCGTTTTCACGCGATTCGTTCAACGGTATAACAAGGTCGACGAGAATTGGTAGGTTCAGTGAGACTATTATGCCGAATATTATGCACATACCGGCACCTGTAATTATCGCAGAAGAAGAGCCATTGTTCACATCTGTGTTTGAGATACATAGCTTTATATGTTTAGTTTGCGTTGCACCAAACAATGAAAAGTGCCGAATTTACTTGTCAGATACATTTCAACAGGCGCGCCATTGTTGAATTGAATTTTGTAAAATTTTACATTTTTAGAATGTTGTAAAACCGTCGAAATTTATTCTTGCCAGTTAGTGTGGTAAGATTGCATATTTGCTGGCACTTCATCGTCGAAATCAGTTTACATGTATTTTACAATTCAAAATTTTAACGTACATAGATATATTTTTCCGTAAAGCCGCGACTCGTAAGAACATTCTTTCATGATATTTCTCTCTGTCTCGGATTTTAACTCTTTCCAGTTAGAACTGACACGCTCAAAAACGTCCTTCATCTGTGTTGTGGAATTTTGAAATTTTAATAGGTGTATGTCCAATTTATTGGGAAATAAATGTTCAAATACGAAACAAGAATGTTATTAGTACTACTCGGCACATCGAAAGTGTAATATTTGACTATAAAACGATACAAATTACGGTAATATTTTTCGCTCAAAATCTTTGCCAGTTAAAAATGAAATATCGTTACACAAGTTATTTTCAAACGTGAAAATTCATGTAACTTATCAATGAAAACATTTTCCAATGGATCTCATTGTACCATATCTTCGTTGATCCAGAATGTCATGTATTTCGTTACAGCTATTGTGGTACCCACAAAGAGCGATAAAAATTCCATCACGAGATCAAAATTGACAGTTTTGACGATCGTGGACACCTGTTGGAAATAAACTACAATACTCCGTAATGTAATATTGGAATCATTAATAGTAACCAAGTATTGTTTGGATTTTGGCAAATCTTCTTCCTCATTAAAGTTTTAAATATTTCTAAACAAACCATTTGTGCAAAGTAAGTACTGTACACTTGTTTGATAATTATTCCACAATTTCAATTTATTATTATTGGAACAATCACTATTCGCGTCGCTTATGTCACAGTATTTATTCATATCCTTTATAATAAAAAATCTTCCGAGTTAAATATCAGGGGAGAAGTTAAGTCACTGACACATGCATTTTTTAAATAAAATTACCAATCGTATTAATTAGAAAATAGTACACGATTTAGTAAACACGATGGCTTACATACCTGAACAGCAAGATAGGTGCTCATACACGTACAGATAATGCATCTTTTCAACAGCTTAACTCTAGAATTGTCAAAGGGCCACTGACCCACTAACATAAGGAGAAATCGAACGTGGTTGAAATCGTAATGTTCAAAGAAGTTCATGTTTTCGCGAAGAAGGCTAAAGCGTGTCTGAGAGACGAATAGGCGGTAAACGATTGCTTCCCCTCTTTCCTCGTCTGCCGCTTGCAAGCCACGTCGATGTTTTCCCCCTCGAATTTCCTATCATTATGCAATTATCACCACAGTTGCAGTTTCCCAAGGAGAACGTAGCGTGTATTTTTCGAGTGCAAACTCTACTCCCGTTAATTGACTTTTTCACCTTCCAACAATAACATAGTTGCGAGAATAGCTGTTTTTGTGATTCTTATTGGATACATAGTTTGCTCCGTTTAGAATTCAGAGACGGAATTTTCAGTCTTCGATTCGAAATGACGAGTACCTCGCTTAGTTTGTTCTTGCCTCTGTAGTATATAATAAATACTTGCAGTTTTGAAACATAAAGATTTAAGCAGATTTAAATACGCATTGACAAAAAAGTCGACATTGCTTTCTCAAAGAGTGGTTCAGGCATTCAAGAGTGTAACGTAATTGAAAATTGTGACAACAGTGATAAGTATAATTCTTTTTGTGGACCTATGGTGGGAAAGGATTATAACATCGATGGTTCAGAACCCGTCTAAAACTGTAGGTCATGAGTGAAATAACCATAGCAGTTCGGTGGCTATGGTGGGAAAGGGAGTAAGGTCCCGGACCCGCAATCAGTGGGTCCGAATTCAAATGTAAATGCGGCGTCCAGTGTACAATGCACAAAAATGATCTGAAACAAAATGATCAAAATGGTATCGTTAGTTTATGCAAGAATGCTCAGCATGATGCTTTTTTATATTAAAATTTGAAAAACTGCAGAAGTGGCGCAGTTTTGAAAAGAAAACACGGGTTTTTTCTTACGAACAACTGTTAATAACAATATTTTAAATACAAAATTAAGAAATCGGAGGGGCGTCATGCCGAGGCCAATTAGTTATAGAATATATGTACGAAGTTTTATAAAGATCGAGCAGATAGTTTTTGAGCTACGTTGCACGGCGTCTGAAACTTTAAACGCGTTTCGAGAAAAACGCGTTTAAAGTTTGAGTAACAGAAAAATCGTGAAAAAATCGCAATTTATTTTAACTTACCGTGGTTTTTCGGTAATCTGTAATTCCAGGGCTATAGAACAGATCTTCCTCTTCCTCAAAAAGTTGTTCTTCATCCGTTTTTTCTTCTTTTTGAGAAAAACCTGCCTCTTTTAGGCAATGAAGACTGCGGCGCTTCTGCTGTTTAATTCGGCGTTTGTCCTCATTTTCGGCGAATCTTTTGCTCTGCTGTCCAATGACTATGTTGAAATGTTGCATCGTTTGAAAGACAAATGAAAATCCTTCGTTGAACATGCCGGCTGCCCGGCTGCCAAAAAGTTGCTATCCCAACGATTTTAAAACTGCAGTTGAGATTTTTAGCAGCTATACGCCAAACGCGCGGGGCTGCCCCTGCGTGCCGGGCGGAAAATTCGTTCCAAATTCCACGCCGTTAAATACACAAATGCCATAATGGGGATAACAACTAGTATACATTATTATAGGTTTTAACACAGATTAACCCTTAACGAACGAGCACTTTTTCTCGAACAATGGGAACAATGACCAGTAGATCGACGCAATAAAAAAAAGTAAACGATTACTTATATATTTTTTGAGCGTGGTACTTCTCGCAATAGTTTCCTATGTGAAAACCAGATTTTTTAGTACAAATATCACGGCATGCCGCCTATACGGCGGCATTCGATTTTCTTGGAATATTTGTAATGTCGCGGATATGGCGGCATTCGTTCGTTAAGGGTTAAAAAGGACCCAAAGACCGAGCGTCCGACGAGCGCCTGAATGCCAGAGCCACTACGCCCGGTGGACCCGGTCAATCTATTTTAAATAAAGTACAAGAACATTTCTGATCACTTTCAAATTTTTTTCTCGTATTCTTGAGAAAATTTTCTATCGATTTAAGCAAAAAAGATGCGATCTGAAACTGTTCTTCGACAAATAACCTTACTCGACGTATCACGCATGTCGTTTTGATTTCCGTGATCGGCGCGGGTGGCATATCTTTCCAGCGCGAGTGGTTAGATACGAATGTCGCCCCAATGCGCCACCACGCTCGTGACAATAGGTTCGCGCCTGGCAAGTGAAAGGCAAGTCGATCAACGAGCTCTTGAGCGCACGGGAAGGAGTATCAGGCGGAGCTTTTCCAAGGACACATGCAGCGATCAAATAAGCGGCTTGCCTGATTTAACATAACTACTATTATAAAAAATCGTGTTTTCTTGGGGAAGGTCAAAACGCAACTGAGAGTGCTGTATGGAGGTAAGCAACTTCTCCCCTTCTTCACATCTCAAAATAATTTTGTTTTTCTTTGCCCTGAATTTCTCACTTCCGTCATTGCGCAATTATTGTAATAGTCTCAGTTAGTCGCAATAATGCTATGCACGGTCTATAACGTAAATGCAGAGGGTACGTCTTTCGTAATATTTTTAACATGTGCATCTCGTTTTTGTAAAATTTGTGCTATAATTACTGATCTGATATTTCAGTTATTCAGATCGGTGTCTTTTAATGCACTAAAGCCAGAGCAGTATAGAGCAGATCATTATATGTAATTGGAATAAATGTTTATCATCGTGTACCCTGACAAGGTATCGATTGACTACCACATTTAATCATAATAATCAATCGAATGTAATGGACTTGTAATTAAAAAGTGATCCTCGTGTAATTGCATACGTACACTCTAACTATATTGATCCGATCTTTTGATATTGACGGACCAAACCGTCAAAATTTTTCAAACAGTATATAAATTGTTTTTGTAACACGTCGGAAGAATCGAAATAACAAACTGAGAATTGTTTATATTTCATCATTGGTTGTTGTATACTTTGATTTTAACTACTGCCGCGAATATTACTTCGAATGTAATTTATGGTTTTATCGTTGAATGCAAAATTCATAGAGAATGGGTGGATAATCTTTGTTTAAATTTATTTTATTTTTCTGACAAAGAAACTTTGACAAAAAAAAAATCTTGCGAGGAGAGGTGGATATGTGTCATTTAAGAGATATTACGGAACAATGTAATTTGTTTAACACTAAAACTATCTTTTTTCCAAAAATTCTCCAAGCTTAAAGGAGGGCCTTAGTGTAGATATTCTACGTCCATCTCATAAAATATAACTTACCGAATCGTCCATCTTTTCCACCATTTAATTCCTCTTTTCTCAAAGCACTTATGTAATATATTGAAATATAATAGATTTAACGCCGGTAGTTCTAGTGTTAATGTACAATAACTTTATTGCAGTAAGTATTCTTTTGAGGGGGTAGCAATATAACAGTTCCTTCACCTGTTAAATCGGAGCTGAAGAAATCTTAACCGCTTTTATTATGAAATTATCAGCCTCCATGGTGCACACAGTAGAAGTTATAAACATAGAGGCGTGTTCAAAGAATTTATAGTACACAGTAAATGAACCATTTATTTAGAAAGCGGCATAAATCACTTTCTTTTTAAATCTGGATATTTAATCCGTTCGTTGCAGGGGTCCGCTCCGTCACTGAATAGGACACCGCACCAAAAAAAGTGTGCATATTTCAGAAATTTTTTTTATTACACCACTTTCTTATCGTAGAAATATTCCACTTTCGAATAAATAGAATAGAAGGACATCGTCCTGGCGGCCACGATGTATTACGTATGTTGAAACTTTACTTTGAGTAGGATTAATTCAATACGGCTCAATCGAATCAAGAGATACTTTACAGGTACGACATAATTCGATGCAGACTATAGTCGGCGCTCACAATTAAAGGGTTAAGGGTTTGTGTTATCGTATGTGAAAATATTGATGCCCGTTTTCGAGAAGATTTTCTTGTACATGCTTTGGATACATATACATTTGTCAGCATAAATAATTTCGTAGAGTCATTGAAAAATCAGCATTTTTCATCAGAGTAAAGCGACTTATGCCACTTTCGAAATAAACGGTACAAATATGTCATACAAGGCGTTTGATATTTTTATGTTATTTTCAGTGAAGATTATACAGTAATACAATATATATATTAAAGATTGCTATCTTAGTTATATGAGTTCGTATATTTCTATTTAAAATATTCCCCAAAAGCCACAAATATCTTGGTACATCTTTCATATCGATAAGTCAACGTTATCGAAGTGTTGGCTGATGAAAACATGATTTATTCAATGTAGAGCGCACATTACGGTAAAGTATGAAAACGATAGGTGAATTACCTTAAATAAAGCGCAAATCTTATTGTTAGAGAATTAATAATATTTCGAAATGTTTCTTCGTTATAAATCAATAAATTTTATGGAATATCTTTAACTATAGGTTTACATGAATACGTACCTTGTTCATGGTTTGATATGTCGCAGTGACAATATATGAAACTTTAATTACTCGCGGTTCTGTCGTCTTTTGTAACATTAAGATCAAAGCTGTCTGCAACTTTGCAGGACTTTTGTACCAATATGAATTGCACCTACAAGATCATATCATCATTAACCCTTTGCGCTCCGAATTATTTTACTAAGTTTTTGTCAGATAAGCAAATATAGTATCAGTAAAATTGTCTACCGTTGATTAGTCATTTTTACTTGATACCAGGAACAATTGTATGTACCACAGGATATTTATGTTAAGATGCAAAATTATTGTTGTTTTCGAAAAGTCGATAATTAGTAGATGAAACGTTAAGAGCCATAGAAAGCTGTGTCGCCTGTAGCTCGACGTAGGAGTGCAAAGGGTTAAGTGAATAAGAAACGGGAATAGTAGACATTACTCAAAATGTACTCACATGTTGTAGAATATATTTTCACTACAATCTATTATTTTTTCGGCGGGGAAAATCGTAAAGAACAGACTCAGATAATGGCAAAAAAGATCCATAGTATAGATTACTGACTTGGTTAGATCTTTCGTTGAAATTAGACAGTGATGTATCTGCAAAAAAGTTATTACCAGTTTTGAGAATTTCATTTTTATTTCTTGATACAAAGTGACGAAGGGATGTTGAAAAACGGATACGTCACATTATTTTCCGGGTATAAAATTCCCTAGTTTTAGTGAACCGTAATTTGTTGCAGTATAATGCTCTACAGGTTATAACAGTCATTTTTACACAATTTATACGTAATTTTTGTGTAAAGTAATCACTTACATTATAAAGTAAACCGGTGAGAGAAAGTACACAGAGGAAAAGTTGTATAACGAAGGACACTCCGTAACAAGATTCGATAATGTCGAGAAATCTGTCAAATAGCAGTGGAACTCTTAAGGTTTTTCTTATATTTTTGGCAAAATATCACAATTCTTGCCGTACAGAAATTTACACTAATCATAAAAAAACACTTTTGGAAAGAACGATTAAATGATGTTTAGTGATAATTCAACATTTATTATTAACAAAAAAAATGAAATGAAAGGTATAGGAATATATGTAATTGCTGAAATATAAGAAAGATTAAAGACTTATTGTTAGTTATTCATAACTCTTTTGTTTTCAAGAAAAGATTGAATTATTCAGTAATACAATGGCTTCTAAACTCGGAAAGAGATTGATTTACGTTCTATGAATCTTAATATGTTATATACATAAGTAAAAAAGATACTAACTGCAATGTTTTTCGATGATAATATACAGCTTCCCTTGTTCTTTGGCGGATGACAGTTTGCTTATCTTCAATTTTTTCAATATCATCAAAAATATGTTCATATCTGTAGCTGAAGAAGTATTTTGTGTAATTATAATCACGTTCTTTAAATTGCGAAAAAGGTTCAGTTGTAGGGTTTGATAAAAATAGATTATCTCGCGATCTTCTGATTTTAGTACTTTCTTTTCACTTCGACAATTCCGTAAATTAGATTATTGAATATTTTTATCAGCAAAAGATTTTTCTCGTTTACAAATAACATTACATCAAAAACATCACCTCGAGCCCTTCGATTAAAAATTACTTTGAACCTCTTTTTCAGAAACAAAGGATATATTAACTACTTGTGAAGAACGATTATTAATTAAAAAATATCTTTCTACATGGAATTCAAATCCATTGCCATTATCTGCTACATTACAAAGTTTTTTAAACATTCAAGGGATTGCATTACAAGCATGACAATTCAGTGGATGTGAATGTATCTAGTATCTATTCAATATAAATTAAGTGCTGGAACCAAAATTATATAGGAGAAAACAATTAAATTTTACTTCATAAATGTGCTGTCATTACATTGATATTTTAAAGCCGCAACACAAAGAGAAATACTGAACAATGAGCTATATAACGTTATATCGAAATCGTGCTGTATTTAAATATTGCCACACGTTTAGGATGAAAATCGAGGGTTTCATCGTACTTCTAATGTAGCAATTCTATTTACCCAGCAACTCCAAAAAGTCCGCAGCAATGAAAAAGGAAAATAATGTACGACAAATCTGTCGCCATTAAAATCATGAAATCTACGATTAACACAATTTCAATATGCAGAAGCATGATGAAATGGTACTTTTCCCTGTCGACAAAATATTCCAAAGGTATTGGAATCTTATTTCGATTAGCTGTGCTGAGAGGATCAAGAATATCGTACACGAGCGGCACAAAAGTAGCTCCAACTGCGCCGAATATAAATAAACTGGCCCCATCTAAATAGATTTGGATAAACAAAATATAGACATTATAGAAAATTAATAATTGAAAATATGGCAAGGCAATTTCCGCGTTTACAATTAATTCCGTGGTCATACATAATGCCGTTTGCGTCCGTGAGTCCCATTTTTAAAAAGGGCTTCGTCTGTCCTTGTCTTTCCGTCAACGTCTCCGTCAGTCGAGGGAAAATTGATACTGTCACTCCCGAGCACATAGGCCCCCTCAAGAACTTTCCTAGGCCCAAGAGGGCCCAACCCTTTGCAAACTGTTTTCACTTCAAGCCTCTATCTTCCGTCCACCGTAATGTCTCGTGAATTGTCCATCTCGTTTTAAATTTGTCCCTTGAAATTAACTTCGAGCGTACATTGCACATTTTCCCCATACCGCAAAATTACATCGTTATATTTTTAATTAGACAGTCCTGACACTTGTCGCCTATATGGTCGACGGTAACTGGAAACAATATTTGTCTACAGTGATAATAAGTTACTCTTTACACTGATAAAGTTTGGTTAATTTCCATCCCTCAGCGGTGTACTTTCGCAAAATATCTTTCTCAGCGGCAGATTCTAACTCCATCCAATTATATTCGATAAATTCAAATAGATTCCTTATCTGTAAATAATTGAACATTATTTTGAATATTATTGGAAGATGTTTCGAATGGGCACAAGTCTTAAAGGTACGATGAAATTTGGTTTTAGAATAATTGCTATATCTCGTCAGGAACTCCGAGGCTTTTACAAATTGTGCCGTTATATTTTTAATTAGACTATCTTAACACTGCTCATCCATATAATTAACGACAATGGGATATTATTACCATTAATATTTGATAGTTTTCAAATTGAAATTCAAAGTTTTCTTTGACTACAAGGAAATATCTCATTTCATTAATAAACTTCCATTTATTTCGCCTTGAAAGAGTACGTGCTAACATTTTAAAGTAATATCTCAGGTTACTGGGGCATCGCTGACGTAATATAACATCCAATCAATCTAATATGACAAATCGGTAATCAGAATATACCTTTTGATGTTTAAACCAGCACGTGAAATACTTAATCATGACCATGCATTGACCCAGCAGATTAAAAGGAATTTCCAAAATCACGTCCAAATCATCGGTTCTTTTCAGAATATATGCTATCTAATTGCAAAATAGTTCAATGTTTTAACTCCAGAAAATCCTCAAAGAATTTAAATAACAGCGTATGTAATTCATCAATATACCTGCCCTCCAAGGTACGAAAAAAGAACCGTACATGTAATACATCTCATCATCCGTTTAACTTTAGATTCGTCAAAGGGCCACTGTCCTACTGACACTAAAAACAATCGATCGTTTCTGAAATAACGACTGTCGTAGAAATACATGTTTCCCCGAAGAGGACTGAAACGTGTCTGAGGGTAAAAAATGGTGATAAAACAATTGCGACCCCACTCTTTCTCTCGTTCCGTTTGCATACTGTGTAAAATATACTCCAATATTCTTTCCCCTCGACTTTGCCGGCTCTATCATTACGCAATTATCGTGAGACTTTTAGTTCTGCAATAGAGCACCGTGCACATTATTTTGTATTTCCTCGGAGAAAATAAACCACGGTGTCGTCGAAATTATTTCTCTGTCGCTGTATAGTGTGGTTCATTTGGAATTTACTTCATGTCCGGTGCCAAGGAAATAGTCACTCAGAATTACGGCGGGGACGACGGCTCTGTTCTTTTGGAGAATGACTACCACATTGTTCTAGGATTCAGGTTAAAACTACTTGTTTTATTTGTCGAAAGTCATTGGCAATTATTGTGTTTAGTTAATTCTTGGCGTGTGTACATTTATAATTACTAACAATTCGTCTTCAAATTACTAATTTGAAAATGATATAACATAACCTTTTTTGGACTTAAAACATCTTATTTTCTTTGCATTTTTAAAAGGTTTAGTATTAAAATCAATGTAAGTGAAAGCAAAAGATAGATAAGTTTTCTGAGAAGTATGAGTGTATATTCTATAAGTATATTTTCATGAATATGAGAAATGTTGATAAACGAAATTAATGTTAGAACAATTACATTGTATATAGATAAACAACAATTACATTTTATTTGTGCGTATGTGATACAAAAGTTACACCAATTGGCTTAGTGTTAAATAGTAACAATTCATAACATTAACACAATCCTTGCATCTAACAATAAGTACCGACGATATTTCATTTTGGAACAATTTCTGCAAATATGTGCAAACAAATATGGACAATGTTCATGAGTACTTTATGAATACTGCAGATATTTTGGTATTGTTTTTACTTCAACAAATTCATGCCGTTTCGATGTAGTAATGACTTAGTCTTGAATGGCGCGAATCGCCATGAAATAAGAAAACGACAGTTGCACAACCTTAAACATAATATACTCTTCAGAATTTAACATAAATTTTATATCGATAACCTCGAAAAGTTTTCGTTGACTGTTGGGAGGCGGTTTATTCTAGAAACGGTAAAAACTTTTCGGGCTACTCGATATTAATAAATTAATAAACTTTATGGGGGATTGTTCCCAGGGGAAACATACTCTGATAAATAAAGTATTGACAAATACATCTTTCATACCTTGTTGAACAGTTCATATGACAAAGTGACAGAGCCAAGAAAACATATTCGCCGCGGCTTTGCGGTGTTTTGCAATATAAACACCAGTATTCTTTGCATTTTAGAAGGTGTACCATACCATTTTCCGTTGTATCTACAGAAAAACAACAAATTAGGAAAAGAATACGGGACGAGTGTGATTTTCTCCAATATCTTGGAATATATTTACAATTTTCTGTCATGTAAAAAAAATACCTACGCGCTGTAGAACATACTGATAAAGCATTCTGCCTCTTTCTCAGCGGGCAAAATAGTCAAGAACATAAAAAAGTAATGGCCGAGAAGATCCATGCTAAAGAGAAATACAAATGACATGTTCGTTGGCGGTGTTAGACTTCTATGTATCTGTGAAAAAAACAATTTTTATTTTTATGTTGTACAGTAATAATCCCCAGGCCAAATGACTATAGTAGTTAAAGTAGTCAGCTATTCCTATATAAAATGGATGCTATGGTCAACCCACCAAAATTTCTTTTGTTTAATCTGTATTATTTGTTTCAACTTACAATGTACAATGTGCCGGTAATGGAGAGCACGGACGTAAGAAGCTGTACGGTGAAGGAAACAATGTAACATAATTCCATAAGCTCGATAAACCTTTAGAAAGAATTTTAAATGCTCTTACGGCTGCTTTGCGAATATGTTTGAATATGTTACACATCAAATGTTAAGCTACTTATAATATTATACTTATTCAAGCAACATTTTTTTATATCATTATATTCGAAAATATCGTGGAAGGAACTAACTGCAAAGTTTTTTTGTGATAATACATAGTATTGAAAATTCTTTTATAGAAAAAAGTTTCTTTATGGTCACTGTCGTTTTTTTGTATGCCGTCAAAAATGTGTTCGTATCTGTAACTGAAAAAATTGTTTAATTTATCGAGGGTTTTGCGCGCCGCAGATTCTTATATTATATCTAGTACTTTTTCTCTAATACGTAAAGATTGTTAAAAATTGTAAGGTTTCAATTGTCCAGTTTCAATATTGAAAAAAAGGAAAAAGGAATTGCCCAAAATAGCTAATACATATTTAAATTATTTTACATTAACCGATAGAACAAAAAACTATACATATATTTAATATAGTATTCTTAAAGCTTAACACGAAAGTAATTTTCTATGAAAATCTCTTTCCCTGCAACAATATTTGATTCACCTAGTAACTTTGCAAAGTCCACTGGCATGAAATATGATCATTATGTATGCAAGATCTGAAGACACGACGAAAAGTGAATTTATTATGCAGCACACTTCCATGTGCAAGACGATAATATACCCATACTTGTCGGCATCAATTAAATATTCCAAATTAGATAGTACCATACGTCGGTGAGATTGATTGAGAGATGGAAATATACAGATAATTAATTGTATGAATAATGTTACACTGGAAACAGATAAGGCTGATCCACAGAAGCCTGCAGAAATTAAATATATATAGATCAGTTTCAAAGTCTCGCAAATGTTATTAATAAGACAGAAATTTAGGCTCCTAATGCAGAACAAGCAATAAAGACACTGAATTAAAATAGTAAATGGAAACAACAGATTGCAAGACATTTTACATATCCTTGCTTAAAAATAACTATCTTTGATATACCGTAAATTATAAACGATAAAAAATAACACAGGTGTATTTTAGAAGGATAAAGAATTTTACGTATGCACAATTTTCCATATTGCCATCCTTCTTCGGTATATTTTTGTAATATGCGCCTCTCATTGCTTGATATCGACTCATTCCAGTCGCGTTCGATACAATTAAAAATATCCCTCATCTGTAAAATTCACGTTTTGCCACCGAAAATTACGTACGATATCCTTTTAACCATTGTAGTTTCATTGTAATAATATAATACGCGTAATACACGTGAATTACTTAAAATGATTAATTTTATTGGGATATTGGAATATTTCAAATTTCCACCAAAAATTATTGGCAAATTGATTAAAACATATTCCATTTATTCGAACAGAGCATAATAGATTTAAATTGTTAATTCAATTTATTAAGGTATAAATATAAATTCGAAAATATACAAGTGAATTACCTTATCGCTTTGGATCCAGCATGTAAAGTATTTTATTGCAATCACTGTCTGGCCCATTATAAGAGGAAGGCTTTCGGCAATAACGTTCAGATCGCATTTTACCGTGAGAGGCTTCATCAACTGACACAAAACAACTCAATTTTCTATTGAAATCTGACAAATAATTGTTCACACAAAAAAGCAAAGAAAAATCTTATAACACTTTTAAGAAATTGTTCATTTTTTCCAAATTATCAAATGGGAAAAATCAGTGCTATAAGACACCATGAAATCATTTTCATGCTAACAGTTCCATATTAAAGTGTATGATATTGCAGAAATCGCAATGATCTTTCTTTCAAAAATTGTATTCTTAACTAATATCACATTTAATAGACATTCAATATTTTGGTCATTAGGTCGTCAATATTTATTATGCAGCCTAACGATACTAACAAATTAAACTCATAAATTTTTATCATAAAGAAAATTATTTCTTCTCTTTCTTTTTTAATAACAATGTAGCAAACTGTTTTTGCTATTTTAATTCAGCAGTAAAGAAAAGTAAATGTAATGTTCAACGAAAATGTACGGGAATGTCTCACGCGTGAAAAATATCTTTATTACGGATCAAATTGAGCGTAATACCATAGGCCAGTAAAATGAGAGCAATAAAGCACACATAATGCATCTCCTTGCTCGTTTAGTCCTGGAATCTTGAAACGGCCAGACTCCTATTGTCGCCAACAAACATTTTACCGTTCTGTAGTGAAGATTATCGAAGAAGTTCATGTTTCCACGACGCCGGTTAAAATGTGACTCGGCGAAAATTCACCTGCAGAATTGTTCCCCCGCACTACAAAGTATGAAATCTTACCGTATTTTCTTCCGTTACTTTTTCACCCCTGTCGTTATGCAATTATTGTTATAGACATTCTCCGAGTATCGCATTACAAATGATACAATGTCTTATTTTTCCACGAATATTTAAGCCTGATGTAATAAGAGAAATTTTTTCTTGAAATTGTGTCTTCTGCTCGTCTCGATTATCTTTGCATTCTGCGACAGAGTTGTGGAAAGTGCACTCTCTAAATACCATTGTCTTTTGCGAAGAGTTCATTTCGTACCACACTTTAGTCCGGCTGTCGTTCTTCATTTTTTCGGTAGAGAATTACGGATAATCGTTGTGCTCGAGATAAGTGTGATATTTTTAGAAAATCTCCTGTCTACCACTGGAGTAAGGGTGAGTTTTAAAAGCTTTTCCGATTTTCATTTTGCGCGTGAATGGAAATTTGAAGAACGGGATTTTGTCGTCGAAGGAAGTTTGTGCGATTAACATGCAATTATGAAGCGTGTTTTTTTTTCAATTCGTTTTCGGGTATCGGCAGCTGAAGTGAAAAAATTGTACTTTGTGAGTTAGTTTTTATTTATTTTCTTGAAAGGTAGACACATAAATGGCTACACATATCCAGAACAGTTTTAAGTTACAAATGCTAATGCTTAAATAAATTAGTATCTTTTATTTTTATATTTCAACATTTGTGCAATGTCATGATACCTTCGTAATTAAGAAGTCCATTAAATATAATTAGGAAACAGACAACTTCCAGCAATCTAAAATTTTTCATAACACTTTTCGAACAAGTGATGTGTTGAATAGTGATGAACAAATTAGCCATTGCTAATAATACTTAAAGAAAATTTTCAAGATCATACTCGGCGGTTGTCTTCGTTGTGGTTTTGCATGGTACAAATAAACGTGAAAAAAGAAAACGTCCACCGTATGAGCTTTATACAGAAAAAAAACACATTTCACGATCCTGCGTTACTTTTGGATACACTTTAAAGAAACAATATTTCATACCTTGCTGAACATATCAAAGGACATCCTGAAAATATGGGCAATCGAAGGTACATACGGTTTTCTAGTCCTCTGCAGTATAAACATTATCATTCTCTGTGTTTTTACAGGAGTTCGGTACCACTTTGCATTGTACCTAAAAAATTATATAAAAAATAACAATGGGTATTGTTGCAGTTGGTACAGTGAAAAGACAACGGCGATACTCTGTGTTATTTTGAACAAAATATTATTTATAATAATTCAGATCATACATACGTGCTGTGAAATATTCCAGTCATATGATCTATCACTCTTTCACCGGGGGAAATAATGATGAACAAAGCTAAGTAATAACCAAAGAGGTATGAAACGAAAAATATAACGGCCACCATGTTTTTCGGTGCCTCTAAACCTTTGTGTATCTGAGAAAACATTATAATAGTACGTCAGATTGTATGATAACACTGGTCAACATCATTTTTTGCCCAATGAATATTGATGCTGATTCTTATAGATATTCTGGCGTTGAACGCGAAATGAAGTCTGTTTGAGAATCAGAATCTACTTTTGAGAAAATCAGTTTAGAAAAAAGTCAAGTTTTCAAATTTCAGAATTTTTTGCGTTTTAGCCGTAAAAGTTATTTATGTCTTTTTTGTACTAAATGATTCTGCTAACCCTCCCGAATATAACGATGCATATTACTTTAATGTTATGAAAATTTAAACATGTCTAGACAATGCTCAAAGGCAAAACGCCCCAAAAATGCCCCAACTTTTGTAGATATTTTTCTATGTATCTTAAAAACTAGACGATCAGAAGGAATTCTAATTTTCGAAGGAGGCAGTAGAGCAGACATTTCTCTTGGGGAAACCATATCTGAAATTTGCAACTCGAGTTTTGTTTTCGGGTAAGAAATTAAAATATCTCAGGACGACACAAGGTACTGCTAGTGGTTCTCAGCGCAGCCGTTTCACCCGCACTAGTATTATATGTAGCTTGCAGTACTTACAAATACATTTATTGTTTATGAGTTATTTTCTGACAATAACGCTACATTAAACAATGTATTATATTTTTAACATTTGGTCATGTAAATAAACAATATTGTTCAATTGCATTTACAATATGAAGATTAACTGTACGAGTGGCGAGAGGAATTATTTCCACTTCACTGACCTGCGAGTACAACGGCCGCTGCGTGTTGTCAAAACAAACTCAGCGGTCCTCGGTATTCGCACCATTCAGGTGTTCGTCTCGTTCATGCTCTAACAATAACAAGTCGTTTCGATATTCGCCTTGCTATCAGTTTGCCCTCGACCGCCGACGAGTAATCAGTGTTCCGTGATCAGGTTCCACCATTTTCACCTATTAGTGCGTGTATAATACTTTCGAAGACGGGATTCTATATCACCAAATACCTTTCTTTTTGAGGGCACCTTGATCATGCTCACGGCATCCTTACAGTGGTATTAACGCTCAGTTAGCGGTCGTATGTCAATTCTCAGCCACAAAAGCATTTTCACCATTGCCGTTGTATGTTAAATCTCAGCCACCGAAGCAAAAAATCTACACGTTTCTAAGGTATATATAACTTTTACTAAGATTTTAGTAGTTTTGTTTTAAGTGTGATTACACATTTTGTTTTTAACGAAATACGACCGCAAAGGATTAATGAAAAGTACTACAAGAGAAATAAAGTATTCCTTTTGGCACAAAAGCTTTAATATGTAGTTCTAATAGTATTTTTTGTGCTGAATTTAGATATGTAATCTGTTTTTTTCAATCATGTAGGGTTTTTTTCTGACAAGCACTTTTATCTTTAATAAGTCGTATAATTTTGAACTTCAGAATGCTACTGAACAATATCGCTTATTTATGCGATGAAATTTTACAGATATAATACTCTGTTTAACATTAAAACTGCCGACGTTATATGTATCAAAATTTAGATATACCGATTAAGTACTTTGGAAAAGGATTAAGTAATTTAGGTTTTATAAGATAGAGCTGGAATATCTACTTCATGACTCCACTATCAATTTATGTAATTGTTAGAAAAAATTGCGGACCGGTCATTTTAAGCGGCATGGTAGGTCGAGTGTTAATGTAGCATTATTGTCGTGAAATAACTCGTAAAGAGTAAATATACTTGTAAGCCAAGCTACATATCATAATACTAGCGCAGGTGAAACAGTTACACTAATTGTAAGAATCACTGTAAGTACCTCGTGTCTTGCAGAGCTATTTTAATTTCTCAGCCGAAAAAAAAACTTGTGTTACAACTTTCAATAATGGTTTCGTCAAGAAAAAGGTCTGCTCTATCGCCTCCTTCTATTAGAATTTCTCCTGGGCGTCGAGTTTTGAAGATAGTTTGGAAAATATCTACGTAAGTTGGGGCTATCGGGCGTCATTTTTCCATTGACCATTGTTTTAATATGTTTAAACATTTGTAACATTAAAGTTATATGTATTGTTATATTTGGTAGGGTTTTTAGTATCGGTTTATGCAAAAAACTTAAATAACTTTTACGGTTATAATGTAAAAAATTCTGAAAGTTTATAATTTAATATTTTATTCCTAACTGATTTTTCCAAAAATGGATTCTGATGGAGACAAATGGATTTTATATTCGTATTCAGCCTAACAAAATCTGTAGGAGTCAGCATAAATATTCTTTTAGCTATAAAACAAGTTCAATTTTGTAGACGAGTGTAATCTATACCATCATTATAACTCGTTATTAGACGAAGAGTTAATAACGGGTCGTAGTCATAAAGATTGTTCTATTAATATTAATGAAAATATCGCTAATGAAAAAATTCAGCAAATTGTTCTCAGCAGGCAGTGTGTTATACTGGGGAGTTAGAAATGTTTGCACTCTCAGAAATTGAACTTCTTGCCTATTATAAATTGATAGCCCTCGTTTCCTTGTACAAAGGATAGCTATTATACATTCTGCATGATCAAATTTTTTCACGATGATTTACGACAGTGGTGACTGAAATGAATTTAAATTAATTGAAATTAACTTACGTTATATAGAATACTAATTACTGTAATCATATACGGCATGATATGAAGAAGATAAGGAACAGCATAACAGGATATCACGGATTCTATAAAGCTTTAAAATAAAAAAAAACTATTATGCATAATACAATACTACGATTAATAAATGAAAGACATCATCAAAGAAATACGCGATATGTTTATCACGCAGTGCTGAAAAGAAGTCTCACGAGACCCGAAATGTCTTATTTATTTCCTTTTCTTTTCTTTTTGTATTCTTTTTAAAGTTTCAACTGCTATGTCCATTTTACTTAGCATGCATTGTTTTAGGTGAATACCGAATCACCAATAAGATACAGTATCATATACGAAAAATTCCCCAGAAATGACGGTGGATATGAACTCGGCTCTTCTCATTACGAGTCGGATCCCTTACTACCTTTCCCACTATATTCTTCGGGATCAGTATGAAGGCACTTGAGGGGTAATTTTCTCTGATTCGCCCGACGGATAGGGACATCCCTCTCCCTTCCTAATTTTCGATTTTGATGCGCTATTAGCAAGAGAGATCCGCACATTTGTTGCGTTGTCATGTGAACGACGAAAGGAGTGTTTTAGTTCCGATTGTCATTCGTCGATCTCAGGTTTCCAAGACCGACATGGCGGGGATAGGCGGTGCGAGAGCAATCTCCCGTTCCGTCCTGAATGCCTTCTTCCTGGTCCCACACTTTAGCCCCCCTCCTATTTACTTCCTTTGTTATACGATCCGATCAGTGTATGTAGCCGTTTAGGAAATAGCATGTTACATGTGAAAGTGCATATGAGAAGAGTCCTTTCCTTTTACTTTGACCAATCAGACTTCCATTCCTTTCGAACTCCTTCCGCGAGACTTCTTTCCAAGCTGTACAATTTGAGCCATTTATTTTGAAAGTAGCATAAGTCACTTTACCGTAATGAAAAAAATTGTGATTTTTCTATGAGTATGGGGAATTATTTATACTGAGAAACATAAATATCCTGGAATAAGAAAAATAAGTCAATCTTCTCGAAGGTCATCAATATTTTCAAGCGTGTTATTCCATAAATCGTTAATTATCTCGATTTAAAAATGGAGTACCTCGAAGGAAAAACGAGCACGTACCGATGAGAAAATTATATATGAAAATGTTCATCGCCACGAAATAAAGAAAATAAGCACTATGGTATATCTCCACCGGTCGCCGAAGCATAAAGTCATTATTCTCGTGTAGTTATTCCTATTATTATAGTTCCTTGTTAAATTTTATTTTTATGTCAAATCTGACACTTTGTTCGAGAAACTCTACAATCTCTAGATCTACATTCTTATTCAATTTTAGCCCTTAAGAATCGAATAATATTATGATTTTCAATTCGTACGTACACCAAACTTTTTCCTTGATGCATTGCTTTATTATATCCTTATATTACAGTGGTTTAATTGTAACAGGATTTGAGTCATTCGAATTATATCAAAATTGTCGGTAAATATCAACCCATTCAAAAAATATCCGGCGAACGATGTAAGGTGAGGGTGCTAAGTGTATGAAGTATTTGCAATTCCACGTTAAGTATAAAATAATTAAAAATTCAATATAAAAATATTTCGTATGAAAATTATATCACCATATAGCACAGTACGGTTAAAAACACTAACTCTAAAGTTTTCCTGTGCAAACTCACTGCACTGGAAATCCTTTTACGAAGTATTATCTCGACCTTGTCAACGTTTATTTGATCTATATCGTCGAAAAGATGTTCGCATCTATAACTAAGAAACACACGATTATATACTTGCAGTTGTTCAGTATTATGATGCAGCTATAAAAACATTTACTTTGAAAAATAGGATTCAATTCACCTTATTATGGTGCAGAGGCCGCCTATATGAAAAGTCAAGTTTAAAAATGTTAGTTCCGTCGATATGGCGATTATGATACATATGAGCAAAACGAGTAACATATGTAAAGTAATGAAGTAGTAATTTTTTTGAATGTCCACAAAGTACTCCAAGGTAAAGGGAATTATCCGCTGACGAGTTTCATTCATAGGTACAAATACGTCGATGATCAGTGGTACACATATCATGTTCATAACATAGGCTGCTAAGAATATCATGCCGGAACCTATGGTAATCGAGAAATTTTTACAAAATTTTGCATGCACGTTCTTTTAATACGAACGTTTATCGCAAGTCGGGAAGAAGATCGTATCATTTTTGAAATGCGTTTAGTGTTCGATGATACGTGATATTAAAAAAAATGTCAGTTTACGTATGCACAATTTCGCATAGATGTACGCCTCGTCGCTACTTTTCTCTAACAGGTTTCTTTCATGGGTTGATTCCAATTCCTTCCAACTATTCTGTACATCTTCTAAAATGGACCTTAACTGTAAATTAACGTTTCCCGGGTCACGATTATCTATTTTTTAAAGGTACCATTAACTATGATAATTAAAAAAATTAATGGAATTGTTAGTAAAAAATTGTCGAAGTCATACATTCTGTTAATAAAATCATTAGAAATGTTAGTACAAAATTTTAGAAGCGAATTACCACATCATTTTTTATCCAGTATGATACGTATTTCACGATGATTATGAATCCGCCTGCTGTAAATGGAATGATCTCGGATTTAGCTTCAAAACTGGTCGATGTGTCGATGAACTTCCCAATCTGATGGAGGACAACGAAAATTTCTAGAGCAATCTTGCAAAAATATGTGTTTCACTTCAAACACGACTATAGAACACAATTAATCGGCTGGCTGCGAAGCGGTGCAAGAAACGCAATTTCTCAATTTAAATCCACGAAACCCCATTAGGTTCTATATCGATGGTTTAGACAGTCCATGATTTAAGAAGTTCATGGGTATTCAACGGATAAGAAATTTCAAAAATTTATGATGATGCAATACAGACAGAGGACAATAAGTTGTTTCAATCCTCCTACGAATTTTTAACAATTTTGGAATCTTTTTTAATAATAATAGAATGTATAAACAGCAGCTCTCATAAATTTCATTCAATCTATAAAAAAGTATACATATTCCTTCCTTTGAACACCAAGAATATTCAAATAACATGAATTTACTCTGTTTGAAATATTCAGGAATCGCTTTGTCCATTGCAATACAAGTGATAGGTATTTGGCATTTGGTGACAGCGAAAAAAATTTAATTCCAACGTATATGACACACAAATTTGTGATATGTTAAAACGTCTTCATCAAGTATATAATTCCATACCTGAGTGATATAGGAAGTGAGCAATACGATGCACACGAAACATCTCTTCAAGTGTTTTTCCACCGAATTTTCATACGGCCAGTGACCTATTACCTTCAAGCAATATCGTATCGTCTTCAAGCAACGATACTCCAAGAAGATATTCATGCTTTCACTAGGAAAGGTGAAATACAACTGGCACCTGCTTGTGAAAGAAGTACTACCTGACCCCATCGATGGTCGTCCGTAATTCCATATTTTCTCCCTCAACATCAACCCCTATCATTATACAATTATAGCTATAGCCGTCATTACTTTCAAAAGCGTTTGCATGAAGCGCAGCTATGTATTTTGACTAATCTCTTGTATACAGTACCTCTGCTACTTAACAATGATTTTTACTGTATTTCATATTTCTTGTTTGAAATTGATTTTTCCCATTTCTGAGAGCAGCACAGTCAGAGTAAATGTGATCGCTACAATCCTCGGTTCTTCGACAATTTTTGCCTTTTGATGCAAAGACTTGAACTTCGACAACGTTAATTTCAAATAGTAATTATATTTAAAGCATTCCGATTCTTTTAAAGTTGCATTACTTTGAGGTGATGGTCACGAATGAGAAAACCAGATTTAGTGTATGTAGATTTCAGGTTTATTATCGGTACGAATCATAGATGTTCTGGACGACGTCGGTATGTAGCCTCGTGGCGTTAATAATCCTTCATGACAAAACGGTTGTCCTTTATACCCCGTGTTTTCCGTAGGCCTTGCTCTGATTCGTGCAGAGCAGGTAAAATATCCAAGAGGGGCAAAAGGTTTTCCGAGTTAGGGTATGCCGAGAAAACTCCGATATTCGTGCCTAAAGGTTTTATTCCGAACCCGGTCCCGAGCGATCGAGCGACCCGGACTTCTCGACCTTTGCCGTGGTCCCGGACAGCTTTCTCCCCCGCAATGGGACTGACGGAAAACACGGGTTATTGTCCGCCACACATCGTATGTCAATTCTCAGCCACCAAAGCAAAAAATCTACACGTTTCTGAGGTATATATAATTTTTACTAGGATTTTAGTAGTTTTGCTTTAAGTGTGATTACACATTTTGTTTTCAATGAAATACGACCGCAAAGGGTTAATGAAAAGTACTACAAGAGAAATAAAGTATTCCTTTTGGCACAAAAGCTTTAATATGTAAGTCTAATAGTATTTTTTGTGCTGAATTTAGATATGTAATCTGTTTTTTTCCATCATGTAGGGTTTTTTTGTGACAAGTAAATTTATGTTTAATAAGTCGTATAATCTTGAACTTCAGAATGCAACTGAACAATATCACTTATTTATGCGATGAAATTTTACAGATATAATACTCTGTTTAACATTAAAACTGCCGACGTTATATGTATCAAAATTTAGATATACCGATTAAGTACTTTGGAAAAGGAGAATTGAAGAGGTGAAAAAGATGATTGATTAACTAATTTAGGTTTTATAAGATAGAACTGGAATATTTACTTCATTACTTCCCTATCAATTTATGTAATTTTTAGAAAAAATTGCGAACCGGTCATTTTAACTTGCATGGTAGGTTGAGTGTTAATGCAGCGTTATTGTCGTGAAATAACTCGTAAAGAGTAAATATACTTGTAAGCCAAGCCACGTATCATAATACTAGCGCGGGTGAAACAGTTACACTGAGAATCACTGGTAGTACTGTGGGATTATGGTTAATAGTCGGCTAAGATCGATAGTCCGCGAATCGTGATTATCCTTACACTTAAATTGTACTCCGTGTCTCCGTTCGTCTCCGTGCGTATTCTAACCGTCTCCGTACATCTCTTAACTGTCTCCGTGTGTATTCAAAAACTGTCTCTTCGTTTCGTTCGTCGTGTCTATATATTTCTGTTCTGGCATCTTCGTCTTTCTCGTCTATCTCTGTCACTCGAGGAAAAACGGCACATCCGCCCCAGTGCGCGTGCACCCTGGTCGCTGGGCCTCACCCCCGGAAAATTTCCGGGCCTGCCGGAATCGTGCACTCTCCCTTGTGTACCGTTTTGCTTCGAGACGTCCGTCCTCGTCCTTCCGTCTACCCGTCGCCGTGCGTCACCGTTAGTTCGTACCGTTATTAGTAAAACCGTCATTTACCTGTCCTTCGTCCTTACTTTCTACGTCTTATAATATGCCTAAAAATTCCCGATACTACAGTACCTCGTATCTTGCAGAGATATTTTAATTTCTCAGCCGAAAACAAAACTTGTGTTACAACTTTCAATTATGGTTTCCTCAAGAAAAATGTCTGCTCTATCGCCTCCTTCTATTAGAATTCCTCCTGGACGTCGAATTTTGAAGATAGATTGGAAAAGATATACGTAAGTTGAGGATAATGGGCGTCGTTTTTCCTTTGACCATTGTTTAACCCTTAACTCTCCAAGTGTGCCTCTCAGGTACCACCGATGTGCGGCGCTCTAATCCAAGTGTGCCTTTCAAGCACCGCTTGAAATATGAATATAAATTAATATAAATATTGTAATCAAAATTATATTACTCCTGAGATGAATAATGATTGTTTTCAATGACTTTAATATTATTTTTTACTCATCATTGTAGCATTTAATATCTGACACTTAAAAACTTGCAAGTCGAAGTATGATTTCGGATATGAAGTCGGAACTTTAAGGGTTAAGCATATTTAAATATTTGTAACGTTAAAGTAATATACATCGTTATATTTGGGAGGGTTTTCAAAATTAGTTTATGCTAAAAACTTAAATTACTTTTACGGTTAAAATGTAAAAAATTCTGAAAGTTTAAAATTTAATATTTTTTTCCTAACTAATTTTCCCAAAAATGGATTCTGATGGAGACAAATGGATTTTATATTCGTATTTACCCCCACAAAATCTATAAGAGTCAGCATAAACATTCGTTTAGCTCAAAAAAGTTCAATTTTGTAGACCATTCTAATCTATACCATCATTATAACTCGTTATTAGACGAAGAGTTAATAACGGATGGTAGTAATAAAGATTGTTCTATTAATATTAATGAAAGTATCGCTAATGAAAAAATTCAGAAATTGTTCTCAGCAGGCAGTGTGTTATACTGGGGAGTTAGAAATGTTTGCACTCTCAGAAATTGAACTTCTTGCTTATTATAAATTGATAGCCCTCGTTTCTTTGCACAAAGGATAGCTATTATACATTCAGCATGATCAAATTTTTTCACGGTGTTTTATGACAGTAGTGACTGATCTGAATTTAAATTAATTGAAATTAACTTACGTTATATAGAATACTAATTACTGTAATCATATACGGCATGATATAAAGAAGGTAAGAAACAGCATAACAGGATGTCACAGACTCTATAAAGCTTTAAGAAAAAAAAAAACTATTATGCATAATACAGTACTGCTATTAATAAATGTAAGATATCATCAAAGAAAAACGTGATGTGTGTATATCACGCAGTGCTGAAAAGAAGTCTCACGAGACCCGAAATGTCTTATTTATTTCCTTTTCTTTTCTTTTTGTATTATTTTTAAAGTTTTAACTGCTATGTCCATTTTATTAAGGAACCATTGTTTTAGGTGAATACCGAATCGCCAATAAGATACAGTATCACATATGAAAAATTCCCTAGAAATGACGGTGAATTTGAACTCGGCTCCCCTGATTATGAGTCGGATCCCTTACTATCTTTCCCAGCATAGCCCCCCTCCTATTTACTTCCTTCGTTATACGATCCGATCAGTGTACGTAACCGTTTAGGAAATAGCATGTTACATGTGAAAGTGCATATGAGAAGAGTCCTTTCCTTTTACTTTGACCAATCAGACTACCATTCCTTTTAACTTCTTCCGCGAGACTTCTTTCCAAGCTGTACAATTTGAGCTGTTTATTTTGAAAGTGGCATAAGTCATTTTACCGTAATGAAAAAGATTGTGATTTTTCTATGACTATAGGGAATTAGTTAAACTGAGAAACATAAATATCCTGGAATAAGAAAAATAAGTCAATCTTCTCGAAGGTCATCAATATTTTTAAGCATGTTATTCCATAAATCGTTAATTATCTCGATTTAAAAATGGAGTATCTCGAAGAAAAAACGAGCACGTACCGATGAGAAAATTATATATGAAAATGTTCATCGCCACTAAATAAAGAAAATAAGCATTAGGTTATATCTCCACCGGTCGCCGAGGCATAAAGTCATTATTCTCGTGTAGTTATTCCTATTATTATAATTCCTTGTTAAATTTTATTTTTATGTCAAATCTGACACTTCGTTCGAGAAACTCTACAATCTCTAGATCTACGTTCTTGTTCAATTTTAGCCCTTAAGAATCGAATAATATTATGCTTTTCATTTTGTACGTACACCAAACTCTTTCCTTGATGCATTGCTTTATTATATCGTTATATTACAGTGTTTAAATTGTAACAGGAGTTGAGTCATTCGAATTATATCAAAATTATCGGTAAATATCAACCCATTCAAAAAATATCCGGCGAACGATGAAAAGTGAGGGTGCTAAGTGTATGAAATATTTGCAATTCCACGTTAAGTATAAAATAATTAAAAATTCAATATAAAAATATTTCGTATGAAAATTATATCACCATATAGCACAGTACGGTTAAAAACACTAACTCTAAAGTTTTCCTGTGCAAACTCACTGCACTGGAAATCCTTTTACGAAGTATCATCTCGACCTTGTCAACGTTTATTTGATCTATATCGTCGAAAAGATGTTCGTATCTATAACTAAGAAACATACGATTATATACTTGCAGTTGTTCAGTATTGTGATGCAGCTATAGAAACATTTACTTTGAAAAATAGCATTCAATTCACCTTATTATGGTGCAGAGGCCGCCTATATGAAAAGTCAAGTTTACAATTGTTAGTTCCGTCGATATGGCGATTACCAAATATGTGAGCAAAACGAGTAACATATGTAAGGTAATGAAGTAGTAATATTTTTGAATATCCACAAAATACTCCAAGGTAAAAGGAATTATCTGCTGACGAGTTTCATTCATAGGTACAAATACGTCGATGATCAGTGGTACACATATCAAGGTCATAACATAGGCTGCTACGAATATCATGCTGGAACCTATGGTAACCGAGAAATTTTTACAAAATTTTGTAGACACGATCTTTTAATGCGAACGTTCATCGCAAGTCGGGAAGAAGATCATATCATTTTTTAAATGCGCTTAGTGTTCGATGATACGTGATATTAAAAAAAATGTCAGTTTACTTATGCATAGTTTCGCATAGAAGTACGTCTCGTCGTTACTCTTCTCTAACAGGTTTCTTTCATGGGTAGATTCCAATTCCTTCCAACTATTCTGTACATCTTCTAAAATGGACCTCAACTGTAAATTAACGTTTCACGGGTCACGATTATCTATTTCTTAAATGTACCATTAACTATGATAATTAAAAAAATTAATAGAATTTTTAGTAAAAAATTGTCGAAGTCATACATTCTGTTAATAAAATCATGAGAAATGTTAGTACAAAATTTTAGAAGCGAATTACCACATCATTTTTTATCCAGTATAATACGTATTTCACGATGATTATGATTCCGCCTGCTGTTAATGGAATGATCTCGGATTTAGCTTCAAAACTGGTCGACGTGTCGATTAACTTCCCAATCTGATGGAGGACAACGAAATTTTCTATCGCAATCTTGCAAAAATCTGTGTTTCACTTCAAACACGACTATAGAACACAATTAATCGGGTGGCTGCGAAGCGGTGCAAGAAACGCAATTTTTCAATTTAAATCCACGAAACCCCATTAGATTCTGTATCGATGGTTTAGACAGTCCACGATTTAAGAAGTTCGTGGGTATTCAACGGATAAGAAATTTCAAAAATTTATGATGATGCAATACAGATAGAGGACAATAAGTTGTTTCAATCCTCCTACGAATTTTTACAATTTTGGAATCTTTTTTAATAATAATAGAAAGTATAAACAGCAGCTCTCATAAATTTCATTCAGTCTATCAAAAAGTATAAATATTCTTTCCTTTGAAGACCAAGAGTATTCAAATAAAATGAATTTACTCTGTTTGAAATATTCAGGAATCGCTTTGTCCATTGCAATACAAGTGATAGGTATTTGGCATTTGGTGACAGCGAAAAAAATTTAATTCCAACGTATATGACACACAAATTTGTAATATGTTAAAACGTTTTCTCCAAGTGTATAATTCCATACCTGAGTGATATAGGTAGTGAGCAACACGATGCACACGAAACATCTCTTCAAGTGTTTTTCCACCGAACTTTGATACGGCCAGTGCCCTATTACCCTCAAATAATATCGTATCGTCTTTAAGCAACGATACTCCAAGAAGAAATTCATGCTTTCACTGAGAAAGGTGAAATACAACTGGCACTTGCGTGTGAAAGAAATACTACCTGACCGCATCGGTGGCCGTCCGCAATTCGATATTTTCTCCCTTAACTTCAACCCCGATCATTATACAATTATAGCTATAGCCGTCATTACTTTGAAAAGCGTTTGCATGAAGCGCAGCTATGTATTTTGACTAATCTCTTGTATACAATACCTCTGCTACTTAACAATGCTTTTTACTGTATTTCATATTTCTTGTTTGAAATTGATTTTTCCCATTTCTGAGAGCAGCACAGTCAGAGTAAATGTGAACGCTACAATGCTCGGTTCTTTGACAATTTTTGCCTTTGGTGCAAAGACTTAAACTTGGACAACGTTAATTTCAAGTAGTAATTATATTTAAAGCACTCAGATTCTTTTAAAGTTGCATTACTTTATTAGCCGTTTTCCCTAAAGGAATGAGAGATACTCGTGACGTGATAAATAGAGTAGGAAATTTTGAAGATCTTCAAAAACCAGCAATTTTAAATTACCTATATTTTCCATGCTATTAATATTATGTTAAACTAAACGATACATCAGGATTCACTGATAAATTGTTATTACAGCAATTTAATTCTGAATTATTGTACGGTCACAAAAGTATTCGCAAAAGAAATCGTAGGGCAAGCGGTTAGGGAAAAAAGGATATCGTTTGAAGATATGAAATTAAGGATACAAATGACTGTGATTTTTGTCTCAATAGAAACATGAAATTATAGGTTTTTATCTGTATATTTCATTATCTCTCTACGATATAGATACATTAGAACCAACAACAATTAGTCGGTTTAATTATGATATAAATTTGTTACATTAATTGCCTAGTATTTAACGTTTAGACTGTCAGCATGTGCATAATTTGTTCACTGTTTGCTATTACATACTCCAACTTTGTAGATACGATTACAGACGGTATTTAAATGAAAGTAAGTATTTTACTATTCTGTTCTACATCGATGTACGATGTTAATTTCATTATACAGCACCTGTTCCTTGTTGAACCGAACAAATCACCGTGAAGTATGAAAATGATACCTGTAGAATCTTAAATGCAATATTCCTTTTGTAATTCACAAACGTAAGCATGTATGATTATACTATATTAAACCAAAAATTATTTTATACCTTGGTAAACATGTCATATGTCATGTGAAACACACCATAAAAAGAAAATAGTCGCGGTTTTGCAGTTCTCTGTAATATAAATATCAATGATTTCTGAAGTTTCAAAGGACTTCCGTACCATTCACCGTTGTAGCTGCAGAAATAGATAAGAAATAACAAAATTTGTTTAAGCAATATACGACGTAATAATAATAATAACAACAACAACAGCAATAGTAATAACAATAACAGCAATGATAATAAATATCTTGGATAAATCAATGAAAGTTGTACCTACGTGCTGTAGAATATGCTAGCGAGACAATCTGCCCCTCTCTCAGTAGGATAAATAGTAAAGAACATAGCCATGTAGTGCCCAATAAGGCTCACCGTAAAAAACGTCACGATAACAAAGTCTTTCGGTGGTGATAGACCTTTGCGAATCTAGCAAAAATAACATTTCTCCCATCTTTATTTAACTCGCAACAATTTTTCAAGTAACATTTCTTATCCTTACTAACCTAATCATATAAGCATATAGTCGGCAATGCTCTGAAAGATTGCTAAGCGATAGAAAAACTGTTGTCAATAATATGTATTGAAACAAATTTCATTTATCTTCCATATTTTAAATTTGTCGTCATGAAATATCATGATATTCGTAGAATACTACGAAGTTCAATTGTCAAAATATCGTAATAGTTTATTCAACTTACATTATAAAACAATCCAGTGAATGAAATCACGCACAAAAGTAGTTGCACCATGTAGGCGGTCGCATAGCAGGATTCAAGGGTCTCCATAAACCTATACATTTATTTGAAGTGATAGTTGATTAATTTTCGATTATCTGATATGTTATAATATTAATTTCTAATTTTACCGAAAAAAAGTTATAGTAAGAAAATCACTAACCGCAGAGTTTTACTGTGGTAACTCACAGCATCGGCAATTCTTTTACTGACAATATTTTCCTGCTCTTTAACATCGACATCTCGGATATCATCGAAAAGATGTTCGTACCTATAACTGTGAAAATTCTCCGCAGTAACAATAATTTAATAAATGTGCATACATAAACTAACATTACTTACCTAGCCACCTTAAATAGTCCACATGCGTGAAGAATAACTGCTATGAATATCATATCCGTCGACACCACAGAAACCACGTTCACGATAATGCACAATTCAATGTGTACGAGAATATAATAATAGTTTTTTTCAATATCCACGGGATATTTCAAATTAAGCGGAGGCGTTTGTCGACGGGATTCGTTGAGAGGTACAACAACATCGAGAATTGTTGGTATCGATAGTGCGAAAATTGTTCCAAATATAGCGGATATAGCAATATCTGGAATAATTCTGGGTAATTAATAACTGTTTTTAAGAATAAACAACCTTGCAGTTACGTTTTTAAATGCATTCTATTTGTGCGTATCTGTTCATTGAAAATAGCAATGACCAACGATATATTTTTATATAATTGTGAAATTTAGTATAAAGTTCCTTTGACCCTTCCGTTATAGCAATATTCAATCGGAGAATGCTGTAACTGTTTGTCCCCAGGATTTATGAAAATCTTTAATAATAATTTATGGTGCCTCTGTTAAAAATCGTTTAATTAGACCCCGGAAAGCAGGGATTAGGTCGCATCGTAATGCCATCCGATACACCGCCCCTAACATTTATCTTTTTAGACCTCAATTTCTTTATCTCGTCGAAACACTGAAAGTAAACAGTGTTTAATTATTTTATTGAAAAATTGCGCTATGATGTCAATGAAAAAATTTGTTCGATGAACGAATATAGTTAATCTTCATGTAAAAATTGATTCTCAGCGGCTGATCACAATTAGTCCTTTATAACGGAAGAGTAAAAGAAGATGCTGAGATTAATTGAAAAAGAAATTAGTTTACACATCCACATTTTCTGGTAAGTGTATCCTTCCTCGGTGTACTTTCTCAGAATTTCTCTTTCATCCGTGGACTTCAACTCCTTCCAATTGTGTTCGATATTTTTAAAAATTTTCTCGATCTGGAAACTTCCATTTTGCAGCTAGTCTTTTAAATTTATGCATGGTTTCAAGTAAAAATTTTTTCTATATTAAAACTAAAATCATTCTTTTATCGTTGCTTGAAAATGATGGTATATCCGGCCATCGACATATTATTAATTCAAGATAATTACACTAATGACGAATGAAATGCAGTCAGTTTGAGTAAAAATATTTGAAGTTTCAACAAATACTGAAAAAAGTCTGACGAATAATGTGACAGCAAAAAGTTAATTACCCATTTGTGCCTTATCCAGCACGTCAGATATTTCACTGCGGCTAGAGTTTGAGTCACTATATACGGAAAACTTTCTGCTACAACGCCTATATCGACATTCTTCTTCAGAATCTGTGGCACCTGATGCAAAGTAATCGAAATTTCTATTTAGATTTGATACAGGTGCTCGCAGACTACCTGCATTTGCAATACAATTAATTAGTAGCATCCAAATTAATGAAACTCTGATCATGACATAGTGCGATAAACATTTTGTCTTTTTACAAGTTTAACACTAGAAGTACCAGCGCTAAGTCCATTAATTTAACCGTTTCACTTCTAAGACTGCCTATAGTCGGCATCCAGGAAAAGCCTGAGGATGACTGCAAAACATTTAAAAGGAAAAAAAAAGAATAAACGAATTAATTGACTCAAAAAATCACTCTGAAGAGGGTGAATATATTAGTTCAGTATTCGGCAAAACAAGGAAAAGGAAGCCAATATCCATACTTGCATTATTGTTAATATCCCAGAATCAGAAGAAATAGTGAAAATTAAAACACGGACTGGTACGCCTTCTAATATAAAATATGTTAAATAAGTTTTTTGAAAGATGAAGAATCAAGCATCAAAGAAGATGAACAATTAAGTCATTTAGGTATTATAAGATATACATGGAATAGTTACTTCAATGTTTCTCTATTTAGAGGTGTTGTTACTAAATCTATCTTTATTATAATACAAAGTAAATCAATATATATTCGCACTTGCGTAACCGGTTATTATTTAACAAAAAATACGAAAGGAAAATAACTACACTAACAGAACGAAAATAAATGAAAATCAGACTGATGCGAACGGATATATTCGCAAGGAAGAGAAACGAAGTATAACCACTTACGGAACTACCGAGAGCATAAAATGAACCGGAAAAGAAACTGATTCTGCAAAAAATCACGCTTTCCGCGATAGCTCCACATCATGCGAATCTTCCGGCGCCGCGCAATTTTAAACTCTCAACAAGAGGAATTTTTATACAAAATTAGAAAACCGTCATTTGAACAACTTCAGTAGTTCCAGTTGTTAATATCGTTATAGTGTGACACAATTATCTTGGCGTCTGAGCGGTGGAGCCACTAGCTTTCAACCGCCTATTCGCGCCATTTTATTTCTGGGGTCCCCAAGTTCAGCCTTCTAAAGTAAACAGTCCGCATATTCGTACCAGTGCCGTATTTTTACTTGTCTGGCTGGCGAATGGGACATGGCTAAAGTGAGGGACCAGAAACAAGGCACTTGCAACGGAAGGGGAGATTGCTCTCGCACGGCCTATCCCCGCCATGTCGGCCCTGGAAACCTGAGATCGACGAATGACAGCCGAAAATAAAACAGTCCTCTCGTCGTTCACGCGACGACGCAACGAATGTGCGAGTCTCTCTTGCCAATAGCTCGTGAAAATAGAAAATGCGTGAGGGAGAGAGATGTCCCTATCCGTCGGGCGAATCAGAGCAAATTACCCCTCAAGTGCCTTGTTTCTGATCCCTCGGTATATCCCCTCCACAAGGGGGGATCCCCCTTGGTGAAATGCGACGATCGACGAGGAAGTAGTGTAACATGATGCAACCCAGATCAGATAAGAGTGTGACTAATCCAATTCAAGGATAAAAATTATACCGGAGTTTATCCAGCTTTTACTATAGTGACATTCTAAATCTTGTGCATACGCCAATGTCCTCACAGTCGCCGCCTAAATCGCGTTCTCTCCCTTCCTCTATCCGCAGGTTTCTCTCTCTTCGTCCTTTAGTTCGCATTTTTTTGGCAAGTCAACTCAATTGTGTCGCACTATACACGAGTTGCACGTTCGTGATCTTCCAATCAACGTAATGAAGCAACCAACAATCGTTTAACCCTTTCGCTACTACGGGCGACTATCGTCGCCCTCCATAAGATGCCACAGAGGTACTACGGGCGACTATAGTCGCCCTCCATAAGATGCCAATGTTATATTATTTTATTATATTGCATAATATTATTTGTTCTCATACTGTAAGTAAAAGTGCGCATGTTAAGACGTTATAAATACCCTCTTTGGAGAAAAATTTTGTCCTTCGAAAACACTCAAAGCAGCTCGGGTTCTCCGCTCATAGCGAAAGGGTTAAAAAAATGTGTAACGTTTATTACACAATGTCGGAGAATTCTATTCATCTCAAAATCTCATTTTGCGCATTGTAATTATATATAAAAATTTAGTAATATAAATTAACAACAATATTTACAGTCATCTGTCCGACATTAAATATTGCTAATATTGCAATTTATTGCTTCACTATTAAATTAAATTCATATGTTATCTTGTAAAATGTTAAATATATTTTTCAAGACTACGAATATGATTAAATACCGCATGTTGGACGACAACGTGAAAAATAAATCTCACCATTTCCACCAAAGATAAAATTCAGTATAAATACCTGAGTTCCGTAATAGGAGAGCATAACAATGCACGCGAAGCATCTGTTTATATATTTAGTTGAAGATCTTTGAAACGGCCATTGACCTATCGCCATCAACAGATATCGCAAGGTCCTGAAGTACTGGCTATCAAAGAAGTCCATGCTTTCACGAGGAAAGCTAAACTTCATCTACCGGGGAAGAATATACGAACCTTCTCCCTCTTCTTCCCCCACCGTTCTTCATACTTATAGCTCACTGTTTTCCAATAATGTATTCCCGAGTCTGTTATTATGCATTTATCGTAATAGCTCGTAATAGAGGTGTTATTTGACATTATATATTTGCCGTCTATAATATTGGAAATATTTCGCAGTTGCTTATGCTGTATAATCGAAGACTTTACACCATCGCATTCAGGATAAGTATCAGTTAGATCAGCTCGCTTTGCATTGATATTTTCAGTGGTTGTGTGAACAGCAGTTACTTCCGTTTTATTCTTTTAAAAATGCCATATAGCATCGTTCAGTACGGTGGAAATAAAAGTATATCATGAGCTATTTGAATGTGTATTCTTCGGTGTTTATTACTGCGAATGGATCGCGTTTATAGGTTGTGAAAGTGTAGCGTGTTGTTCAGTAATGTTGTTAATAAATATTTAGCCCATTCGGAATTTACTTGATTTTTGTAAATTAATTACTTTTTGAATGACTAATTAATGGAAATAACGAAATTTCTTTACTAGTTAATTGTGGTTTATATAAAGTGCTTGGATACTTATTATCTTAAATATATGTATTGCGCATCTGTTTCTGCAAAAATGGTACGAATGATAAGCATTACTGTTTCTGCAGGCAGCAAACCTAAAATAAATCTATTAGTTTTCTTTTCTTATCCACTCGTGATATCGTTCCCAAAAATTGTGAAATACTTTTTACTTCTTCACCAAATTTTTCTTTCCACCCGGGAGTCTCAATCTCCTCTTAAATAATCGAATTTAAAGGATTCCCAGTATTTTTAAAACACACTCTCTAGTACAGAAAAATACAATTATTAGACATTATGGCAGAGATATAAATGATGGTAATTTTTGAAGTTAACATACTCGAAATAACCTGAAAATGTGTTAATTATAAAAATTGAAGAGTTCATCAAGCAGGTAAAATTACGAAAAACGATCAGCAACAGTTATCAAATTTTATTATGCCATTTTTTTCTACGCAACTACGTAGTGTTCAAACAATAATAACAGGTAAGCAGCTTGTAAAGAATAAAATCTACAAATACAGTTTTTTGCATAAATGTGTAGTGAAAATAATTGAGACGCTCTAAGTTTCGCACTATCTTTTTTCATTTCGACGAACCCTACATGCTACTTGTATCATTCAGCCACAGATTTTTGTTGAATTGAACAAATCACCGTAAAATATGAAAGAGACATCTGTACAATCTAAAATGAGATATTTTCGTTACAGTTGTAAGTATATACGTATAGAAAAAATATCGCTTGGAATTTTTCTTCATACTTTGCTGAATGTATCAAATGTCATGTGGAAAACATTGCAAAAAGTCATTAGTCGTGGTTTTGCTGTTTGTTGCAGTATAAATGTTAACATTTTCTGAAATTTCAAAGGACTCCCATACCATGCTGCATTGTACCTTTGTGAAAAAAATACGAATATTAAAATTGATATATTTCATTATCAATATGTAACAATAAAAATTTGAATTAATAATATTATTATTAAATAATATTATTAATTCATATTTTTATTGTTATTATTTACTGGTTATTAATTAAGTAATGTGGGATTGGTGGTTGTTAATTAGCGGCTTATATCGGAAACTCACGGATCGTGCTTAACTTTAAACTTAAAATATACTATTCGCCTCCGTTCGTCTCTGTACTCCGTGTATATTCTGACCGTCTCCGTGTGTATCGTCTCTCCGTGTAATCGTAACTCCGTGTGTTTATTAACCGTCTCCGTGCGTATTCAAACTGTAACCGTCCCCGTGTGTCTCAAAAAACTGTCCCTTCGTTTCGTCCGTCGTGTCTATTTATTTCTGGTCGTGCGTCTTCGTCTTTTGCGTCTGTCTCCGTCACTCGAGGAAAAGCGGCACGTACGCCCTAGTGCGCGAGCACCCTGGCCGCTGGGCCTCACCCCCGGGAAATTTCCGGGCCTGCCGACCTCGTGCACTCTCCCTTGCGTACCGTTTTGCCTCGAGACGTCCGTACCAGTCGCCATGTGTCACCGTTAGTCCGTACCGTCGTCTACCTGTCCTTACTTTTCTACATCTACAGGGTGGCTAAAAATCCCCGATCCTACAGTAATATTATTACTGATTAATAATAATATATAACAGTATATGTTATGTCTGTTAAAACAGTTAATATGTTAATATAATAATATTAACAACAGAATTTTACGTAAAATAGTACATAACATACTTACGTGCTGTAAAACATACCAGCTAAACAATCTGTTGCTCTTTCAGCAGGATAAATACTAATGAAGATGCCTATATAATGCCCAATAAGGCCGACGGAAAAAAATGTGAGAGCAGCCACATCCCTCGGCGGAGTTAAACCTTTATGTATCTATCAAAAAATATCGTGCGTCAATGAAACTAACTTTTAATTTCAACACAATCTTCTTCTTTAACGTTGTGAAAATATTCGGAAGGGCAAATTATGCAAATCATATCTGTAATATGCACTTAACTTTTCCCAAATGTTTTTCAATGGCGCAGCAAAGCAAAATAGTGAAACTTGTAACATATATTTGCATGTATATATTAGTTAAACCTAATGGTGTGTTCCGAAATAAAATTTAAATGGCCAGTATCATCATAATAATTGAATTAACGTACGTTGTAAAGCAAGCCGGTGAGAGAAAGCACGCATAAGGACAGTTGGAAAACATAAGAAATTGCATAGCAGGATTCCAAAGTCTTCATAAATCTATAAATTTAGTTACATAAATAATGGATTAGATTTGAAGTATGTCAAACATGTCGGGCATGGTACAAATTCGAGTAAAAATTGGAAAAATATCAACATATATTGTAACCATGAGACACATTATTTACTTTCCATTACTGCATAAAATATTAAAATCAAAATCTTTACTAACTGCAGAACTTTGTGGTGGTAACACACAGCACTGGCCATTCTTTTACGTAAAATGATTTCTCTCTGAGTAACATCCATAAATTGTGCATTTTCGAAAAGATGTTCATATCTATAACTAAAAAATTCAAGTTTTTCTTATTCACTTTTACCAATAATAAAAAATTGTGTAACAAAAAATCTCTATACAGAAAAATGTGAAATTCACCTCGCCACTTTGGATAGTCCACATGCGTGAAGAATGAAAGTTATAAATATCATGTCCGTTGATACAGCAACAATCACATCCACCATAACGCACAATTCGATGTGCACGAGAATAAAATAATAATTTTGTTCACTATCGATGGGATATTCCAAATTGAGGGGAGGTGCTTGTCGACGAGATTCGTTTAGAGGTACGACAATATCAAGAAACGTCGGTATAGATAAGGTAATAATTGCACCAAATATAGCAATTATACCGAAACCTACGATTATTAAACATAGTCTTGTAAATTTTGTCTGCGGCTGTGATGGGTAAGGATGTAAAAACTTGGACACGCAATGAAATGGGTAAGGATGTAAAAATTTGGACTCGCAATGAAAAGGTCCAAGTTCAAATTCGCCATCACGTCTGGAAAATTTTTCCTATTTGATATAAACAATTTTCCTATGTGGAACCCACATAGAACAGTAGATTCTAGGTGAAATAACTATAATAATTGTAACAAAAATAATTGTTTGTTATATTATACTATGACTGAAAAAGTTTGTTATATAAATTAAGAGACTGTCGACGATTGCTGTATATAAACAATCACTCAAACCAATTTAAACTCTTTTGCTCTACAATTGCAAAATCGAAAGTAAAATTTTGTCTGCGAGAGAACAAAATATTCGTATACAGAAAGCACTTATTGTCAGTAAGTGTTGACCATAGTTGTCCTTTGTAGAGAAAGAGTTGAAAGAAAAATATTGACATTAATTTTAGTGATAAAAAAATGTCAAATTTACGCATCCATTGCATGCAGTATTCGTATCCCTCCTCGGTATTCTTTAGCAAGATTTCTCTCTCGTTCGTGGATTCTAGCTCCTGCCAATTATGCCCGATGGTTTTGAGAACGTTCTTGATCTGGAAACTTACATTTTGTTGCTCGTAGCTTGGTTCATACTTTTATGGCATTTAAAATTAATTATAACACGGATATAATAAATACAACACGGATCATGAACATATTATTAATTGTGCGACCTAAATTTATTAGTACCAAGTTATGTCATATGCAGTCGATACGCATAGAAATATTCGACGGTTCAACAAATAGAGAAATATCCTGTAATAAAACTTACCTTTTTATTTTTTATCCAACACGTCAAATATTTTATTGTGATTAAAGTGTGGTTTAGTATATACGGGAAACTTTCGGCTACAGCACCCAAAGTGATGTCCTTATGCATAATCTGTGGCAACTGCCGCAAAATAATTAAGATTTTTAGTAAACGTTAATACAAGTTTCTATGGATCATTTTCACTTTAATCATTACAACATAACGGAGAAAGAATTGGATTCACCGTTTTAACATTTGTATTAATAAACAATGTTTGCAATTACCGGTATAAAACTAAATACAACTATTAAAATTGAAATTAAATTCTTGCTCATTGTTTCATTACATATTAAAAATATTCGATATTACTTTCGAGATTATTGATATATTAAGATTGTGCATATATGCGAACCAAATACTACTTTCGTATTAAATGCAAGTACATTAACCGCAAAATTCAATGTAAATACCTGAACTCCGTAATAAGAGAGCATGAAAACACAGATGAAGCATCTGTTTACTCGTTTAGTTGCAGAATCCTGAAACGGCCACTGTCCAATTACCATCGACAAATACCTTAACTTCCTAATGTAGTGACTGTTAAGGAAATCCATGCTATCACGTTCAAAGCTAAATGACATCTGCCAGGAAAAACTTGCAAGTCTACTCCCTCTGTTTCCCTCACCGTTGTCCGTACTTACAAAGTGTTTCACTGTTTTCCAATAATATCTTCTAGAGTCTGTCATTATGTGTTTATCGTAATAGCTGGAAATAGAGGTGTTATTTCGAAAGACACATTTACCTTCTATACCATCGGCTTTAGCGGCCACTTATACCTTTATTATCGAAGAATTCACATTGTAACTTTCAGAACAGCTTAGACTACCTACTCCCCTCGACTTGCTTCGTATTAATTCTGTCGAATGCTGCAAGAAATGTTGTTACATTTACTTCTATTTGTTTTGAAACCCGATAGGTCATCCCTTAGTGTCGTTGAATTGAAAGGGCTCCACGGAGGGTATAAATGAATATTCGTCTATACCATTTTATTTACAAATGAGATATGGTGAATGACGACTACAAGTGTCTCCCATCTTATGTGAGTCTATGAAGTACGAGTTTATATTGAAAATGGCATAAAGTTTTTTTAACACTAAATCTACAAAAGTGATCGAAACAATTAATTCTTAATTTGTTCCAAAATTCTTCTAATTTCTGACGTCATTTTGTCTTATTTTTTTTCAACTCTGCCTTACAAAAGTTAAACAATTAAATCAACTTCGTTTCTATTCATTCTCAGTACCTCCATAGCGTTTTGATCAATATATTCTTTTCCGGTATTTTTCTTATTGCTTATTTATATGATGAAATTTTACAAATACTCTTCTCTATTTAATGTAACATTATTGTCGTGAAATAACTCGTGAACAGTAAATCCACTTGTAAAGCAAGCTACATGTCATAATACTAGCGCGGGGTAAAGGTTGCGCTGAGAATCACTGACAGTACATTGTGTCTTGCGGAGCTATTTTAATTTCTCAGCCGAAAACAAAGCTTGTGTTGCAATTTTCAATTATGCTTTCCTCAAGAAAAATATCTGCTCCATTGCCTCCTTCTATTAGAATTCCTTTTGGGCGTGTAGTTTTTAAGATGGATAGGAAAATATCAACAAAAGTTGGAACTTCTTCGGCGTCGTTTTCCCGTTGACCATTATTTAAACATGTTTAAATATTTATGCCCGCTAAGTAATATACATTGTTATATTTGTGTGGATTTGTATAATCATTTTATGCAAAAAGTTTAAATAACTTTTACGGTTAAAATGCAACAAATTCTGAAAGTTAAGAATTTAATTTTTTTTCGTAACTGATTTACTCAAAAATGGAGTCTGCTGGAGACAAACGGACTTTGTATTCGTGTTCAGCGCCACACAATCTATAAGAATCAGTATAAATATTCTTGGGGCAAAAGAAGTTCACTTTTGTATACCAGTGTAATCGATAATTTACAACACGGATATTATTTCACTTTCTCATAAGCTCACCCAAGGACGCTGAAAATTTCACGAGCGTGAAACATGATATTAATGAACATCACGTTTGTAGCTACTATAACTGTCGTTGTAATTAACAGCGAGCATTGCATATGCACCTCACTCAGCAGTTATACTTTTGACTATAATGAAGGTAATCGAAGTTAACAGGTAACTGCCCTTGTATGAAATCGTTGTTACTCCCAATTATACCAATAATATTTGTAGCAATCACGCTACCTGCCGCGAGTTATACGCAGAGCCCTGAAAATCATGAAGGAAATCATATATTGTACATTGAACGCGGCAACAAATACGAAGCTTCCAGATTCCGTCTGGAATAGAACCTAAACTTAACGTAATTATATGTAATAATTAGTCGTATGGTAACAGGTATTAAATCATAATTATGTATCACGGTTATGATTTTTCTATTTTGTAAAAGGTGAATGAAAATTTATTTTATTTATACAAAGGGACCAATTTTGTTCCAAACTAATAACGGGATCTATGATATTTGACGAAACGTTTTTCATTCACTCACCACTGTGTTATTTATGCTAATGCTGAAATATTTCACGACGGATATTAAACACAATGTCAAAATAGGAACAATTTTAGCAACAGCGAAGACGTCTCTTCTTTCTCTGATAATATTCAACGCCTGTTATAAAGGTTCACGTTAATCAATACTTTTCTTCAAAAGTGAAATAAAAGAGTTGCTTGCAAAATATGTAAAGTACAATTCACCTAATATTAATATAGTGAGGGACCAGAACAAGGCACTTGAGGGGTAATTTGCTCTGATTCGCCCGACGAATAGGGACATCCCTCTCCCTCACGCATTTTCGATTTTGACGCGCTATTGGCCGAGAGACCCGCACATTCGTTGCGTCGTCATCTGAATGACGAAAGGAGTGTTTTATTGTCGGTTGTCATTCCTCGATCTCAGGTTTCCAGAACCGACATGGTGGGGTAGATGGTGCGAGAACAATCTCCCCTTCCGTCCCAAGTGCCTTGTTTCTGGTCCCTCACTATATAATAGCGACGCGAAATTGCAACATTAATAACGTAAAAAGCTATATAATATAATTTCACCACGACCGCATTATAATAAATTATGCTACAAAAAGCCCCTTATACTACATACTCTTTTCTATCATACTAAATTATACTAGAAACAAAAAAGCGATTATCAATTTAAATAACAACATGGAAAACAGCAGAAGAGATCACAAAACTGGAAAAAATAAATTTTCTTGTATGCTTATTACTGCCATCTGAAAGAAGTCATAATCCCACTAGTATTGAAATATTTCGAACTTTTCTAAAATGACGATTTTTGTAAAACTCCATGCCTACACAATCGCAACTTAATTCACCATTGATTTTCCACTTCCGTTCGCAACGTGCGATTAATGTGCACGTGTTCGACCTGTGAAAAATATTGTTCTCTTCATTTGCATTTTCTTTGACAGTTTCACATCATTTATTTCACTTGAGGTGTAGGAGTAGGCTGATTCGCAGCCGACTTTCAGCATTCATGAGACACTCGTCTAGGAATTAGGTGCACGCAAAGTTGGCGTTATTGAGACAACCACGATCCGCAATGGTGTATTCGCACATTTCAGCGCATTTATATGCTTCTGCTATCTGTTGATGATCCTTGTCAGGAGTGCTATGTAAATGTGCGTTACCTAACTTACTGAATTTAATTAGTTGCTGAGTTTCAACATACACCCCTATACCAAGAACTGGAGTACAGTGGCTGAATGCATCTCGGATGTTCGTATGCTCGCTAGGAAATAATGTCCTTTGAATGTGCAAAAATTTATATGGAGGAAAGAGATTTTGTTTTAGATTTGTAGTAAGCAAACTGTGCTGGTGTGCTCGTTCGCGCATAGTGGGAAGGAAATTTTGATGGATGTGTTGGTTTATAAGGAAATAATTACTGTGTAACGTTTGGATGGATTCGTTTTTAGGATGGGAATTACTTTGTTGCAGGTTCTTTTAGAAATTTTTGTATTTGGCGCTTTTAAATAGAAGGTTTATTCAGAGTTTGAACTGAAATATTAAGCAGTTTGCGATATGTATTAATAAAAATGAATTTCATTATATTCTTGTATAAGGGATTTACACTGGTATGGTCGATAAAGAAACGAAATATATTTCTGTTTTTATAGAACATTGTTCTCAGCAGATCTTTAATTTTTATAAAACTGTGCGATTATTTCAATTCATTGAGTAATTTATTCTTTTACATTTTACAATGCGCATTATAAGTGTAAAAAAATCATACTTAACCGTAGCCTAAATAAGATATGAATGGAAAAATTCCATTTTGGAGGATAAATCCTTTATATACACAATCGCTCAGACATCGTGATGCTTACTTATTAGCTGCAGCATTTACAATTCAGCTAGAACGTTGAAATCCAACAAACCAATTAATGATAAAATACAAAGTATTGATTTGCCTAAAGTTAATAATTATTTTTGGTTTATAATTGCTCCATATGATATACCGATTAATGGAATAAATACCATCGTAAACAACAATTAAAACATCTTTATCATTGGTACGTCTCATCTTGAAATTTTCTGAAGATAATTTTCATTTTTGCATGGCACATATTGCCATGAAATAAGAAAAAGACGTTTCCAACATCTTAAACACAAAGTGGTATTTTTTAATCTCAGAAGACGAAGTCACAAGCATGTAAATTGCCAACAGACATCTGTGGTAAAAATATAATTTATTTTGCACCTACCTTACTATACAGACCGAAAGTTACGTTGCAAAGTCTCAAAACTGACAGTGTGGGTGGGGTTAAATTTTTTTGCATTATAAATAGCAATAACTTTTGTGCCTTCAATGGAGCCCGATACCAATAAGCGTTGTACCTAAATACAAGAATACTGATAAATAATATATTTGTTTCATGTTATAAAATGCTATAGTGTATTTTTAGCGTCGATTGCATTAAATAATATATACCGATAATTATAATAGTGGGCTACGGCAAAACTTTTAAAAATTTAATTTGCCATTGCTTGCATTGCACCAATTACTTTGTATTGCACCAATGTGCATTACAATACGATGGAAGCATTTGGTAGAAATTATGCAAAATTAAACCCTTTGATGAAGTTAATAGTTGTCTAATTACACAGTACTCAAAACACTCCTTGAAACAAAAATCTAAATGTCTTGAAATGGAGAGTAGATAACTTACAATTGTTAGATCACTGTCAGAATTACCGGCAGATATCTTAAAATTCTGTATTAATTAAAGGCAGTATAATACTGCACTTTTTTGCGTGGAAAATAGACTGATTGTGAAAAGAATTAGAATATATTTACGCTTTCTGAAAAATGTCCTCTTTGCTGTCTGCAAGTCTTTGCGCGGGAAAAATATAAAGAAATAAAATGAGAAAATGACCGATGACGTCCAGAGTGAAGAAGATCACTAATGGCATGTTAGATGATAACAAACTTTTGTGTAGCTACAAAGAAAAGCAGGTATTGCAAATTTCTTCCACCGTTCAATTTAAAATCGGTAAATTAATTTTATTGAAATATGTAATCTGTGTGTTCAAATGATTAATACGATATTTAAATTGTTTTGATTCCCTCGGAAAATGTTTGCTTAGTCCATTGAACCATCTCTGAATTTTTACAAGAGTAGTTTGACAAAAAGAACCGTGCTGTGGATATAATTAAAATTACTTACGTTGAAAAACACCCCGGCGACAGCCAATATGGCAACAACGATTTGGAAAAAGTAAGATACGGCGAAACAGGAAACCATAACTTTGAAATACCTTTTAAGATAAAATTATTACAAAAACGGAATCCAACATTTTCAGAAAGACATTTATAAAAATATTAAAATTGTCACGTAACTTAAATGCAAGATTGTATACTAACTCGTTACATTTCCAATGGTACTTCATGGCATTTGCGATTCTACAGTGGAATACAAAGTCCCTTGTTGCATCATTAAGATCTTGTAAGTCGTCAAAAACGTGTTCCAAGCGGTGGCTGTAAAATTCATAAATTTTAAATCACTACCAGAAATTATTGTCCGTCCCAATTTACAAAGAAAAACCCTTTGAGAAAAAATTTTTTAATAATAAATCTCTTTAACTTAAAACCATCACTGCCGCTCTCGAATGAATATGATTTTAGAAATGCGGCTAATAAATAATTCAGTTACACCATATCATTCTGAATCTAAATTTCGCATCTTTTTTTATATTTACCCCACTATACCGTATAGACCGCAAGCATGATATACAATAGTTATGTATATCGTATCAGTAGCTATCAGTACGACCATCCCGAGGGATACGCAAAGGAAAATGTGCAATAGAATCAGGTAATAATACGTTTCAATATCGACGAAGTATTCGAAATCGAAGGGAAGTTGCTGTCGGTATGACTCGTTGAGAAACGTCGATAAAGACACAACAGAGAAAGCTGCGGCTGTAGCCGATAAAGTGAACCCTAAAATTAAGAAAATAATTCGTTCATTTTGAATTTGAGTTGTACATTAACTGTTCAACTACTAATTGAGTATATAGATTGTTTAAAAATGGGATAATAATCGATAACTCTATTGATCGTTAGTACTATATACAATATCGGAAGAAAATTGATCGACTGCTAAATCGATGTAGAATTAATATTAACAGGATAGTAATTATTAGCTTAATATTACAATTGACTTTGTCGCTTAACAGAATAAAACTAATAGGGTAAAAATTTACGGATGAAATTTATCATGGTTTTTAGCAGTGAAATAATTAGGAAAATAGCAACTTACAAGTATACAATTTTCTACACATAAATCCTTCAAGATTGCTCTTTTCCATGATACTCCATTCCTTCGATGATTGAACTACAGTGTAGTTGCTTTCTATTCGTTCCAATAGATCTTTAATCTATAATTATAAATTAAATATAGCCGAGAAATTACATACAGTGTTAATCTGTATAAATACTTAATCTAGAAAACATGTATATTTCAAAACATTAAAAAATGTGACTATAAGTGGATGAATGTAACAAAATTGTTATCGAAAAGTAGCACTATATTCTTTTATTTTTCCCTTCAGTTGAAAGGAAGCTGATTTAAAGAAACATCTGCTGGTGTAATTCAATACAAAAAAAAACTCTTGAAATATAATTTCTACTAACAATGTTACTATGTACCCAGAAAGTACAATATTTCACCATAATAATCATCGTAAACATCAGAAAGGGCAGCATTTCACCGACAATGGCCATATCGACGGTTGTCGTAACGAATTTTCCTAGCTAAACAATTTTAGCCACATTATTCACACCGTACTTTAAAATTCGTAACAACCATCAACAATAATCGTCATAAACGGTCATAAAAGAATATTTAATTACACAAATAATTCACTTCGTTCGCAATTAAATCATCCGAGAGTTTAACGCGCTACCTGAACGATGATAAACGAGATAAAAATCGTGCACACGATGAACCTCTTCCATTTCTTCGCCTTTGACTCGCATAAAGGCCACTGTCCTATCATCGACGAGAAGAATCGAAGGTCGGAGAAATAACGATCTCCAAAGAAATCCATGTTTCCACGAGGAAACCCAAGACACATCTGGCGTTGAAAAATATCAAGCGAATAGCCACCGTTAAACTCCACAATGCATTATTGTTTGAACTGTGTTTGCGATATTTTCCACCTTGAATTTCTCGTTCCTGCCATTTACGCAATTATCGTAATATAAACCGTTCCTCGGTAAAAGGAGAAAAAAACTACTGTTCTCCGCTTTCGTCGCAGCTGTTCTGGTACCATATGTGCTGAGGTAAAGATGTATTAAAATATGATACACTTTTTCCCACAGCGCTCTTTATTTGGCTCATATTGTATCGATTGTTCTCCCTCCGTAATAAGAACGTGATGGACTTGCATGTCGCGTGTTGCATTTATGTTAATGATTTTCACGGTTTTCTTGGGAAAGAGACACAGCTCTGGCCAGTCAGTGGATTTAGAATGCTTCGAAGGAGTAGTGAGTTCGGAAATTTCGCGAGTAAGGATACGAAGACGAGCTTGTTCGTGATGTTGGTGCGATTGACAACTATTTTTCATTAATTTTAACACTGGAACCAACGGCGTTAAGTATATTATATTTAGATATATCAAATAAGTACTTTGGAAAAAGAGGAATTAAGTGGTGAAAATATCATCTATTAAGTAACTCATATTATATAAAATAAACGTAGAGTATGTACTCTACAGATCCCTTATAAATTTGGAGAATTCTTATAATAAATTAGGAATCAGTCACTTTGACCGCCTCGGCGTTTCAAAATTTCGATTATGTTTGAATTGTATATTTTTATTTATTTTATATTTAGTGAAATATTAAACGTCTCCCTATATTATGTACGGAATGGATCATAACAGTACATTGCCGCTGTTTTTTTTACAATAACAATAACGAGGTTTTTCAAAATTAAGTGAAATTTAATTTTGCAATGTGTTGTGGAAATTTATGTAGATTTATTTTCAAAATTTCTTGAGATACTTTTGTTTTAAAGATGTTTTTATTTATCGTTGCCAGTAATGACATTGTGATTTAACAGAACAGTAGAGTATATTAATTTAAATAATAAAAAATATTTTCTTAACAGGATTATGACTAGTTATTCGCTGTAGACACATTGCGATCAATCGCAAATACATAGCAAAAATGGGATATCAGTGTATCGATACTACAAGTTCTTCTTCGACAGCCAAGTCAGTTTTACAACTGGAACCGACGATATTTCTCAAAGAAGTTTTTAATTTACAATGGTGCTCACAGGTATGCCATTAAAAAGCGTATCTTAATTATATTTAATAAAAGTACAGTTATTTCTTCCATGGCTTTACGTGCAATTAAGACGCTGCACTGGCAAATTATACGACCTGCTTTTTATTTTTTAATTATAAAGAATACACAGAAGCGCAGGAACGTACCGCGATACAAAGAATTTCTTAAATGAACATAATTAATATCAGCTAACTTATAATTCATTTATATGCGACACCTGAAAGAAAACGGACCGAAGGTTAAAAATCCAGGAGAGACTAAATAATTTAATTGATATTTTATTATTTGGACGTATAGCTTCAATACACAAAGTGAAACAATAAAGAACGAAAAGATATAAGAAGAAAATGAAAACAAACAAAAAAACGCTGTGAGTGCATTTCACTATTTTTTTCTCATATTGATCTGTCAAAATAAAAAAACAGAAAAAGAGAGGTTGGGAAAGAGAGAAAAAAGAGGGAGAGATAAACACCATGTTTACATTGTTGTTGACACTACGTGTATCTTTACATTGCGTTGCACTACACGCGTACTGTTGTAGTAAATATATTTTTTTTAATTATTCCACACGGCCCGTTGGTAAAAATGCAGTTCTAGTTGTCATATTGTTGACATTCGTGTATAAAATATTTCGTCGCGTAAAAATTTGTCTGCAGTAATTTTTCCTTAAAAATAATACTCAAAAAATGCTATTTTTCACGTTTTTCAATTGTATAACATTACAGCACGTTTCAGCTGTTTAATGCTTCCTTAATTACCTTCAAAATAGCTCTAAAACATTGACATTTTATTTCACCTTTTTTTATCGACAGATTAATCTCCTTTATTGCCGCCGTTTATACGAACATTAATAAACCTCGTCTACGTTTCATGGTGATGTGTTAACGTGGATGTGTCAGTCGCAAATTGCATAAATTTGAGAATATTTTCATTTTCATTTTATAAAAAGTTTCGTATATTTGCCAGCAACACGTGAGTCTCCTATAACGCAATTTTGTATCGTTAAAACTGTTGGAACCAATTTTAATTCCCATTCATGTATTTATGCAGTGATTTCGTATAAAACTGCAGTTCACAATTCTGCATTGAGAGGTACGTTTCAATCATTCTCACGTGTTTATTATATGCTGTATATCCAAGTTTATTATTCGGTGGCAGAATATCGCCACGTTTAACATATGCTTGTTGGATTTCATTAACACTAGAACTACCGGCGTTAAATCTATCATATTTAAAAATATTAAATAAGTATTTTGAAAAAAGGGGAATTAAGAGGTGGAAAACTTGATCGATTCGGCAATTTATGTTTTATAAGATGGACGTAGAATATCTATTCTATGACTCTCATATAAATTTGGAGAATTTTTGGAAAAAATTGTGTACCAGTCATTTTGACTGGTATGGTAAATCTAGTGTTAAAAAAGGAACAAGAAACAGATAAATTTATTAACAGTCACAAATAATACAAATACCAAGTCGCATAAAACTTGAAAACTGTGAAAATTCAGGACACAAAGGGAACTTGAATCGCAAATCACAAATCGCTTTGTCCGCGGAAATCGCAAATAACCATCGGGAGATCCCGAATTCTACAATTTCAGGGTATATATTTTAATTATCATACTATCTCACTCGTATATCATTTGCATTTTCATCATCAGCTGCTTGTTATGGTGACGGCCGATTGCTCGCTCCCATGTAACTGACCTTTTTGTTTAAAACAATTACTGAACGTATCGACAGATCTATCTAAACAATTTCGTACACTCATTGCAAACAACTAATGCAGTAGATTCATCCGAAACAGTTGATACACTCACACTTTTTTAATTAAAAATAATATCTTTCCATTACATGACTCATTCTGTGGAAGATGCAGATTGTGGTGTGCAAGAGTAGATGACAAAATTCGGAGCATCGAATTAGGTGTACATTGTTGCAGAATTTCTCAAATCGAACGTATTACGGGAGTCGAGCATTTGAAGAGGTCGTTATAAAGTGAAATTAATGTGCGTTCGCTAATCTAGCTGTTAATATGGCTTCACCGATTCGAGGATGTTAAGCCGGACACTAAACTGGGCATTAAATCCAATTCCAGAGCAAATCTGACTAATTACCGTAGTTTGGATGTATTTTCACGCAGAATCTTCTACCTCATATTGTAATTTGAATATAATTGCAATACGTCATTCTTGGGGGAGGGCAAAAGTGAATCCTAATTTAGAGTGAATTACCATGGATGCCGGTGTTTCTAATTCTGATACACTGTCGGCAAAGGCCGTGAGGTATATTTAGACAATAATTGCTAATTCTCGCGAAGAGTTTTTGTGCGAATGAATTTCACTGTTATATCAAGCTGGTGTTGCCTAAATCAACATTTGAGCTGTTTTCTTTGAAAGTGGTGTAAGTCCATTTTATATTATATGGAGATATTTAAGGGTTTGTATTTGAATGGTTTGAAAAATATTGGTACATGTAATACGCTCATTTTATGTTTTTTAAATATTCAATTGATTTAAGTTTATAATGTGATCGTTTTTAAAGTAATAGTTGAATGTGAAGTAGTGAAATTATGTAGTATAATTTCTGAACTAAATATTATGTCTTTGTGGGAAGCAGACTTACGCCACTCTCAAAGTAATTATATTTGTAACTTTATTAAATACGTAAATTTATATTGACAAAATGATGAAAATTTTGAAGGAGTTTTTTGGGAACTGTTTATAGATGAAAAGCTCATAGCAGATTGCATTCATTCTTATCATTAAGTAACTTTTTGTCATAAATGGACTTACACCATTTTCAAAGAAAACGGCTCATTTGTAGATTTTGCGAACGGGGAAAAATAGAGAGACTTTATACAAATTTCCATTGATCTGAAATCATCATCGTTAACTAGAAAATCAAGAAATATAGGGGCACTAGCGATCTGCAGCGATCTCTATTTCTTCTATGCAAATCTCCGTAGATTTACAATCGTCATCGTTCAGTAGGAAGCCGAAAAATAGAAACACATATTTCCATAGATCTGTAATAGTCATCGTTCATTGAAAAAGTTACAAATACAGAGGCAGTACCGATTGAAATTATTTACACACCTCTAAAAGCCCTGTCGATCGATTAACGCCTTTGTAACGGCTCAAAGTAATATTCGATCTCTATTACTTCTATGCAAAACTCCGTAGATTTACAATCGTCGTCGTTCAGTAGGAAGTCGAAAAATACAGACACATATTTCCATAGATCTGTAATCGCCATCGTCCATTGAAATAGCTACAAATACAGAGGCAGTACCGATTGAAATTATTTACACACCTCTAAAAGCCCTGTCGATCGATTAACGCCTTTGTAACAGCTCAAAGAAATATTCGATCTCTATTACTTCTATGCAAAACTCCGTAGATTTACACGTTATCGTTCAGTGGGAAGCCGAAAAATACAGACAAACATTTCCATAGATCTGTAATCGTCATCGTTCATTGAAAAAGCTACAAATACAGAGGCAGTACCGATTTAAATTATTTACACACCTCTAAAAGCCCTGTCGATCGATTATCGCCTTTGTAACAGCTCAAAGAAATATTGAAAACGCGGGTATAACAAAACAAGCTGCGAACGAGGTCGGGTTGTCGCGGTTGTTGTGTATCGTTACGACACTGCCCAACTGAAAAGCAGGTATATGGATGTTCAATAACGACGGCCGTAGTAGTAACACCTCGTTCGACGCCAGACTGCGTCGACCAGCCTCAGCTGATATAAAGGTTGGGATAAACCAAGATATAAACTGCCCAGATCGGTTTGGCGCCGCACAGAAACGTGGTTATTGAATGCTGCCATTTGTTTCGAGAGCCGATGTAAATTTCTGTTGTCCCATGTAGTATGTATGGGTAATGTAAACGGAGATACGTTATACCGTGTGAACGTAAATTATTCACCAACTACTGCTCGCCTTGGAGGACCTCTGTCATTAATGTTCGGCATGAAGTTGGGTTTGAATTTATTCGATAATGTTTTATAATAAGAATCAAAACAGTTTTATTATTATCATTGTTTTAAAACTGCAAAATTTAATAGAATAGAAAATGATATGCACCTAATTCTGTTTTTACACGATAGATACGTTCCCTAAGAATACGTATAAAAGATTCGTGTAAAAAAAAACTGCATCTATGGAAAAATAGAAGATTGGTTCCAGTCATGAGAAATCAGCGAAAATAATGCAATAAACCATGAGTTTTCATGTGAGGATCTTAAAAATATTGTTACATAAAGATTGCATATGTATCATACAAGGTAAATTATCATTTGAAAAGGAAAAAAAACATGTCACTAATTCATGAACACAATAATTAGGCAAAATAATATGGGTTACACGTAAAAAGATTTTATTCGTTATCACTTTTTGACAATAAACGCGTACGTTTGCGTAAGACTGCAATATTACTGCTATCACTAGAAATGTCTTGGTTATCGTCTTCGTGCTCCATTGGTGAAATTCTTTCTGTAATTTCTTGAACAAAATTAGAACTAATCTCCTGTGAGAATTCAGTAATTAATCGTTGTGTTTGTCCTTTGGCTGGGCCACAGTAAAGCAAAATTTTCTTCTTAGAATTTGGATCGATCGTGTTAACTCAAAATAAGTCGTGTAAAAAGACAATTAAATTTTTTTCTAGTCCGTGTTAAATGAAAATCGTGTAAAAACAGCATTGGGTGTAATTGTACCATTTATTCTGGAGGTTCGTCAGATTTTGAGATAATACTGTTTTAAAAAGTCTCGATCGGAGAGAAATAATAGTAGTAAAACAGATAAATGGGATTTTTAGCAAAATTTCCATATATTAATTAAGATACAGTTTCTGGAAAATTTGAAAACAAAAATAGAGATTAACATTTTGAACATTTTAACACACTCAGAACATTGAAAAATTATACAATTTTGGTATTCTGTAATTCTGCAACGTCGTATTTGCGAAGTTCACTGAATTCACAACGGTTTTTACGAAAACTTGACCACGTTTCGATTGAGTTTACTCTAGGTTCCTCTCTTAAGGGTACAATACAGGAGTAATTAAAAGGATTTCTCTACCGTTGGTATCTGTGGCTTACCAGTTTGATATCAACCCGTCAGGTTCTGTACCTTACGAGAAACTCCATAATAGGTACCGATAGAGTAGATTAAGTCTATAATGAGCTCCGTGTTAAACTATTTAACAAGAATCATTAGCTCTCTTAAATCAGAATCTAAGTTATCCTATGCAGTATCATATCATGCCAAATTTTTACTATTTTTACTACCTACTTTCTCTATTGAGAGGAGCCCTATGTGTAAATTGTTTAGCGAAGCAACAAAAAATAAAAAATTTCGACAGAATTTATTCCAATTTTGGCAGAACGACAAAAAAGAAGATGCAATAATCAAAACAGATGTCAAAATTAAAAACGAAAACAAAAGTGAGAATATAATGGATAAACAGGCAAAAGTCAAGATTCGCAATTAACGGACCCGAGCTGGAATACTGCCTCGGCACCTTTGCAAAATTTTTCCTATTTAATGAGTACTATATATGATAAAGACCATCTAAAATAATACATCTGAGGCGAAATGACCATAGCACTTAAAGTAGAAAACAATAAACCAAAAAAGAAGGAAAATTAAATCTACCTGTTACTTATAAAAAATTCTCCATTACAAATATCAAGGGCTACGTTCGACGATTTCATTGTCTCGTCAATAAAAAAATCAAAAGACACAAAAACAGGCTTGTTGAAGTAACCCGGAAAACGTTGCCATCAAAGAAATCTATACTTCTCTTTCCTATCTGAACTGTAACGGGAAACGTTGGTGGAAGAACAGTGCCCGTTCCATTGCCATCAAAGTGAATTAGCAATTATGATATTTTTCTCCCGAATTTTCCTCTCACCCCGAAGGATATTGTAATGGTGGGAGATAATGTGCCGTCCACCGTCACTATCATACCCCTTACTGCAAACGGTATCATGCATGTACGGTATAATAAAATTGTGACGGCATAAATACGACGGGAATGCGGTAAAAAAAGTTCATTCGGCGAAAGTGTAATTTTACGGTTATTCTCTACGCGATGTTGAGTTACTGAAGACGCATCCCTGGGAAAACCACCCCGTCGTAACTTTTACACCTGCGGAAAGCTGCACTCTTACAAAAGCTATTTTTGCGACGGTGATACTTAGCCTGTCGTAAGTGTGGTGTTAGAATGTAAGTAAAAAGACACGGTGCATGTGTTTTCATGTGTGACGAAATAATTCATCACGTTACGAGTTTTAAATTGGTTTGCAAATCTGGGTTGCTGTCTTTGTCAGATTTTTCAGATGTAGTTATCGGTGCTGCGACTGTGTTTGGAGTGAAAATAGAATAAAAATATGTCAGGCTTTAGAAAATTATAATCTTTTATTATCAAAGATTTCTTTCACGGTATTTAAAGGTAGAAGCACGTAAATATACAATACTGAAAATGAATGTTTCAAATGTCGATCATATTTTCTTGCATAAGGAATTTTTCTTGAGGGTACTACAAGAAAAATTTAAGAAGCCGTTATATTAAAATTGATCATAGATTAAATAATATAATTACAATTATATTGTAAGAAATTTTTCACTAGACGCAATCTATTTAACACTAGAACTACCGGCGTTAAATCTATTACATTTAAATATATTAAATGAGTACTTTGAAACAAGGAGAATTAAGAGGTGCAAAAGTAGATCGATTTAGTAATTCATATTTTATGAGATGGGCGTTGAATATCTATTCTATGACGCTCCTATAAACTTGGGCAATTTTCGAAAAAATTGTATACCAGTCATTTTCACTGGTTTGGTAGTTCTAGTGTTAAGATAAGCAACAATGCTCGATTAACCAAACATCCGTAGACGCCGCTTTCCGAGGGAATCTAATATGTTTAACAAACTGATATAGCACACATCTGATATCGCTAATTGGCCCTTGCAGTAGTTACTTTGCTGTAGTTAGCATTGTTAATGTCACATTAGCAAAGCATGAAACAGATTCGATACATCGCGTTAAAAGTCTTTTGCAATAGCATTGCAAATAATATTCCTTCAAACATGTGCTTCATCATGTTAATCTCTAGTGATAAATATAACCAGTTACACGGAAACCTCTGTAAATGTTCTATTTTATGAACGTTAACGAAACGTCTTTTCACAATGTATTTTTTTTTAGCAAAAGTCACATCCGCTTTCCTAATGTGTCTACCATTTCCGAGTTGCAGAGATAGTACTTTAACATAAACAGTAATTTCTCAAATGTCGCAGTATCCCGTGACAGAATTACGTACGCTGAGCTTTTAGGGAAAATTAGGCAAAACTATAAACTGCGTATACGTCATAACTTACAAAGGAATTATGTCTCAGTTATCAAGGAATTCGCAGGTTTAAGTTGTTCAAAGACTCCCACTCTACCACGATATTTTCTCGTCCTCTTTCTTCCCATTTAATCACAATGCGCGCATTATCGAAGTAATATCCTCGTGGATGAAGTTTCTTTGAATAAAGTTTCGAACTCTTCAAAGTAATTTCACTAATCTCAAACGTTCGAATCAGAATGCGTTTGTATTAAGTTGGAAAATACTTTAATTCCGCTTCGTAATCCTTTCAATTGTTCATTCGCGTGCCACGGACATTCGTTCTTCACTCTTTGAGGTTTTGCATATTTGGCTTGTATCTTCTTTTAATTTTCTCCACCGTTCCTTGCAGGGTAGCTTGTGAAGAAATTGCAAGTATCTTGAAAATGTTAGTTTTCGTGTTCTTTTCTGTGTGAGGAATCCTCAGATGTAACTCTTTTAAAATGTTCATCAAAACCGGTCTCGCTTCTGTTAAAATCCTTATTGACAAGCTTCATGATCGTATCGACTGAAAATTTGTAATTAGAAGAAATATTTTGGAAAATGAATCTTATACTAGTACAGTTTTGTGAAAAAACTGCAATTTTCGTAAATTTCTCACGTATGATACCACCAATATTAACTCGTTAACACTAAACCTACCGGCTTTATATTTGTTATATTGAAATATACGAAATAAGTACTTTGGAAAAAGAGATTTGAAGAGGTGAAAAATATGATCAGTTAAGTAATTTCTGTTTTACACGATAGACCTAAAATTTCTACTGAATGGCTGCCCAATCAATTTGGGGAATTTTTAGAAAAAATCAAAAAGCCGTCATTTGACCGCCGTAGTAGGTTTAGTGTTAATGGCCGCTCACACAACATGTGTGTGATAGCCAGGGAAACTGTTAGTGGTAGTGTTAGTTAATTGTTATTTTTTTTATCAAACATGTGTCTGTTCGAACATGTTCAATTATTTCGTGAATTTACGTAAAGTTTTTTTAATTTAACTCTTTAAAAATATTGCCGGTCCTTGGCGAAGTTTAACTGCGTAGACGTGCGACCATTAAAGTGTTAAAATATCAATTATTTTACAGTAAGATATAAAAATGCAAATAAGTTAGCACTGAATATTTTTCACGCTTCAATAATTTAATCCACTGTAAATCAGTCAATGAGAATATTCGCGACAATAATTAAATAAGTACCGATTGTCTGACAATGAAAATGAAATCTCACAAAACAGCAAATAATTAATTTCTTCGTCGAATTTAAGAAACACTACTTTTCATCAAGCATTTCTGATATCGCTTGATAGCGCGTTTCATAATTCCGATTAACACTGCGTTGATTCGCGGGAACGAGCAGAACGCGTCATGCTCGATGATTCGGTCCACAATGATTTTCACCGAAATCACGTCGTTTCCGAACATAATCGCGGCCCGCCTAATGACCCGACGCGTCTGCAGAATTCGTAGCTCGTATCGACAGATAATAATTGAAATATCAACGGAGCCATAAATCTCTCGACTCCAATGGAGGGGTTCAATGTGCGAATACATCGACAAAAGGAAATAGGATGGTTGCATTGTCGAATGAACGGTTAAGATTTTCAGTCGATGACTCGTATCTATGAAATAAAGTGATTGAAATATATTCAAGTGGGAGAAATGAGAAATTCGTGCAACTTTAACACTAGATCTACCAGCGATTAATCAGATCCATTCAAAAAGATCGGGTAAATATGCCAGAAAAAAATGAACGAAGGAGAGAATAACTTCTTCGATTTAATCTCTGGCAGTCTACAGGATAGATGTAAAAAGTGAAAAAGAGTTGAAGTTAGGAATTTCAAGGATATTTATAAAAAAAATTCCAAGTAAGTCATTTTTATCATCTGGGTAGATCTAGTGTTAAATATTTTCCACTCTTGAAGTGTAATTTAGGATCTTTCTGTTTGCAACTGCAACATGATTCCACTTTGTTATTGTTTCGATATCATCGAAAGAGCACTTTGTCAAAAGTATCTTTGGTCCTTCGAAAATTTGAATTTTAGAATCATGGTTCCGAGTTTGAATCCTTTCGCCATTATTTTTGAATAAGCTTTCGATCCCGTTGAGATTCTCGAAGTCGCTAAGAATTAAAAGATTGCTATTTTGATATTATACAAGATTTTTAATTAACAGCTTAACTTTCTTGTATCGAATTTTAGGACAATTAGAGATCAGGCTTGAAGCCTTCTAACTTCTTCCGAAAATTTTAGTTGCAATAGATGTCTGTTTTTCTTGAACTATGTAAGAAATTTATTTTTAATCGGTGGATAGCAATATCCAATGTAGTCATCAAAGGCATTGGTGCGATTTACCGAAGGACCATCCGCTTCTCGCTTCGAGTTTGTCCCACTTCCGGCTCGGTAACTTCAGTCCCAACTGGATATGAATTACCACGAATAAACGCATACGGACGATAGAAACTTCGGGAGGACTTTAAAACTTTGAATTGCTAAGTGAACGGTAAGGTAGACGCAAAGAAATGGCATTTGAAATTGAGCGTTAATTAGTCTTAGAAAATTATGTCTATGCGCATTGTCTGAACGTAAACAGTCGCCCTGAATTTAATTACGTTCTAACGTGGTAATTGTCGCGTTAAATCGTCGGTGAATGTTCGCAGAATACTACGAATCTGTAAACGGAGCATCGCGAGAAACAATGACATCGACTTTAACCCTTTGAGGACGACAGACGCATATATGTGGTCTGAGAAAAAATCTGATTAGAGCTTATCGGTGCATGGATACACGGTTAGAGTTGAAAAATTGAAATATAACCGCTGAAATATTATAAAAATAGTAATGTATAACTTCTACACATTAACATTATGACTTTCTGATAAAAAGGTGGTTTTCGATCGCCAAATAAATGATTATCTCTCAATATTCAGAAAAAGTCTCCGTCCGCAAAGGATTACTTAGTACGTAATTTTAAATATGAGTTAAGTTTGACTGCTATGTGCCGTTTCATCAACACTTTGCCTGTCATGGTGGTCACTAATGATGAATACTGTACCCCGATACGTAATCAAGTTTGACTGGAAAGGCCAGTTCACTCAAACCTGTTTTTGTGCGGTGGATAGGGACCGCATAAAAGAAAACGCATAAAAAAATCGCACAAAACTTCACGAGTAGCTATAAGAGATAGTTTTCGCAACACAATTAAAAAGTATTTTTTTGTGCGGTGAATAGGGACCGCATAAAAAAAGTCTCGGGTAGAAAATATGTAACTCAAAGCTTACGAAATAACTAGGAATTGTTTTTTTAAACGAAATCAAGACGCAAGGCTTGGTATCTACTTGGAATCTGATTTAGAAAATGCACATGCGAACACTTTTAAATATTTTATTTAAATATTTACTTATTTTACACATACAAAACTTTTTAAAACGTATAACCATTATCCTTCGTAGTCTGACAATACGCGAACTTTCTTGTGGTAAACTGGTACAAAATCGCTTTCGTCACTTGAAGATATGTATAGAGTTCAATAACATACAGTGTAATCGGCTAACGCAATACTTATGTAATTTGATGAACTACATATTAAAAATCGAAAAATATGGCCAATCAAACCTACTACTAATTTATTGATCACTTCGTCAATTATCCTGGATTTGGCTTCCGGGTTGGAGCCGCGTGCGAAAGACAATAAGGTCCGACGTTTCGCCAGCATTGCAGCTAGCTTCATCACATACTGAGTATCAGAGCGTCTTCGACTCCCTGATGAAGCTAGCTGCAATGCTGGCGAAACGTCGGACCTTATTGTCTTTCGCACGCGGCTCCAACCCGGAAGCCAAATCCAGGATCTACCCTTCTGGCCGCGAAAGCCTAAAAAGTATTATTCGTCAATTATGTTTCAATTTGATTGAAATTTTCATATACCGCACAAAACAAACCGCACAAAAACAGGTTTGAGTGCATTTGTTTCAGTTGAATTCAATCTTCGGTAAAGCGAATTTATGCAATCTTAAACATACTCAGGACTGAGTAAATCTCTATGTTTTTCTTTTTTATATATCTAGAGAATAACGCGACGCGACGCACAGTGGGTCCAAATCGCTAAAACATGGCCAAAACTTCGAAATGTATTTTAATTTAGCTGTAAATTGACATACTAGGATAATTTAGGTCACTGACGACGAACATGAACTCAAATCTTTCAACAAAAAATGGCGGATTCAATCTGACGACATATTCATTAAACAATTGATGGTTCCGTGCAAAAATTAATATTTTAATGTTTTTTAATATATATATGTGTGAAGGTCAACATATTGCACCTAGTTGGATTCGTTTTTTTATAAGCTATAAGACTGTTGCAGTGAAAATATGCAGTCCCATTTAAAAAAAATATGATGACCTTGAAATCTCGCAAAAAATGACCTTGAGAACAAAATTCGGCCCATAAACGTATTGGCGCCTTCAAACAAAATATTTTCTACCTCTGACATTTTTTCTTTTATACAAAATAAGCGATATATTTAAGGCTATCTAGTTAGGTGAAATACGCTGTATAATAAAGTCTTTGCATGGTAACGGATCGAGATGAACTGCGTTTTCGTGGTTTCTGCAGCCGCTGGAAGATCGCAGAAAACAATTGAAGCTCACACTCACACATGCATACACATCCAACAAAATCAGGCAGCCATCACATTTACGCGATACTACATATATATTTTTTTTAATAGAGAAACCCACATGTAATTAACACACGATACAATTAAGCTTTTATTGATAAATAACAATTTCTTTCAATGATCGGAATTCTAATTATCGAGATTCTATAAAAATAAAATCAACGCGATTCTATAATTTATTTCCCGATTTTACATTAAAACCGTGTGCAACCCGTCAGTGATTCGTTTTTAATCCGCTTAATTTCTGCTTTTATCATCAAACTCTTTTCCCGCTGCCATTTTTATTTATCACGAATATCTGCTATCTACAAAACCGCTTTATAGAGTTAATGCAATGTTTGTCAAGATTTTTTCTTCCAATTAAGCGTTTAAATACGCGAAAGAAGAGAAAAATCCCACGTGTTCTTCAATTCGTCGACATAAAAACGAACGGTGAAAGGGCATTGAAACTCCGTGGATATTAATTTGTGTAAAATAAATAACGGTAATGATATGTTATCGAAACAGTGATTATTACGAGTATTGTTACAGAGGAATACGCCACTGCACATAGGAAAATCCCAAATGCACGGTGAGCTTACCATTCGGTCCATTATACTCCGTGCGCTTCATTAAGGATATTGTATTGATTATTGATATTTAACTCATTATTAACATTTTATCGAATGGCAACGTTACGGCTGTTACACACAATTTGCGAATTACTGATACGCCATGAATCGATGGATCAGATTATAATTATTAGTATAATAACAGTCTTTATGGTCAAACGAGCGTTCATTTAAATCTATTTACCATGAAGGAATTAAATGGACGGAAATAACATGAAAATGGCCGATGCACACTGTTGAAATAAAGTACGACGAAGGTTACAATTTGGAGAAAATCATGATCTATGATATTTCCCACTCAAGTTTCTCGATTAATGTAGCTCAGGTTACATGGAAGCTTCCATTAAAATAAAAGAGAATATGCGATCGTGATTACACGAAAATCCCTTTAAGCTCGTATAAACACCCTGGGAAATTTTCCTTTTCGATATTCCTCATTATTAACGGCAAAGCAAAATTGATCATCATTGGAGCTGTTTTGATCTTGTAAACGAGAAGCTGTATTTTTGTTCTAAACATATGTATTTATCTAATTACTTCATGAAAAGAGGTATAAACGAAACCGAAATCAGTGTCTCACTTAATGATCTTAAGGATCCTACAAGGCATCATTCCGAAGTGTCAATCACAGATTTTGATGAAATTCAAGTATAATGTAGTTCTTATAAAAGTAACTGATAACTATCTTTTGATCAGCAATCGTCATTCACATTAAAGGGGTGAAAGTCGCCCTCAAAATGAGGGTCATAAAGTCTATTATCAATGGTAGTAAAAATGATTAACATTATTATTAATTCTGTGTTTCTTACTGTCTATTATTAGGTTCAGTAACAAAAACATAATAAGTATTTGCAGTTTCCTATAATACTCATAAAATATTCATGCCTGATTTTCATGTCACTTTTTATAATTAAAAAATCCGTAAGTTAAGTTGGGCCTGAATAATTTCTTTCGTATTTGTTTGCTCAAATGCATACGTAATCGTCAAATTTGAATACGTGTAGAATCATCGCTGCAAGGCAATCCAAGTTATCGTTTCTCCTTCCGATTAAATTGCAACGGGTCAAAAGCATCCTACGTCTGTCATTCGATGTGCCAAGAAATCGATGCACAAGCGTCGAAAATAATAAGGACGTCTCTCGTATTGTGTCGTTTGCAGTCAACTTCCCCCGGACCACTCTGGAACTGCCCGTTAGGACTCCATTCCGATTCCAATTTGCACTAAATTGTTTGCAGAAACGATCGTCCTTTCTTCTTCCGTTTACCAACCCCTTCTCGTCCAACTCCTCCACGTCGTCTTCCTGTTTTCCAGCGAATCCTTCCATCGACTTCGTGATAGTTTTCGATAATAAGGAAATCGATGGATTATATTAAGAAAGGGAAAATAATCTGCCGCATGAATAATGCTTAGAAATGCAAATATCGATAATACTTAAGATGCTTGCAATTTTCAATAATTTTCTTGCCAAGGCTTTGCATACAGATTTATAGTATTATGAAAATTATAAATTAATTGTACAAAAGGCAGATAGATTGAAACTTTTGTGCCATTGCAAAATAAGAACTTGTATTTCTTTTGTTTTAAGATGTTCAGATTGTGTAATTAAATAATTGTAATTGTGGAAAAATACATATTGTATTTGAAATTTTTGTATAAGTCAAAAAATTCTGATATCTGCCCCGTTTACATTATTTTTTATGGGTTTAATGCGTACAGAACCTTCAACTTTGCCTCTTAATTTATTCAAATATTAATAACCCGTTCTAACGATCTCCTAATGACATGACGATAATGGAAGCGCAGTCACATTCTATTTTTATTTACCTTTTTTCACTCGTAGTAATAGAATCGGTCGTTTCGTTTTTTCTCCTACCATTACAAATATCGGCAATTTAATTAATGCACACATTACCGGAATTATACCGGCCAAGGAGCGAGTATGTTCATTAAATACTTACCACTGCAAACCTACTCGACAGTGCTCCTTCGTGACCTACCTCATTCATTTTATCTCGCGCGCGATTAATTAACCGAAGTATAATATCGTCCAGAAACAATAATAACAATATTAATCGATATTAATTATGAGTGGCCTTAGCCTATCGATTGTAATGGATTTGCAACATATTCTCCACTGACGTACGACTGTGCCGGAAATGCATATGAAAATTTCCTGAGATGGACATGAGAACATTACAACTTAAATTAAACATATTTTGCAGGAATGTGAACTATTTAAATAAGCATTATAAGAAATTAGTAATGCGAAAAATTACAGAACAAACAAATACCAGATGTTTTATTCCCTACCTTTATATAGCAGGGGGGGGGGGGGGGACTTATTAAAATGTTTAAATAGACTAAATATAAAATGAATATAAAATTGAGAATGTTGGAGTTCAAAAATTTATGAAACTTTTGCTCTCAACATCATATCAGTATTACATACAAGTTTATATTCGATGGTGATATTTTAAATTAATGTTAACTTTCGACGCTTTATCTTTTCGATAGCTGTTCGTTATAAACACATTGCGGAAACAATATTATATTGAATTATATTAGCAATATTAATTTCAAAAGCGACAAAACACGGTTTCCTGGTAAAAAAAACGTTTAAATTTTTTTTTTAGACAAACAGACTTTCCCATATACCGTTCTTGAATTATACGAGGAAAAATGATCGCTCGAACGCGAACGAACATCTCGGCGGATATAGAAAACCGCGGTATTTGTCACTGATACCGCTGCCAGAAAAATTGCTCGCAAACGCGAAAAAGTAGGAAAAGTACATTTGCGGGTAAACGCGGCTGTGCATTGTTGTATGTATAGGGTACGTGACGTGACTCCCTTGCACTCTGTACATGCATTTCCTGAAACGGAACGTATGCGCATACGTTCACCCCAATGTGTACGTACATCTCTGCCCATAAGTTATGGCATACCTTAAAATTTTTGCAAATATGTAAATATAATTGCATTAGAAACCTCATATATTTTTATATTCATATCAAACAATGAGTAACGTCGATGTAGAGTATGGAATCTAACAAAGAAAAGTTAGATATTTTTAGTTTTAAATGAAGGCCGCCGTGAGGCGGTCCGACTAACAATAAATGGAATAATATTTCTAGTCCATCACTGTGAGGTACCTTTTCGACGATTCCACCCGGCAGAAAATTTCTAGCAATAAGCTGAGGGTCGCAGAAATAGTAAATAGGTACAGCGAGGGACCAGAAACAAGGCACTTGGGACGGAAGGGGAGGTTGCTCTCGCACCGCCTATCCCCGCCATGTCGGTCCAGGAAACCTTAGATCGACGAATGACAACCGAAAATAAAACACTCCTTTCGTCGTTCAAATGACGACGCAACGAATGTGCGGGTCTCTCTTGACAATAGCGCGTCAAAATCGAAAACGCGTGAGGGAGAGGGATGTCCCTGTCCGTCGGACGAATCAGAGCAAATTACCCCTCAAGTGCCTTGTTTCTGGTCAGTGCAGTAGTAGTAGCAAAAGTTTTTTGCTAGTATCTCGAAAAATAAAGTCGAGCGGAGGTTACATGTATCGGAAGAAGATGCTAAGAATCATGATCCTGACAACATATTCAAAAATCAATGAATTCGGTGGACGGACCGACATTTGTATAATTACCAGAAATTTTAGCAGATGTGAAAATATAACTGCCTCAGAAATTCTATTTATTGTAATCTAAGTACGAAACCTATCGAAGAAAATGTTGGATGATCCTATTTCCGTTTGTTTTCTGTCCAGCTGATATTATCTTGGTTTTCAATCTATGCAAAGAATGAAGTATAGTAATATGATTTTTCCAAAAACTTTACGAAGAGCTTTCATAGGCTGTATATCAATATTATTTTGCACTCCTAAAAATGACCACGGTATATTACAAATTAATGATTGTTAATCTCGTTAATTTCAGCTTCGTTTTACTTTCTTACGCCCAATTTATTCTATTTTTCCTAATATTACAATAATTGAATTTCTTATTAAAATAATTAGTATTCAGGATGCTGGTACAATCTGCATTTGAGACAATTGATTCCTTTTTAAATACAACTTGAGATAATAGAAAATTGAAATTTAAAGAAGGAAAGTCTCGTAACTCCGCGTCTCCACGGCAACTTTCATAAATGTTGAATTTCAATTAAACGTCATGAAACTGAAGAAAATAATTTCAGCCGGAAACGCTGATGTTACGGTAAAACTAAATTCTATAAATGTCCCATGACTTATGGACACGAGTGTACATGTACATACCACCCCGCTTACGCGGATCGTCGACGATATATCAGGGCGTACGGAATCGTATACAATCGTGTACGTGTACATATGCTGTACATTTTGTGTGTACAAGCCGTACATACGTGACTTACGTAAGGATCTGGAAATGCGTATCGATGATGCTCAATCCGAGACACCTCTCTTCCTGCTGACATGTGTTTGTACGTTTCTACGCGCCTGCAACTCGTCAACAGAGTAGTGTTTGCACGTATAACAAGTGGTGTGAGTATTGCCTCTGTGAAAGATGAAATTCCTATCGTAATTTATACATCGGATTAAGTGAATCCGTACAATTTGAACGTATCTTGAAAGATGTTACTTTCAAATGATGCGCGATTTTTACCCCTTTGAATACGATTTTTGTGTAATGAGTTTTGTTGTATATAAATAATGAGAAATGGTGAATATTAGAATTTACTGTCTTTTTAAAAAAAGGCTTGGAATTACCGATTCCCCTACGGTATAAAATAATCGGGACAAATACGTCCTTGAAGTAATAATGAACATCATTAGGAATAAGGTCATTTTATTTTTCTAACAGACTTTTTATTCCGTATAAATGTCTGCAGGATTTTTGAAAAATTCTGTGGGATCTATATATCCCGTAATAGTGATGGTGTTAAATGAAACGAAGTTATGTGCTTTTATTTTCAATTACATCTATAGGATATTTACTAATATAATTTGGACAATTTTGCATTATAAATTAGGCATAAATTAAATTTGTTTTTCATCACGCAGAGTATTAATAACGATTATATAAAGTTGTCCAATGTATTACAAGGTGGACGATCAACATAACAATTAAGTTTCACGAGGAAATCGTCGTTAACAGGTCCAAGCTTTCCAATTTTCCTTCCAATCGAGAAAACGAGACGTATACACGAGATTATGAAAAGTAATCGATACAACGAAGGCTCCACAATAATGTGGTAGTTTTTAGCCCCGGCACAATAAGCTTTTGTGTAGTGCCCTTCCACAAGAATTTATTGGCCTTTTATCGTGAAATCATTGCACCGTTTCTGGTATTCGTTGAAATTTCATTGAACGGTCCCGATTCGATTCGGCTCAGCACGCCACGATTCGATTTCGGCTTACACGATTTCTCCCTTTGTCCGATTTAAAGCGATCGGCTCGAACCGATCGATTCGCATTCTATTATACGATGAGCGATTATAAGAGAATAAATTTCCGTTTTACAGCAATTCGGGTCACTCGAAGGATATTTGTGTGGCCAGTGCGAAGTATCTAGCGAGAGTCGTTTATAACGAAGGGCCGAAATCAATTCTCGCCGAAAAAAATTAAAGAGAGGGCACGGAATAAAGGTAAACGTAAAGGAAATACGAAAGAGAAGTTGCTTTATTTAATATCGTGAAACAAATTTTCCAAGCGGCTATGATGGGCAAGGTGGTATATAGTGAGGGACCAGAAACAAGCAACTTGAGGGGTAATTTGCTCTGATTCGCCCAACGGATAGGGACATCCCTCTTCCTCACGCATTTTCGATTTTGACACGCTATTGGCCGAGAGACCCGCACATTTGTTGCGTCGTCATGTGAACGACGAAAGGAGTGTTTTATTTTCGGTTGTCATTCGTTGATCTCAGCTTTCCAGGACCGATATGGCGGGGATAGGCGGTGCGAGAGCAATCTCCCCTTCCGTCTCAAGTGCCTTGTTTCTGGTCCCTCACTATAGACTCCGACTTACAATCAGTGGGCCTGAGTTTAAATCTCCTCTCCCATCACTTCTGGGAAATTCTTCCTATGTCATATGTATATCGTAGTTCGGAAAACACATAAATCGGCGCATTAAGCGAAATGATTATAACAAGTAAAGTAGAAAGTATAAACGAAACAAAAACAACTACAGAATTCTCCTTTCCCGCATTAGATAATACTTACGTATCGCGTTAAAGTCGAATACTGCGAATGTAGGATACTTGACGCTGTTCGACGAATAGAATAATAAAATGGAATAACTTACTGGAACATGCTAGAAATGCTAAAAAAAGTTCCTGGAAAACTTAAATAGAAAGACAATGAATTGAATAAAGTTCTTAATTTTGCTCCCTTTAAGTGTAAATATATACCTGATCGAAACAATCTTAATAAGTTTGCGGCCGCATTAATTAATTATTAATACGGCTTTCTAGTCGCAAATAATAATAATTTTCCAGGAACTTTTCGAACTCTGTGCGTATTTATCCTGCAGGAACGAGCGATGGAAAAAATTCCGCCAAGATTTTACGTTACCTTTGCCGTCAAGCAACGAAAACTAAATCCAAGGATTTCGGTCGACATTTCATATTTCTTTAGAAAGCGGCCTTCGAAAAACGTTAGATCTTTCATTTTTAAAAAAGATCCGTAGTCAATCGCAATTCCGCGCACCGATAGATTCCAAACGGCGCGGCGCGGCGATTCGCAAATCCCGGCTGTATCGGCGGCCGGGCTGTTCTCTCGCAAATCTCACGAAACGATCTTCGGAATAAATTCCGTTCGTTTCGCGAAAATCGATGAGACCCATTTGCAATGTCAGTTTTCACTTTGCCGCTCAGATTACAAGCGGCTTTCAACGTGAAAGATTTTACGGTTCCGAGGGGAGGACTTTACTCTTTCATTTTCTTTTACAAACTGCTGGCCGCCAACATACTCGCGCGGACTTACTACGCACGTGTATAGGGTGACACGAAAACAACAAGGGCTTGACGAATTAACATTAGATCTGCCTATAATTAATCAAATGTATTTAAAAATACCAAATAAACACGTTGGAAGAAAAGAAATGAAGGAAGAAAAGAACATAATCGATTTAGTCACGTACAAGATAGACGTTGAAAATTGGAAAAGAAACAGCGTAAATTTCAATAATGTTTACAAAAAACTGAGAACAGGTCATTTGATCAGCTTGGTAGTTCTATTGTTAGTATACTTGTGTTATCGTATTCGTCACCTTAATTATAAATTCAAAAAATTATCTTTTTTTTTTGCTACTTCCGATACAATATATGTTTCTTATTTATATATATACATATACATGTATGACAGCCATACCGGAGCTTTAGTAGAAAGCAAAAGATAACTTGGCAATCTTAATAGTATCTCCAAGTTTGAATCTTCTTATTATCGCCTATAAAAAAGGATATGAAGATTTTTTATAAAGATTTTTAATATTTTCGCCTTCCAAATGGCAATAATGTCCTGTCAACAGTAATTCAGAGCCTACTTAAAATTGTGAATTGCCATAGAAATTGTTGTAAAAGATATAAAAACAAAACAGAATTTTCTTTGAACAAATAAGTGAAGACCTTGTATTTTACAATATCAAATCTACCGAAAGAAACAACCCCTAATTTTGGAACACCCTGCGCAGATACATACAGACGGTTCTCTTTGTCAAGTGGTGTAACGATTCTCACATGAGAACGATTCCTTGCCTCAAGGAATCGCCTCGGGATATACCTTTACGTTTTCTCGATGGCCATTGCGAGAAGAAGACGAAGGACCGTGATAAAGGTAGAAAATAATTTGAGATGTTATCTTAAGCCGTCCCTGACGGCGCACAATCAGACATCTTTTCTTCGCTTGGCTATAAAATTCTTTAACCTGTACGTAAATGCGAAATGATTGGCTTTACTTGAAGCATGAACCTAATTTATCTGACGTTATAAATTATAATATTTTTCAGTTACGAGATAACTCAGGTAAATGCTCCAGTCATTTTTAATTTGTGTCTTTGAACCTTGAGATTAAAGATTTTTAAATTGTGCTCTTTTTCATCGGTAATTAATACTCTTACATTAGCAGAAAATTTAGAATATTAATTTGTTTTAATAGTTGAATGAAATTCTTAGTAATATGAACAACAACTCATGTAAACCAGATTACAATAAATGAAATTGAAGCAGGTAGAATTTCCGGAGAACTTTTAGTTATATATAATTATTAAAAGAAATTAAAATATACAAACACAGCTCCTGAATAATTGAACGAAATTAAGGTGAATAGAATTTAAGTAATTTTAGGAATTAAATAATAACGAAGAATCTTCTTATCCCTCATATTGGAATATCTCTCTCAAAATATCTGCTTTAATTTTCTCGAGTGCAAACGACGAAAGCAATCGTAAAGCAGTCAATCTTGGAATCATTTCTAAGAACAGTGTACCCAGAATAGTAAAAAGTTAAATCTACGTAGATATTCACTATGGCGAATGCAAAGGTAGTAACTTAGACCACCCGTCATAAGTTTAATATTTCATGCAGCGGAATATGATAGTGGAGTATATCTCGGTCACAAAATCTTGTTCGTGAAATAAATTTTGTTCTTCCATTAAAACCAACCAAATCTGCACGAGATAGACAAAACGTGACATCCGAAAATAATGGCGATTTTCGTATAATTACCGTGATTGTTAGCTTGCAGTGGTTTAAGCATGAATTTCACTATTGTCAATTCAAAATGGTTCATTCATTGATTCAGAACTTCCGCATAAAATTATCATACATTTGCAACTTCTATGATACACGATTGCTACAAATTGCTGCTACCTAAATTACAATTTGTACACCGGTGAATTTATTGAAGTATTTTCGTCGGAGAAACTGAAGATTTTGTCCGAGCCAATCTGGCTTTTTAACGAATGACTGGGAGTTGCGAAAAATGTTGCAGAAAACGGAATTTTATACACTGAAAATGGGAGCGTAACAAACGCACCAAACGGCATTCCACTTCTTTTATTTCAATGTCCATCGTGCTACAAGTTTTTTCTCCGTGCATGTAAATGCACACTGTTTTTATTATCTCTGCCACTTTTTCATTGCATTCAGGATACAGAGATATTTGTAAAAAAAATATTTGTTTCGTATCTCTACTCTTTCCTCCATCTTGCTCACTCAATGCAATCTTTGGATCGTTGTAAGAACTAAAATAGCTCATAAACGGTGAATTTTCATAATCATTTGTAAATTACAATTTTTCCTCCACTTTATTTAACTTTACTTTAAACTAGCCATTTCTCTATGAATCCCTAAATAATTTTAAACAAAAACGCAATCACACGCGTAAACCGTTTAAAATATAGTCGAAATTAAACCTTATTCTGCAAGAAATCAAGCGATATTACATTCAAAAATATTCAAATTATAAAAAATTTCTTTTAATAATTCTAACAGAGACTATCAGAACAATAGTAATATTCGCATAATGAAAGGCAATCTCGGATAAAAGTCATACTGAAGATCTGCCGGAGCGGTTTCAATGTACCGAAGATTTTTGCGTACCGAATTGGACGTGTGCACGATTGAAATGCAAGAACGCACGAGCAGTTTGAAACGTGGGAACAATACTTTGAAACGAATTCGCCGTGCAATACGATGACTATACAATTCCATCATGTTGCAATTAGAACCTCGCAGGGTTTCACGGTGGTGCCTGAAATGCTAGGGAAATATTTCGCGAAAATGGAGCCGCGAGGCGATTGTATGTCTTACAATTAGCGTTAATTGCAAGAGATTCGTAGTGATGGAATACAGAAGAGCGGAGAGGGAGAAAGTATCTGTACAGAGAATGAAACGAGGCAAGCAAACGTAAGCTACTCAACCAACTTCCATTGTACGGAATCTCCTTGCGGTGCGGGTCAGGCTTGCTTGTACAATTAAATGTAATAATAACCTTGCTTCTGTTATTGGAGTGTATTGAGTGCAACGGTGTTTGAGTAATGTCATAATTTTTGTTTTATCGTTCTTACGGTTTGGCAATGTATGGAATGAAAGAAAATTCACGTTTATTTTAATATCATAATATAAGTTGTAAGCATAGAGCCGACATTCTGCGTAGCCGAATGCGTCAGCTGATCAAGGGCAGCAAATAAATGTGCGTCGACGGTTTCGCCGCGACGTAAAACTTTCGCACCGTTGCTTACTGCGATTTGGGTAGACGTTGCCAAGCTTTGGCGACGTAGTCGAATGAATCAGTTCGGTCCCGACCACAGACAAATAAAGATACAATATATTACGTTTTAGATTATTTGCACCTTACGTCCTCAATTATATTATAGGCGAGGTTTATGTTAATTACGAGAAGAGTGGGAATTCCGCGAATTAGTAACCGCGGATATTACAAAGTATTATATTTTGTACTGCGCTGATCGTATGCCCCAATGCTTACTATTGTGTTGTAATTTATTTAACAAGATCTAATGCGTTGTTATTATTTTGTATTTCGGATTTAACTGCTGTGGCAATTTCACTGACAATGAGAATTTGATAGATAGATAGATAGATAGACAGATATCGTGCAGGAAAAATCTGCTGGGTGTAACGAGGATTTGAATTCTGGTCCAAATACTTGAAGGTACGAATCCTTAACTGCACATCCATGATTTGGTGATTTTCGAGCTATGCTGTTTTTTCAGGTAAAATACCGAGTCGTTTCAATTTACTCAGGTCTACGTTCTTTGTCACCAAATGATTTTTTTTGAATGATCTATACTTGCTGTCTTTCTCTTCTCCTCTTATTTTACATAGCCTTCAGAGTCTAAACAAGAAGAAAATTCGCGACCTCTGTATTTTCTCTCATATTAAGAATTTACGTGATTATTTTTAATCTAATAAAGGAAATAAGAAAACCATAGAAATTTAAAAAAGAAACCTCTGATCGTAAAGAAGTTTGAAACATAGTTGTAACTGTGGGGAAGTATATAATCTTGCCTGGATGTCTTTCCACCGCTGTATTACACATATCAGGAGTATCGACAACGATCAAAGAAAACTGTCAAAATGCGAGCAAACATAAAGTAAATAATTGCTTGCCGCAATCTCGTGCAAGTTTGGCGTATATACGAAAATGATACTAGCAAAATAACTAGCCGCGGGGCATCGTTGAAAACATGAGATAGACATCGAAAAGGTGAAACAGATACGTTCGTAAACTGAGATCACGATTCCAATGGAAACGTATTTACCGTCGGAGCTTTATGCGCGTTTTCCACTCCGCTAATAGATTATTTCGTCGATCTAAAATTCCAACCGAATGCTGAACCAACTTTCCATAAAAGAAACATTTATTTTACCTCCTATAAGACCGGTGATGTCGCAGCGCTTTTTATCGGAGAGGAGGATAATGCGATAGAGAGGAGAAATATTTAACTTGAGGGAAAATTGCTTTCTTGAAAGTATATACTTTGGTTTGTTAAAGTTACAAGAGATCTTCGGAACATTGATCTCAAAGACGTCAACGACCGGCTCTGGTTTTCGAGGTTGAATTCTTTTTAATGAAAAATACCAATATTTCATTGTTTTTTTATTAGATTATTGGCAAAGAGAAGTTAATGCTATTTTAAAGATACATTTGAAATTATCAATTATGAATAATTAATATTAATATTATAATTGTAAGACGACAGTTCCTTAAATTCTTTAGAAGTATAAATAGGAAAATGTTTAACATACCGGAATTAAACCCGTTTATCAATACATATCGGTGATATATAAGGAGAATCCAACAATTCGTTAAAAAAAATCGTCATAGCAGCAGGTAGAGTATACAGTCGCATATCAGCTATACAGTTCTAAGAACATTCAGCACAATCACGCTTGTAGGGATTAATACCCAAAGAATTTCTTAACAAACAACCCCCCTTTGAACGCGCTCGCCACTCTGAATGCAATATTCCCTCGCGTTTTACGCTTCTAAAACGAAGGGCCAAGTAATCTCGAAAAGCTTTCAGCCGAATCAGCGCTAAATCCATCATTTATTGAAAAAGCGTTTTCAGTAACCCTTGAAATTTGCGAGAAATACCTCTCCGGGGCATTCCTCTAATTAACCCTTCCTTCATCGCCCAATGGGAAGGTGATCGATGATGTTAGGATGACAGGAACATTTCTCATCGTAACTTCATTATCGCAGTCGCGACTTAGAACGGTAAATCAGAGGGTAGGGGAGAAAAGATGGCGGGGAGTTTTATTTAATTAAATCTACCCGGCATCTAATAGTACCGTGGATTTTAACATCGCCACCCCTCTGTCTTCTGACTCGTCCTACTGTTGCTACTGTAACCGTCTCCTTTGTCCTTGGACGACATTCGAAAGGGTCCTTTGTGAAGCTAATTGGAACGGGTCACGTTTAATGAGCAATAGAGGATAAAAACTTTTCGCTTTCGCAAATTAAAGGTCTCGCCAAGTGTCGCAGGAAATAATCTGCGGGGTTGTTAATGGAAAAATGATATTATTCTTTCCTTCGGCGACTTGTTTCCTTAACTGTAGCACCTCAAACAATTTAGTTTCGTCGAGATAGACGATCGACAAGTAACTCGTTAGAAATACGATTAATGGGATGAGTTCGGGTAATTTGAATACTAAAGCAACCGGAGCTCGGGCAGGCCGAGGTTCCTGACTGGATCCATATCCACACTTATTGTCAGGTGACAGAGGTCATCGGTCACTTGGTGTCTCGGCTGCGGCCCGATCCGGTTGTTGTGTTCTTCTGTTCCTAGGAAAGGGGTGAAGATGGTAGTTTTAACCCTGCGCGGACGAAGACGTTTTTGAATATTGAGAAATAATCATTTACTTGGCGATCAAAAACCACTTTTTTATCAGAAAGCCAAAGTGTTAACCCTTTTCAGTTCTATGTCGAATTATACTCGACATATCTTTTCACTTCATTATATTTTCTATCGATTTAATATCGACTTTTCAAACTTATAATGACTTTGTTATATCACCTAAATATCTGTCAGTACCTATAGTTATTGCTATCATTAAAAAAAGGAATAACCAAGAACAGAAAATGTTGTGCAATTAATTTCATTTAGCTCGCTACAAAGTTGAGAAAATATTTCGGACCGCAAAGGGTTAATGTATAGAAGTTATAAATTACTATTTGTATAACCATATTTCAGCGGTCATATTTCAATTTTTCAACTGAATCAATGAAATGATTCAGTTGAAATCAATGATGTCATCAATGAAAACAATCAATGAAATGGAAACAAACGTACTTATATATTACTCTGCTCTTCTGCAAGATAGTTTACTTTCGTTACTATTCGAGCTAAGGTATCCTCCGCTGAACGATAGTACTTAAATAAGTGGTGAAAATGGAAATGTATCAAAATTGTTTTGATATGTTCAATCATTTACAGAAAGAATTGTTAAGTGCATTGAAGTAAGAGGTAATCATTTTGAATACATACTATATTACAAATGTAACGAGCACACATTTTCTGCAATATTCCTGCAACTTTGACCTTGAATGACCTTGAGTCATAAGTCGTTGAACTCGTCTTGAAACGTACTATTTCGTGGTGAATAAAAACACATATTCCATTTAAAAAAAAAGTTGACTTTCACATCACCTTGGATTGTCCACCGGGAAAAATAAAAATCCCATCACATGATGTCCCCCTCGGTACTGAACAACTTTCATCTGAAACATTTTAGCGTATAATCAATATTTTAGGAGATATTCATCTGTCACGCTTTATAATTTCCACCCTGTATTATTTCGTGGTATGACTGTAAAAGCACACATTAAGAACATGTGCTTGCGTCGAATACTTTGGAAATTGTAAAGTGCAAAAAGATTTGAAATGTAGTTGGCCGTGGTCTTCTGATTCTTTAAGGACGCAGAGATTTAAAGTTTCTCAAGCAATTGCAAAATTCTGCATGCTATAACGTTGCAACTATCGACTTTGCATTACATAAAAAGAAGCAGTAACAAAAGAAATTTAAAATCTATGGATACATTTAATTTTAATTAAAACAATTACTACTTCCGCCTAAAATTCTATATCATAAATATACAACGTGACACAAATTTCAAGCGCAGATTCGAACACATAATTCTCAGTATCCAAGAAATATCCTGAAATTCTCGGTGACCCTCGTCTATTGCGATTTGAATAAAACTTTCACAGCCGATGTAAAACCGACTCGATCGATCTTCGGTAGGGTGAGAAACAGTCTGTTATCTCGAAGGTACGAAGGACTCATATATCCTATTAGATGGAATTAAATCATATCGAACAGACGCGATAATGATTCCTAACGATATTACGTAGCTCGTCGTACGTTGAATGGACGAAATGATAATGAGGAATGAGTAATTAGCAGGGAATTAATCAAACGGCACACGTCTAATTAACTTCCATGGCATTGTGCCAATAGAATCGGATCAGATCCAATCGTATATTCGTGGGAGAGTGTAGCTCTCGTAACGGGTACTTTACAGCGACTTCACGTTCCTTTCCTCACCTTTTCATCCACACGAATGGAACATATGTGTATATATACATGTACATGCAGCATTGCTCTTGTTCAACGTCCACTCGAAGAACTGATAAATTAACGAACTTTCGAGATTGGAGCGTTCTCATCGAAGGTCGAGCGATCGAGCCATTATTCTTTTTCCTGTTCTTCACGACCCATGAACTTCGAGTTTCCCCACTTTTAGATGAATTGCACAATTATGAAAAGGGAGGATAGGCTTCTTACTACGTTACCTCCTTTCAAGTCATTTTTCTTAACAGTATAATCGTAAATTGGAATGGAATTTAGAACTGTTGCCAAAATTACTAGAATTCTGCTATTACACTATTTTAGCCAGCAAGGATAGGCCAAGCAAAATATTCTAAAGATAGCCTTTTGATAATTATAAAAGATATTAAATGACAGCCCCTGGCTGGAAGAGATTTTCTATCACTTTGTTATTATTACTGTTTGTTATTCAAGCTTTCTCCAGTTAATCCGCCCGGAATGTCTCTTCATTGTTTAGCCTACAACAGATAAAATTGAATTGTGCCCCGTTGTAGTTGTATCACCGTAATCCTATCGTCATAATTCTATATTCCTCCCTATTATATTATTCCTCTTAACATATTCATTTATCATTAAATAAAACCCTACACAATTGATTACATCATTCGCATAAAATGACGTAAACCTCTGAGAACTACCTTCAAGACGATTTCATGAAATCCAGCATCTGTCTGTTAGATAAAACCTGACGATCCTCGGGGCAGAAGTTTGTATCACTTTCAACTCAAACCTGCATCCTCCGAGCGAGCTTGCAAGGACGGTAGGATGAGCTGGAAATAATAGGCAATAGAAATAATGCCTCCAGTCCGGGATTCGCAAAGCGAGCCGTCCTCCCGCGCATTGTTCGCCAGGAAGGCGAGGACAGATCTGGGGGCATTTCCGCTTTCGGAGAATCGGAACCATTTCGCGCGCTCGGTAAAAAAGCAGAACGAGAGAACGAACGCTGCCGAGTCGGAACGTTCGCGGACCTTTCCCATTTAAATTTAAATCCATGCCGGTGTGTGCGACTCTTCGTCGATGAATACGCGAACCCATTGTATGTACAAGCGCACCGAAAAATGTCCTCGGATGGGGAAACGACCGGCGCGAGAAAAGGTCGAGAAAATTGCCGCCAGCCCGTGCGTAAACGATCATCGACGAGCAACGGTATACAGTCGGGTTTGTCTGTCGCAGGGTTCTTATGGGGGTTGGTTGTGCGATGGTGTTAATTGTTGAAATTATTTCATAACCTAAATGAATTAATTATACAATTGAGCCGTCCAGTGCACAAATCGATTAACTCCACTTTTTGATTTTTTTTAAATTTAAGTCTCAAAGCACTCGATTGAATCCTAACTTTTTATATTTAGAATAAATTTTCGTAATAATAACGATTAACACCATTAAATTACGAAGTTTGTTTGGCCATCGAATAATAAATAATTGAATTCAGAAGTCAATATAATTAATTCCAAGGCTATTCCACATTATTCATTTTGTACTTCGTTAGAGGAAAGCTAAATGCGATTATATATTCTACAATACTTATTTGTATTTATATTTTGAAGGGAATTTTAAAAAGGAGTGTTTACTATTTCATCACGTTTCTCCACTTTAGGTTTTATGGAGTTAATCGATTTGTGCACTGAACGGCTCAATTAACAGTCACATTTGTCATTCACTCTCAGACCAATAATCAACAGCCAGTCATTTGTTATTCACACTTTCTACTGAAATTCCTAGGTGTCACTCTTATATCTTTTTCTCTATCACTCATTCGCTCACTATCAAACATCCATAATAAAAAGAACTTTACGCATTAATGTAATTTTAGCGTTTTGGGTTATTCTTTTGTTTGGCTTGGCGAATTGCGTGAATTAAAGAACTTTGGTATTGCGATCGACCGTGGGCTTTTGAGTTTTAAGATTCTTGTTAGTTAGAATTTTAAGATTGGTGTTAGGTAGACACGTGGAATACGTTCTCTACTGCCCCATTTAGTTGTTTAAAGTTACATGCAAACCAGAGTGTTATTAAGGACTTAATAACTGGATTAATCTAAGAGAAAGTGATGATAAGTAACTGTGATATTTAAATTTTTAAAGAAGGTTGAAGGTACTTTGTTTCTTGTGTAAGTGATATCAAGTGCTTTTAAGTTGATTACGTAAATGAAAATTTCCAACGCTAATAATTATTATTACGCAATTATTTTAAGCTTTGAATAGAATAAAGGTGAACGTCCATTGAAAACACGGTGAACCTCAGAAAACGACATTTCAGTCTTTTTGATACGTTAAAAAGTTTTGCGAAGAAAGCAAGGGAGGAAATGTTACCCAACGAAGCCAGGCAGGATAAAAAGCCGCTTTTAAAGACGAAACTTTGGAGATGACGGTGGGCGCAAAATCAAAAAGTCTCTGATGAAAAAGGGACCTTTCCTGAATTCACGGTAACACGAGACTCTTCGAAGAAATAGCGGCGAAAAGCTTTCGATGCGTCAAAGAGGAGTGGAAGCGGGATGATTTGATGCAAAAGAGAACTTTGCCAGTTCTCTTCTCAATGACGTTGGTCTTGCAAGATGTGTGCTCACTTTTGTGGTTTCTGTATTTTGCAACTAGCAATATATCTGGCACACCAACAATTAACAAATACTTCAAACTGTCTAATGTAATAATAATTTGTCCAGATTCGTCCGTCTTGATTATCTCACGTGTGTTTAAAGCGTGTATAATTAAGAGATTTAAGATTGCGTGTGGTTTCCGTATTTGACTGTGAATTATTGTAGAGTGGCGAGGATTTAGAAGAGTATATTGGCAAACTTGGTATTCCATTAATGGAAAATAACAACAATCCACTTTACTTCAACAAATAACAAATAACAATTTATTACTAAATTTACAACTAATTAACAAAACAAGTCGACACGTCAAATGAAACTCCTTTCAACGCAACTACGACACAACACTGACCGACCCGTAGTTCTATGCTTTCTTTTATTCTAATCATTTATCCTTCTCACCCAACTACAGTAAAGCCTCGATAAAGGCATCATGAGTTTCCCTCGATAAATGCATCATGACTATCCCCTCCACATAGGGGGATTCCCCTTGGCGAACCTCAACGATTGTATCGGTCAGCCGTTTTCATTTTCGATTTATTTTTTTTGGAAACCTTTACTAACGTATTTGTGAGATTATTCTGATTAAAATGATACCAAACACGATATAGTTTGAATTATATTTACTTAATATTTAATAAATTGACTTACTATTTACATAATTCAAACTATATCGTGTTTGGCATCATTTTAATCAGAAGAATCTCAAAAATGCATTCGGAAAAGTCACATTTAGAAAAATTAATAAATAAATAAGTTTATCGTTGCATTAGCAATGCCTCTCCGATACTTTCGAGCAGCCCACTTTGTTTGCTTGCTCTCTCTGTCTCTTCTACTGTCTGTCGTTTTCTAAGTTCGCGCTCGGCTGGAGCCTTAATGTAAACACAGATTCGACACCGGTACTTGATAAGAGCACTGCTTTGCCCCCGAAATCTGTGCATTTATCGAGGTTTTACTGTACTAACTCTCGCGCACTCGCACTCGCACTCATTAACACTAGAATATTCGGGCCTTGAGAAAGAAAACGGTCGGCCTGCTGGTCTGAGCAAGGTCCAACCCCGCTTTCACCCTCGCAGCCCTTCGTCATCCTCAACCCTTTCGTTACGCTGGAGAGCTGCCACTAAAGGCGACACCCCGCCAGAAAAGGGTGCATGCTTCAAAACAGATTTTTTATTGCAACACTTTCTTATCGTACAAATATTCCACTGTCGAATAAAGGAAAACTGAAATTCGTCTCGACGGCCAAAATGTTCTCCGAGTTGGATTAATCCAATACGGGTCAATATAATCAAGAGATACGTTACAGGTAAAGTGAGGGACCAGAAGAATGACAACCGCAAATAAAACACTACTTTCGCCGTTCAAATGACGACGCAACGAATGGGCGGGTCTCTCTTGCCAATAGTGCGTCAAAATCGAAAATGCGTGAGGGAGAGGGACGTCCCCATCCGTCGGGCGAATCAGAGCAAATTACCCCTCAAGTGCCTTGTTTCTGGTCCCTCAGTATACGGTATAATTCGATGCCGACTATAATCAGCACCCGTGGCGCACAGTTCGTCGGGCGGATGCCGACTACAGTCGGCGCTGTAATGAAAGTAATGAAAGGGTTAAAGTTGAACTACCAATATTTTCCGGCACTACATTATGAATGACTGACCGTGTATGAATGACTTCTGAGGCGAAAGAAGATTCGTTTCTTCCTTATAGCCTCTGCTTTTTCGCCTTATTGCTTAGTTTAGGATGTGTGTGAAGGGCGGTAAGAGGCGCCTCGATGCCACGACGGGGATGACCGTCCAGAGTACGTGTCTAGATTTTTTCAAAGGAATCCCTTTCTCAAATTTTGCCCTCTGTAGGCGTGTAAAAAAAAGAAACCTCGCTTTATGTTTTGCACCGAAGAGAATATCAATGTCAGAATGGAGAATTTAACATACGAACGATATCTATGCAAGATGGTTTAAATTTTCTAAATGTAACTTCAGTGTTCCAGTGTCGTAAGAGAATACTGAAAATACCTTTAATGCGGTATTTACTTGGACCTACCAATTAAAAAGTTGGTATCAAAAGATATTCTATATACTTTTGAAAGATAATACCAATTCAGAATGTTAAAATAGCCTGAACAGGTCTGGAAGTCGTGTTAAATATTTTCCAACGCCCTGTACAAACGATTCGACGAGAGTGCAGCGTGATGAAGCGACCGGAAAGTCGTTGCAAACCGTATTCTTCCAGCGCGAAGAAAGATTTACGTATTATCGTTGAAAAATAAAGACGATAGGAGGTACACGAAAGACACGAGGATGTCCCGGGGGTGATTTAAAATCGCTTTGGCCACGTAATAAAACCTAAGGCCCATCCCCAACCGACGTGAAAATCACCCTGAGGGTAGTTTCGCGGGTTCCATTGGCCGATAAAACGGTCGTGTTTACTGACCTAACACGGTTAAGGGCCAGAAGCGGAGTATCTATGGCTGGGACAGGGTGAAATAATAGCAAATAAAACAGAAACCAGGGATTGCTTTAACCTTCGAGCTTGCGAACTTTCGCGAGGTCTCTCCCTATGTGAAAGCAGATGCCACGTAACCCCAAGGTCTTGTCTTCTCTTTTTCCATTCCCTTTCCGCTTGCTTTTTTGTCATCATCTGTTTCTCTCTTTTCCTTTCCCCTTTTTTTCTTTATCTACCACCAGTCTCGTTCACCTTACGATGGCTTATCTTCCTCCACCGTTTCCATGAATTTTTCCGAGAGTAGAGGATTGTTTCGCGATAGATCGTAGCGTTCGATGGAAATTCCATCGACGGTTTCATGGAAGGGACAAAGATCGCCGTGGGATGATAGAACGAATAGAAATTATGGTGATATGTAACACAGGACTACGATCTCTTCTGTACTACGGGAATTTCAATGGGATGTTAACATATTTCCGAATAATCGACGGTGTTCGAGGCTGAAGAAAGAGAGAAAGAAAAGTCCTTTGCGCTGGACGTTGCAATTAACTTTTTTCTACGGCTTATATCGTGAATCTATTCAACGGCTCGAGTGAGCTCTTTGTTCTTCGTTATTTCCTCGCCTATCATACCCATTATCGTCCGTTATGAAATGGAAATTCAAGGCGATCGAGCGATTATTTAGGAGATATTGTACCTGCAGGCAAACACGAGACACGTCTCGATTAGTACCATAAATAAATCATGAACATCGGGTTATGTTATTCGTGTCAATTCTACGGATAGATTTGAAAGCACGATCGCAATTTAATTATACGAGGTGAAGCATAATCGTCGATTATCTATACAACGGATGGACGTATATACTCGGTCTGATCGTAATTGCAATACCTGAAAACGGCGTGGCAAAAGGAAGTCGAGAGAAAATAAATTTCGAAAATTTACTTTTGCTATAATATAACATATAAACTTACTATATTTTCCAGAATCCCGTACTTCCATACAATTTGTTATTTTAAAGCCACGCGAAGAAAACAGCCAGTACTCTACATTTCCTATGTTCTTTTTGATAAAAAAAAGCCTTCCTTTGTACAGTATTAACAGCATTGTAGTCGGCTTTTGTGTAATTATACCGTTATACGTGGTCGAAAATTCATTTGGAACATTGAGGAAAATAATGAAACCCAGGATTCATGGTATCGTGCATATCCACGTGAATCTGTGATTGTATTTCTGTACCGAAGGATCGAATATCGCCATTGTGATTCCCGGAGACCCACTTTTTGCGGGAGAAAATACACGTTATATTTCAACGTATGATAATTACGGGATTTCGGTAATTATAAATGTGTAATTAATGATTAATGACGCGAATGGAGGACGGCGCGACGTAGTTACATCGGTGGTCCACATTCTAAAGCAGACATGATGTATTACGATGGAGGTATTGTCACGTTATGACTCGCATAGTTCGTACTGTGCCGTGCTATCTCACTGTAGTTAGAGATTACAATGTGATAAATTAATCTAAATTAGAGACTACAGTAATTACGACTCGAAATGACCTCGCTCCAACTCTAATCCGTTCTAACGACGTATTTATAGTATTCTCTCTAAGCGCTGTTTTTCACAAATATACAACAGAACATTGATAATTGCTAAAATTGAGATAATCTTTAAAATATTTATGTTAACACAATGCAGAAGACATTGTGCTAATTTGCATAGTTACATCGTGAATCGTGGAGATCATTATTGAAAATGATTCACAAAGAGAGTTTATCGTTTTTACAATTATCAAACTTTCTAATTCACAAGTTAATCCCTGATGACGACAAACCGCCGATAAATCGTCAAGAGATAATGAATTATAAGCTTGGAACTGAAATTAATGGAATTTGATAACTCTTGACGATTCTTTTTCAAAGATACTTTTCAAAGATATATTATTATAAAAAGCAAAAAAAATCAGAGGAAAAGTGGGTATGGAGATAAAGGCTTGGACTTTATATTCAGTGGGCCCAAATTCAAATCCTCCATCAGCTCTAGGATATTTTTCCTGTGTGATATTCATATATCATAGCCGCAACGGTCGGAGTCCACCTAAAACAATAGATCCTAGGCAAAATAACGACAGCAGTTAAAGCAGAAAAATGCAAAATAACAAAAACGGAACGACAGGAATTTATAAAATAGTAACAAATATTTTCCGTTGAAAGTAAAGTCTTTAACTGCATAAAGTGGCTTAAAAATTGTAAAATTATTAAAGAAACGTATTTCCGAAAAAGCGACGATTAGAAAATTACTTCGGCTAGTAGGCACTTACGATAAGTAATAAAATACAACTACGAGTGATAAACAGCAACGAGCCGTGGTATTACTGCGGATGGCAAATCACTGCTGGGGTGATGATCATCGGTTTTAGTCAAACCAGGAAACCAAATTATCTGGGATGCATTAATCGTACGAAATGGTAATTCCGGTAACGCATGTAAATCGCAGGTAGAAATGAACGCGGTATAAACTAGATTCGTTCGTTAGCACTTAAACGTTCTGTTTAATTTGTTCTCCAAATACTGCTTATTTTAATATTTCAATTATCAAAGTAAAATATCAAATATCTTTAATAATTTGTCCGTTATAATTCTGAATTCTAAAACTCGTGAAAAGTGCATTAAATAATTCACAAACTCGTAAACTGCGAATTATAAAATTATTGATTTCTGTACATATAATGTCCGTACATTGACATTATGTCAATGTTAAGTTATTATTCTAACCTCCTCTATAAAATGTTTATTAAAAAGGGTTTCAGTCACCTTCAAAGACACGCGCTTCGCTAGTTTTTTACATCTTAATCTGATATCTTTGAAATTTTGCTGTAAGTTTGTAACGAGGTTACTCTAGAAAATTCATTCAGCGGGTAACGTAGTAAACATTCCACAACCTTGTCGAATATAAAATATAGAATAGATGTAGAGGGAGGAATTTTAAAAAGAATACCGGAAAAATGGAATTTCACTTAGATCGGGAGAAGTAGGAGAAACAGCATTCTTTCGCTTGGTTGTAAAAATGACAATAACAATGTATTTCTAAATATAACAACGCAATACTACTAGCAAATGAATAAAACTATTGCGTCAACACAATTAAGCAACACGACTCTTTTACTACCCGATACAGCACGGCAACTAAAATTCCTCTCTCACGACAATTCAAAACTCTTCTGTCCCTACCCTTAAACGTACTCTTACTTATATCCTAGTCTTACATCCTTCTCACACAACCATTCAGTCTCTCGCACTTGCACTCATTAAATTCTAGAATTTTTGGGCCTTGAGGAAGAAAGGGGTCGGCCGAAACTGGCCCAACCCCGCTTTCACCCTCGCAGCCCTTCGTCGTTCTTAACCCTTTGCAGTCCTATGTCGAGCTATACTCGACATAGCTTTCCACTTCATTTTATTTTCTAACGAATTAATATCGACTTTTAAAATTCATAATGATTTTGTAATATCACATAAATATCCGTCAGGACCTATAGTTATTGCTAAAATTAAAAAAAAATAATAACTAACGACAGAAAATGTTGTGGAATTAATTTCACGTAGCTCGCTGCAAATTTGACAAAATAATTCGGACCGCAAAGAGTTAGAGTTACACTATCCAAAAATTCCCCGGCACTACATAGAAATCCACACAAAATCAGAGACAAACGCTGTATATACAATATATTTACGCAGCCTCTAAAATCCCGGGCTCACATTTTAAACAAACCGATACGAATAGAATCCCGCATCATCCAGTTCTCCAAGTTCTCCGAGTAACTTTCCGCAGCAGAGATTCGGGGCTCGATGGGACAGTTGCCTTTTGCTAGGTCGAAAAACGAGTACGACGAGCGACGATGAGACTTCTGTTGGAAAGTTCCAGCCAGGATTTCTGGCTTGACCGCGTGAACCGAAAAGGAAGACGCTGCAAAAAGTTAGGACGTCGGAGAAGCAGCGAACGTAGAAGCCGCGAGGCTAGCCTCGAATCATCGTCTTTTTGCCGCTTGGCCCCTGATCTTTTCGGGTCAGCCGCAAAGAACTTCTCTGCCTTACGGAATCCCGAGTTGGATATCTGCTAACGACAGCATTTTCTACGTTTCTGCTTCTTCTGCCGTGGATCCTGGGAAGACCTAACTTCCGACCGATACTGACCTCCGACTGGTTCCGCGATATTCGAATATTCGAAACTTTTCCAATCGGCCAACGATCGTTCATTGAATTCTCTTGGTCTGTCTGATAGAAATAGTCAGTCGTTTAGAGCCGCGAAAGTTCATCTAGCAAGATGCAATTCGTGGGAGTGCGACTAGGAATTTAGACGGTCAATTCACTTTTTCATAGAACTTCTTATATGGAATTGAAAAGTGTCTGTAGATATGTATAATATATTGGGTTTGTTTAAAGGTCAGGCTTTCACAGTTTTTAGACGGTGTAGGGTGAAAGAAAATAATCGGATAAGATACAGATAGATATAACAATTGGGCGTGAAAGTTAACAAACTTTTAAAACGACAACTACTATTTAATAATGTATTGAGATATTCAAAGTAACAATAACCTCGCAACAAAATAACCACGTAATTTTGGCAGTGTATCCAGGCAGAGGCTCTCTCAAAAACTCTAAAATTCACTTTGCCTCGGCTCGGAGGCTGCCTTCTTATACACAAAAATATAATACAAGTTGCCTTGTCTTCTTTGGCGCGTCGAAGATATTTTGCCTGGACTGCGCTACCCTTAGAACATGTGTTTCTCCAAACGCTTCTTTATTTTCTAAAGATGTGCTCAAACCAGGCAACGCTCCACTTGTAACGATTTACTTGGGCCGAGCCCCTTGGTAAGAAATCGCCTACAATGGATACTCCACTTTTACCCATTTTATACGTCAATAGAAGATAGATGAAGTATAATTGAAAAGAACTTCGATGTTAAATAAAAGTGAAACTTTATATTTAGGCTGTAGAAAGAGTTAAAGTATATTTGGTATAAGCCAAGAATATTCCGGCATTGATTCTTGCAATTTATTTGTTGTAAGCTAGATTTCTATATTTGAAATTGCAATTATATTGATATATGAATTCTACCGAACTCTTTTTGATACTCAGAGACAGATAGGATACGCTGTTTTTCTCTTCCATATCATTGACACTGATATTACGAGTTCCGAGTTTCCGGAGCATCATCAGATTTAATATTTATTCGCTACTTTTACGAAACACTCCAATTTCATATACTTCCCCTTTCCACGAAACTTTTCTTATTACGATATGATCAACATAATTAGTAATTTCTCTAATTCATCATACAGTGCCATTAATTTTTTGGCTTTTTCTCTTTTTGTATAAAAACTGGCAGAACAGACGAATTATATGCAGCTGCTGTATTATCAACCATTTCCAATCCTCTACCAAATTTATTACTTTCAATTTGCATTTCATTTTTTCATATCTGTTAATCTATATTTCGAAATAACGATTTGCCATATATTAATAATTAAATAAATATGTATGTTTATACTGTATGTCCCATTTAAGTAGAAACGTTCCTCTTCAAACTAAATAATTTCTGTTAAAACAGTTTTTTTTTAATATTACTTCCTCTTGTAGTATTAAACCGTTTCTAATTAATAAATTCTCAAATATTGAATTTTTGAATTTCTCCACAACAATTTTTCCGCAATGTTGTAAATAAACACAAATCTAAAAATAACGGTTTTATCTTTAGTAGTTGCCGGCGTTAACGAGAGCAAAATTTCTGTGGGCGGCAAAGTCGCTGGTCTTACTATTTCACAGTTGCTGGATCCCCAGCTATTACGAAAATGGAGGGGCACATCTAAAAGCTCCTTTTCATTCCCTCGTTGTATTAAGTGAATGTCCCGTAACTGTCTATGAACTCGGAAAGTTACGATGTAATTATTATCCGACAATTAAACTGCGTGTACCGTGTATCTTTGCACACTTTGTGCACTGTGCAAACGCAATATTTGTGTCATACTCCTGTCAGGAATATTCGTTTCATAAAATAAGTTATTTTAATTGTACACGTAACAGTACACCGAGTCTTTTGTAATTTTGTAATTTATACTACAGAAATGAAATTTCCATCTGCAGGCAAATTTACTTTCCAGAAATAGTATAGCGGGTATAGAAATAGTAACACTCTTATGGAAAGTAGTAGAAAAGTAATACAATTATATTTATTTGAGATTCATTGCATATTTACAATTGACATTTTTTTCTCTTCGCCAAATCGACTTCAACAAGTATGATCATTTTGCCAAAGATTTAACATTATTACGTAACTTTCAAACCACTAAAGCTATAACCTACGTACTGGGTGTAAAGGACTTGTTGGTCCGTAGCAAGTGTTTGGGTCTGATTCGCCAGACGGATATAGACATCCCTCATTCGCACGTCATTTTCGATTCTAACGCTCTACTGGCCGAAAAAGCCGCACATTCGTTAACCCCTTGAACTGAAATGACGAGTCCAGCTCGTCATGAACTTTCTTAAGCAAACTGACAATGACGAGATACACTCGCCAGAAATTATTGAAGGTTGATGTTTTTTAGGAGAGAAGTATATGTAAGTCATATCGAGTCTATTGCTTTGATACACTTGTGTGCATGCTTCTAGTAACCGTTAGTGAAGGAACCGTGGTCTCGTTCGCCGGTTGTCCTTCTGTTCCTAGGAAAAGGCAAAGGTGTTGATTAGCGCGCTGCGTTTCGTCCTGGGCCTGTTCGTGGGCTCGTCAGTAGGGCTGACCGAACAGGCCCTGCCCTATACGCTGTATAGTATAGGGCAGGGCCTGTGTGTCATATAAATATGCGAAACAAATATTATTTTTAATAATAACAAATTATTTGAGCAACAAAACCGTAAGTTTCTATATCAATCCCTCCTCTTAAAACTAAGAAAATTAAATTGTCTGCCTGAGCAGTGCTGACTGAAAATAAATTGCAGTTCAAGGGGTTAAAGTGAGGGACCAGCAACAAGGCACTTGGGACGTAAGGAGAGATTGCTCTCGCACCGCCTATCCTCGCCATGTTGGTCCTGGAAACCTGAGGTCGACGAATGACAACCGAAAATAAAACACTCCTTTCGTCGTTCACATGACGATGCAACGATTGTGCGGATCTCTCTTGCCAATAGCGCGTCAAAATTGAAAATGCGTATGGGAGAGGAATGTCCCTATCCGTCCGGCGAATCAGAGCAAATTACCCCTCAAGTGCCTTGTTTCTGGTCCCTCAGTATATGTATGTGGTCATGTAAACAACGATAGAAGTTTTTTTTCGGTTGTTATTGGCCGAGCTTCAGGTTTCCAGGAACGATATGGTGGGGATAGGCGGTGCGAGCGACACTCTCCCCTTACCCCTGTGTAATACCTCAGACCAACAAGTCTTTTGCGCCTAGTATTTATCATAGGACTTCTAAATTTTACTTAGGAAATTAAAGATAAAATTTTCTCCACGAATCTCTATAGTCCTTTCTATGAAAATGCAAGACTCTGTAACCATCAAAATTATAATTGTATTTAACACTAGAACTACCAAACCAGTCAAAATGACTGGCACACAACTTTTTCCCAGAATTCTCCAATTTCATAGAAGAGTCATAGAATAAATATTCTACGTTCATCTGAAACAACATAAATCGTCGAATCGATCATCTTTTCCGGCTATTGATTCCTCCTTTTCAAAGTACTTATTTAATATATGGAAATATGATAGATTTAACGCCGGTAGTTCTAGTGTTAAGGGAGTAATATAATTTAATCAACATTATAAATATGAAATGAATACTTTTTAAAAAGACTGACGATTTATGCAATTAATTGTCATATTATAATAAACATTTATACACTTAATAATTATTTTCGTAAAGAAATTACAAGAACAATCTTAATTATTACGTAACAATGTTCCATCGTGAGGGTATGACCTTTTTAAGCTCTGAATAAATAAAATGGAAATTGAGTCTCTAAAAATTGTTGAAGACTTAGCGTTTCACGGCTGTGAGATGGGGAAAATCACATCATATTGTTCTCGCCGCTTCGCAGTCATTAAACTTGCCCTCCTTTCAGAAGCGATATAATATACTTCTAAGCTTCTCTTCATTCTTGCAACAATATTCTAAGAACATTTCTCGAGCGTCGGCGAAGTTGCTGCATCGTGTCGTGCAATGCGAAATGGGCATCGCGAAGAAGAAAATTATCCGCAACGAGGATAATACGATGCCTTTACGTGGAAAATTATTCGTACGAAAACGACAAAAGGTTTTAGACTTTCGCTTGGAAGAAAAGAGAATAATTAATTCGACTGAAATATCATTCTTCTCTTTTCCTGTTACTTTAGGGAAAAACAGAATTCCTGATTGCCATGTTACTCCTTTAAATTCGATGAGTTCTGTTTGCTCAAAATTTCTAAAATATTTGCTTTCAAGAGAACATATATGTCTGTCCAGAAAAATAAAAGTTTCTAATTATCTTAGAAACCAAATATTCAAACATTCTCTTTCGCTCCAAATTCCTAAACAATTTTACTCCAACAAGAAAAGAAATATTTCGTGGAGAGAAATTAACGTTTTTCTGTATCTAAATGCATTTTTAACCCCTTGACATACAATGACGACTCGGAGACGTCATGCATTTCATGTGGCATTGTAGACTTTGACGTCTCTGAGACGTTCAGAACTGTCTCCAGCGAACGCTATGCAGTATATTATTAGATGATTTAATTATTTCACTCGTGCGTCGATTCAGTTTTGTTTTAAAGGCTCAAGATGCCCCCCCCCCCCCCATCCTCAACAATACCGATAACAAAATCGCATCAACAAACCAGTAAATCAGAAAGAATTTAGTATTGAATGCAGTATGCAGTATAACAGTGATCTCGCACAGCGAATGCCATACTGTACATTTGAATTTAATAAAACTGAGAAATAATCCTTGTAACATGTCTGAACATCATCAACCTGATTGAATGTAATATAACAATACAAATTTCAAAATAAAACATTCGGTTTTTGAGCGTGTACATAACTATTCACTTAAACTAATTTAAATAGTATTTTTCGGACGCATCAAATTCCGTTTGATTTGTATGTCAAGGGTATAATAACAAGAAGCATTGTACAAGTGTTCTTTCATATCCGACATTCAAGTAATTTTTGTCTTTGTCGATGATGCTTCCTGAGGTGTTAATATCTCCTCTTCTTTCATATATGTATACCTATCGCAAAATTCTGGTCGAACGGACCAAGAAAACTCAAAGTTCCCTCTTGAACGAGCAGAATTCCGGTCTTCGTGTTGAACGAGGAGTAATATCTTAAAAGTCAGTACCGAATACGTGAATTTCCTTCCTCGCCCTTCTCTACATTCGATATGAAACGGGAATCGAGGTATCCATACGATTATAAGCGCACACATTATTCTTTATCGAGGGATTCGCATTTAAATGTTCAATTATAAGAGTTTATAATTGTGCGGCAAGATTTAAAATATGGAATATTAATTGATTTAACAGTGGATGTTGTGGCGTCGATGTCGATCGTGAATAAGACGTGACGTCCACTTCACCACTCGCGGAATCTTTTAGCGATTTCCGGGACTGGTTAATTAATCGCCGCGATAGTCCTCGACCGGCGGAGAACTTGTAAGTTCGCGAAAGAGTAAGAATTTGGAATTTAATGACAAACTGTGACGACTGTTGTCGTCAGCGAGCGCGATGTTGCAGTTGTCGTCAAGAAGATCGGAAACGAAGTGTCTTCGAAGAATTTTCTCCGTAAGATTTTCGGCGACGCTGTGGGCCGGACATCCCCGCTTGCTGAATTTTCGCGACGTTTCAGCAGGCGGGTTTTTCGGATTTTCTGGGCGGTGCGAGGCGTTAATTGGTCGCACCTTCCTCCGAGAGGAGTGACCACCCCCATGGGACTCTCGACGAGAAGGGCCCCACGGAGGTGGAAACTCATCCCCTGCGAATGCGTGGTGGAGGAAAGTGCAACCAGATGTGCCCAAAAAATCCTAGTCCGGCCGATCGGCAGAATTTCTCTTCGAAGGCGCGATTTATGACCGATTTGTCATCGCGAGTCAGCGGCGGTCGATGGGACCGTCGGGCCGAAGTCCCTGGTTACCACCCGCTGACAGAGCATGACGGATTAACGAAAACGTTCATTCAAAACGAAGGCTGCCTAATTCTTTGAGGACCGGAGTTTTTGGCCGCCTTGGCACGTGATGGTCGCCAAGTGTTTGTAAATAATAAAAAATCTGGCGGCCAGACTCGGGCCTCAAAGAACGGCAAACTTTCGCTTCGTCTCGATTGCGCTTTTGTCTCCGTACGATGGAACATGCTCCCCCCGTTGAGAGACTCTGTCGATCAATTACGTTACCGATTCCGATACGCTCGCTGATGCTGGCTTCGACGATGACGATGCCGCTTCATCGATCTTGGAAGCGGTGCCAGCTGATCGGGCGCGATCTACGAAGACGGCGATGGCTCCTCGTAGATGGGAAGGGGTGCCAGCTGCCGAACGTTGCGCCGGTAGACGCCGCACGCGGTGCGGACAGTGACAGCGCGTATAACGTCGTCCTTCCCAGGATGGACCTGCTCGATTCGTCCGAGATGCCACTGCAGTGGCGGAGTATGGTCCTCCTTCAGCACCACGATCGTCCCCTCCGAAATGTTGTGGCCTCCCTTGGTCCAGCGGTGGCGTACATTCAAGAGGTTGATGTACTCCTTGTGCCAGCGTGTCCAGAAATCTTGCTTGACCTTCTGGATATGTTGCCAGTTGGTCAAGCGATTACTGGGAGTGTCGCTGAAATCGATCTCGGGGAGACTCGTTAATGCGTTACCAATCAAAAAGTGACCCGGTGTTAACGCGAGGGGATCGTTAGGATCGGACGATAGAGGTGTCAGAGGTCGGGAGTTGAGGATGGCTTCGACTTCGATGACGAACGTGTTGAATTGCTCGAGCGTGAACAATTCTTCGCCAACGACGCGTTTAACGTGATGCTTAAACGACTTCACGGCTGCTTCCCATAGGCCTCCGAAGTGAGGTGAGAGAGCCGGCGTGAAGTGCCAACTGATGCTCCTCTCCGTCAGGAAACGCTGGATCTCTTCGTCCTCTGGTAGGGAATTTTGCAGCTCCGTTAATTCGTTGCTCGCGCCCACGAAGTTTGTGCCGTTATCTGAGTATATATTTCGGCAGAGTCCTCTTCGCCCGACGAAGCGTTTAAGCGCCGCCATAAACGCCTCCGATGTTAGGTCTCCAACAACCTCTAGGTGCACTGCCTTTGTTGCAAAACAAATAAAGACCGCGACATAAACCTTTATCTGTTTGCGGTTCCGGAAGCGCCGCTCCTTTACATGAAAGGGTCCACAATAATCGACACCTGTGTTGTGGAACGGTCGGTGCTCCGTTACCCTCGCCGCAGGTAACTGACCCATGATGTACTGGGTCTCAGGTGGGTTTACCCGGAAACACCTGATGCACTGTCGGACGATTTTTCGCGTCGCGTTGCGTCCGTCGATCGGCCAGTACGTCTGTCGCACGTTGTTCAGTGTCGAAGTGATTCCGGTGTGGTGATGCTGGAGATGAGCCTGCCGAATGATGAGGCCAGTCACGTGATGTCCCCTTGGCAGAATGATTGGATGTTTTTGTTCAAAGGGTAGGTCCGAATTTTGCAAACGTCCTCCCACTCGCAGGAGTCCCCTTTCGTCTACGAAAGGGTGCAGTGGTAAGAGTCTGCTCTTGCGGTGCAATTCCGTCCCATCCTTGAGCTGCTGCAACTCTTGCGTAAACGCGAGCGCTTGCACTAGTTGCAGAATTCTATCCGTGGCCTTCTGGAGCTCTTCTACGGTTAGCGGTCCCTTGTCGCGACCGGGTTTTCTAAAGCGAAGGCAGTAAGCCACGATTCGCTTCAGCCGAGAGAAACACGAATATTTTTCTAGGATCTCCCCGCTGTGGATGATGGTTGTAGCGAGGCAAGCGACTGTACGGGCTTCCGGAATTTCTTCCAGCACGTCGATAGGCGACACCGGCCAGGTTGATTCGACGGTTGAAAGCCAAGATGGCCCATGCTTCCAGTTGTGACTTCGGATCAACTGGCTCGGCGATTGTCCGCGAGACAATAAGTCGGCGGGGTTATCTTCCGACCGAACATGTCGCCACGATTTCGCGTCGGTTCTTCGCTGTATTTCCGCCACGCGATTCGCGACGAATGTTTTTAAGGTGGCTGGTGATCGTCTGAGCCAATTGAGGACGATGGTCGAGTCGGTCCAGAAGATTGTACGATCAATTTCTTCAACCATCGCCTCTTGGATCGTGGAGAATAACGTCGCGAGCAGCGCGGCGCTACACAATTCGAGTCGCGCGAGTGTGACCGTTTTAAGGGGCGCAACCCGCGATTTTGCGCACAGAAGATGCGTGTCCGTCTGTCCATTTTCGTCGACCGAGCGAATGTACACACACGCTCCGTATGCTCGTTCGCTGGCATCGCAAAATCCGTGGAGTTCCGTCCTATGGTGTCCCCGTTGCGCTACGTGGCGTTTGAACGACGCCTTGTTTAAAGTTGCAAGGTCGTTCACAAATGTGGACCATTCTGTGTGTAGTTGAGCGGGCAACGACTCGTCCCAGTCGAGCTTCAGTTGCCACAACCGTTGCATTATGATTTTCGACACAATGGTAACTGGACCGAGCAGTCCCAATGGGTCGAAGATCCTCGCGATGGTCGACAGAATGATCCGTTTTGTCGCTCGTTGCACGATGTGTGGGTCGACGGTATATCCAATCGTATCGTGATTCGCGTTCCATACTACTCCCAGGGTCTTCACGGTGTCGTTGTCGCCAAAGAATTTAGGATGGATCTGTTGGTCGGTTAATCCGGCAAGGAGAGCTGGCTCGTTGGATGCCCATTGCCGGATATTCAAACCTCCTCGTTGAAGTACGCCGATGACTTCGTCTCGTAGAGCCAACGCCTGGTCGAGCGTGTCGGCGCCGGTGAGAAGATCATCGACGTACAGATCCCTCTTCAGTGTCGTCGAAGCCCTGGGAAAGTCGGTCCGTTCGTCGTCTGCCAATTGTTGGACGCATCTTATGGCGAGAAACGGAGCTGACGAGAGCCCGAATGTAACTGTGTTCAGTTCGTACGTAACGATCTCGTTTTGCTCGTTTCTCCACAAAATGCGTTGGTATCGGCGGTCCTCCGGTCGCACAATGAACTGGCGATACATCTTCTCAATGTCGCCGGTCAGCACGAACGCGTGAATCCGAAACCGCAGGAGCAAGGCGAACAAGTCGTCCTGCAGCGTCGGTCCAGTCATCAAAGCGTCGTTGAGCGAGACGCCGCTACTGGATTTCGCCGATCCGTCGAACACCACGCGAACCTTTGTTGTCGAGCTCGAAGGTTTTACGACGGCGTGGTGAGGCAGGTAAAATCCGGGTGCGTCGAAGACTGCTACCTGTCTCATCTGCCCGAGAGAGAGGTATTCCTCAATAACGGCCGAGTACTCGCGCTTCAATTCCGGCTCGCGATTAAGCTTTCGTTCCAATGAGAGAAATCGATTGAGTGCTCGCGCACGTGACTCTCCGATTTCCGATTTCTTCTCATTGAACGGTAGCGCGACGATGTATCGACCCGCGTCATCCCGTTGAACGTGTTTCGCGAAGTGGTTCTGGCAGTCCCGTTCTTCTTCGGAGAGATGTCGTCCGCTCTCGCCCTCCTCTATCTCCCAGAATTTCCGGAGATCGAATTCCACAGTGGAGATGAAGGCGTTGCGTCTCGTTTTTGGCGCGATGACTGGTGCGCTCCCCCCGATGATCCATCCGAACCGCGTCTTTTGCAGAACGAGATCTGCTCCCTTTCGCGGTGCAAGATTGATCTGCCCCACGCATAACGATGCGAGTGCGGGGCCGCTACCAATGAGCATGTCGACGGGTGCTGGTCGATGGAAATACGGGTCGGCTAGACGGATATTTGCCGGAATTGATAATCTCGGCCGATCGATTCGTGTGTCCGGAATAAGGCCTGCGATTTTCGGCACTGTGCAGAAAGTCAGGCTGCGAGTGTAGTTCGACAGGCGTGACTTTATCGTGATAGCGACGATCTTGCTTGAGACTGTGTTTGCGGCGTTTAACGTCTCGATGGCCAACGGAAATGTTTTTTGCGGAAGGCGTAACTTCGTGGCGAGTTCTTCCGTAATGAAATTCGCGTTCGCGCACGTGTCTACCAGCGTACGACAATCGATCGTCTGGTCGTCGCGATCAAGAACCTTGATGACTGCGGTGGTCATCAGCCCGTTCGATGGTTCGCTGGTGGATTGCGTAATTACACTACGTTTTTGTTTCCGTGGCCGTTTGCGTCGCGTATCGTTCGATCGTGGTAGTCATACGGACGTTTGACTCGAGTCCCGATGTAGTCGCGTATTATGCGCACCGTTGCATACGCGACATTTTCCTGCCTTGCACTGGTCAGTCTCGTGGTCCGCTCGTAGACAGTTCAGGCAGAGGTTTGCCTTTCGGGCGGCTTCGAATCTTTTTTCTATCGTGAAACCGAGAAACTGCTTACAGCCGTATTCCGGGTGCGTGCCTTGTTTGCAAATCCGGCATTTAGACGTGGTCGTTGCGAAAGCCTGACCTTTTCCGCGTGTAGCCGATGAGGGCGACGGCGGCGAATTTCGCGGGGAGTAGCGTTGCGGCTGCGAATATCGCGATTGCGGCGAATGACGCGGAGGCTGCGACCGATGTTTCGTTGGCGGCGATGTTCGTCGATATTCGCTGGTCGGAGAACGAGGCGAAGAAGGTGGTGAGTACTGTGCTGTCGGACGCGGTCGCTTCTGTCCTCGTTTCTTCGGCGTCTCCCAACACCCTGCTTCCTCGTACTCGTCGTCTCTGGCAGTGCAGCAGAACTGCACTGTTCGCGGCGCGGGTAACTCTGCCTCTTCTCCGTTCCCTTGGTGGACGACCGTGAGGAGAAATCCGCAGATGTCTTCGATGGTGGGCATCTCCTTTGTTTTCAGCGTCCTCTCCCAATCCGATCGCGCCTTTTTACCCATTCGCGATACAACGATACTCGTCAACAGATCGCTTGCGATCTGTTCTCGCGATCGACCCAATGACTCTAGCGAGCGCAGATGCTGCTGCACGTGGGTCACCAAATCTAAGATTGATCGCGGCGAATCGTCGTGCACCGTTGGGGTATCGCGAAGCAACGCGGCGTGTCGCAGGATCTGCATGCGCTCGTTGTCGAATATTTCGACGAGCTGCCTCCATGCGAGATCATAATTTTTGTCGCAGACCTTGTATCCCTTGATCGTGCGACGTGCCCGCTCCGATAGCGATAGATAAAGATAATTCATTTTTTTCGATTTGCTTAACCGATCGTTGGAATGGATCATCGTAACAAAAGCGTCCTTGAACGTGATCCAATTTTCGATCAAGCCGTCGAATTTGGGCAGATCGATTTTCGGCAGGGTTTCGTATGAATTCGTGTCGGTCACCGTCGATGGCGTCGGCGTGGCTGATTGGGCAGGATTTCCGTCGTTGCGCGCTGCTTCTGTCGGCGTATCGTTTCGTTCCAGCAGCAGCATCGCGGTCGCGAGAACGTTGTCGTAACGTTCCAGTATTTCGTTATACTGGGCATCCGTTTCCTCGGGACCGTCGATGATCATTAAGTCGCCTTGGATCTGGTCGAACGCTGCCATCAATTGCTCCAACCGTTTGCTTTTGATCCGGAGTTTCATCCGGTCGTTCCCCGAGTCCTCGTATGTTGCGACGTACTTTTCCAACGCGGTGATCTGCGTCTTGAACGTGCGACGCTGTTGCTTCCGTAAGCGGATGTCCGTCTCGGAGAAGGTACTAGTTTCATTCGCGCTCGCGCTCGCGTTCACGTTTGCCATATTTAAAGGGAGGTTTGTGGCGGAAAGGATGGATCACTTCGAACTTGGTAATATTAACGAGCCTACCTGATCGATGGCTTGTCTCGGTGCGCTCGATTGCCGTAGACTGCTCCCAGGTTGGTTGTTCCAAGTCGTGGGATCCGTCTCGCCTACCCCTTGGATCCACTGGATAGCTGCTCGTCCTTAGGGTGAATCCGGCTCGAAGGACCAAAATGTTGTGGCGTCGATGTCGATCGTGAATAAGACGTGACGTCCACTTCACCACTCGCGGAATCTTTTAGCGATTTCCGGGACTGGTTAATTAATCGCCGCGATAGTCCTCGACCGGCGGAGAACTTGTAAGTTCGCGAAAGAGTAAGAATTTGGAATTTAATGACAAACTGTGACGACTGTTGTCGTCAGCGAGCGCGATGTTGCAGTTGTCGTCAAGAAGATCGGAAACGAAGTGTCTTCGAAGAATTTTCTCCGTAAGATTTTCGGCGACGCTGTGGGCCGGACATCCCCGCTTGCTGAATTTTCGCGACGTTTCAGCAGGCGGGTTTTTCGGATTTTCTGGGCGGTGCGAGGCGTTAATTGGTCGCACCTTCCTCCGAGAGGAGTGACCACCCCCATGGGACTCTCGACGAGAAGGGCCCCACGGAGGTGGAAACTCATCCCCTGCGAATGCGTGGTGGAGGAAAGTGCAACCAGATGTGCCCAAAAAATCCTAGTCCGGCCGATCGGCAGAATTTCTCTTCGAAGGCGCGATTTATGACCGATTTGTCATCGCGAGTCAGCGGCGGTCGATGGGACCGTCGGGCCGAAGTCCCTGGTTACCACCCGCTGACAGAGCATGACGGATTAACGAAAACGTTCATTCAAAACGAAGGCTGCCTAATTCTTTGAGGACCGGAGTTTTTGGCCGCCTTGGCACGTGATGGTCGCCAAGTGTTTGTAAATAATAAAAAATCTGGCGGCCAGACTCGGGCCTCAAAGAACGGCAAACTTTCGCTTCGTCTCGATTGCGCTTTTGTCTCCGTACGATGGAACAGTGGATATCGTTCTTAGCTGCTGTTTCGTATTTTATCAGCTGCGACATTTTTTCATTTCGCCTAGCATACACTTTTTTGGATGGATTCCGAACTATCGACCATTGTTGGTTTTCATGGTGTTTGGCATATTCCCAAATAGTTTTTGAAATTTGCAATTTTACACCATGAAGATTGTAACTCTGCAAAAATTGCCCATAATTGTGGTAAAATTATGTAGCAAAAAATGTAGAAATTTCCTTTTCGAATAAATGTTATATCACAAATATTATAGACCCTAAGTACGTCCACAAATGAAATTCGTAAAGTGTTAGTTCCAAGGGAAATTACTCTTTTTCCAATTACGGCACTATTTCAAACGAATTCTTTGCAATTAAATAATATTCAATTAAAACTGCTAAACATTTGTTTTTTATGGAAAAGATTGAAGCGGATTTCTCCATTCGCTGAAGGTAATTAGAGTCAAGGTATTCTTGAATAGTAGACTTGATAGTATTCTGATCATTAAAAGTTTGATCTCTCGGAATCTCATTCGGATAGCTGATGATGGCCATCCGTGGGGGAAACGACCTGGCGAATATGGGAAACGTAGCAGAATTCCATATTCCAACTTATCCAGTTTCTCCGGCGTTATTTGCGAGATCAAGCATTATATGTAATGTGATTACTAATCGCGAATATCCCTTAGGTTAATCGTTCGAAATGAAGCAGTAAAACGTGAAGAACGATGTCTGTCGAAAGTTTTACTTCATCAAAGTTTTACAGTTTGACAAATAGGCTATATATTTGGGTAGATTCAAATTCTATCCAGCATCTAATCACAAAACATTTTGGAAAATTAAGACATTTTTCAATACATATACTACTTTATGAAATTTAATACTGTCAGATCAGCGATCGTTTTTAAAAATTATATTCAAATTGGAAGACGGAAGAAGTACAAATATGACGATATAAGAAGGAAAAATGAAGGATGCTTATAATTATCATGCTATTAAAATAACTTGAAAATTCCATATTCTTAGGGTAGAATATTATTATACGGTAAATTATGTTTCTTCGTTTGAATTTCAAATATTGAAATATAATTTGGAATATTCAAAAGACATAGTCTGACTTTCAATAAAAACAGTCCATCGTAACGAAGAATAATCTCTCAACACGAATAAAGGTTGCTCGAATATTCTTAAATAAACTCAGCTATAAGCATACGAAAATGCAGGATGTAATAATTATACCTTTGAAGACGACAAATCATTATCATTAAGTGATTTAATTAAGACCTTAACAAGTACACGGGACGATCACTATTTACTAACGCAAACTACAAATAAAGTACAGAGGAGGAAAGATCCCTTGTCTCGCTTAACAAGAGGGCAGAATTCTGCAACTCGTTGAATTCAAATGGTTCGCACTATAACGCTCCCTTTATTCCAGAAACCGCAAGCAGTGTTCGCCCTCTACCTTCAGGATTCGCGAAATTACTGCTTGCATCTTCTAAAATGCCTAAATTATATTGTACGTAACTGTCTCCTGTTTGTCAAGTTCACTGCCTTCATGGAAACGTTGTTTAATTATCCTCGAAAATACGCGTCTGCTTTGCGAAGTCGAAGCAACACGGTCGACTAATTAAATAATTCGATATTCCGCATTAATTGTCCATCAACTGCAAAATCATTTGAAAAGCGAAGACTGTTAATTTTCACGAGCGTCGGAGAAATAAGTGTTGCTTTTAGAAAAGGTTAGTTAGCTTGTCGTTCCGTAAAAACAGTTTGCTATTCGAATGGTATTGGTAATTAATTATGACGACAATTAAGAAAATTACAAAACTTTAGTTTCCCGAGATGCATCGATGAAACGACTGATGAATAATCCTGAAAGTCTGTCGGTAATCGGTGATTTATTTGTTCGTTGTAAATAAGAGTTCGATGTAACAAAGTTGAGAGGTATTAAAGTAGTTTTCCCGCGGCAGAACTTCAGAAAGCTCTCGATATTTTTATTCCCTTTTTTAATTGAATATTCAGCGAGGGTGTTGAAGACCCACCAAAGCGTGACATCGATTCGTTTCTTGCTGTTCCTTTTAATAGCAGCCAAGCCGGGCGAACCGTCTTTCGTTTTCCTCTCGTTACTTTATTAAACTCATTAATTTCAGTTTTTCCTGTCTCTTGGTGCTTATTCAAACGCGCCTCCGATCAACTTTGCTTTTCGTTGAATTTGAAAATCGTTCAATTAAAAGAAAGAAGTTTTTTCAGCAAGAACATTAATTTTTTGATATTTGCTAAGCTAGAATTGAGTTTTCTTTTGATTTATGACATCACATTTTTAAAGTAGTGACGCATTTGATAAAGTGTTAAATAGAAAATTAAGAACATCAGTCCAATTTTGCATATTAGAATAAATTCTGTTATTTTTCATTCCGGTAGATACATGATTTTTAGTTGGAATACCTATAAAATATCTGTTTTTGATTTTGAATTCTGTGCTATTTCATATTCATTTAAAAAAAAACACTTCCTTCTTTGTTTAACAAAATTACATCAGCAGACGAGAATTATATTGAACACTATTCTGATTTTTACATTAATGACGGTTTGATTATAAGGATGTCGATTCAATAATGCACACTGAAAGAAAGAGTTCTGGAGTAACTGCATTAAAAGTTAAATGACGAAGGGAATACGCGAATGAAGTGTAATGACAGAAATTTATTCAGTTCTATCACCTGCTCATTTTCTTCCAAACTTTAATGATTTATCTATAGAATTATTGGTTTTTTATACTGAATATATGAATTGTAAAATGCGTCATGGAACTTTCACAATACTTTAATAATGTTTTAACACAACATTAATCCAACATCGACTTCAGGGATTAATGAATAAGATACCAGAATCTGTATAACAATTTTAAGTCCAAAGTAAAATAGGTTAATTTATAAATTAAAAATTTAGCTTCTTGGTAGACTTTAAATTAACAAGAATTTTTACAAATACATTTTATATTTCGTCTTGTGTAAAATATTCAAGCTGTTATTTCCAAAGAAACTGTCTAAGCAAGCAACGTGAGTAAAGAAGGATTTCCACAGGATGAAACTTAATATAAATCGCATCAAAACATAGGATCATTGCTTCACATTATTATGATTGATCAGGAGTGGCTGAACGTAGAAAGGGACAAACAAGATAGGGAGAAACATATAAACCAAAACCATTGTGCAAGATACCGAATACGTCCTCATGGTTCTCAGTGATTAATTAGAATGTTACTCAATAGACATTTGATTAATGTTACATTGAATTCAACTTCCTATCAAATAAACCTGACCACCACGCTGGGCTTAATTTACAGAAACAATGCAACAATTACACTTAATGTTCCAACAACATACTCCGGAGCGTAGCTGCTTAGGAATTTCTAATTCATTCGTAAGAAGTATAAACGTAAATATGCATAAAACGCGGTGAAAGGGTAATTAAGTACAAAATTTCTACAATTTAAGAAGGCTGGAATTACAAACTGTGACGTACAATAAATTAATCATCAAATTGTAACGGAGAGCTGGCAGCAAAATATTCCAAGGAAAACGTAACACCATCCAAACGTGAGATATTTCCTGTTTTATATAGAAATTAGTTGCCTATAGATATTACAAGTATTATCGTGTCGTCAGTATGACAGAAAAATAGAACTTCAGCGTTCTGTACGACTTCTAACATTTGGTATACACTGGTGGGGAGAGATAGGTGGGGAGTCGTCTTCGCTGATTGGCTCAACGCGTCGACGTCATCAGCATGTATATGGCAAGAGGCCCGTTGAGACGTAGCGGCACGATATCTAGCTGCTGGCATACGCCCAACAGCCGCCGAGGTGAAAGGTGCGTAGTGTGCGCTACAGATTTAATTCATTACGCACTACTATAACCTGAAAGCTACTACAACTACTATCTACTTCAACCACAATCTACTATTACTACTGTAATTACTAATCACTTGGACCTCAATCTACTGCTATTACGCTCAATCAGACTCTACTATAATTACTAACAACTTCAATCGCAATTATTATTACTACTGCCACTACTAACCACTTCAACCATAATCTGCTATTACTACTACAAGTACTTGCCACTTCGACCGCAATCGACTATTACTACTGCAACTACTACCCACTTCAGTCGAAATCTACGATAACTACTACCCACTTCAACCGCAATCTACTATTACTACTATAATTACTAATCACTTCGACCACGATCTACTGCTACTACATTCAGTCAAACTCTACTATAACTACTAACAACTTCAATCGCAATCTAATATTACTACTGCCACTACTAACCACTTCAACCATAATCTGCTATTACTACTATAGCAACTTTGACCGCAATCGACTATTACTACTGTAACTAGTACCCACTTCAGTTAAAATCTACGATAACTACTAACCACGTCAACCACAATCTACCATTACTACTGTACTAACTACATCAACCATAATATACGATTATCGCTATCACTACTAATCACCGCAGCCGGGGCTATAGTGGATAAGGGGTTAAGGTCTGCGACTCGCAATCAGTCGGTCTAAGTTCAAACACTCCTTCGCCATTTCTGGAAAATTATTCGTATTGAATATTTGTATGATAGCCTAGATGGTTCTGAATCCACCTCAAATACAGTGGCGAAATAACCATAAGACTTTGAAGACAAAGTTACAAAGCATTCGAAGAAAAATCACCCCAGCAGCGTTCTACTATTACTACTACAACTATCAATTAATACTGCGACTGTAAGTCCAAAGGTTCCACGAGCATCCACAACTTCTCTACTGATGCAAAATTAAGTAAGTACACCTACTTTAACCTCTTAGACACGATGCGCCACTATAGAGGCTTTCGCGGATGTCATCTCTTTGTACGATGGTCCACTATAGTGGCTTTCGCGAATGTTATCTTATATTAGGACGCGCCACTATAGTGGCTCACTCTATTGAGTTATTCGCTCACTTGTAAGTACTCTGCCGTACAGAGAATCAGCCCCGCGTAAAGTTCAGCCGTGCCCAAGAGGTTAATAGCAAAAGTATTAAGTCATTCTCATATAACTATTACGTCTAAATCGAAGTGCGGTCTTTTCTCGCTCCCCTTTATCAATTGCACAATACTGCGTTAAAAATGATATCGAGCAGAATTCGACCAATTTATTGTATCAACATCCACAACTACCTATCGGCATGCAGCGGAATGATTTCTCGCTGGTCGTGAATTTCTAAGCTGCGCGATTGCGCCGACATACAAATTGTATACTCCGTTTCCGAAGCTGTTAGTGCACGCCAGTGTTCAAACGTAATTGAACTCGAAACGCATTCATCGACTCCATGAATCTGAATTCGTGAACAAGCGGAGAGAACAGGGGCGAACTAAGACAGCATCAGTCGAACGGACTGCAGAAAGAGACAAGCAGCCGAAACGTGGAAACCAAATCCAAAATGCGAGCCGTCTAGGAGAGTCCGTGTTGAGTATCCGTCACTGTCTCTTGGATCTCGGCGAAGCTTTACCCAAGTTGTTTCGCCAACTAGATTTCGTCATTGTCGAGCACTACGGTTAACCAGAAACGTGCAACTGTTCCCAATGCCATTAATTTCATTACGGTACATACCGCTCACTACCGGAAATTGAAACCATCCACGGAAGTATGGTCGTCTTTGATGTTGTTCGTGAAATTTTCAGTTCCTTCGGGTCGTCTCTAATACATTGATGTAACAGGGACAGTGAAATGGGTTTAATTTGTCTTTGTTTTATCGAAAGGAAATTAGGTAGTGTCAGATGATTGTAGGATATTTATTATTAGATTTTAAGCTAGGTGTTAGATAGACCGAGACACAAAAATCTTTTGGAGGAAAAGACTATAACAATAAGTAATCCTCTTGAGGAAAGACGGAACGTTTATCTAGAAGCAACAGACATCGTGGCCCAGACCTTCAAGTGAAGGTGAGGCAGAGAACTAATAACAAACACGAGACAAACGTTTCGCAGGAAAGCAAATCCCGAGACACAATTCAGATACCCTTGCGAGGTCAGAAGAGACGCAGGGTCAGTGCTCGTTAACAGAGGTTCACTTCTACCGAAAGTGAGAATACCATTTTCCAGGAAATTGCAATACAAGGTGACGTAATAACAGAGACAGATGATACGACTGAGCTTGAATTATAATTAAGTTAGTAAAAACCTGTTTCGAAGTACTAATTTTCCTTTCCTTTCTCTACGTTATTCCTCTACAATTCGAAATAACAAAGAATATCCTGAAAGAGAAACACATTAAAACGAACCAACCTTATTAAGTCACCGGCCCGCAGATCAACCGTAGCCAAGTTGCAGACACCGCAAACTGCACAGTGCATTTTCACGAGAAATTTAGTCCTCCTTTTTCGCGTATGAAACTCACTCGATAAAAACAAAAGAAACCGAGCTCAATCAGAAGGAAAGAACTTCCATGGTGAGCGAAAAATACGATGTAGTTTCTTGTTCAGGCTACTTTCATCGCAAAATGCATCTCCCCGCGCATTCGTCGTCACTTTAAAAATCTGCGAAGAGAATTGCACAAAGCAGTCAGTCGACGGAGGATTTCAATATAATCTAAAAAGCGTAGACGTTTTGCCGTTAGAAGAGAAGTAATTTCTCAACGAGCCGGAAGCCGCGTGTTTCGTTTCGTGAAACCAATTCAAGTCGAGATATTTTCTAATTGCTTCTAGGGTTGAACGTTCATCTCTTTTTGCCGGTAACAAAGGAACTTAGGCTGCACAATGTATCCTGATCAAAGAATAGCGTTAATGCTAAGACTACGTACGGTGTCTTCGGTTAATTTCACGATATCTCTTTTATATTATACTATCTAGTACCCACTACGTTTGCCTTTTAGAAGAAAAATGCAAAGTAGGAAGCCCTTTTATGCTCCTCCAGGTGTTAACCGAGCTTTGGGAGATCAAAGGACGGGAAGCAATTAGGTGTTCACGGGAAAGTTTATCAAGTCAGGACTTTGGATGGCATTCTGTGGGATGATTCTTATTATCTTTGGGCTTACATTTCGCGGGAAAAAGAGATCCGCGGAAGAAAAGTCGACTTGTTACATACTGTAAGAGGGAAATGCTTTCATCTGGCTTTTGGAGGAACTGCTATGTGGTCCGTTCATATTTAATTCTACCACTATGTGGAAAGACGCTTTAAATAACTGCTACGTGTAGCGGAAAATATCTTCGTTCTTTGAGATTGCGAAATGGTGTTTTTCTTGCGTTAAAGCAATGTTGTATAATTAATTGGTGTTTCAAAGCGGATCAATATATTTCACGGTTGTAAGGGAGAGGTAATGTGAAAAATTCAATATTTTTAAAGTCCATCTCCGAAAATATTAGAGATATATAAATAATATGTACTTATCGTTTATGAAAACAGGTTCTACACTCACTAATTCGAGTGAAAAATAACAAAATGTTAGGTCTTTATATAAATGGCAATTGTTCCTTCTACGATGAGGCTGGTTTTGAGTTCTTACAATAGTATAATAATTTCAAACTATTGCACTGCAGAAAGACAGAAAAGACAGTCTACTCAAATGAAATTAGCTCATTCCATGAACTTTCTCCATTTTTGGCACACATTTTTATTGAACAACTTATTTTCCTACAGCGTCCATTTTCGTCGTCTTAACTTGAATTTCTCATCGCTGGCTTTCCGTTACCTTGTATACAAGTTTTAAATTTTCTATTTCCAATTTCTTCGTAGTATACACACAGTAATGACAATTACACTTTTCAAAGTCAATAGACTAGTCACAAATAAAAAATGAGGATCAGAATGAGTTTTCTCTGAAAGATGAGCTTGCTGGTTTTATGGTATTACGACCGTGAAAGCGTTAAAACTGGAAAAACTAAGCGTTGCTGCGGAAGGCGATAACGTTTACTATGTTTTCAAGTGCGTCGAATACATCATAAAAGTCTATGGGAGATATTACGATGGCATCTTGCGGGCTTGTTAGTTTATAAGATGTTACGCGCACAAAATGCATGAAGATATTAAAATCAATTGTAGTCGGATAAAGTAGGTGCTATAAAAATTACGTTTACAAGAACGGATTTGAAATAAATTGAAGTTTGTTTTATTTTTTAGCAAAATCTCAAGGAAAATTTGTTTTTTTTTCATATTTTCCAGGCACCTCTTTCTTTGAAAGGTGATTAAAAAATATTTGATAAGATGCAAACTGTTTCCTCCATAAAGTTACTATAACATATTAACTCTTAAGGGTGAAATAATTTTCATTTTGTAAAATATTAAGTAAGCATACAAGTTGAAACATTGTAAAATTGTTTCTGTACTTTATTTTAACAATATCCGTCAAAATTCAAAATCCGTTAATTATATTGCTATAGAAGTACGCGCGAAAAAATGTGGTATGTATATGTTTGGTGAAAGTTTTTAGCTCAACGCGGGAAGGTATACAAAATTCGGAAATATTTTCCGCACGAATTTAACGGAAAGGCAAAAAATGTCTGCAAACATTTGCATTCCACCCTGTAGGCAATAAAATTCATAACATAGATATAAACATTACCTAGAAATTCGAGCACTTCAAAAATGCATTTGCTTCGTCTCTTTTAAAAGTTTGTAACGAAAATACGCAATTTTTATTTGAAAAATCACATGTATCTTTGATCAAATATTCCTACCAAAAAGAACAAAAAAACGGTAAAATATCTCGCGACTTGTGATAGGTGAAAGAAAATTTATTTTCATTGATTTTATCCTCTTTTTCTCTCTCTTCGTACATTTCAGTGAGATAAAGTAATAAATCGCTGTCAATGAACACCCAACTTCGTCGATACTTTCATCAAGGTCTCGGAAAAACTCAAATAGTGCCGTCCGTGTCGAATTAAAAACTTTTGGAATTCCACTTCTGACACCAAATTTAAAATAATAATTCCGTGATACGGCTCGAACAATTTTATTATAAGGAAAAGAACCTAAGACTTTTCGAATACAAGCGAAATAAGCGACGCAAGCCGACAGTATGACTTCGTAGCAGAATTGCAAACTAAAAAATGTCTTATCCACGACCCCTAGTCCGTCCTTTTAAGGACTCTAAATTAGTGTGGTGGGAAGTTAGAAAAGGCGGATGTTATTCTTATGACGTCTCTTGATAAATTTGGAATATCTAGAAAAAACTATAAATGACCGAAAATAAGCAGTGCGTCCTGTTTGAGATCAGAGTCACTTTGGAATATATCTTACAATAATATTTAAAATGAGTCGGTACCGAACAAGATATTCGATAAACTTCTTCGTTGTAAGGAATTTTTCAATGATACTTTGATGTTTCATAACTCAATCATTGTCCCTTTCTACGATTCGAAGACGTTTGTTTCACTTTTGCTGATTAGGTTCCGAATTCCATGGAAGTGTCTTTTTTCTTTGAACTTGCATCAGTTTCGTTTGCGTTGTCCTTTCTACATCAGTTTCAGTGTCATGGAACAGGATTCATTTTGCGGCGGCTCAGGCAAAAGATATTAAATTTACGTGTTTGCACTGTAAATATAAAAATTTACTGTATTAAAATATAGACAAACTGTGCTGAAATTGTGAATTTGAAAAGGTAGAAGAAATTCTATGAATCAAGGTCGAAAAGGATAATTAAAGAAATTTTCAAACTTACTGGTTCTTTTCAGGTAATCGATGTAATGTGAAACCGTCTTAGCGATTGTAATATCAGTAATTCTATCTTAACATATACAGTAACACTTACCTGTTACGAGATGAACCCTCAGATTCTCAAAATAAATCCTTCCTATACAAATGCGGCAGAAAAAATAAATCTTTGCAAGTTTTTTAAATTCTAATTTTCTGCTTAAACAGACAAAATATAACACAAAAATATAGTAGCACAAATAAGGATCTAAATTTTGCCAACAGCATCCGACGCCGCAATTAAAAGTAAATGTAGTAACAAAATCTCGAAAGTTCCACAGATTACTACCGAATTACTAACAAAAAAATATGCTAATTATCAATTGTATTAATCTCTCATTTCTGCTTGCAAATCGCTCACCACAAGCAATTTTGCATTTCATCAATTTAAGTAAAAAACATCGAATGGTGAAGTCAGCGGAGAATTGATGCCATCAACGAAGAAATACGCCGTGCTCCGCGATTCGCGTGATTTGTTAATCGTGACTCGGAAAAAGCGATTTAAGTGCAACCATGATCAGCGAGCAGAACGAATGCACCACGTTTCGAGTGATTTTCCAGCGGTAATTGCATGCCATCTACGTAATTTGGCTCCTTCGAAAATTCTACTCGTCCCTTGAAACGAGGTCGATAATTCCCCGAAGTACGGCATGACGGCAATACTTCTTTCCATTAAAATTAAATCGATCCGGAGAGAACAATGGGTTGCAGAAAATTTTAATGTGAAATGTTACGCGAATGTCGAGAACCAATGGGAATAATTCGATGAAATTAACGATTAAATCTTACTGTCATTTGTAACACCGGAACGAATTTGAAAGTTAGTATCACCAAGCGTAGTTATTAATCTCATATATCTTGGTGACAATGTAATGCTATTTCACGATTTGCTCTCCATTCGCAAGTTTTATTCTTCCGTGACATATTTGCAGGTAATTATGACTGTGGTTGAAGTCAGTTAATCTTTCTTTTAAAATAATTTAGATTTCATTTTTTCCAGACATTTAATCTTTCTGTAGATGTCTAGTTCCAAGAATATTGTTTTGAGCTGCGCGTTCAGTTCTGTGTAATGAGACGAGTATCAACTCTGTTTAACCCCTTAGCCTACAATAACGTGTGACACACGTGAGGCAATAAATGGAATTCGAAATTTTGAACTTTTCCAGTAACTATTAAATTGAAAATATCAGTCGATCACGAGACGGTCAAATTATTTCTATAATATTAACATTGCAGTCAGTTGTGCTAAATGTTAATGATGAGAGAGAAATTTTTATTTCTGGAATTAATTCTGAGGTATTACTCACGCTGTCACAATAGAAATCGTAAGGCAAGGGGTTAACAGTTCATATTTTTTTATTTTTACAAAGTAATTTCGCCGTATTGTAATAAACAGTACCGAAACGCAGAGTAAGTGATGACTTTCAACTTTTCGAATATTTAGTTAAATCACTTTCATTATCAGCACGTATGACCGACCACGAACAATTAACTTTGCCAAATCTGTTCTAATAAATTCAACCATGAAGCTCTTGAACAACCAATAGAAATTTACCCAAAGTAATTCAATACCCTCAAGTAACTTTCATAAGTTGTTGGTAGTCTCCGCCAGAGCTATTTCGTGCGATATTACGCATTATCCTTTGGTTTTACACCGCTAAGCTCGTTCAAAGAATGCGGGGTTTATTCCTAGGAAAAGGGCTCGCCTCGGAGAAATTGAATTACGCGCACCTGACGTGTCCATCATGATTGAGATTGCGGTTAAATCCATGAGGGTGAGGGTGGCATTTCGTAAATCCCCTGCGGCATTAAACGACATATTATCGGTCCCTGGAATTTCGTAGAAGCCGCATTATGATAGAACTCTGTGACTCTGTGATAGAACTAAGTGCAATTATCTACCAAAAGTGTAGCGTTGAATTTGCGCGATTTCAGTGATTTGTCCAATGTACTTCATTTAGCTATCTTTTTTTATGCCTCCTTTTGATTTTGAGGAACTCCATGGCCGACTTGCAATTACAACGCTGCAGCTTTTGAAGATAATTTCGTATCTTCTATGCAACTTTGCGGCGGTTGTATCACTTGATTTTAATTAAATCTTTGCAGAAAATGTGCAACGTATTTAATTTTCATGTAGCTACTACCGAAACGGTACATTTGGTATAATTGTAGAGAGAACAGTTGCATCGAAAGCAACTTAAGAACGAACTGAATAAAAAGCGAATTTCCTACGTAACTTGATTCCTATTAATATAATGTCGCTATTAATTTCCCGTTATAATATTAAAATTCAAATTCAAATTCTTATTTCGAAAATTTGTAATCTAAAGTTTTGAAGATATTTTAGATGAAATTTTAAGTGGAGTATTGTTTAATTGAATAACTCAAGATTAATCAAAGTAATGTTTATTTTATTCTTCCTGATTTTAGAAAATGGGCTCCGTTCATGGGGAAGAGTTGCCCTTCGTTTTTGGAGCACCATTGGTGGATGGTTTTGGCCACTTTCCGAGGAACTACACCAGATCTGAAGTGGCTCTTTCGGAGAGCATTGTTCAGTACTTCGCCAACTTCGTCAGGACCGGGTAAGTGGAAAATAGTCCTGTCTAGTTGTTCGAGTAGTTCTTGTGACTGATACCTTGATAATGAAACTTGACTGACGGTCAAGTACCTCTTTCATTATCTCGTATTAACATTTTCTCCGTTAAACGGACACGAGGTACAGGACCAAAGTTTTATGGTGTTTCCTTCACAGATCATAGGATAAGGTTCATATTCACTTCCATTAATATATGGTTACTTTAACACTAGGTTTACGGAAGCCGTCAAATTGACGGGTTCATACTTTTTTTGTAAGCATTTCTCAGATATATAGAGAAACAGTACAGTAGATATTTCACGTGTATTTTACAATACAAAAATTACTTAACGAATTATCATCTTTGCAGGTTGATCCCTCTTTTTCCAAAGTCTTTATTTAATGTACTGCAGTGTGACAGATTTCAGTCCCGTAAATCTAGTGTTAAGGTGTTATGTGATTAATATCCACTCTTATTAAAATTCATTTTGTTGATATTACTTAAAGTTTGACACAATGCAATATAAACGTTACTATAAAAACGCCTTATTCGATTTGTTGTATCAATGAAACACCGAGGAAAGATCGGTTAAATTTACTTCATCAGACGTGGCTGCTTTTTGCATCAAGTCTAAAATATCGTCACTGGAAAAGTTTCATACTAAAATTCCGAACCTACTAATAAAAAAGACAATGAAATTAATACGTCAGGTCTATTTGACGTGTAAAATGCGTCCCCAAAATATTTTTACCTTAACCCCTTCGGACTCTGTGCACATTGTAATGTACATAATACTTTTCGTGCTGTATTTTATTACGTATAGGTTTAAACTTAGTTTCACTTAGTTTTTTTTATACAAATATTTCTCATGGTCTCCTTAATGTTGCAAATTTAGTGTAAAGACGATATGTCCATTAAAATGTACATTTACACATTATAAATAAAAATTCTAATTGTAATTATATTAAATTATAATTTAAAAATTCGGGTCTGAAGGGGTTAACACTGAAATTACCAATTCCTCAACACGTACATAGAGCACTCCCAAAGTTAACGAAGCGTCGCGTGAAATCGCAATCTTGAAAAAATATATTGAGTAAACAATACCTCGATACACCATACGCTGACCGCAAAATTCGTTCTCCATCGCCTCGAAGTGCCAGGTAAATTTCAATTTTATTCCGAGAGTGGAAAACCAATCCTTTTTCCTTTGAATCAACAGTGGCGCACCGCGTGCCAGCCTCTCCACGCACCGGCACCACTTGTGCAGAATCAATTTGTGAACTCGGCAAGAGAAAAAAAAACTCGGACCCCGCCGAAAGGTCTAATTTTCCATATTCATGAACGAGTGACAGAAAAAGAGCGAGGACCACGTAAATGTGTATACTGTAAAAGAACTAAAGCCGTGTGAGAGGGTGCGAATACGTGAAAGGGTGAGACTTGAGTGGAGGAGAGAGCAGAGCCGCTCGTTGGACAGATTAGAGTGAAAATATTTTTCGAGTCCACCCACAGAAACCGCGAATGTTTTTTTTCCCCCTCGGTCCACACATCGAGCGCCTCCTACAAACCTGTACCTCTTCAATTCGCGAATTAATGTGAAAGAAATATATCGCGCCATTGGTGCATTGTTGCGATTAAGGAAAAAATTGCGAGGTGACGAAAAAATTAGCTACGGGTTTAATTAAATAAGGTAGTCGTAATAATGCATTCCGATGTTAGTTACAAATTTTATATGACTTTATAATTAATATTTTGTCAAATCAATTAGCAGTTAGCGTGCTACTTTCAGTAATTTACTCGTAATAATTTCTTGCCTCAAATGGATATCATTAGGAAAAAATTCCCTACATTGGACTACTTAGAGAAATATCTCCATGAATCGGACAAGTTTTCATAATTTCAGGCAATAGTGGTTGAAAACAATATTCGGATTGTGATTTATACGAAACATAAATCACGTTAATTCAAGTTAAATCAAATAACAAGTTTCTCTTAGGTAAATATTAATCACTTTTTAAGAATACAGATTCTAAACAATAAATCTTGCGTAGTCCAATAATCAGCCAGTTAGAAAAAGCGCTGTTACATGGAACAATGACTGTTAACTGTTATAAAAGCCGAATAAAACGTGAATGTAAATTCGCAGGACCATGTCATGGGCATCGTGAACCCTAGAATAGCTTATTTCGCTTCTTGTTTCTGTCAAAGAGATATTCTTGCATGAATGGACGCTCAAGTTTGACTTTATCAAACAAAAAAAAAGAACGGTGACGAAAAATCATCTAGCAAATGCACAGTGCACTGCAATTAGATAACTTTGATTTTTTTTCGTCAATTTACCATACGCAAAAAAAATGTTTCCGACTGTACGGTTTTTCGGTATCGTATTTCGTTGAAAGAATTATATTTTATTAATTAATCGGTTTCACATATCACGCGCAGGTGAAAACTTATCCATCCGTAGCGTTTGCAATGCCAACTGATATATCGTAAAAAGGGTGGTCCGATAAATATTCATAAAATACTTATGAATATTTCATAAACTCAAATACGAATTTACCTACGATCGAAAACGGATTTATATCAGCTGAATTTTTATTCGTAAATTTGAAGTATAATTGCGTGTCCTGCGTCTGCCATCATTTTTCCGGTCGTATATCTGTCAATGGTGTATTGAATTATTTCAAGCTGATCGGTTGTTTCGCTTAATATTACTTCTCGCGCTTCCATCTGCCATCGCTTGGAAACAAAATTAAATTTTATCGTGTCGATAAATAGAACGGAGTTTTTTCTGTTCTATATATTCCATGGATTTGCCTTTCGCGATGTTTAAAAGTATAGATAATATCATCCTTTAAAGTTTGCCCTTCCTTTTCTGGAGAAAAAAAGGTTCTGCTAATTTTGTCAATTTTCAAATTAATTATGTAGAACATAATTTCTAGAATTGAAAACAACTAATGGAAACCTACCAGTTGATACATCGTGTTCTAAGTGAATTCAATCAAATTTCTTTATTCAAAATGTAACAAACAAATGGCGTAACACTGATTCTGGAAAGTTACCTATCCAATTTTATCTTATTTTGTTCAACATAATTTAATGTAGAAATACAGAGAGAGTGTCGCCGATAACGCTGTCCAACAAAAAAACTTTTTTCTCTTTTCCAATAGCCACTGGGTGATTCTTATAGTATTCATCGTCCTGAATGCGAATCCACCAACGAAATTTTTCTATTACCCTCTGTTTTCGAAAAACATCAATTTTTATAAAAATGGTGGATTTTTCGAAAACGGAGGGTCATACAGAAATTCTGTTGTCAGATTCGTGTTCAGGACGACGATTCCTACATGAATCACCCAGTGGCTATTGGGAAACAATAATGGTGTAGGACAGTGTAATCAGTATTGGTAACCAGTGTATCAACTTTCTACAGTTTGAGCATTATTTGCAAACTGCAGCTAATTAATTGAAATTAATTCAGTGATATTCTCTGACAAAATATCTTCTTTTTTATTCTACGGCATCAATAACTGCGGACATTACAGAATATTTCGCCCACATTGTAATTACAAATTTACTACGCATTATCGTCAAATTCGAGATTCGAAATTAATTTCATTCACTCGGGGAAATTAATTCAAGCATAAACATGCATTCAGTAGAACGTTACGTAGGACTGAATAGGCTGGAACAAATCTACGACAAACATTAATCCTTTGCCCTGCAATTTCTTTAATGACTATATATGCCGCAGCTACGCATTAAATTACTTAAATTAAAATTTATAGATGGTTTCTAGTACATCATATAGATTAAAGTAAAATTAATAACATGAGAATGATTTGAGCCGTTATCTTTGAAAGTGGTATAAATCCACTGTTAAAAAAAGTTTGTGTTAGTTTTAACTAAACATAGGTGTCTTTTTCTCATACTTCAAATGGCAACGTAAACAAAATGATATCGCTCGGGGTGGTTCAACTGTTACATTTTATAGCATGAAAGCTTTTGTACGAACTCTCAAATATCTAAACATAAGAAGAAAGGGACTTGCACCACTTTCAAATATAACGGTTCATTTTATAGTATCATGTTCCACTGATTCTTTTAACCTAGGAGTTTTTAAATCTCAAGTTTTACCATCCCATTTTTCTCCACCACGAGTGTTCCTTATCGTCAGGCAAAAATGTTAATCTCCGTTCCACAATTTCGTCTTATCTTTTAACAACGGACCAACCCCTTTCTCTCTCACTGTAAGAACTTTGACAACCCTTTACTGTACCATGAGATACGTGATTGGAGAAACTGAAGTTAATCCTTCCCTCGAAGGGGAATTGGCGTATTCGGGAATTCCGAGAAACTCGTCAGCTGTCCTGCAGAGATTATACGAAAGCAAATACCGTTACTAACAATAAATATCGGAGGACAACTAATCGCGTAGGTAGCACATGCTCGACCGCACGTTCCCTCCGGCAAGAAGACGCACAATAACAAGTAATTTCGACTTTGGGTTTAGATACCGCCACGTACCCGTAGATATTACGTGATACCGGCTGCACGATCGTATGGGTACCCGTACGTGACATCATACGAGAATGTACAGTGTAATGCAATAGTTACTACCGTTTGCTATAAAATGTATGATTGTTAACAAAGAGCGCTATTTTATCGAAGTTACAGGAACATAGATTTTGTTGATTATCATGCCACAGTAGGAATCATTCTTATTACTTTTTATAATTTCCTTATCTTTTTTTTAACACTAGAACTACCGGCGTTAAATCTGTTATATTTTAATATATTAAATAAGTACTTTGAGAAAAGAGGAATCACGAGGCGGAAAAGATGATAAATTCGGTCATTTATGTTTTTTGAGTCGGACGTAGAATATTTCTCCTATGACTCTCCTATAAACTTTGCGAATTTTTGGAAAAAATTGTGCACCAGTCATTTTGACTGGTTTGGTAGTTCTAGTGTTAAGAGGCTCGGACAAGCTATAGATTTCATAATTTTATTAATTCTTCGATTTTTATCAGTGTTTCATTCGAAAAGGGTTGTTATATACACTTTGTAAGAATCGAAATGTCATAAACATAAAAGGTTACAGATTTTCTATAGAATTATTGAGTTGTAATGTAAATTCGCTCGATTAAACTTAATACACATTTCTCTTTATTCTTTTGGTTCGAATTATATTCCGTGAATTACGTAATCACCATAATTATTGATGACAGTTTGTATGTTTAACGGCAATGAGTTAATATTTCAATAAAAGTTCTCATCTTTTGATTCAATAAAGTTTTGATTTCATCGTCATGACTACATTTTTTTCCTTGTAATGTACAAATGCAATGAACGAAATAAATAACAATCCGACGGTGCTAAATCTACGGAATATGGTGGATGCGGCACAACTGACCATTTGAGTTGTAAAATTTTTCCTGCATGATTTTTGCGGTATTCAGTTTCGCATTATAATGTAGCAGCATCACTGTTCTTCGATTGACAAGTCTAGGCCGACACTCCTCAAGTTTCAGCTGCAATTGCTGAAACTGTTGACAATACCACTTTGCATTAACTGTTTCGTTACATTTAGAAAGCTCATAGTGTGACAATTTTCGAAGAGAAACATGATTCTTGCGGGAACCGAACTAATTTATGTTAAACGCAATAGAATCTTCTGTTTGATTTATGTCACTATTAATATTTCACGTTCAACCAGTTCAAAAAATTATATGTTGATATTTTCGATTGTGCTCGCTCGTCAATCCATAACTTCACCCAAAAGATATTTTCTTCTCGACTTTTTTAATTAACAATAAGTATAACATAGTCCGCCTTTAGCAACGTGTACACTAAAGTATGTACATCGAAAAGTGAACCGGAAACCGGTTATGCGTCCGCTTTAATGCGCCTCAACTTTCGTTCACGTAATTAGTTATTTGTACGACAGCAGCAGAATTACTTCCTGGGACGGTAGTTCTTGCCTCACCCTGTATATCCAAGCTGCGTTCGTAAATACATCCTGAGATTCGTGTAGACGCACACGATTTCCGTGTACGGATGCAGGGGCGGCTGTGAGGTTAAGCTACGAGCGTGGATCAACCGCGAAACTACGAAGTTATTGGCGACATATGCGAAAGTTCACTCTCTCCCTGTCTCTCTCTCTCTCCCTCCCTCTCTCTCTCTCTCTCTCTCTCTCTCTCTCTCTCTCTCTCTCTCTCTCTCTCTCTCTCTACCTCGCCCTCGCCCTCTCTATTCCTTTCTCCTTGTCTCTGGCTATGAATATGCAAAAGCGAGCTTGAAACGAGCCGACGATATTTCAGTGGGGTCCGCGCCCCGGGCAACGTAAATTTCGCGTCGTCGATACACCCTCGATATATCGTTCGCATATAGGTGTAAGTATGCGACGTTGAAATACGCACAAAGCACTTGTAATCGTGAGAATTGAAAGGCGATAATGAGATTCTTGTTTTTGGCGCGCTGAAAAATGTATATGCAGGGATTTTTGCAGAAGAGACCCCGACAGGGGGATGATTCTTTTCTGTATTTATTGTTTATGACAATTTCAAATATACAGAACTACTATTAAAAACTGATATTGAAGATATAAAGATAATGCATATGTAGAAATGTATTTTAATGTGAGTGGAACAGAAGAGGATCTGTGGAGTGTTGAATAGCTCGTTTGGTAAGAGGGATTTTTCTGCAAACATGCTTAACCCTTTGAGGACTACTGACGCATATATGCGGTCTGAGAAAAAATCTGATTATAACTTATCGAGGCATGTATACAGGATTAGAATTGAAAAGTTGAAAGATAACCGTTGAAATATGATTCTGCAAATACTAATGTATAATTCGGATACATTAACACTCGAACTTTCTGATAAAAAATAGTTTTTGTATCGCCAAATAAATGATTATCTCTCAACACTCAAAATATTCTCCGTCCGCAAAGGGTTAAAAGTATCGAAAGTTCATTAAACAGAAATCTACCAACATTGAATCATTTTGCAAAAGAACGATAATGTTGCTCCAGATAAATGAAACTTCTATAAATACAGATCTTATGTATTTCTAACGAAAGTCCCGCCATGGAAAGTTATCCCTAGTACACCAGACCCTATTCTCTTCGTCATCTTATTTCTATCAACCCTTAGAAAAGAGTAACTTCTCAGACATTAAACTCAGCCTATACTACTTGCAATCTTCTTAAAATAACTCTTCAAAAAAATTCCCCTGCCTCTAAATAGCAACCTACTTTATTATTCGCAGTTGCATTCTCAATTCACGTTCGGAAGATCCTTCTAAGAATTTTTCCCGCGTAAAATACCATAGACGACTTCATCGATATTCCATTTGCAACCTTGAGCGTCACCCATACACAGGAAACCGGAAGATCCTGAGAGGGATCAGCACTGGTTCATTGGCACGCTCGTGTCGCGGTGTAAGGAGCATATTTCGAGGCGATTCTGCAGGAGGAAGTCGTCCAATTTTCCCATAATCCCTGGCAAGTCCCTCCCCAAGGGACCGCCGGGGGCTAGTGGTGACCCGGTCTCGGTGCTTGGTATATCGAAAAGGAAACTATATCGCTTCTTCCGTCGGTTTATTCGCATCCTCGGCAGGTCGGTAATAATACATGAAGAGAAGAGAGTACAAGAAGAAAAGTATGATCGGTGAATTGAAATTTTAATTATCTTTGATCGTTGTATTTCTGATACGACGGCTAATGCCATGAGGAATAACAGGGAGAAATTGTTGGGTTCAAGGATTGAACTTAGCAGGCTGAATAACCCTGGGTAGTCGAATTTTGTTTGCATTTAAGATTACGATAGTGCAGATAGTTTTGGGTTTTTGTAGCTATGCAGTATATGATTTGAGGCGTTATTTTTGAAAGTGGTATAAATCCATTTTTTAGAAAAGTGTGTTTAAGCTGATTTTTGCTACATATGGGTGTCTTCTTTTTGCATTTTGCAACTTCTAAATATCACGGTTCATTTATGCAAATGCAAAATGTATAACTGATGTTTCATGAAGCAATACTTGCATAGTGTGTTACTACTTATATAAAGAAGTTGAAAATATGAATTGTAATTATGAATGATTAGTGTAAAAAACTTTTTTAATTATTTGTATGTGGATGAGATACTTTTCAAATAGTTGAAAAGTGAAATAATGTCATTTTATAGAATTTATTTCTTTTTACTTTCTACATACCAACACTTCTTTTACTAGTAAAATAATGTTATTTTTTGTCTCACGCGATAGTCATGTTTGAAGTCATTATCATAATTTAGTGTTGATTATTTAGTGAATTGTGTTCGAGGAGCACACTTCAGGTGCTATGCTAAATTGGAAAAGGATTGGAAGGCTAAAAGTTAGAGGTAAAGAAAGTTCAATTATTTGTTCAATTGTTTGGTACCTCTACAGACAATACGTAACGAAACATAACATCGTCACGAAAATTAAAGTTGGATATTGAATCGATGTTAAAAGTAGATTCAATTTTCTCTCTGAAATAATGAAACTCGAAGCTCCGTTTCATTAAATTATATAATGTATTACAACCAAGTGAACGAAGGAAAAGCGTCAAATGAATTCTTATGCAAATCAGAAAATACAATTTTATGCAAATATTGTGCATTTTAAAGAGACTTTATTATGTATTCGACCTTAAATAATGATTTGATACAACATTTTAACGTTTTAATTTATAATTACAAGTTATAATTTGTATTCGAAAAGTTATAATTTGTATTCGACATCATGAAAAAGAAAATTTATTATTGTATCCCAAAATAACGCGTGAAACCGATATCAATATGTACATTGTCGATGAAGTTTGATTAAGGGAATATAAATTTTAGTAAAACATTTCGATCAAAATATCGTCATAAACCTGATTTTAAAAGTAGCACAACGTACTAAATTTTCACCACAGCTATACAGCGTAATGTTTACCATTTCTATGGAATAGTTCAGAAATTCATGTCCCCGTAACAATACCACCATTAAAAAAAAAGGAAACTTTAAACACAATTTTCCATGTGAAATTTCGAGACATTCAAGATTAATGAAAATCTGAACGAATTTGAAAGGAAAACCAAATCAAGAACAACGTCACACAGGCAAACGTCGGATATCCGGAAATATAATTTCTATACGCATTCAGTCGATTTATCGTATCACCTTTTTCGATTTCATTGCCGGTAGCTGCTACCTCCACTGTTTGTTCAATTATTTATTTCCGTGATAGGAAACCGGTCTGCGATACCCATCGAAAGCAATTCCCAGCGCGATCAATATGTTTTTGCAATTTCGCATGAACGATACGAACAGAAATGAGAAAGGCCGCGTTAACCGAATGCAGTTGCCATTTTCCTCAATCCTTCTATCGCCTCGGGTCTTCAATAAAATCGACTCTCGTGATTTCGATCCGTTGAACGACAATGAAACCGGTAAATTACGACGAATCGTCGAGTACATATACTGATTCATTGAAATGCATACAAAGAAATTTACCTTGAACGTTGGATAGGTATTTAACGCTTTTGTCAAATAATAGGGTGAGTCGCTTTCACGAGAAGTTTTACGGAGACGACAATACGTGGAAATATAGTCGCATGGAAATGAACTAAAATCTGTTGGCCGAACCATCATCCTTATTTGTGTCATTAAGCGTGGATTAAATGAGAGCCTGGGCAAACACATCAGCGCCGCCGTTTGTGTAATATCTAAATAAAATTAGCATTTAAACGGGTGGACCCAAATGAAGCGATCCGGCGCGAGGGAAGCGGCAGTTTGCGAACAAAGAGATAACGAAATTTCGATTTTCGATCGGAGAAATATATTTGACGGGTATACATCCTGGAATCGATGTCGGAAAATTGCTTTCGATTTTTTTTTACAGGAATCCTGAGAATCGTTATTGCAGATGAAAGTGTTACTTTGTGTTTCGATTTTAATAGAATTGTTTTAATTAGCTTGGATATTGAAGAATATTAATTAACATTAAAAAAAAGAAGGGATCATGATGTTGAAGATTATTCGGGTTAGTTTATCAAGATTGATTAATTTAATTTTAAAAAATTCCAATATTGTCTAAAATTAAATAGTAATAAAATGTACAACAATTGTTCTTTTATTAGCGCATTCGCTTCTGCTCTAAAATTCAGTATCCGTGAAAATTCCATCAGCAGTGAATTTAACAAATATCGATGTAACGAATACAGCTTGCTTAATAACAATACAATTTTTATTTCATACGGTTTTCTTGGGAATAACAAAAAAAATCATAACCACATTGAATGGTCGATATTTCTTAAAATTGAAACCAATCGCAGTCGTGAAAACGTCCTAGAACCCATCGATATATAGAAGCACATAAAAAATCACTTTACAGCCGGCATAAATCAAAAGTACATACTTGAAGCTTAAGTCTCTATAAAAAAAAATAGGGAAAAAGAAACATTCCTTGTCTTATGAAGCGACCGGCAATATTTCTCCGAGCACATTTTTTCTTAATAAATCCAGTGACCCTTCCAGCCCGTGTATTTCCTGTACATGCCGATCGAACGTGATATATTTACAACCGGTTTCCTCCCTCAACGATATTACGAGCCAAGAAACGGTCCCACGATAAACTTTTCAAGTAAATTTCAATCCTCGTGATTCTTAGTCGGACCACTCTGTCTATGATTTCCAGCAAAATAGAAGAGTTTCCTGTACTGACTTCTCAGTTTGAGAAGAGTCGCCCGTTGTCCGACGTACACAGTCTGCTACTACTTGCCCTGGAAACGATTTAAGCGTATTCTCCACCCTTTCCGGCACGGGGTAGACTTCCCATCCTTTTTCCTTCCACGAATCAGCCAGGCCACTTCTGAAAACGTATATGTATGTATGTATGGACGAAGGAAAAAGAAAGGACTGGGTTGCTTCGAGTGGCAGCCGGAGAAATAAAGTGAGCCGTAAACTCTTGGGGTAAGAATCGGTCACGTGTGACCGTAAGTAACTTCGCCGTCTATCGTACGATCAAATAAAATTTCACGAAACTCCGTGGGCGATTTCTCTCGGCGACATGTAGAGAATTACTGTCTCTTTGTGTTGCATCATTCTTTCGTGGATTTTACTCGAACTCGGCGGATACGGATGAACGGTTATGTGAGACTGAACACGTGGAACGAGAACTTTGTGATTCTATGCTTCTATTGAAAGATTCTAAAGAAATTTCTTTATATATTTTTATGATTTACAATAATTAGAATTGTTAGGATTTGGTAATCTTACCTTTGTTGGGAAGAATTTTTAAGAATTATTGGGCAAATATATTCACCGACAGAGGGGCATTCTAATAAATGAAATCCGTCATATTAAATAGAATTGGTTAACCGCTTAACGACCGTGTCCGAGATATCTCGGGCATAGATGCCGTTTCGATTTTCCTATGAACGAGTTAACTCGGGCGCTGAAAATTTTAGGAATATTTAATGCCAGCGTCCGAAATATTGCGTGGCAATCGACATTCTACCAAACACGTCTAGTGAGCTACATCTGTAGATGACAAAAATGGTATAAAAAAATCGGGCATTTTCGGCATAATTTTGAATATAAATTCGGTCGTTAAGCGGTTAATACATTTAGAAGCTTTTTCACGTTACTTATCACAATGAAGCAAGTGTCTACATACTTTGCCACGCACCGTAACTCGAAAGGTTCTTGGTTTCAAACTAAAATCTCAAAGTATCATATTATTAAAGAAATTTTCTGAAACCTGAAATGTACAAAAGAAAATAAGATTCAAAATCCTCCTAAAACTACACCTCTTAGGCGCCAATATAATAGTAACAATCGAAACCCAAAAACTAAAGAAGTAACGAGAAAACAATAATTCTTATTAGGGTAAAATTAAAATGCTAATTCAACATATCACACGGTCTTCGCAGGGAATAGTTTGCCTGTATAAGTTCAGGGATTTTCCAACGCGACAGGAAATCTGATACGTCTAAAGAAGAAATTCACTCGAGCGTGTTTCGAGGTATAACCTTGACAAAGCCTTATTCCGGGATCTTGTGAGTCTTTCTCTTTGAGCGGAGAAAAAAAGTCGGGATCGCTACACAAGAGCATCCTTCTCTGCTGTCTTTGTAGAGCTTTTGCACGACGTCAGAGCAATCTACCACGATGCGCAATCTCTTCTTGAATGCTCTCTCCATTTCCATTATTGGGAAGGAGTTCCCCTCTGGCATATACAGTGATAAAACGATTGCTCTATCTCTAACGGCGCGTTTATGTGTGTCGTGGTAACGTCGAATGGAACATCAGAACTACAGCTAATATCTAATTGTAAGTTTTTTTCGGATATCGCAAATTCTAATTTATTGCAAATACAAATTGACATGTGATAAAATTTCACAAGTTCTCGTTCCGTAAGTGAATGATCGTTTTGCCTGTGGTGATTCAATAAATAGTGACGAGAGATTGATACATTGCATTCTATTGTTTTCCAAAATCGGGTGTGTATAGTGCGACACACTTAAGTTGGCTTGCGGAAAGAATGCGAAGTAAAGGACGAAGAGAGAGAAAGCTGCGGATGGAGCAAGGGAGAGAACGCGAATTGGGCGGCAAATGTGAGGACATTGGCGTATGCACAAGATTTAGAATATCAGTATAGTAAAAGGTGGATAAACTCCGGCATAACTACCCCCTCCACATGGGGGGATCTCTCTTGGCGGAACGCGACGCTCGACAAGGGAGAGGATCAGATAAGAGTGTGACTAATCCACTTCAAAGATAAAACTTTTTTATTTTTTACCCCCAGTCAGACAAGTAAAAATACGGCAGATTTTGTGGATTGTTTACTTTAGGAGGCTGAGCTTGGGCGCCCCAAAAACAAAATGGCGCGAATAGGCGGTTGAAAGCGAGTGACTCCACCGCTCAGACGCCAACTTAAATGTGTCGCACTATACTTTATTTTGGAACGCTAGATACTGAATCTTCTTCCAATATCTCAGTGGATGTTGAAAGTTGTTAACAATAATCGTATCAACACTTTGTGGATACTTACTCTTACCATAGCAGATCTTGTGACCGGTTATAAAATAACAATAATTTATTTCGGAAAGAAATGCAGGAGACGATCAACTTAATATAGGAAGCAATGTGCGAAACAGTCTTTGCTTAATAGCACAAAAAATGATATATTTTCATTTCATTGAACCGATCATTTAACCGTGTATGGTACGGCTAGTGTTAAAACGAGTAGACGTTAATAGGTTTGATTTGCTTCCGAAAATTGTTATTTATAATTCTTCCGAATCTCCGTTCGGGGAAATTTGACCCCAAGAAATAATTACTGAGAATTTACGTCATATTTTCTTAAACCGCTGTATTTCTTCCTAATAGAGAATTCGTTCAAGGGACGTAGGGAAGATATTATTCGTTTGAGACCAATCGCAAAAGTGTTTTCCTAATTTTGAATTACCCAATCATTTTTTTGTCAACATACTGAAAAGTTCCCTATTAATTTGAAATAATCATAGAAGCGTATTTCTCACTCGTTGGATGCTAAAGTAAGTTTTTCAAAGCTTTTGTATTTACGAATATTTAAATTAGTTCTTGCACTCTCGGGATACATATAAGAATGGATAAAACATTTTAATTACCCGCTTACTCTACCGGTGTCGCAAACAATTACAAAGAAAAGTTATTCCTTTAAAGAATCCTTTGATATTAAATCATATGTGTGGCTTAAGAAAACATCAGGAGAGAGACAAGAATAGACAAAGAGCAAGAAAGTCAATTACAACTTCAGTAACTATCACCATATGTACTCATAGTTTTACCATTTTATTTAACTTTTGTAATCCAGCATGCCGAGACAAAACTTTTTTTTTATTCTATTCGAGTTCGGAACAATCTGACATTTCATTATGTAAAAACTATGTCTGGAGAATGTAATAATATTTCATTAATTATAATTCCCTGGGCTTTTGTACCAGGATTCTTTGAAGTTACGCAGAGTAGATGTTTTCAAAGGGAGCTCTAACATTTTTACGTTTATGTCATCGCTGAAGCGTTGTCTTGCTGCAGTCCACAGTGTCATGTAGATGTTTTCCAGGTAACATAAAAAAGCTCAGTTTTTAAATGAGCTTTAAGTAGAGCAGTCCCATATTTTCCGTGATGTTTTCTTTCCAGACCATTTTTACAAAATATATTCGGATGGTCTTAGTCGCTAAAAGCCTTTAAGATATAATATTATTTATAATATCATCGCTTTCTTATTGATTATTGGTTATTTTAATTTGCCTATAAAATAATCTATTATTATTCTTAATCTCGTTTTCCTTCTTTTCCATAATTTTCATTCGAATATCCTGGTATTTTATTGGAAACAAAGTAACAGAAATAGCTATACCATTGACGATGGTTACAGCTCTTACTAATTGTAGTAAATCAGATTTTTGGGTATTACTTCATACAATATTATTTGAATATTATTATCATTAATATTTCAGAATGTCAACGAAATTATTAATTCGTTTTCAAAATGTGATGTAAAACTCGTCCGTTCTGAGTGCTTCTATTTATGGGATGTCGTTCTGACCGACTGTGAAAGCTGTTGCAGTCCGATCGAGATTATAAAATTTCATTCGTTCTATTCGTTCACGTTGGTTTTGCAGAATTCAATAATTTAATCCCCGACGTTTCTCCGTATCGCAGTCGTTGATACTTTTGCTTCTAATATTTATTTCTATTCTTCTTCTATATGTACATTTTGAATGATTGAATGATGTCATTTGAATGATTTCCATTAGAATTCTTACATTACGTGCAATATTAATTTTTTAACATTCTTTGAATCAATTATTCGCGAATAATGTTTCACCGTTTAAAAGATTGTTCGCATAGTTCCATAGATCAAAAGAATATTAACACCGAGAAACGTTTCGTTTGTGGATATTTTTACCTTAAAATTTCTCTAAAGTTTTAAGAAGTCGTGAACAAAATTTCAAGCATTTCGGAAGGCGGAAGAAAATACATAGTCTCCACTTTTTCCAATTTCAAACTACTGTGCGACGTCGTATTAAATCATCGCAGGCTAAAGAGAAAATTATTTATAATGACAAATATTAGTTGTTTTAGAAAACGTGTGCATTATGATATTTATACGCCTCAGCATATGTATCGTTGCACGCGTTAATTGTTCGCCATTTTCGCTCGAATTGTTTCGCACGCGAATAAACTGCAACGACATAACAGCAATATTTTTACGAGAATAAATATTAAACAATCAACATAAATCCGCGTCAAACAATTGTTGTATACACGTTGTGGATCGAATCGTTGATAGCGTTTTATTTACTGAAAACTGATGTTTAAGTTGTCCCGATTGCTCAATATAAAAGAAACGGTTACAATGGATATTTTAACAAATTACATTATGATCACCTTCTAACTTGATGCATATACTATTAGTGTATTGAAAATGTGAATTTATGAATTTCGCTGCTTCCTCAAAAGCAAAAATATCCACACATTAAAAATGAATATTATTTTCGATTTAGAGAACTTTGGAGCACGTACATTTTTAAGACCATTCTACAGATCTTTTCATTTCGCAATAAAAAAGGTAGGAGTTTTCTATTTTTTTACGAAATTCAATGTCCTCCAACAATAAAATCAAAAACAATCAATAGCACCTTAACACTAAACCTACCATGGCGGTCAAATGACCGCTTTCTGATTTTTTCTAAAAATTCCCCAAATTGATTGGGCAGCTATTCAGTAAATATTTTAGGTGTATCGTTAATACAAAAATTACTTAACTGATCATCTTTTTCACCTCTTCAAATCTCTTTTTCCAAAGTACTTATTTCGTATATTTCAATATAGTAGATATAAAGCCGGTAGGTTTAGTGTTAAATTCGTCTTCAGTTAATTACAAAAGAAATTCCTGTTATTAAAAAAAACGTAAAAAGAAGCTTCACGTTTGCAAAATCCCCTTGAAAATTCCCAATCAACAGATTTCAAACGGGCCATTTAAAAACCAATGTCACAAAAACCCTCTTAAAGAACCTCTTCAATAAGCACGTCGAACTGGATATTCCGCAAAATGCCATCACACATTTCAGCTCGACAATTATTCGTCCGCTTATAAAACTGTTTAAACCATAAAGTCCATAACGGTAGGTACCAACAGATACCCGAGGATGGTTCGTGAATTCAGGTGAGCCGAAGGGATAATCCCATGGAGTTAGCGTCAGTCAAGCCTGAATTACGACATGTGATGGTGCAGGGTGGCCTATTTGCCGTAAATTATGATAAACTACAAGTTGCGCACGCGAGCACACGTCCGATAATAAATACTAAATCGATCCGGTCGATATTTGAGTAGCGAACCGTTGGCATTATCTATTGAGCTATTATTTCAAAATATTAAGGGTTCCTAATTGATCGTACTGCACCGACGGAATTAACCGTGCTGAATGTGGATAATGGAACTTCAAGTATATGGCATATTTATTGGAAATGCGTGGTTTAATAGACAACGCGTCATTATCGATCTTGTCGTTTCGTCATTGACTAATGCAAAAGAGGATTTACGACGTATAACATTGTGGATTCGGTTGTGATCAGTGTGGATTATTCGATAAGCAATATTCCAATTTGATATTAAATATGTGGAGAGGGAATTTTGCTATGAAATTATTAGCATTTTCCTCGTTGGCTTTTTAAAACTTTCAATTGGATAATGAGACGGGTAGTTCTATATTTAAACTTTCTTCTTCTTTGAAATGGGGCTAATTAATGACTAACACGCAAATTACTGAGTAAATTGTACTTTCCGGACGACACGGTGAAATAAAATGATTCTTTTCCCATTTTTAATCCCTTTTTCTCGTTGTACTATTATTTTTAATTCCTGACGTATTACGTTATCAGTGATATTTCCATTTACGATCTCTATTTATATTTCCGGATGCGTTTTACACTTTCATAGAGAGCCACTTTGAATTATATTTAATTCGTTCGGTTTTGACAAATATTTATATTATGGAAGACATAAATTGGACATCAACGCCGGCAATAATCTCTCGGCAATATTACTACGTTTAATATTTCAATATCAAAATGTCGATGTTTATAAAACTTACGATTATCGTTTTACGTAGAGCGGAAAAGGACGGGCTTTTATGCACCGTAGTTTCACCCTCTTTCAAACTTTAGAAACCCTTTTCTCACACAAGACGCCCTTCTCGTCGTTCTCGTATCCCGGAAGTGGGCTATTTCCTTTCCCAAGTCGCACGAACTAAACTCTGGAAGAACATCTCGCCAACCATATACGTATGTGTATGTAAACGTGTAGTTATTTCCGCATTTTTTGATATTTTCTTCATTTTCGGAACCAAAGAATATGCTAAGTAGAACAAATAATTTGCATTCGTCAAAGAGCAGTTACAGCAGGTATATCCACCCGAAATTGTCAAGCGAAGATCGAAAAATCATTAAGGACATTTCCAGGGGATCGTTCCCGCATATGTCTGTATTATGCGGTGTTTGCCCGTGGATTACGAGAGTAAAGTACGGTGGTCCAGCGACACTGTTTGCGATTGCTACGTTCGCGGTTATTGGACCACCGTAACGTTTAGTCGCGGCGATTATGCTAAATTATTGTTTACAAGGACCGTATCCTATTTGTCTATTTGCTGCGGATTGCATTGCATCGATGGCCGGTCGTTACATTGGCTGAAATTGCAAGGCTAGTTTCCGGGGGCGTTTGATTTTCGAATCATGTTGAAAGCCGTTGGTTTTAGAGGAAGAGATTTTTTTAAATTTATTTTTGAGAAAAAGTAACTTTATAGATTGCTCTTTAACACTAGAACTACCGGCGTTAAATCTATCATATCTCAAAATATTAAATAAGTACTTTGAAAAAGGAAGAATCAAAAGGCGGAGAAGATTTTCGATTCGGTGATTTATGTTTTTTAAGATGGACATAGAATATTTATTCTAAGACTCTTCTATAAACTTGGAGAATTTTTGGAAAGAATTGTGTACCAGTCATTTTGACTGGTTTGGTTGTTCTAGTGTTAATACAATTGTTACACGACGTACAGTTATTCGTAGAAAATCGTTGAATTTCTGTACTATTATTAACAAATTTCAATTTAGGATTCTGTTCTAAGCCTTCGATTTTACGGCTAAAACTTTAAAAATAACTCTTTTAACTCTAAAAATTTGCAAATTAATTTCCATCGACAATAAAATTATTATATACCGATGAATTAGGTGTAAAAAGTCCTTTGCTTTGCAAATATTGTATTCATGTGCGAAGCTCCAAGAAAAAATTAATGTTTCATTAAAAATGAAATATTTTCGTTTTAAATCAATCATTCGTGACATTATTTCTTTCACAAATAAAATTGAATTATTAATTTGTTATTTCTCTACTGGACGATCATTCTAACCTGACCTAATAGCGAATAGGAAGGTCCACTGTAAAAGGGTACAGCTCAGGTGGCGTGGTAGAAGCCACCTTTTAAACCCCTCAGTGTAACGTTTCCGTGGAAAAGAGTTTCAAGTTAAAGAATGATAATGCACCGAGAGTTTTAGGAAAAGGTCACTTTGTAAGAAGAGAGCAGAAGGGACTTTTGGACAGCTAGGGTGAAGGAGAGTGAACAGTTTGTTTTTAAGTAACTCCTTCTTGCTTATCGTCTTCAACTTATTGTTTATCGTAAAATCAACTACTCGTCAATGGAATGGAATATTACTAAAAGACGATGATGATGACTAGCAAGAAGGAAATTGCAAAAAGTGACAGTTTAATTAATTATATCATATTTGAGTTTCTTACTTTATTAGATCTTGTTGTCTACAAGCACAGAAATAACGTTTCGATGAAAATATTGCACATGATGGCTAAAAATAAATTTTGTTCTGTAATTAGAGAAAAAGTTCTCTCTTACTTGAGAATTCTATATTAAAGTAATTATTAAGGGGACCGGAAAGTAATGTCGTTTATTACATTAAATTGAAACAAATAAGTTTGTAACAGGTTGTTATTATTAATGAATGATGTAATCACGCTTGTTATCAACAACCTTTGGTCATATAGTGTGCAAATTTCCAATGCCGGATCGATAAAAATCAATTGGTTTTTGAGAAAAATATCTGAAGAGGACATTACTTTCCGGTCCCCCTAATAGAATGATAGTAGTAACACTAATAGTAGGCCTAAAGAATTCTTCCAATGATATTATGACAAAATACTAACGTAACAAAAAGAAAAATACCCCTAAAATAATTGGCCTTCGACCCTCCACCTTCGTTCTTTCATGCACAACACCTCAAAACGTGCATTTCCCCCGGTAAAGTATCCCTCCTAAAAGGTACTCCGCGAAAATCCGCCCGAAAGTACTTTCCATCCAGACCAAACATTTACAAAGCATCGGGGAATTTTCGTCAGGCTGAATAATCAATTAGCATATTAAAGTACCCTCGATAATTGACAACCCCTCGAGGATAACGTCGAGTTATTAATTCACAAAGGAGGAACGACAACGTAACACGAAACAGAGGCAACCCGATCGCACGCAAAATTCCACGAACGGCGGGATTTAATCGAATAGACGGCGTATTCTTCGACAGATCGTACACAACCCTTTTAGGCAATTTATCCCGTGGAATTACCAGGGTCTCATCGTTCTCTCCTTGCTCCTCGCCCTTCGGCTTGATCTCCGTCTGTCCCGGCGTTTCATCCTCCTTCGTCGGGGTAACCTCTCGCGCCATCTATTGATTCGCTCCTCTCCGGGATTCTAGCAGCCGCTTTCTATCCATCCATTATGCATACCGCAGGAGAGGAAGAACCGCCTAACCACCAACTTACCTGTTGCGAGAGGCAAAGCCGAAGCCTACGGAATTCCCAAAGAAGCTACCGTTCCGCCGCGGGAAACGGGGAACACGTACCACGCTCCGAAGTCATTCGATATGGCTGGTTTACGTTGTACGTTCATGAGGATCCCTTTGAACGTAAAATCCGATGAAGGATTCTGCGGAGTTGTTCGTTTGAGATAAGTGTACAGTCACCTCGAATAATGGACTCGGGGTAGGTTGCCCATTCAGGACGGCTGAAGTCGCGAGAGTTATAATTCTCATGGTTTTGGAAGGGACGAGATAAACGTTCGATGTTTCAAATGGCGGGTGTGTAATTGAATTACCATCATTTATGGGACGTTTTTCTTACGTGATACGTATATAATTGAAGAGGGGTGAATTCTAAGTAGAAGGGTAGCTGTTGGGTGAAGTAATCAAGTCTGTGGAAAGCAAAGATTGTTTTAAAAAAGAACTTGTACTGCGATATTTAGGCTAGGTGAAGAAGGTGCTTCATTATGTATGATCTGTCTGCTTATAGCGTAGCTGTTTCACATGTCGTGATGTATATTTTGTAGGATCTTAATTTAATCATAAGTTTTATTAAAATCCAATATATATAAAGTAAGTATATTTAAGTAGTATATAAAACGAAGTTAATAGTAAATTTTCTCCTTTCGCCTTTCGTCTTTCGTCTTTCGCCTTTCGTCTTTCGTCTTTCACCTTTCGTCTTTCGCCTTTCGGCTTTAACCTTCCTTCGCCGATCGCTTACGCACAACGACTGTCGCTCGGCTCTATGCCGTTACCCAAAACAAACAACACTCGCATCCAGCATTCATTCTTTCTTTCTTTCTTTCTCTCTTTCTCTCTTCCTCGCATCCCACAATTTCGTAAGACGTAACTATTTTTGATACTTGTCTTTTAAGTAATTCTTATCTTAGTTTGCAATTCGAGTGCAAATGAATGGAGAGATTACCTCATACGCCTTTTATTACTCCACTCAACCGTATATCGGAAATGTAACGAGATTCATATAGAAATTCTGTGGAGCTCTACTTTAATGAGGATGTCGATGTAATTTTATTACAAAATTCCGATAGTTCATTGGACCGGTATTCAAACCTATCCGAATTTCATTATATACATATTACATTTCATCAAAATGATAATAATTCCGTAAAAATCTGAAAGCCGCAAATTCTCTTTCCTATACCCGTTTATTATCAAATTATTTAAAAAAAAGCAACGAAAAACCCTCCTGCAATATGAAACTTCGAAAATACTCGAATAACAAATTCCTGAAATATCGGATGAATATTCCTGTTGCTGCCTTCGATCGGTCAGCAATGGCCACAATGAGGGTCGAGCGCAGGCGTTCCATTGTCTCGGAAATTTTTATGTTAAAAATTGACCCTGCATATTCTGGAAGCCATAATGACCAAGATTGACGGGAGGACAAATCTGTCAATCGTTAACCATTGTCGTTTCGTAAGGAAAAATAGTAAAGATCTTTGAAATTGTCTAGTGTTTCTCTGGCATGCAGAGGTTTACTCCGTAGAGACAATGGGCTTACGGTTCGAGCATGAAGGCCATTTTTGAGGTGCCACCTTAATCCTGGGTACACACGTGCGCTTCAGGCCCTCCGTAGCTAGGGTGGGTGAGAGGTAAAAATTGCAATATTTAGACTCTCACTCCATCTGTGCCACAATAGATAATTTCCGCATCATAAAACGTCAACCAACCTCATCACCCTCCTCGGCCACGCTCTGTCCTTAACCGGGAAGGTATAGCTCAATTATAGGTCAATTAACGCACTCGATGATACATCGACGGCCATATTACTTACGAAAGACGACCGAGAATAATCGCTTCGATGTCTATTTTGTGAGAACTGTCACCAGGGTTTTGGCTTCGTTACAAAAATAAACGTGGAATTCCGGGCTTGACAAATTTTTCCAAATAATAATAGTCCGTGTCTGCACCTTTTTAAATTCTTCCCAAAGAACTTCAATAAAAGCGATAAAATTGAATTTGCATTCTCCAAAAGCTTCAAGAGGACATCTAATTAATAAAAGCGAGCTTAAATCTTCGTCACTTCTGGAAGATTGTTTACAGATTCTTCCCATTTTCCATCAACACTGTAATGTACCGACCCTCCGATTAGATAGTAAGTAGGATATCTTTAATGAGAAAGGACAAATATTTTGTAACTAGCTAACTTCCGTCATCACCACTGACTCACCACCTCAAATCCAGATCTCCTATTTTTCCATCCCGACCTTTTAACTCCCTAGCACAGTCACCATTCCTTACTCATCCCCGAATCATCACGCAAATCCAAGTTTCAACTTTCTATCCCCACCCCTTGGCCATGACCACCAACAACAACACTCCCACTCCTTCTCCAAAAACGTTTAAAAACCCTTACCCCGACCAAAATCGCCCTTTACTAAATCATTACTAGCTCTCATTACTAAATCATTACTAGCTCTCATTACTACATCATTACTACATTACTAAATTATTACTAAATCATTACTAGATCACTAAAGCATTATTACCAATTCATTATTACACTTACTCTGTCTCGCCACTGCGGATCTACGAACATTCTAAATAAGAATAAATTCAAATAGTTCTTAAAAGTCCATTTCTCGAGTTTGGTGCCTCCGAAAACCGCGAAACCACGATTTCGCATTACAACACCATTCAAGCAGGAAAATGAAAGGCCCAACAATTTCCCGAAATGCATCAAAAATTCGTTGAGGTATCCTTCAACCTAATGTCAGAAGATGTCGAAAGAAAACAGTAGAAGGTAAAGCGGACACGTGGCTGACGTAAGAGCATAGCACATATACCTCGCAAAAATAAAGAAGTCTCGCGGAAACCTCAGCTCGGCGAATAACAACCGAAAACAAAACACTTCTTTCGTCGTTCCCATAACGACGCAACGAATGTGCGGCTCTTTAACCGTTTTAGTGCCACGCGACGCGATCGCGCTGTTCGCGTACTATGATGAACTGTGTGGCGATGTTTGTTTGTTTGCGTCTCGCAAATAGATGAACGAAGCGCTTATCGCGCTGCATGGCACAATTCGACACGGATTCTTAAAAACCCCTGGCACTAAAACGGTTAAGCCAGTCACGCGTTAGAATCGAAAAGGACGTAGAGCGAGGGATGTCTCTATCCGTCTGGCGAATCGGAACAAACCACAGGCCAGAGGACTCGACTATTTTTGCCAGCTATAGCGACCGGGCCCAAGCACTGCGCGGCCGAGACCGCTGTCCCCTCCACTGGCCCCAGGGACGTGCAACGACGTCCCGCCAGAATGCTCACGCACCCCGAGAAAATTGTAATAAAATATTGTAGTTTCGGACAGATGCCGTCATTTCCGGTCGCGCGCGATCAGCTTTCTTGGGGGCGTAACCGGACGGTGGAGGGAGACACTCCTCTGCGAAGAACTCTTCCCTTTTCAGAAGAGTCAGCCACTCTTCCAACTTTCAAACAGCCACGTTTCAATCTCCAAACCAGTTTCCTGTCAATCACCGAAGTCATAATCGTACCGTCAAACATGCACAGTTGTTATTCCGTTAAGTTTTTCATAGTTTGTACAGCAAGGTTTGTTAAAGTTCGGAAACCCAAAACGGAAGTCACTCAACTATATTTCATTGCTTTCACTCGCCGCGAAACTATCTCACGCGTCCATCTGAAAAGACCCGCGAGAAGCGTTATCCAATTTACGTCGCTCACGTCAAGCAAGGTGAGGTATTCGGAATTACTACCCGAATAGGATCAGTCCGAGGACTTGTCGCGTACTTTGGGACGCAACAATCCGAAAAATTCCAGCCAGTGTCCAGGGTATTTTATGTTCTGTTAATAAAACACGATCGTACATTCATGAATTCTCATGCATTTCGTGCATCAGGGCCGCCTGGGTTAGGTCAGCTTTCGCACAGTTTTCCGAGCAGTTTCTTCGTGGATGTTGAGCAAACTGAAAGTAGAAAGAGAGAGAATCGAAGATTTACTGGGTACAATTGGCGAATAGAGACGAATGTGGCTGGTAATCAAAGTTCGATCTTTCGAAGGTGTCCTCACACTCCTTCAATCGATTTCCTGACGTTTTCTCGTTCGTTCCTGAAGGGAGAAACAAGATTAATACTCGTCCATGATCGTTTCAGCTGGAAAACGCCGGTAAGTCGATCAGACATCTGGCGAAGATGCGATCGCGATGATCGCCCGACGTTTTTCTTCGTTTCGATTATTTGATAGTGTTTTACAACGAATTCCTTGGTATTATTTATCGAAGAAATCGAAATACGTGAGTAGAGGAATGCAGTGATTGTTACTGGATACGATCCAATATATTTTCTGTCTTGTTAAGCTATTTAATGAAAATGTAACGTGTTTAAATCACGTCGATGTGATTTGTAATATATTAACACGAGATCTACAGACGTTAAATCTGTTATACAAAAACATGTTAAACAAGTACTTTCAATAAAAAAGGGTCACGCGGCGAAGAGGATGATTAGCTAAGTAAGTTGTGTATTATAAGATACACATGAAATACCTGCTGTACTGATTCTCTATTTTGAGAAATGTTTATAAAGAAGTAGAAACTCATCAATTTGTCGACTTCCGTAGATCTACTGCTAAAAATAGTGCTGATTAATCGTGGAACAGTAAAATATAAATGAACAAAACAATTTCCTTTAGAGGTTCGTTCGTAAAGGGTTTTGAATATTATAATATAGTACTGGTACTATAAGTAAGTGTTATGAATACACATGTGACTTAAATTATACACAATTAAATCTGCAGTATATCAAATATCCTGCTACGAAAAATTTCTCACTGCATTGCAAAAGTGCACTGTACTAGTGCACCTTTTAACCCATTGACTGCCAACTACGAGATATCTCGTAGCTGCACTATAAATTTGAATTAATAAGTTAACAATAATGGCCGAGCGTGTATAGAAATTTTGGAACAAAAATGTTCTTCGTATCATTACAAATGTCGAGATTATATTTTTGATTAATGAAACCAACGTTCTAAAAACTTTCTGTCATCTTCTCAAATTTTAACAAGCAAAGGTAATATTTCCTTAGTTTTCCTGGCAGTGAATGGGTTAAGTTCCTTCTTCGAACGGTTATTGCAATATCCACATCTAATTTAATTTTACTACTATTAGGTAACACCATAAACATATGCAATATTCTTTCAACCCAATAATGTAGGATATTTATTACAAATACACGTTAAAAAAAATAAAATACAAGTGGAAACACAAAAGTACGGAAAATACTTGAACGCACACACACACACTCTTATGACTACTAATAAATACACAAACGTCTGTCTAGTCGCGTCTATTCGTCTACTTGTACGTCTATTCGTCTATTCGTCTACTACGTCTATGCGTCTAAATACGTCTATTCGTCTATAACGTCTATTCGTCTAAATACGTCTATTCGTCTAAATACGTCTATTCGTCTATTCGTCTATTACGTCTATTACGTCTACTCGTCTATAACGTCTACTCGTCTAAAAACCAACGTGTCCGTCTAACGTGGCGTTCGTCAACTCTCTTTCTGCGTCTTCTCGACCGCGTGCAGTCCACGTCCGTCTTTCGTCTGTCTTTTGTTCTTACGGTGGATCCCTCTAGACGAATCTAGATTGATCCGCGCGGGTTTTATAAAATTCCCACAATAATACTCCTTTTTTTTCATTAACAACACACCAAGAAAATCGCCTCATCCGCGATTAATCCTAATAAAAACCGACCTTTATTAGTCCTTGTAATTCGTCGATGCTCAAGAAGACGAACAGCCGCTGTTAAATTACCGCGAGCAATTTTTCACCGGCAATAAACGCAGACAAATCGCGGCCATGCATCGCACGCAATCGCATAAATCGAAGTCAAAGAAGATATCTGCGTTTTTCACTGCTCTTGCGTCACGACGCTACGAAAAAGAGAACACGAAAAAAGTATCCGACAAACAAAGCAAAGGAGTTATCGCGTGTTCCGTGTCCATTACTCGTGTCGCTTGAATTACAAACAACATTAAAATAAAGGGACAAACTTTCGTCGAAACCGTTTTGCATCGAGCAATCGAGCAAAGTCCAACTGTTGCTAATTACTCTATCCGCTTTCTCTCCGTCTGTTGGCCGAAAGTTTTAGCCCTGATTCGAGCCGGAATAACCAATTGGCAGGCTCTTAAAAGTCATTCCGACGTTACACGCGGCTATGGGGTAGGTTTACATGCATGAATAAAGTGGCAATTACGCGGTGTATATAACTCGTTAACGGGGATTCCAAGTAAGAATGGTAACAGTCACGAGCCGGCTTGGAAACTACGAGAAACGTATAATTACCGTGTAGAACGTGGTACGTTCTACAAATTATCCTTTTTTTACTCGCGTTGAAGTACGAAACGAAACGGGCCGGCGGGAGGCGCTTCCGAAGGTAAAAGCCTGGAAGAATGATGACGCACTTTGCGTGCCCCCTGCTAACTTTCTTATTACACTCGTTCACTAATGCGTGAGTTTCGAAGGAGTTTTAGGAGTGACGTGCTGGATGGAAATTGGTGAATTCCCGTTTAGCTTTTCTCATGCTTTTTAATTAACACTAGAACTACCGAACCAGTCGAAATGACTGATACACAATTTTTTCCAGAAATTCTCCACGTTTATAGGGGAAGCGTAGAATAGATATTCTATAAGTCCATAACATAAAACATAAATTACTGAATCGATCATCTTTTCCACCTCTTAATTCTCCTTGTTTCAAAGTACTTATTTAATATATTAAAATATACTAGATTTAACGCCGGTGGTGTTAGTATTAAGTAGAGAATTATGTTCTGTAATTAACAGCTCTTACATTGATTAATCTTCTAACACTAGAGCCACCGACTATTAATACAGTATATCTAGAGATAATTAATAATAATGTTAAATGGAAAGGAATAACGAGGAAAAAAGTATTGAACGGCAGAATGGCTTACATTTTGCAAAATAGGTACAGCAAAATGAAGAAGTCGGAGCGTTAGGAAATTCAGGAATTTTTCAAAGAAATTAAGAATCAGTAATTTTGACTACCTTGGTAGATCTAGTAACAAGGTTTGCTCCATGATTTCAGTGAAGATTATAAGACAACTTTTAGAACGCCTATAAAATCTTAAACATATCACTTTTAAAAATATGACAAGATATGTTGGAACATAGCGTTATAATTCACATTTGCACACCATGACTTTTTTCTTGCTTTTCTCTTCAAGTGTGCACAATTAGTAATAGCAATTATTCATAAATAACAATATGAAACTCTTTTACCCTTCACATATAACTTCGATGACTGTTAGAGCCACGGTGGCGAGGACGATAATAATGCATTTATCGCATACCCATAACCGCTAACAGCAATTTACCTGACGCATGAACCCAAGTAATGCGTAATTAAGCCCCAAATCCTTCGTCTACCCTCCCTTCGAGTCCTTCACCGTTCACCAAATGCCTTCTCCTCGTTCGTGAGACTGGATGAAGCAGATTTTGTGGTTTTGAATGGTACACGACACGTTATGAAACACATGCATTGAGGGAGAAAGAGAAAGAGAAAAGCAGACGGCAAATGTACAGGAAAATGTGAAAAACGAGAAATGCAGACGAAAGGAAATAGAGAAAAAAGAAGACAGCCACTCACACTACACTCCTGCAGAATTTCAACAGATGGAATGAACTTCATATCACGATTAATTATTAAATAAACTGTAAGCGTCAGATTTCACTTTGTGCAAAAAGAAGTTACCTCCAAGTAATAGGTACAGTGCAGTGGTTTTGCAGCAGCTATTATTCCATGATTAATTAATATAGCTTGTGCAATAAAGAGACTTTTTCGTCAGTTCACTGAAATTACTTGAAAGCGGAACGGTTTCCTTATTGCACCGACTCCTTCAATTATCACTAATGGATATAACATAAATCAAAATACCACTCAATCGATGATATGTACAAACAGCTTCAATCCATTTAATCAATCATATCAATATCATGGTTCTTCCGTCATTACCGTTCGTCATCCACGCTACACTTTCATTACGACTCCCTCACCCTCTCGAAATCATACCACCGAGGTGGTTAAACTTTCTACAGCAGATCCATAAATTATCATACTTTAATATCATTTAATTCTTAGGTTAAAGTTTCTTCAGACATTCGAGTCAGCCGGGAATTTTCCCGTCGTTTGTTGAATCAAGCAGCAGGGTTAGTTAAGGGATTTTCCTGCAGCGTATTTCCCTCCGCGAAACTTGAACCGGGCGGCAAAATTCCACCGATAAACGTGCCTGATGAAATATCATAATGCACGTAATTCGACGTACGTCATCGACGAGAGTTTCGCCGGCTGCCGGGCCGTGTTGATTTTCACGGAAGTTTCAATCCAGTTCGACCGAAAACGTAAGTCAGATGGCGGCGGAGTTTCGCGATTGAATCTAACTGCTACCGACAGAAATACAATACGCCGCAGAACCAGCTTTACGATAAACGTGACCCACAATCAATAGGGAACAGTGTTCGAATAGATTTAATCTCGAACTGTGTTAAAAATTTCCAGAGAACTTTGAGAAATTTCGGGTTGTTTATTTTGGTACGATTCTTTGCGATTGTTAACACTATTCCTACCGACACTTCACATATACCTTTTCCTACCGCAACCGGTGAATTTGTCAAATGATAATTTTTTCCCAGAAAATGAACAGTAAAAAAAGAAGTGAATATTGAAAAATGTATTATAATGTAAATGTATTATACGTATATTTGAGGAAAAGTCGTGAAGTTTAAAGGCGATTCAATTACGTTGTATATAGGAAATTCTAATCGAAATTTTAAAAACGGTCATTTGACCGGTCGTGGTAGGAATAGTGTTAATTTTGAGGTATTCTTATTATAGGGTCCTACTCTAATTTAATCTCAGACGAGCTACTAAAGAATATCGGTACTCGTCCTCGCAGAAACCGAATAGATTCCCTTAAAATTTAACTAATAATATCGTAGCCTAGAAACATAACTGAACGCGTGTAATTGAAAAATAAGTGAGTAACTTTATTAACTATATATAACTATAAAAATACAAAATTCTTAATAACACTAAAATTACTCCGAATTACTCTCTAAAGCTCTCTCTACTCACGCTGTCTCTCGCTCTCTGAACTCTCAACTCAAGTGCATATTCTCAACTGACTCTTCCCAAATTCACGCACGCATCCGCCCTTGAGACTCTTTCTGACAGCATGCATTCTTCGTCTTTCTCACAGCATGCGTTCTCTGTTGCACTCACTTATTTTCTCCGTATCCATAGACTAAACATTCATGCTAGCCCTGGCATCCGTCGCCTTCCAAATCACGTACTCTAAACATCCACTCTCGCTTATATACAAACCATCCACACTACTAATTTTAAAAATTAATACTATTTACGAGTGTAAGAAATTCCGTTCCTACGTTATTAAATACGACAACACAATATTAATAACAACTCAAGACAACTATTACATCAATGCGACAACTTAATACAACACGACAACTCTTCTAAAACTAAAATTCTTCTACCGCGACTGATATCCTTTCCACACGACTACTACTCTTCTCACGCGACCCTTAAATCTACGCTTTCTTATATTTTAGTCTTACATCCTTATCACACATCTATTCACTTTCTCGCACTTGCACTCACTAAACTGTAGAATATTCGGACCTTGAAGGAGAAAACGGTCGGCCTGATGGCCTGAACAGGACTCAACCCCACTCTCACCCTCGCAGCCCTTCGTCGTTCTTAAAGCCGAACTACTAAGATATTTTACTATTTACGAGTGTAAGACATTCGGTTCCTATATTATTACCTGTTACTTTCGTTCTTATCCTTATTACATTAATCGTTAGCACGTTCACTGAGTTATGGAACAAGTAGGGCCAGTAAGTCATCGCCGACCCGATGGCCTTTTTTTTTATTAGTTCTTCATTTTTTTCGAATTTGATATTTTCATTTTGACTGTCGCAAACAATAGATGAGTCTTTGGGGTATAGTCTACAACGGGCAAGTAGAAACGTTCAGTACGGAGTCTGTTACTCATTAAATAGGAAAGTTCTCAAAAAAACTCACCGTATTAAACCGGTTAAAATATTCCCAACGCGAACTTCATATTTCATACAAGTTTCTACCAATTCAACAAATAAAAAATTCAAGGAATTTCCGCCATAGAGTAACACTACTCGTTTCGCAAAATTCACCTGTCACAAATTCTCCACAGACAACGAAACACTTGTAACGTACCGACTCTCTGATCAACTAATATATAAGTTAGGATAAGTTAGGATATCTCCATATTGATTCAACAAAAACATACTGTACAGTGGCTCTACTAACATCCGCCGTTCCACGATCACCTCTGACTCACAACCTCAAGTTCAGATCTCCTATTTTTCCATTCCGACCTTTCAACTCCCTAAGCACCGTCACCGCTCCTTACTCATCTCCAAAATCACTGCTCCAAGTCCAAAACCTCACTCCTCAATTTCGACCTTCGTCTTGCAGCCACCACTATCACCACTCCCACTCCTTCTCCAAAATCCCTTAAAACCCCTATATTTCCTGCATACTCAGATTATTCTTTCCGCTTACTTACCATACGACGAATCGCTGTCCGAACGAGCAACGATAATTAATACAGAAAGTCTAGAATAACAAGTTCTCTTTTATTTGGCGGATCCTGAGTGCGAATCACATTATTCGCCGTTTCACACTGGACAGAATTTTGATACCCAACCGACTCAATTTGAAATCATCAAGAATTACTCCTCAAATTACACCCCCGAGTAGATTCATCCCTTCATCCATCATTTGGCACCCGACCAATACCTTCCACCACCCCCTCTGTCGACAGATATTATTATCAACATCGTCATTAAAGACACATCCACCAGAAATTAAAGTCGAAGGAGAAGGCGCGGGGGGGAATTAAGCTGAGCTAAACAAGACTTTAATCCCGAACACGGTATCCGAGAAAAAGAATATCCTACCTAAGTACGCCACGGCAGCAGGGTTCAAACGCAAAATGATTAATAATAGGGGTTGCCTCGGCCCGGCTGGAACATTTTTTAGCTAGCACGTTACCACGGAAAAAGGCTATACCCTCGGTCCTCCGGCATCGTGTCGTTGTCAAGGGGGGAGGAAAGGACGAGGCGGACAGGGGCAATGCATCAGCGGTTAATGAGCAAACTTTAATATTCTCCCGGACTAAAACCCAGGCCGCACCACCTATCTTCCACCGAGCATGCATGCTATATGGCGATACCAGAAGAGGTCGAAACGGGGGTGGCCGGTCGGGGGACACGGGAGGAATGACACGATGCACCGAGCATGATCACACGACTGCCATAATTATTGTGTGCCACTAGACGCAGCGGGGAACGATGCCGAATGAGAGGGCCGAAACTCCCCGAGGGTCTTGGTTATCGTACGTTCCCCTAACATTCCTGAGCCCGTTCTTTTGCCGGCACGACTTCCAAGTCTCCGCGGTTTTATTAATTTCACGGATGTCCAATTAACGTGGACCAGAAGCAAGTGATACCGCCTAAAGCTTCGGGGGCTCGAGCCCTAACTCTGGCAAGCGCCAAATGAAATCTTGGTAAATGAAGGATCGTCCCTCATCAGCCGTGTTAAAAGCGTCCCTCGGTGCGGAAGGGATTGTTTTTACGTTATGGGGAAAATCGTGTGGATTATTGCCACGGTTTCTTTCATTTATATTTCGGGCTTGCTAAGCGATGACATTCTTAAAGATGCGGAGATTCAATGACGACGTATTTTCTGACGATGCACAGTGGTCCAGAACGTCGATCTAGCTGTTCAGGCACCTCGCACAGTTTTCGATCTCTTTGAAATCCTCGCCAAAAGCGCAAAACACATCAGATTTAGCTAAAAATTAGTATTCTGTTGTTTTTTGAGTCGCTGATTACGAATATGAACTCAAAATTTCCAAAAACAAAATGGCGGATTCAATATGGCGACCAGGTATATCGAAAAATTAATGGTTCCGCGTAAAAATTAGTATTCTTATGTTTTTTTGAGTCGCTGATTACGAATATGAACTTAAAATTTCCAAAAACAAAATGGCGGATTCGATATGGCGACCAGGTATATCGAAAAATTAATGGTTCCGCGTAAAAATTAGTATTCTTATGTTTTTTTGAGTCGCTGATTACGAATATGAACTCAAAATTTCCAAAAACAAAATGACGGATTCAAAAGTTAGGCCGAGTGTCATAAGGCGGAGCAAATTTACAGGAGCTTTTCCCTTTCACAAAATTATTGGTTTATGCAAATGATTGATTAGGTAAACCACCTTCCACATTTTGTTACTTCTGCCATGAGGGTGGATGATTAGGAAAAACCGTTTTTATCTGACTCATTCGGTGGCCAACATTTTCGGCTTCCCCGCCGCCCGCGGTTTATGGCATGTGCGACCTGCTGGTTGACTTAGAGCCGTTAAGTTGTAAAACCCACATTTAAGAAACTATCGACTTGTAATTGCCGATGAGGGTTTCTATTTAACTCTCGGTTTTTACAAGTTGGCTTAGCGAATTCCAAGAAGTTGTTAACCGCATGGTGTTGCACTAAAACCGCCCTGATTTTTTTTCGAATCCATTTAAAACGATATTGTTTGAACTACAGGTAGACAGAACTTTCGAATACTCATTTACAACACAAGATTAACTGTTTACCCTCTTCTAATTTAGCCAATTCATAGAAAGATTTCCTTAAAACCCATGATAGACTCTAGCGGTGGGCAGCCGCTGGAGTGCGTGCAACTCTTTAACACGTTGCCGCACATTTTTAATTTGACGATCATGCTCAGAAACACATTTTTTTTTTTTGGTCCGAAGCGGTAAAGCATGAGAAAACGCATAAAAGAACAATTAATATACTGTCTGGCATGCTATACCTTTTTTTCGATGTATTACTCAATAATTAACAAGTGTATGCGTTAGTACACTTCGCACTAATGCTGTTCTTTTTTTTATTGATTAAAATGTGCACGACGGCTATAGCCGTCGTTTGCCTACATATCGCCAAAGATCAGACGGCTATAGCCGTCATTTACAGCAACGTGTTAAACAATAAAAAACCAAATTTGTGGGACGAGTTGGAATATATACGGTAGATAAAAGATGCTGACTGTCAATGATAGAAAACTTTGATGATTTTCTCTCATTTATTGAACGTTAATTTTTGAATAAACTACAAACACTAATTTCATATTCAGCATATGCATTTTGATCGTAGAAGAATGCTCTTTAATTTAAAAAAAAATCATTAGGAAATGTAAGATAGATTCGTCAAAATGTCACGAAGAAGACAACGTGTTTTTTCGATAGAAATTGGTCTCGAGAAAAAGTTCCAACTTTAAGCGTTTGTTGTAACTACAATTTTTGTCCGATTTCATTAATTTTGCGATTTCTGAAATCCATGGACATTTAGGAATCGATATAAAGAAAAAAAAAAGTGATTCGAGAAAATCGACTTTTCAGCAAAAGCGCGGCTAATCGCTCGTTCTGGACCACTGTGCGATGGGGAGAAAAAGAGGGTTTATTTTAGGGAAGTAAATGTGTGATAGTCGAATTTCCTATGGTGGCTTCGGGTGATTTAAAACGATATTGTTGAAGATATTGAATTGTGGAACTTGAGGAAAGGAATACGCGAAATGAGGTACTTGAGTGCAAACCTACACAGATTGTCGCAGATGTACATTCGTCAGAACCGCTTGCAGTCAGCTCGAAGCTAAATGTATATGGGATCCACCGAAAAATCGTACAAGGCTCCCTCGAAAGAAAAAGGCCAAAGGTCCGCAATACGCGTGCTGGTACGAGAAAGGCATGCGGCAGTCGTAATTACAACAGGCAGTATATCATCGTTATAACGTGCCATGCCGGTTTCCACCCCCTCTTAATTTCACCTTCTCTTTCCCTCTAAGTCGTTAGCACATTCTTGGTCGCCGCAGTGCAGAATTTCCTGCTGATACCGGCGAAAAAGCTTCATATTCGGGCTTAACGCCCGTTTTACGATGCGAAGAACAGCGGATGGGGATAGTTTCTCTCTCCTCCCCTCTTCCTCTCTTCCTCCCTCTCTTTCCCAAACGCGCGTACATCTTGAAATTGCACGAATTGCAAACCATTTGTTCGCGTACGAATGCATTCGCACATCCGTTCTACGTATTTCTGATTTTTGCGACGATTCGAGGTAAGTAAGTCCAATGCGCCAGAAATGCAACTGCCGCGAAATTTTCGATTCCCAAGCGATTCTCCCGGCTGTTCGCAAAGTGCGGAATCCGTTTGTCCCAAACGGGTTTTCAAACTGTTCTACGATTTATGTTAGTTGGCAATGAAACGGTAGAATGGCGGAAGAAAGACTTTGAAATTTTCATACTTACTGCTTGAAGTAAAATATAATTCCATTCTGCGCGCTACATTTTTATGAAAATGTACGTGGCTCTGACATACCTCCAGGATTTCAACTTTTCTTTGCTAAAGTATCTGCATTTTCTCTTCTTCGATGTACTCTATGTAGGATAATTTATCTTTTAGAATATTTAGAATTCAGAAGCGAGCGACCGTCACTGTTATTATCAAAATTATAATAAATCTGCTTAAACGATTTTTTCACAAAGGTTCATACGTGAAAATTACTTGAAAATTTTTGATTCTTAACACGTAAATAATTAAAATATTATAATTTACAGAGGGTCTAATGATATAGGTGAATCTTCTCTGTAGTATACTCATAAAGCCTCAAACTCTCGCGGAGTGTATCCGAGTTCGAATCCCCCCGATCTTAGTTTTCGAAAATTTATCCCAGATGATATATTATAGTCTTATTATTATGTATAGCACATGCACACAGTACATTATAACTTCCGTAGTTCGCAACGTCATTAATACCTGAAGTTCGCAACAAAATGATCAAAATAAATAGAATGAAAAATGTAAGTGGCATATATTACTATCAGTAAAATATTTAAATAATCCAAGCAATTAAAAGCGCCTTAAAGGAATCAGCATCGCATTTGAAAAAGTGCTTGCATTAACAAAAATTGCGAAACTTGCAACCCTCTACATTTAAAAATGTACAACAATCGTCCATTTTCCGTGACTGCGGAAACAAAGGAAGAAACTTTTCCTACCGAATAATTATGTTCTCACACAGCGATAGTACCAACTACCTGCCGTACATAACCCACCGTTGTAAAAGTACAGCATCTTACGAGCTTAAACTTTAACGTTTCAAATTCACGAGTAACCTTCCCACTCTAATGCTCTTCTCCCGTTCCTCTAAAGAGATTCCAATTTAAGAATACCTGGTGAGCGGCTTGTTCGATCGTAAAAATCTACTTAAATTCGGAATTCATTAGTGGAAACATAGAAGAAAAATGGCATTCTTTGTAAGGTCTCACGTTTTAAACAGTGGCATGAATGGAGCCTGTTAGTCATTGAAATAGACACTCCGGAGAAGATGGACGTTTGTTTACTGATTGCAACGTTATTGGCAATTTCAGAGCAAAAACATCGACTGAACGGCTGAAAAGTTTCGCTCGGTACCAATGGATGGAAAATTTAATGCTATTAACAACAGCCGCTGTTCATGACGTTGTTCCTCGATTTGAATTAATTGTTTGCTTTGTATCAATACGGCGTAATTAATCAAATGGTTACCGATGATTCATTGTAGGAGGAAGTCTTCGTGATTAAAAGGTAAAGTGGGGAATATTTTTCAGAGAAGTTCTCGGGAAATGAAAGAATAGTTTACTTCATTGAAAATAAATCAAAGTTTATTAACATTTCATCTGATTCATAGGTTCACTGCTAATTTCAGAAGTCGATAGTCAGATTCTGAGATTCTCTGACTCGTAAATTATATAATTCTACATGATATAAATTCTGTGATTTATATAAATATATAAATTCTGTGACTCGTAAATTATTTTATTCGTCTGGAACATTTCTCGCTTGAAATCAAAATCAGCGTATCAAATCAGGAATTTATTTTAAAGTCCACTAATTAGGAGCCCCAGCCTCTAAGTCTACTTCTCACATTGTCTTTGCTACTATTTATTTCAAATACCTTTCGAAGCTTGCAACATTTTTCTACTATACTTTCCTCAGTCTATTCAGTTTGCTACATTTCGATCCACAGAGAATGTACAGACTTCTCAAAGTGCTCGAATCTCCCAAATGGCACTTACACATTTTCTGCCTCGCATTTCCTATGCTTACGTTCATATTCAGCAAAACAAGATAGACCGTCCTGCGAATCCCCAATTTCTGCATTATCGTCGATGCAAAAGCTTTACCGAGAATCGAATCATCGGGCTGTGAATAAAAAGTAGGAAAGAAAATTTCGTTGTTTGCAAAAGTTAGTAACCCACTTGTTATTTTTCACGGGCTATTATTAATAACTGTTGCATATTCAGCGTTTCATAGCTGGGACATCGGTTTCGGCAGACAATGACTCATTTACGCTAATGAAACGAAACTGATATTACAATTATGAATCTTGCGGAGTGCATTAAACTAATTAAACGGCCGGCTGATATCGATGGAAAAAGACGCATTATGGTGGAGCAGGACAACTGCATGAAGGGAGAAAAGACAATTATGGACAATTAAGGAAACGAGAAAGAGGGCCGGGTGATCGATCGCTAACGACATGAAATTGCTTTCCACCGTGCTGTAGCGCTAATTTAATTGAAATTCGATTAATTGATGGCTCAGTATTCGAGGCATTAAACACCGACGATTAAATCTGCTTTCAAACCACTTGGATGTAGGGCTCTAGAGATATTTTCATTACTTATGTGAAATAATCCTAATAGAATAGCTGGCAATATGGCATAACTATGGCAGCGAACATAGTAGTCATAATTATGTTCCGCTTTTCGTACTAAATTCAATGGTTGGATCCACTGCTTTGCGCATGGAAAATAAAAATATCAAATTATTTCAGAGTTGTGAGAATTGAACTAATTGTAAGTTATTGAATGCAAATAATTTTGAAGAATAAAGTTAAAAAAATTAAATTCTAACTATTTAAATATTAAATAAATTTTAGTAATTCCGCATAATTAATTTTTGTAACGCCACTTTTCGCGATAAGTATCTAACTAAAAGAGGTACAAGTAATTCACGTGGTAATAATTTTAAAAAATATGGAAAAACTTGGAACTTTATATTTCTAGTGGTAATTTAGTCACATTAATTAATTCTTGATTAGTTACACATACATTTACATACGTGTGGTGCACACATATGAATATAAGTACGTAATTATATCCATCATTTGCAGAATACAAGTACCTCTAAAACGTCCAACTATAATAAGATTACCATGAAACGTATATAGCAGAATCGATGAACCCTAGATTCCAGTAGCAAGCCACGTTGGATTAAAATAAGAAACAAAAGAAAGTAGATATGACTGGGCTAGACAGTACCCGCAGTCAATTATAATTGAACGTATAGACGAGCATAGTCCGTCATCAAGGAGATCAATAGCTAACGAGCGTGCGATTGCATGTCAACTCACATTGCCGCTAATTTAAGTGAATCAATCGGCCATTCGACTCTAGACGAAACCTATTTTTACCGACGACATAACGAGCTGTCGTGTCTCGAGTTGCGATCCAATGAACTATGAAGTCTCGTTACTTTTTAACAAAAGCGCGCCAGATTTACGAAAGAAAAGGAACAGTAGGTTTATGGATCGTTAAAGGAAATTTGAGCTGCGATGACGCTGACTTGGGGACACGAGTTGATAATAATAAGAAATATTTTGAATTTTTTGTCGGTTTCAGATTTAAGGTATTTGGAAACTCTGCCTGAGTTTGGTATAAGAAATAGACAATTAAAAACTTCATCATGTACCTAGTTGTTTCTCTATTGTTTTCGAGCTTTAAGAATTTTATAAAGCTACCTCAAAATTGTATAGAAATTCCAAAACGATGTATTGGAAGATTTAAGAGCGTTTGGCTTTAAGTTAACACGTTGAATGCCATGGGGGTCACCGGTAACCGGCACTATTGAATTCGATGAAATTTCTTATGAGTTTTAAATTGCGATATCCACGGATATACTAATATATTGAATATTAAAATACTGCTGTTAGAAAAGTGAAGTATTACTGAGTACATACCTATTCTTACTTTTAACATTTCTATTCTATAAAGATGTGATTTTAATAGAAACAGTTTCGGTTCGGTTGAAATGATGAAACCAGTGAAATACGGGTGGCATTCAACGTGTTAAAGTTAAAAGGTCAGAATGAGACGAAGAAATTTACCACTAGACCTTACGGCGGACGAAAGACGGACATTTGGAAGTACAAATCCTGAGAGAGTCTCGAAGTTGGACCCACATATATGGCGGAAATATTGCCTTTCTTCTCTCGGTGTGCTGAGACTGTTACAAAAGATAGGAAAATTCTTTAAAAAGGTACACGCGGACCAAGAACATGCAGATTGTTACGGGAAATACTAAGACGACGTACACAGTATAATATTTATTATATCAGATAACTCAGGAGTTAAAACCGTACCGATGAAAAATCTTAACCCTGGAACTTTCATAACCTCTCCCATAATTTCTCTCTCTCTATCTCGCTGTCTCTTTCTGTCTCTATTCATCACATCTCAATTAATCCATCCGTCCAAAAAATCAAGATAATATTAATATTATAATATCGAGAGTATATTATACTCTTGAACCCATCAACAGTAACATCATCCCCCTATCACCCTCTACTTAAAAAAACTCAGATCGTCACAACTATTTAAAACTCGCGCCACAGTCGAGGAATTGAATCCGAGCGGCTCATCAGATCGCAAGCAGAATGCAAGATAGAGTAGCGTCATCACGAGGTAACGCAGAAGCCGTGTTAAACCGTCGGACTTTGATGTCACACCTGACCGAGCTTCGGTTTACGAGGAGCGACCTGACGTTTATGTGCCTACGAGGACGCATAGCCGGCACGCGATAACACGCCCCAGGATGAGAGGAAAGAGAGAGAGAGAGAGAGAGAAAGGTGTCTGTTGCCGATGGGGACTACGTTCGCTTGCCAACTTGCCTGCGATGTACAACAAAGGAAGCGGACATTTTCTCTCTCTCTTTCCAGCTGCCAACCTTGAAGCTATCACCGGGAGCACTCGTTGCTTCGCACCGAACTTGCTGGATCTCGGCCAAATCGTTCACCAACTTCGCGGGGATCCGGTTTCGTTCGATCGGTCGAACATAGACATGCCTTTGCCATAGAGAAACCCGGTTGTCGTGCGATACCCCTGTGCGGCTACTGGGCACGTTGCTGTTTGATCGAAACATCGAATGAGATGCGGACGTAAGACGATGGCTTTAGCCTTCCTGTAATGCAATTAATTCGTAAAGCCTTATGGGAAATTGCATGATGAGAATCCGTGTAAATCATATTAATTCGTGCAGCATTACAGTAAAACCTCGATAAATGCAAAGATTTCGGGAGCAAAGCAGTGCTCTTATCGAGTACCGGTGTCGAAGCTGTGTTTACATTAGGGCTCGAGCCGAGCGCGAACTTAGAAAAAGTCAGACAGTAGAAGAGACAGAGAGAGCAAGCAAACAAAGTGGGCTGCTCTAAAGTATTGGAGAGGCATTTTAATGCAACAATAAATTTGTTTATTTATTAATTTTTCTAAACGTAACTTTTCCGAATGCATTTTTGAGATTCTTCTGATTAAAATGATACCAAACACGATATAGTTTGAGTTATGTGAATAGTAAGTAAATTTATTAGATGTTAAGTAAATATAATTTAAACTATATCGTTTTTGGTATCATTTTAATCAGAAAACTCTCACAAATACGTTAGCAAAGGTTTCAGAAAAAAAATTCGAAAATGAAAACGGTCGACCCTCCAATTAGTATTTCCTCACCGATACATTCGGGTGGTATCATGTCACACTGCTCCCTCGTCGAGCGTCGAGGTTCGCCAAGGGGAGGGGATAGTCATGATACATTTATCGAGGGAAACTTCTGATGCCTTTATCGAGGTTTTACTGTATATCGAAATCGCATTATCAGTGGACGGCGTTGTTGGAGGATCTTCGCACTATTTGCTTCGTGTTATACAGAAACCACATTTCTTTATATCGGTTCTGAGAGTACCGTGTTATAACAGGTTTCACTGTATTTGTTTAGAGTGTGTTCTGATAATTGCGAAGTAATAGTTAACTCGAATTTGCATTTATTCGTCGTAGGAGATGGAACTGATTGAGAACTTTGAGGTAGATTTTGGGAAAAGCTTGTACATTGTTTAATCTATATGATTTTCTATAGATTATCAACTTATACGTAACAATACATTGAAATATAATAGATTTCGATGATTTGCCTTTCTCCATCGAATAAAATTCTTGATGGAGGAACGTGAATGAAATTCAAGATGAATGATTATTAACGTTTCGTCAGCGAAAAAAGGATTATGCTTCTGTTTTTGTACTGTTCCATTCTTTTTTGTCTGTATACTTAACCAGTTAACTGTGGCGCCCTCGTTTGAGAGCGCGCACCGTTTTGTGTCGCCAAAATCAAGCCATGACGAGTATACTCGTCAATCACAGAGTAAGCTGCGCTGGTAAGATATTGGATCAAACAGATGGGTTTATTTTATAAAATTGAAAATTTTATTACTAATATTTACTTATTCGGTTCAAAGTCGTGCCACTTCTCCATGACGAGTATACTCGTCAATCACAGTTAACTGGTTAAGTCACCGGTATTTAATTACGTTTTTCATTTCTGAACGGTAAATGAATATTATGAAGTCTTTATATATTGAATCATGGTGTACAACAATTCTTATGTGCCTCGGTACAGATAGAAACGTAGATACATTCCCCAGTTTTGAAAATATCGGACAAACCGTTCCTAAGTTCTCCTGAAATTACAGCTTCTTCGTAGAAGCAAAACTTCGTGGTGGAACATGCATGAAAGAAAAACAGAGCGGGTATTCATTCTCGAGAAACGAATAAAAGAACGCGTAAGAGTAGCTTCAAAACAACGGCGGAAAAAACACTGAAGACTTTTCCACTCCGTTTTTACGTTTCTCCTCTCTCCCTCTTCCCTTTCTCTCCCTTTTCTTCCCTTTTCTTTGCGTATGTCTGGTTGCAAAACATTTCAACCTCCTTCTAAGAGCAATGCGATGAGAGGCATATTCGCATAGCGACGGGGATTGTCGCACATTTGGACGTTACAAGCTCAGTAGACGTACAATTGAGTTCTTTCTCCCGAGAGGCTATGTAGAAGTGTCGCACACGCGTCACTTGTGCGCCTGCATTCGGTTGCATCCGGGCGCATATCTGAGCTGCATGACAGAAAGGATGAACGGGAATTTGTTGGCTGTAGAAGAGCATCTTTTAAGGCGAGAAGAATAAAGTTCCGCGTGACATTGGTTGACTATTTGCAGCCTGTTTCCGACAAGTTTCTTCTTGGATTTTCCGGTTTCGAGAGCTTCTGAATATCCACTGTGTCGTGGTAAATCGATTTGATGCGCATTAACCTCTTAAAGTACAATTTTAATATTGATTTGTGTAGAGAAAACACCATTTTTTTTCATGCGGATAATTCGAACGTAGGGTTATCTTAACTCACGTAAGCTAAATAAACAATCTTTTCAGATTTCTGAAATTTTAACTGATTTGTCACAACGGTGCCCGTTGACATTTACGGATCTGCACAATTCTGAAAATAACGCCACCCGTGTATGTCACGGAGTTGTATGTTAAGGGGTTAATATTGCTGAAAATTTCGATTTTGTTCATTGTCAGATATTTTTGGATTATTAGTCGAGTGTTTGAAATGTTTCTAACATTGATACAAAGATTAAAAATTGGAAGATCTCTACAATCAAAGTATAAAATCGCCCAAAATATTAACATTGCGCAAACTTAACTTTAACATTGAAACCGAATATTTCGAGCGGTGTCCTTAGAATTGCTTTCACGCATACACATAGGCATATGACTACCACAGGGTATTTATCCTCCAAATACAGAAACTCCAGAGAATCGTCTCCTGTCCCAACACCAAGACAGCACATATTACTAAAAGTACAAGTTTCTAACCAATTTAATCTCGCATACACAAACATGAATCCACATCTCAAATCCTCTAATAATCCATTTACAACCACAGAACCCATACACGGTATAAATGGGCACAGCATTATTAATGACTAGCACCTAATAACGTTCACACACGTATTTAGATAGGTACCCGTTTATTGTTCCCCGCAAGAGGAAAATTTGAACGGTACATTTCCCATCCTGCAGAGTAACGTTGCTTCACCGGAATCCTCTGGCGGAGTTTCACGCGTGCAAAGAGCACCAATGTAACGGCGCCTTAATTCAGTTTTGTTCGGTGTCAACCAGGATAGAAGCCACATGCACATTCGTGCCTGAACGTTCGTATACGTGCAAGTTCTGAGTTTCCAAGTCGTTGCTTCAGCATAAATGCCGCCTTTAACGTCAAGGATCTCGGTAGGTGAACGTGAAATCACGTTAGACAACGAGGTCCCTTTACCGAAAATACACCGCCACCTGTATAGAACGGTTTATAATGTCTCTTGGTTGCTGAGGGTATACATACTCCAGAGGGTGAACTTACGTTATACACATTATCGTCACCTCCCTGATTACGGGATCTATGTAGTTATCCGTTTGTCTATCCGCACATATACGGGCGGTGCGATTTACCTTCTCTTCTTGTGCGTATATACATTGTTGTATATATATATACAACATTGTATATGTATATATATATATATATATATATATAAACGTGCGTACCTTTGTGTGAGTGTGTCACATATACTCGCACATATCATGGATTGCAGCATGCATTTACTGAGAACATCAGAGACGTGTGTAAACTTCGACAGTTCGGTTGACTTCGATCAGGAGATGGGAGGTGCGTACATAGGATGGTGGATAAGCTGACGTTAGAGGCGCAGAGGAAAGGACACATTTGCATTAACAATCGCGAAATTAAACGTAGAACAAGGCTTCCGAAGTTAAAGCCAATCTCGTAGTTCAGTGAGCAAATGCTGCGGAGGATAAAGTAATTTGGGGGTGCGAATGACTCGACAATGCTTGAATATTGATCTCGGTGCTGGATTTTCTTCTGGATGAAAGCACCACCTTCTTTTAGGGCCTTTTGCACGTGTACGTATTTTCTTTTGGCATGAATAATGTATGGGGGACAAGAGAGAAGTATTTAATAGCGTTAAGTTTGTGCTAATGACATTTTTTGCATTTTGAAATTTGAGTATTATTCGTTTTTGTTGTACTTCTTCAACCTGAATTTTTTTATTACCGCTGAGAATGAATTGCATTATGACAGTAATGAGTGTTAACATTTTATGGTACCATTAGCTTCTTTCTACAACAGATTCCGATTCCGGTAGACTGCAGAGTTACGAGTATTACGAGAAGCTAATGTTTTGACGCAAACTGTTCCACGTATTCCATACTTCAACGCAAAGGAAACGACAGTCCCAACTTTTTAATATTTTCCGGAATTACGAACGTTTCAAAAGTATACTTCGTCCGCATTTAGAAAGATTTGAAAAATGGGTCGCTGCAGAAGCGTTGAACAGCAGGCAAATTCATTAGCAGGTGCACTTAAACTCGAATTTTTTCCAGAGATCCTTTTCCATGTTAAAATGAAAATACTTTCTGTAATAAGCTTTTGGGGGCTCATTTTGTCGTTGGTAGCATGTTCATGCGATATGCATGGCTTTAAACGCTTGATCCAGTAAATCCAAGATCATGGCTGCACAAGAGTGCAGCCGTGAGTGAATTCTGTAGAGGCTACTTTATTCGGAAACAGGTCAGGGACTTCCTACCTTGAATGCGGCAGGCACAATTGGAGCATCCGAGTATTACCATTTACCTCTTTAATTACTAAATTAAAGAAGATAGCGTATTCCTGGCTCCGTTGAAATTTAGATACGCCCTGAAAAATACTCATCCTTTCTTACATTTCCTACAACATCTCTGCGACAAGAAATTCAAATTTTAACCATTGGACTTTCAAATTCTTCCCGAAAAATGCAAGAGTTCAGAATCATTTATAAACTTCTACGTTTATTGCATCTAAAACGTATATGTTTAAAGTATCCAACGATTTTCGACATAGTAGATAAAAGAAAGTTTACAATTGGAATCTTTACGATCAATCCCATCGCACGTATTTCCTATTGTTTTCCTTTATCCACGTGACTTCTAGATGGTTTCGGTAATTGTCCAGACAAACATATCTCTCCGACCGGATTTATACGTTCCTCCAATTTTCTGGACCATTTGAGCGCACTAATTTCCAGGGAAATTAATCTATTACTGAAAAGCTCAGATTATTCGTCGGTGAAAAATAATTGCAAGGCTGCATCGAAGGAAGACCAACGAACGGCTGCAGTATTTTAGTTTCACGGTGAATTTATTCCTAGTTGTATATCATTCTGACCTGTGTTCAATATCGAAGGCAAAATTAACATCGGATGTTTACACGATTCACGAGCTTTCGTGCAATTCATAAACGTTGTACATACACGAGAAGTTCTTCGACAAATCGTACTTTTAATCGTACATTTAAAAATCAATATGTATCGCAAACGGTAGCACGAGGTACGGGAAAACCGAACGATACTTTAATCACCGGAAAGGACTTTTTATTTAATGCCCTCGGCACTCCGAATTATCGGCACGATGTTTGTTTAGTATGAAGCTCGTAATTCACGACAACATTTTCCCCGATTATTCGGGGCACAGAGCGTAAATATTTTCGCGCAATCGCTCGCATGCGTTATTCATCAAATGTTTCAAAATCAAGGATCGCGAAATTTACCATTTATCCCCTGTCCGGCTATAAATTTTATGAATTGTCCGGCGAGTAATACGCGAAATCGCCTCCGCGTACTATTATCGCCGTGAATACAGCAATCGATAGCTTTCAAAATCACGTTATAAATCTCGCCCGATTGGATATGTCAATTAAACTCAAACACGGCCTTCCTTCGGAAAAAAAACTAGGCGTACTGTCTGTAGCATGAGGAAAAAGTTCATATGTTCGTGCTTTGTGCTAATATCCTGTGATTTGACGGTACACGTTGCAGTATGCGGTTTTTGAAACACGATTCAACAGTGGACCGATAAAAGTGCTGGAATTTCTGATTTTTAATTTCTTTTCAAAATTCCTCACGTTTCTAAAGCTCTTTTTCTCTTGATTTTCTATATCTTGTAAAATTAAACTGATTGATTTAGTCAGTTTTCTTTTCCTTTTTAATTTCTTTTCTAAAATATTTATTTCGTACATACAAGATCATCCACGCAACTTTTTCACTCTCCATAACTTCTGAAGTATGCATCGTATGAAAAAACTTATTGGAGAAATATTGCATGTTTTTTTAAGTCGAGGTGTTTCGGAGCTTTAAAGGTTAACTTCGTTTTTTTAATGGAATGTTATATTTATCCCGAAATATCGCAGAGCGTTGCATTTTGAGTAAAAGAGTGTCAAAACCGGCAAAAGAAAAGGGTTAATTTCACGAAGAAACACAAAAAGACGTAACTTTTACTTTAGATTGCTCTATCATTTAAAAAGAGTTTGGTTAAAATCGCATTCCAAACTTTAAAGATATAACGAAAAACTTGCCGAATAATACTTTGCCGAAAAATTTGCCATTTTTTAATAAAAAATTAGAAAAAAACGTCAAATTAAACTTTAAATTCTACAGGTGTTTAGTGCACAAAAAATCGAATGTTTTGTACATTTGTCGTAAATCTCTATCTCTAACCGTTTTAAAGTTATAAGCGAAAAAAGAAAAAATGTCGAAACTTTTAAGGGTGATTTCATCCCCTAAATGTGCGACTTAGCCGATATAAAAAAACACGTATCGATTAGTTTCACGTGCTTAACAAATTTTCGAAGTTTCGTTAAAATCGACGGCGGACACCTCGGGATGTTCCCTTGTAAGTTAAAAGTCTACCTTTCGGAACAGAACTTAAATAACATGCTAATTGTTAGAGGGGATTAAAACGGTAATAAAAGATCGTTTGGAAAAATAAAATATTTGTAAACATATCCCAAAGAAATGAAGATAACAATACATATACACAAATACCATTCTCACCTACCGTTACGAAACAGTGTCGAAAATGTCGAGGGCATGATACAAGCGTGTAAAAGGAATAAACTGAAAGTGCAACTTTGAGGCCCGTTCATTAATTATTGCAGATATTTTTTGGAATAATTTTTATATTTTCTTTTTATATGGACATTATACTATTGACTTACAATAAAATTTCATACATATGGACCATTACGAAAATTGACTTTTATCCAGCTAGATCGGCCAAATAATCACTGTGCGTCGGGATAGATCGAAAAAATTCAAAAATATTGCATTGGCACCACTTTATAAAAATATTAAGACAAATGCAACAGCGAAATACAAGGACATGATGGACTTACTATGATATATACCACCGGAGCACTATGTCTCCTTCAAATCACTCCCAAATATACAAAATGCAGATGAGCAGTACAATTTTATGTATTTTATATAGTTAGAAGATTTCCTGAATTGCATAAATGCTGTCTATCAAGTGCTGCAATGAAATATAAAATAAACTGAATATTGTTGTTTTAATCTGAAGCATTGTAAATTATATCGAATAGACTTGGGCTGTTTTCTCATTTTATCACAAATCTAGTTGTTAATTTTGAAAGTGGCTAAAGTCCATTCTTGGTAAGTAGACACATATTATTCACTTAATAATTGCTATTATTTTAATAGGAATTGTAAATTTAACTCTCTTAGATACAATTAAGGATTGTGATACATTGGTGTCCTGTAGGTATATTTTCAGTTTCATTGAAACGAAAACTCTTAAGTATCGCAATCAAACATAAATGGACTCGGATCACTTTCAAAATAACCGACTCATATATTCCACATCCGTATATTACAGCTTCGTTGCTCTGAAAACCAAAGAGCTATAGTGAGTATAGAGATAAAGGCTGGGTCTCCCAATTAGTGCGCTCCACTCGAAATCTCTATTTTTGGAAAGTGCTTCGTATGTGATCTACAGGGTGCGGCCGAATAACATGTACAAGCGAGCATTTGTCCTTATGAAAAAATAAGAATAAACCATGACAATACAATTTTTTAATGTAAGGCTTAGTTTTCGAGAAAATCGAATTTGAAAGTCCGACGCGTACGTACACTGTTATAGTTAAAAAAAACAATATATCGAGGCCGTACACGCAAATTTTAATGAAACTTACGGGTGATTAGTTCTCGAAAAAGTATTTGTTACGCATTTTTTTTTATTGGCCATCGTCTATATTGAGGGGGTTAAAATACCCTTCAAAGTTGAGGGTTGAAACTTCATTTTCCGGGATAACTCAGTAACTAGACAAAACAATTTTTTTTTTTAAATTACGTGTTCCTCAACAGAGAATTTAGTTGCATAATAAAAGTTGCGCAAATTTATTCGTTTCAATAATGCATTAAAAATTTGAATTTTCGAACTCTGTTTCCTCGACAACTAAACTGTAACCTTATGCAATCGGAGATATTTTTGAATATTGAAAAAAAAATCATTTATTTGGCTATCTAATACTAGCTTTTTATCAGAAAGTGAAAGTGTTAATGTATAAAAGTTATAAATTACTATTTGTGTAATCATATTTCAACGATCATATATTTCAATTTTTCAACTCTGCCCGTGTACACATGTGACGATAAACTGTAATTAAATTTTTCTCAAACTAGAGATATACGTCCCTAGTCCTCAAGGGGTTAAATGAACAAATATTCCATATGTTGTACTTATTTTTTCATAATAAATCCCCGTGCTCCCGCTTGTTCATGTTATTAGGCTGCACCCTGTATGATTAATCAAGACCTAAGTATAATCACAGGTTGAAGATGAAATAACCATAAAAAATGAAACCAAACAACTAAACAAATCACCAAACCGCATAGATCCTCTGTTATCTGACTATTTTGCCTAAAATAACAAATGTAAAAATGGAAACTAAAAAACGAATAGCTCGTTCGATGCATTCTTTATATACGCTTTTACCAAAAGTTAGAAAGTAATATCGTTTTTCGTTATCATAAATGGCAATGCCGAGCCGAGAACGTCACAGCACTCAACATTATAAACAACATCGCGGAATCGAGAATTTTCCACATGCGCCGAAAAAAATCGGTCGCCGTGAAAAACTGGAATCACTTGCTTTCGACTAAAAGCGAAATTCACGCTCTTCCTGTTACTTCATCGTTCCATCCCGCTTTGATTTCGTTACCCTACGATTTTCCCTCTCCTGTTTTCGTTATTACATTAGATACGGAGATTACCGTGCAATCAAACTTTTATTACTTCTTTACCTTCGTTCTTCGTAACCCTCGAAAGAAAATGAAACGTCTCAGGGGTGCAAAGATTGCAGAGCGTACGCCAACCGGAAACGTCTACGCTTTTGCGTGCAGATGGAAATTGCAAGAACGAAATAGCCCGGCGAATTATCGTACAGTTATGCGAAGAACATCTGCGAATTAAAGTGCGGTATAAAAAGTAAGGGTTTGTAAAGGCTACATTTATTATAGTTTCACCGTTTCAACTCGCCACGATGAAGCGAAGCTTTAGCGCATGAATACTTTAAGCGGCGGGAAAAATGAATTTTTCAGATCGGATTGAAAGTTTCGAGTAAAAATGTGATGAACTCAACCGGATGATCTGCAAAGTGAAGATAATGCTATAATGACGGCGTTTGCCGATCTTGATGGTGCATTACACTTTTTTTTTTTACTTTTCAGCATGTTTGGAAATGTGATGGAAAGTCACATTCGATTTAAAGCTATTATAGATGTATAAATTACAAGGTTTTCCTATTTAACTGGTAAACTCATGTTTTTAAATGACTTGTAGCTACATACGATCTTTTCTAAAATTGTGTTCAGCGCTCATCTTTTTACGTGTTACTTATCAATTTATTTCGGTGCTTAAACTTAACTCCTAAAAGTTTTGTCTCATTTCTCTCTCTCTCTCTCTCTCTCTCTCTCTCTCTCTCTCTCTCTCTCTCTCAACTAGGGATTGCAATATCGGACCAAAAGTTCAATACCGGTATTCGGTATTTTTTAGATCTTAATACCGGAATGCCGGTTTTAATACCAGTAGTAGGAATTATAGAAAAAGAAAGAAAACACAGAATTTTTCTGAATGATAAGATAATCTAAATAATAAGATTTACTATAAACTTGATCAAACTTGAATTCGTTAGTCTCTTTCCTTCTTTCTTATTTTCATTTCTAAAATCATTATAATTATGTAAATACCGTAAGACATTTTCTAATTCAGTATGCCTTTCTTCTGTGCGATTTTTCAATGTAATATATAATTCTTCAGATAGTGATGTGTGCTGTTCTTTCAGTGACTGCAACATGAAATTTATTGTTGCATTAGCTGTTAATAAATTAGAATCTCTCCGACACAATGCCTCCACAACCAGTTTTATTGGAAGTATAGCTAATACAGTTCTGGATATTAAGTCGGATTCACTATCGGAAAAATGAATTTGCAAGTTTAAGTCGATTATTGCTTTTTGGATTGGATTTTTCAGTTTCAAAAATCGTTCCATCATTAGGAGTAAACTCTTCCAACGTGTTTTAGAATCTAATATTAACATATGTTCTGTTTTATTTTCAGTTAGTATATATTTTTGTAACAAAGCATTTTTCGTAGAGGAACGTTTAAATATCTTAACAATTTTTCGAACTTTATTAATTATAGGGAGCAATTCTTGATGAGATAATATTTCATCCTCATTAGCAATATCTTCTTCAACAATTAAATTGTCATTATCTTCATTGTCAGCATCACTCTCACTCTCACTCTCTTCAAAGTCGGAATCAGAAGTTTCTCTATCCACAGTATTTGGGTACTTCTGTTCTTTATTTTTTTGGTAAAATACATCTATTACTCCTAATTGAATTCCATGAGCATAGCACAATTGCTGATTTGCACCTGAACATACAGTGGAGGCAATTTAACAAATTTCTAGTAAATACCGAAAAAACGGTATTTAAACTTGTGAATACCGGTATTACAAAATTGTACAAATGGCTCAAAATACCGGTATTCGGTATCCCGGTATACCGGTATTGCAATCCCTACTCTCAACATTTAAATTCCTGATTTAAACGATGTCGTTGCAACTGTTCAAAGAAGGTCCGATTATCATTATTTAATCAACTCTCCTTCGTGTTACTTCCCCCATCCTATATGTGTTTTCTCCCACAGCGTAACACCGTGTTTGCCGAACACTCGTACAATTCCTCGTTCGCCAACGAGAAGCTGTAAATTTTTCTCGTACGCCACCTTTTTACCGAAGAGTGAACTCAGGAGATGCGGCTGGCGCGTGGAGTTAATGTAAACAGAGTTCTAGCTGTGTATTACTTCCCGCTCGCAGGACAAAGTAATCATTGTCGATCAAACTAGGAGACAGAAGGGTGGGCATCGCCGTAGGAAGTACTAACGACGACAACATCCGCACCCTCTTGTATGCACAAGTAGCGGAACGACGACCAAACTTCGCAAACCCCCCTATTCGATAGTGAATTATGCTACGGCCGTGTCTCGAATTCAGCGCGGTTTCAACGAACCCGCGCATTCCGGATTCCACAATCGTGTTGCTTATCTCTCTCTCTCTCTGTATTTCTCTCTTGCTTCCTGCCTCTCTGTCTCTCTCTCTCCTGCTCTCACTTCGTGAGCAAACTTGGAACGCACGGCTGAAGCGCACATTGCAATCCGCAGCTTAATTTCCTTCCTATCAACTACTTGTTGCGCAAATCTATCGATAGCTGTGCCTTCGGTTAGACGGCGACGTATCCGTCGACATACGAAAGCCATCGAAGGGCTCGTCGAGTGTAACCGAGGGAAAGAGTTAACGAGGAATAAAGGCTTCCATATTCGCTTCGGGGGGATGAAATCGACGGAATTGTTTTGGTCCAACTGTTAACTGCACCTGCTGCCCTAATAGAAATCACCCGACTCGTTTGCGGTTAGGTTTGTTCCTCGTGAATTTATCCCGCGTTGGGTACAATTAGTTCAGAAACTGTTTTTAATGTTGGGTATTTGCGTCTGTTTTATAATTGCTTTTGGAGAACACTTTTACCGGAGAGAGATGTCGCTGGATGCATCGAGGGTGAATTGTGGTAGATTAAAAAACTTGGAGAATAAATGGGGAAATAGAGGACCTCGGATAAGTATTAACGAATAAAGTGTTAGTTATTTTATAGATTTTTAACGTGCGCATTACAATTTTGTAGTTGGACGTAGTTTCGTCTTTTGTCTTTTAGATATTAACAAGATGTATGAGAGGCTTGGTTAAAAAATTGTATAAATCAGATTATTCTCAAAAGATCTTCATGCAATAAAATTTATCAGCTAAACTTTATTACGCATATTCATAAGAATATTTGGCTGTACTTACTTTGATATTTGGTGTATGAAAAGGAGACATCCATGTTTAGCTGAAACTAACTTAACCCTCACCTGCCCCTGGGGTCATTTTTGACCAAAAGATTTAATTTGATCTAAATCGAGGTAAATTGTACACAGTGAATACGTATTAGTCTTAATAAAGTTAGTGTAAAAAAATGTAATAAATATCTTGCTTTTTCAATAGAAAATAGACTACGGACCATAAAAGACATTAGTGTGATCTAGCTTAAATTAACTAAACCAACTTAAATTAACTTTAAATTCATTTCTTTTCCCCAAAACCAGACTTTATCACTCAAGCGTAAACCCTTTTTGTTATATCTAAAAATATGTACCAAAGTTCTAACAAAAAACTATTAAATGCCAAAACAAAATAAACTGGTAACAAATAACAGAAAAAACGCACGATTTCGTTGACCTATTTCCTTCTTTTCCATCGTTAAAATACGAAGTTGCCACTATTCTCATGCTCTTCGCCTCTCTCGCGTGTATCCGTGTTTCCTGTCTGTCATATTTAAACACGATTTATTTTCCTTGTTTCAGGAATCCAAACGTGATCGATCATCATGGTAGAAACGACACGCTTTTACCTGCCAGCCGGGAGAAAAGTCGTTTTCGTAGTCTGATGTGGGATCAATACGATCCGGTGCATCAGAAGTACTTGGAAATCGGTGAGTCTGTATAATCATCTTCTTTTTTATCTGAATGTAGAAAAATAGCATTCCCCTTGGCGGAATGTATTCGGAAATTGGAGAAAATGTTCAACTCGTTTATCGCAAACGGAGTCGCGAAAAATGCTAACTTGAAGTTTAGAAAAAAATTAGTGTAGTAGGTGCTGGAAATAATTTGTTTCCAATTATTGTTTTAGGTATTTAGAAATTGGTAATTTAGAATAATCCTATTCTTTTATCTTGATAGAGAAAAACAGTATTATCTTTGGGGGAAGGTATTCGGAAGTTGGAGAACATGTCCAACTTTCTAATTTGGGAAGAAGTAGAAAGATATGAAGGTTTAGAAAACAAAGGAATGTAATAAGAGCTGGAAATAATGTGTTTCCAATTGTTAATGTTAAACGGTTAAAAATCGATTAGTCAGTACAATCATCTTCTTTCATCTTGATAGAAAAAAACGATGTTCTCGTTGGGGAAGGTATTCGAAAGGAGGAGAACATATCCTACTCGTTAATCTAATTGTGAGGAGAAGTAACGCAAAATGCGAAATCGAAGAGTAGATTAAAATGACTATATTGGGTGCTAGATATAATTTTTTTCCGATTTTTAATAGTTTCTCAAAATTCAAAAAATACTACAAAGTACTTCTCTCAATTACTTGAAACATAAACTCGAAGTGTAATTCGTTAACACTAGATTTACGGGCCTGAAATCTGTTAAATTGCAATATATTAAATAAGGACTTTGAAAAAAGAGGAATCAAGCCGCAAAGATGGCAATTCGTTAAGTCATTATTGTATTATAAAAAAACACGTGAAATATCTACTGTACAGCGTCTCTGTAAATTTGTGAAATGTTTATAATACAAGTAGGAACCCGTCAATTTGACGGCTTCCGTAAATCTAGTGTTAACTGAGAATCTTTCATTAGATACATATCTGCTTTGAGCGACAAGAGTTAAAATATCTCCCGGAACTTAAAATCCCATCTAAATCCACTCGCGGTCGACTAATTACCTAGGAAGACCGATTTGACGTAATAGTTTGTGAATCCGTAGGAGTGAAATTAGGTTGAATCAGAGAAGTGGCCCCGAGGCCGGTCTACGTTTCATACGTCCCGGCGTTACGTGCGAGGGAAGAAAGAAGAAAAAATAAAGTAGCGAGGGAGGCATGAGAGAAACACCGGTTGCCACTCGCTCGTGTGTAGTTGTCCGGCCTCGGGAGAAAGGCGAAAGACTTTTCGCGAGGTCATTTTTATTTTCAGCAGCGTGCTCGAGAGCACGGCAGATGACGTGAAAGAAGCCCTTTGACCTGAAAAAGAATTTGCGGCTTTCTCTCCGCTCTGTTACAGCGAGCCAGACGGCGTAATTCCATTAGCATTTGAAAGCAATATAGCGGTACTAATTAAGCTAATTAAAATGTTTCACGGTGATATTCTTAAGGCGAGATGCATTCTGAATAGGGGAAAAAGGACGTGGATTATGAACTGTGCACGTGTGTAGGCTCTAGGGGATGGGGAATGTTATAAACTAATTGGAACATTTCGTGCGCCACAGAAGTAATTGAAAGTCAAGAATATTTCCACGAGGCTTAATCGTACGTATCTTCTAAAGCGAGCTTCTTCTCTTTCTCTGCATTCTCTCTTCGCTCTCGTTGCGACCGGCAAAAAGTAATTAAATGCAAAGACCCTGCAGTCTCGAACGAAAAAACTCTTTCATTTGGAAAAAGTGTAATCGTTAAAGGTATCACTGGCAGGATTTCTACGGTGATCGTTGGGCGATAACTCTTTGCTCCGAGGCGTGATAAAGTTTCGTGGGAAATGAAAGAAACGTAAGGTCGATCCACGCGGATCCACGGAACGGTGATCGGTCGTATGTTTCGGAGATTGATCGCAATGCGGGTCGATTACCTAAGATTAATGGAGTTAAACATCGTGAGTACGCATGTACTATAGCGAATGTACTGCTTGAACGGAATCTCGGGATTTGTGTGTTCATGACAAATTCGATATTGTGCTGTGGTATAGAAATTATGTCTAACATTATACAGGGTGGTCCACGTAACTTCTGCACCTCGAATAACTTTTAAAGTATGCGTTGCACGAAAGAATGTCATATACAAAAGTTACATGGTTTAAAATGGTACACTATGTAGTGTGTTAATTTTTTTTATAGGTGGAGGCGTTTCGGAGATTTGAAAGTCAACTTTGTTTTTTTAAATGGAATGATATGTTTTTTCAGTCATCATGAAATAGTACGTTTCAAGACGAGTTCAATGACCTATGACTCAAGTTCATTCAAGGTCAAACTTGCTTGAATATTAAGTAACTATAATTCAAAGTATGTAGTGTTTGGTATCATTTTAATCAGAAAAATGGGGAGGATCGGCCGTTTTCATTTTCGATTTTTTTTTAAATCTTTGCTATCGTATTTGTGAGATTTTTCTGATTAAAATGATACCAAACACTACATACTTTGAATTACAGTTACTTAATATTCAAGCAAGTTTGACTTTGAATGAACTTGAGTCATAGGTCATTGAACTCGTCTTGAAACGTACTATTTCATGATGGATAAAAAAACATATCATTCCACTTAAAAGAACAAAGTTGACCTTCAAATCTCCGAAACGCCTCCACCTATACAAAAAATTAACACACTACATAGTGTACCCTTTTAAACCATGTAACTTTTGTATATGACATTCTTTCGTGCAACGCATACTTTAAAAGATATTCGAGGTGCACAAGTTACGTGGACCACCCTGTATTATGAGCGTGTGAGTAAACGAAATAGTAACTATTCTTTATAAAAAAAAAGTCTGTTGTCACACAATAGATGTGTACAGTGCGAATTTGGAATTTCGCGATTTTGCAGGAGTCACCGAGCAAGAGAACTTTTTGCTTTTGATGCAGTGTGTATTTCGATGGAGCTACGTATGTACAACACGATCGTGACGAATTGAGTTTTGTGATAATAATTTTTGAATAAGTTAATGAGTTAGAATGAGTCGGTAGAATAGATTGGGCGAGAATTGAGAGTGAACTTTTAGAATTATGAGTTGTGAATTAGATTGAACTTGTAGAAAGTATATGAGAATAAGAGTGAGGCGAAAAGGGACGCAGGGTTTTAAGGACCTTAGGGAAAGGAGTGGGAGAAGGATGACGGAGTTTGGGAGTCGAAGGTCGAAATAGGAAAATAAGGATTTTGAACTTGGAACGGTGATTCTGAGATGAGTAATGATAGTGGTAAAGGTATTATTAACCCTTTCGCTACGGAGTACTTTTCCGCGAGTCTACTAACACGGTACGAAGCAGTCCCGGAGCGGACGAATAACATTTAATGGCTAGTGGCGTAATATAAATAATTACTTCTTTTTTGAAGTTGAAATGCATATAATATATGGAAACTAAAAACTTGTGGTATTTAAAAAATATCCAATTACAAAATATAAACTAGTAATTAATTCTTCGTTTGAAATTTCGACGGGTGACTATTGTCACAGATAGTACCCAGCCAGTGTCAGGCGGCGGGTGACTATAGTCTCCAGTAGTATCGAAAGGGTTAATACTAATCGAAGGGTCGATGCATTACGTGTGATTAAATCAAGCAATGACGATAGATAGTAACAAATACGTGTAACGGAGACAGGAGAGATAATTTAGTTAATCAGTGGCATAAGATCTCTATATTATATATAGTACTATTGAAAATCGATACTTCACTACTGTCGAAGACCTAATAGCCATACCACCTATTTGCATATCCTGATAATATTTGGATAAAAAAGCTTCCAAGTGGTAAACGTGTTGCTCGTACAGTCATATAGTAATATCCAGCAGAATGTAATAATTCATACAAATTTCTTTATACATAATTAACAACGAAATTATACTCTATTATAACTTTGAAATTAATATTAATCTCCGGCCGTTTCGCGTATCCCGCCGATAGCAACAGCACGTAATCCTCCTTGCATAGTAATCCTCTCGCATTCGGATAACCATAATGAAACATTGAGCTTAATGTAACTTAAAGCTTAATGTTCTTGCGTATATTATATATTATACACAAATCTTTGCGGTATAACTAGCCAAAATTACAATCTCGAGTAATTGGCCAGTATCCTGCTGGATTCGTACGATCATCGCGAAACAACGGGCCTTATAAGTATTAATTCGCACTAACGGTCGTACAATGTATCCTAATTAATACAGAAATCTTTCGAGTACGATATGAGCCGTCCAGTGCACAAATCGATTAACTCCACTTTTTGAATTTTTGTGAATTTAAGTCTCAAAGCACTTGATTGAATCTTAACTTTTTATGTTTAGAATAAATTTTCGTAATAATAACGATTAACACCATTAAATGACGAAGTTTGTTTGGCCATCGAATAATAAATAATTGAATTCAGAAGTCAATCTAATTAATTCCAAGGCTATTCCACCTTATTCATTTTGCACTTCGTTAGAGGAAAGCTAAATGCGATTATATATTCTACAATACTTATTTGTATTTATATTTTGACGGGAATTTTGAAAAGGAGTGTATACTATTTCATCACGTTTCTCCACTTTAGATTTTATGGAGTTAATCGATTTGTGCACCGAACGGCTCATATAATTAACCGAAATTTTACATGGCATTGTTAAATTTTCCGTGTTTTCCAATCTAAAATTAATATTAATCTCTAATGACTCAAGTATTCTGCCATGTAATAGCGGTACGGATTTAATCGTCCTTGCACAGTGACCCTATCGATACTTGAACGAGGATAGTGAAATATTGAACTGTCAAGTGTGCCAGGAGGTATAGGATACTTGAGTTGAGCAGGAACTCGGTGAATGTATCAGACGATAGTTTCATTAATGAGAGATCAATAGAGGCCTATAACCGTGTGCCGACTGCTACTTAAACCGCAGGATCGCTCTCGCACTATTGCTGGTCTCTGTTGCGCATAATTTATTATTATCATTACCTGCTTCGCATGGAATTCATTAGGTACTGATTAGCTCACCTATTAATAGTGATATCGTCGAATTTTCGGGAACCCATGCGGATTATTGTCCTCCGGAATAATACAGTCGGATCGGAGATCATTGATTATCTGAAATTATATCGTAGCTGAATTTCCTCTTTTTTTATACTGATTTTAAGCGATGAGAGATCATAATTAACTCTCAATGAAATGGCAAAAAAGAACGTTTGATCGTGTAGAATATCGCCGTGTATTTAATTAGTAGCTGCGAAGAGCACGGGAATAATGAAATAAATAGCGCAGCATTAATGAAAATCAAGTAAATATTCGGCTTCGGAAAGATATTGATGCTACAATGTTCTGCAACCTGGTAAATTCAGTTTAATTTAATGCTCGGTATGGAATTTAATAATGTCAGGTTTAAATAGTAAATGATGTTATATAATTTGTATTTTTACATGTAAATATATACGATTGAATTCTTATATTTTTGTCAAAAAATGGAATTCTTATTGATCTTAATTTATCTCTTCTGACAATTCGTACAGATATAAAATTATGTCTGTGATTTTGAGATTCGTTAATTTTTTCAAATTTTTCACTCCAGTGTTCTGTAGATCCTATAATAACTTATGTCGTCAAAAAACACTAAATATCCAGAGGTTCGGAATATTATCAAATTAATATCACTTAGCCAACAATTGATTGGAAAAAACATCCGAACCACAAAAGGGTCAACAAATTGTATTACTCCTCTTTTTCATTAATTTTGTACCAATCCCGATATCAATAACTTTACCAACATCCCCGTACTCTCAATTTCGCCTTTGTTCATCAACAAAGGCAACCAGCAGCGCTTATTTTTTATTATTTATTCATAAAAATCAGTATCCAACAAAAACTCCACAACGTGCGAGCCGTTTACAAAATCCTTTTCGGTCCACCACAATTTCCAAAATCATCCCAAACAACCTTTCACTTAAAAATCCAATTCCGCCTCTACAAATCTCCCCAAACACGTCAAGTTCTACAATTTTAATCGTCCCTTTACACTCATTCTATCAACCCCACCATTCACCAATCCGGAATACGATATCTCGCCGTTCCTCTGCGCGTTTTCACGGCGCATCGCATCAGTCACCGATAAATCCGTAAAATTGAAACCCCACATCCTCCCCTTCATCCCGGAAACGTAAAACTCCCGGCTAACAGAGAGAACTCGATTCGATCGGATACCTAAGCGATTCTTTCCGTACGTTCACATATTACCAGGAGGAATCGGTGGGCGCGACTGAAAACACAAGTGTACAAGTCCGTCGAACACGGAGGGCGAGGATGCGAAACGGAAGAGGGAGGAAGAGTAAGGGTATATCTCAGCCGGTGCCATTTTTCAGTGGCTGGTGAAAAATCACAGTGAAACGATAGCCCGCATTCCGTTGAGCTCGTCTTGGCCCCGACTCGATTCTCGGTCGCACCTATACATGGCGGGCCGTGATCCGAGAAAAATGGGCCGTGAAAATGGACCGGAAGGGGGAGCGAGCACGCCGACTCCGTGATTAATTTTTTTTCCTTTGTCTTTCTTATCTGCCCCGAATGAGTGCCCCGGGCGGCGTTTCGGCTCTCTGGGATCCGCGGGGGAAAACATTCCGGCATGTCGAAAGCATCGATTTTCCGAGTTTCCATGGTAGACTGTTCGTACCATGCTACGCGCTCCATCTAATTAGCCTTTGTCAATTAGGAGAGCCTGTACACTGAAACAGTTACTGTGGACTGTTTTCTGTTTTATTTAGGATTTCGGCGCGCCGCGGCGCTGCGTTGACGTATTGCGCGTGGAAATTGGCTTTTTTGAGGAAACTGAAATGTCACGGTGGGTGTGTATCTTTTTTTGGGTCTTCTTTTTATGGTTGGAGAAGCTTAGGTATAGTTTTCCGTAGGTTTCATTATTTGGTGATTTTGTTACAGCAGTGATATAATTACGACGGTGATTTAATTTTTCTTTATTATGTAATCGATATTTGATTATAGTAGAGTGACGAATTTGGGTAGGTTTGTATAATAGTTTATCCTAGACTTCTTTACTTGGTGGCACTGTTACTTTATCGATATAGAGGTGGCACAAATTTATTTTTAATTTATTAGGCAATCGACATTGGAATATAGTAGGATTTGGTAAGTTCGTGTTTTGTAGCTTGTCGTAGATTTCATTCCTCGTGATTTTATTACTTTTGCGATACGTCAATGAAAGTGATTTATTTTTTGTTTATTAAGTAATCGACATGTGATTACAATGCAATTTGTCGAATTTTGATAAGTTTACAGCTTACTGTAGACTTCATCATTCTGTGACTTTATTATTTTAATGGTATAACGGTGAGAATAATTTATTTTTAATTTATTAAGCAATCGATATTTGACTTCAGTCGAATTAAAAACGAGTTGTTTCGTAATTGGTTTCCTAAGCACGAAAGACCTCGTGAATGATAGGTGGGGTTTTAACAGAAAAGGGATGAAACCGTATAACAATTTGTAATTATCAATTTGTTAACTGGACGTTTGCGAATGTGTACAGAGATATTTCGACGAATTTAGATTGAATCTATTCGTGTGGGATCGTAAATAGATTTCGATTAAATGCGTACGTACAAAGATATTTCTGGCTGATCGAATAATCGTATTAATGTTTCATTCTGTCTATTCAGATGGAATTCAATTTTGACAGAGTTCGAGGAATTGAACAGATGGAGAACAATGGCGAGATAATGGGACTCCCAATTTTGTTGTAATTTGAATTGTGATTAATACTTAATATAAATGTAGGAACGGGCGGTGCAGAGGTATGTGATGAACGATACACCGATTCTATTTCTGCGATAATATATTTAAAAATGAATAGAAAAAGGAATTAATAATAATACAACTCTCATGCGAAACACTTCTAGCTCACTCGATCGTTCGTCGCCGATTGATCTTCATTCACTCACGCACAACTCTCTCATTCTTACGCGCATTGTTTCATCTGTTCCGACTCCAACGATAATATTTCACCACACACACGATCCACTCACGCACAGACTCCTAAATAAATGTACAATATGCAATTCAGAATATACATATCGGTGGTTTCTGCCATCACTTTAATTCTGGCCCGTTAAGCATTTTAAATACCGTGAAAATTATTAAAAATACAGTTGCGTTGCTAATAAATTTATCATTTGTCTTCAATCATCGATTGTGATCTTCAATCGGAGAATCAAGTATTTAAGGTAATTTTCTCTAATTGCAGGAAGAGATTTTGATTTTAATCCCAAATGCTTTTAATGAATAAGTGACGCAAGCAATAACCAAATCACCCAGTAAAATGGAAATATTGAATATCGTTGGGAACAATATTCAATAGAAAGTTAATTGTTACGAACTCATTAATGATTTGGATCAATTTATTTTGGTTCATTTGCATAATGAATAATACATAATTAACGAAATGCTTATTGATTTTCAGTAGCGGGCAGGACACTTTGAAGTGCAGTAACATGCACTTTTATAATTGTAAAAGTCTGTTTTAGAAATATAGATATACTGAGGAGGATAAACACAATTTATTTCACAAAGAGTAACAATAATTAACCGCAGTTATACATGTTATGATACAATTATATAATGAATTGCTTGTGCTTTTTAAATGCTAAATTATCCACCAGAGAGAAAGAAAAGTAAAACTAGCGGAAGTTCCTCCCTCAAATACAGAATTCGAGAGGAAAATAAACGCATTTTACAATTTGTGAACAATAGATGATTATTCACACTTTTATACGTTATAACATAATTATACAACGACTAGCTAGAAATTTTTAATTTCATATAATTCTCCATTGAAATCCATGGAAAACAAACGATACATTTTCCCCCGAAACAATTAGTATTTCACCTTTAGCAATTAACGCATCGCGACTTTAATCGAGTCTTTCATTAAACAGATATTCTCGGATAATATTCTCCGATCTTCAGGGATTCAGATTCCTCTTTCAAAGTTGGAAACAATAGCTATTTCTCTTAAACATTTTGCCCCGGCGCGCCGCGGCCGCCAATCATAGGTTCACTCTGAACCTTTCTTTTTCTTGTTCACCCGAACGATAATTGCTATTGGCTTCGATATTTTTACCCCGTACATATTCCCACGACCCACGTAATCATTCTTTATCTCTGATACAAATGTGCCTCGTTCTGCTATCGATTACGTGGCATCGTCTGCGCGTAGCAAATTTACCGCAAAACTAAAACGGTACATCGACGCCATAATTCACCAGTCGTGCATGTTCCCCACGGTTTCCCATCTTCCGTACTCGGTTTAGGTAAGTAAACTTCCTTAGACATCCTTAGACGAAACTTCCTCGAATTCCTCAGCTTCATCACGTTTCCATCGCGCAAGGTCTCCAGCAAAATTATTTTACCCCTGTAGTGTCATTTACACGAACGAATTTTGTGTGAATGGTATACGATTTGTTAAGAGTAATTTTGTTTTCTACTCTGATTTTAGCTGTGTTCTTTTTTGAGAATTGTATCTTTATTTCTTGACCTTCCTGCCCTTATTTTTAATGTAAATTAAAATAATCACTCACTTCTCCCATTATTTCTATTATCTTCCATTCTCCAACAATCTAGCCTCAACTTAAACATTGGAAACGTCTTTCCTAGCCTTACCTGCAAATATCAACAATTAAATGATCGATAGCACCATGATTGGCTGCCGATTTATTTATTCATTACTCGGTTTGCCTCTTTAAAACAAATGACTTCTTCTAAATACCAACAGAAATTAATTTCCCTCCAATTATTGCAAAAAAGATCCTCCTCCACTGTTAAAACTTACTCACAAAACTCTCCAACCGACTGCAAAGTCTGAAACCCGACATTAACTAATCACTGCGCAATTCAAATATCATCACTCTCTCACCTCGAACTTTCCCACCCTTCAACATCCACCCGCGAAAAGCCATCGCCAACTCGACAACTCACATTCCACAGCATTTCAAGGATAAAGTCACGAAACGTCCAAGAACTCCTCGGGAACGTCGTGCAACGTCGTCAGAGTACTTCCTCCTATTCTTCCTCCTCGTGTGTCCCGTAGCACTTTGTGCAATTTGTCACCGAGCTTCGTCTGCCCGTTGGCCGTATACACCTCGACGACGTGTTTGTTCGCGCGTTTGCACGCGCATAAATACGCGCGCACGTAGCCGGTAAGCCGCAGTTACCGGTCTCGTATGGTGTTGCACACGCGATCGTAATGGGAGTCCCCGTATGCCGCAGCTGCAGAACCTGCAGACCCTGCAGACCTCGAGAGTTTGGCTAGAGTCGCGCGTGTTTGCAAACTACACGAGCTAGAGCGCATTTGGTGCATCTGCACAATCTATATTGTAGTACAGCCATGATCGTCACGGTCACCCTTTCCTCTTAGCATCGTAAGCCTCGTGGTCATCGTCTTTTCACGAATGTGATATTCGTGGGTATAGGAAGGGTGGGAGAAGAGAAAAGGGATGAGGTTGGGGCGAGATGGAAATGGAGGCTGGCGGGTGGATTCGAAGTGTATCTTAACCCTGTTACGAGCCGGGCGAGTGGCAGTACGAGACCGAATGCATTACCACAATTTTTGTTGCGAGAGCTAAGAATTGCAACGAATTGGGTAATAATATCCAGGGAATTATATCCGGGGACCGGACTAACCTATAGCCTAACTATAGGGTCGCCGTATGCCCGTTAACACTAGGTTTACGGGACTGAAATCTGTTACACTGCAATATATTAAATAAAGACTTTGGAAAAAGAGGGATCAATCGGCAAAGCTGATAATTCGTTAAGTAATTTTTGTATTGTAAAATACACGTGAAATATCTACTGTACCTCTTCTCTATATATTTGAGAAATATTTATCAAAAAAGTAAGAACGCGTCAATTTGACGGCATCCGTAAACCTAGTGTTAATAACGAAAGAAACCTCGCGGTACTTTCGCGCTAGTATAGCGGATAAGTCCCGTACCAAAGAATACGGGGGTACCGCCACTAGCTGGTATAAAGGAAAAAGGACATTGTTGCAATCCGTAGACTCTTTTAACGAACACCCGTAACTTTAATTTTAAAGATCTTATTGACTCCGAGCGGTAAGAGTGAATAAAGGAGATCGTTGCTCAGTTACGTGAAGATTAAAGGAAGTAAAATGAAAATAACTAAGCGTTTGAAATATCACAATGTGAATGTAAACGTATATTAACAGTTATAATCAAAAGTGGTTCAATAATGCAATTACAAAAGTTGATTCTTAAATCTAAACTTTGCCGAAATTCACGCGTCGGTTCGCGGGGATATTCTACGTCTTATACTTACAACAGTCAACGTTTTATAGAAGTCGTGACTTTGAACTTTATGTACGCTAGGTAACAGTATGACGGTTTAAAGAATACTGGATCCGAGGAGTCAAAATGCGTCTCGTTTATATAGGACTTAGTCCTGGGAAAATCTGTCAAAAAATGAGTGGAGGTGGTAGGAATTTGGAAGGGAGTTTAGGGCACCAAGATGGCGTGGGAAGAATCTGGAGATTATAAAAATGTAACTTGCTTACACCAGCCACGAGGGTGGTGGTCCTGTGTACAGTGATCTTCCTGTGGTTTCCTAAGTGGCCTACTGATATATTTTCTAAGTGGTCGACTGGTATTAAAAATAATTGCGGAAATAAAAATGTCTCTCGGATTTTTAACATTCCGTAGAATTGACTGCAATATTAATATTACAGAAATAATTTGATCGTCTCGTGAACGACTGATAATTGCAATTTGATGGTCATTGGAGAACTTCAACATTTTAGATTTCATTTATCTCGTCACGTGTGTCACACGTTATTGTAGGCTAAGGGGTTAATGGCGGAGATGTCGCGAAAATGCTTGTGAACGTAGGGGATGATACTTCTTGGAAGGAGATGGAGGTAGATTGGAATAATTCATGAGCCAGTAAGTTCTAGGGTCGTTGGTAGTGTGGTGAATGTAATAGATTAAACGATTGTGGTTCCAATTATTTTTTTCATTTATTGTTGGTTTGTGTTATTCTTTTTTTACTAATTTTTTACGGCTTTAACTGTTATGGCCTTTCCACCTAGAATCTATTGTTTGAGGTGGGTTCGATCCACCGGGGCTGTGATATGTACATACGTATCCCGTGGGATAAATTTCTCAGCGGTGATAGACGAGTGACATTTCTTAGTCTGAGTTATTAATTATTTTCCGACAAAAGAGTTATACAATGATAGCGAATATAATAAATAAAAATAATGCCACAATAAAAATATATCTAGGTTCGAGGGACCACGTGGTTGGCATGCCTGCTCTAAAGGATCAACGGCTATTCTAATTATTACTTATCGTGTTATTGCTAAATGATCTAATTGCAAACGAAGAATAGTAGTTTCGAAGACGGATATGTCAAGAAAGAAAATGCTGTAATTAATTGTATGGAAATTATTGTTACAAAATTATACATGATCTCTAATATTTATGGGGAGGTCTGCGTTATATGGCGAAATGCTCTAGACTGATTGTGAGAAATAATTAATAACGAGCCCACACGAGGTCAACTCCCTCGCACGATTATTATAATTTAATTACTTCTCTTTCAATGGGCCCATGGGGTATTCAAATCGGGACTAGTAATCGGACGAGAGTTTGATTTATTATACCGTTCGCTTTTATCTTCGACGCATGAAAATTCAGCTCTAATTCGTTCCGGTTTAATTAGACCGCGAACAAAATGACCTTTGACCGGCAGCTGATATGCGTATAATTATCGATTTTATGAAATACGTCGATGCTTTGTTACCCACCATTCCAAAACGGCATAAATACATGGGTGCAAAATTAAAAGAATGAAACGGCACTAATTGGCAGCAATTCACTGGCTCAGATATCTCCTGTCTATTTTTTCTGTAGCCGGTTTTTGAAAATTTCGTTTAAAGGGAACGAAACTGCAAAATTTAACGAGTGTTCCATAGTGTAGAGATATCGAACGGAGATGAAAACATTGCTACAGTGAATGCAGACAAATTGTGATTTTGGAAAAGTCAGCGCTATCTAAAAACCTTTTCTATTTTCTTCTTTCTCTTTATAGTTAGTCACACTACAAAGTGGGTATAGGAAAAAGTATGATGCATCCTTTATAACGGAAATAAAAGAACGTTGCTATAAAATGGGGTATTTTCAGGATAGAAGCACCATAGGGTGAGATGTTCCATTTTTTGTTACAATAACCATGAACAATTGTCTTCTTTCAGCCGTAGTTAACATTACTTTTGATGATAAAGTCAATCTCATTTGCAAATCGTATATCGACAAAACAAATTGCAATATTAAAATAGATTTTTATAAATATTCTAACATTAAATAGATTGTGCAGTTTTAATATCGCGTTACGTTAAACGGACTTCAAGATATAATTAAATTATGTTTATACACACTTTCAATTATTTTTTTTTAAATTTTGTAAACTACAAACATTATGCTGCAAATCACCCGAAGTAACCCTTTCATATTTCTGTAGCTTCTATTACTATTTATGAAAGTTATAAAACAAAAACATGCTAGTGTGGTGTTAAAAATATTTAAAATATTATTTAGCTGCCTCGTTGGATAAAAGTTATCGTTACGTATCGTAACTTCTCAGGCAAAACAAATAAATGAATGTAGTAAACATATTACTCATATGGTTATAGAGAAATTAAGTCTGCTTTGCAACGTTTACTCGCTCGCATCGTAAACGCGTTTGTATTTTAACCCTTTTAGTGCCGGACGACGATATATCGTCGTTAGCAATACTCCTGACGACGACCATCATGGGATTATTATTTAGTTTTGTCATATGATATTAGTAATTTTATTACAAACAATTGAAAGTCCACAATTTATGATTTATATTAAGCGTTCGATATCTAACTGTGACTGCAGGCCGATTTCTTTTCTTTGTGACCACTGTTTATAATAGACAACCGATCTTTCCATTTTTCTTAGCGATATTAGATAAATGTTTTTATACAATATTTAAGAAATAGTGAAATGCATTTGTTATTAATTTAATCAATTTTTCTAGTCGGCACTAAAAGGGTTAACATTTTAGCATATGGTAGAAAAACCAGCAGAGTATCGAAGGGGAAATGAGATGATTTACATTGATCAAATTCAACGTACTCGCATGTAAAGAAATCCTTATGTAAAAATAGAGAGATACGCGCGCTGAGACGTCCTCGTACGATCAAAGGCAAAAAACGTTGCTTAAAAGGAAGGGCTTGTAGAATTTCCAATGAAATGAGACTTTTAAGTTTCCCGGGTGAAATTTGCAGACGTACAGGAATACGAATTCGAGATACACTATTCGGTTAAGCAGCTTAGCTTGATTTAAAGTGTACTCGATTTACTTTCGTATCCGACGAAGTCCTGCTCGACAATATGCGCATGTGCTCGATAAAAAGCGTTAAAATTGAAATCGTAGAGAAAAATTCGAAAGCGCAAAGCAGTCGTCCCCCTACGCACATTTATCACCCGGGATGCAGCCGGAATCGGTTAAATAATCCGGACGGCAATTATTTAAACGTAAACACATCAGATTAGAGTGTTAATAAAACAAATTCTAATTAGAGGCTTGTCTATAGAAAGTAATTAAATTTCATTGCAATTAATATCAAGTTAAGTCAATTAAACTTGACGAATTACAAACATAAAGATTCATGTATTTTTCGTATTTCAAAATTGCTAAAAGTTAATATTTCATACAAACCGAATAAGTTCTCGTTTAAAATGGAAAATCTACAACTTGTTTCAAATTTTTTCCACCAAAGAACACAATTTCAGTGAATTTTTTTTTAAATAAGGGTTTTCGAAGACCCAATGCACGAATTATTTTTAAATTAAGAAGGAAGTGTATTTATAACAGAATGCACAGTGAAAGGTTACATACGTTAAATACACAAGAACGAACGAATAAATTCACGTGAGAGGAATCGTTTCGTATTTCACGGAAGAACAAGCGAAAAAATCGGAAAAGGACATGTACATTACGGAACATGTAAGCCGCTCATTGGTATTTCTTGGTGAAATGCTCAGTTGCTCAAGGCAAATCGAGAATTCTCCCTGGGCGCCTGTAAGTACCGTGAAAAATAATTCAAAACACATGGCAAAGTGATGAAACAGCTAGGTATCTCGCTGGAAAATAAACGTACGCAAATAAATCTCTCCTTTTCACAAACACCGAGCACAGACGTGTTCGCCTATAACGTTACGAAGAACGTGAATAAAGCAACGAATATTTCCGTCGAAGTACGTGGTATACAAGTATCTGGTTCAAAGAGAATTATTAATGACAGAAATATTCCCAAGTATCCTGTATACTCGTTGTACCGATATTAACACTACAGACTCAGACATATCGAAAGCAAGAATGCAAATGTCACTTACGTTTTCTCGATTCGCTGTGTTAAATGCAAAATTAATAAAAAGAGAAAGTAATCTGGAAATAATGCATTAAGAGGTTGTAAAATAATATCGAAGTTGTTGGTTCATTCTTGTAATTTCTTCTAAAATTAATTATTAGGGAACGTTAATATATATTTAACACTAGAACTACCAAACCTGTCAAAATGACTGGTACACAATTTTTTCCAAAAATTCTCCAAGATTATGGGACAGTCATAGAATAAATATTCTACGTCCATCTCATAAAACATAAATTACCGAATCGATCATCTCTTCCACCTCTGAATTCTCCTTTTTTCAAAGTACTTACTCAATATATTTAAATATAACAGATTTAACGCCGGTAGTTCTAGTATTAATAATTGTCCCTTAGAAGCCTGCTTATACTGGAAAATGTTATTTAAATTGCAGTTCAATTTTAATTCATTCCAACTGTTATCTCAATCCGAGACTGCCTTCTTATATCCGTTGGCTATTTAATAACAAAGTATTATAAATAAACTGTTCCCCAGTAATATTTTACCCAGTCTACGCAACCTTTAGTCACCTCATACGTACCATCTTTCTTATTTCCTAAAACTGTGCTGGAATCAGACATCATCCAGCAAGCAAAGCTACCCGAAACGAGCACCATGTTTAAAAATCGTCCACGAGATTCAACAACTTGTTATATTAACAATATTTTCACAAAACGCCGAATGTTAACCTGGCAGTTCCATCTCTCGAATATCATACCGTAAATCCGTCAAATCGACGTTATCGTCGAATTAACGGCATTCGCATTTAAAATTGCGAAGTTTCACGTATAAGACGGTGTCGCGAAATAGGAGAGATAGAGAGTTTCTCCTCTGTCGTCCCGATAGTTCAAAAACGAGCCCGTAGAGGAAAGCCGAGGGAGACGTAGCCCAAGACAGGGAAGCGGAAAAAGAGCTTAACTCTCGTCGTTGCGGCGGAAAGCAGTAAAACGTTGTAGCGAGGGTTCGTTAAACGCGGCTTCGTTGCCTGCCAGGTATCCTGCTGCATTTTCCTTTACTTTCCTCGAGGTTTTTACGAAGTGAGAGAGGAGCTGGCCGTAGGAAAACGCCGGAAGTCGATAATCGCTTGTCGTGAATTCAAAATTACATAGGGATATTCCGACACGGTGCGTTTAGGTGGAATACAATTTGAGGGTGATAATATTCTACGACGTCGAGCATTTTTCCTCAGCAGGGCATAATAATATCGGGTAGAAGGTATTACGGCGGATGCGATATTTTTAGATTTTTCTTTTTCTCTTCCTTCCCTTTTTCATTGATCTGTTTCTTAATGGTAGAAGATGTCCTTAACCCGTTGCCGCAAATGACGGCTATAGCCGTCCGATCTTTGAGGATATGTAGGCAAACGACGGCTATAGCCGTCGTGCACATTTTAATCAATAAAAAAAGAACAGCGTTAGTACGAAGTATACTAACGCATACACTTGTTAATTATTGAGTAATACATCGAAAAAAAAAGGTATAGCATGCCATACAGCATATTAATTGTTCTTTTATGCGTTTTCTCATGCTTTTCCGCTTCGGACAAAAAAAAAATGTGTTTCTGAGCACGATCGTCAAATTAAAAGTGTGCGGCAACGTGTTAAAACATGGTTTGACTTTTAAGTATGTGGAAATTTATGTTAGTAAATCTTTTGCGAAGAGAAAAGTTGATATTTTTGGAATGGTTTTCTATGTTTATTTCCACGTTATTTTCAAACTTTGTGTTTCAACACTTTGTGATCCAGCTACAATGTATCAGTGCTCTGGTACAACAAGTGTATATATTTTAACTACTAGTTGTACTTTCAGTTAAAATACCACCAGAAAATCCTAGAAATAGGCAACCTGCAGGTACTAATATTCCATGGATCCTAAAGTGTTAAAATTCTGTGTTTGACACCAGCATAATACCGGATTGTCAAGATTCAATTTTTCATTCCTACTCATGAAGTAGAGAGGTATTGATATAAAAAATGAAAGAAACTTTTACTTTTGCATTTGAAAAAAAACAACGCGCAGTGCTATTTTATCAATAGTGAGAGCGCAGTAGAATTTATAAGTGAACACACATTCGTGCTCATTTAAAGAAAAAAACCTTGCACGTGTAAGAATGTGTTTATACCTTCGGAAATACGATTTGCCCCATTCAAAACCTATTCCTTTCATAATATTTTTCTGCTATCATATGTTCGATTCCTGGTTCACGTTCATCTGCCGCAATTTCAATGTAAAGACGACTTATTCTTAACAGTAAACCTAACAAAGCAGACAAAATGACCGGTTCTAATTTTTTTTAGATTCGCCAAATGAATCGGGGAGCCATGCAGTAAATATTCCACTTTTATCTTATAAAACCTAAATCACTTAATTCATCATCTTTTTCACCTCATGATTTCTCTTTTTCCAAAGTACTTCTTCAGTATACATATTTAAATGTAATAGATATAGCGCCGATAATTTTTGTGTTAAAATTAGGATCAAAGGGAAATGGAGAACAGACCGAATCATTGATATTTCCTGCAACATTTTCGCAAATTTCCGACTTAATTAACGCAGAATTTGTATCCAATTAACACGCAAGATGCACATACATCGTACAAGGCAAGTTTGGAAACTGATACACTCCGATTTTGATGAAACTTTAACATAAATATTTATTAGACATATCTAACAAGATAGCTGTACTTTGTTTGTGCCCATTTTAAACTTTCAGAGAGATATCACCCCCTTTGTCCGAACCGCCCTTGCTATATGCGTGTTTACAAGTCACAAACAACAAAAGATATCAAAGAATGGTTGAAATAAAAGTCATAGTGTTTCTTGAGATCTATAAAGTTGCATGGACATTTTTTTGAAAAAATAATTTTCTTTGAAAAATCGAACCCTTACCCCTCTCTTTTGAAGAACTTTATGTTTCTTTTCAAATTAATAAAGGCATCGATTTATTACAAATTCAACGATGCACTATACAATTCTTGTAGTATCAGAAATTTGCCGGCGTGTACTCTAGGCTAGAATTAAGATAGATTAGGATGTAGGAACAACTAAAATATAACGGGACGTTTACAACTTTATTTATGACTGCACGAACTGACGATATGACGCACGATGACGGGTAGACGGAAGGACGAAAATGGATGTCTTGAGAGAAAACGGTACATAAGGGAAAGGGCACGTGGCTGGCAGGCCCAGAAATTCTCAGGGATGAGGCCCAGCGGCCGGAGTTTACGCGCACTGGGATGGGAGTACCGTTTTTCCCTCGAGTGACGGTATACTGAGGGACCAGAAACAAGGCACTTGGGGGATAAAAGACGGATGGAGACATCCCTCTCCCTCACGCATTTTCGATTTTGACGCACTATTGGCAAGAGAGACCCGGACATTCATTGCGTCATCATGTGAACGACGAAAGGAGTGTTTTATTTTCGGTTGTCATTCGTCGATCTCAGGTTTCCAGGACCGACATGGCGGGGATAGGCGGTGCGAGAGCAATCTCCCCTTCCGTCTCACGTGCCTTGTTTCTGGTCCCTCACTTTACAGGCAGGGCAGATAAAGACGAACGAACAGGATTGCGGACTATATAGGCACGACGAAAATGAAACGGACACACTCTTTTGAACGAAGAACGGAGACAACGAGGCACGATTTTTCCGAAATACGAGTTTTACGGAGAAAACCAGGACGCGACGCTGTATAATTTTAAAGTTAGAGATAAGTACGATCCCCAGAATTGACACTCAGCCGCTTGTTCACTATAATCCTACATTGTTTTAGTTATTGCGTTGGAATTATCAATTTAAGTTTTAGAATTTTTCTGTATTGACAGTTAAACCGATCTGTACTTGCAACGTTGATAAGATTTTTGATGAGATCCATTTTTGCATTCCTTTAACATGCCGTTTACATAATTTTCAAATTAATTTTTGTCTAACCCAGACAGACAGACAAACAGGCCAGAGGTATCTTCTTAAGTATTATATGTTTAATAAACATTTATTCAAAGTTTCAGCAAAATGAAAGTGTATCGGTTCCCGAACTTCCTTTGTTAGTAAAAATAATTATGCTCGTAAAATGAAGAACGCATGTGATCTTAATCCTTTTTTTTGCTATCACATTTCCGAAACCTTATACGAAGGAAATCTCTTTCCATTTGACTTCTGCGCGCGTATCTTCATTAAAATCTTCTATAGAAGGGAGCCGGGGAATTGTAAGATAAGTCGGATAGCCCGCCTGGATGCATTTTCCTTGTTTCGAGCCCCTCGCAAGGTTTCTTCTTTTTCGTTTTGCCTTATAAAAAATTATGGTGAATTAAGTGTACTTTTCGTTAGTGCTCAACGTGAAATGCTTAAGTTATTTAAAGAATTACGATTACAACTTTTATCAATTTCGATATTATATATTTCTCGACCTCAATTTAGAATCGATATCAACTTTTAAAAATCCCTATTTCATTACTTCAGAATCTATAATTGCAAAACGAGTGCAGAGTCATCAAATTATTTAGAATCAAATATAAAAAAGGCAAATAATAATAATAATAATAACGTATGGATATATATTTAATATGTCTTAATGTGCAATATATTTCCATTGTCAAAAAGCTAATTCTTCAACAGTCTCTACTCTTTCTTTTTTTTTATTCCTGGAACTTCCAAAGAATTCTTTCTTAACCAGTAAATAAAATATAAATAAATAAATATATATTAATATATCGGAATGATAGGATCCAATGCAGACTAAAATGATGCATTTTTCACTGAATTAAAAAAAGCATCACACGGAAAGTATTTTCCGCGCAAGTCGATGGACGAATATGTATTTAGTCACTTTTTCCCGTCGATGAGAAAAATCTTTCTCTCCACTTTTAGCCATTACCGGCGAAATAACTTCCACTTTCGTCGAGAGTTAGCATCGACGGGATCGTTACGACGCGTCGTAGCTCGTAATTAAATCAACCCACCCTCCCCTCCCCCCCTATATTTTCTTCCCTTTTTTTCCCCGCTGCTACGTACGCGGCTCGTAAAGTCATAAAAACTGCCGGGGTAGTTTGTACCCCCGAGAATGATGGACGGTCCAATTTGACAGCAACGACGTGGCTTGTCTTTTGCGTGATTTTCGACTATGATGTTCATAAATTCCAGTCCAAAAAGTGCCAATCCGTCTTCTCTTCATCGCGCGTGAAATAACGTTATATAATGTGCGTACGTTCCGGGCATTTTGCGGAAAAATAGAGAAATACGTTTTACTGGTTTTGTTTTCGTGAGAACATTTAAAAAGACTCGATTCACTTTTCGGAGGATTTAATGGGACAGTAATAGTACCCTGAGCCGAGGAAGCTTTTTACTTGTGGATTCTGTATTATATGCGTTTTTTAACTTTTGGACATCTTTGTCCAACTAACCACGTTATATTTGCCATATTGCACGACGTGTTCAACAACATCATCTATCGTCGTAAATAAAGTTGTCCTTCAAATTGTAACATTCCCATTGACCGAGCATGATTTGTAATGTAGAATAATTATTTTGTGATTATCTCAGTAGTTACTCATTTTAGACCCTACATAGTAATGATTTTTTATGCAGAATTCGATAATTTATCAGAATTTAAAAAAAATATGGGCATTCCATTTAAAAAATGAAGGTGACCTGCACATCTCGATAAAACTGTAAAACAGCATAAAACCCATATTACTATTGAATGTCCCCTCCATAACCGTGCAACTTTGTCCAAAACATTTTTTCGCACAGTACATAATTTATGAGTTACATAGAATCGTCATGTTGCTTGACTCACCCTGCATAAAAGAAACACCGAACAAATTCGCCGTTAAACGATACCGTATCAAATGCGGACGGATTCCGCGTTACATTTATAATAGAGCAGAATTTACGAACGACACTGTACAATATAAAGCAGTGACTCTCAAACTGAGGTTTGCAGTCCTCTAGGGCAGAGGTGCAGAAATTTTGCACGCCAGAGGCGTCCTTGGAGGAGCTCCGCCTACTACTCCTTCCCGTGCACTCGAGAGCTCGCTGATTGCTTTGGCTTTCACTTGCCATGCGCGGACCTATTTCACGAGCGCAGAGGTGCATTGTGGCAACATTAGTCTTTAATCACTCGCGCTGGAAAGACGTGCCTCGCGCTGGAAAACGTGCCACGCACGTCAGTCACGGAGATCAAAACGATGTGTGTGGCACGTCGACTAAGGTTATTTGTTGAAGAACAGTTTCACATCGCACCACGTCGAGTGTAGGGTATAACAAAAGTATTGTTAGTGAAAAAGTATGCTTAGATATATCTTAAATGAAATAGGATTAATAGCTTTTAATGTTTTTATACTTCTAGCGATGGATTTGTCGAAATCGACCACTACGTTACGCCTTTCGGTGAAATAGTGTTGCATTCTCGCATGCATAATTGTAAATTAACTTCCAACGTAAGTAGTTAAAAAAACTCCGCGACAGTAGATTGTCGTCGCCGCAGCCGCCTTGTCGATACATTTTACAACCCTGTCTAGTCTATCGCTAATAAAATGCCATTTGGTTTCTACAGCACCTATAGGCCTATTCTCCTGCATCGATGCCCTTTGCCGTTGAATCGTTGGTGAAAAACCCCGTTAAAAAATAGATTACGAAAATATTTTGTAGCAATTATACATATGACCGTCCGCCTCACCGATTTCAATGATTTTTGGATATGTTGTCGGGATCATATCAATCAGTCATTGAAATCGGTGTGGAGGACGCTCATATGTATAATTACTATAAAATATTTTCGTAATTTATTTTTTAACGGGGTTTTTCACCAACGATTCAACGGCAAAGGGCATCGATTCAGTGTTATAGGCCTACAGAGAATACCAATTGCAAAAAAGAGCGCATTGGTAAAGCACCCCATGGGTAATGTGGAAACCTATTAACACTTTGCTAGCGGGAGTCTAGACAGGATTGTAAGGTATATCGCCAAGGCGCCGCGGCGGTAACATTCTTTGACGTAAGAAAGCCTGTCGTTCTGCTGTCGCGAAGTTTTCAAAATATAAATGTCGCCCCTACGCGCCACCACGGCTGTGCCAGTAGGTCCGGCCGTGGTGCCGAGACAGTGACTGTGAATCAGTAAAACCTCGGCTGTGTATGGGTGAGGTAGGCGACGCGTCTCCAAGAACGGCTCTGGCGTGCAAGATTTCTGCACCTCTGCTCTAGGGAGCCGCGAAATGATTGCTTACATCGGTTGAAATTCTGTGTTGGTTCAGGCAAAGCAGTTGCACCCATCTCATTGAATGTCCATTTGGTGGCCATGATTTGTCATTGTCTGAATAAATAATTTATTGCCAAAGAATGTTTTGGTAACTGTAGCCTATGTGTTAATTATAGTTCACTTGAAAGGGTCTGGGAGTAATCTAAAAAACAGTATGGAGACTCTCATGCAATACATCCTAAAATAGTTTAAGAACCACTGATATAAAGAATCGATGCGTTTTCGGACAAAAAACGGCAAAGTAACGAGAGAAATAACGTCGCTCGTGTGTCCAGCCGCTTAAACAGATTACGCAAAGATTACGAAGTGACCTTCGTCGGCTTTGTCTGAGCGCGAATTATGAGCCCGTACGTTACAGCTAATCGATCACTCGCGCGGATTCGATATCGCACGATGCTAACCAAGCCGGATTAACGATAAAGCTGACATGAGCCGCAGTGTGGCTTTCCGCTGTTACAGCGATACCGATTTATAATCGAGTTTTATTAAACATTCCGAAGGCTCGATTGGAAAAATTGGATGGACGATCGAAGGACTCTGTGATCGTTTTCTTTTTTTTATTCGTTGCTTATCGAGGTAGAATACTGAATTGATTTGGATTCTTTGTTTTTGGATAACCATTTGAAGATCAAAAACTGTGCTTGCAAACTCAAGTGTGGTTGCTCAAACTAAAGCTCACCCGGATTTTGACGAAATTTCGGGAAAAACTCGGAAAAGTGGCTCAAAAGCTCAACAACAACAACAACCACAGCTCCAAAGACCGTGTTTTATGAAGTAATTTTCAATTCTACTCGAAAATTTGATTGAGCTTTTAGTTTGAAGCATCACACGTGAGCTTGCAAGCTCTGATTTGATCTTCAAATGACCTTCAAGATGCCCGACAGTTATCGGCCGGCGCGTCGCGACGTCACGAAACTGTGAATTTGCTCAAATACGATCGGAGTTATGTCAAAATCGTATGAGTCCACGTTCTCGCCTATAATTTTCTCGGAAATTGTTTTTGAAGAAACACTTTGAGTATTACAGAGGCAGGATGGGCAAGACAGACAGGACAGACAGGAGACAAACAAGATTTCCCTTAAAGACAGGGCTCCCTTGATATCTCCCTTAAAGTTGAAAACGGGCACAAAGGAATTACAGCTATCTTTTTAGATAAGTCTAATAAATATTTATGCAAAGTTTCACCCAAATCTAAGTGTATCAGTTCCCAAAATTCCCTTGGAAGTACAATTGTACGTGAATGGTTAATATTACTAATGTCAGCATAGGTTTTGTAATTTGGAAGTGATAGAACTATATTAATATAAATGATTGATGATAATTATAAATTACATTAAGAGATACGTGATTTCTGTTTCTAATTTATTTATTATTTTCAATTAAGGCGCAGAATGAGAATATGCGTACACATTTTTGAAAATAAATAATTCAGAGACAATTTGTAACACACATCCCCAAACAAGCAGTGAACAATAATTCTAATATTACTGGAAAGTACAGCAATAACACATTTTTAAGGGGTTTGTGGTGGATACGGAGATAAAAGCTCAGACTCGCAATTGTGGGACAAAAGTTCAAATCCTTCTCGGTCATGTCTGGTAAATTTTTCCTATCTGACATGTATATCATCATAGCTTTGATGCATCGAAACCCACCTAAAACAGTAGGTTCCAGACGTAATGACCACAGCAATTAAAGACAGAAAGTATAAAAAAAGAAGAATGTCTGGTTCAAATATCCGTACCATAAGCATTCCATAACTGTATCACTTTACAGTGAAATCCAAACTTATTATCTCAAAAACCATACAATTAAACAATCTTCATCCCCGTCAAATGAATAATTGCACTGTATAATCCTGGAAGCAAATGTCAGCGAAAATTGTAGTCTAAATCCTCTTATAACTAATGTCGTATCCACGTTCTTCCTGCTCGCATCCCTTTTCGGATTAATTTAAAACAACTCCGTTCACCCGTTCCGGTCTATCCCGTGAACGTCGGTGAATTTACAAATTGAAAATTACCTTTGTTATCGATAGCAAAACGAAACGCACGAGCCCGAGCAATACGTCTCTTTCTCCGGTTTTTGCTTGCGCTGCAACAGAATGAAATCCATTTTCGAGAGCGAAAAGTCGCGTGGGTTTTAATTAAAGAGAAAATATTAATTTATGCACGCTCATTTCCCCTCTGGCCGTGTTTGCAATCGCTACAGACCGGACATTAATCAGTCCAACGATGAATTAAATAATACTTACGTTTCCACGCCCCGCGGAAATGCGACCGAACGATGCAATTTTGAATGAACAACGAGGCGAAGGAAAAACAACGCGGATTATACGGATCCTGGGTAACGCCTTTGTTCCTCTCTTAACAACGAGGCGTTGAAGTTTATGAAGGGGGAATAGAAACGAATCGAAGTAGAGTTTAATTCTACTTAAACTCTGCTCAACGTATTCGTTCGAGTTCTCGGATGGGGATTCGGTCGAAAGTTTATATTAAAATCTAATTTGGATTAAGCTGAGTAGATCTACGGGGTGTCCGTGATATTTGTATGTGCTATTCGTAGAATTATGGTTATTAAACCTACGTGTTGGACGTTGTTGAGATTATTTGTTAATTTGACTTGTAACAGATCTTTTTAGCTGTGAAATTGTGGAATTGGAAGTGTGATTTTTTCTGCTATTTTATCAGAATTTGAACAGTGATTGAGTAAATATTTTCGATTATATGAGGCGAAAAATATTTTTGTTTTTTGTGTATTCAAGTGGAAAGCATTCCGAGAACCATGTAAATATTATTTTTTATTTAGTAATTATTCCGATGTTTATGAATGGGACTTTTGCCGTTGTTTACACTACATTAACAAATTATTCAGATTTTCCTAACGGCTATGGATTACCGTTGCTGTAAATCCTGTTTTTGTCAACGTTTATACGCAAAATTAGTACGCGGCTTATTTATGGGATGTTTCGTACGGGAATTTATTGCGACCACAATTTTTGCCTTTCTTCATCCTGCACTTTTTAAAAAATAAATGTAACAAATTTTGTTATTCTCCATAGGACCTATTTCATGTATAATTTATATTGCTTCCCCAAAATAATACTCGTTTTCTGTTCACTTTTTCCGAAAATAACCGTGCAGTAATGGTACATTTTAATTTATGTGAATTCCTCGATCAAGTATTTTGGTAATTAAACGATTTTTTACGTGATATGACATTCTTCTGTTATCATTTATTCATTTTGCAATTAATAGTCCATTCAAATTGCTTAAAGGTAAACAAGTGAAGTCGTTTAACAATTTTCACATTTTTGACGACTAAATTCCTGATGACCTCACCACCATGGTATAAAATGTTTCATAAAAACGTTTAAAAGCATTTGTCTTTTAATTATAATTTACTTCAATTTACAGCAGGTGCATTTATTCTGTTTTTGTAACGTATACTTGCCATTGCTTGATATTAGCTAAACACACAGGAGAAATTTTCAAATTACAACAAAGAATAAAAGAAAAATTTTCCGGATTGTTCCAAAAACCGAGAAGTTTAATTCGTTAAACCAAGGATCTAATATTACAAACTAGTAATTTAGTGAAATACCCTGTTCAACTTCCGTCATGATTCACTTGCCATCCAAAGTTCGGCACGTTGCAATGCAATTTTCGAAAATCATTATTAAAATAATCGAAGTTCCCATCGCATAACAAGTACTTAATGCCAATACAGCGATCTGTGTATGTTCTCCCTTTCCTTAATTAATTGTATTGACTCTTCTTAATTAACTTTCCATTCACCGAATCGAATCCAAACATGCTCGAAATCTTACTCTTCAACATAATACTACGTTTAGGTTTCATCAAGTTCCATCAGCAGATATAAGAAAATTGGTTTTCGATTAGCAATAAGAATTTTAACGAAAAAAAATAATAGACTATCCTTCTAGGAACATTAAGCAGAATTAATTAAACGCTGCTCGATAAAATACAGCAAAGGCTTTGTCCCCGTGAATATTTTTTATTATCAAATTGTTTAACGATTCTTACGGTGCAAGAGTAATAACGAATACAGCCGTTGGAGAAAAGAAGTACACTCAAAAGTTCAATACAGCATTAGAGAAAGCAGGACCATTTAAATAATTTCTTTCATCGAAGGAGCACCGCTTTAACGTTTTTCGCAGGAAACATGTTAATTGCCGATTTAAACCTTTCCATTTATCAAGGTGAAGTCGATATTAAGTAGGAACATAATTCGAATGCTTTCACCTGCGAATGAATTGTTAAATCACGTATAGCATTTGTTTCTATCGATGTGAAGTAAATGATAAAGGTACGATAATTACGTTATACGTTAAAATGTGTTCCCTTTGAGAGACCGGTTCGAAATCCATCGAGACTTAATATCTCAAGAGGTGTGCCGTCATAAACTCGATTAAAACGAAAAATCAACGCACGAAATATCCGAGGGAAATTGCCGATATTAAAGAGCCAGATTTCAAACGTTTGAAATGCAAACAAAATCTATCTGTCCGAACAATTAGCTTTTCCCGTTCCGACCGAACGATACGAAATTGAACATTCGCCAGGGGATAAAACCCGAACAAAAAATCAAAGAACATTTCTCTGACAATTGTCTCTGATGTCAATTTCTCATAGTCTTTTGCGTATAAATTCTTTTGAATTAATAAATTCCATCATCCTTGTTTCCATATAGCGAATAAAAGAAATAACGTGTTTTTAATCGACTTCACTTTTCCATTCGATATAGGATGGTTAGACTTCCTAAGGGAAATATCCGGTTGTACCATAAATTCAGTCGCCACAAGTATCGTGTTTTATGGTGGAATTTGTTAAGGCATGATGCACTGTGTGCTTTTGAAATAAATAATGAAACAATTACTGCAAAACGGTATTTTTAACTGCTCCAAAGATTACATCGGAAATTTGAAAATTTGTTACTTTCTCAGATTTTGTGTAATCATCGTCTAACAATCGATAACATTAAATCCTTTCGTCGAAAAAAATATTAGAGACATTATGAATATTAAAGAGTTCAAAATACTCAAAATGCGTAAAAACTTAGACAACTACATACTGCAGCAAGTCTATTGTGCAGAGCAAACTTTTAATATCTCTCATGACTACAAACGTTAATTTTGTACGTCTTTCTAGTTTATAATTAAATACTAACAATACATCCATTAAGTCGTGCTATTAGGTTGGTAAGAAATTAATGTCGGTTTTCGAGTTTTCAAACTTTGGCGCTTAATTTTGAGAGAGCCGTTCATTTTAATCAGTTTGTCTTTTTATATTATTTTAGAAAAAAAAATTATTAAAAAACTTGTTTCCCGTTGGGAAAAATGTGTAAATTGTAATGGAACTTATTTTGATTAAAAAAAGTTATTCCCATTCTCAACATGTGTATTTAAAGATAAAGTTTGAAAACCGACATTAATTTCCTACCAACCTAATACTTTATTTGCAAAAAGTAATAGAAATATTAAAATATACATGCTTTTAACACGTAGCCCATAGAGTTGAATGATTACTTACAATCCAACACTCATTCAACTTCAGTTACATACGAATGCCAATGAAGTAATTAATTAACTACAACTCAGATCAACGAACTAAAAGAAAAGGCTGTATCAGTCTCCGACGAACTAACGTGACAACCCAAGGGAAAAAACGTAGAAATAAAGTTTCCACGAAGCCCCAGGTGATCGTGCCTAATCGCAAGAAAACAATCGTGCGACGTTATGCATCGAAATCTCATCTGACGAAGAGCACTTTACAATTTGGCAAAGACCCGTCTGCGGATTAATTAAGTGAAGTTCGATAAAGCGAATTGAATAGAAAGTCGGGAGCCAATGGAGAGCTGCCGCAGAGTACTGACTCAGGGCTCGGTGAAACGACTCTCCTTTTTGGGAGCTCTTCCTTATCCCCGGGATTAAAGGCAACCGGGAAGGTTGTGCAGAGGGAACACCGAGAAAGAGAGAGGAGCAGTAGCAGCTCGCGTTGGAGACTATCGCCGCGGTATAAAGCACTAAACAGCAAGTTCGCCCGTCGAAGTTTCGAAGCTTTGGGACTTTGCTCTTACTGAGATTAGTCGATTCCGACCGAAAAGGCGCCATCGCCGTCGTCGTCGTCATCGTCGTAGTCGTCGTCATCGTCGTAGTCGTTGCCATTGCCGTCTTAGTCGTAGTTGATGTAGTCGTCGTCGGTGATGATGGTGGAGGAGTTGGTAATTTATTACGAAATATTGAAAGTGACGCTATCAAAATTCCTTTCTCGTGCGGCACCTAATGCGCTCGTTCTTGAGTTGTTAATAGGTTACTTTAATTGGATTACGCTGATGCCTGCGAGTTTCTTGACCCTTTGGTACAAAGGACCGAGAAATCGATAGGATTGAGTATTTACACGAGTACTGGTTATCATTTGTGTTTTGAATTTTGTACAGTTATTAGAGTTTTTGGTAGTGGTAATTAACACGTTGAACGCCACCGGGATTTCGCTAGTTTCATCATTTCTACTGAAGTGAAACTTTTTCTATTAAAATCACATCTTTATAGAGCAGAAACTTCAAAGATGCAGATGGACATATATTCAGCAGGACTGTATCTCTTTAATGCCAATATTTTAATGTTGGATATATTAGAAAATTCGTAAATATCACAATTCACAAATCATACGAAATTTCATTGAATTTAGTGGCGCCGGTCACCGGTGACCCCCATGGCAGTTAACGTGTTAATCTGATCAGTCCTTTTTGAATCAGATGTTTTGGAAGTCAGTTGTGAAACATTTTTCGACGTGATATGTCTATCATACTTTTAATCTTTAATAACCCACACCAAAATTGAGTTTTCAGTAAAAATGACTCAAAGTATAAAATACAAAATTGAAGGTTGAAGCCAGTCGAGTTTCCACAATAAATTTTTTTAAAATTGTCGCAACATATTGTCGTCGAGTTTACGTCAAAATCCGACGCATTTTCCCTAAAACGCAGTAAAAATAAAAATCTCTCCGCTATCGGAATATCAGAGTCCATGACCACCATGACAAGAGAACCGTCGAAATCCGCAGAAAACGAGGCCTTCCGCATTTTTACGGTTTCCAATGCAAAATACAAATCCATCATCCCGAAACGATCCGCGAATGGGCGTAACATCGTCAAAAAACTTTTTCCATCGCATCGTCCCATAGAAAGTTCAAAGCACCGGCGAACAGGTCGAAACAGATTGAGGCGGTTCTCCGTGAGTTTCTTACGGCTGCGCTTACGATGTAAAAATGTAAGACGGGGTTTCTATCCGAAAAAGTTTCGGCTCTTTTGAGTCGCATCGCCATTTCTGGCACGCCGAATATTTCCCTTGCGGTGGTATAAGGAACACGCAGCCTCTTCTTTGCGTGTATCAATGTAAGACCCCTCGGATCCCCGTAATGGATTCAACTACAAAGTGCGAGAAGAAAAGTTGGAAAAAGTTCCGGGCGATACGCGTGCGGGTTGGTTAGGCAGAGTGAAACTTTCTCGTAATCAGTCGAATAAATCTTGGAATGTGAACTAACGTGGAAGATAGGAATTTACTGTGTTTCTCGCAGCGTTGAATACACCGTTGTGCCTGGTCTTCTTCCTTTTCTTTTTCTTTTGTGATTCTTCGACATTAACTGCTATGGTCATTTCGCCTATGACCTACGGTTTTAGGAGGGTTATGAGCTACAGAAGCCATGATACATTAAAGGATCATTTAAAAAAAATTTTCCCAGTGGTGAAGGGAGCTTTGAACTCGGGCTCATTGATTGGGAGTCCAAAACTTTACTTTCTTGTGTATCATAATCATTTTTTCTTGTATAGTTTTTTGATTCTGACTGCTACTGTCATTTTGCATGAGAAAAATTGAGTTCTGGCAGTATAACGTTTAATTCTCTAACCTCTGTATTATCTGATCCTACATTTATATAAACGAAAGTACATGTTTTTCACGCCGATTTCATTTAACACTAACCCTACCAAGCCGGTCAAAATAACCGGTTCACAATGTTTTCTAAAAATTAAGTAATCTGTTAGGGGTGCCATGAAGTAAATATTCTACTTCTACCTTATAAAACCTAAATTAGTTAATTAATCATCTTTTTCACCTCTTGATTTCTCTTTTTCCAAAGTACTTATTCAGTATATTTAAATTTTAGTAGATATAACGTTGGTAGTTTTAGTGTAACATCTACTAAAATATATTTGAATTTACAGATACAGAGATGAAAGTTATATAATTTATGTTTTTGTTATACGTAAAAAAGCATCTCTCCGCATAATGAATAACGAAATAAAAATTATGTTTCCTATGTATTATTGAAATATTTACAATGAAACGTGAAATTTAAATTGACCCACATTCGTACAAAGCTATTCAGAAATATATACTGCTTAACAACGATCATTAATATTTTTTTCATTTATGCACAAGGTACACATCAATTGCCATGTCCCGTTATTTTACATAAATGTAATGTAATTACGTAATGATGATAAATGCAATATGCGAAACACAATAAATAAAAATAATACGGAAGAATTGGATGCTACACAGCGAAACATTGCGGTTCAGTGTAGGTAAATCTCATTTGCGCATATATTTCTGAGATTTATATTACCTCCAAACATATACGAAATCGTACCGTAAACCAGAGCTCCTGCGGTCACCGACGTTCATCCCATTAACGTGGTTTCAGCTAATTTTCAATCACAAAGCAGAGCGCTGCGTCAAGTGACCGCTCGCAATTAATTCATCTAATTTACCCCGTTTTGGAAAATGCATGACTGTGCACGCAGTACATGAACTCAGTGGAAATATATTAAAATTCCAACCCATTCCAGTCTTAAATCTAAATGTACACATTGAATCTTCCGCCTCAAATCTTTCGTATTTTCCTGTGCCAACGTCGGAATTTACACGGATCCATTCATTCTCGACGTAAACTCCCAAAATGTTCCCGACAAAATTGACACATGTAGCGCTGATAATCAAATTACAGAACAAATATACATTTTGTAGACGACTTTTGACCACGGTGCTCATATCTACCACGTAGCCTGTCCAAGTTTCTTTCATTAATGGCAAATGTCTGGTCCTAGCAGTGTCAGAAAATAAGTACAGTGGACTTCCGTATAACGCGCTTCCGTCTAACGCGAATTCGTATAACGCTCCGAAAAAATTACGACTAGTCCTCATACAACGCGATAAACCGTCCCGTATAACGCGCAAGATAAATTCAACATTTTCACATAGTTTCTGATTTTTTGTTTAGTCAAGTTAATGTATACAATTACCTGCTGTTTATTATTACCTATTGTTAAAAAATAATAATTCAGAGTTATACGTTTTCTTCTCAACTTTTCAGGTATTTTATTTATTTCAGTGCGCATGGCTGAAATATATATTCTTCTTATAAAGATATTATTATAACATATACAATACTTTTTTTTTATTATTAAGTCACCTGTATTGTGTTTTGAATGCTTTATTAACACTAGATTTACGGAAGCCGTCAAATTGAATGGTCTCTACTTGTCTTATAAACATTTCTCAAATTTATAGGGACGCTGCACAGTAAATATTTCACGTGTATTTTATAATACAAAAATGACTCAACGAATTACCATCTTTGCCGCTTGATCCCTCCTTTTTCAAAGTCCTTATCTGATATATTGCAATTTAAAAGATTTCACGTCCGTAAATCTAGTGTTAAAAGAAACTTTATTTGAAACAAGTTAGTTACGTATAACACTAACAGTCTGTTCGCAATAAAATAATATTTCAAACTGAACCACATCTCATCAGCAATATGCGATAACCGTGGCAACGTCTACAATTTTCCATTTGCAACAGCGACGGTTTTATGTTGCGTCGAAACGATCGGCACCGATTGATCTCGGCGGCCCTAGATCACCTTCAGAGGTACACCTACACGGTACGTTATTTACACGATTTCGCTTTTACGCGGTTTTTAAAATAAGGGATTTTTAAACAAATTTACTTTTAGTTATTTCTATTTATCCCTTTGAGGACTTACGACGCATATATTATACGTGGTCTGAGAAAAAATTTAATTATAGTTTATCGCTGCTTGTATACACAGTCAGAATTGAAAAATTGAAATACAACCGTTGAAATATGATTAACACGTTCGCGACGGGTTGCACCGCCGGTGGTACATTCTTGTCTGTCCCATGGGGCGGGCTGAGCCACCGGTGGTGCTGAGCTATTTTTTTCTATTGAGCTATCATTTGTTTTTTGATTACACGCGTTCAGTTAAGTTTCTAGGCTACGATATTATTGTTAATTAATTCTAAGGGAATCTGTTCGATTTTTCAAAGATGAGTACCGATATTCTTTGGTGGCTCGTCTAAGATTAACAGTAGATTTACGGAAACCGTCAAATTGACGGATACCGACTTTTTTAAAAACGGTTTCCAAATTTATAGAGACCTGGTTCAATCAATTTTTCACTTGTATCTTATAATATACAAATTACTTAACCGATCTTCCGCTATACCCGTTGATCCCTCTTTTTCAAAGCACTTATTTAATATATTTAAGTGTGACCGATTCAACGCCCGTAAATCTAGTGTTAAATTAGTGTAGGACCCTATACTTGTAGAAATTAAATATTAAAAAGTAGGAAAATATCGTACATCAACATCCTTTCAACCAATCCCCTTCGTCGCTTCTGAGACACGCAACGAATTTCGACCGGTGAACGTGCCGTCTCGAACGTTAAAAGAGAAGTTACATGTTCAAAGAGCCGCAGGTTGCCAGCCTCCAACGCGTAACTTTCTCGCCCGTTTAACTTTTCGCGACAACCGCCTGCAGAAGGCTGCTCCTCAATAACAAAGGACACCCCGATAAAGTAGACACGCCTGTTCCTGTCAGCTGGCAAGAAACCGAAGATCGGTGAAAAAGAAGGTGCAACGTCGCTTGAGTTTCGTAGCTCCTTTCGCCGCTAAAGGGAGGCAGTTTTATAACGGCGATTCCGCCCACGCCTCGTATTATGGATAACGTCACGCACGCGTGTACAACGAGATAAATCGTCGTGTAGTATCACTTAGGATACGCACACGTACACTCGTGAATTACTACGTGCTCTCATACGTGCGCTTTATCCTGCCACGTCTCCATCCGTTGCACATGCATCCCCGATCCCTCACTCCCACCGGAAATGGGCCGACCACCTTCCCTGTCGTGTTCTTGCGCGTCCGCTATATATTCCGTTTTCCCGATGCATCGCAGGAAATGGCACGTCAGACGGTTGCACTTTTCCACACGGCGATTATGTGCAAATACCTTTTTGTACAGGGGATTTCAAAAATAAATGTCACGACAATTCAGACATGATTTTACACCTCTCGGTTGGTATACAGTTGCAGCAAACAGCCTGCTTCAACGTTGCAAAAAGAATTCTGATCTTTACGGAGGTGAAAAGTCTTAACCCGTTGCCTGTCCATATTGGTCGAAATAACAGTGTCTCGAAGGTACAAATGAAATCAACTTATTTATGCTTATATAATATCTATCATAGTATTTTAGGAAGAAATAGTATTATTTTAGTGCAGTGTTCCTCAAACTGGGCCTTTAGGGGACCACGAAGGGGTTTCTTGCTTGAAATTTTGAGCTGAATCAAACAAAGCAGCTGCACCCATCCTATTGAATGTACATTTGGCAACCAAGATTTGTCATTTTCTGAATGAATAATTGTTTGTCAAAAAATGTTTTGGTAACAGTATCTGATATGTTGATTGTAATTCATTTTAAAGGTGTCGCGAAGAATCTAAAAAATTGTAAGGAGATCGCCACGCGAGAAATTCTAAAAAAAGTTGAAGAACCTCTGCTTTATTGTATTTACTCTTTTAGAAATAGAACCCTTGTAATCCTGTAAAATCAATACTGCTGTGCTTTGTAAATAGATTGTAATACGCATTAAGTATGAGACTTCATAACCCACGCGTTTAATTTAAAAAAGTAGCTAAATTTTAGATGTTAAAAACAATTATTTTTTGTTCAATACAATTTTTTGCATATCATATGTAATATACAAGCCTATAAAGCTAACCTGATTCGGTGTCGCGCGATCATTCCGATTGTTTCGTTTTATGTCCTCCTTTTTATGAATCCCAGGAAGCACGATTTTCAGAGGAACGAAACGAGCTGCAAATACTTCGTAAATTAATTGCGCGCGCATAACGAGCAACTCGGGGAGTTCACGATCTTGCCGCTTTAAACGAGTAGTCATTCCCCTTTCAGTTTCTGTAATTTCCTTCTTTCTCGATGTCGGTGCGCATTTCTATACAATTCGAGCTTTGTTCTTTTCTTGGTGCGACGCTGGAATTTCATTGGTCGCCAAGATATTTCGATGCATACAATCAAGCGCAACCGATTGGCACGTTCTTCCTTTTGCCGAAATAATTATTCTGTAATTGTGATACAACGAGAATTAACCGAAGTAGATACCAGGTTTGTTCGAACAAAGTCTCCGACTAAATATTTTAACACTAGAACTACCAGCGTTAAATCTATCATATTTAAAAATATAAAATAAGTATTTTGAAAAAAGGGAATTAAGAGGTGGAAAAGATGATTGACTCGGCAATTTATGTTTTATAAGATGGACGCAGAATATCTATCCTATGACTCTCCTACAATCTTGGGGAATTTTTGGAAAAAAATGTATACGAGTCATTTTGACTGGTTTGGTAGTTCTAGTGTTAAGCTTCTCGTAATTAAACGCTGGACGATTTGATTTAATGTCCTTGTGATAATCAAGCTTTAATTTTCTGTCCAATTGAATTTTCAACTTGGCTGGAAAATCGTAGTGTAACATACGACACTTACTTATTGTAGAAATAGAGGGATTCGATGAACTTAACATTGAAATTGGTAATTAAAATCTCTTGTAGTCAATCCATTTACTAAGTATTGTTACGAACTATTATGAGTACCGAAACTGTCTCCCCTCTATATGTTATCGATTGCTAGAGCGATACCAACGAGCTGTGAATGTTTATAACAAGATGTCGGAGAGTTGTCTGTGAGCTGTGAGATCGACCAGACCTGTTGAAATAGACTCGCTATTTTCGTAAACGATTAGCTGTTTTATTATGTCGTGCCGCAACATTTGCCGCAATAGTATTATAAAAGACATTTCTTCGTTCGCATTTTAAGTCTGAATTGATGAGTTATCAATAATGACCAAAGTTTAACAATAACTTTAGAAACAAATTGATGCTGGTATCTGAGGAATTTCACTATCCTCTTCAAACCTCTATTCCAAACCACTATTCCAAAATCACTCTATTCCAAAACTTGCTTAATTTTCGTTCAAATAACTTCTTAATACTGGAACTAGTAAATCGTCCATTCAAGATAATTAAAAAAAATTGCTTTCATCTACCCAATCGCATAGCCACAGCAACACAATCATCTCGCTGTCGAAACTACAGAAGATCGTTAACCCCTTAGCTTACAATAACGTGTGACACACGTGAGTCGATAAATGGAATACAAAATTTTGAAGTTTTCCAATAAGTATTAAATTGAAAATATCAGTCGATCACGAGAGGGTAAAATTATTTCTATAATATTAATATTGCAGTCAGTTGTGCCACATGTTAAAGATCAGAGAGAAATTTTTATTTCTGGAATTAATTCTGGGGTATTACGCACGCTGTCAAAATAGAAATCGTAAGGCAAGGAGTTAAACAGCAATCGCGAAACACATCGAAGGCAGTATCGTAACCCGGTCTTTTTTACAATAACGTGAAGCTTACTTCCATCTTTTCTCTCTCGTCTTTGTATTCAGTTCGAAGCAGCTGCTAGTCGTTGTAAGGCTGCAGCAGTCTCGCGAAAACTTAAGGACTAAGTTACGCCGGTCCGAACTCGAACTTGATACCTACCCTTACCACCGTCTCGAAGATACGAGCAGACCTTGGCAACCCTCTTCGCCACCGTCCCGGGTTTACCTTTATTTTTATGTACGAAACTTGGAAGACTCATCGTAGCTGTCGTCGTCGAGACGACGTTAAACCTCACTCGACCTGGGAAAGTAGAAAATAAACCATTTGGATACCTCGTGGAATCTCTTGGGAAAGCTCGAAATGGTAGCGACGATTTCCAGCTGCACGTTAATTCGATGCAATTGTGTACCATCCTGTTTCGTTGCGATTGATACCGATGTTACGGATTAGATGGAACTTTACCTGGATTGTTTCGTTTCTTATTGCGGATCTCGTTCGATCTTTAACTCCTTGCGTATCGTCAATCTGAGTTTAGGAATTGCTTAATGGACTTGACTTCGCAAGAGAAAATCAGGGATGCTTGGCTGTAGATGGTGTGGTCTGGGAGATGTTGAGTTCGACTTCATTCTTTAGGTTGATGTGCGTTTAGAGTTTTTTAGAATTTGTTCTTTAAAGAAGATGATGAGTAAAGTATTCGACAGAGATGCTACGTTACTGAAGCTATAAAAACTGAAAAATTTAGTGGTCAAAGGACCGACTTGCTTAATCCATCTTACTGTTAGTGGTCAGCAAGGGAATTTCGGGAACTGATACACTCCGATTTTGATAAAACTTTGCATAAATATTAATTAGGTATATCTAAGAAGATTGCTGTGATTCGTTCGTGCCCGTTTTCAACTTTGGCGGAGATATGGTCCCCTTTGTCTCAATCACTTTTTCTATATATGTGCTTGTAAGTTGTAAAGAACAAACGATAGCAAAAAGTAGCTGAAATAAAAGTTGTACCGGTCATTGAGAAATACAAAGCTGCAAGTAAATTTTTGTGAAAAACAGGCAATACAGACACAGTACAGACAATACAAGCAGGACAAGCACAAGACAGACTGGACAGACAGGATCAAACCAGACCAAAAATATGTAAAATTTAAGAATTTTCTCTTTTTTTACGACACCGTATAAAACCGGTTCAAACCGGATTATACCGGGACGAAAGAACTTGCAATATTTTGGAATTTTTCTTGATCTAATGATCTACAATTTCCTTCTTTCAACAATCAAACCTATCCTGTCCATCGTAATGAGAAGATGCTTTTATTGATTCGAAGAGATAAATAAAGTTCTTCAAAGAGAAGCAACGGGGGGGGGGGGAGGGGGGGCTCAATTTTTCAAAAAAATTTGCTTGCAGCTTTATAGATCTCAAGAAACAGTATAACTTTTATTTCAACCATTATTTGATTTCTTTTGTTGTTTACGATTTCTAAGCACGTATATAGAAAGGGTGGTTCAAACAAACGGGTTGATATCTCCCTGAAAGTTGAAAACTGACGCAAAAGAATTATAGGTATCTTGCTACGTAAGTCTAATAAATATTAATGCAAAGTTTCATAAAAATCTGAGTGTACCAGTAACCAAACTTCCCTTGTAAGTAGAAATTATTTCATTTTATGACCATGTTCTGACTATTTAAATTACTATTATTTATTATACTATTTAAATACGACAGAGTGGTACGTTACCATTAATTTAGATAAAGGATTTGATTTTTTGACAGACACAATCCAAATAGTCACAACATGATCGATTATGTAGAGGTTCCTTGAGAAATTTATGGTTTATTTTATTTTGCTTCGCAAAGATACCTTAAGTTGTTAAATACTTTAGAAAGTCTCGTACTGTTTTGACATTGAGATAGAATGCCAAAATTTATACGGTTCCTTAAGTGTTTTGGAGAATTACAATGCAATTGCTCATTGACAGAATTAAACTCCAAACATCCAGATTATAAAATAATTTAATAAAATATCTCATTATTTATACATCTGAGATTATAACTAATTTTTCCCAATAGAACCTCGTTTTGTGAAGTAATACTGCCTCCAGATTGTGCAGGCTGAAGACAGTATCTTTGCAGAAATTCCTTCGGTTCTCGATTCAAACCAGCTTCATTTTCGAGAGTAACAAGATCATCGAAGCTTCGATACCGATGGAAATCTGCACTGATTGAAGGCAGCTGGGTCGCTTGAATGCATGCCATTCGTACAAATATCTAATTTTGAATTTCTACAAAACTCGCGGGAATTCGCTGAAATATATTCCAAAAATTCCATTTCATTTCAAAGTGGACGATCTCCGAAACAAGGCAAGCATTTTATATAAATCCTTATCAGCAAAGTACTGTGACAGTATTTAAAATATCAAAGCTAGGATCACCACGAAATAAACCAATTTTAATTATGAATCGGCCCACGTCCACTTATCAAATTAGCTGTGCGATAATTAATTACGTTGTCGGATAATCATCAAATATTTACCATATCACCCAATCAATATTAATAGCATCACAAACAGTTAAACGTAAATTCTAATAATTCTCCACTTCGTCGATTTAAGTCTAACTAACATTATCAAAAAACAATCTCCCTTAAGATTAACAATTATAACTCAAATTTCGTTATGCGAGAAGCACGAAAAATTCTACCTTCCCCCGATTCCGAAGGTAAAAAGATACCAGTGAAATTCAAGCGAACACGATAGCTTCACGATCCCGCTTCGCAATTACGTCTGGCAATTAAGATACAATTTGCTCGGCAAACATGATTTTCGTCTCCGCGAGCTGTCACGTTAGGGAAATTGAGAGTGAACTTATTACCCCTAATTCTATCCCCCAGGAGTAATTGCATAGAACGTGACGTTACGAATGCAGGTGCGCAGAAATTTCTGCATCCAATCTACGAACATTGCCGTGGATAAATACGGCGATCCGTGTAAATCGTGCAGGCCAGACGGCAGGACGAAGGACTAATTCGCGCGCGCATGTGCACACACATCCTGCCGAATTATTGCGCGTGTATATACAATTGTAAGCAAACGTGGGATTTCCGCATACGCGTTAATGCAAGCATACTTTATCTCTGTCTCTTGTCTCCGGTGTCTCGTGAGAATCGTCTTGTTGAGAGGCAAGAAGAGCAATTAGGAAAATGCGATCGAATCGAGTAGTTCTAAGGGGAATGCAATTACGTTTGATAAATTCGAGCTTGAAGGGCTGCTAGCCGACTTCTCACGTTTGGAAGATCGATTTCCCAGGTAGAACTTTTGCTTCTAGTCTGGAAGTATTGTAGTAGATGGAAATGTTGATGATTTTGGGAATGAATCTGGTTTTGTTGTATTTTGAGGAAAAGAAAGTTTGGAAATTTAATAGGGTTAGCGGTAGAGTCGGTTTTTATATGGTGTTGTAGGTCAATTTGATAGAGGGTGTTTGTTTGTGATGCGAGAAGTTTGTGGCTGTTGAAGTTGAAACTGGACAGACAGGACAGGCAGGGAACTGGCAGGACAGGCAGGAAAGAGGCAGGGCAGACAGGAGACAGACAGGACAGGCAGGAGAAGCAGGAGACAGACAGAACCTCCCTTAAAGAGGAGCCTCGCTTGATATCTCCCTTAACACTTTAATGGCCGCACGTCTACGCAGTTAAACTTCGACAGGGGCCGGCAATATTTTTAAAGAATTAAATTAAAAAAACTTTGTACAAATTCGCGAAATAATTGGACAACAATATCTACAACTTGTTCACGTACAACACAGGAATGGAAATATGAACTTATGCTGTCAATAATATAAAAACATTTGCAAGAGAGGAAGAAGAGGGAGAAGAAATTTATGGCCTAATGATTATATTATTGTACAGGGTAGTCCACGTAACTTGTGCACCTCGAATAACTTTTAAAGTATGCGTTGCACAAAAGAATGTTATAAACAAAAGTTACATGGTTTAAAAGGGTACACTATGTAGTGTGTTAATTTTTTTATAGGTGGAGGCGTTTCGGAAATTTGAAGGTCAACTTTGTTTTTTTAAATGGAATGATATGTTTTTTTATTCATCATGAAATAGTACGTTTCAAGACGAGTTCAATGACCTATGACTCAAGTTCATTCAAGGTCAAACTTGCTTGAATATTAAGTAACTATAATTCAAAGTATGTCGTGTTTGGTACCATTTTAATCAGAAAAATCTCACAAATACGTTAGCAAAGGTTTAAAAAAAATCGAAAATGAAAACGGCCGATCCTCCCGATTTTTCTGATTAAAATGATACCAAACACGACATACTTTGAATTATAGATACTTAACACTATTCCTACCGACACTTCACGTATACCTTTTCCTACCGCAACCGGTGAATTTGTCAAATGATAATTTTTTCCCAGAAAATGAACAGTAAAAAAAGAAGTGAATATTGAAAAATGTATTATAATGTGAATGTATCATACGTATATTTGAGGAAAAATCGTGAAGTTTAAAGGCGATTCAATTACGTTGTATATAGGAAATTCTAATCGAAATTTTAAAAACGGTCATTTGACCGGTCGTGGTAGGAATAGTGTTAATATTGAAGGAAGTTTGACCTTGAATGACCCTGAGCCATAGGTCATTGAACTCGTCTGAAAACGTGCTATTTCATGGTTAATAAAAAAACATATCATTCCATTTAAAAAAACAAAGTTGACCTTCAAATCTCCGAAACGCCTCCACCTATAAAAAAAATTAACACACTACATAGTGTACCCTTTTAAACCATGTAACTTTTGTATATAACATTCTTTCGTGCAACGCATACTTTAAAAGTTATTCGAGGTGCACACGTTGTGTGGACCACCCTGTATGTATTATGTTATCCGTGAATAACGTTTAGAGAAATCATCACACAGAGAGTGTGCTACCGGCGAATAACCGTCGGCGGTAGCATCACACACATGATGTGTGATCGGCCACTAACAGTTGTCCCGACTACCAAACGCATGTTGTGTGAGCGGCTATTAAAGTGTTAAAGTTGAAAGCGGGGTCGAATGAATTCTAGCTGTTTTCTTCTCAGATATGACTAATAAATATTTATGCAAAGTTTCATCAAAATCGGAGTGTATCAGTCCTCGAACTTCCCTTGTAAGATGAAATACAATACTTATCAGAAATCTACTTTAATCGGTCTTTAAATGGCATCTGCAATCCTCGAAAGATTCAAAATCGAACGAGGACTTAAAGCGTTATCCACGCTTACAGATGTACAGCGGAAACCGTAATTCGACCGAATAGCCGACGGGAATGGATAAATTGAATCATCTTGCCGATCGGGCGACATCAATTGACATCAAGAGGGCAAAGTAGCGATTTGGCTGGCTCGCAGTCGCGCTCTGAAATTGTTTCGCACGTATAATGAAGGATTCATGCGTGCACAGAGAAACGCACGACTACACGCATAGACGCATACACACAGCAGCAACGAAGCCGCGACAGGTAGATGCGCAAACACGCAATGTCCAGTTAATTTATGCCTGGACTATATCCACCTACACAGCCGGAATACAGAAGCGGCGTGCATTACATAAACTCGAAACGCGCCGCAGAGGTACGACCGGTCGTAAAGGGTGATGGAAGCGCGCTCATCAGCATCCCTATAACCATCGATGCTTTAACTTTGTCCGGTTTAATCGCCGACACTCGAACGTGACAGTGCGATTGCCGAAATTCACGTCGACGAAATACCGCGCGCTGACGTGCGGGCGAAAAAATTTCCACGGTTTTCCATTGATTACTTTGTTGGAGCAAGACTATATAATCAGGAAATGTGTCCTTTTTTGGAAAAGTCGCTTTAACACTAGAACTACCGGCGTTAAATCTATTATAGTCTGATATATTAAATAAGTACTTTGAAAGAAGAGGAATCGAGAGGCGGAATAGATGATTGACTCGGTGATTTATGTTTTTTGACATGGACGTAGAATATTTATTCTATGAATATTCTATAAACTTGGAGAATTTTTGGAAAAAGTTGTGCACCAGTCATTTTGACTGGTTTGGTAGTTCTAGTGTTAAGATTCAGTTTGAGGATGCGCTTTTCGTCGATGCTTTAACTCTGTCCAAGTTTATTGACTGTAAGCACACGATACTACTATTGCTAAAGTTTACGTCAACGCAAAAAAAGTGCGCGGTTTTGCATTGGTTAGTTAGCTGAAAAAAAGAGTTTTATGGACATGTTATAATTTGTTAATACGATGATACCTTAAATAGTAACCGTTAGATTTAGCAGAAATCTATGTTTCAGTAATTCTTTGAAAACAGATGTAAATATTCTCCTCGTAGAAATGAAAGTACCGTTCACCTTGTTCTAGAATTTCTTAGGATGATTAATTAGTGCTTGATTACGGAGTCTGATACCTCTCAAATTCATCGTTAATGCAGGGACTTTTTTGGAGGTTCCAAGGTCCATCAGGGTTGAGTGATCACTCTCGAAAGTGACACGGTCGACGAATTGCGTGGCTATCGATTTCCGCTTAGAAGAAATTTTTAAGGGGAGATTGAAAGACGCGTATTTTCGTTTGGAATACTCAAACACGTTCGTTTCTTATCCGTTATATCTTCAAATGTATTACAGAAGACTGAAAAATGCACGTTAAATTAAGTTTTCCAAAAGAGAGTCATATTTAAAAAAAAAACATAATTATTTGAAGATTAATTTATGGAAGATTAATATTATAGGAAAAATTTTCTGGGATTCAAACGTTTTATTGAGACAATAGATTGCTAAGTGGATTTGCATTCGATTTCAACGTTCTTTAGAAAAGTGAGAAGAAATTATAGAAACGTGATCCAGCGTTTGACAAAAAAAAGTTGGCTCGCTGCAACTAAAAAGAAGAAAAATATTTGGCACCCATTCGACCCTTATCTGCTCGCTGCTTACACTTTCTGTGTCAACGATTAATAACTTCGCCATTGTACCATCAAATCTTTGCGAAAATAATAGTCAGCTTCCAGAACGAAACGATAACTGTATTACAATTTGCAGTCAATACTACTTGGTGCTATACGCAGTTAGAATTAATGAAATTCTATTAAAAATCATCCTATAAAATCAATCTATTTTTATTAAATAATATAGCAAAAGACACAGGCAACGTTAAAATTATCTAATTCATCCAGTTATATGTATATTTTTTCCGCTAAAATTCACTTACAAAAAAGCAACAAAAATTTCAGCAGAATAAAAACTAAAACAGCCAGCGATACCGATACCTTAATTAATTTTCCAACTTTTAAAAACGATAGAACTTAAAAGGAAAATGTAAATCGCTTCGAATTTCTACTCGATCAGAGATCGTCCAATATTGTCAAAACTGTGCAAATTTTAAAAATGAAATGTAAAGAATCAATTCTTCATACAGGCTCGGGACAGCTCATTTTTTTAACTTTTCGCTCAAGAAGATAATCTGTCGAAAGTCCATCCCGTATTTCCACCATGGAGCTTGTTAGCCAAAGGAAGCGAAGAAACGGCGGAACGTCAAACTTTCACTCCGATGCAGGACTGTGCTAACAAGTCGACACTGAAAAAGCTTCAGCATTCCCCCGCCTCTTGTTACTCGTATATTGACGCTTAAATTGCATTTTCGCTACTTCCTGAAATGAGACACGTATCTCTTCCGGCTTCTCACCGTAGAACGTACAATCGCGTTTCGAAATAGCAAGCGGAGGGGATTGACCCTATTTGCTTTTTACGTTATCATTCTTTTCTTGATTGGTAACGCCTTCGTCGTTCAGTAATAATGCATAAAGTCAGTATTTCGCTTGAATACGACAACAGTACCTCGTTTCAAAGACAGCTGATGTACACATTGAGTCTTGCATGCGGGAAAGCATAGAAGTTTTAGGCCAAGCATTTTAACACTAATACTACCGGCGTTAAATCTGTTATATTTAAATATATTAAATAAGTACTTTGAAAGAAAGTCGGTTCGGAAATTTATGGTTTATGAGATGGACGTAGAATATCTATTCTATAACTCTCCTATAATCTTGGAGAATTTTTGGAAAAAATTGTGTACCAGTCATTTTGACTGGTTTGGTAGTTCTAGTGTTAACATGTTAAATGGCAATCGTATTTCGCCTTTTTCCTTATTTATACTGATGTAAGACCAATTTATTGAAATTACATCTGTATATAGTAGAATTATTAAAGGTAAAAATAGTTATATAATATATTCAATAATATTTAACGTATTTTTGCAGTGTTATGTTTTTATTAAATATATTAGAAAATTTGTGAATATTATCACTTAAAAGTTGTAAGAAATTTCTCTGAATTTCGAAGCGCCGGTCATAGGTCGCCCTCACAATGTTTAACATGTTAAAGCATTACAATTTCAGCCAGGGAGTAATTTTTGTTAAGGAGATTTAGTTACTCTCAACCCAGTATCGTCGACTTGTATTCAAAGCGTTTGCAAATTACTAAATACAATTAATTTTCCGTGGCACAGTGAAACTCTGAATATCTCAGAGAACTATAACAATACGGGTATATGAACTATACATGAGCTCGTGTGTTTGACTTACAGATGTTACACGAGTGCATTAATTTACCTTTTAAATCACATAAATTCTATGATCACTGTGCCTCACTCTAAATGGACGAAGACCTTAGCTGTTACTTAGATACTTCTCAGTGTTACTTAAAACTAAATTTGTATGTTGGAAAATGTAAGGAAAGAAACTTTTAGATTGATTGATGCAAAGTCCACTGCTAGGCATTCAAGGGGGCTGTGCCAGATAAAGAGACAAAATAGCCCAATTCAAATCCTCCCCCATCACCACTGGGCAATTTTTCCTGACTTATTATTTAATATTTCATAGCCTCGTTAGTTTGGAACCCATCTAAAATTAGTAATTCATTAGTAACCCATCTAAAGTAGTAAGTCCTAAACAAAATGATCGCAGTTAAAGAGGAAAGATAACAAAACGAAAAAAATAGACATTGAGTGATTCTCCCTACATTGTATGTCTCTCAGACTCCCTTTTCAACGATCAAGTTACGTTTTTTAAGGACACAAAATACTGATGTGTCCAACTTGAGTGATCAGTTGGACCCTTAGATGTTTCAGCCTACCTCGAACGCTTCATTGGGAGACATCTAGATGGTAGAGATAGGTCTGATTCGGGCGCAGCTGCTTGATCTCAAACTTTGAATTTCACGGTTCGATGCTCAGACCTTTGCTCTTTGCTCGATCAATGAATTCTCGTTTTCTCTCAGGCATGTCAAAGTAGTGAGAGTTATTTTTTATCAGACGTGAATTGATAGTGTATCAATTTTTAATGGGATATACTCACAGAATTTACGATAAAATTGACGTCTGCCTATTATTAAATAGTTTTAACCCTCTACAATTCCCCAGACATTAAAGTAAGTAACACATTGTTTATCTGTGTTTTTATTCACTGATATAAATCCTTTGATGTTCTGTCAGCCACAGCATATTTAAATTTTATGAAACTTTGTTGCGATCAAATAATTTCAAATAAAGTTTATTTTTTATTAAAAATGATATTAACACATTAAGCGCCATTTGGATGTAAATACACACAACATATATTAGTTTAACCAGCCACTTGTATTAGTTTAGACGCTTTGCAAATATATTACATGACATTAAGGAATATTTATAATTTGTTAATCAAAAAAATAATAGCGGCCAAAAACAACTTTTTTTTATATGGTGGCGCTCAATGTGTTAATATTTCAGGATGTGTTTACCGTATAACTATTTCATATACGCATCCAAAAATTAAGATTATGGGGAATAAACAAATTTACCGTGGCTCGACAAGTAGTTTCTCATATTTCCGAAACAAAATAAAATCGTAGGGGCTGTTGTAGGTAAAGACATGGATTCGCAAACAGTTGAACCGAGTTTATGTGCTCCGTGACCTGTCAGAAATTTTTCTTAACACTAGGACTACCGGCGTTAAATCTGTTATATTGATTATAAATTTATATTATTAGATATGATATATCGTTAAATATATCAAGTAAGTACTTTAGAAAAAGACGAATCAAAAGATGGAAAGAAAATTAACACAGTAATTTAAGCTATATACGCTGAATGTAGATTAACTATTCTATGGCTCCCCTATAAACTTGAAGAATTTTTATAAAAAATTTGTGACCAGTCATTTTTACTGCCTTAGTAGTTCTAGTGATAAACAATCATCTAATATGTTTAGAATTGCTAGGTTAGAATCCAACTAAAAGAACATATCCTAAGCAAACGAATAACGTCAGTTAAAGCCGAAAAAGTACAAAAAACAAATAAAACCGTGCAACCTGCTAAGCCAATTTGAAAAGAGCACAAAAGAAGATTACCCTAATGAAAGTAATTGCACGGTTTGTGTCAAATTAATTTCACTGAGATTTCAGCCGTGATGGTGAACGGTAAACGTAATCTTTATTATTTCCACACGGAGAAACGCAAAAGCTCTCTGTCACACGGTTTCGTCCCCGTTGACGGGAACACGACGAGTTTCCTATAACAACCGCTAAGCCCTACCATGGGCGCATTAATTCTTAACGCCAAATTGGCATCGCATTAGCGGTGCTCCGTCACGGTAATACCATGATTAACTACGACACAACGGCTACCAGGCCATTCGTTTGTCCCCGATGCTGGTGGTCGCATCTCGCGCGAGAAATAATGGAACGTCCCGATGTGTAATGTAGATTCATCACTTTCCGCTGGTACTTTGGACCCTCTCGAACTGGCAGTTCGGTGTCTCGAATGAAACCGGCTCTGGTCTAGGAAGTGGTGGTTGTTTAATTATTTCGCTGTTATTGGAGCTAATCGTTGTAGAGGACTCTGATTGAAGCTAACTTCGTTATTACGGAAGGTAGAGTCTGCACTATTCCTTCTTCTTTACTTTAAACCTTCTAAAGGTGTTTTTTGTCAAGCCGTAAATAATAAATAAACAAATGTTCGAAAACATCGCAATCATTGAACCACTTAAGGACCAAATTATTTTGAAATTGTCTGCTAAAAATTCCTATTTTACTTATTGGTGATTTGGAAAGCAACCAATGTGCCTAATTATAATCCAAAAATATTTTTATCAATAAGAACCAAGTTTAGCAATAATATTTAACGAAATGTTCAAAAAATCCATAATCCAATTTAAGTCGTAAACTTGACCTTTGCCCGAACGTAAACGGCTTCGACGAGATTGAAACAGTTGTGTCTGTCCGAGTTATCTCGGGATAAAGGAAAATGCATACATTACGTAGAACGAGTAACTCGGTTTACGTCCTTAAACGGTTAAATATACTTATTATTGCTAAATATATCTCTTCATATATTCATATAATAAAGTCTTGGTCTATTTCATTAGCTTATAAACAAAGTGTTATTATTTAAAGTCCTAAAAACCAATAAATATTTGGTTGAATTTCGAATGCTGATTGAAGTTTACGAAAGAAAGATTTGTCTGACAGATAACTCAGTATTGTTATTACGCAAAAAATTTTGCGGGACGGCTACATAGAGCATTCTTCGTACAGAGATAACGCTCAACGCTAACCGACTATAGTTACCCTTAGCATCGAAAGGGTTAATGGTTTGACTGATAAGCAGCGTTATCTTGCTTCTCGTATTTCGTCGGGAAATGGTAGTAATCGCCGAGTTAAATTAACAACGGTATTTTCGTTTCTCGATTAGGTTTTGCTAAATCAAAGATTCTATCGTTCACTTTTATAAAACATCCGTGAACAAGTGTAAAAAGTATCGATAATAGTTACTCTTTTCTAAGAATCGGTACTTAAAACATTATAAAATTGAATGAAAATGTGACACGTCCCGCCTGAAAATAATTTATGCATTTTAGAACGTACTTATTGCAAATTTTAAATCACTTTTATGTGAATGAAGTCCGCGAGATTGCGCCGCAATTTCCTCTATTATTACCAAGCGATTTTAATCCGTTGATTAATGTTAAACGACAAATCCTGGGATATCTACAACTATGATATATCCAGTGTCACATTGTTACAATTATCTTACAAAAAATGGGATTAACATCGACACATATCGCATAAGTCGTTCGCAAGCGCATAAATTGTGGTAATCGTTGTCGAACAGGGCAGAAACGTTTACGAAATATTTTGACATATCTCTCGATCGAAATGCGAGCACGTGGAATCGCTGCGATTATGGGGAATTTATTGCCCGCCTGTTTTTCCGTCATGCTGGGAATTCCGATATTAAAAAACGCAAACTGATCAGCGTCCTCTTGGTGTATCAGTTGGGAAATAAAGCCGTGTAATTATTGGCTTGCAACATCGAGCCCTGATTCTACTTTAGTTATAATCAGTTTTGTAATTTTTAACGAGAAAAACATATATACGTCGCTACTGGTGCACATGATTCATTTTTCCATTAATTTTTTTCCTACTATACGATTTATTGGATATTACGATTAACGTAGTTAAGTTAAAAGTTTGTGATGTTATCTTTTCATTATTAATTCAATATTGTAACATTGGACACTGAATGGACACTTATTGTTATCTATTCATTATTGAACTTTTAGATTTATTTCATAAAATCATCATTTTTCATTAAAAATGATTTTTCACGCTATTTGTATCAGCTGTTTTAAGATAATTCTTTTTTCTATATCATGCGTAATTGTATCAGTAAAGAAATGAAGTTATTACGGATTTATAATAGGGATATTCACATCTAAAGTGAGCTGCAAAATCTATGAGAATTTTTGTTCGTGAAGCGTTACAACTTGAAATATTTATCACCGTTACACTTTCCCTGTTTTCTTTCTCTTAAGAAGTTTTATTAAGTTCCTGAAGTCAGGAAAGATAGCAAAACAAGAAGCGGTGCGATCGATCGAGTTCTCTCTTCTTGATGTGCAACTTTTCTTATAGCAATTTACTTCTTTTCAGTCGAGATTGAATTTCATTAAGTTGAAATAAATATTCCATCTTTGCGGTGAATTATCACTGTAAAAGAAACTCCTTAATAAGAATTAATCCTTTTGTTCATGATAATGAAAGAGAAGAGCCATCGCTTTCATAGAGCAATGTGGCTCCAATACAATCATGATCTAACTTTCACTACTCTAATTTTTTTTCACAACTTTTTGTTTAAATTGCAAAAGGATTTCGGAACGCGCAAAGGTTAATTTATTTTGAGAAACTTCAGAATTTTCAAAACAGAAAATTAGCACCTTCGTGAAACAATCTGACGCCGATGCAGTCATAGTTCAACTTTCATTGATTCGCCATTCATTCTCGTGAAAAGTTTTGAAAAATTTTAGAATTTTCAAAAAAGGAAAGAACAATTGTTTTCATAGAACAGGCTGACTCCGACACAATAATAGTCCAACTTTCACTGATCCGTCGTAGTTGAAGTTTCAAACTTCCGTAGCTTTAAATAATCTTCACTTCAATCCACTCGAGTGACTCTGCATTCCACATCCGCCCCTGTAACTCCATACTTCCGGATAAACTACTACCCCTCATTGAATTGTAGAAACTTTAACTGCTACCTTTGAATCGCGCTTCCCTAAAGAACAAACCAAACCGGACATCGGAGAACAAGAAATGCAATTTTACGTGCCAATAACTTTATCGACTTAATTTATTTGTCCATTTATAATTTTCATTTTTCCCAGGTAGTTTTTGATAATTTTGATGAATTTTAATCGCAATGTGCAACTCATAGCCGTAATGTTTCGATATCCACCAAAGCATAAACAAAATGATAATAATACCTAAAGCCAACATATGAAAAACAACGAAGGTGCTATAATTTCAGATAAACTTCAAACCAAACTACAAACTGAAATGCACGTAGAACAAATTTGCGAAAACTCCTGGCAGTTTTAACCTCGGACCCATTTTTTTATTGAAATTCGAACCCTTCATCCCATATCCCTCCTTCCATCATCAACACGACAGACACCTGCAGATGCCAACGACACGTTAAACAGTAACGTAATTGCGACTCACGCACTCGATGGTACTCCCCCATGTGTTGGTCGCTTTTCGATTTTAACGCGTTAATTAAAATTTCATTCGGTGTGATTCCAAGAGAGGTATATTTCAAAATACATCGCGGGTCTTGGCATGAGGCGACAGGTCATCGCGGATGTACATACGCACGCATGTTTTTCATTCGCAATTAAAACCCGGGATGCTTTGTTTTAACGTGACAGGATGCAACGGCGTTACAGGAACTGACAAAAAAAATACAGGTGAATATTCAGTCGGTGAAAACGTTTTATCGGTAGGAAGGTTTGGAAATAAAATTGTTATAGACAAACGGAAAATTAAAATGATAGGCGCGCTTTGAGCTCGTTCCAAATGAGAGGCAGGCTGTGCTCGCGGAACATTCGTTAAAGGTTCTTTGAAATCGTTTGTAATTTAATGTAAAGCGTTACAATTTCATTTCTTGTTCGACGAATAATATATGATTATTTTTTTTAGTTTTTTTCATCTTGATTAATTTCTTAACGGATTATTAGTAGATTATTAATAGATAAATTACAAATTAGATTAGTGTAGTAATCTATTCGTCAAATGGAAGTATATACGTTGCGTTTATACAGTTTTTGGATTGTCAGAACAAATGTATTCCTTGTACTATAATTTAAGATTTTCAGAACTGATGACCCAACATATGTGTCCAAGCAGTTTATCACATGTTGTACCAATGACTCACAGATTGCATGATGGCACGGAAATTAATATTACGAATAATGTTTTAAAAATCAATGAATAACGTCATCTCATAAAAAGACATAGAATAAAATATTTCTTTCAGGAAGTCAAATGTTCTTACAATTTCTCATTTCTTTTAATACTTAGTTCAATGATATAAACAAGTTTAGGTTTTTATTAATACGTTGGCCCCGAATATCTTACATGTGCTTTAATAAAAATGCCTCGCATTGGCAACCCTTTTTTAGACTACAAATATACATATGTCTGAAAATAATACAATTAGGCTGACCAATTTAAGCGCTCAGTGTCAGCAAGTTAACTAACAGACTGATCCTTAACACTAGAACTACCAGCCGTGTATTTATTATATTTAAATACATATACCGAATAAGTACTTTAGTACAGGCAAGCCACTTATTTGATCGCCGCATGTGGCACCTTTAGAAAATGGAAAATCAAGATATGGAAAACATGATCAACTAATTGCAAGTAATTTAAGTTTTATAAGATGTAAGTGGAATATTTACTTCATCTTTCCCCTATCAATTTGAAAAATTTTTAGAAAAAATTGGGAATCGTTCATTTTGACCAGCTTGGGAGTTTTAGCGTCAAAACTGATCGCAAAAGCAGAGAGTCAAAGGATTCTTGCAACACAGAGAAATCTCGTGCCCACAGAAAACAAGATGTTCACATCGACAATTATAATATTAATAATTACAACAATAGTGATAGGAATTACAACAATAGTAATTTATACAATCTTTGTTTAAAAAGTCCTATGCATTTTATACTGACAATCCCAGAGCACAGATCCTTCGGAACCAACGCCCGTAAGATCAAGGGCGTAGCTTATCCGGGAACGATTGCGCCGCGAAATTGGCCGGCAGTAAAGCTTAATTACATATTCCGTGTCTGTGACATAATTAGCATACCGGTGATACACGAAGCTTTGGCGATAATCGTCTTAGGTAGGATGCCGGCATACCAGCCAGTCCTTTGAATGCAAGCTAGGGCTTACATCCGATATTAATATCGCCTTTCCGTTAACAGGCAGGACCGACGAAACGCGAATAACCGTAAGTTAGATGCGCCTCGTGTCCGTCGATATTGCGATAGTTAAGCGCACGATCGCGCATAATACAGGAGACCCTCGTTGCTTTGTCGGGACACCTCGGGGACAGGGGACTACAGGGGGCAACTTTCATCCGAAGTTTCCACCGGCTGCTGTGTCCTCGGCCATTAAAGTATTACGCGGCTAACTCGTTTGCTGTCTCGTGCCGCAATTATTTCGAAATTGGCCAATCGACGCGTCAATAGAGGTAATGTAATTTAAGGGTATTATACTGTGCTATCGATGAGCGTTTATGAAGGTACGAGGGTGTCTGAAGGAGGCAGGAATACGTATATTAATTTTCGGAAAGTTTTTTGAGAATATGGAAAGTATTGACGGTGAAGAAATATGAAAGTTGTGGGAGGTGAACAGAATTTTTAATTAGTAGCATTACTATGTAAACTGTAGCAAAGGGTATAGGTTATTTGTAAAAACACAAAGTTTGTACATTGTGAAAGATAAATCACTACGTCCTCTTACAATAAAGAACACGATCTCTAAAATGTGTTTTGAATAGAAAAAGTTTCACTTCAATAAAAATGAAGAAACTAGCGAAATACCGGTGGTATTCAACGCGTTAATAACATATTTCATGTGCAGAAATAAGCCGTGATTTCCGGTTTCGCGCGAGCCCTATTCTTCGGGCCGTAACCGGACGGTGGAGGGAGACATACCTCCGCGAAGGAGTCTTCCATTTTGTGGAAATATTCGTCATCATTTTTTATATGTTGTCATAATTCGTCAAGTACAGTTTATTAAAGTTCAAAACCCCAAAACGGAAGTGACTCAACTATTCCACCATTGCTACCACTCGCCGCTAAACTACCTCGTGCTGATAACCAGTGACCGCGAGGAAGGTTATCTAACTTATGTCCCTCGCATCAATCAAAGTGAGGCATTCGGCCTTACAACCCGAATAGGATCAGTCCAAGGGCTGATCGCGTACTTTGGGACACAACATTTGGCCCTTCGAGCCGGATAGGATCAGTCCGAGGGCTGATCGCGTACTTTGGGACGCAACAAATGGGGTGCAAGTTTTTCTAAAAAAGTCTGTTACATGGTAAGGACGACAACACGTGTAAGTGTTTTTTCAGATTTTTCCGTTAAAAGTGCTTCTCCCGAAAAATTAAAAACGAAAAAAGAATATTGAGAAAATATTGATTTCGTATTAAGAGCTTCCAGGCACAACTTTTTCACTTTGACACAGATGTTCGACAAATGCAAAGCAGTGGAATCGTCTTGAATAAGCAAAATGTATTTAGATGTTTATTTTTGAGGCAAAAATTCATTTTTCGGAGTACAGTGCTTTTAAGACTCGGAGTGCATTTTCTGCGGTAGCCTGAAATAGAATATATTGGAAACACCTTTCAAGACGCGCTTAAAACTATTCTTGTTGCTATACACCAGGGCTTCATACACGTTTATATATTGCTTCGCTGATTGTATGTATCGCTTGAAGTTCACTCTTAGAGGGAAGCTGTTTTTCGTGGTACAACCCTTTTCAGTTTTACGGTGCACTTGCTGTGGTTGCACAAAGTAGATTTTATTAGAAGCGCTGCACAAGAAGCGTTTGAAATAACTTTCATTACTATGTATAGAAGCTACACACACTGATACGAACTGATTGTTCCAACCGATTGAAGTTCACTCTTCGGGAGAAATTGGTTTTTGAGAGTGTGGTTACTTTAAGATTTAGAATGTAGTTGCCGGAGTTGCATAAAGTTGAGTTTATTACAAAAGACCTTCCAAAAGTGCTTAAAATAACCTGAACTAGAAATAGCAATATTTGCGTATGTCTATTTGTTTTCTATTTCTTATTAATTCTATTTGTTAAAAGTGACTCATTAAAATTTTTTTTTTCGTTGAAACAAATTTATAGAAAGATTTAAGTAAGTATAGAAAAGTTTCTAATACTTCAAATAACAAGATCTCATTAAGAAATTAAAAAGCAGAATTCACAGTTCAACGGAAGCAAGAACGTTTCAGTAAACCTAAGTTTTTAAACTTTGCAACATCATTTTACAGTAGCTCTCTGCAATAGATTTCTCGATGTATCGTTACAGTTCTTAATAAACAAGAATATTAAAAATATTTTAATCCTCTAGTGATCATACGAAACTTTAATCAGTTTGATTAATTTGACCGAAGTTTTTTTTTGAAAGTCACAGTGCATGAAATAAAAACCCGTGAAACTTAATTTTTTTTTACCACTTCCACGATACAATTTCCATCTGCAAGATAAACAGTATTCGCCGGCCATTGTAATAAAACAGCATGTAGCAATGCTGCTTGAAGGAAATATTCAAAGAAAGTTGCGGTTAAACTACGCAAAATGAGGTTAAACTCGGTTGCCGTGAAGTTACGTAAAATAAACGTAGTTAATTAAAGCTGCAGAAGTTCCCGATGTTATAACTAGATCCTTTATAGGCGGTCTCAAGGGACAGAGGACTCGACAGTACGTGCACCACGTTCCTGTCGTATACGGAAAGATATTAAACTATTACTTGGATAATTTGTTATGTAAGCTGACGCAGAACTTGCGTAAAATTTCAGTAATAACAGCTGCTCGATCACTCAGACGAGTGCATGCAGTCTGGCGAACTTGATAACAGTTTGCATTAACCCTCCAACATTGAAGTTTAAGTCGAAAATTGATTATTTTTAGACAATTTTCCACTCATCTTCGTACAAAACATCTGCTATTTTATTTTATCACTATTTTTATGAAATTTCCCTAATAATTATAATATTTTTTATTATCAGTCACATTATCTCTTCGACATTAAAGATACACATTGAAATAATTTTTTCAACTTTCCAAACTATTACAATTCCGTCTTGAATGTCAGAAACATTCTTTCAAATTAAACGATGGTAAATTGAGTGAAATATATTATTCTTGTTCAATTTGCCACGCATTTTCCATATAATATACCTTTTACAATATTTTTAAATGTTTATGAAATTACTCTTCTAATTGAAGTATTTCAATTGGCATTAAATCCCTATATGCAAATCATCTCTTACAAGCTATTGCGTTACTCGAGATGTTCCATGCGAGTATTCAGCAGAGACGTGATTAAGATATGTATATTCTATCGATCGGATAGGATATCGATATCCTATACCGACAACGGCTACAGGTATTGTCCCAACGGGAGATATCGTGTAGAACAGAGTCTAATTGTCCATCCTATCGACGTGTCCTTGAGCACACTCAGAATGTAATAATCTTTCTGCTCTCGAAGCTCTGGCAAGCGATATTGCTTGTCTTAACAATTAAAACACCGTGCATGCTTTAAAGGGCGATAGTAGACTACTATATTATCTGCAAATTTCATAAATTAGACTCTCTATTAACATTATGAGCAAAATTGTATGAAGAAGAGGCCCCGAACTTTTCAATTTTGGGCGCCCCTGCTGGAATCAGATTTTCCCAAGACCGCTATGCCAAATTTTGACAAATTCACTTTGCGAAATAGAGAATAATTGTTTAGAATGAAAAATGGAAATAAAATTATGAAAATTATGGAATATTTTCTGACACCGCTATCAAGCAGTCAAACCCCACCGAACACAGTAAGCCCAAAGCCGAAATGGCCATAGTCGACAAATCTAAAGAAATACAAGAAGAAAGCAAAGAAATACACTTTAAGTGTTGAATCCTAAAATCTATGATCTCAATATAATTACAGCACGGTAATCCCTGAGCATGCACTTTCAATAGAATTTCTAAATCGCCCTCCAAAACGCAGTAGGATCCAGAATCCGCGATATGATGTACAATGGGCGATAAAAAAGTCGCGACAAAAGATAAAAATGTAAGTCAAACACAATAAATTTGCACGAGAGTAGGCGAACCGTAACTCGCCATGGCGTAAGGCGAGAAAAAGATCAACGCGCAAAAGGACCCGGGAAGTCCCGCGCGTAATTCTAACCCCGCCGGCGATACTTTCTGGTTATCTCGACCGCATAACCACCACGCCATACACGTCGTTGCGGAAGCCGCACTTGAATGGTGACAAGAAACGACCACGTTAGAAATACGATTTTCACTGGTGCAGTCATAACGGACGACTGTGCCGCGCCGGTGGAAACGTTGAGATTCCTGCTGCGTATAACCGCCGTTACCGTGGCTTAAAACAAGGACACCGGAAGAACGTCGGATGAATGGCTCGACGTCGGACGGAGTTCTCGTCGGGAACGTTTAAATCGGAATATTTAACTCTTTGCGGCAGATAGGACTTACTTTTAGCAGTTGCGTACGCTGTAAAGTGCTTTAGAAGGTCAAATGTATTTTGTTCTTTAGGGGAGAATTTACTCTTCCCTGATAAATATGTACATGGAGTTTGCTGTGGGTGGAGTTGTTAGGTTATTTTATTTGTAGAAGGGATTACCGATTGTGTCGTTATTCTTGAAATTATTAACTGCTGAGGGAAATGGGGGGATATGAGATAGAATAGAAATAAGACACTTCGAATAGTAATAAAGTAATTTAAAATATAACGTCGAAAACCAATTGGATAATTATATTTTCAAAGAGGAGTCACAATTATATCATTTTCATATTTTGCAACATTTGTCGTAATAATGTAAAGGAGAAAAATGTATTCAGGGCCCAACACGTTAATTATGATCCCATTATAATTTCAGGAGTCTAGAAAGCATAGTTTATATATGTGACTACTACGAGATAAATAAGTTTACAATGTCGCATATTACTACCCGAACTGGTACCTGCTTGATTTTCCCTTAATTTAAAAAAAAGGAAAAGCAAAAGAACTAAAAGTTTTGTAAATTCCAGAGTATTCATGGCATATTTGATATAAAATTTCCTAAATATTTCGCTTAGACTTAAGAATTTATGACAACTCAGATTCTCTACACCAAAAAATGCAATGGTATCTCATATTCGTACTCTATCTTCTATTACTTTGCGTGTATCGTTTTAATTTAACACTAGATTTACGGTCCTGAAATCTGTTCAATTGTAATATATTAAATAAGGACTTTGAAAAAGGAGGAATCAAGCGGCAAAGATGGTAATTCGTTAAGTCATTATTGTATTATAAAATACACGTGAAATATCTACTGTACAGCGTCTCTGTGAATTTGAAAAATGTTTATAAGCAAGTAGGGACCCGTCAATTTGACGGCTTCCGTAAATCTAGTGTTAAAATGCAATATTGCAAGCACGTCTTTTTCCACCGCATAAACAATTAATGAACATAGAAATTCAACTTTACGGTTAATTCCAGTTACGAACATTCCTGGATATCTTTAGTATGCAATTCCCCCGAAAATGTCGAAGGCGGTGAACGACAGAGAGGTCTAAACGCCGGGACGAGCGACGTCCTAGCAATTCACAAAGATGCAAATTAACTCTACTGGCCAAGGCACACGTATAATATACTCGTTCATGTATGAAGGTGTTAAAGCAATGAAATGCATGACACCGAAGCACAACGTGCACGAAGTCCATCCTATAGTGCGTTTATGCACTTTGACGATGTGCACTGTGGCAAACGTGTTGCCAACTATGCTTCCTGCGATCTTCATAATGCATTACATTATTCTGAGTATCGTAATACGTTACACGAACTTTACTTCCTCGGAGATAGCCATTCTGGCCGACGTCAGGCTAGAATGAAATCTGATGACTTGCAGTTAAACGATACCTTGACTCTGAAAGCTTACATCTTATAATTAGAGGAAAACGTGGGAAATGGATTTGACTGATGTTTCTTCTACATTATACTTTGTTGAATTATCTTTTGTTAATTGGAAGCGTGTTAGCTGAAAAATTGAAGAGACTGAGTTAGAGAGATGTTTTTCTTAACCTCTTGCCCTACGATTTCTTTTGTGCCTGATTCCACAATAATTGAAAATTGAATTGCTAAAATAAAAATATGGCAGTGATTTCTTAAATAATTTAAAATTTAACGCAATATTAATTTATTGGGTTGGCAAGAAAGTAATTTCGGTTTTCATCGGTAGCCAACGTTACGTTTGTTTTGAAGGACTTCTGAAAATGTTATCATTTTTTCCTTCTAAAAATTGAAAGTTGTCACTTTTGGCAGGATTTAGAAACAAATTGTGCTTCATTTTGTTTGCAATTGTTAGTTTAGCGAGAATTTTAATTTGGAGTGCAAAAAGGAACATTTTCAGTATGAGAGAGACACTGAATGAATGAGAGAGAAACTGGATGTGTTGTGTGTGTGTGTGTGTGAGACAGAGGGAAAGAGAAAGAGAGAGAGACGAAGTAAGAATAGGAATAAAAGAAGCGTGCATGGGGAATGAATGGGGATGGAGAGGAAATAGAGGAAAGGAGGAAAAACAGAAGTGCACGAGCGACACGTTTTATATCAACACCTAATTTTCTATGCCACAATATTAATAAATAAGTTCTGGTACGCATATCGTTCCAATATAATTACCTCTGTGCAACCCAGTCCTATATTAATAACATAGAAATAATATTAGTCTCTGTCGTGTTTCACTGATATTTTCAATTTGATAACTTTTGAGAAGCTTCAAAATTTCCTGCTCCATCAACCACATTACGAGTGTCACCCGTTGTTGTGGGGCAAAGAGGTGCTCAAAATACGACATAGGGAGGAAAAGATGTGACTGACAAAAGTTCGATGTGATTCACAGATTTTATTGTAGGCAAAATGTGTAGGCAAAATTCAATGTAGAAGTAGCAAAAGTTTTTTGCCAATATCTCGAAAACTAAAGCCCAGCGGGGTTTACATGAATAGGAAAAAGATACTAAGACTCATAATCCGGACAACATATTGAAAAATCATTGAAATCGGTGGGACGGGCCATCATCTGTATAATTACCAAAACTTCTCTAATAGTTTGGTTAATTATAAATGGATAGATATACTGTACAAGGTCTGCCCTTAATAATTACTGATATATTAGTAAAACAGGTTTCACTTCAAGATTAAATACTCCAATAAAATTCATTGCAAAATACTTCCAAACAGTAAACCGTGCCCTTCATATTTCTACGAAAAAAATTAAAACATCAAAAGACCAGCTGCCACGTCATTCTCTCAGCAAAGTGTATTATGAAAATTGTTTCATACATCTAATAATTTACGAGTAATTTAAGTTCGTAAAGTCAAACGACTCTCCCAAACAACTTCAGCATCATAATTCTTAACTCCGAAACTTTGTTGGCATTGCTCTTTCATCTTCTTCAATTACCTGTAATAGTCTACAAAGTGGCGTCACGGCAGAGTAACACTTAAAAAGAGAATTTCCCGGGGTAACGAATGGTTAATTTTCTGAATGAAGAATGCTGATTGGAAATTTCCGCTCTTCGTACGGTTTTCACCCCCCCCCCCCCCCTCCGGCTCTCGCATATCGTTATAATTCCACCGGCCAAACTCTGCTCCAGTTCACCGGAACGTCCCGCTCCAGCTGATTTATATGCGACCCGACACATGGCAAAACCAGTGCGCGATTATTGGACGAGAAATCGAGCTCTTGAGCGAGAAGAACGCTTTGGAATTCGCAGCAGGAAGATCAACCGAGCGCGCCGGAGCCGACTAATTACTCTAGAATTCGACAGCCAGTACTAAAATCCACAGATTCCGCTTTTCCCCGCAAGGAATTTCCAAGCATGGCTTGAAAATGTCTCGTGATTTATCATGGCATTTCTGGTAAACAGGGGACGGTTACATTACACTATCGAGAATTTTAGTTAGCTGGATGAAAATAAGTATCCATGGATTTCATTTTGAATAGTTAGAGACTCCGAGAGTTTCGTGAATTAACGCATTAACACTAGAACTGCCGGCGTTAAATCTATCATATTTCAAAATATTAAATAAGTACTTTGAAAAGGAGGAATCAAGAGGCGGAAAAGATTCTCGATTCGGTGATTTATGTTTTTTAAGATGGACATAGAATATTTATTCTAAGACTCTTCTATAAACTTGGAGAATTTTTGGAAATAATTGTGTACCAGTCATTTTGACTGGTTTGGTTGTTCTAGTGTTAATGATTAAACGCTACGGAATTCTAACTCGTCAACTGCAACTGTTAAGGATATTTTCGCCAGATAACTGAAGAAAATTAGCGGCCAAAAATTGACTTGCAACTGAAGCAATAGTCAACGCCTAATGGAGAAAGGAGAACAAAGGATGAAGTTAAATGAATACTTTTGCCAGTGTCGATTTTTACCACAAAGTGGTTTAGTTATTTATCAAATTAGCCCAAAACCTCCCCCGGTGCAGTTGAATTCCTTGAAGCAGACATACCTGACACGTGTATCGCAATCCAGAGATCGCTGGAGAACGCCAGGACGAAGTAATTGCTGTCGAATCCGACAGCTCAGACGAAATCCATCAGCTAGAATCCGGGATTTCTGCCCGGCAAATGCGCTGGTAGTTGCACGTTGCTCATAGCTTAACCTCTGGTCCTTAAAAGATAATTGGTGCACTAACACATACAGCATGTAATTAAAAGTGAACGTTGTACAAATGCCGGGCAATGCGGGGATAAACTCGGATTAACTACCGGATTTTAAATAATTGGCAGATTTCTTTACCTGCATCGTCGTAATTTCCGACAGTGCATTTATTAATAGAGTGAAAACTTATGGAAAAAACAATGATAATCTGAAAGAAACAGTAATATCAGGTGACCTAAAAGTTTTAGCTGACTGTTATTGACGATTGATTTAAAAAACGGCAAGAATTTTTCAAAGTATCTGATATATCTGAGTCGATAATCTTCGGTACTTTGCCAATGATACACATAACATCATTAAAACCAACACAGGCACAGATAAAATAAATAAGATTCTCCGTAATCAATGGAAAGCAACCCCATACCGTAACTCAACTTCAACCCCTATCCCAATAACTTGTATTGAGACGTAATTTACAATGCGGGCCTCGTGGTTGCGAGAGAAAATATCTCCACAATCTTGCAATTATTTCCGCACCTCTGCAAACCTAACCCGTCTGGCAAGCGCCCTTCGATGACCAAAGGGTCGCACGTGGTCACCAGGGTTTGCCCGGACACACTCCTCAAAGTTAGATTTATGACAGGTGTCATAAATCTAACGTCCTGTCGAAAGCTAGAGCTGGGGAACCGTTCTTGGCAGCTAAGACGGAAGGGGAGATTGCTCTCGCACTGCCTATCCCCGCCATGTCGGTCCTGGAAACCTCAGATCGACGAATGACAACCGAAAATAAAACACTACTTTCACATGACGACGCAACGAATGTGTCGGTCTCTCTTGCCAATAGCGCGTCAAAATCGAAAATGCGTGAGGGAGAGGGACGTCCCTATCCGTCGGGCGAATCAGAGCAAATTACCTCTCAGCTGCCATGTAAATATTCCATCAGTATACCGTTTGGCTACGACAAAGAAGGCGCGCGGTATGAGGCACGGGGTAATGGAAGAGTGTCGGTCGCACCGCCTATCCCCACCATATCGGTCCTAGAAATCTGGGATCGACTAATGACAACCGAAAACGCAACACTTCTTTCGTCGTTCCCATGATGACGTAACGAATGTGCGGCTCTTTAACCGTTTGCAATCCTATGTCGAACTATACTCGACATAGCATCTCACTTCGTTTTATTTTCTAACGATTTAATACAGAATTCTCCAATTTCATAATGATTTTGTAATATCACCTAAATATCCGTAAGTACTTGATATCATTTAAAAAAATGAATAACCTATGAATAGACTATGTTATGGAATTAATTTCATTTGGCTCACTACAAAATTGGGGAAATAAATCGGACTGCAGAGGGTTACGCCAGTCACGCGTTAGAATCGAAAATGACGTCAGAAAGAGGGATGTCTCTATCCGTCAGGCGAATCAGAACAAACCAAAGGCCAGAGGTCTTCTCTTGAATATCCGTGCTGTGCGTCAATCTTGTAACCCAAGGCCCCTCCCCCTTGTGCCTGGGCCTTCGATGGATTGGAAAAACCAATGCAAACTATGCATTTTGGTAACCACCCACGAAGCCTAGGCAGAACCAATAACATTTTGCATTTTCCCAACATCCTCCTCCCTACCAAATTACCACTTCGTCCTCGGAAGGGATGTCGACGGAGGAAGGGGAGCTTGGGAAATTAATAAAGGGACCAAAAACGCGTCCCGGCCGGGCACATCTTCTACAGTTTTTCTTACACTTCGTTGTGCTTGGTGTGTACTTGTTTGTACACCCAGTGCAAGAAATAAATAATTTCTTCACCAAACTTCTCAGATTATATATATATATTTAATGAGGTACAGATAAGGTGTCGCTTGCTGAGCGGTTTGACGACGACTAACTACGCCTGCGGATTTTTCCGCCACGCGCCGCTCTCCATGTTACCAAGGCCAAGCTACGACGCTAAACTTCAGCGGCACATGCCCTTTATGCCCTCCGAACAGAGCCGAAAAAGCCGCCAACGGTCGGAACAGTGCTCGCTTGTTTTTATTTGTATATTTTTGTGAAGTTCTTTTTTTGTTCTGTATTATACTTGTTCATAACCGTTATAATAAACAAACACGTCAAAACCAACGGTCAGGTCAAGTTTGTTGCCGAGAAAAGCGAAAGGTAAAGAAGATCCGACGAGTCAACAACTTGAAAGGTTTAACACTGAACCTACCATGGGCGGTCAAATGACCGCTTTCTGATTTTTTCTATAAACTCCCCAAATTGATTGGGCAGCCATTCAGTAAATATTTTAGGACTATCGTATAAAACAAAAATTACTTAACTGATCATCTTTTTCACCTCTTCAAATCTCTTTTTCCAAAGTACTTATTTCGTATATTTCAATATAACAGATATAAAGCCAGTAGGTTTAGTGTTAAAACAAATCAGAAGTATCGAGCACGAACAATAACTGATCTACCAACTATCGTACACTCATGACAATCTCGACCAAGGGAATTAACAAAATTTCTCGCGATCCGTTCCGCTCTTCCGAAAGTGTCATCGGATTTGTATTCCCATTTTTGGCTGGTAAACCTAAGGAGACAAGACCTTGATCTTTGAAACCGGGTCAGATTCCTGATCCCTTGCGGAATCCATGGCTGCCGATGTCGGTCGAGCTTTATTCGTTGACGCAGCGATTATTCCAACAACGCCCTCGACGTGCAGGACATTTATAAAACCCGCCTACGAATTTCTTTATCATCCTCAAACACTCTGGGGTAGGAAGTTGGATGTTCCGGATGTCCGTCTTGTTCGGGGCAGTTTCCACCCCCGGAAAGATGGACGAGTATCATGGGAAAATTCACTCGTAGTTTTATTTTTCACTCGATTCCTGCATTGTCATTTTGTTCATTAACAATGACGGATATCAGTTTGGAAAATTTTCCATCTGCTCTTCTTTTCTTATGAGTATATGGAACATTTTTATCGTTCAATTTACCCGTCATTTTTAAAGTTCATCGTAGTTAAATGTAGAAATCTGGACGACGAAATTTATTGTTATGGTTTAACCATAAAATGCGCTCAGTTTTATGCGACATTGAAATCCCAGCGATAAATACGACCCGATTACTTCGAATCTTTTCATTCGAATCAGACTTTCTCAAGAGCGTCCTCGTCTTGCGGAATTACACTAAATCCTTACCTTCGATAGAGGACGATTTTACGTAAAGCATTTACCAATTTCGTAAAAAGGAAAAGTGTCAAACAATTCAGTCGATATTACTCTCCCCCTCCTCTCTCTCTCTCTCTCTCTCTCTCTCTCTCTCTCTCTCTCTCTCAATCTTTCTCTCTCTCTCTCTGGCGTCGTTTTACCTGTCTCTACCTCTTTCTTCCTTCGCCATCCTTCTCTCTTTATTCCTGTCTCCCCTCAACTTTATATCTCCATCTCTCTATCTTTCTATCCATCTCCCTCTATCATTTCACTGTTTCCCACTCCACAGAAGGAGCATAAGAATCCTTAAATCGTAGTACGATAAAGCATCCCCTAATAGGCGATACCGAACGACAGACACCCTCGGTACCCTCCCAAAACTTCCCCGTCCGTTTCAACAGCTCTACCGGGGAGATAGACGTAACAGCGATTCACCGGTGCGAGGTGGGAGCTTCTCATTTCACATTATCGACGAGACGTACCCTCCAGATCGATCCGAAAATCTCGGCCCTTGCCTTATACGCATTGTACGCCAGCAGCCCTTATCGATGAGACTGGCATCTCGCCTAAGAAGACCCACGGTACTCGCATCCCTCCATGAAAAACAAACTCCGGCGTATGTTATCCAATCCACTGGCTTGAATGATGTAATTTCGCCCGACACGGAAAATGCATTATGCGCATCACAGGTGATACCTACGCTTCTGGAAATTACACATCGGAAGGGCCAGTTAACCCTCCGCCTTGTCGTTTTGCGATGTGATAAGAAAATGAAGTTTGGTCGGGATAAATAGTTGGGGGATGCATGATGGAAAAAGATGGATTTTTGGCGCGTTAGTTTTGTAGAGAGTGTTTTGCAGTTTGAGTTTATTCTAGTTGTGCGTTGAAGGGATGTTATATTAATGGTGGTTGATTTAAAAGTTGGTTAGAGGATGAGATACAGTCAGGGACGTACATTTTGTATAATTGGAGAAAATAGAATTATGTTGGGGAGGGAAAGATTTAAATGGTAATAAATATACCGGGTGAGTTTACTGATATAAAAGAATTCAAAGAAAAAGCTAGTTTAGTGTCTGAATAATTAATACTCCTACCAATATTATAAACCATTTGATACAACAACTTCACTAAGTTTCAACCTAAGGAGGCAGAATTCTAACAAAATAGGCATTTTATTACATCACGTATCTTTAACACGTTGCCGCACACTTTTAATTTGACGCTCGTGCTCAGAAACACATTTTTTTCCGAAGCGGTAAAGCATGAGAAAACGCATAAAAGAACAATTAATATGCTGTCTGGCATCCTTTTTTTCAATGTATTACTCAATAATTAACAAGTGTTTGCGTTAGTACACTTCGTACTAACGCTGTTCTTTTATTTATTGATTAAAATGTGCACGACGGCTGTAGCCGTCATTTGCGGCAACGTGTTAATCACCGAGTGCTCATTGCATCAACGTAGAATATTAAACCTCAGTGACCGCCCCTTGAAAAATTCATATCCTACGATTTCCACGAACAATCTTCATGATTGTACCACGAATTACCAAGCACCCGATAAAAGATATTCCAGAAACACTTGCTTATGATTGAAATGAATGCAACACAGTCAGCGCCGTAAAAAGTTCTCATTGGAAAACACTTTACCACCGTCGGCAGATGCCACAGAGCAGTGGAAAAAGTTCTAGAAAGTTTATCGGCCCGGCTGGTAAGCTTTAAGCAACGTCTGCATTTTAAACATGAAAATAAAAGCCGTCCGCATAGCGGCGAAAATCGCGGCGCGATTTAATGGGCTCGTGAGGACGCTATTAAAGTTACTAAACTCATGTATACGAGGACTATCGCCTCGTCTACACGGCCACAAAACTATAAAACGGCATTTCAGGATTTTCTCCTGATCTTGGTCACGATTATCGATTCCGACACGAATGCACCCGCTTTCCATGAACGAACTTGAGAAATTCGGGCGAACGGTTGAACGTTTAAGGGTAAAAGGTGGCCGCGCAGGAAGGGCAGAGATTTGGATGCATGATCATTATCGTCCGCATATATTTTTCGTCGTTTTTTGAGATTTTCGTCGGATAAGAAGGTTAGGAAAATGTTACATCGTCGTGATGGGACTATTTTGAATTTTCTGTCTTCTACTTTGGTTTGATATGCATATTTTCGAAGTTCTTTTAAAGGTTTTCGATAAGTAGAAAGTACTGAAGAATTTTTCGCACGGTGAAAGTTTAGTCGTGTGTGATTTTTGGTGGAATGACTATTGCGGTTAAAATTGAACTATATAAAAGTAGAAGAAGCAGTGTGAAAATATGGCCTTATATTAAAAAAAATTTCTTAGTGGATTTACACTACTTTATCCTCCACTGTAGTTCTGGACGGATCTAGAGTACTTTGGCAATGATCAGAGCAATTGTTTTTCTTTCCCGTTTTTTCCTTTTCTTCTTGACGGTCTAAAACATATCTACGCTTACGTTAATGCAAGAATAATAATATTTGGATATTAGTCTCTGTGATGGCATTACTACCAATCGCACAATCCTAACCAATTTTTCACAAACTCGCAGCAATTTACCAACGAAATAAAACTTTACATCCCACCATTTCTGCAACATTTCGCACGATTATTCTTCCCTTTAACTTATTTACTCGGGCAGCAAAACAAACAGCATGGAATCAGCAGAACAAGAATGAACGAAAAAAAAACACAGAACGAAAGGGAACGAGCGACGTGTAGAAGAAAATCGACGTACCGGTATGCAATTAATCGGAAGCAAACGTTCCCTTGGAGAATTCAGCAAACCCATTGACGATTAAGAGGATCGATTTCATCCAGTGCAGTCGTGCGAGGGAGAAATCGAAGCAACGGATGTCACTATAACCGGCTGGAGGTTCTGTCGAGAGTTTATTTCAATTTCCAATCTAATAAGAAATTCTTTCTCGACTATTTCTCAACCTGCCCCTATTCTATCCTCTCCTTTTTTCCACCCTCTCGCCTCCCCCCGCCGCCCCCTCTTTCTCGCCGAAGTAAATTTGTCTCTCGATCTTTCTTACCACCCTCTCCGTGCCTCCCTCTCCCCTTTTCTTCTCCTATCTTTCACTCTGCAGCACCCATCGGCACTCCAGCAGCCATCTTCGACACCCCTTCTGCCCTCTTTCTCTTTCGAGGCGTTGCTATCTCTCCTCCGGCTGTGTGTATCCTCCCTGCTTCCACTGCGCTTCCCTCATCCCCTCGTCTTTTACACGACTTATCTTCCGCTATCTGAGACGGTAACCCTCCATCCACGCATCTACCGGCAGCCTCTTCCCTACCGATTCTCTCCCCCGACCCTCCCTTTTCCCTTTTCTCGCCCTTCTACTCCTCATTTGTTCGGCAAAGTTTCCGAGGAAGTGAGGATATCTCCGACAGACATAACCGAAGCCCGCGGGGGATGATTATTTTACGATCAAGAACGAAGACCTCCGTCGTTCCTCGTCGTCTACTTTATACGACGTATTATAAGACGAACAGATGAACGACCCTATACCTCGGCTCTTTTTTATCGCGAGGAAAATAGCGCGAGATATATATATTTATTTATATACCTCCCAGAGCAGATGGCCGTTCTCCAAAAGTGACGATGCTGCTTCAATTTTCTGGAGCATTCTCGACGATGATTTAACCCTTTGCACTCCGTTGTCGCCGCAGCGGCGACATTGTAATAGAAGCTGACAAGTCCGTTGTCGAATAAATCCGGTGTATTTTTATGTAGTTAAATATAATTTTAAAACATATACGCTTCATTTTTACAAAGCAAGATTTTCAATTTTCTACAGATGTATACTCGCACCGTGTAAATCAGTGTTTCCCAACGTGGGGCCCACGCCCCACAGGGGGCAATTCGATTGTTAAGGGGGGCAATTCGAAAATGGACACATCCAGAGTTTAAGTTAACCGTATGGCGACTCTCAACCGCTACTCGAGCTGGGTAAATCTCCGGTATAAGTAACTTCTGTCCGCCAGGTTAGTAGCCATGATTTCATTGTTAGACGTTAGAGTTGAACTACTGGTTATACTGAGCCGGCACTAATTGTAAGTATTTCGCGCCATTTTTTCTGAATGGCGCGAAATGCTTAGTACCGGGATCTCAGTTTCTGCAGTGTTTCGCGATAACGCTCAACATTCAGCGTTAGTGTTAATTTGAGATAAGCGTCCGTTAAATTGTTGTAAAAGTCTCGTTGTTTTAAAATATATATACATTGTATAAATATAAGAACATTGGGGGGGGGGGCATAAGAATTTTAAAAACGCTTAGGTGGGACATAGCACAAAAAAGGTTGGGAAACACTGGTGTAAATAGTTCTGGAGTAGCTGGTAGCTCATAGTAAAAATTACTCGGAGTGCAAAGGGTTAAATAACTGGGATAAAAGGACTCGACGGTCAATTGAATGATCGAAGGATGAGACTATTGTTAGGTTTTTTAACCGTTTGGAATTAGGGGTTAAAGTTAGTTGGAGGTAGAGGATACTAGGATGCGATGGGTGGTTATTGTCAGTTAGTGGAATTTTTGCATTTGATAGGGCAACGTTATCTTTTAGTGGAGTCATTTTTATACCTTTATTTCCATCATTTCGATACTACTGCCCGACACTGGCTGGGTACTATCGGCGACTATAGTCATCCGTTAAAATTTCACGCAAAGTTATATCAATATTAATTATTAGATTATATTTTGTAATGCGATATTTTTTAACACTAGAACTACCAAACCAGTCAAAATGACTGGTACACAATTTTTTCCAAAAATTCTCCAAGATTATAGGAGAGTCATAGTATAGATATTCTACGTCCATCTCATAAAACATAAATTACCGAATCGGTCATCTTTTCCACCTCTGAATTCCCCTTTTTTCAAAGTACTTATTTAATATATTTAAATGTAACAGATTTAACGCCGGTAGTACTAGTGTTAAATACCATAAGTTTTTATTTTTTATATATTATATGAAGTGCAACTTCAATAAGGAATTAATTACGCCACTTGCCATTAAAAGGCACATTCCACCCGCAGTGAAATAAGTTCGTCCGCGGTAGGATTGCTCCGTACCGAATTAGCACATTTGCGGAAATGCACTCCGTAGCGAAAGAATTAAGAAATATAGGATAATACTGAAAAGTGGAATGAAGAATTGGAATCGTGCAGATTTCAATTTATTTTCCTTATCCTAGATATTTTGATGGGTATAGAACTACCGAGATTATGGTGCGCATAAGAAAAGTACCCCAATCAGTAATAAAAATTTGAACTGATTGTGAAACTAACCGTATCCCCCATATTGCATTTTTAAATCGATTATATTTGCCAAGTATTTTACATTGAACAGCTTTTATTCTCGCTTTTAGAATCCTGATAAGTATTTCCTCGTTCAACTAGATATTACAAATTATGGCCGCGTTAGCGTCCGTCAATAATACTCTCTTTTTAAACTAAAAAACAGAACAATTTAGGAAAATACTATTTACGGGGCATGTTTAATGCGAACGATTCACGGTATTATATCTGTGCCTGGTAAAATCCAATCCGTAATTATGCATAATAACGTTATACACTTGTTTAAGTGTTTTACGGCAAATATTTGCACATTCGCCAGCTCGAAAATAATTAATCACTGCGCGTATTACAGAACATTCTGCTTGATCCGTAAATCTATTCGTCGCGCGAAAATTCTACTAGCGGCCATATAAAAAGGTCATGAATGTTTCATATATTTCTCGGACAGTAAAAATGCCGCTTGATAACCGGGTACTCGCGATAAATCATTTTTCGATCTAAATGTAAATACGCGGTCCAGGGCACGATGTTAATCGTGAATCCAAATTGTCCACCTTTCGACGGATTGTCCCTTTTTTCTTCAATGCTACTTTAAAATCTCGAGGATCGTAGTTTTAAATTTCCAGGTAAGTGTCTTTTAGACGAACACCTAAGTTGAAAGAAAACAACAAAACTACTTAGAATTGCGCGTTCATTACTTGAAAATATAATTTTTGTACTAGAATACATTAATATATTTGATAGATATATATATATAGATATATATATAGAATACATTAATATATATATATAGATACTCAATTGAGCCGTTCAGTGCACAAATCGATTAACTCCATAAAACCTAAAGTGGAGAAACGTGATGAAATAGTATACACTCCTTTTTAAAATTCCCTTCAAAATATAAATACAAATAACTATTGTAGAATATATAATCGCATTTAGCTTTCCTTTAACGAAGTACAAAATGAATAAGGTGGAATAGCCTTGGAATTAATTATATTGACTTCTGAATTAAATTATTTATTATTCGATGGCCAAACAAACTTCGTCATTTAATGGTGTTAATCGTTATTATTACGAAAATTTATTCTAAATATAAAAAGTTAGGATTCAATCGAGTGCTTTGAGACTTAAATTTAAAAAAAATCAAAAAGTGGAGTTAATCGATTTGTGCACTGGACGGCTCAATTGTCACCAGCGGCGGAAAGATACGCTCCCGGCAATGTTCACTTATGACCAGCCACGGAATATTCCGCTCACAACAATCGTTGAATTATTGTTGCACGATAATACGCGGTAATATGGGCCGAATGTCAATTAAACATCTGGCATGGATAACGCGTCTAACTGATTCAGAACTGTGATGCAAATAGATTAACACGTTGAATGCCATGGGGGTCACCGGTAACCGACGCTATTGAATTCGATGAAATTTTCTATGGCTTTTGAACTGCCATATTTACGGATTTGCTAAAATATCCAATATTTAAATATTGTTATTTAAAAGCGAAGTATCGCCGAGTATAGAACTATTTTTATCCGTAACGTTTCTATTCTATAAAGGTATGATTTTAGCAGGAAAAGTTTCAGTTTGATAGAAATGATGGAATTAGCGACATACGTGTGTCGTTCAACGAGTGAAACACCTTTGAGGTCACTAGCAGCCTGCGCTGAAAAATTCAAAGAAATAATCATTTTTGCTAATATATTCAATATTAAAATAGTAATATAAAATAAGTGAAGTTAAACCGAATATATGCATTTTTATCTTTAATATTCATTAGTTGGGCTCGTGGTGGACTTTCGGCGTTCGAGCTTATTGGTCTTTTATTTTTATTTTATGACTGCAATTATTGCTCGAAGGACCACCTCCCATGATGGAGGAAAATAGTTAGAGACTCTATTAGTTATTATTCATTTACTGATTATGACAATTGTACAAATTATTTAATTACTAAGTAATGTTTAAGTGTGCATTGTGAGGGTGTGACACTTGGGCAGCAAACTATGGTTACCACTAAGCAGTGCCACACCACACACTTGTGAATATCAAAGTGTAAGTGTTATGTTATGTTAGTGTAAAGTGAAGTGAATGAAGTGTAAATGTAGTGTAGTGTAAATTAAATTGTGACGTTATGGGCGAACATTTGCCCTTTTATGTGTTGAGAGACGTCACTGCACTCTCCCACTCTTCCCTTCCTGACCAATCAGGAGGGCCTGATATTTCGTGGGTGTACTGACGTCTCCGTTCAAAGGGGTGCGAGAACATCGGCAAAATCGGAAATTACCCGAATACGACTCTCCTCCACCTTCGACCAAGTAACGGTAAAGAAGGGGACTTCGGGATGCTCTGGGTCTGACAATGAGTGTCTTTCCGGTCTGAGGGTCGCGGTCCGCTCGAAACAATGGCACCAGGGCCGCCTCGCCGATGCCCCCGGGTCCATTATAAGGCAATCTCTATTCGAATCCACGAACAAAGAAACAAATTAACACAAACTCGCTAGCGAGGATTATTCGTACATTAGGCCCACCGAAGGCAGCCTTCAGTGTGCCCCGAAATTAATTAATATTTCGGAAATAGTGGCCTTTGGTACGTATAATAAAACCCGGCATATTGAGGGTGTAAGCCTCAACATTCATACTCTTTAAAGATGCGATTGTAACTATTGGAAATGGGTGTTTAAATAAATTAATATACTTTATATTAATATTACTTTTATTATGAGGCTATGAAAGAACCGTCTTTATATTGCTGGAGTTTAGAAGGAACTGACTGTGGATGCCCAAAAGATAAGCTCGGGCCCACTCATTGTAAGTAATATAAACTGTTTATGTTACTCTCCCCTACACTGCAGAGAGAATATATCTCCTGTTTGGAATAGGAATTCCTAGAACGTAGAGTCGTTTTTGAACTCATTGATAATATGTAATATTACTTTTTTAAGAATAATTCAACAGTAACAAAGACAATGTCGATTCCATAAAAATAACGATACAGACAAGATATGACCAGCATTGAATGTTTATAAGGAACATGTTATAAAAAATGTTCTTTAGAAGTAAACTAAAAAGTATTATTAACCGAATCGCCAATTTCGAAGAACCGTTCATCGGTATGCATGTCTAACGTCATGTTAATTCGATTACAGTTTGGTCCTCGCTTCAATTTCCCGGTAAAAGCTCCCAGATCCCCGTGGCAGAAAATTTTCGGCAAACACATCGGCATCTTTAGGCGTTGTTTCAATCCGTAGATACCGAATTCGATACACGGATCACGCCTCTGTCGTCGAGAAGGGAACCTATTTTCCACGTAAACGGGATATCCACCAACAGCGATCCCCGGGGGATAGGAATTCTTCCTATCTCCCATCGTTTCCCGGCGCGATCAGAAAGGAGAGTTCGCCTCGATGGGTCTCCGACTTATTCTATGCGGAGGAAGGTGAAGCTACCCTACGGAAATTAACGCACCGTCGTCGACCCCACTTGACCGCGTGCACCCCCACATTTATCTTGGCTCAATCCGATTCTCCCTGTAATTCGGTAAACCTCAAATCTATAGGCGACCCTTTGAAAGAGATGGATAAGTAGGTGAATAGATAGATTGAGTGAGAAATAGATAAGAACAATGACGAATTAAGTCTAACGAAATGGAATGTATTATTCTGCTTCTTTTCTATTTTTCGGCTTTGACACCTATAATGACTTCGCCTGGGACCTATAGTTTTAGATGTGTCGCGAGCCACCGTGGCTAAAATATACATGTAACATAGAAAAAATGTCTAAGATGGTAACGAAAATTTGAACTGAAGCCTTGACAACTGGGAGTATAAGTTTTTAACCTCTTAGGCACAATGCGCCACTATAGTGGCTTTCGCGGATTTCATCTCTCTGTACGTCCGTCCACTATAGTGGCTTTCGCGAATGTCATCTTATATTACAACGCGCCACTATAGTGGCTCACTCTACTGAGTTACTCGCTCACTTGTAAGAGCAAATAACCTAAGAAAGCGTTACGAAATTGTATCGTATGTGCAAAGAACGATATAAGAAGAAGATCGCGCTATAAGCGTGAAGATTGTGACGAGGGCGTAGGTGCCGTACCGTGTTTTAAAATATATCATACTCAATTGTATTATTAATTATTAAAGTAAATTATCAAAGTTAAAGTATATGTATCATATCTTTGGGAAAAATTATAATTCAGTCGTCAGAAGCTTCATTCCAATGTACTTGCGTAGAGAATAGCATTGTCCGTCACACATTGTAGTCCTGTATCGTTTACGCGTAATTCGCGTCGAACTCTGCCGTACAGAGAAAGAGCCCCGCGTAAAGGTTCAGCCGTGCCTAAGAGGTTAACAAGAGCTATGGTAGGTTAGAAGGTGAAGTGCGAGGTAAAGATTCGGATTCGCAATTAGCAGGCCCGAGTTAAAATCCCCATTACCTTCGTGAAATTTGTCCTATATAATACTTATGTCATAGCCTCGATGGCTCGGAATCCACCTAAATCATGAGGCCTAGGTCAAATAACCAGTTAAAACCGAAAAAATGCAAAAGAAAAAAGAAGAAAAATCCTTTATCTTCATATCCACCATACCTCTCAAAATGAAATTCCTAATATGTCCATTGCTTTTTATTTTTCTCAAGCCATCAAATATTCAACAATGACAAAAAGTACACAAGTATATTCCAACTACTTGTTATTTAAACCAATTCGTCGCTAATTGATCAATTTAAGCAATCCTACCCATTCGTATCTATCATCTCCACTATTCCCTCTACAGTTGTATTCTCTCCTCTTCCGACTGCTCATTATTAGCGAACGAACTCATCCTAATTTGACTTCTCGTGCCCTCTTTAGAGCTCCTCTCCCAGTGAACCCTCCTCCTACATTTAGGTCTCTCGAAAGTCAGTCTCATCGGTCCTGCGCCTCCCTAACTTATTTCATCGACTCCCTCGTCCTCGTCATCCTGCGAAGTAACACTTCTGGAGACCGAGTGGGTAGCAGGGTCTTCTGGAAACGGATATGAAGACGGAATGCGAATAACATGTTTACACTCCGTTCCTCTTCGCTGCTAATGGCTTCTGACAAACTCCCGAACGTCCTCGGGAGTTAATCCTGCGTTTCGAAGACGGAAGAACGTGCGCCTGGTCCATTAACCCCTTCGTTGATACAATTTTCCACTTCTTTTCGAACGAAAGAAAACTCACGTTGTATTTGTCAATTCCTCGTGTTGTCCTTTTAACTTCCATCGATCTTTAACGTCGAACGTTTCAGTGATTTACAGTCACTCGGATTTCGGAGACTGTTGTGTAATGGGTCTCAGACAATTTCTTACATATTTTTATGTCATGGAGTAAGGAAACTTAATTCTCCCGTTTGGTACGATTTTCTTCTTTTTCGACGGGGAAAAAGGGGCATGTATTTGTCAATTTCTCGTTCGGTCGCTTTAACTTCCATCGATCTTTATCGGTGAATGTTTCGCTGATTTATGGTGGACCTGATTTCGAATCTTGTACATGGCGTTATATGCGGTTTTCTTCCGCATGTTTTTGTCATAAATATATTTAATTAACGTCGACGTTATTGACATATAGTTAATCTATACATAATAAATATTCAGTTGATGATGTCGGACCGTAACATCATTCTATTATTTTTATAAAAAGCGAAGAATCTTTAATACTTTTCATGGTGATTTTTTACTTTGTCATTTCCGCGAAAAACGAAATCAAAGCGAACAGTCACGCTGTTATTTGATAATATTAAGCCCGTACATTTCGGCTGAGAGTTCAAATTTTCATTCGTATTACTGTGAAGCTCAAAATGGAAAGGTCCATTGCGAATTGTTCCCAATGTGCGGTCGTAGTTGAAAATCGAATAAAAACTTGGCTTTTATTACTTAAACCGAACAATCCATTGATTAACAAACTGTCGTTGTTGAAAAAAAGAGCGTGCGCACAGTAGTGTCCGTTTTTTCCAGTACACACACCTCATAGAACTTTCCAATTTCGTTGTGTAAAAAGCCAATGGCATGTGCAATCAATTCATGAAATACGAATTCAGTAGAGTTTGTGCACGATCGAGCGGAACGAACGTTGTTACCGAAGACAGTCTTTTGCGAATTGTACCAGCAATTATCCTTAATGCGGCTCTTATTCTTCGGGATCAGTAAGAAGGCAGTTGAATTGCTCACGCATTTTCGATTTTGACGCGCTATTGGAAAGAGAGACTCGCACATTCGTTGCGTCGTCATGTGAAAGATGAAAGTACTGCTTTATTTTCGGTTGTCATTCGTCGATCTCAGTTTTCCAGGGCCGACATGGCGGGGATAGGCGGTGCAAGAACAATCTCCCCTTCTGTCTCAGCTGCCTTCTCACCGTTCCAGCATTATACCTCGGTATTAGTTAGGTGAGAAAGAGGAACCAGATCAATGTTAATTCATTTGTCTGTTTAGACTCCTCGAGAAAACCACAGTCGACGAAATTGCACGTTCTGTCTTGCCACTTTGAGAAATTTGCCATTTATCGTGTCGAGAACTGAATATAGTGTTTTGTGTTTTACGGCTCTATAAATCTTAGTATGCTCTCATTGCTTATTTGTTTTTTTTTGTTAGGACTCAGCTTATATTTAGTTGTATACGTTCATAATGCCGGAAGATATATTTTGAAATATTTATAAATACTTACTAATGCTAGATACATATTTACGCAGCTCTCATTCTGATATTCATCAGTTCCAAAAATGAAACCAGGTCAGTTTAATTCATTTGGCTCTGTTTGCGCAACGTTTTAACATCGAAAAAGACGCGACGTGTTGCGAATTTTGTCTCTCTGTTCAGAAGTTGTAAAATGAAAATCTGCATTTTCTTTTTGTAGCTGGTATTACAGAAATCGATATGAAAATCTTACAAAAATACATGGTCATCTCCTAACATCGCATTTCTTCTCCCAGTACGCAGAATGTTTTTCTTCTTTTTTTTTAAAGAGGAATGGTACCTTTATTCCCGTCTACGCGTTATTTCTCTCGAACTTTTCTCGTTACAGTTTACCTTAGAATACTCGGGAGTAATTCGCTTCAGTGGTAATGACAAAAATCACAGGGAACAACGGAGAAGCGAGGCGCACTTCCGATTTGACGTTTAATTTTTCGCGATTATGGGGGACGTAAAATCTCACGGGACCTCTCCGCGCGGGCGAACCAAGAGTGGCTGCAGGTTTTTGCTTTAATCTCGTTCCATCGACCGTGCTGTAAAATCATTTAAACTTCCGAAGAAATTGCACCATCAACGCTCTCTTCATCTCTCTATCTCTCACTCCGTCGGTGTTTCTCAGTGCGGAATAGCATTTGCTCCTGGGTATTTCTTTCAACCTCGTTCTCGCTATAAGTCTCCCTCAGTGACTCTCAGCGATGCTCAGGATTTCATAGTACTGTGGGATATTTAAAAGAAAAGTCTAGCAGAAGGAATTCACACATTTACTGGTTCACACATCCAAATTGTAAGTGATAGAAAGTTCGAGTTGGTGGCTTCTCTTGCCCCTGCGTCGCACAGTGGTCCATTTGGCCGAAAACCTGGCCAAAACCCCAAGGAGTTTTTCAATTTAGCTGAAAATTGGTGTATTAGTATTATTTGGGTCGCTGATTAAGAATCTGAACTCAGAATTTCCAAAAACAAATTGGCGAACAAACATAATTAAAAAATTAAGAATTTATTTAGATATTATGATACATTTATTGACCACAGTGAATTATATTCATCTTATAAGCTTTTAATATTACAGAGAATCACTCTACTCTCTTGCGAAACTCTACTCTTTGCGAAATTGCTGTCACAGCTAAGTAAGTAATATCACAAAGTACAAGTGATATCTACCGTGTCAGAAAACGTAGCACGGTATAAATACTTTACGGTGCTTCCACCTCCAATTTTTCATTCCAGTATTTAAAATTACGGTGGAAGGAGAAAAACTAAACTTTGCGAGAAACAAATATAGCCATCATACCTGCAACTAGCCAGATTTTCAGCCGAAACGTCAAACTTCTTTCGGTTTATGACGGTAAGCGGTCGAGGTGATCGCGGCTATCTATTGTTGCTTTGGAACAAAAGGCTACCAGCTTGCTTACAATTATTTTGATTTTTAACCCGAACGAAATAAATATAGCGTTTCGTTAATTACAAGGGTAACCTTAGTGAAGGATTAGCATTATTCGTTTGTCCAAGGCACGATAGCCTGGCCGTATGTCATAAACGTATTTCCCCGAGAATGGCGCGTGCGACAAACAAATAAGAATATCTCGTAGAATCGCAAAAAGTCGCAAAATTTTACAACGGGGACTTCTTCGGGAAGCTTCAAAGTTTAATTTAAAAAAAAAGTCGCGTTGTACTTTTGCGTACTTCACAACTATTTCCTCTGCAAAAGGAAAAAAATGTATGGGTTTTGCAATCTGTGCCATCGCAGTTGTAAAATATTAAATAAAAAAATGAAACCAAGGTACTTATAATTTAAAAGTATGACGAATAGCCACAAATACTTACAAAGTTGATTGTACTATTATTTCACATTGAAAACGTATTCTGAATTTCGACGTGAATACGTTACATTATTCAAGTGCCAACTTTGACATTGCATATCTCTAAGAGCGTTGTTCAATAAAAACTTTCATTAATGGAAACCGATGCTCTGATATGTTACAAATCAAACGCAATTGCTAAATTTTGAAAATCGCGAAAAAAATGTTTGGCTTTTTGACCAGGTTTTCGGCCAAATGGACCACTGTGCGTCGTCCCGTTAGCCTTCTTTGTATGACCCCACTATACCTTTCAGTTCACATCAGTGTTTCTCAATATGTCTGAGTGACCAACAATGTCTCCCAACTTCTCTCAGCTCCTTACATCCTCTCAATATCTCACAAACTTTTCCTCTTTATCTTCACCTCTACCTGCCGGTTCCAATGGCTTACAGTTTAACCCTTAACGCTCCAAGTGTGCCTCTCAAGCACCGCCGATGCGCGACGTATTACTCAATTATAATTAATATAAATATTGTAATCAAAATTATATTACTCCTGAGATGAATAACGATTGTTTTGAATGACTTTAATATTATTTTTTACACGTTAAAATCTGATTAAAGTAAAAATCTGATCAGATTAATATCTTTATAATCTGACACTTAAAAACATGCAAATCAAAGTATGATGAGAATAAGTTGGAGTTGCCGGTCGATATTCACAATTAAAGTCGCAGCGTTAAGGGTTAATAGTCCACTGCACCCCTCAGTGCCTATCTATATATGCCAGTACCTCTCACAAAGAAGGTTCGGGAACTGATAGCCTCCGATTTTGTTGAGACTTTGGATAAATATTTATTAGACATATCTAAGAAGGTAACTGCAATTCATTCGTGCCCGTTTTCAACTTTAAGGGTGATACCAAGGCAGGCCCCTCTTTAAGGGAGGTCCTGTATCCCTCCTGCCTGTCCGCCCCTTTTTTGCCTGTCCTGCTAGTGCTCTCTGCCTGGCCTGCCTTTCTCCTGCTTGTCCTACGTGTCTCCTATCTGTTCTGCCTATCTCCTGCCTGTCCTGTCCATCCAGCCTCCATCATATTCACAGTGTTCTTTCAAAAACCCTTTCGGTATGACAAAAGCAGGATGGGCAGAACAGACAGAGGGAACTGGCAGGAGGGGCAGGACAGGTAGGAGGCAGACAGGACCTCCCTTGAAAGGGGCCTCCCTTGATATCTCCCTTAAAGTCGAAAACGAGCACGAACAATTTCAGCTATCTCCTTAGATATGTCTAATAAATATTTATGCAAAGTTTTATAAAAATCCGAGTGTATCAGCTCCCGAACTTCCCTTGTCAGTGTTCATCAGTGTCTCTCAACTTCTCTCAACTTCTCATAGTCTCTCAATATTTCACAAGCTCTTTCTGTTCGTTTATATCTCTATCTGCGACGGTCTCGGTATCTCTCTCGTTCAGTCTCCGTTCCCTTTCCTCTCCTGCACTTTTTACATCAGTGTGCTTTTCACGCTCTCGTTGCGGAAATGAAAACTGGTGCAATGGGTCACGGGGAAGATTTATAACAGCCGAGGGCACGCGACGTCACTGAACCAAGGAAAAGAGACTACCAATTAGGGAAGTGCCGAGTCGAGTTCGCCCCAAAAACTACGAATTAGCGATCCCGAAACTGCTGTAAAACTTGGTCGGCATCTCTTCCTCCTCTCGACGAGAAAATTCTCCTACCTCCTGCCGCCCCTTCCGGTCCTCTTGTGATACAAATTAAGACACAAATTAAAGAGAGAACGAGACACCCTACGTCGCATTATGTCTCAGCATTCACGAATTTAGCCGACTCGCGTCGAAATTTCTTCGCGTACTTTCACTCGTTCTTCCGTGAGATGAGAAATTTTAATTAATCGCTAACTGCTCGCCTACGTGAACGCTCATAATGATTTTACCGTGGAATTTATTGCCTCGAACGTTTAATTGTTACTCTGGCATTTGATTTCATTTTCCGACGCGAATTTCGCGGTGGTCGAATTTTACTTCAACAATTTTGCAGGATATTTCAAAAGTGCTTCCAGTCGAAACGGTGGTTTATGGGCGTAACCGCACAATTATTTTCAGCTGCTTTATCGCAGCAATAGAATTGAAATTAATGGAAATTCTGTCTCTGATTATGAATACTTTAAAAATTACGTAATTTAATATTCACTTATTTAAAACTTTGTAGTCACATGTTGAGATATATTCAATACGGTTATCCCCTGTAATTAATTTTGATCAACTTAATTGCGATCGTGACTTTGTATTTTCATTTAAATAAATAATTAATGGTAGAAAATTTCACGACATTAAATTCACTTATTGAACAAAAAGCAAGAAAAATAAACGAAACCGCAAAGATGTAATTAATTGACTTTATCTCACAATGGAAGTCCGGAAACTGATACACTCAGATTTTTATTACACTTTACGTAAATATTTATTAGACTTATCTAAGAAGATAGCTGTAATTCCTTTGTGCCCGATTTCAACTTTGAGGGAGATATCAACCTCTTTGTCTCAACCACCCTTTCTATATACGTCCTTGTAAGTCGTAAACAACAAAAGGTATACAAAAATAGTTAAAATTAAAATTATACTGTTTCTTGAGATTTATAAAGCTGCATCGCAGACAGATAGAGGTAGGACAGGCAGACATTGAAACATTCTTGCAAAGCATCCAAAACAAATCATCTCCTACATGAAACTCCTCTGTACGAGGATCAACAACGTACAAAGTGAACGCCAATTCCTCATTAATCATTTACCACAAATGATTCCGTGCTCACCGACTGATTTTCCTTGATTTATATAGATAGAGAATGATAGGTGGCTGCATCGCTGATACAGATCCAAAAGAACGTACTCAAAATGAGAATATATAAATATATGGAGGGGCAAAGAGGTTGCCGCTGGGAGATTGGGGATTCCCGTCCCATAAGATTAGAAACGCCCTCCGTGACCCTCGGACGACCCGACAATTACCGCAAACGTCTACCCCGTACGTGCCACTCTAGGATGCAACTTTATCACGGAATTTGTTTCATGAAGGTGCAATGTTCAACTCTCTTATAATTTATATCTTTCGGCGAAAGCATTTTCTACAATTTATGATATAGTGGATGAATAATATTATTATCGCTAGCTCTTTAAATAGTGTTGTTAACACTGTTTCTCCTCTGACTTTCACCTCGATATATTTCGACTATTGGAACTGCTAATGACTTTACGTTTTTATCTAAATATCCCTTAGAGTCTATAGTTATCTCCCATATTATATTTGAGGTAAAAAATTTCCAAAATTAATTTCACTCGTGAACGAAAAGTTTGAAAAGTATTTCAGACCTCAAAGAGTTAATAATAATTATTGTATCCTTGCTGGTGTAACAGTGAGAATAAAAAATATTAAAAGGCTGAAAGAATGGAAAGAGAAAAACCAAATCCTTGTATTGGATATTATTAAAACTTCTCCATTTACTCTATCGTTGAAGATTTATAGTTTTTAATTATGTTCCTGTCAATGGACAATCTCCAATGCAACGTTATAGTGAAATGGCAGTATGAAATAATGAAAATTTGAAAATTGCCGATCGTTCGGCGTAAACTTTGTCTTAAAATTTCGATTTTCGCAAATTCCGAAGCCACGAAACACACTTAGTATTACTGCCCGCAATTTCGGGAACTATGGTGGCCAAACGAGTATAAGCTCGATGTACAATTCACGAGAGTTTCTAATTCAAATCCTGACCTCACTTTCGGAATTGCTTCCGTAGAGTATGTGTATGTTAAAACTGATTCTAAAGCCATCCCTTGTCATGTCTGAACTGTTATTGGAAAAATAAGTATTTCGTAAAAGCATATTTTAGATTTTCTAATTAATAAAACTGATATTGGAACTTCAGACATAATAAAATTTAACTTTTTATCTTTTTAACAATTTGCAGTCTGAATTATTTTTCCAATTTTTAATCTGCTACGCAAAGATAATTTTGGCAAAAGTTTCTACTGTGATTACTCATTCATTTTATTAATAGGAATAATTACAGGTATTTAGAAATATTTATATGAGGTTAGAAAATCATTGTCAAATTTCAAAGTCAACATTTAATAGGTAAAACATTAATTATAACAGAAAACCGTGTCAAATGTAGCTCCACATAGAACTGTAAAATGTTAATATCTTATAAAATTGTATTGTAACACTTTTCTTAGTTTTCTTCTCACAAGACATTCATTTATAAAGTGTCTAATAATGATATATTATTATAAGCACCACCAAGCATTGAAAGAGCTGCCTATAAATTAATTAGCTCTCTCTACAATTAATTATATTTAAAAGAAAAACAGCTTACAGTTGGATCACCTTTTCTTATTTCTATGCTTAACGAAAATCGTACATGGTATAACAAGTACTAAATTTTGATCGCAAAATAATTTATTACTGCTGTGTCCCACCATAACATTATTTATAACCCATTTTAAAATTAAAGTACTTGTATGTAGCTTAGGATAAACGCAAAGTAACATTCGATCGATAATTGAAAATAAAAAGAAAGAAAAGAGAAATGTTAAATCGAAACTAAGGTAGAAAGTCGTTGAAGAGATTAATAGAACATTGGTAGTGATAAAACTATAGAGTAAAGAATCAATTAGATTTTTGCCTTTATCTGGAAACATTATTTCCCCCGAATGGTTCTACCAGGGAATTCCCCTTTCTGTTGATTTATATCGTACGGTCGAATAATTCCAGTAAATTCCGAAATCGTCTAAATTTCATTCGACTGGATTTTTCGAAAATTCATGGGAAACAGTAGCTTTCGACCCTGCACATAGCTACGTGGCAGACAATAGGGCCGATGTTTCCATTCCTTCGGTTGACTAAAGTTTCCGCCATTCTTATAAAACCGGACCACCGTGACCATTGAAAATTTCAAGAACCAAGGAAAAGTTATACGTTCTCGAGTACTGAAACTTACACGTTCTCCGGTAAGTACTCCACGATGCTTTTCCTTCGTACTTCTTTCGCTTCCAGGCTCCTCTCCAAACTACGAAACAGTTTTTCCTAATAACACGACTAAAAGTCACAAAATTTGAGCAGAAAGTCCCGAGCTCCTGGATGTTGATATATTTCGGCCCTCAACTTTCTTATTTACATCTTACATTATCTTTATCATAGCGACATTTACTTGATAACTTTCTGCTGGAATTTTTCAAGATAGTAATACAGTATTTCTCCGTTCTAGATTTGAAATTTAAAGATAGTATTAAAATAACAATACATTTTACAAATTTTGCATCGAATTTTCAATTTCCTAACCTAATTCAATCGCCGATGAAAGTTATTTCTAATAAAAAATGATACAAAGAGTACTGTAATTGGACTATTTTGAATATTTTTATTTCACTTTATTTCATACACTATTTTGCTAAACACGATTTTCACTGGCGTTAAAATTATCTTTAATAACTAATTAATATTTACTTAACCCTTTGCTCTACAACAACGAGTGACACTCGTGATACGGTTGATGGAACCGGAAATTTTGAGGCTTCTCACAAATGATGAAATTAAAAATATCAGTGGAACACGACACTATAATATTATTTCTATGTTATTAATATTGCGGTAAATTCTAAAATATATCAGGAATCACTAACATATTTTTACTTTAGCAATTTAATTTTCAATTCTTGCGGAGGTAGCCACAAAAGAAATCGTAGGGCAAGGGGTTAATAATTCAATGGTTTTCAGTAACGTTAAAATTATCGACCACGTAAGTGTGAATTTCCAATTAAAATTCTGAAAAGGTTGATGTCTCAGTTTTACCAAATTACCTCGAGCGAAGGAGTACAATAAAGAAGAAATTAGTTTCATTTTAAAGAAGAGGATTTCGACATAGAAGAAAAGGTTTTTAACCGCACTTCCGAAGTATATATTTCAACGATTTTGAAATTACATAAAAGTCCAATCGTAGAAAATCCATACAAACTATATCTGCTGAATAAGCTAGTATCTCTGCGCTGAAGTAAAAATAAGCTCTCGAAATGCTCGGAGTTTGGTTCGAAAAGTGCTCGTAAACATGATACTTTAAAATTTCCCCTTCTGCGAACTCCGTGGAAATATTTCCCCATTCATCCATTTCTTGAAAGTTCATCGACTAAGATTGCATTTAATTTATCAACGCCAAAGGGCAATATGTATGTTATGAATTTATTTAAAATATTTTTTAACAGCACCATACTATTCAATATGATGTACAACTATTAACAAAAAAATATGGCAAATGTGTTAAACATATATTAATCTGAAAATATAATAGATAAATCAGAAAACTTTTTTTAACTAACATCAAACTTTTCTTTGGCAAAATGATATGTTTGTAGAATAGAACCATTAAAGATAGAAGTAGCTATATAATCAGTAATACTTCACTCATTGCCCGTTAGTATTTTAGTATTACATATACTAAGAAATACGTGAATATTATTGTTTAACAGTTGCAAATAATTATTTAACCAATTAATAGTCAGCTAAGCGAAAATAATTTCAGAAAATTTTCTACTCTTGACGATTCATATTTATTTAATAATAGGAAAAACTATAAGCAGAAGGCTGATCTTATTGAACTGAAATCAGAAAATCATTATTATCCCTAATTCTAATTTAATAAATCAAACATTAATTAAAGGAGAAAACTGTGTCAAGGATAACTCGAAATAGGATCACCAAAAGTTAAACCTTTGCAAAACGGAATTAATTTTCCAATTTTTTATCAGCACAGTGAAATTTATTTCATAAAGTTCTCTCCAATTAGTTAATCACTATTCTCCAATGATGGCAGTACCTATAAGTATTAAATGATACTCGATTAAAGACACAAAATCATTGTCATATTCTAATGTCAATAGTAATTAGATAGAAAATTGTATACAACCAAAAACTACTTTAGGCATGAGCCGACAAACAACTGCAAAGAGTTAGCTATATAATCTTACAAAAAAATCACAAGACAGAAACTTAACTTACAAACGTTAAGTTATAGTCGTATCTAATTATTCGTTCACGATTGAGGGTCTCCGCCATAATCTATCCCTGATGAAAAAACCCGATAAATCTTAAAATGAGATCAAGAAATCAACAGAGGACTAAAGCAATCTCTAGTTCGCGGGCGGATGATCACCCGTGTGATTATGTTAGCCGAATTTCGAGGACAATTTCGCGGACAATCCTCTACGGCATTTCGTACTTTCGCATTTCCGTTAACAATGGCAAACTCGAACAATAATTTCCGAGGCCGTGAAACTGCCAACCAGCTTGCTATTGGTCCTCGTGACTATCAACGTCGAACTGCGAGAAATAACCTTGTTATATCTAACTCTGCTCACAGGCTTCTCTTGCTGTCTTTCACTTGGAGAACATACAGGGCTCTTTATCAAAGATGCACGGGTTTCGTGTCAGTACATGCAAATGTTTAAACAATACAGATATGATCTTTTGAAATTTTTGTTGAATTTTTATAAAGGACACTTCATACGTATAAAAGAATATAAAAGGGCTTTTATTAATATATAGTAGTATAGAAGTCAATGATGTGTATAATTGGTTTCTATAAGCAATATAAAAGGCCATTTTATGATATGTAAACGAACGGAATAAAATCCAACTATATATATAAAATAAAAAACATCGTCAATCACGAATACTGCTATTGGCATCAAAATAGATAAATAGGAATAATAAAATCGTTTTAAGAAGAAAGAGGAAATGAAAAGGGCAGCAATCCTTATACAAATTTAAAGGGCATAAGTGGCCTTCATTTTTGTACGTAATGCAAATAATTCAGAAATTATATAAAATTATCATAATTCATTTTCGGCGCAGAACTAATAATTCTTTGGCCGCAACGTCTTCCTAAATCACTAGAAGCACCCGAAAAATCGTGGATACCCCTAAAACGAACAGCCCCGTAGACGTACGGCTATACTGACAATGAGTAGAAACCCCATGCGAAACAGTGCGTGTAGTGTTCGCCCGTGTATCAATCGTGAAAGCGAACCATCGGTAAATTAGATTGCTCCAGTTTTTTTCGTCCCCCATAAGGACACGCGAAAGCAACGGAAATGGTTCTCTCTACATCCGTGAAAGGTATCGCGTGTTCCCTCGAAATAACGCCAGGATACCCTGGTAGTATTTCTATTAGTATGAGGCCATCAGGAGAAACCCCGATCAGAGCGACTCCATTGAGAAGCGATTTCATAGAGGTTCTCACTAGCTGAGATTGCATTCTGGAATCGGAAGCACTTTGTCGGAAGGCGAAATTGACCGGGAATGTCTTCCTCTTCTTCTCGTGATACTCGTGGCCTTTACGCAGCACGCAGTCATAGAGAAAAGATATCGGATTGACATTGGGTGATTGAAGATCAAATATTGACTCGTGCTTCTTGAAAGTTGATTGACTTAGTGCAGTTCATTGTTCGATACATAAGCAGGAGATTTATACTATTTTTATTATTGTTGAATTAGTAGGAGTCGTTGAAAATGGTTTTCTGTCGTGGACCGTGGAGTTAAATGAACATGGTTTGCAGAGTATGAGGTAATTAATTGTAACTGGTTTTTAACGGTATTATGATGTAAGATTTAAAAATAACATTCCAAAAGGGTCTATTTTTTTAAAGTAAAACTGAAGTTTCATAGCCATATGCGTAAAATTAAAAAATGTCTCTGAAGTGCTACACTCATGCGTAGAGAGATGATATGAGTGCAAAAGGTTAACACTACAAGCTAAACCCACACATTATTACCTACGAATATCATAAATACTTATTACCAGTAACAGTAATTAAAATAGATACTGATTACGAGCATCAATAATTATTATAAATACTGGTTGAGAATAACAGTAATTTTCATAGATACTGATTGCCAGTAACAGTAATTTTCATAAATTATCTACGAATTAATTATATATTTCAATTAACATGCATGAATTTAATTCGACATATCGCGATTTCTTTTCAACCTGTCGCGACAGGTGGGACATGTCGCTCTGACATTTCAGAGTGATCCTCCACAATGTGTTTTATTTGTCTTTTTCCTTTCCTGTGCGAAAATCACAAACATATCACGGCATACGTCCGGCATAAAAACAGAAAAGTACCGAGCCTCCTTGCCATCTGTTCTTTATTCTTCGTACGATCCGACAATTTCCAGCCTCCTGGATATGTTTTCCGTAGCGTAAAATCGTACTTCAGCCGGCCCGTAATATCCACGGAAAATGCACAATCTCATTTAATTAACGTAGTAAGTCGGAGATTCTTGGCCGTTTCGTTCGAATTTAATAAAGGCGCATGAATTAAACGCGAGGATGCTTCCGTTGGTAATTTAAAAATTCATGGATATCATAAGAAATGTTTTGAATTACGGAAATAGCTCCGCTCCCCCTGTTCGACGGGCAAAAACGCGGACGCGGAGCACAGGGGCTGGAAAAAGTGTTAATTACGAAATTAGTGCAACATTTCTCCGTGATTTGTGTACGTCTTGAATCTCTGAATAATTATTATAACTGTCAGTGAGATGCTATGTGATATTTTTAATATTTTTCATATAGGTGCTAATAAATCTTTGACAACCGTTGTGGAATGACGATAACTATTAGTTTATGACAATTACAATAAGAGGTCATCATCTCGCTTTTATTGCTGCTTGCAGGTAGTTATTAACTTTCTGCGTTATAATTATGTAGGAACAATTATAACAGTTCTTGATATTAAATAGTACATTTTCTTCCATTTTATCCTTAGCAAAAATGTAATATACGTGTATTACTGGCATACAGTGTATTAATAACATTCCTTCTCAGCATGCTGCTTGTAATAAGCATCTATTGTAACTAGGTGCACGTTCTTACCTTGCATTCAAGTACACAGCAATGAAATTATTAAAGTTTAAATGTAAAAAACTGAAGAATACATTTCCATCGAAGGTAAAACAGTTTAAATCAATTTTAATTGACTCAAAAAGGTGCATTTTATTTAAGTTGATATTACTTTTGTAACAGCAATATTGAACTGGCACTATTAGATGTTCTTTAACCTTTAAGTATCTTTTACACATATATTTTCTTCTTTTTATGAAACTCTGTTTTCAAACTTCCAAAAACATAGTCTTAAGTTCATGGTAATTCATTAATGCCCAATTTTTGACCACCACCATTATCGACCTCCACCACCGATTTACCGGTCGCCATTACGCCTACACCCCTAGTTCGAGGACCGTCCGCTAGACCTCGTGTCCACCGATGGATCGCTCTCGCAAGTTGTTCAACGACGATCAGTATCTATATATACGAGCGAACAACAGATATACTAATGGAATATTTACTTGCCATCTGAGGGGTAATTTGCTCTGATTCGCCCGACGGATAGGGACGTCCCTCTCCCTCACGCATTTTTGATTTTGACACGCTATTGGCCGAGAGATCCGCACATTTGTTGCGTCGTCATGTGAACGACGAAAGGAGTGTTTTATTTTCGGTTGTCATTCGTCGACCTCAGCTTTCCAGGACCGATATGGCGGGGATAGGCGGTGCGAGAGCAATCTCCCCTTCCGTCTCAGCTGCCAAGAACGGTTCCCCAGCTCTCTATTTAGATTACCATCTCTATTACCATCGTCCCATCCGGGTCGCAGCGTCTAGGGCCAGGGCCTCTTTTCCGGTGTCAGCCCTACTGACGAGTTCACGAACAGGCCCAGAACGAAACGCAGCGCGCTAATCAACAACTTTTACTTTTACTTTCCTAGGAACAGAAGGACATCCACCGGCCCAGGCACCGTGGTTCCTTTCACCTTACCTATCTTAATCTTAACCATTTGAGGCCCAGGGGGTATTGAAAAAACACTGTCGAAGAATCCCAAACAGCGCAACCGCGCTTTCTCTAAATGAGTACGAAAAGACCCAAGCAGCGCGGATAGCGCTTGTTTTATTTTATGTCGAGAAATACCAAGCGGCGCGATAGCGCTTTGTTTATTTTATATCGACAATGCGTAGTCTGCAGCACCAAAAACGCAATAAAAAGGTCACATTTAATTTGCGTGCGATGAAAAACGAATTCATCCAATATGTTTTGAGAAACACCGACGTTACAAATTATAACTGTTACTCTCCATTTAAATTGTTTGTTCATAACACAAAAATATTGTTAATTTGTAATTCGTTATTTTATAAAATGCAGATGTATTATTACATATGCATACTGTAAAAATAAATATTTCAAGTTTTGTTTGATAAAAATGATTGAGAAGATAACAATGAAATAAAAATTTTCATTTTGTAATGTATTATTGCATTATTATAGTATTATTCTATCTATTGTGTTTTCTCAACATAAAATCTCAACAGCGCGATCGCGCTGCTTGGGACTGAAACGGTTGAAGAGGGGGTTTCCCTTGATATTATCTCCCTTAAAGTTGAAAACGGGTAGTACGAATTCCATCTATCTTCTTAGGTAGGGCTAATAAATATTTATGCAAAGTTTCATAAAAATCAGAGTGTATCAGTTCCCGAACTTCCCTTGCCAGTACTGCAAAGTTATATGAGCCATTCTCTCGGAAGTGGTATAAGTCAATTTTTAAGAAAAGTGTGCTTAGGTTTTAGCTAAACGTAGGTGTTTTATCTTCGCATTCCAAATGGTAAAGTAAGTAGAATGTAATGTCCTTATGATTTCGTTCAAAATTGTTCGACTGTTACATGTTATAGCACAAAATCTTTTATCCGAACTCTCAAATTTCTCAACATAAGAAGAAAGGGACTTGCACCACTTTCAGATATAACGGTTCATATTAACAAATACTTTCAATTTCTATTTCATTCAAAACTTTCGACTAATAATCACGTCTCTAAGTAAGCCTGTGATTAGTGTCTGAAATATTTTAACACTAGAACTACCGGCGTTAAATCTGTGATATTTCAATATATTAAATAAGAACTTTGAAAAAGAGGAATCCAAGAGGCGGAAAAGATGATCGACTCGGTGGTTTATGTTTTTTGAGATGGGCGTACAATATTTATTCTATCATTTTCATATGAACTTGAATAATTTTCGGAAAAAATTGTGTACCAGTCATTTTGACTGGTTTGGTAGTTCTAGTGTTAAAACACAATCAGATACTCTCTTTAAAGCGAAACGTTAACATCCCCCATACGTATCAAGCCTCCGTAAACTAATACGTAACAAACCTTACATTCCAATCGCAACCCCATTCAGAAGCCTCCGTTCGCGTGGAACTTCTTTCACACAAAGCTAACGCTCTTTAAACCGATACCCACCAGTCGTCGAGCAACCGAAGAAATTAATCGTATCCACCGTGTGTTTCTCAATCGCTGGGAATAAAATTAACTCGCCTCAAAGAAACAAAGACACACGATTGAAGCGTACAAATGTCAAAGAAACCCACTTCAGCGTAAAGGCAGACGCTGTCCAGACTCCTGCATTCCCTTTATCCACTCTCAGAGTATCCAGGAAGCTTTCATGCTTCCGATACCTCACCTGCACCTTTCCATTGCGAAAAACAGAGAGAAAGCTTTTCGGTTTACTGTACATACAACCTCGTGCCCACCGGTAGATGCCTCCGGGCCCATTGGCGAGCAGTTTTCTCCCGATCGAATACAGCCGGTACTCGAGAGTCTGAATATCAAACAGCTGCCGGAGGTATGGAATAAAAAGGAGAAAAAATGGCAAGACAGAAGATAGGAGTATCGGGCAAACGTGAAACTAGAAGAGATAGAGTAGGAGGCGCGGATAATACGGAAAGTCGGCAGGTAAATTTACGAAGGAAAAGGGAGTTAAAGGGATGGAAAGAGGGGGTGGGTAGAAAGACACCTTGGTGAGAATACCTTGGTCGAAACAGGAAATACCATAGCGACTGAAAGAAATACCGTAAGATACGCATTGACGTTTATACTAGGACTTATTTGCCGTGCCGAGGTCCTCATTTTATTCTCCGTTGGCTCGCAACTCGCAATTCTTGCGGTGGAGTTGCTGAACAAATGGGGGAGGATGGAATGGAAGTTACGGGTTGACTTGAGAGAATCAGCTGTTAACCGTGTCGAGACTTTTGATCGGATAGAAGGCTCATGTTGAGAGGTGGAAAACGTCTAATATGACTAATAACTGTAGGATACTGGTTATCCTGTAATGTATTTTATTACAAGTTTCTTCGTACATTCCGAAGTTATTGCAAGATTGTCTGCTGAAACTCTTTCAATTTTCTGATCTTCGTTAGATTAATTTCTTATAAGTTTGCACTGTAAGGAATATGAAAATTTGGGCTGAGAAATCTAATGATACAAAATAGCATATTGTAAGAAGTTAAATATTCCTCCTTTAAAAATAATTAACCATTCAAGAACTGATGATGTTACACAAAGTCAAAGAGGACCTTAAAGTTTTCCGATAAATATATCGTGAATTGAAGTAATATTCTTGCGTAAACTCTCGTACACTGCGAAACAGTCGTCTCCGCAAGATGAGAGACGCAAGAAAATGAGATGAAGAAAAAAGGAGAACGTTCTCGTTTAAAATCTAAGGAATATCTCAATTTATATATCGCGGAAACTGTGTCGTTAGACGATCTAAAACGCGAGAAAGATGAAACCACTTCCGCGGATCAAAGCTCGAGACGATGGCGTAAAAGAAACAAAAACGGCGAAGGCGTAAAGTTCGAGAAAAATGATCCTGAAAATGTGACCCAATTTACGAGAGAATTGCTTCTCTCTTTTGATTTTCTCCCTGTGTTTCACCTCGCCGCATGATTCCTTCGGTCGGGTAGCAATTTAATATCGTCGCCTATTGCGTCCGACTGTTTGTCGAATTTTTCAAACGCCATCGATTCTCTTTTTCATCGGCGAACTTTGATTTGCCCACTGGCAGTAGTATCGTATTAACTATTCCCGTTTAATTGGTTCTTCGTTCCATTCGCACGTTCGATAAGAGAATCGAGATGACCATTTTTTCAGTTTCTACATCGCAATTAACGGGAAAATCTACCGACATATTCCAAATGACCACTTCATGATTTTTTTGACAATTTGCAGAAATTTTATAATGGGACAATTTCCCTATTTTTCTGTGCCTATCTTGTTAAAAATTAATTATTAAATTGTTCAATTTTCTCCTTTACTTCATTCAATGTCATTTAACGCTAAAACTACAGGCAATATATCTATTATGTTTAAATATGCTGAATTGGTAACTTGGAAAAAGAGAAGTTAAAAAGTGAAAAAGATGATCAATTAAGTAATTTAAATATTATCAGATAGAAGTAGGATATTTAGTGCATGGTTCCTCTTTCAAATTAAGGAATTTTTAGAAAAAAATGGGAACCAGTCAGTTTGACTGCCTTGATAGTTTTAATGTTGAAGCACTTATCAAGTATCTCTAAAGAAACAATTTCTAAATATATTGAAATATCAGTAGCTATAGAACAAACAAATAACAGTAAATAAAAAATATACGAAGAATCCTAATAGCTGTTGAGTGACTCGTCGGACAGTTAAGTCGTCAGAGCCTAGTTTTGTTTCTTCTCCCGGAAATAAACTTGACACTCCGTAACTTAGAGTGTTTTTTGTGTTTATTATAACGAAAACGAGATATATACAGAACAAAATATAACGATATAACAGATAACAAATATAACGAGCGAGCACAACGGAGATATAAGAAATAACGTGTTAAAATGTGTGTTTGAAATGTTGTGCAAGAAAAAGCCTGGTTGGGACGCTTGCTCGGTCCCTTTATTAATTTTCCAAGCACCCCTTCCTCCGTCGACATCCCTTCCGAGGAGGAAGTGGTGACTTGGTAGGGAGGAGGATGTTGGGCCAGTGCAAACATGTTATTGGTTCTGCCTGGGCTTCGTGGGTGGTTACCAAAATGCAGAGTTTGCATTGGTTTTTGCCAACCCACCGAAGGCCCAGGCAGAGGGGGGGCCTTGGGTTACGAGATTGACGAGACTTGCGGAGTAGATGCTAGATTTATGACATCTGTCATAAATCTAGCCTTGGAGGAATTTACGCGTGCAAGACCTGGTGGCCACGTGCGGCCCTTCGGTCATCGAAAGGTGTTTGCCAGGTGGGCCAGGCTTGCACGGCTTGCGGAAATAAATATAAAGGTATAAATTTTCTCTCTCGCAACCTCAAGACCCGCGTTGTCAATTACGCCTCAACAATAGCCGTAACAGTTTTTCGCAATGTACGCTAATTCCTCATAAAATATAGAATCACTCGCATCATCTACATGTCGCACAATTTAAATTTCATATTTCTCACAAAATAATAATTTGATTCGATACAATACGCAGTACATATAAGAATAAAATCATTCAAACCTAAAGAAAATCATTAGCGTCAGAACGTAAAAATTAAAATATAATGTCGAGATCATCTCCAAGACTTGTTGCGAAAAAAAGGAAGTAAAAAGCACTGATAGAGCAGGAGCATTTTTGCGAAGCATCGGTAACAGTCAAAGGATTAATGGCAAATTCGTTTGTCGAGTAAAATTCGTCGAACGACGATACAATCGGTATTACGATTTTTGTGTACACGTTTTTCGTACTCACGTGTATGCGTGCACGTGTGTTTGTTTTTTACTTGTTTTCTTTTCGTCAGCCTTTTTCACAGAAATCGATAAGGTTCCTCCGCCGTACATTCCAGAGAGGGAAAAATGTACGTGAATGGCATTTTACATTTTGAAGCCATCCCTTTCTTCTCAGGCATCGGAACAATCTTGCATGCTCGATCTCGTGAGCATTCATACGTGAGACCGATCTCACGGTTCTCTTGTTCTCGTACTTCCGACGAATCAGATACGCAGGAACAGAATGTTCTTGGCTGACGAAAATCTGGTAAAATGTTCATCCCTCGCTTCATCTTTCATGTTCGCGGGATGGATATTTTGTTTTTACGATTTTTAATAAATCGGTTTTAAACGATGATCGTTGAGAACTAGAATTGCCTCTGCGATATTTCGGCAGAGAGACACGCTTTAAGTTTAAATGATAAGGATTTATTTTCATATTTTAAATAGAGTGCTTGTAAATAAAGGATATGTAGGATTTTGACGAATATTTTTATTTATCATTTATGTTTTTTATTAATTTAAATATTTTAATGGATCAGTCAAAGTTTTGGTACAGTTTTAACAAGTTTTAATAATTTGAAATAATTAGTAAATATTTCTGGCTTTAGTTCTTTATGTAAGTGTTTATGATTTGGAGAAGTTCTAATTTGTTGTAAATGCTCCTGAAATTTTTAACATTCTTTCTTTTTCATTTTCTGCATTTGTCTTACAGAGTGTAATTTAATTGATCAATTTCTTTGCTTCCTTCATTTCTTTTCTTCTAACCTATTTATTTAATACTTTTTAATACATTGAATTAATTAGCGACAGATGAAGTATTAATAAATCAAATCAATTCAATCAATCAATCAGTTTCTTTAACACGTTGAACGCCATGGGGGTCACCGGTGACCGGCACCATTGAATTCAATAAAATTTGATACGACGTTTAAATTGTAATAGTTACGAATTTGTTAATTCAGTCAATATTTACGCGCTGGTCTCAAAAAGGTAAAGTCCTGTTCTCTATATATCTCTTTGTGTCTTTAAAGTTTCTGCTTTTTAAAGATGTGATTTTAATAGAAAAAGCTTCACTTCAGTAGAAATGAAGAAATTAGCAAAATACCGGTGGCATTCAACGTGTTAATTTAACTGAAAATATAGAAAATTATTATATGAAGTGTAGGCTACATGAAAGTATACGTTTCACAAATATTTGTCAATTCCTGTTTCGAAAGGCTCGTATTAGCAACGTATAAGCAAATATTATGCAAAAATCTTTGCGAAATAGAATTTCTTCAAAATGTATTCTTTTATTTTCGATTCACAAACGACTGTGAATATCTCGTTGAATTTTTTTCTTTCACAAGCAAGCTCCGAGACTCCGATGTATCGCGATAAAATTTTTATGGAGAATCTAGAGCACCATGGGTGCATCGCGAATACCTGTGTAACGGGCAACGATTCGCATTGTTGGTTGCGTCAACAACGCCAAATATTTCAAGCAAAACTATCGGTGCTCTTCAAGGGAAAAGTGATATTATTTTTCCATTCTGAATAAAACGAAACAAACTCCATGTGTGTTTGCCGTTGAAATAAAAAGAGTCCCGGTTGCATTGCTATGGTATTAAACATTCAGCATGGGATGAGTAAACTTCTCCTGTGCAGAAATCTCCCTGCAACGTGTACACGCTTGGATAGCAAATAATTTCTTGAAACAAATAGATTCATCGTTTACGAATAAAATCAATTACTTGGCTCCCGCATTGTTACTTTGTCACGATATATTCTCAGGTTTTAAATGTATCGATGAGAAAGTTAATTAATGATATTGCTTAATAGTTAAGTCGAAAAGAGTATTTCTCAGTTTCGTTTCATATCGTATAGAATATATTCTGCGAAAAGCAAAATGTATTTCAATTTTTTAAATAAAATATTCCTTTAAAGTAAAATAGTGCAGGGTGTAATTATTTAATACACAGAATTAAAAATGTATCATCACATTTTTCAAAGTATTCTTATAAACATAAAAAATACTGAATTATAAATTAATAGTTTTTCTATTTACTTCTGAGTTTATCTATTATAAAAATTTCATTCCTTCTAAGTAAAACTTTCACCACGAAAAACTTATTGCTACACAGCAAAAATCTAATAAACAGAATACTTTCAAAGTATATAAGCATATCTTTCGATATTATCGTTTAAAATTAATATGAACTATCGAATTTAATAACATTAATTGAAGCCATGCTCCACGATATTCACCCCATTAACCCTCAGAAGCTTTTCAGGTTAAACACCCAATCTCTGTTGCCAAATACTGCATAACGTTCGATTTGTTTTTAAATATGTTGCAACTTGATTTAGTTTCAGTGAAATCTAATATAATATTGGGTTGTTCGGAAAGTAATTTCGTTTTTCCCAGCAGAGGACATAAATTTATTTATTCACAGTCCACTTCACACTTAAGCAGCATTGCCATTATATATTTTATCAGCTGATATAGCAAGGCTTCTTTGTGAAAAAATTCCTTTGATTCTGCACAATAGTTTTTGTTTGGGGCCCTATCAAATATGAAAAGTCGAAAGCAGCATTTTCGGCATATTTTACTTTTTTACTATCGAAAAGGTGTAAATGCTGCACAAGCAAGAAAAAAATTATTAGATGTGTATGGAGAAGATGTATCAACAGAACGCCAGTGCCAAAACTTGTTTGCAAAATTGCTGATGAAGACAAAATAAAGGCATTGATTAATGCAAACCGCCGAATAACAACTCGTGAGATCGCTGAGAGATTAAATTCATCGAATGCGACCGTTCATGATCACGTGAAACGCCTTGGTTTAATTTCAAAACTCGACATATAGGTTCCACGTGTCCTTATAGAAAGAAAGAGTATAGCAGGATAAGGGGTCAAAAGTGCCCTTCAACCGATTTCAATGGGGACGGTCTCATTCGATAGATAATGCTCGGCGATTGATGTCTACAAATTTTGAACCCTGAATCTTGACCGGAAGGGTAGTTATGGGGAAAATTTAAAAAAAACAGGTTCTTGGCCCTCTTTCCCCATTTATTGAGGCGTAAAAAATCCTAAAAAATTCTAACACATTCTACACGGTACCGGACATGTTGTAGAATGTTTTCAAATTTTTCCGTCGAAGTACCTAAGCGTGAAAAATGGGCAAAGTAAAAAAAACGGAAAAAAGAAGATTTCGTATCGAAATCTTCGAGGTACAACTTTTTGTTTTATATGGTAACAATCTAACACCTACGATTGTTATCCCCAATTTTTTCAGATTTTTAAACCACCTGCGTCATTGTGAAAAAAATCGGAAACCGATTTTCGGGACGTATTTTGATCTGAAACGCAAGAAGTAATTGTTATTTTTCCATTATTTTGATAGAGTATGTTCATTTTGTGCTTTTCAATGTTTCTGCATACAAGGCAATTGCGAGTGAATACAATGGTGCATTGACGTCTGTGATTTGCTTCTCAGACGTCAAGAAAATGATCCATTTTTGAAGCGAATCATCACTAGGGATGAGAAATGGGTTGGATTACTACTTGTTCCGGTTTCTACAAAAATTTGTAGACAGCAAAACCTTTTTTTCAAATGATGAAGTCAAAAATGCCTTAGATCAGTTTTTTGCCAGCAAAGATCAAAAGTTTTATGAGCGTGGAATCATGCTCCTGCCAGAAAGATGGCAAAAGGCATTGCATCAAAATGGAGAATATATAATTCAATAAAATATTTATATACTATAAGAAAATCGTCTTTCATTTTCACCAATGAAAACGAAATTACTTTCCGAATAACCCAATACATTACAAACAACATTAATTAAAGTGTAAAGAGAAAGTGGGTGAAATATCGCCGAAGGATGTGTATTGCAACTATTTTTGGAGGTTAAAAACGATACGTTCTATTCCATCAATTTCCCTTGTCCGCCCAAAGGTACCAAATTCTCCTTCGAAGCCATGAATTCCACCCTGTAAACGGTTAAGCCTGGAGTCCAGCACCATAACATTGTCACCGTAAAGTCAGCCTAGACCGACGTTGCATCTGGAAATATCCCGAACTTTCATTCGAAACTCGAAGCTTTACGATGCACCACTCGCGACGCTCTTCCGCCGTTTATCGTCCGATACGGCTGACTCTGTAGGTACGTGATAACGATTGCTCTCTGACTTCTCCTCGGGAAATACGTACTTTTATTTATCTCCGCGGAATACGCGGACGAACGATGATCGATAAAATCCATTTTCGGCAGCGGCCACTTTACTGCTTTTCACCCTCGAGCTAACGTGCACACGTATTTTCGCACACCTTCGCACCCCTGTATCGTTTGATTTTGAAAAGGCAAGCGAATTGATTGCTACAAGTACCCGACGATTCCCATCCCATTTCCGCTGGTCGACGATTTAAGGGGCAAATGATAAGGATTGAAATTTGGGATGGCTTTTTAATAGGCATAGATTTCGAAGATTCGAAGTTGAGAAGGATAGAGGGTTGTTGAGTTTTTGGATGCTTGAAGTAAGACCGTGGAAGACATACAGCAGAGCACCTTTATTTTAACACGCCCAGGCAGAGAGAAAAAATAGTAAAAGATTTTTTTTAATTATTTTGAGACTACCCATGGTTACTTTACAGCCGGGGTGACGAACCATTTGACCTATAGATGCTGGAGGCACGCAGATTTAGCTCAGGGATCGTTGAAATACAAAAAAGAGACTTCGAGTGTCTCGGAAAATTCTAAAATACTATCACCACATCCAGACACCTTTAACTAGCCCTGAAAAAATATAAAATATGAGAGTGAAATATAAAATATATAATTTACTGAAATATTTAGATATTGTAAATATATTACTGGCCGTTTAAAATCCATGCAAATTTCAAGCATACGTCATATTCTACGGTCATATTTAAGAACGGATTCAATCAAGTTCTCTTCCGAATTAATAACGTTCCCAATTTGCAGAAACAAAGTGTAGGAGAAACTGAGTGGAATGAATGGAAAAAAAGTATGAATATATATGAAGGTACGAATATAAACGTATATTTTATTGCAGTTTGATAAATTGATTGGAGTCGATTAAAGGGTTTTTAATTAAGAGTCGAGCGATGCGACAATTTTTATTCATTACAAAATTGTTAATTTGATTGTAGTAATTTCGGCGTGAAAATCGTCTAATTTTCGTTTTATTGCATACCATTCGCCTTGTATAGTTTTATTTGTATTGTGGTAATAATTAATTAACTCGTTCTCAGGTACAAAGTAATCATTTTTGGAACAGATTTAACCAACTAGTCTCTGAAATTCTTTTACCGAATAAAAATTAGTGATCAAAATTTATTAGTCATTTCCAAGCAGGAATTGTTTTCTATCTTTCATTGTCTAAGGGTAAAATACAAATTAACGATATATTTCTGTATATAAAAGTGTTTGAATAAATTTTCAGACACCTCAACTTTAAAGACACTTTGACATTAAAACTACCAAGTCGACGGTCAAAATGACAAGTTCCTCATTGTTTCTAAAAATTCCCCAAATTGATAAGGGAACCATACAGTAAATATTCCAAGTCTATCTTATAAAATAATAATTACTTAATTGATCATCCTTTCACCTCTTAATTCTTCTTTCTCAAAAGTACTTATTAAACATATTTAAATTTAATAGTTTGAGTGTAAAGGCGGAAATATGTAGTTGAATAAAATATCCGCTCCGATAACTGCCAAGATTTCTTTCGCATGTGCAAAACTGTACGTACTCAGTGCAAACCTAAATGCAAACAAATATACGATTTGTCATTCACGTTTCGTTCGGATCCACGGACATTCGATTCTCGATCTTTTTTCCAATAACGGGTTTCATGGGCACTTGATAATGTTTCGGTTATCCGGAAAAAAAGGAGACGAAAACGAATGACGAAAAATGACATTCATCATCACCTCTACTAGATCTGATTAAACCCTCCGATAAGAAAGGTGTTGGCTGACAAGCCCTGTCGTCGGTTAACGATTTCAAAAAACAACGAGATATTCGATACAGTATTTTTACTTTAGCTAAAGGTACTTTCAGTACAGCAGAATTAAAAGAAATATTAGTAATAAATACCTCTTTAATTATAATCACAACAGCAATTAATTTATGACTTCGTTAAGCTACGATGCACTTAGAAAGTTTGATTCGAATACAGTGTTTTTGTACAGGATTTTTCACGAAACTAGGTCAAGTTATATCACTTTTTTAGGTGAAGATGCGAAAAAGTGACGGAGGAAAAAGTAGACTGGTATAGCATTGTTTATTGTTCTATGAACCTACTCTTTACTTTACATGTAACGCTACACCAGACGAGAGCAGAGTGCAGCTGCATTTTATATCAAATAATAACATACATTTAATTTTATATTAATCGATTATTTCGAATATTCCGAGATTGAAAATATTATTAACAAATCCTCGAAAAAGTAATATATTGTTGTGAAAATTAGTAGCATTGCAAAGTAATATTTCAGTTTGCAATCACTCGACCACGAAAAATTTTAAAAATTAGCTTCGTTCTTTGCCGATGGAAATGGTCTGTGCACGTTCGCATTTCGGAATTTCTCGTTCGGATTCCCGGCAAGTCGACGAAAGGCACTCACAACATGGGAAATCGAATGTCGTGGAAAACGAGGACCACGCTTCGTGACACGTTCGCAATATCATTTTTCATTTCGACCCCTGGTCTCTACAGTGTGTATACACCCTATTTGGCACCCACTGCATTCATATTTTAGATCGGTCCAAAGTAGCAATCATAATCGTCCGGGCAACATAAAGTGGCTTATCAGCGCTAGAAAATCCCCGTAGAGGTACTTCTATCGCGATCAGTTTCTCATTCTTTTGTTAAATTAATCTAGTGAAATTTTTGTCACATCTATCGTGGCATTGAAATGTATGAAGGTGGTGAATCAAGTAAGCAGATATCAATAATTTACAAATGGAATAGAAATGACAAAAATGTTCTTATAATTTTAGAACTTCCAACATGATGGCAGCGTTTAACTTGGGATTCACAGTAACACTTTGTAATTTTCATTTACGTTTATGATGATAAAAACACTTTTTGACGCCGTATTCTCCACAAAAATCTATAGAACAGTTAATCTTCGTATTTAGTGTCGTATGCAATGTAGACATTATTTTAAACACTTCTTGGGGGCTGTGGTAGGTAAAGGCTCGACTAGCACTTAGGGGACCCGAGTAAAAATTCTTTGACACCTTTAGGATATTTTTTCCTAAATTAATAATTAATAGATCGTATCCTCGGTGGTCCCGAATTCATCTAAAACAGTAGATCCAAGGGGTTATGGCGAGTGAAAAGGTAAAAATCGGACTCGCAATCAGTGGGCCTGAGTTTCAAACCCTCATCACCTCTGGAAAACTTGTTCTGAATTATTATTTAATATACCGTAGATTTTGAAATTCGGAACCCACTTAAAACAGCAGATCCGAAGAAAGTACAGAACAAATAACACTCTTCTCCAAAAACGCACTGCACTTTTGAAACACTATTCTAAACTTCCTTTGCATTCCTGACAGCATAAAAAAATAACTTGGGTTACTAGAAATTTATAAAAAAGTAATATGCGTTTCTAGAAAATGCAAAAGTGTTTTGTGTTCCTGCTATTTCATAAGAAAGCCAATTTGCATTCTTAATAATTCATAAAAAAAAAGTAATTTGCGTTCCTATCAATTCATACAAAATTATTTTGCATTCCGACTACTTCCAAAAAAAAAGTAATTTGCTTTTCTGGTAATTCATGCAAAATAGCAACTCGCGTTCCTAGTAATTTACAAAAAAAAGCTGTACGCTCCAAGAGTAACCAGTGCATACAAACGATCCAAGAGACGACAAGGTGTGGTTTATAAGATCGAAGATCTCCGTTCTAATCAGACTAAAAGATCAAATCGAATTCCGGCAGCCGTCTAGGTGCTTCTTTCTACCTGTAATCCGCACGAACGCACTCCAGCAAATCAACCGTCGCTGACGTGCTGCCAAAATGATTTGCGACGTCAATGGCCGAGTGCATCGTCGAGGGCCATTCCCCCGAGAAGATGTTCACCAAGGAGAATCGAAAGGATTTCACCGGGAATACTTTGCGAATTTCGTAAATTCCTTTTAACCTTAGAATGCGGCAACGAAATTCTCGAGACGCGGCAGGATGTATATTCAGTAACAAGGTCTGCAAAATATTGCGAATCCAAATTCCGTTCGGGGAAATAAAATGTCAATGAAAGCAGAGGGGAAAATGGGTCTTATAGGATTTGTAAAAATTGTTATTTTAAGCTGAAATTTTTCCGCCGTTTGAAAATCGTTCCGTGAAAAGAGGTATTTTAATTTAAAGTAATTCGACGTTAAAGTCGTACATCTTTTTAGGTCGATATTGGAAAAGATTAAATCGATTCCAGAAAATTGTCCGCAATCCTAAAATGTACCACGTTAAATTTAAAAAAGCTGCTTTAAACATAAATATGTAAAATCAAAAATCCGAAAACAGTCATTTAAAAAATTCGTGATTCTACTGTATGCATTATTAATTACAAAATGTTACGGATTTCATTTTCAAACACTGCTTGTCTTAAACATAATAACACCCCAAAAAATTTTTCGCTTCGAAACCTGCGGACTTAATAATTCTTTAATAATCTCTCTTTGCGATAATAAAACAAATTCATCAGAATTAATCAAGGATCCCATTCTCTTCGACATACCATCCTCAAGGAATATTTTCCGCAAGCTTTTATTACTTCCTCTCTCGTACCATTACGCGGAGTACATTGAAGCAGGTTGAAAAGAGCATCATTTAATAGTCTCCCACATTTTTCACGTTTCCCGTGCAGCAAAATTAAACCGGCCGCAGTCATGCAAATGTAATCGTAGAAAATCGTTTCTCTTTTTCGCGCTTAGCCCGGCACACGCGTGCTGTTAATTCTTAGCGACCCCAGGCCGCTTACGTTTCTCCTCGGCAGGGTCGGCAAAATATTCCAAATTTTACACGGTACGTGGCGATAATTATTTTCATTAATTTCATCGTGCAGTCGACACCTAGAGGGGGAAAGAGAGGAGACAGAGAGAGAAAGTTAGAGAGATATACCAGACTAATGCCATGTGCCTTCTCATTTGCAGCGACGACAAATCCATAAGTCGCATCTCGCTTTAATTAACTCGTCGCGCCAAAACGCGGCTCAAATTAAAAATCAGTTCTAATTAATGTTGTCCCGATAGTGCCCGTTAATTTTGCGATCTGATTTCCCACCGAACAGCTAACGAGTACTTTATGCTTTTCGGCTTTTCAACTGACTCCAAACGACCGTCTTTCATGAAACTACAAGCAGAAATTGCGCGCCAAAGTTTGAAATTCAAGAAGGAGTACAAATTTTGTGCTGAAAATTTTAATCTCATTCAACATTACCGCGCAAAAGGAGCTGAAATGTTTTATTTTGTTACAACCAACTGCAGGCACGTAATATTCATCTTTTTATTACGAGGACGCGATTAAATAATTGTAGGAGATGGTACTGCGATATAAAATTCGCGATAGAATGGAATCAGGAGACGTTGAGAAGGCAGTGAATTTCTTTAGATGGTTACTCGCAAAGAGGGACAAATAATGAAGTTAAGTACCCCAACATCGTAGATTCTTCGTTGCACGACGGGTATTCTATAACTCGATAACGTGTAACGACTAACCGAGCACGAAGAATTCTAAAGATATTTCCGGAACTTTTTTAATGAGGCGTGCTTCGTCTAGTATTTAAGGCACATTCCGTTCGCCGTTGATGGTATTACGCGCGAAATGCATTTTAAAAGTATTTTACTGGCGAGAAAATTATCTTCGTTCGATAGGAGTTTGAGATTAATTATGTTGAAAGTTCCTCCGGCTCTTATGAAACGAGGTATCAAGGAATTATTTTAAAAGCGCCAAGATACGATTTCGCCACTGAGAGAAATAATTGAAAGCATGTGGCATTGCGCAACCGTTCTTCTTTTTTTTTATTTATTAGCCCTTTGCATTTTAAGAATACCGAATTTTCCATCAGTTTAAATAATGAAGTTATTTACAGAACTACGAAGTAGAAGTCTTTGAATGGACTTCTGTGTCTTTTACACTTTTTAATGTCCTACTTAACAGATATATGGAATTAAAATACATCAGAGTCTAACTTAATTTTGAAGCTAAAGACCATTTTAAATAGAGCAAACTTCTTCTTTAACACTAAACCTACCATGGCGGTCAAATGACCGCTTTCTGATTTTTTCTAAAAATTCCCCAAATTAATTGAGCAGCCATTCAGTAAATATTTTAGGTCTGTAGTATAAAACAAAAATTACTTAACTGATTAACCTTTTTCACCTCTTCAAATCTCTTTTTCTAAAGTACTTATTTCGTATATTTAAATATAACAGATATAAAGCCGGTAGGTTTAGTGTTAAATGTAATTCCGTAACCTCCAGACCATTTTTCTCTGCATCGATTGATCAGCAATTTAGTAAACCGAATCTGTGGATTCGTCGAATTTCATAAGATTTATATGATATATTACTCCTTTGCATTCGGATGTCCCGTCTGAGGGGACAGCGTAAGTGTAGCATATCAGTCGGTTGCACCCTCTAAGGGGACATTTGAGTTTATTAGTGATTATGGAGGATGACCTTATTGCACCACAACATTTTAAGAAATGCATGTTTCCCTGAAGTTTTCTATTAAAACGGCAGAAGGCAGAAAATCCTAAAGAGCTGCCGAGTTGCTAATAGATAACGTCACGACTGACTCCGAGTACAAAGGGTTAATCGCAATATCCACATTTTTCTAAATCTTTTTGCCCAAAACAACGACACATTTGTGATTTATAGAAATATAATACTTTCTCATGTAGTCCAACATAGGAATCTAAACCCTGTATCTCAAAAGTAAAATCAATATTTGTTTTACGATGAAATTAAACGATATAAGATGACGCAAGGTTTCAATCTTTCGTATCAATTACTAATAATTTGTAACTTGTCCTTTGCAGGTATGAGGCCAAAAATGAAAAATCATTACCGTGCTCATCAGCTGTCTGTCTGGCTACGTCTCGTTCCTGAACTTCATCGTGCCGGAATGGAGGACGTTGATTCCAGACACAATTTGTTCCGAGAACACTCAGATCCTAGTCTATACGACGGATCTGTGAGGCCCGATCCTTTGAAGAGGATCAGTGAGGAGTTCAAGAGAAAAAATCTTACGACGGAGCCACCGACAACGACCGATTATAGTATCACCACCTGTGTCAGTCTCATTCAAAGCACGAATCTTCAGAACGTTCATAATGCCAGCACGGATACTCTGGCTAGCTTGGATGCAGCTGGGTATGTTTCTCTCCAGTTGTATTAGCTCATTGGTTAATAGAATTCATACCGATTATATACTCATATTAACCCTTTGCCTTACAACAACGAATGACACTAGCGATGCGGTTGATGGAGCAGCAGATTTTCAAACTTCTCAAAAATTATCAAATTGAAAATATCAGTGGAACACGACACGATAGTATTACTTCAATGTTATTAATATTGCGTTAAATTCTACAGTATATCAGTAATCACTGATATATTTTTATTTTAACAATTTAATTTTCAATTATTGCGGAGGCAGTCACAAAAGAAATCGTAGGGCAGGGGGTTAACTCATTAGAATTCATTTACTTAACACTTTATCTTAAGTCTATTAACCCTGCTGCTCTCCTCGAATCTATATGACCCAAAATGAAGATTATATTTTAACAGATACTGTTTCTGAGTATTTGTTTTTAATATTCAATGCATTTAAAATTTACGTCTATTTGTTTGGGTATTTTAAATTTTTTTAAATGTGAACATTTGTTCATCGGGTCACCATGACTCGCAGGAACACGAATGTGAGGTATAAACGAGGAGAACAGCAGGGTTAATAGAGTTTTCGTTTTGTCAACACTCATTGATCGATAGTCTGTTAACCCTCTATGGACCCTTCTGTCTTTGAAGCAACATAAGGTACTGAAGGTAAGATGCAGGCGAGAGTGATTCCCAGAACCGAAAGTTTATTGTATTGAAAGAGTTGTTCCTCTTCGTATTCTGGTTACACTGGTGTCATACAATTTTCGGCTTAATTTATATGGTTTCTGTTATGTATGAGTCGGAGTGGGGGGGAGGGGGGGGGGGCGTCTATAGCTCTGGAACACTAACTTGGCAGCTGAGGGGTAATTTGCTCTGATTCGCCCGACGGATAGGGACATCCCTCTCCCTCACGCATTTTCGATTTTGACGCGCTATTGGCAAGAGAGACCCGCACATTCGTTGCGCCGTCATGTGAACCACGAAAGTAGTGTTTTCTTTTCGGTTGTCATTCGTCGATCTCAGATTTCCAGAACCGACATGGCGGGGATAGGCTGTGCGAGAGCAATCTCCCCTTCCGTCTCAGCTGCCAAGTTACCGTTCCAAACCTATATATTAGGACCCTCGTGTCATGAAGATCCTCATTTACTAATTGTCCGCGGCTGTGAGTTTACTTTATTAACCACTTGACATACAATGACGTCTCTGAGACGTTCAGAACTGTCTCCAGCGGACGCTATGCAGTATATTATTAGATGATTTAATTCCAATTTTAGTATATGTACTGCCGAAGCAAGTACTAGATGATTTAATTATTTCACTCGTGCGTCGATTCAGTTTTGTTTTGAAGGCTCAAGATGCTCTCCCTCCCCTCCCATTCTCAACAATAACGATAACAAAATCGCATCAATAAACCAGTAAATCAGAAATAATTTAGTATCGAATGCAGTATTCAGTATAGCAGTGATCTCGCACGGAGAATGCCATACTGTACATTTGAATTTAGTAAAACTGAGAAATAATCCTTGTAACATGTCAAAGGATCATCAACCTTATGGAATGTTATATAACAGTACCAATTTCAAAATAAAACATTCTGTTTTTGAGCGTGTACATAACTGTTCACTTAAACTACTTTATCTGGAAATCAAGTAGAAGCCACTATTTCAATTTTTATTTTGAACACTTATTAATATGCTATCGTGTACCGAATCTTCAACAGCAAATGAAAATTTGAGCTATAGAGGGTTAATTGTCTACTATAAATGACAATAACATAAAATTACACTGCGTTGAAGAAATTCAAGCCAGAAGAAAGGAATAAATATTTCACAGCATTTTGATTTTGAAGCTGGAAAGATTTACAAATAGGTAGATATACTCCCACACGATGCCCAAAAGTGTGAGCGATAGATGAGGTGTTAATATTAACAGTCTGTACATGGGTGACTCGTTAGAGATTGCTATAATTACCGGTAGTTAAACCAGTAATTATAGTTTCCTCCTTTGAAACACACCTGAAATAGTGCCAATCAGTTAGGAGTTATTAGAAACAGCTACTTCAATACAAATGCTGCTACCAAATGAACTCCCAACACATACATAACTACCCATTCCAAACACCACTTTCCCCGTCTAAACCCGTTGCCCTACAATGTCGTGTGCCACTCGTGACGCGGTAAATGAAATAGGAAATTTTTAAGTTTTCCAAAAACTGTTCAACTGAAGATATCAGTGGGTCAGGATACGTTAAAATTAGTTGTGCGCTATTAATATTGCGTAAAGTTGCACAGTATATCGGAAATCAGCGATAAATTATTATCCCAACAATTAATTCCGAGTTATTGCGCGTTCGGTCACAAAAGAAATTGTAGGGCAAAGGGTTAAACCCTCGATTCACCTTACTAGCCGAACATGAATCGCCACTCTACTATAAATCGCCTCGTAATCCTAAGTTTATACTTCCTTCAAATTGACCGCACAAAAATTTCTCACTTCACCCCCTCGAGTCATTAAGAAACCGTCCGTTCACGACAGCAATCGTTAATCCTTTCGTCGTTTTCACTAGCGCTAAACGCACGCTAATATGAGCCGTTCACAGCACAAAGTGATTAACTCCACATTTTGAATTTTTTTTAAATTTAAGTCTCAAAGCACTTAATTGAATCGAAACTTTTTATGTTTAGAATAAATTTCCGTAATAATAACGATTAACGCCATTAACACTAGACCTACCAAACCTGTCAAAATGACTGGTATACAACTTTTTCCAAAAATTCTCCAAGTTTATAGAAGAATCATAGAATAAATATTCTACGTCTATCTCAAAAAACATAAATTGTCGAATCGATCATCGTTTCCGGCTCTTAATTCCTCCTTTTTCAAATTACCTATTTAATATACTGAAATATGATAGATTTAACGCCGGTAGTTCTAGTGTTAAATGACGAAGTTTGTTTGGCCATCGAATAATAAATAATTGAATTCAGAAGTCAATCTAATTAATTCCAAGGCTATTCCACCTTATTCATTTTATACTTCGTTAGAAGAAAGCTACATGCGATTATATATTTATATATTTATATATTTGAAGGGAATTTTGAAAAGGAGTGTATACTATTTCATCACGTTTCTCCACTTTAGGTTTTATGGAGTTAATCGACTTGACAAGTGAATGGCTCATATCTAACCGGCTAACGAACGATTCTTTTATGCTCAGCATTCCGTGATAATAAACGTGTTAATAAACGAGCTACTCGTTAAACAGGTACGCCGCATACTCGACGGCTCTGAGCGTCACAATTGCGATCGGGTGTAGCCTTCTAATCCTCAACGTCCTCATTTTCGCCGGCGTCTATTATCAGAGAGATAAGACGAGGCTCGAAGTGAAGAGCCTTCAGCAGCAACAGATGCTGAATCAACAGTGCGGACCACGGGGATTCACCGAGCTCAAGCAACCACCGCCTCCCCATTCTCACTTTCCCGGGGGTGGACAGGTCATCGTCGACGTGGAGAACGAGATGATGAGAAGGTAATGGTCGATTCGGTGAAATTTATCATGAAAAGATCTAGAATTTAGTGAGTATTTAATTTTACGCTATTTTTAATCGACGATTTTTGGAACTTTTAGTTTCAGTTAGTTATCCGAAGTTGTAACTGTAAAGTAAAGTCGAGGAAATAGAGTAATTACTGTGTTTTAATTGCATCGTTGCAAGCTGAGAAAGTAGGATCCGTCAGAATGTAGATTTTTATTCAAGTTTTTCTAGGTTCTCTGCAAGAACGTGTATAGTCCAGTTTTATGAATCAGACTGTAAATCAGTCGATCATGATACAACTCACTTTTCTGCAATTAGCATGTTCCCGACTGGCAATATGATCCCACGTTATTCTAAAATCTTTAACTAAATATCAATGTCGTAGTTCTACGTTACTCGTTTCGAAAAACCTTTCACTCCCTCTGTTCCAAATTAGTTGTCACATTTATATATACACTGCGCAATTATAAATGTGACGACTAATTAAGGGCGGAAGGAGTATCGAGCGGGTCCTTCAATTTCAATATTATCACTAACATCTCCTACAAATTTTTAAGTTAAAACAACTAGTTACAAACATTATATGAGCCGTTTATTTTGAAAGTGGCATAAGTCACTTTACCGAAATGAAAAATGGTGATTTTTCAATGAGTATACGAAATTATTTATACTAGCAACAATATAAGTATACAAGAAAACAAGTACAAATTAAACGTCTCGAAAATTGGCATCACTATTTTTAACACGAACTACCGGCGTGTAAATCTATCATATTTAAATATATTAAATAAGTATTTTAAAAAAAGGGGAATTAAGAGGTGGAAAACTTGATTGATTCGGCAGTTTATGTTTTATAAGACGGACGTAGAATATCTATTCTATGACTCTCATATAAATTTGGAGAATTTTTGGAAAAAATTGTGTACAAGTCATTTTGACTGATATGGTAAATCTAGTGTTAAACACGTTAACGCGAACCCATAAATATCTTGATTTAATAAAACAGAAGTGACTTACATCACTTTCAAAATAAACGGTTCATTCAAAACGACATTTAATTTCTTTCATTGTTTGCATTCAGCAAAGTGTCTCGTTTAACGACCACCAGTCGCGAACATATTAACAAAATTCATACATTCCACCTAAAGTATCATCGAATATCGTGAATTCCACGAAGTGTCTACGCCGTCGTACCGACGTGGCAAAGAAGATTTCTATCAAAGTATTCGATTAACACGTTCTGCCGGTTTCATCTAATTGCAAAGCACAACGGAGCTGGTAACGATCGATCGTCGTTACAGGAACGTCATGAAAGGTCCCCCGAACGATCCCAGCGTGCTTCTCCAACAGGGCCAGGGAACTCACACGCTGCCTCATCAACATCACTATCAAAAGCAACATCAGCAGCAGCATGCCACTCTTCCACGAGCTTCCGTCATACAGGACATGAACGCACAAACCCAAGTGAGAGCCTGTCGTTTTACTCAAACGCTACGTTCAATTTCCCTTCGAGGTATAGAGAGACGAGGGAATTTCATGCTCGCGTAGACGACGGAAATATGCCGTTTAACCCGATACCCTCGAATGCCGGGTGACGCTTCTTCTTTTAATCTCTTCCTCTCGAGACTCTCCTCTCGCGAGCTCGTCGAATGAACTTCAAAGGCGTCTGGTGTTTTAAATTATACGTGTTAGTTAAGTTCATTTACGATGGCACGATGCTCCGTAATTGATATCTGTTTCGGGCCGTGAATTGTTCTTATTTGCAGAGGCAAATAATTTTTTATTGGCATATAACGACATGTAGGAAAGGTGGGGACGCGTAGATGAAAATTTAGAGAAGTTCTGTAATTAAAAGGACACGTTGGTCCTTGATGTTTGAATTTATTCGCGACAACTTGTCGGCTATTTAATTGGACTTTATTTGTGTTGTTAATTGTTAATATTTGCAAGTGTATTTGTTTATATATTAAACGAGAAGTAAGGAACACAATGAGAAATGGACTTCGAAGGAATATCGTTTTTAATCAGAGTTGTTCGAAGGTCTATGAAAAGCTATTACATGTTGGATGCTTTATAATTAGTCATATGAACCGTTCAGTGTACAAATCGATTAGCTCCCCTTCTTGAATTTTTTTAAATTTAAGTCTCAAGGTACTTGATTAAATCCTAACTTTTTATGTTTAGAATAAATTTTCGCAATAATAACGATTAACACCAATAAATGACGAAATTTGTTTGGCCATCGAATAATAAATAATTGAATTCAGAAGTCAATCTCATTAATTCCAAGGCTATTCCACCTTATTCATTTTGTACTTCGTTAGAGGAGAGCTACATGCGATTATATTTTCTACAATATTTATTTGTATTTATATTTTGAAGGGAATATTGAAAAGGAGTGTATACTATTTCATTACGTTTCTCCACTTTAGGTTTTATGGAGTTAATCGATTTGTGCACTGAACGGCTCATATACAAACTGGAATTTCTTTTTCATTGAAAACGGAAGTCAATGTTAGTTTTTTATTGATTACGTACCGACGATCGAGTGAAAAGAGTTAATTCCATTTTTATTGAAAATGTTTTTGCCTGTGTTTTATACTCGTGCGATTATCTTCTGCTCATTTCACAATTTGAGTGCATTGCATTTCATCTTTCATTACATTTAACACTTTTCTTAATTCTAAAAGGATTTAAAACAGTAACTAACAGTATACAATTTCTTACTGGTAAAATACTTTGCAAATCTAATTTTCGTAGTTTTTCTTTTACGTAATAACTATAATACAATTTTCTAATACATTTTAAAATTATACTCAAATCGTCAGTCGGAAAATTGAATGTGTTGTTCCGTTAATATATATCTTCTTTATATATAATTATATATTTCCCATCAAACGTACTGGTTTATTCTAATTACGTCATTAATGAATAATGCAGAAAATTCAGCGAAATTAATTAACACTTTTTGCTTGCAAACGTTGTGAAAAAATTGTGGGAACTTTATCATTTAAATCGAAATTATTTTAATTACTTTCAGTTAAATCGAGGAATGCTGAATTTTTAAATGCGATACAACATTCATTTAATTAATTTCCCTATTCGGTGACAGCTAAGAAATATTTTTCAATTTTTTTATATGTTTATCGTCGACGAGCTTCGGATTATATATTGAAGGAAGGTGTTAATATTCGGGGAATATTAATCACGTAGCTTTTTCTATTATAACTTCGCCTTGATCATTGGTTTCAGAAAGTTCCGTTAAGTAGCAACGCTTTTTAGACCTTTAATTCATAATCCTATTAAACAGCTTTCAAACTTCTAAGCTACGGTGGTAAAACTTACGCTGTAAAGCTTCTGGCATTCTTCTCGGTCGTTATTCTATCTACGGACAGTATCACCTTTTATCTCGCTACTAAATTTCCCTGAACCGAGAGTTCGAAACGGAGCTGGAGTTCATTAAATGAAACTTTAATGTTCAGAGTTTAACTTGACCACCATCCATCGCAGTGTTCAATTAAAAAATTTTCAATTTTTTATTAATTCACGCTGGTCACGAGCGACGTCGGTTCAGCGCAGCGTAAACGACCGAATTTAATGAAATTTTCTCTTCATTTATGCCCAATCTCTGTTCGTATAATGTCACTCGATTTATACTGTAAAATTCGTTTTAAAATATACAATTAATTTGCATTGCAAAATTCAATCGGAATATCACCGTGCGAGATATCATTTTCAACTTTCATATTATTATTTAACCTTATAAAAAATGCAAAATTCGGAACATCATGGCTTAACGCGATATCACTCACGAGGGAAGTGCGAGAAATGTTACCCTCCGATTTTGATAAAACTTTACATAAATATTATTTAGACATATCTAAGAAGATAGCTGTAATTCGTTCATGCCCATTTTCAACTTTAAGGGAAATATCAACCCTTTTGTCTCAACCACACTTTCTATATAAGCGCTTGTAAGTCGCAGAGGAAAACAAATAGCACAAAGTAGTTAAAATAAAAGTTGTACCGTTCATTGACGTCTACAAAGCTGCATGTAAATTTTTGTGAAAAACGAGCAGAACAGAGCAAACAAAACAGACATAGTACAGGCAGGACAAGCATAATACACGCACAGGACAGGCACGAGACAGACGAGACAGCCAGGAGAGACAGGATCAAACCAGACCAAACAATACGTAAAATTTCGGAATTTTCTTTCTTTTGATCAAACTGATGCAAACCTCTCCGTCCTGTCCATCCTGGCCGTCGTAATAAACAGACACTTTTATTGATTCGAAAAGATAAATAAAGTTATTCAAAGAGAAGTGGCGGCGTGGAGGGGGGTCCAATTTTTCAAACAAATTTACACGCAGCTTTATTGATCTCAAGAAACTGTATAACTTCTATTTCTACCATTTTTTGATATCTTTTGTTGTTTACGACTTATAAGCACGTATATAGAAAGGATGGTTCAAACAAACGGGTTGATATCTCCCTGAACGTTGAAAACTGACACAAAGGAATTATAGCTATCTTCCTACATAAGTCTAATAAATATTAATGCAAAGTTTCATAAAAATTTGAGTGTATCAGTTCCCGAATTTCTCTTGTCAGCGTGCTGTAATAATTATCTAATTTTCCGCGTGCATTTACTGAATTCACGCAAATCTGAGAAATTCTTACATTACAAAAGATGCACAGAAAGACGGCCAACTATGAACCGAATATTCTATTGACATATTAATCACAATTATCATGTTTCCTAATGTGGAAGTCGGAAAGATAAGAAAATGATAAAAAATAACTTTAGAACTCAATCCTAGATGATTATTCTTATCACAAGAACTATGCAAAACTTTCACTCAAATGCAGAATAACTTTCAACGCTTTCAATAAAAAAGTCAATATGTTCTTCAATGCCCACAATATCTACGTTCATACAGCACTTGGTATATGAAATTCCCAAAGTTTCCTTCCCTCATTTTTCTATTTACGACAATACCAAAATTCTCCACGCTAAAAATAAACAGGATATCCTGTATTCGCATCTTTTCTGTTATCATTACAAGCAGACCATACATTCCCATATTGAAGTCTTTCCCATCCTCAGAAATCAAACTTAATTTCTTACAGGCATTGAACCTCAATTATCAGAATCCATTTTGTTTTCATTTAGAAAAAGTAAAAAAATGGAAAATCCTCCTATTCTATTTAGTACCATTCTGACATATACACACTAAAATATATACTAGCTATCCCATACTCATATCCTTCATCATCAAGGATGAACCACTGTTGCCATTTTCACATGAAGTGGTTACTGCCATTTCGAACTTAAAAAAAACGATTTTTTTTGCATTTTCTTAAAGTAAATATCCTCGAGAATATCTTTGTCAAAGGATATACCGCAATTCGTTAAAGTAACGAGGATATAGGTATTTAAGAAGCATCGTTGTGGCCTTTCATACAGCTGCATCGTTAGGTTTAACTGCGTTTTTCTCGAAATAATGTTTTCGGACATGGCTGGCATGATATCTCAAGATCTAGCTATTCGATTGACTTGAAATTTGAATATGTTCTTCGCAAAATATGTCGCTACAGTCGGTATAAAAATCTTGAAGTTATCTTAATTTTTCCTAATCCTTTTATTATGTACATCGAGCAACAAGTCAACCGAAATAGTTAAAAAGTTTAAAGAATTGCCATTTTTTTACACAATGAGATATTACATTTATTTCGGTAGGGGCTATAGCCACATTCATACTGAAGAACATGACACCTCGTTTATTTCTTTCAATCTACTACATCGGCCGGAATTCTGTCAGCCATCACATGTATATTAGAATATATATAATATATATATTATAATATATAAAGAATATATAAATGAATATATATATATTAAGAATAAAGAATATATATATTATAAAGAATATATATATTAGTATATTAGAATATTGCCTTCTTCAGGGATGAATGTGGCTATAGCCCTACCGAAATAAATGTAATCTAATTATATATATTAAACCGATTTGTTAATATATGAAGGAGCAGCAGCTGATGCAATAAAAAATATATGATTCCATTTAAAAAAACATCAATGACCTTCATATGTCCTTTACACGTCCGCCTACAAAAAAGCTAGTACTATTAGAATGTGCCGCTCTCAAAACCATTCAACATCATGTACATCATTTTTTGATATGCGCAATAACAATGACGTAAATCTGAATGGCAAAATGTGGCGCTCCACCCTGTATATACGTAGTTAACATATTAGTAAATGTATGCCTAAAAGATTGACACAATTCAATATTCTGATTTCACAAAATAAAGTCTAGAAGAAGGCCTAAAAGTCGACGCGAAACATAGGAATACCCCCTTAACCCTTTGCCCTACAACGAGTGAAACTCGTGACGCGGTTGATAGAACAGGAAATTTTGAAGCTTCTCAAAAATTATCAAATTGAAAATATCAGTGGAACATGACACGATCAAATTATTTCTACATTATTAATATCACGTTATATTCTAACATAAATCAGGAATCACTGACAAATTATTATTTTAGCAAGGTAATTTTCAATTATCGCGTAGGCAGTCACAAAAGAAATTGTAGGGCAAGGGGTTAAAACCGTTCCCACCCCCACAAATAAACTTAATTCCTAATGCCCATCGAATCTCAACTTCCAGGGTCCACCGAACGGGTCTATACATCTGACGGTCCCAAGGGCGCCTCCACCCCCTCGAGCAAAGAGCCCACCTGAAAATCAACCCCTGCTGCAAAGCGCCACCGTCTCGAGTCGCGTGTCCCAGGCGACGATGAGTGAAATGAGAGTGTGATGCTTGGACCCCCCTCCGAAGCCAGTCGTCCCGGATGTCCTGACGGCGTCGACCCTGCTTTAAGTGTCTCGTCTATATTCACCTGAAGTCGTGTAATGGATGCCGATGAAGCATTCGATGACGCATCACTCGAAGATCCTTCGTTGGACATCTACGAGAGACATTCCTCGAAGGGAAAGATACTTCGACGTGGACAGCAAAAGCTTCGCAATAGGCGCAGACATTATCATGACTTTCTGGCGATCCTGAACCGACCAGGTGATGACGAGTCAGCAACTGACGGAGGGGGGTGGTTAGGTGGATGAATAGTGGATGAAAATCGAGCACGAGGTATCCGTCGAAGACGCGACATCGTTGTTTACGGAAGAAGGATGAACGTGGATGATCTTCTTATTGGAAGGAAGAAATGGATGATCTTCTTATTGGAATGGAGAAAATGAAAATTGTGATTTTTTAACTGAAGTATTTGGATATACACAGTGTCGAGTACTCTGAAAATCTGCATTCCAATGGTCTCGAGGATACTTTGCACCATGTGAAGTTCAAGGGAGTTCTGTGATTTAGGAGAGGAATCAGAGACGACCGAGAATACGATATTACACGGAGAGTTTGTGGAATGTAGGAAGAGTTATTGGGAGCACGTAAAAGTTTCTGATGCGAGGTTTACTGTCTCAGGAAATTCCGGATGGATAGAGAAGCCGCGTAATGTCCTCGGTCTTTGACAGTCTGGCATAATCCATCGAGATGAACGGTAAAGAGGATCGTGAGACGAGGTCTCGACGGGTACTTCAGTTCTATGATCATGTCGCGACGGAAGGATGATAAGTAATATTTGATCGCAATTCATCAAATATAACGTGTCGGGTGTTACTCATCGCGAGATACGACCTTCTTTTATTATAATCAATCGAACTTCAATCAAATCTTCCGAGGTGAAATCAAACACAGTACATTCAGTCTAGCTAGTCGATAATAATGAATTCTAGATCTTACGTGAGACGATGACGAGAGGGGCGCTCAACACGAATCGATCACTGAAGGAGACCCGTGTATAAAATGCTATCCACTATGATGTTAGATGTTCCTTGTACATAAAGTGAATTTATACCGTAAAACAAAAAGAAAACGCCAAAAACGTTTGCTACTTTCTAAGAGAACCTATACTTGTATCGCGTATCGTTTATTCGTCCATTATATTCAGTTCTATCAACGTGTTACGCGGTGTAGGAGTGTGCGAGAGAAAGAAACGCTTAGATCGTACCGTAGAGACTTGCCCATCGACGATTCAATACATTTTTAATTACCTTGTTCGTCTCTGAGTTTATCAGAACGATAATAACTGATTATTGTACATGCAGAGGTCCGTTGTTTTTAAGAGCCCCACTTTATGAATGTTTTTTCAACTCTTTCTCGTTTGAAATACTTAATAATTAATACTCATGATCCGTAATTAATATAGAGTATGTAACGGTAGAAAACGCAATGACAATTTGCTAAATAATTAACGAAGGCGTTTGTCTAGAAGTAAAAAAAAAATTCCATAGAATTTTGACTGCTCCAATTGTATTGTTTGTATGTTTTGTAACTTTAACACTGCCTTGTATTTATTATTGAGATTTGTATGTACATATAGGACCGTTTAATGTCCACTCGCAGAGAAAGACTGGAGAATCTTCTCGTCCTTTCACTCAACGAGTTTCTAAATCCCAAAAATGGAATTGATGCCGCTACGTTGATGCTAATCTGCAAAGAAAAAATTATAAGACTTTAATAAAAAAAAAATTAAACTAATCGAATCGTTGATGGGCAATAAAGTCTTTTCATTCCAGTACGCACAACTGCCACGCAAACGTTACTTCTGATTCAGAAATGAAGATCGAAGCGAGAGACTTATAGACACAGAGATTTTAACCGTTAGAGTACCAAACAGAGCGATCGCAATTTGTATTGTTTCCTTTAAAAAATTCTAGTAAACGTCGCGATAATCTACTGATGTTAGATAACCCATTAACAATCAGATCGGTTATTCCATTAGGATTTGTCAAATCGTATATTTCTTCCTGCACTTTTATAAAACTCGAAAAATCTGAATTCGCCAAGCTACAAATCTGTTATTAAATATTGATGCAAGACACTCTAGCATAAAAGAAAATCGCAATCTACTTGGCAACTTTCAAAATGAAACAACAGAATCTCGATCGCTCCTGGCACTTTTCGACTATTGTTTTTGGTGCTCCTACGGTTAACACGTTGACCGCTATGGTGGTAACCGATGACCAACGCTGTACCCCATAACGAATTTAAGTTTTACTAGACACGCCAGCATTTTTGTCAATTCTACTTGATCTTCCACAAAGCGAATTTATGTAGACTTAAAAGTATTCAGGAACGAATAAATCTCCATGTTTCCATTTAACCTTGCCGCTCCTAACAGGGCATGGACCCCAAGTAACCGATTTCATTTTTTAACGAGGTTTTGGAAGATGGTAGCATTCAGGTTCCTTATACTATATGTAAAACATTAGCCGTAGTTACGCAATAGTTTTAGAGATACAAGCAATTAAAATCCATATCTTCTTGCATACAAGTATAAGTTTACTTACAGCAGCTATGGTGGCGAAGTAGTGTTGGCGTAAGACCACTAAATCGGGAATTTTAGTTGCTTATATCTTTAAAACTACTGCGTAGCTACGGCTAATATTTTACATACATCATGAGAGACCTGTATGGTATTATCTTACAAAAGCTCATTAAAATCGAAGTTGGACAGTGAGGGTCCTGCCCTTGTAAGGGTAACTATAGTTATAGGACATCTGATACTTGCTGGCTACTACCGGTGACTATAATCAGCGATCAAAATTTCACCTGAAGTTACATTATTGTATCATATGTTGTAATCTGTTATGTTCTTATCTGTTATTTATAATATGTGTTGTTACTTGAACAAAGATGGTTCCATAACGAAAGGAATTAATAATGCCAGTTTTTGGCAGATAAGTCTGATGCTAAAATTTCGTAAAAATGCCCATGGCTGTCAACATGTTAATCCAACGTTTCGCAAGAAGGGAAAGACATGATCCTTTCTTTTCCTTATGCTTTCGGCACGATGCGTGAAAAGTTTGTAATACGATACGAGAACACGATTTCCTTTTCGCATGAAATACCTCCCACGTATACACTGTATAAAAGAAAAAAAAGTCGAAGTAGGAAAATAAGGATCTGCCGAGACTTGTAATTCCAAAGAAACGTCTGTACAACGCGGTTGCTCTTGCGTGTAAGCATACTTATTGATAATCCATCGTACACCGTGTAATCAGATAATGGAGAACGACGAAGGTCCTCGTGTAAAGTCGAGGGCTAACTGGCAAGAGGGTTTGGCAAGATTGAAAAGAAGAATTTAAAACAACGTTGGACTATTCGATTCATACTGAACTCACAGTGTGCGTGATTTTTTTGTAAAGATATACGTATACATATAGGTGTAACATAAAGACTAATGTAAGTCTGTTATGCGAATAACACACTGCCACAAGTCTCGGAAACTTATGCAGGAGACCGGAAGAATGATAATCACAGCGGAGTTTCCACGATCGATTTTGCCCTGCAAAATGAAACCTTAACTTGATCGTACCCTTTGAAGTTTATACTTTAGTGCACAGTGGTATGTAATTGTAAGATCAATTCTTCGTTTCGTTTCAACGATCTAACCCTTCAGAATTCATTTGTTCGTTGATCATTTTTTATCTACAATACGAGGAAGACTGTTTTGATAGATTTGTCATTTTGGAGAAATGCTATTGTTGATGATAACTAGACTGGGTAATTAACACTTATTATGTCGAGTGCAATGGTTAATTCATATTTTATATTAGGAATTTGTGAATTGTTACAAACACGCAGGACTGTGCGCTTTGAAAAATTAAAAATCAAATGAAGTTTATGTATTAGAAAATATAATTCATCATGTGTGTATAAAGAATATGCATCAAAAATTTGAATCAATTATTGGATGGAATTTTATTGAAGTTTGTTAGAGATGTATTCATAAAGAACGAATATTTAACCGTTTGAGTGGCAAGGGTCTGCAAAATTCTGACCGAAAAGTGTCAAGCATCGCAATCGCGCTTCTTTCGTTTCGCATTGAAGAATGCAAGAAGACACAATTTCAATGTCTTTTTCTGTGTATAATCGGTAAATATTGTTTTTTTTGTCAGTTATATATAACATCTACATTGTACCTATACTGTTGTAATCAGAATATATTTCTAAACTAACTTTATCGTCGCTGAGCACTTTTAGATACTGAGCAGAAGAAGCTCAAACGGTTATAAATTGCGTGGCATAACATAATGTAATTACTGAACTGTTTATAATTATTCACAAGAGATTCATGATCCTAAAGCAAAACTGCATGGGAAAGTTTTTTAATTATTATTTAAACGATTTATTATGCTACTGGCAATTTCTACTGTTTAACTACAAACGAAAATGTATTCAATTATATTGTTTAATTACGATCTTATTATTTCCTAATATTATAAGTACAAATGTACTCTATATTATATACTAGGCTGTACTATATGTCAATATTTATTATATTGTTCTTTTTAACACATTAATGTATGACAAACTTTTGCTAAGATTTCATTTCTGTACAACGTACCAATACGAAAACATTGCTAAAATAATGTTCATTTGTTTACAAACCTAAAAGAATAATTTACGTGTGAGAAGAAGTCCAATGAACATTTGCGTCCGGTCTTATATTTGTAACAAAAAAATGTTCTCCTACAATAATAAAAGGATAATCAAAACGCATCGATCTGGAAATAGATGAAATCAATCTTCAAAGGGTAAATCATGAAATGAAGATTTTCAGGAAAAAAAATAATCAAAGTCCTCACAGTCGGTCGACTTTAACTCCGTTTCACCGAAACCAATTCATAGGAGTCGAGCTTAAGAAAACGAGAAGGGAGTAAGTGTTAGTGAACGAGAAGAAATCAAAGTTTTGTACATAAATTAAACGATCAGAAATCAAAGAATACATTCTCAATGTTCTCCCGCCAGAATACGGGTGTTAACGATCAAACGGTGTGAGAAAGAATCGATCGTTTTTTTTCTCAGCATAAACTATTATCGACCGAATAAAAAAGAAAAAAGAAAAGAACGAGGGGTGAGAAAATGGAGAGAGGAAAACGAAGGAATGAAGTTAATCTCGCCGAACGTACATTTTTAGAAACACTCGCGGGAGTAACGGAATTTCGTGAGAGTTAAATAATTAAATATCATCAAATACGGACAATCCGAATATAATTAAAGACTAAGGAAGTGAGTATAGTAGAATATTATAAGAGCAAGCAACCACGATCGATTACGCAAGAATTACGCTGACGAGAAACGAGAGAAAGGGTTAATTGCAGATGTTTAAGAAAATTTAAATAACATATATTACGTACACATATTATGGATTGTAATGAATTTATTATGACGAATATTATTATATTTATGTGACTTTTAGCTGGCCTCGCGCTCTCCTAAAAGGACACCTCGAATAATATTACCTTTCGGTCGAGAGCGAGGCTACCTGTTACGTTTAACGTTTTTGTTGTCAAATTGTAAATATATAACGAAATACATGGAGATATTAATTGTACGAGTTAATTATCCTACCCAAAAGTCTCATGTACGAGTTTCTAGTTCTATGTTCATTTCACGTAAACGTGTAGATGTTCTTCAAATGTATCCAAACAATTTTTTTTCCGTGAAAGCCTTGTTTGTGATTTGTAAAAAATATAGTTTTAATTAACGACGGAATCAAAGCCTCTGTATCTTGAAGTATTTATAGAATTATTCCTGTACGTTTAAATTTTTTTATATTTATATTGGCAGCCATTGTGCCACGGTATAAAACCAAACGGAAAAAGAATCGCTAAAAATGAAAGAAATTCTATTGCCACAGAATTAATATTTTTACATATTTTATACATTTTTTTTATAGAAAGTTTTCGTTACTTTTGAAATGCAAATGTATGTCCCTATTCATTCTTGGGGCATATATACCCAAGCTAATTAAAATATGAGCAGCAAGAATAAAGTTTCGAGAAATGTTACATTTTAATACCCGTAGGAGGCGGCAGTGTCAACGAATATGTGGAGTTATCAACTGTAGTTAAAACGTTACGTTGATATTATCAAGTAGGGACATCTATTGTTAGTTTGATAAAACAAAGTATTTTGTTTAATTAAGTTGCTGCGTTTTTAATTAATTATTATATTATATTATTATATTATAACATTAATTATTATTTTTATATAAATTTTATAAAAATTTTATTTTTATATAAATCCTCTGTTTTATCAAACTAACAACGGAGGTCCCTACTTGGTAGTTTCAACATAACGTTTTAATTACAGCTAATAACGCAACAAATTTAGTGCCTTCTATACCAAATTTGGGAAATGGCGTGCTTAACTGTCGTTTTTAATTGAAATACTGTTACGAAAAAAAGACGGAAGTTGTTAGAACGTCTAGTATAAGAATGCAAGTTATGGATGTAATACATCGCCCGCAATTTCCTGTAAATAATAAAAAAATTGGAAACGGAAAGAATGAACAAAATATTATTTGTACGTCGAGAGATTTCAAAGTAACGCTAAGTACGGTCATGGGCGTGTCCGGACCTTCATACCGGCAGACTGCCGTTACGAGAACTTGTTACAATTGGCGAAAAAGTCAGTCGCTTAAAAGTAACACAGAATTTTTTCAAGTGAAAAAGGAAATGATTTCTATGGAGAATATTAGTATTTTGCTTATATAATTGAAGTAATAGCAGCTATTGTGGGCGCTATTTTGTCCAGAAACTCTAATTAATTGAATTCGCGAGCAAATCGCGGAGATCAATTGTCGCAACACTAATTCGCGGATGAAGGGAGCGGACATTGAAGTCGAAATCTCGTCGAAATCGACGAGTCAGTGTTATATTCGAACGCACAAAAAGCAATGACTAACGAGTATAGAATTCGAGCACAGTGTTTGAAAATTTCTTAACGAAACATGAATCAAATACAGGAGCACAAATTTTCGCGGTTGAAAGAGGAAAACTTTCCAAAATGTGAGCCGGTTTGCCGCTTTACGTCTGCGCGGTATATGCGCGCGCGCCTTCTGCGCATACGCCATGACGATAGTGGATAAAATAGGAACTATAAAATTGCGAAGCAAATCTGAACCGTCGTGAAACGCAATTTTTCAGTTATACATTGGTTCTACTTACGTATCGTTAGATTGAATAAAAAAACTGCGGTAGTTCGAATCGTAATGTTGAGAATTGCTCGAACTACATCATTATGGAAGAAACAGAACTCACATATTCCAAAATATTTGACTGTGAATCGTAGCTGTGTGTCGCTCAACGAGAGAGGAAGAGCTCGTCCAATATTTTGCCACCTTTCGCCGCAAAGAAAGAAGAAATCGATGGCTCAGTGTTATCTTGGAGCGTACAACATACTAATGAGTAATTGCGAGCAGAATTCGAGCACAAGCTTTGCAAGTTTCTTAACAAAAAATGAGTCAACTGCAGAAGATCATGATCTCACAACCACGCAAGGGAAATTTTCGAAAACGACTGTGGCGCCGTTACTTCGCCTTAGCGCCACGAATCATCGCGCCGCAGTGGTGGGAAATTCAAACTATCATAAAATATACCCATGGCCGTTTTTAAATAATTTTCTTCGTTACTATACATACCGAATAATTACAATTTTGCTGTATGATTGTAGCAATTCATTCTTTTATAATTTTCTTTTCTTTTCTACTGATCCTTTAAATCACAAATAGTAATGCAATTCTATCACTGTGATAAATTGCTATTAGTGATTTTGGGCGCCATTTCTAGATCAAATGCAGATCTTGAAATTTTTTAGTCGTGGACTTAGTTTTGTTTATTAGACTTTATTCGTTTATTATGATTCATTATCAAGATTACGATAATCTCCAGCTTATCTGTAACATTTATGTTACTTTATCAAGTAAGGAAGTTGAAAACTGATGAACTCAATGAACGAAATAAATTCTTAACGTCTACAAATATCCTAACCCCATAAAAGTGATTTAAGTAACATTTGAGGCTGACAAGTTAGTAGTTTAAGGTATTCAATGCAAAAAACATGCATTCCAAAAATGAATACCGCAGATCAATCGACGAATATAGACCAGTTATGCCTATAAAACGAAAAATAGGCTCTTATTGGATTTTAGCCGCTTTAAGAATAGTCTTAACATTAATTCCACAAACAGGTTACATTCATCCTGACGAATTTTTCCAGTCTATAGAAATTATATCCGGTAAGTCACAATCTTTTTAATAGATATATATTATTAATGATTATGAAATTATGTCCAGCCTAATGTTATTAAATTAAAAAGGAATGTCAAACTCTATCATGTATGAAAAAAAATGTTTCCACTTACAGGAGATCATTTTGATATAGACATTAATAAACCATGGGAATTCAACTCTACATTTCCCATACGTACAGTTTTAATACCACAAATTATGGTTGGGATGCCTTATTCAATTTTAAAAAGACTTTCACCATATACGTTTTATTACATGGGCATATCTTTGATATCTCCATATTTTCTTCTACTTTTTCCACGATTATTAATGTGTGGCTTATCTTTTGTATCGGATTATTGTTTGTATAAAATATGTTGTATGTATGGACAGAACTATAAAATAAGATTGACAATTTATGCCAGTTCTTATATTATGCTCACTTATGCAACACGAACGTTTTCAAACAGTGTTGAATTAGTGTTGACAGCTTTATTAATATATTTTACATCATATTGTATGGCATATTCAGACAAGGTACAAATATTCCAATTCACTTAATTCCTTATTAGAAAGGGAATAGTACAAAGATTTGATAAAGAATGTACAACATTTCAGGTAGTAGTACGAAGTGACTATCTGTCAGAGAAATATAATGAAGCAAGAAATGGAGTAGAACGAGTAAAATACTTTAAACTTAAAGCTTCATTACCATCACATTCTTTAAACCACTGTTTTAAAATAGCAACAATTACCGTCATTGGGATATTCAACAGACCTACATTTATTGCTTTTGCTTTTTCTCCTATCTTCTTTTGGTTGCAAAGAGGCCTGGGTTCAAAAACTGTAGGTTTTTTAGATTTTCACATTCGAATTTTTACTTTTATTGTATGTGGTATACCTATGGCCATGTTTCTTATTCTAGTAGATAGCTTTTACTATGGTTATTTAACAATGGCAGAAATAGGTAATCTTGAAATTAGTTTGAATAACTTTGTTGTAACACCACTCAATTTCCTCAAGTATAATATGGATACCAAAAACTTAGAGAATCATGGTTTACACCCCCGTTATATTCATTTCATTGTGAATGTACCCCTTTTGTACAATGTTCTTGGAATTATTGGCCTTTTCACATTTGGAAAAATGTTACGCAGGTAAATACTATGTGATAAATTAAAAGTATATTATTGGACAACTTAGATCTTTCAAAAAATAATATTAATGTTAAAAAAGGCTCTTCCTTATTTCCAGTGGTTTAAAAGCTCGATGGTTGGATTTACCACGTGTACAAAGCATCGTTGGTCTCATGACAGCAGCTTTTATTGTTCCTATAATGTTATTATCAATTTTCCCTCATCAAGAACCTCGTTTTATAATTCCAACATTGTTACCACTAGTCTTTTTATACGCACCAAATATAAGTCAGGTGCCTGGTGTAGATACCATTGCACGTATCATTGAAAATAACAAGTATCCTAAAACTTTTACAACAAAAAATAGACTAAGTAAACTACAGATTTGTTGGTTTGCTTGTAACATTGGATTAAGTTTCTTTTATGGATTTGCTCATCAAGGCGGTGTCTTTCCTTTGACATCTCACATAGGAGCAGAATTGAAAGCAAAACCAGATCTCACACATATACATTTATTTACATCGCATACTTATTCTATACCAACAGGTCTTATGCATTTGAGAAACACTCAGAGGACATATGTGACTACTGGAAATTATAAATATAAATTAATCAAAGATTTCTATCTTTACGAACAAGGATCAAAAATAATGAAACATGTATGTAATGATATTGCCTTAAAGATTCTTGAATGTGAACAAAAGTATGTTTTAAAAAGAATACCATACAGACTTTACTATGCTCTTCCTGCTACGGACATGGAGGAGTTTGTGTCTATTCAGAACACTACGAAATTATTTAACTATCATGTCATCACTAGGTTTTATCCACATATTACAACTGAGAAATTACCATTTCCAAAAGTTATTAATAATATTTTAAGCATTACAAATGTAAATACTTTCTCAGTAAAGCCACTTATTGATATTACCAATAATGTATTCGAATTTTTACAAGAGTTCGAATTAGTATTAATAAGGATTGAATATTCACCACCTAAGAAAAGGAAAACTACACGTACATAATGAAGCAAGTTGAAAATTACTTGCTGAGCTATTTGTCTCCAGAAAAAGTTGTTGGTTTCGCTTTCAATATTAATTTCAAAGTTAATGTAAATATGAGAAATTTTACACTAAAATACAAAACGTAATTAATTCAAATCGTATTATTTTAAATGCAAAACGTATATTGATAGATTTAAATCAGAAGCTTAAAATCTGTAATTTCGTTTCTACCCGCTAGTGCAACAAAATTTTGTAAATTAATAGTTACGGATCAATGTTCTGTACTAGTGAAATTATGCATCTCTTGTTATAAAAATCACTCTACTTGTTACAATAATTGAAATATACGCTAAAAATCTCAATTCAACAGATGTCATTATTTACAACAGTTATGTATTATTCACACAGTATTTATTTATGTCTTTTAAAATAAATTTAATTTAAAACAATTAGTATTATTCTTTCGTGTAGAAAGTATAAAGAAAAATGTGTATTTTTCTATGTAAAAGAATATTTTTATCTTCGAAAGATATTGAAGCTTTTAGGATCGATGATATACAGTGCACGAATGTATTGCAAGTTACAGCATCCGTAAAAATAAGATGTATCCAAAGTCATTTTAACATTAATTAGCTACTACTCATATCATTGAAATTTTGTTTGAGCACTGTTTCTTACACTACAAATTTATTACTCTCGCAGTATTAGTTTTAGTGGATAAATCATACCTTTATTATCAGAGATCATTACTCTACATAGAAAAATATAGTATAATGTCCTATAAATCCTTTAAGTTTAGCATATTACAATATATTATTAAAAAAAAAGGAAAGGGTCCATGAATATTTAAAAATAGTTTACAATCTGTAATTTTGAGAACTGAAAATAACAATTTGAAGTTTTGTTATTTGTCTATTAATAAAGATATTAGTTATGTAATATTATAGCCATTTAAGTGTTACAAATTTTACCCAAAATTGATACGATTACTGTAACAATAAGAGAAGTCATACAAAAACTTATCAATACCATTAATATTGCATTTTATGAACTCTGCAAAGGGACATTATCACATAAATTTCAAAGTGGACGCTCCCGATTGTCCCAAAACACGAAATAAGTAATTCGCAAATAAAGAATTAGAATTTTCGGTTTTAAAAGTAACGTATATAAAATATTGTGAAATACACATGTTACTAACAACGAAATTATTTATCATACATTAGCGCTTTAACTGTCGCTGTATGTCCAGGGCAATTCTTCATTAAATTTACTTTGGTGAGCGGCACTTCGCGCGGCGAATAATCGCTGAAAGGTTATTACATGTCTACTTACTTACTATTATTTATAACTGTATAATGTATAAGTTTGCAAAAAGAAATGTAAAATTATATGTAATTTCAGCAAGAATCTTAAGGTTCAAAATGATTTCTAACTGATTCTTAATAAATTTCCACACTAAAATTGAAATTCTTTTATATATGCTGAAAAATATACTTACCGGATTATCAATATACGATTCGCATCTATAACACCAAACAGATAAATCCGTAAAACTTAAAGTCATAGGATGTTCTGTTTCCTCGGCATGTATCATTCCATGCTGATTAATATTGCGTGCACAATGCACAGTATAACATTGCAAACAAATCCAGTTTTCTAAATTACTGCCACACTCCATACATGGTAAATGTACGTCTATTCCCGCAGGTGGTACGTCTCTAACTGTATCTAAATGTGGACATTCCCGTAATGGTACTACAGCAAACATTTCACCAGCAACTAAAGCCTGCCGAATCAATTAATAGCTACTTTTAATATCACTTTTACATTAAAAATGAATGTTTATGTTATTTAAAGCTATGCACTTGTCAATAAAGTTAAGTAATACAAATTATTACAAAAAGATATTCACCTGTAAATTGTCAGAAAGATAGTCGTACAAATTTCTAGGTGTATTATCACGAGCACTCGCTCCTTCGTTATGTTCATTACTAGGTCCTGCATTAGAATTACCGGTGCTTCTTCCAGAAGCCCCTTGTTTTCCATTATTGTCTTGATTTACACAATTCTTTGCACACTCGGAAACTATGAAGTAAATGGTAATAACACTTCGACGTTTTCTATACGCATGCATACATTAATATAACTTTTCATACCGTTGTAAGGACAGGCATCGACTTCAACATTCATTGTTTTACTTCGTGAATTTCCACTAGTCTTCACTGAATCGATGCGCGATGAATTTTTGATTTTCATATTTTCTATTTCATTTTGTAACTTCAAAATTTCTTCGTCCGTTACCGAATTTAAACAATTCTTGTCAATTGAAAGCTTTAACTCCAACTTCTCACTTTCGATTCCTTCCAAGGCTATCTTAGATTCAGACTTTTTAGAGAATTCCTCGGCGTTTTTGATCTGATCATTTGTTTTTATATGTGGTACTTTAGCTTTCGGAAGTATTCTTTCCTTTGGCAGAGACATATTAAATACTAAATTTGGCCAATATTGCTTTTGTATCTTTAAAGTGTTATTTATACTGTGAATAGCACTTGTACATGGAACTTGATCGGCTTCTAACATTGGCAAAGGATCGCCAAGTAAAGCTTTCGTACATATTGTCATTGCATGAGAAATAGAGTTAATATTGTACCCTCCTTCAAGGCTAAGAATTACACGCCCGTTAGCCAAAGAAGATAGCCAATGTGTTATATGTCCATACATTTCTGGTGTAACAAGGCAACCTTAAGATAAAAATGCAGTATATGTATGATACAATATAATGTGGAACATAAGAAAATATTTTATTGAATGCGATTTATCGCAATTATTACTGCTTTTCCTATATCTTTAACCATATACCTCCAAGGGGATCACCGATGCATGCATCAAAACCTGCGGAAATTAGCACCAATTCAGGGTTAAATTGATAAGCGATTGGCATTACAACTTGCTGAAATGCTGCTATATATTCCGCATCGCCCATTCCTTTCTAGATATATAAAAAATAAATATTTTATTCGTTACTTAATTAACATAATTTGTATAAAAATAAATTTCTATAAACTCACTTTATTCCATGGTACATTGACATTAAAACCTTCTCCTGGACCGGAACCAACATGAGTGTAATTAGCTTGCTTAGAGTTAGGAAAGAAGTTGCCATTATCATAACGATGGACAGATATATAAAGAACTCTCGGATCTTTTTCAAAAATTGATTGAGTTCCATTTCCATGATGCACGTCCCAGTCTACTATTAATACCCTAGATATTATAAAAGGATATTTTTATTTGTAAATAAAAGTCAAAAATATGCAGTATTAGAAGTACTTCAAAATAATCACCGATACCTTTTTAAATGATGAAACTTTACAGCGTATCTGGCTGCTACAGCAACATTATTAAAGATACAAAAACCGCATGCTGCTTCTTCGTCCGCATGATGCCCTGGTGGTCTCACAATAGCTACACCAGATTGACTTTCTCCATTCAATACACTATCAACTACTTGTAATAATGAACCAGTAGATATACAGGCACTTTCCCATGTATTAGAATGCAAGTAAACTGAGTTATAACTCGTCGCTTGCTTTTGCAGTTCCTTTGCTTTTTGATTATCAGTTTCCCGTATCTTCTCGATATAATCTCTAGTATGAGCTAAAAGTAATTCGTCTATCGTTGAACTTCTTGCCTGCGTGTCAAGAATAATGAACATAAAGGAATCTGTGATAAAAGTTAATGAATTTACGCATAAAATTGCAATGTACCTTTAATGCATGACATCGATTTAATAAACCATGTTCTCCGTATTTCGTGTAAATACTGCTAATACGATTTGGTTTCTCTGGATGAGTATCATCAAATATATTACAATGCTTTAACATTCTTTCATCATATACGACACCTACCCTGTTTGGTGCTTTCGACAAATTCGTAACTGAAACAGATGTCTTATTTTAGTCTTGATACTTTAAAAATGCAAGAAGCTGGAATAAAATAGAAATACCTACATTGTATTAATCCATTTAGCTGTTTTTCTATTGCTTCAAGAACTTCTTTACTTTGAACAGGATAACAATTTCGTGTCTCATAGACATCCGGTTTAATATCACTTCCTCTGTAATAAAAGTGTGTACTTGCTTATATGATTGTCATGATATTAATAAAATATTCGTATTAAATAAAACGTATTCCTTACTTAAATGTGACTACAGGAAAGTGCCGATTATTGAGCTCTTCTTTATTATTAGTTATACTATTAATACTATACGTATCCTGATATTGATAACACTTCCAATATGGTCTATGAGCGTATATTGCATTTAATATCGACTCGCGTATGCTGCAATCATCATAAACTACATTACATCATATAGTCCTTTCAATTATTCTCTTTTAGACATATTTTTAAACTTACCTTAATGAGGGTAATTCGAGCATTTCCAACGGAGGACATGGATCACCCAACAACGTTCGTAATGTTAATGCCGCACTTTCAGCTAACGATTTTACGCAATAACCACCCTACATAATGAAATATGTTTGACATTATAGAAATATGATTCATAAAATAAATTTAGCATATACATGTCTGTGTAAAAAATAATTACCTCTAATATCACAGCAACTTTTCCGGAAGACAAGGTTAATAATGATGACAGTAAATGAGCATAACAGGCCGGAGTTACTAACATTTCACCCTTAACATCATTAAAAAAGAATTTAGATTCAAAGAAAGTAGCACTTGAAAATTTGAGGAAAAATATAATTTTGTTTGAAACATATTAAAGAAAAAGAAATTAATTAATAATGACGAAATCTACAACCAAATATAAGTAAGAGTCGTTAACCTTTTCATCCCCAATCGCCGAATCATATCCAGCAGATACAATGACAAGATCTGGGCTAAACTGGGGTGAAAAAATAAAATAATATTATTATTAAGTGATATTATCAATTTACCTCTGGACAGCCCAAGGCTGCATCATAACCAGCGGACACTATTACCAGATCCGGTTGAAACTACAATAATTTAAAATTTTTCCTTGTTGAAACCAAATTTCGACACTCTTAAATATCAGAATTAACAGTTGAAATATTCGAAATAACTTTAAGCATAACAACTAGAATATGGCATTTGTAACGTATTAAATATTCATTTATTATTAAACTAGGATATAAAGTAAAAACGATTACTAACTATTTCAAATAATAAAGAGAAATTCTATTTACCTCATATGCCATTGGCAACAAAACTTGTTGAAATATTGCTATGTAATCAGCATTCGTCATACCAGTTTTATTCAGAGGAATATTAAAGTTATAGCCTTCTCCTAAATCTTCACCAACGAAATGATAATTAGACTCTCTGAGATTAGGCCAAAATTCACCATTTTCGTAACGGTGAATTGAAAAATAAATGACTCTAAAAAAATATGTATGTAAGATATGTATATAAGTATACTTTTTCTACATAATGAATCAAATAAAAATTACCGTGGATCATTGTAAAACATTTGTTGTGTCGCCTGTCCATGATGGACATCCCAATCAATTATTAAAATCTTATCAGCTAAGTTATTAGTTAAAGCTTTTTCTGCAGCAATAGCAACATTATTGAAGAAACAATATCCACAATACTCTGATTTCATTGCATGATGCCCAGGAGGCCTAAAATAGATTTGAATGAAATGAAATCTTATTGCTAAACGAATGCAATAATATAGTTACCGTATAATAGCCATTCCATTCTGGATATCTCCTTTACAAATACTTTCCACTAAATTTATTGTTGAGCCCACAGATAACAGAGACAGTTTGTAGGTGGACTGAAATAAATTTACAAGAAAGATATTAAAATAAATCTTCTAATGTTAAGTAAGAAAGATTCAAATATTCTATCTCTATAGTTCACATACGGGATGTATGTAGATGGCATCATATTTGGCAGAGAGTAGCTCTAAATTATCTGTATCTGGGCATTCATCAGTTGCCTTCAAAATATCAATTTGCTTTTGGGTGTGCTTTGTAAGAATTTCATCTTCAGTAGCAAGTCTTGGTTCAATTAATTTACACCTATCTACTAAGCCAAATTCCTCACATCTTTGCAAGACTCTTACTAATCTTGCAGGACACTCAGGATAATTTGGATCCCAAAGACATTTATGTTCTGCCATTGAACGATCGAATACAAGACCAGTTTCCTTCCTTGTGACACTATACGCATCAATAGCTTTTTGATATATATCACGCACAAAGACATTGTTTGATTTTTTTCCTTGTACCATTTGCCGTTGTGCTGCTTCACGTTTAGCTGCCATCAAAGCAGCAGATGGTCGAACCTGATAAAGATAATATAGGATACATTTATACATTCTATATTTCTATATATTATTAAACAATTTGATTTCCTTTTTTTGATAATTTGATTTGCAACAGAAACATTAATATTATATTTTAAAAGTAATATTTACATTTGAAGCTTTTGGACATTTTTTGATACTTTTCTTTGTTACTGTAGACATGTTGTTTGTAATACTTTTATTACTCTTTCTGCAATTTTCTATAACCTTTATCAATTGAATTTCACTCTCTGCTAATTGTTTAGCAGCAGTGAATAGATTTCCACCTATCACAGAATCAGACTGAAAAGAAGGAATAATATTAAAATTGTAATAAAAATTTATTGTTATATGTAATGAAACTATAATTATCATTAAATCACCACAACAAATTGAAAATATTATTTTACTCCTGGTATCAGTTACGAATTGAAATTATAATTATTCTGATACCATCAACATAAACTTTAACATATATAAGAGTACTATTCATTAATAAAAATACTATTATCAATATGGATATCACGATTTATTATAATGATAATTACAAATTCAAAAATAATTAAAATTAAAAATGAAATGGCAAACCTTATAATGTTATGTGAAAGGAGGAGATTGCAATAATAGAAATATTACGTTGTAATACGTCAAAATGAATAATTAAACTGAATGGTAAAGTACTTCAAACATCCAAGTTATTATAAGTGCGAAAATTATCGCAAAGGAAATAAACTGTTGACAAGTAGTATGTGGGTGATAGGAATCAGACATATCCATGTATAGATACGAGTATCATACCCCTTCCACGCTGATTTATTACCGTGCATATAATCTCGTTACATCTTCGCTCAATCAAATAATATGTTGATAACACATATGACACGTAATCAAAAAAAAATAATGCTTACCATTTGATTTTGAGTAACCTCGAAATTTACAAACGTCTTAAATCCTGAAAGAAAGAATTTTTATATAAAAGTCATACTTTTCAACGGACTAAAACGTTAAGTTAATGTAAAAAGCTTCTTGGATATGAAATGACTTTATTCCAAAAGTGCAATTACTTAGGTCTTATCCATTTTCACTTCTAATTTTGCTATTAATCCATTCCAGCAAAGGGCTAATCCAGCTAACCCTTCAGCGAGATGATCTCGTCGGTCGGTAGTTGCAGAATACAGCTAGATGCAGTTAAAATTACAGTGATGCCATCGTTCAGTCAAAAATAGAAATACGATTCCCGTCACTTGTCAAACCCGTATGATATACGGTATACAGGAACATTACTCCCTAAAACAAATCCTATTAAGATAACTAACAAATTTCTTTATTTTTAACTATAAAAAAACAGATAAATGTCTAATAAAAACCAAAAATCATTTTCCAATTCTTCATAAAATTAAATATGGATAAGTTCCATTTCATTTACGATTCCTCCTGATTCATCTAAAAATATAAATTTTAATCATTCCAGAAAATAAATTTTAAATATTCTTATATAATATATATTTTAGTATAATACCCATAAAATTTAATTATAGCTCCGTACGTGCGTTATTAACGTAATTAACATAAGATTTGTAATAAAAATATTCAAATGATTTTTCTAACCTTGAGGTTCTTTTGTAGGGTTTACTCAATACAGTGAAACTAATGAAGCTATTTTTTCAGATTACTGAATGAATTCAATGGTTTTGAGCAATTTAATGTGAAGAATTGATTATGAAAAATGATACACATACTTAAAAAACCAATTTTACAAAGCATCAAATGGAGCAGAAGTGTTAATACATGGTCATCATTAGCAACAGCATTTAACTGCACTACCAGGGAAACTTATGGATTTAATTTGGCAAAGAAAGATACAGTAAGTCAAAACGTACATATTGATTTTTAAACGTTTTTCAACAAAAGTAATAAAGAACCAATAATGTGTAAATTTATAATTAGAGTCACTTAGTCTGCGTATATAATATAAAATTTCTGTATACTTTTAGGGATTATTCGGCATACCTGAATTAAAGACAGCAGATGGATTTAATATTTTAAAAAGTCAAGCAGTGGCTCAAGCTGATATGCTCATTGCAGAAGCCACTGATAAAAACAGAAAGCGTAAAATGGTGGACATTTTTGATGAATTGTCCGATACATTGTGTAAAGTTGCAGATTTAGCAGAATTTATTAGAATAGCACATCCAGATGAAAGTTTTGTTACAGCTGCAGAAGATGCGTGTATATCTGTTAGTGGTATAGTAGAAAAGTAAGTTTCACTTGTTATGAACAGGATTGAGGATGTGTGATTAATTGTAACATAAGCTTCTTATACTATAAATTATACAATTATAGCATTTTAACTTCAATACATACACCTACTGATAAAATGTTTTTTTAACAGATTAAATACACATACTACATTGTATAATGCATTACTACATGTAGTAAACAATGGGGACATTACAGAAACATCTAATGTAGATGATCATGTTGCAAAATTATTTTTATTTGACTTTGAGCAATGTGGTATACACTTACCAGAGCTTAAAAGAGAAAAAGTTGTACAACTAAATGATTATATATTACAAGTAAATTAAGATATTATAATATATATACATGTACATATAGAATCTATTACACTTATGTAAGACTCATTGGAATAGTACTATGATTAAAATGTAAAGATTTCTAATATTTCTAAATTATAGGTAGGTCAACGATTCATGGCAGGTGCTGTTAGTGCAAGAGCAATAAATGCTAACGTTCTTTCAGATAGTGTAAAACAACAGTGAGTCAGCTTAAGTTCATAGATAATATCATGTCTTTTCTGCATCTAGAAATTGGTATACTATGATGGTTTTAAGAAGAAATTGTTAAATCTATTTAAAAATGTAAATTTAATTAATTTACAGTTTTACAATGGAGAATAATCAGGTAATAATACAGGGTCTTTATACGGATTCTTCTAATTCTACCCTTCGTGAGGCAGCATACAGATTATTTTTATATCCTGATAAAAGTCAAGAAAATCTTTTACAAGAGCTTTTAAATTCTAGACATGAATTAGCTGAATTGTGTGGATTTCCCTCATATGCTCATAGGTAATTTTTTAGAATCAATAAAGTTAATGTTGACAATATTACTCTCAAAATTACTTCAGGTGAATTCATTTACATTTAACATCAATTTACAGAGCTGTAAAGGGAAGTACAGTAGAAACACCTACAGTCATATCCGAATTTCTTAATATCTTAAATGAAGAATTAAAGCTCAAAGCAGTAGACGATTTTAGAGAGATGCAAAAAATGAAAGACAATGAATCAACAATAAAACAGGTTTGCTATTTTAACCAGAAAAATGCGTGTGTTTACTCAATACTTGTAAAATGTTCGAAATGTCACGTGTCAGTAAATATTTTCTATATCTGTTTGATTTTTTGTTATACAGGATCTAATGCCATGGGATACTGCTCACTTTACGGCAAAAGCAAAGAGAACTTGGTTAAATACAACGACTGCTGAATTTGCACCATACTTTTCACTTGGTGCTTGCATGGATGGAATAAACATTCTCACACAAGCATTATACGGAATTCATCTTGAATCTGTACCAGTTTCATCTGGCGAAGTTTGGGCTACTAATGTGCAAAAGATAGCTGTAATAGATCAAGATAAACTATTGGGTTACATATATTGTGATTTTTTCGAAAGAGAGGGTAAACCTAATCAAGACTGTCATTTTACAATAAGAGGTGGAAAACAATTAGCTGATGGATCTTACCAAGTAAAAATTTGATATTTATTTGTTGGGAATACTATAAAACTTATATAGCCAATTTTTATTACTCCTGCGGATACAATTTCTTTCAATATATCGTATTTCTTTCAGAATCCTGTGGCGGTTTTAATGTTATCATTACCATCTCCAAGATGGTCTAATCCATGCTTACTAAGTCCTGCTTCTGTAGATAATTTATTTCATGAAATGGGACACGCATTACACTCTATGCTAGGTAGAACACAATATCAACATGTAACAGGTACTAGATGCAGTACAGATTTTGCAGAAGTACCAAGTGTGTTGATGGAGTATTTCTCAAGTGATCCAAGAGTAAGTTATATTTTATTTATAGTAATAATTATTTAATATCACAGATCTAAAATGTAATTGATAATTATCACTGAACCAGGTTGTATCTACATTTGCAAAACATTATCAGACACAACAACAAATGCCGGAAACATTAGTAAATAAGCTATGTGCATCTAAGACCATTTTTTGTGCTTCCGAATTACAAAATCAAGTATTTTACAGTATGTTAGATCAAGTTTACCACAGTGCTAAGTTAGAAAAGCCCTCAACTGAGATTTTAAAAGAAATTCAAGGAAAATATTATGGATTACCTTATGTGGAAAACACAGTATGTATTTTCGTTTTTTCTCTCATTACATAATATAGAACTGAAATGAGTTGTTAAATAAAATTACTTCGAAAATGTTTATATCTAATATTTGAAATTAAACATTTGTAAGTTTAATTTTGAAGATTTATAAATAGTAAGATACGAAGAATCATTAAAATCATTGTTCTTCATAGGCATGGCAACTACGGTTTTCTCACTTAGTCGGATATGGCGCTAAATATTACTCGTATTTAATTTCCCGTGCAATTGCTTCTTGGATTTGGCAAACTTATTTCCAAGCAGATCCTTTTAACCGGTCAGCAGGTGACAGGTACCGAAAGGAATGCTTAGCCCATGGCGGTGGTAAGCCACCATCTAAACTAGTATCGGATTTCCTAAACAAAGAAGCCAGTGCTAGCAATTTTGCTAGATCTTTACTTAATGAAATTGATATGAAAGACGAACAAATGCAAAAGTTAAAAAGATGAAATGAATTGTACAAATTAGTATGATCCTATTTCCGAACAAATATTTCTAAAATGTTCCTATTTATACACGGTAAATATATCTTTGTAAAAAGGGTATCTTATAAAAATTTTATACGGCTTACAGCCGATACTTTAACTCTGATTAAAATGATTTAGTCTATCTTATAATGCAAATGTAATATGATACTTTCTGTAAATAAAGTGTACATGATTTTAAGAATGTAGCACGCGTATAAGATAATTTCAATTTTTCGTTGTATTTTATTACAAGTATGGAACCTTACCCTATTTACAATCTTGATAAATCTACGAATGATTACACAAAAATAAGTTTTTTAGTGTAATACAGAGAAAACGCAGTATAAGGTAATTTATGAGAAGACTGTATAATCTAATTATACTCCTTAGATTATCCTACTCTAAGTGGCAAAATGAACTCCCTCCATTTTACAAAGGGTGAAGTGACGTACCATAAATTGCGGTATTAATATCTCTTTGTTGATTTGCTTTGGATGACTTCTGTCATGAATTTACCATGTACTGCGTTTGTAAAGCTTTTAATTTATATTAAAACTCTCCATCAGGGTTTCTATTAAAATTGGCTAATGTTTCATTAACAACATGTCTTCCTGCGTTTATACAAAATTCCGTTAATTAAGCTATTTTATAAATACACCGACGTAAAACGACTGAACAAACCACTGAATGATCCATTTCCAATTCTTATTAATGATATCAATATGTATTTTGTAATAACAACCGGTTCCTACATTATGCAATTCACTGCTTATTTTCTCTGAATTTGTTTTCTTACATATCTCATGGCATATAACTAGAGTTTTTGTATTCACAAAAAAGCACTGGACATATTTTTTTTTACAATAGTCTCTTGTTTTCGTTTTTAGATTACACTAAAAGTAATTGTAAGAAATTATATATTTGATCTGGCATATAATTACAGTACTTTAAAATTTAATTTTACCCCAGCATCATATTATTGTTTTTCTCTAACAGCAATTTCATTTAACACAGCATTTACAAGAGATGGCAATATTTTCTTTGTCAAGCGTTTGTAAAATGACCTCAGAATACAGAGTTACAAAAATGTTTGAGATTATTTTCCGCAATTTAGAAAAAAGTTATACAAAGCTATATTTTCATTTTGATAACTATTTCAATTTCAAAAGAAATTGTGTTACAGAAACATTTAAAGAAAAATCAAACCACCATTTTATAACTTATATCTGAAATAGCATTTTGGAAAATAATTGAAGTATTATATTCTGCAGTAAGACGTACATGAAACACAGTGATAATCGAATTATTTTAAATCTGTTAAGCTTATAATTGTAAATGATATACGTACAAATTATGTAAACATGTAGTTACAAATTGAAGTTCTTCAAGGAGAAGAGCAATTATGTATTCAGATTATATTAGCCAATATTTCAAAGGATTAAGAATATTTTAATACATTTTTGAAACATATTTATAAAATAAATATTTAACGTTATTTATATCTCACATTTAGCAAGCTGTAACCCCGTAATAAAAATCATGAATGAAATAATAAGGTATTTTGGAAACTTTGTTAACAATAACATGAAACACCCCTAAATATAATTCAAATAGTCTTTAATACAGAGTAATAACTTTGAAACATATACAATTATTAATGTGTTTACATTAAGATACATATTTATTTCATTTTATTTTATAATATCTGGTAGGATAATATAAATGGCAACATAAAAGTTACTGCACTCAAGTAAAATGAACATGTAGTTTTCTACTATTATTCTGAAATTAAATGGAACATGTGAAACAAACGAAGTTAAAAATTGGTAAATATCTTGTTACATATAATTACTTTACACTGCAACCCAAGAACAGCAAAAATATTAATATTAATTTTACTGTAAATTAACACACAGACTGATTAAAACATTGGTAAAGTGTTTCATATTACGGTCAAATATTTTCTACAAAGTTTCAAGAATTGTATAAATATCAATATATAAATATTATTTCGGTAAAGGCAAATATATCTTTTGTACAGTTACAGCTTTGTTTACATACTCTGCATTATAAGGCAATATACAAAAACTTGTTGTAGGAAAATGTAACATTACGTTTGTAAAAAGATCTATCAGATCTTTGTAACGCCAATTTTTGAATATGAACCTGTTTTAAAAATTGATGCTTCTTTCTGGTAATGCATTTACTTGTTAAATAAGAAACTGTAAAGTATTGAATATTTCTCATATACCGGAATATTACTTCCAATAAGAACAAACCTTTATTTCATAATATCTTTTTCCACTTGTTTCCGGCAATTTCAATGACCACTATGTTCAATGTCCACAGAACACTGCTTATGTTTGTCATAAATAACATATTTCTATTCACTTTCAGTCGATCGATATATTGCATTTTCATTTTTAAAATATTCCTACTATGTATTTCCTTAATCTCTAATATGCTGTGAAAAACTGTCCCGCATAAAACACCGATGTATCTTAAATGCTGTACCATCGAGTATGTTTTGCACATAGTTCTTTTTTTTCAGCGAAATCCAAAAACAACACAAGAATAACAGTAAAACACTGTTTGAATCAGGATCTTAATTGCCCAGTGTCCGTTATGCACAACAGAAATCAAAACAACAAGGTCCACTCTAGTTTTTACATCAACTGACCACATGCTGAAACATGGTGTTGATAGTCAGTCAACTGAGTTCCTTTTTCTCTTCAATGTGTCACAGTCACAATGGGTAAACACCAAAATGGATTAGTTCTTTTTACTAGAAAACATAGTGCCAGCCCAACTTGAGGTGACTTTGGCATTTGGTTCAGGTTACGCGACATAATTGTACTCATTTGCATTATCTTTATCCCGCTCCATATAGTCCCTGTCTATAAGAGATTCAATCCGTTTCTTTAAATCTGCAGGCTGAAACAGATATTTAGTTTTGTAAGATTCTATTATACAATTAAAAGTATATAAAACTAGCAGTTCTCCTTTAAAATATAAACATACTTTTACTGGGAATTTGAGTTGATTGTACAGTTCACTAATCAAAAGATTATGGGTAAGTGTTTTTCTCATTTTCATAATTCTGACAATAGCTGCATCTATTTGATACTGCCTATCTTGATATACTCGTTCCTCTGTAGCCTTCTGTTCTTCATTCTGATAAAGAACAAACATTTTTTATGGTATAGTAATGTGTACTATGTGAAACTAATGTTTTATAATATGGTAAAGCGTTTGTTACCGTCTCTTTCATTTGAATTTGGTTTATCTTGATTCTGAATAACTTGTTTGTAAAGTCTGCATTGAATACAAATCTATCATTATCTGCGACATCTCTTCCTCTCGGATTCTTTTGTAGAACTCGAGCTTTTCCACAAGCTAACGATTGTAACGTTCTTCTAAGTTCACCATCTTCTATATTTGTTGCAGCCTTTATATCCTCCAAAGATAGGTTATCAGCATCGTTAAATAAAATTAAAACCAGGGCTTGAAATAATGATACTTGTAGTTCTTTGTTACCCTATTAAATTAGATAAACTTACGTATAAATTTCAGTAAAATTATAAAATAGTACCACAAATTTTAACTTAACCATACCTGATTAAACCAAGCTTTTAACACACAGTGTCCTAAAGTTGGTTGCCACTGTAATTTTCTCCCACTATGCTTTCCTAAATAGAATTTATTAAATACATCTTGGTGCTGCACCATCTCTGTTGGTAACGTTACTTCCATTACAGGATATGTTGGCCAGTAACCCATTGTAAGTATCGATACAGTCAAATCCAAATTACTAGCAGACAATTCGTTTTGCAAGTTTCCTGCATACTAGTTTTAAAAAAAAGTACAACTTTGTAGTTAAGCCAAATTTGACGCAATTGTTATTTTATAAATATAGCAGAATAATGTAATTAATATACTTACCTGTTTGAATGCAACATTAATATCTTTACTGAGCTCCATGTCTTTGAACATCCCTTCCAATTTACTTGTGAAACCTCCACCACATTCTTGTTTCAATTTAGACAACATGGATTTCTCAGCATCGACAGAAGCTGACTTACCCACTAGTAAACGTTTAGCCAAATCTTTTTTATAGAAAGCTTCAAATACATCTTTCCCGTGTATGAATCTAAATAGTACCATAATTTTATCTAATAATCTTTCTAACTCTTCTTCAGTAGCTTCTTTGTTCCCTGCTCGTAATTTGCAGTCTACAAACTTTGCTGCAATTAAATGAAATGTATTAAATATCGGTCTGTTGTAAAAGACATAAATTTTGATATTCGACTAAAATTAAAATTCACATATTACCTATTAATTCAGCTGGTTTATTTGCCCGTTGATTAATGAAAGCTTCAAAAGCTTCCTTCAAACTGTTTGCAAATTTTTCGTTTTTGTGAAAACATATATTGACAATATTATCCATTTTATCTTTGAAGTCTAAAAGTTCTTGAACCATAGTTTTATCTTTCTCCGGATCTATGACAATTGTTTTGCCCTTCTTCTGTAAATTCAAAGAAGAGTGTTATGTCATTTTAATAAGACAATATATATATTGAAATCATTGTCAAAATCGAATAAAATACTTACCTTAATGTACGAGTTAAAATTCAAACAAAGTTCAACAAGGCCATTCTTCACTCGACTATATAAATTATAAAGTAAAGACAAATCACTAATTCTATTTTCATCTAACAAGCCGCTTAGCCCCTTTTGTAAAATGCTAGTAATATGTTCAGACAATAATTGCTTTTCCACTGTATGTATTAATGACCACCTAAAATTATTAATCGTAATAAATAATTTGTATAGACATATTTTCATCACTGTAAACCTAAATGCAGTACTTACTTAGTAGAGGTATCCAGGTAATGTAACAAACGTTCATTCTCTTCCTGTAGACGTTTATCTACATGAGCTAAGTACTCAGGAACATCATGTTCGTTCATCAGTCGTTGACCCTCAGCAGCGTACAGTCTTTCTGTAGCTACTAGGAACCTAGAAAAGTGCAATTATCATAATTAATAATAATAAAGTACTTTCTTTAATGTTTTTATCAGTTATACATGAAATATTTTAATGAAAAAATTGTCATACTTAGTTTCAAAGGCATTTTGGTAAATTTGTAGATCTGATAACATTCGCAATAATGATTTAAGAAGTGTCCTGTCTACCGTATCACCCTGCCGTTCTTTTTCTATCAGCATAAGTACTCCTTCCACTATACGGGTTTGAACTAAATTGTTTAACACAATATATACTCTAAACAGATGTAATCCGATATCCCTAGAAATATATACGAATATATTTGTTTATTTGTATATATACATACATGAAAAATGTGAAGATTAAAATTGACAGATTAAAAGAAAGATATAAAACTTACCAAATGGATAAAATACTAGGATTTTGTAAAACGTATGTCCTATCCAAATATAGAAAAATACTTCTAATCATAATCATTTGTCTGCAATGCGATTGCCAACATTCATTCATTTTTTTTAAGAATATGTGCCTGTCCATAGATTCTGTTAAGAACTGTTCAATGTTAGCCTTTACATGAGATTCTGTTAATTTTGTTAATCTTGCATATAATGTTGTGGCCATTTTATGATTACACATATTTTCAACTGCCTGATACAGTTCTTCCAAAGAATAACGGATACTCTTGCTGGTTTGTATAGCAATTACAGCTTCTTGTAATTTTTCCCATGTTTGTTCTTGATAATTCTCTGGTAATTTTGGTTTATCTGCATGAAACATTTATTATATAAATATTACAAGTTTAATTCATATACATAGAACAATGTCAATTAAACTGAAAACTACCAAAATGGCTTCATCCTTTTACAAAAATGATACATCACTATTATGTAAAAGAAATTTTAAATTATTACACATTACTATTTTTTTAGTGCTTCCTTATATCTTTAAAAAAAATTGTTTTCTTAAATAAATACAATATTTGAGCATAAGTTACGTATTACAAATTTTAAATGATGCATCATAAAAATTTCTTTGTATCTTTCTACCTAAGACAATTATTTTTCCAAGAAAGGCACGAAGAAATGTAAAAAGCATATCAATTCAAACATTTCCTTTCTGTCATCAGTACAAAGTAGATGAGATGTATCTATTTTGCATTAGTTACCTAATAAAATGAATCTAAATTTGAAGATTACTTTGTTCCATATTTTTAGTATCATTAATCGTGTAATCTGGGAAACGAAGAAACTTCTGGAAATCATACAAAGAAGACAAATAATCTATCTAAAAAACATTTATCCACTTCGGTTATGCTTAGCATCAGGTCAGGTTATGTCAGTTTGATGTTATTAATTACAATGAGGACACAATTTGTCCTTGAGCAAATGAGACGAAGTAATACCGAAATGAGAAACTTCTAAAAGTCATATAAAGAGGAATGTCGAAATCTCTAGAGGCAAATTGCCAACAATGAATCCCATAAGAATCTTTACGATCACTACCAGCTGACTTTGAGGTTAGGTAGTCCCATGGTCTTGCTTACTTTTGAAGTTTTTGATGACGAGTTTCCTAGCTGTGCCTGGCTTCGCACTCGCCAAACTTGGTGAGATCTTGTTGACGCCGTTTGGATTCCCGACGGTCAACGCCGAGAAATTGGCCCTCTTCTGAGGATCGGTCGTGGCCGCAGCCGTATCCGTCATGCTTTCAATTTCGTCGATCTCCGTGACCGCGACAGCGGATATCTTGCTGCACTTTGCAGCACCGAAATTCAACACCGCTGTATGATCAGCGGTCGTCCTCTTCACCTGTGCTGTAGCCAGAACCTGAGTCCCTCCGAGTCTAGACATATGCGTGCATCACTCGGCCGCCGGCCCTCAGCGCATGGAAAACGCAGTTTTCCACCGGGAAATCGAAGGAATTCTCCCCCTCTGTGATCCCTCTCAGTTTATCCCTCTATTCGACGAGCGGAAAAAGTTATTTATCTCGGACTCTGCTTATGACGGGACTTGCGAACAATTGGCAATCTGTGCACATGCGCGATTCCTCTACCCGGCGCGCTCCGCGTGCTTCGCGCGCATCTTTAACCGTCCTCTCACGATTTTGTAATGGTGATACTTGAATCTTTAGCAGTATTAGTTTCCAATCGAAAACAAATTGTTATTTTACTGCGCAAAACATTCCTAATACGTAATTTTTAATATCTTCGATGATTTCAATTATACATCAATTTTATTATATTGAAATGTTAATATTTTATTGAGTTATCGCTAAACAATTTTCAAATAGAATATTTCATACTTTAAGATTTTCTGTCTTTATACTAATTTTTGCAAATGAAATGAACAATCTTTATGAAGTTCAGGAATATACAATTGTGTAGAGTTTTTAAAATGTGCAATGTTAGGTATTTACGATTAATCATTTTCTAATTTTAAATAAAAAGGCTATAATTAAAAATTTATAATTGTTAGTGTACCGGTACGTAGTACGAGCAAATTTTTGGCAGGTAAAGGTTAGTTTTAAGAGAAGTAGCTATGCATTACCAATTTTAGAGTAATCGTTATTTTCACTATAATAAATATCAGAACGTAATCTCATCATTCAATATTGAAAGAACCAATCTACCAAACGAATGTGAACATAGCCTAAAATTATCACTCGTATTGTACAGTATTGTAACTGCTAAACGGGAAGGTATTTCACGCGCTCAGAAAAATAATAACACGGACCATCATTATTTTATGTTTCATAAAGTGACATTAAACAATAAAAAAAAGCATTAATGTGTTATAAGTATATTCAAAATTGTTGAATATGCCACCGAAAAAGAATGCGGGCACAGCCAAGGCTGGGAAATCCAAAACTTCCGAAGACAGTAGCGGAAAAGGAGAGAAAAAAGGTGGAAATGCTGTAAAAGTATGCACTTTATTTATCTGTAAATATAAAAAATGTTGTACGATTAATTTATAATAGCGTTGTCCCACTGTGAATACATGTTTTAACTATATTTCATTAAGTATACCCTGTTCCTTTAGGTTAGACATATTTTGTGCGAGAAGCAATCAAAGATTATGGAAGCTATGGAAAAATTAAAAGCTGGTCAAAAATTTAACGAGGTTGCTGCAACGTTTAGCGAAGACAAGGCACGATCTGGGGTAATTATAAATATAAAACAACATAATATAAAAATACTTGTAGTACCTGAATCCAGATACTGTAAATGCTGAAAAGTGTTACTGATTTTTGGTATTAATAGTATTATGTAATCGAGATGAAATTGAAATTTATTTATTTTTAAGGGTGATCTTGGTTGGATGACAAGAGGCTCTATGGTTGGGCCATTTCAAGAAGCTGCATTCGCATTACCTATCTCTTCTCTTGGTTCGCCAGTTTACACAGATCCACCAGTTAAAACGAAATTTGGTTATCACATCATAATGGTTGAAGGTAAAAAATGAAATCCCTTAATAACTTTGTATTATTAATTATGATATAACATTTTTACATATGTGTATACAATGTACCACATTTTTATGAATTTTTGTGTACAGTACTTATATATTATAATTAACAGGCAAATAATTGTATTTACTTGCCACTTATAATATGTTAATAAAAATCACTGTTAAAACTTGCATTTTATAACAAATTAGTGTCGTTTTATATAAATTTTTGGTTTTTATTACAGTTATACTCTTGTTATACTTTTTCATCTTTATATTGTACAAAAATGTAAAAGCCTTTGAAATTTAATATTTTCCTACATTTTTTTCAAAGATACAAACTGTTCTTATAAATAAGACGTGATAAAATATTTAATGATATACAAAAGAAATACAGAATTTAGATACTAATGACATGTTTATTATCATTTACCATACATCATTAATATACAAGATCTTAAAAGTAGTACAGGTAAATGTATGCACAACATAAATACTGACAGCATTCAGAAGTCCTGTAGTAAATAGAAATGTGAATATACCAAAGGATATCCATTACTATTTGTCAAGAATTTTGAATACTGTTACATAAATATAGGAATGGCGATAAAATTATAATCATAATAAATATGTAACTTCTACACACTACTCAGTCACTTCTCTTATTCGTGTTGTGTGAAAAAAAGACATTATTAAAATTCATGTAAAACTTAGGTAAGAAGGATATTCTTCCTTAGCATGAAGAAATGATATTAACTTTAAAAAAATAATTATGCATTAATAGAGAAAATGTGTTGTTTAAACTAATGAGAAATGAATCTTCTTGCAACAATAAAATTATTATTGTCTTTCTGCATTGCATGTAAGTATTTCCCCTAAATTCTGATATTTGGATTAGTATAACGGACATATTTTAGAAGAGAATCATTTTCTTCACACACCCATGGTTTTTTATGATGGCAGGCAACATCATGCCAATTAACTCCATCATTATAAAATTGATTAAGTATAGCTAAACAGTTCTCTGGTGCACCTCCTTGTTGAATGGCTTCTCGGTTGTCAGGTTGAGGTTTCCCAATACTAAATAAAATGTAATGTTAACATTTAGGGGTAGTATAACAAAACGATTATTTATTGCTCATTTTCTAATAATGTACTGATTTGCTTAAATAAAGAAAAACCTTCAAGTCAATATTGTAACCAAGAACAAAGGAAATAAAGTAGGTGTGATAATTGTAATGAATCATGTAGTACAATAGGTATCCTTGATCTCAAAAGGAAAATTCTTACGTCATCTAATTTGTACATATGATGTATCTAAATAATTTTTCATCCTACTGATACTTAGCAATGAACTATAATTATTAAATTATAGGTTGACACTTACACTGAAGTGTCACAGCATAGAATGAATCAAACTTACCCCCCATTCTCAGACCAATCATTCTGTGCACGATCAGTTGTTGGTGCAAGTTTCTGCAATTCAGCAGTCCAGAACCAACCATTAATACGGAGAGGTTGAAGGTCAGGTCTGTCACAACCCTTAAAGTCACAAAGACGACCGGAAGTCCAAATATATTTGACATTATCTAAAAGAAGTGTTTTTATTTACATTTGTATATCTAGACTTAAACCAGATTTAGTAAAATCTTTTCGTACTTTGAACAAGGCGACTCTTTATGAGTTCGTTCTCTGCAGAAGTTTCTAAAGAGACAAGATCCATGCATCTTTGTCTACAGAAATTTCTGCCTGACAGCCAGTCCACTTCTTGTCCATTTGTTCTTGGATCAGCCCATGAATAATAATAACCCTTGCCATTGAATCGCTCGTGAATAACTCCTACAATGTAGATAATTAGAATTAGAAAGTATTAATCATGTAAAAGCTGCTTTTTATTCTAAAAGCATTCTTCTAGCATTCGATGTTTATTGTAATTTTACGAAAATTTCCCACCGTTTAAATAGTGGTAGAACATCTCGATATTTCTTTTGATGATAAATAAAATTAAATTTCTAATAAATAATTGCTCTATAATTGCTTTCATGTTTCCTCGCGATAAGTATTTCCTGAGTAATTGTCAAAGAAACAATACTCCTTTCATTCAAAGGAAGTTTCTCTTCCTCACCGAAGCCCAGATAGAAAATACATTTAATTATGGGTATAAAGTGCGAAACCACAAAAAATGCGATTATAATCTACAGGATGGAAAAATTGCTTGGTCTTTACGGTTACCAAATCATCAAATGGAAATTGCGATACGACGCGAAAAATGAAAGATGAAACTTCTATTACAGTCGGATCATTTCAATTCTTTAATTATGACTTCTTTCTACTAAAAAATCTTTTTTTGTATTAATATCGATATAAATATTTATCATAATTAATCGAAGTAGTATTTTGCAAAAATAAATTGAAGTATAAACGTTGAAGCTACGGAAGGCTGCATCCTGCAAAATGCAAATCGACAGAAATTTCTTTGTTATTCGCGATTTGCAAAAAAAATCATTTCTCGGTCGTGACGAAGATGCTCCTTCTTCTAAAGTGAAAGTTGCGAAATCAGTGTCACTTCTTGTGACCTCAGATACCACAGTCGGACCTAGACATTGGCACCATGGGCTGTATGCTAACTGTGCAAACTACTTTCCCAAATAAAGAAGAAGAAAGTCTTCCATAGTTTGTAAAGTATACGTGATAAGAATACTTCCATACATTTCTGCCGTTGCAGAGAGAATAAAAATTGCCGATCAAATTCTGTCTTGAATTTTATTGCGAACACGTGATCGGTAGTACAAACAGAAATTCGTGAATTCATTTGCATAGAAGTGCAACGAGAAACGTGTTGCATACATATCCCCTGCATTATTAAAGTCAGCAATGATTATACCTTTCTATCAATTGATAAGTAAAAAGAAAGAAATGATTTTCACGGGATTTTTATCGACAAAAATTGGTATCTTCCGTCTCTCTGTCAAATTTCTGAAAATCTTGCTTATTTGTGACTTACATGACAATTATTCAAATCATTGAATAATTTCAAAGTTCTTGGAAAAGACGAGTGCATTAATTTGCCTGATTGATTGTACCGTTTCTATATTGAAATCAGCTGCTACGAGAAAAAAGAAAGCTTTAAGGCGCAAGTAAGCACGGCAGCCGGAATTCTCTGATTTCGAGAGTTCAGTGACCTTGGCCCTAGTCGAGCGTTGCATCCTTCTTGGATGACTTTAATCGGTATGCGTTAACTTCGATCCTCTACCAATTTTATCAGTCGAACTGCTATCTAACTTAATGAAAAGAATTTAATTTCTCACTAAAATCTTACCGATTTAAGTGTTAAAAGAAGAAGAATTACAAAAGTTTCCTTTTAAAGCGTAGACTCGACTTACAAAGGCAAGGAAAATACGCGTAAAAACACTTTATAGAGGAAAGTCAGAGGTCGGTCGACTTATGAAACTACATGCACAGGGAGATAAAGGTTATTTCTTTGGTTGCAAGTGTAAAATACAAGCGTGAAAGTACTCATCAGCTTACATTCCACCTCAGTCACGACAACGCGATGGATTTCCAATTCAAATGCGTTCACGTTAAACTGAAGTCACCGTAATACTTTCTATAATAGGATACCATGAATTAAGTACACGGTATAGTACAATGTGTCGATTAATATAGAGTCACGCGAACGACAGGTATCTATTAACGGAGTTTCGAATCCCGCATGAGGCTACGCGAATTGGAACAATGATGAAGAACAGGTGCAGCATATCGGGGAGAAGAGGAATGCGATAGCTTCGATACAGTTATTGTACGACAAACGGTGGAAATTACTTTCTCCGTTTTATCATTTCGATTCTGTCCAACTTGCGGGAAGTTAATAGAGATACGTGGAAGCAGATTTTCCTGTAAAAATGTCGCTGCATTATTGATTGACTGGGCTATTATTACGGAGATTTTTGAAAATTGATAAGTATGATATTTGTGATGATATAGAAATAAAACTTTTTATATGTGAAATATAATATATGAGCCATTTATTTTGAAAGTGGCATAAGTCACTTTGTTTTTAAATCGAGATATTTAGGGGTTTGTGGGCTAACATGCTGCAAAATATTGATGCCAATATTCGAGAAGATTTACTTGCATTTATTATTTCAGAAAACTGCTTTTCCTCAGTATAAATAATTTTGTATAATCATTGAAAAATCGCCATTTTCAAAATAAACAGCCCATACATGTATGGTGCACATGTAAATTACTACAGATAATTTTATATCATACAGTGTATCCATTTTAATTATGGAAGGAACAAAATATCAGATACTTATGTATCACTGATTATGGTACACAGATCAAAGCATGCTTGTGAATTATAAACCAAGGATATATAAATAAAAAGCGTAAACTGCGTAGAAGAAAACAATCAAAAAAATTCCGCGGCAGTTACTTCGTTCATTTTCTCGGTAATAACGAAGTTATTATTTTGTACCACACAGTTTCGACGCCATTGAAGTATATTATTATAATTGCAAGAAAAACCAAATCTCACTTTAAACCTCAAATTAATGGTGTACACATGTACACACATAATGGGTTATTTAAATTATTACATTTAAGATTTAGACAAGTAAAATGTATAAAAAATGTATGCAATAAGATTACGAAAAATGATGTATTTCAGTCAATAAATTTTTGAAGTGTACCATTCAGCGAACATATTAATTTTATTCTATACGTATCTGCTTCTGGAATAAGAAAAATCATTAAAGTATGATAGAACCTTTACGGAGAATTTTGTGATTTTAATCGAGAAAGTACAACGTTAAATGTTAACAAGTTTGAACGTAAAAAAGTAAAACTTACTTTGCGCGCAAAGTGCAGGTACCGGTGGCTCCAGAATTCTTCCAGTTGGTTGGAATTGAGCCGCTGTTAGAGCGACGAGAGCTCCCAGAAAAATAAGTCGTATCATTTTTCTTCGGTACTACTTAAAACAAAAATAAAATATGTATTTAGACGCATTGTTAACAAATTTTTAACAACTTATTGTTCAAGTGAGTGCTATGGCTCAAGCTAAAGTTATTGAGACTTCGTTAGGAGTTGTAAATATCAAAGTATTAACACGGAACGAATATTCGCATTTATCATAACTTTGCCAGTCGTGATACATCTAAGGCACTCTAGTGATGAATTAGAAGTGATATTTTTTAATCATAACGAAATTCAAACTCCCGAAGAAGTGACTTTCTTTTAAACCGGTTCCAAGATCCCGGTTCTATACAGGGTGCTACTTTTTCCGAACCCTACTACGACATCGGTGGTTAAATCGATTGATGTGCAACAGCCCAAAACTACTTTTGAAAATTCTCATTACTCGAAGTAGTTGGATTAAACAATACAATCAAAAATCACAAACATTTCAACTCTTAGAAAACAGTTTTAAAATTAGCATTAACATTAAGCAACTACTTTACTCATAAATAATACTAAATTCTTCCTAGTTGTAATCTACTTCAACCATATAAAAGCGGCTAATAAATTATTCTTTAAATTCAAGACAATATTTGAATTGCTATAGTAAATTTATCGCTATCGTTCCATAGGAAATCCTCAAAAATTCTCTTTAAATAGAGGAAAATTGAATTAACAGTAGTATTCTCAAATCCGTCACTAACATCGAGGGAGACAAGGGGAATAGAAGAGTGGGTGTACTTTGTACATCGTAACACCGTACTCACCTAAAGGACGTTCACCAAAGAACTGCAGTGCTTTCTTGGGAGGCACCCCTATATATACACAATGAGGACACATCGTGTCAATACTTTTACGATTGACCAGGTATTTTCGAGGGGCACCTGGACGACATCGATACGCTCGTTTTCGTCCATGAGATCCTTGCCTTCTCCCTCCAATTCGAACACCTCATGGTGGAACACTAGTCATCGGGTGGCACTTGTTGTGATTAACAATGACACGTGCACCTTTCGTTCGAAAAATGTGGAATGCGTATAATGTGGGTTTACTTCAATAGAAGAATTTTCCCGTGAAAACGGTGGACCTTATCTTCGTATGGAAATAATATAGCTGCAGCTCGATGGTTTGGCCCAACTGGAGAAACCCTGTAATTATTTTCTACGGGATTAACACAATAAAACTACCGGTTTCATATCTATTATATTTATATATATTTAATCCGTGTTTTGGAAGAAGAGGAATCAAAGGGCAAAAAGATGGTCAATTGAATCATTTTTGTTTTATAAGATAGACATGGAATATTTCCTGTATGGCTCCTCTCAATTTTCGAAAATTTAAGAAAAAATTAGGCACCGGTCATTTTGACCGCCTTGGTAGGTTTAGTGTTAAAGCACTTGGAATGAAGGCGATTTGATATTTTTAATTGCAGTAAATAATTAAAAATGCGTTTTTAATATTACGCTTATTTCTAATTAAGCCCCATTTTAATACGAGGAATTGATCGATTCGTAAAAGTAATGTTTACAAAAATTTTATGATTAACAATGGCATACGCACCGTCCTTTGAAAAATGTGGAATGTGTATAATGTGGATTTACTTCAATAGAAAAACTTTCCCCTGAGAACCATGTATCCTCATCTTCTTATGAGAATAATATAGCTGTAGCTCGATAGTTTGGCCCGACCGGAGAAACCCTGTAATTATTTTGTTCTGTATTAAAACGTTTACAATGAAGCTGAATGAATATTATTAATTGTAGGAAGAAATCCCATCGTTCTGTGGTATATTGATCGATTTGTGTAAATAATGTTTTAAAAATTGTGGGATAAGCGATATGTCTCTGATGTCTGGAGGAATATTAGGATGGTAAAATTGAAAGTTATTTATTTAATTTATGTGGACATATATAGCGTGTTTATTTGATGTTATAATACTGATTGGCTCCTCAGAATTTAATTAATCAGCAGTTGTTCATAAAAATGGAATTCTTGACAAAGGACATCCCCGAAAGAGTTTCTTGAAATCTCCGAAAAGTTTCGAAAACTACTTTCGATTTTCTCCTATTCATAATTATCACTACTTTAATTGGTGTCATCGCCGAGTTCGGAATTAGTTTCAACACTTTCTAGTGACTTTTTGAATCCATGATGACTTCCGAATACGAAACTCCATTGCGGTAAATTACGCTCTTACTTTATCTTTGCATATCTTTTACAAAAACGAATGCAGGCCTTTATAAAAAGGAGTAACGAAGATCTTTTCATTTAACATTTGAGCCGCTTATTTTGAAAGTGGTATAAGTCACTTTACCATAATGAAAAACGGTGATTTTTCAATAACTATACGAGATTATTTATACGGAGAAAAATATAAGCATCCAAGATAAGTGCAAGTAAATCTTTTCGAAAATTGCCAGCAATATTTTTAAACACGTTAGAACACAAACCCTAAATATTTCGATTTAAAAAGAAAGTGACTTATGCCACTTTCAAAATAAATGGCCCGTATATTATATTTTACATATAAAAAGCTTTATTTCTATATCATTACAAATATCATACTATCAATTTTCAAAATTCCTCGTCGTAATAACCGAGTCAATGAATAATAAACGGCTCAATTACCCTCTAAATTTGAACATTAATGAGAAGCATTCCGATGAAAATGATTGATATTAATAATATTAATCAAATTACTATTTTGTAAATTAAAGAAATGAAAATCGCGTATCTCAATTTATTTCTCTTACACTCAAAGAAAAAAGGTTCTAGAATTAGGATTGTTTATTTCACTTTCGAAATAAGGTCTTCGGCTAAATACGAAACGAAAGAAAAATTCCTATATACGACGTTAGCACGAAGCATTTCTTAGAAGGTAAAAATATACCGAATATATTAACGAGTTCGTCGTGCTGGTAGCCGCATTCGCAGATTCGTTTACTTAACACACTCACTTCATTCTATTTGACAATCCGTTTACGAGAAAACATGAACTTTCGCTAACACTCCCTCGGAATCCTGAGTAGCTATTCTCCTATCTTCCGTTTTAAGTCTTTCTCCGGAACTGACGATGTAGAGTTAATGACACGAATATCTGCTTTTTTCAAAATAATGTATCATAATAGTAATATAGAAATGTATTTATAAAAACAAATGTACCGTCAACAGTGTCTCCATTGAAAGGGTAAGAAAGTTTACATTCGTTTACATTACATTACATTCATTTACGTTATATTACAATTTTTATTCTTCGATAGTTCTGTTCAATTGGGATTCATATGTCGTAAACATAAATAAATATAGTTAATACGTTGACTTCCATGGGGGTCATCGATGACCGACGCTGTTCAATTCAACGAAATTTCATACGAACTTTAATACTAAAACTACTGGCGTTAAATCTACGATATTTAAAAATATTTTAAACGTACTTTATAAAAGAAGGATCAAAAGATGAACAAGATTATTAATCGAGAAATTAATGTTTTATAAGATGGACGTAAAGTATCTATTCCGTGGCTCTACTATGAACTTGGAGAATTTTTCTAAAAATTGAAAAACCCGTCATTTTGACTGCTTTACAAAAACATTCGATATTTAAATATTAGTGTTAAAAAGGTAAAGGCCTGCTAAATATAGACCTATTTGTACCTTTAAAGTTTCTTCTCCATGAAGATGTGATTTTAATAAGTATCACTTCAGTAGAAATAAGAAAACTAGCGAAATACCAATGGCATTCAACATGTTAACAATAAACCATACTTTTATTTGCAAAATACGACTTGCGTAGGTGATCGAGAACATTTCGAGTACCGTTAGACATAATAATTTTGAGAGGTGATGTGGGTGACCTGAAAACCTGGAAAGTACATCATATCGATTGGACGAATATTATGATCCCTCTTCGTACGCAAATATATCGATGATACCATCTGAAAGTCTTCTAAGACTTTTCTAGAAAACGATAGACATTTGTAACGCGAAAAAAGTGAAATTGAGGAACAAGAAACTTTTCTTCCTTTACCCTATCTATAGAAAGTCCATTAAAGGTATCATTTATCCTTGAGAAATCATTTAACTACATCACCAATACTTTCAATATAAAATATAATAAAGACGATGCAAACAGAAAACGCACGGATAAACGAAGAGCAATATCGCGATAAAGTATTCAATCGTAAAGTGCTGAAATCAAGAGCATTAGTATTTTGTTTATCGTATTCCTATGATATTATCCACATACATATGTAAATAAGAGTCCATGAAAGAAGTATATTTTAAAGTGTTTCTTTTCTATAAGCGACGTGATATCCGATTTAGAAAGTATAAACAGAAAAAGTGTGATATTGTTTAATAAAAAAAAGTCGGTTAATATGAGTTTATCAAAGTGTGCATAATTGAGCGACATTTAGTCAATTACACATATGTACACATTGAATCTATTATTAGTAGCCTAGTAGAATCCAGCTTTGTTCATTTAATCATGATCCTCCGTAGTTAAAAGACTGCGAATTTTCCGAAAATTATTATATGGATATTTTTATAAAGTCTTTTTTTACCGTTTACTTTTTCACAGTAAATATAATCATCGATCATTATAAATTATATCAGCAAACGGATCACATCATTGTGCGTTTAAGATCAGTTTTTATTGCAATTTGATCTTTTCCACAGACTATTAACCCCTCTCTTGTTTTTATTCCACTTAACACGTGCGCTCGTTCAATTTTGCCTCCGACAGATGTCGTGATTTTATCGGAGCATGCGTATGCGTAGCAGAACACACTTTTTCCAAACAAATGTAACAAAATAAATACGTGCTTTGTTCAGATATGACAGAACGCAGGGGTAGCTATATGTCCGCCTGTCGTAGATCTAATGTTAAATGAAAGGGGCGAAGGTATTAAGTCTCTAATGTGCTTTTGTATTACCATAAAAGAAAAGCAGTTTAATATTTTTCTCGTGTAAAGAAACAACATGTCCGCTGTCCGGTTTGGCGTCCGTACAGATCTTTTGTTTACCACGTTTTGCAGCTTTGTTAATGTGGGATGATACAATTACGTTTACAGTGTTTCTGACGATGCACTGTGCCGCAATTCATGCTCTCGGATTTTATGCGTGAATAATGACGGAGCCGGAACTCTGCCGGCTCTGTGCCGAGACCAAAGAGAACTTCATTGGGATATACGACGCCGAAGGACAAAAGCTAGCGATTGAAGCAAAAATTGCCAAATGTTTGCAAATTCAGGTGAACAGATACGATCGTCGTATGCGCTGCGTTTTATTCTTTTTCTTTCAAGTTTCTATTGCAATGTCAATCGACGATACTGAAGTCACTTATTCCTTATATGGCTTCCTTTCAACTTCAATATTATATGTCTTCAAACAATGCTGAAGTACAGAGTTGTATTTTACCTACAAAATATGACGCAATTTTATCATTCATTGAATTAGTATTATTTAATAAATTAATTATCAATTTTACCTTGTACAAAAGTTATAAAAATGAAATATTTACAGGTATTGATAACTGATGGATTGCCACTTACAGTTTGTATAGACTGTTGCATTTTATTAAATCAGTGCAGTGAATTTTTTGAAAAAACTAATCAGGCACAAACGTCTCTGAGGCAGTTACTCATAGATCCTAAATCAGAACCTCAATCATTAGAATCAAATATAGATTACGCTGAGAAAACAGTCGCATTCCCAAAAGAGGAAGAAGTTGGGGAAGGAATTGTCGAATGTCAGTTACCTGATAATTACATCAATGAATCTGTCACTGATATTTCTGACAGTTATTTTATCGAAGAAAGTAAAACTAATGAACAAGATAAATACGGAACAGGAGAGTCACAAGACATAGTAAAACAAAAGAAGTGTAAAGTACAAGTGAAGAAAACTTCCCCTAAACAAGCCAGGAAGAAGTTGAAACAGAAAAATCAGAATCAAAAAATGGAAGATTCAGAATTATGCATAAGCACAGTTTTAGAAAAAGACCATAATGATGTAAATGTAAGAAACAATGTAAAAATTCCTGATAATTATATGACAGGTATATCGACAAGTTTCATTTAATTTACAAGTTAAAATATATTTCGTTGAAATTTTTCAAATGTAACATTTGCAACTTAGGTACGGAATCAGATTTAGAAATTATTGAAACACGTGCATCAGAAGCATCAAAAGGAGGTCATAAAAGAAGTGAAAATTTAGATAGATACCCTTGGCTTTGTACCGACTGTAATGATAAATTACCTAGTTTGGAGGCATTAGAAGAGCATCATGAAACAGTTCATAATCAACAAGCAAAATACATGTGTGTGCAATGCTGTAAAGTTTATGATAAGTACTATGGTTTTCTCACACATGTGAAAAGACATAAAAATAAGGCAAAATTCAGGTATGTGAAAATATCTATTTAATTAGTAATGAGGAAATATTTTTGTTGGTATATTGTATATGCGCAAACTAGATATTTTAATGTGCTTAACATGTGTCTAGTTGTGAAGATTGTGGGAAATCATTTGTACATAAGAAAGTATTAGATTCTCACAAAGCTATTCACAGTGAAGAACGTCCTCATGTATGTCAAACTTGTGGAAAGGCATTTAGGCAACAGAGTGCTTTATACATCCATAGTCGGTGTCATTTACCAGACACCATGAAAAATAGATTTCCATGCGATCAGTGTGACAAAAGGTAAAATATTAATTACCTATTGTTTTATTCATATTGCAACTCTATTTAAATCATTGATTTTAGATTTTCAACAAAACCAAACCTAGTGACACATAAACGAATACATTCAGGTGTTAGAAATTTCACGTGTGATCAATGTGGCAAGAGTTTCATTCAAAAAGGAAATTTGGAAGCACACTTTTTAACTCATTCAGCAGATAAGCCATATAACTGTTCTCAATGTCCAAAAGCGTATGTTGACACAGAAATTCATGTTAATATTAATGTTATGTATATCATTTTATTAAAATGTATAAAATCACATTGCAGTTTCAAAACTCCATTACAATTAAAGAAACATGAAACAGTCCATACTGGAGCAAAGCCACATCAATGTGCTGTCTGTGGAAGAACTTTCAGAGAAAAGGGTACATTAAGAGAGCATCATAGAATACATACAGGGGCAATGCCATTTACTTGTGAATTTTGTGGTAAATGTTTTCGTTTTAAAGGAATATTAACAGTAAGTTAATAAATTGAATTCTGTGTTGTATATCATACATATTTGATGTTACAGATTTAATCGTTTTAATCATTAACATACATTTCAGACACACAGAAGACAACATACTGGTGAACGTCCATATAGTTGCTTAGAGTGTCAGCATCATTTTACTAATTGGCCAAATTATAATAAACATATGAAACGTAGACATGGAATTAATACATCACACACTAAACATTTATCTCAGTCCCAACATGTACAATCGCAACAGCAGCAATCACAGCAACCACAGTCAGAACAATCACAAGTAATCCAATCTAATCCATCAGACAACCCACTTTCTATACCGCACACAGAAGCTCCAACAGTTCAAGTAAATAATAATTTTCTTTTTTTTAAGTATTAATGTCAATATTATTCCGCAGAAATAGTGATATTCCTTTCATTTCAATAGGTAATACAGGCTGTTCCCCATGCATCAGCACCTCAACCAATTGTTGTGCAAGCTATTCCAACAACTGCAATTCAAAATTTTCAACCTGACGTATCTAGTACTGTGCAAGACACAGTATTCCGAGAAAGAAACACGGCATATTTTAATACAATGCCGGCAGCTTTACAAAACTTTCTGCCACCTAATCTACCATATAATTTTTATAATATTTCAAATGTCGCAGAAAACGATTTAATTCAACATAGGTAAAAGTTTTTATAAAAATTGTTTTAAACAATGTGAAAATTTTCAATCATAAAATGAGAAAATTTTAACTGATCCTAGTATTTATAATTGCGCTAATTCAGAAGAAATTAAAACACATCGAAAGTGAAACTTGAATTATAACGCAAATAACAAATTCTTTCTACAAATTGTTACTTTGTAACTGATACTTACAAATCAAAACTTCAAAATTGCAAAAATGTGTACTTTATACATAATTCTGCAATTAATAATCTGATAACAGATAGATACCGAAAGAATGATTTCAAAAATCAATATAGTAAACGGTGAAAATTTGTACGATCCTTTTTACGTAAATAGATCATAAATCGTATCTAAACATAATTTTCTAAACTAATAGAAATGATAACCCTGTTGAATTATATTTATTTATCGCATCGCGATATATATCGCATTTCTCTGACGTAATTTTAATAACAAAATACATATTTAAAATTACGTTAAGCATCTGAAAGAAGTTAGTTGAAAAAGAATACTTGTATTCAGACAGTACTTGAAATACATTTTTAGTACAGGTACGGATAAGTAGTGCATAAAATTAGAAGTTTAACGTTACAATGGTAAACGTTATATGTTTCTTAAACATATTTCTTGCATACAAAATTTGTCCCAGAAAACAAATCTATTTATCATTCTTACATATACTGGGGCCAAACTTGTATGAGCGAATTATATTTAATCATGCCATTCGTTGTATAAATATCATGCAAAAGAAGTATTAACATTATTAGTAATTCTTATTCGGCTGTGTGAAGAAAAAATGATAAATATTTGTTACATGATATTGGCATTAGAAAATTTAATTTTTTTATAATCTGAAACTACTCATTAATGTAATATTGCATGAGTAATTCACATTTGTTATACTGATCAAACCAATAGGTAAATAATTAATAGTTTCGTATATTTTATTACTACTATTATTATTAATAGTCATTACGAGTTATATGTATATAAATATATATATATTTGTTTAGGTACAATAACTATTAAATACTTTTTATAAAAAAGTGAGTTGCAAGTTTAATATTAGTAAAGCATTAAACAAACATCCAATTTTTAATAAATATTACTTTACGAAAATATTGTAGGAAGTGGTATTTTTTTTTAAAGATCCTAGTTTTGTATCATGAAACACAATATCATGTATCCATTACATATGAGAATTTACTTCGACACTTAAAAGCTTATATGCTTTATATACTTTAAAGAAACGACAGTAATTAAATAGCTATAAAATAGTCAAATACATTGTTTTTCCAATATTTGAAGAATAATATATTTATACACATTGTTTTATAGATTTCTTTACTTTTCAAATTCTTCATAGCTCCATAAAAATGAAAAGACATTATCATTAAATAACCAGTTTGAAAACACGTCATTAAGACTATTACATTTTTTAATAAAACTACAATAATTTGATTTACATAATTATCATTCTACACTAATGACAATTATCAATGACATTTGTTAAAATTTATTTTAATACTTTGATAATATGCTCTCTATTGTATATAATTATGTTAACGAGTGTATTATGTATTAAATGTGAATAATGTAAAAACACTTTTTTATTGTGTATAAAAAATTCGTGTAATAACAGAACTTAATACTTAAATTATTCAATGCCTACATTTCTTCTACAGAAGAGCTAAAATTTTTAAATATTTAACACATATCGAACAAAGATAGTAATGAGACATGTAGTGTATGGCACACTAATCACATTAAATTGATTTTTCGAAAACCATAACACTGATAATAAAATATGATGTCATACTACTGATAGTAAGAATAGTAAGAACACCTTAGTGACATTGTATGACTAATCTTATTTCTGCCTCAAAATACATTAAAAATTTTGATAACTATTTAAAGTTTTATATGATCTTACGTGCCTTTAACGCCTATGTATAAATATTGCAATTTCTGATAACCTAGATATTATTTTTTTTAAAATGTCTTTCAACTGTTATAAAGCAGTCACACACTGTATTTTTGATATGGACGGATTGTTATTGGGTAAGGTAGTTTATAATTTATTGTCAAAATAAAATTGCGATTATACAATGCCTCGAATCATACTATTTATAAGCATTAACCTATACAGGCGTAGATTATATCTACTTATATCTAATAGTATTGCCGGAGATAAATACTACTAATAATTTCAAAGAATAGAGAATATCGGTTGTTTTACGAGAAAAATTAAACACTGCTACCTTTAATTAACGACAAATTATATAAATTTCAACAAAATATGTTACATAATGCACATAGCTTTGGGAAAAATTAGTTGTGTGGATTAAAATATTATTTAAATAATTAATTTAATTAACTATTCAAATTCCAGACTTTAAATGATATTACTAAATGTCCAAAAAATAAATTAAAATGTAATTTAATACAGATACAGAATGCCTTTACACTGAAGCGTACAATACTGTTACCCAACAATATGGAAAAGTATATACTTGGGAACACAAAGCAAAGATTATGGGCTATAAAGGACCTGAAGCTGTAGAAGCTTTAATAAATATGTTAGAACTACCAATTACTAAACAAGAGTGTGGATATCAGCTCTCACTTGCTTACAAAAAACTTTTTCCAGAATGCAAACTTCTACCAGGTAATATACAATTTAAATGAAAGAATGGTATAGATAGTAAAGGCAATTTACATAGGTGTGGAAAAACTTCTACGGCATTTGAAAGACAATAATATACCCATCGCACTGGCCACTAGTTCCAGTCAAAGCAGTTATGATTTAAAAACTCAAAAATGGAAACATATATTTGATTTATTTCATCACAAAGTACTTGGAGACTCTGATCCAAAAGTGGTCAAAGGAAAACCAAGCCCAGATATATTTCTAGTTGCTGCAGAACGCTTTCCTGATAAACCAAATCCGGAACAAGTCAGTTATAATAATGAAAATTGTGTTTATAAAAATGAGTTTATGAAAACTTAATGATATATAAAAGCATAATACTTTTTTCAGTGCCTGGTCTTTGAAGATTCTCCAAATGGAGTTGAAGCTGCTCTTGCAGCAGGAATGCAAGTAGTAATGGTACCTGATCCAATGCTTCCAAAAGATCTTATTAAAGGAACATTAGTACTAAAAAGTCTAGAAGATTTTAAACCTGAATATTTCGGATTACCGCCATTCAACAAATAAGAAAATTACTACTACTGTAGGCAAATACAAAGAAAGAAAGTGTTATCGGTACAAATTATTTATAATGGTTTCTCCTAATAAAGTTAAAAGATTTTAAAGTAAATTAGAAAAATTTCTTGATAGATTATATTTTATATTATAAAATAACTATATTTGCTATCACAAAATGACCTCTATGACCAACAATCATCACTTACCATTATTATGTGTAATAATGTAATGTAATATAATATCACTGATTTGTCTATTTTGCAACTATTTTATTTAATAACTAAATAAATTAAAATACATTTTTAACAAGGCAATATTTTTACTTTTTTTGAGCTGCAACTTCTTGAATTCTTTGAAGTACTTCTTCAGACTTTAGATTTTGTAGAGGAATACAATGTTCTACTCCAAGCTCTGTAACATCAAATTTGAGCAGATAATCGATAAAAGATCAGTATTCCAATAGATCATAATACACTGTGCACTGTATTGATCATATATAAAGTAACAAAATTTATAAATCTAATATAACATTGTGCAACATGATACTAATAAGAATCTCAAAAGTATAGAACATTTTGTGTTATTCTTCATATTGTAGAAACATACATAAAGAATTGAACTCATTGTAACAATACTTGTTATAACTTACCATATCGTGCATACAGAAAGGGTTCAATTGATGAGCATTCCCTTATTAAAATAGGAAATCTTGGATTACTGGCTTTAAGAGGAACATACTTTTGTTCAATAAAATCTCTATAAACGAAAAGACAAAAATAGGTTAGGTAATAAATTACACTGTACTGTAATTATTATATTTCAAAATAATTATCTAATGAGATTTATATGATTATTATTGTGTTTACCTAACACCCTGACTAGATTTTGATGTTTGACACAAAAGAATTCGTAACTCTTTCAGATGGGGACCAAGTTTTATGGCAGCCATGTTTGAATGTTACGTACTGCTTGAATCATATGAATGAACCGTGAAACGTTACAATTATTTATAACGTTAATAATAATAATAATACATATAGGTATTATTGGTAAATTATATTGAATTTTCATTCGTCACATTATTTAATAACGATTTACAGTGTTATATTAAATCTTTGAAACGATTTAATTTCATAATAGTTTGTAATATTTTTACTATTTTATATATACTTGTATGTATTATATATATACATACTTTAAGTATAATTTTTTTAATAAATCCCGTATTTGAGAGCCACCGGAGCAATGATCTTTACAGTTTTGAAAATTAAAATCGTGAAACAAAAAGAGAGGAATAATTTTGATCAATAGTAAAAATAATCGAGATTTGCCGTATGCGCACTTTCTTCAATTTGAATAAATTGTATTGGAAATAATTTTCCATAATAAAATTAGAATATTTTACGACCAGTGTCTTTTATTTCTATCTGACTTTCGAAATTCCTTTCTTTTCCTCAAATTGTTGTATGTACAAATCAATTTAACAATATGCAAAAGATATAGTATGTAAAATAGTTTTATTCTGTTAACTCTGTGTATCGTGACATTATGTGGTTTGCATGTTTGAAGACAGATTATGATGTGATTTCACAAATTACACTTAGAAAGTAAATCTTGTAATTTCTGAATCAATAATACGAATTAGACATTTTCAAAAGTATAACAAAGTACTTCACTTAAACTATTGTTACTTTTCATCGATTTTTCTTATTAAATGTGAATAAATATCATGGGGATGAAATATGAATAAATTATATGTTTGCTTCTTCATACATATACTAAATTGCACTCAGCAATAGGTATATACTGTATGACTGAATTATTCTCAGTGAGAACTTTGTTACATTCTGTCTAATGTTATGAATAATTACATTGCAAAGAACTACTTATTTTTCTTGGTGGCAATGCTCCTAAATTCAATTTTGTTGCCCTTCAAAAGATACAATATTGCAGTCACAAGTAAATCTTAATTAATATCACATAAATAACATAAAGTGCATTTCATATACACAATAAATCGCTGAAATGCACATTACTTAACCATTCAAAATTAAGAATTTATACATTCGTTCCTTGTTTGTCTCTTCCATATGTATAATACATCTTTTTGAAAAATTAGGTATTGTATTTTAAGAGATACCAATCAACTTACATAGAACAAAGTTTGTTTAACTAATAGTACATGAACATCATGCTTGACGATGACAAAAAATTGCAGTGAGAAATACATACAGTAATCCAGTGTTTACATTTCTGAATGCTTTATGCAACAATAATTGTAACAGTATTTGAAACTAATATAAGAATTGCTTTATGTGGAGATCGGTGCGGATTATTTATAATTGTGAATTCTATGCTTTATAAAATGCTATTGTATATTGTGAAAGTCATGATAATACAAATTGAAAGTTTACCAAATTAAGGTCACGTGCTTACAAATTATATCTAGGTCCCAAGTGCTGCACTCATTCTTATATCTGTATTTTATGTACATGTAGATCATAGTAAATACAATTGCTGCAAGTATTATACTTTACCCATTATAACAATTAATGAATTTGTTTTAAATTTTAATATATATTTTTACACACAGATAAACGGCATAAGTTATATAAGAAGAAACACAACTTTAGAAATTCTACATACGTAATCCAAGTTTAAGAAAATTATTCGTATGTGCAGAATGAAGTTCTTTTTTTTAAACCATTATTGTTAATAATTAATTTTTACGTAATTAAACCTAACCCACAGTTGGTTTTTTTAGTTTTAACTTCGGCGTTACTCAAATCAATGTATTGTTCTGTAAATGCAGATATACATATCATTTTTATAATTTTGCATTTTGCAGTTTTACACTTAATGACTTGTTTCGATATTTAATGTAGGCTACAACAGAATTTATTTTTATAAAAATTACAAATTCAAATTTCTCTTTATCGTGTATGTGTGTTAAAATTATACTTTTATAAAATTTACAACTGTTATATATAAAGTCACTCTTACTTCATGAATTGATTATTTTACAGAATAATTTGTATCAATTTTTACATTACGTATCTAATGCAACGTTAATGCCTGATTAAAAAATGGGTAAAGCATCTGCTATTATCATGGATAAAATTTAAAAGTTGACAAACTACCTATAATAAAGTAATGGACAGTTTCAGCCAACTATACATAAGATATGATTAACAAAAATAAATCTTGAACTATACATAATATATTTTGAAAATCAATTACAATACTTATTATACATTTTATGTTTTGCACTTCACTTTTAACTTGGAATTATAAAAATACAAGAATTGATTTTTGTTAATTTCATCTTATGTTGAGCAAGCTTCATCGTAATATATTATCTTACCTTACTTATTCTATACATGCACAATTTATACTATGTAATTTTTTTATCTTACATTAAAAATTAAAGTAATTTATAAGATTTTGAACTCTGGGTTTACCTTTCAACATTTTGAAAACAGACGCTAATTAAATCGAATGACGTTTTTATGAATGCAAATGAACTTTTCACATGAATTTTACATATTGAGAAAGCAGATTTTGCTGCAAACCTGTATTAAAATATGTATCTCTGCATAAAACAGTGCTTTTACAAAATTTACGTGACAATACTGCTCCACAAGAGCTAACATAATAGAAACGCACTACATATTAATAATTAGTAATTTTGTACTAATGTTTGAGAGCGATTAACGTTTAATTACAGTTGTCTGAATAAACGATATTCCACAACATTCTACAGCTAGCGTTACCTATCGATTTTTAACAGACCTAGACCTAAAAAATATAGCTCAAGAGTCTTTGATATAAGATAGTATTTATACCTCGATAAAAGTAGGTTTTATATAATATATACAATAGAATCACCTAAACGTTAGGTAAATAATAAACTCACTTTTATATAAAATTTGAGGCAAAATAAAGACTTATAGCCACATTTGCCCCATACACGCGAAATCTTACTGCTTAGCATAATAGAAACAAGCTTTGTATCGCAAATTACGTATAGACCCTTTTCTAAGTATACTATTATTTCCATGTTGGCAATCAATTATTTTTATTTTGAGTATTCATTGCGATGATATATCATTTTGACCTACAATTTATGATATATAATTTTTTTGTGACTTTATTTATAAGTTGTATAAATCAGTATGTAAAATAGATAAAATATGAGAATCTTTAGTTACTGTATGTACAACTGGCAAATTGATAAACTACATTCTTGTACATAAGGGATTTAAATGACTGTCTGTGTAACTCATCAACCCGTGAATTATATTAGATACTATTCGTAATTATTTTACGTCGCTTAAAATTTGTTTAAATATTGTAAATGCACAGTGATAAGCTGTTCTACAATATGTAATCTATGTATTGACATAAGAGCATTTTGGTGTACAGCAGTACAGGTACACAAATGCATATGTATTTGCTTGCTGAAAACACAAGTTTGCTTGTTACCAATATAAAAAGATATTAATGATGAAATAATTTAACAGCATCAATTGTAAAACCAAAAAGGAAAGTCTGCAAGACTGCTAGCTTCTTTGTGCCACATACAACTTGCCTTTTGTATCATGCATAAAACTTATTCATGTTTGTGTCAATCTTGATGATAAAGGTAACTAATCCGAATGCATTTATTAAACACGATTTCAATACTGAAATAAAGAGATACAAACTTTGATTCTGACAGTAATGCTATGATTTTTAAGCAATCAAAATTTCATTTTATATGTTTATAGTTTGTTTACGTAGTTACTTTTACACTGCATATAGTGTAATATTCATGTATGTACTAATGACATTTAAATGAACTGTCACACATCAATTTGTATGTCACTGTCCTCTGCCTCACTTTCAGTACTAACCATAGCATCTTCTCCTACCAATAAAGCAGCAGGTAAATTCTGTGGTACATTATCAATTTCCAACCTTGGAGTTGAATATACATTTAACACTTGAATCGTTGTCGGAGAAGTTGAAAGACATTGTGGTACAGATCCTAAAGGATCAGAACTTAACGCATCGCAATCTAGAGGAGTTGATAGTTGCAACTGCAAATTATGTAATTCAGGTATGTGTGGTCGGATCTAAAATAAATAATGTCAGTCAACATAAATACATTCATTAATTAAACAAGGAAATAAATTATATTTATCGTCACCTTTAATCCATCTGCTGTATGAGGATTTCTACAGCCCCTGCATCTACATTCAACACAAGGCTTACTTTCAACATAACAAGGACATCGCTGACCGCAACAAGTTAACTTTCCAGGTATTGCAGTAGCATTGCCACACCTACATCCTTTTCTTTTACTCCTAGTGGAACTCGACCTTGGCTTTTTAAAACTACCTGATGACTGCTCAAAATAAGAGAAAACCATATTATTTTAAATTGCCAGAAAATAATATGAAACTATGGGTTATAGACTAATGCAGATATAAGAGCAATATTTATTTCACTTATATTACATATTAATTTATGATATACAGTAAAATATAAAGCTTATCTCTGCATCAACCTTAGTATGGGACCTAGCAAATGTGTATCCAAATTTATTTAGATCTATGGTTAGTAAGGAAAATGAGTGTTAAAGAATGAATGTTAATCAAACATGAATTATAATAAATTATTAATTGCTATACACATTTAGAAAAATGATTGTACCTTACAAGTAGTATTAACGAGGATGCGCATCATTTAGCATTTAAATAAAAATTATAGTGCAATGTAAATTTCCTGTAAGGCATAAGATTAACCGAATATCTATTGAAATTACTTTGCTGCCCTTTGAAGATTTTTTCTCAGAAGGGGTCCCATATTTAAGGTGGGAAGATGGAATGCATTTTACCCCTCCTACTGAGCTGTGTTGACTTCCATCCATTTCCTGTTGTCCAACTTCTGTGTCTTCTGCAGCAGCTGCTTTCCGTTTTATTGTTATTTTGTTACCAGACCCAGCATACATCACAGAGTATATTGAAGATCCATTTGAAACAGTACGGATCGTAGGTGATTCTAGAAAATATATGAATACATATTAGATAGGTACCATGAATATTATAGTAATTTAATAACATATTGTCATTTGTGTTGTACAATAATGAAATACAATGAAACCTTTTGTCCAAAGTTTAATGAAATGTGAGAAAACATACCAGGTATACTTTGCGATATTACTTCAGTATTCTGCATAGAATTTCCTTGGGTCTGAGTCGAGGTAGTACTTGTGTAAACGCACGGCAAAATGCTGTACGCAGATTTTGATAAACCAGCGGTACTTTTAAATTCATCCTTAAAACCAGCACCTTCTTGGATAAGTTCCATGAGACTGGTAGCACCAATAGCTGATGCACCATTACTTGTTGTATTGGAAGACACAGAAAGTATTAAACTTCGATAAATATTTGTGCTTGTCAAGTATTCACACAGTTTCTTATAACACTGTAACAGTATTCGTAATTGAACATTTTCGACGTATTTGTCGTAGTCTTTACACCAACCGCACGATGGTTTAAGTTTCTTACGACCACCTCTGCAACCGCGGCACACATGATGTTGACAATTAGTCTCAGTTGGTGTATGTGGTTCAATTAATAAATTCGAACACACAGTACAGCTGAGACTTTGCCGCAAATAAGGAACTAGCCTATACAAATCTGTCCACGAATTCGGGTCTTCGGTGTCCGCTTGTAAAACTAGCCGACATGTTGATACATAAAGACTCGTGGCGTTCATCTTTTTTTTCTTTTCCACGAGTGTAACTGTGTAATTATATTGTAAAATTAACTAAACATAGCAGCACGACACAATCACTTTTACACACAAACAAAACATCGGCCATGTCTAATTTCGTAATTTATACCGATTATCTTTGTAGATGGCACTTCGAATGTACTTCGATCAAGAAGAACCGAACAGAAAGGAAAAGTCTTCGAGAAAAGCTAGGAGACAAATTTAGCCGCCATCTGTTGGCCATATTTAATTAGTAAAATTCATCAAGTTATAGTAAAGGTTTCTAATAAATTTTAAATAATATTTTTCGTGCTATTCTACATTTTTCAATCAAATGCAAAACGTTGTTTGAACTCGTAGTTCGTAGATTCCACAGATTGGCTTACCAGGTAGCAGGTGGTAGCAGGTTTTGGATAATGTTTCATCGAATTTCGATAACGTTGTAGAATAATATGATGCACATAATAGTTTAGATTTACAGGTTTTTTGTAAAGCACAAAGAATTCGACAAAAATGCGGGAATTAGAAAAATCTTTGTATCTTTGCTGATATACATATTTCATCTTCAATGATCTTGGTGAATTATTTGGTGTTGCCAATTTGTACATTACAATGTTCCTAAGATATTTGTAATTATTTGATTTTTGGCTAAAGAACTGTTGAGTGGGAGTATATTTTTATCGTCAAAGTGTGAAAATATGCATTTTATGATAGCGTTTACGTGTTATTATAATTTGAAAAGTCTTTTAAAGACGATCATAATATAAACTGAAAAAAATTACAAATGTTTTATTTTGTTGAATGCGATTTTCAGTCACTCCAAACTACGTAATCTTTCTACGTTTATTACAAGACTCTTTCGTAATTTTTCGCGTTACGACGAAATTTCATCATACAAACGAAGTAAATCTTCTTTTTTCCGTTTATAGTCAGAACTTCTTAAAAGTTTTTTTCTTTTTTCATAATAAAAGTTCATTTTACTTCTTGAAAATGTTTTAGGTTAAAGTACAGTTTTACAGATGGCGGATAAGACTATCATGAAGGTATAACGAGTATATATTTTAATAATGTGTTGCAATGGTCCTTGCAATCCTTTTTGTATTATTATTGATTTTTTCAACCATTTAGCAAATCGCAGAACAGAAGCTCAAAGCATTTTCAATTGGCACAATGGGCAAACGACCATTAAGTAAAAAAGAGTTGGAAGAACAGCGTAAAAAGGAGCAAGAGCAGGCAGCAGCTCAAGTATGAATCATTTATCATTATGATGTAGTATATTATAGTCTAATGTATTTTATAGAAGATCTGGGTTTGTCAATTGACATATATTTTATATATAGGCATTTGAAGAGTTTGTGGCAACTTTTCAAGAAACCCCTAGCAAGACAACAAGTAAAGTTTGGGTAAAAGCAGGCACTTATGATGCTGGTAAAAGACGTAAGTTCTTACTAATTACATCATTACTAAGTATAGCCAATGAAAATTATATCACAACAAAGAGGAGTACTAATGAATTTAATTATTAAATTACTGAATATGGAACAAATAGAAACTTTTCTATTTCGCTTATTGCAACATATTAATATTTCTTTAACAGAGGAGGACACAAGAGAGAAAGGAAAACTTTATAAGCCTCAGTCAAAAATATCTGAGCTTGTTGAAAGTAGATCATCAGCTGAACAAGCACAAGAATATGCTCGATTACTTGGTTCAAATGAACGAAAATTGGACAGGCTGGGAAAAAAGAAGAAAGAAGGGGAAAAGAAAAAGAGCAATTTAGAGCTGTTTAAAGAAGAATTGAAAATGATACAAGAAGAACGAGAAGAAAGACATAAATATAAAGGTGTAGTGAAAACTGTTATTTCTACACAATCTGAAGATCCAATGATGGCAGCTTTGAAATGTGTTGAAGGTAATTAACAGTTTATGGTTACTGTTATAAATTTTATCTCACAATGTTATGTTCTTTAATACTCCAGAAAATTATGTCGAATTTTAATGAAGCAGTTGTAGCATTTATAGTATACAATCGAAATTCTATCTTGAAATTAAAAAAATAGACACTGCTTATAAAGTAAAAAAAAATTGTATACAATGATGCTTCTGTTAGGAGGTATGTCTTCTTATCCTGATCCTCGAAAGGCCAATCTTCGTAATTTCATTGATGATCCTCGTCTCCTAGCCTTGATTTATGAGGGTAACCAGTAGCCTTCTTCCTATTTTCCTTTGTCTCCTCTAACAATGTTAAATTGATGTAATTACTATAAACAAAATTGTTGTTTTTTGTAGATGGCTCATTTGATAACGGAGATCCTAACACAACAAATTTATATTTGGGAAATTTAAATCCAAAGGTACAATAAAATAATGATTAAACATAATTATAATTCAAACGTTACAATTACATCTAGATACAAAATGGAAAAGTATTTTCTTATCATTAAGTGTATTAATAGATTACAGAACAACAATTGATGGAAATATTTGGAAAATATGGACCACTGGCTAGTATTAAAATTATGTGGCCACGTAGTGACGAAGAAAAGGCTAGGCAAAGAAATTGCGGTTTTGTGGCATTTATGAGTCGTAAAGATGGAGAACGTGCATTAAAAAACCTTAATGGTGAGTGATAATAAGAAAAATTTCCAAAATACTGATATATATTAAACCTAGCTGTTATATTAATATATAATGGATAGGTTTACTTATCTTTTTTGTCAATAGTGTTTTTTAATTGTTGATTACAAAACTATTAATGTAATTTATTATGTTGTAATGAGATAGGTCGTGACATAATGCAGTATGAGATGAAATTAGGCTGGGGAAAAAGTGTACCAATTCCGCCTTACCCTATATATATTCCACCTGCTTTGATGGAGATTACACAACCACCACCCCCATCTGGTCTTCCATTTAATGCTCAACCACATCGTCGCGATAGACACAAGGTACATGATATAAACCACTTGAGAAGCATAATTAATAAAATATTCAAGTCATGTTTTAACCAATTTCGTTTTATTATTACGCAATGATACCCTATATAATAACTATGATAATTTAAAATTAGAATTATATTGCTAATATTATGTTTACATAGTAGATATCATCATTAGCACTTAAGAGGAATATATCAGATACTTTAATATGTAAACTGTTACTTATTATTAATATCTGAAAACATATTTAATGTAAGTTTAATATAGTATTAGATGTACTATATTATTACTTTCATACACTTACACTTCCATAAAAATTTCTATTATCATACTAGTGCATTTAAGTAATACATGTACGAAGAGCTTATTCATATTTTGTGTGTGTTCAATAGTTAAGATGATGACTAAATATTACTAAATGCCCGAGATTATTAATAACAAATTTATATAAAATTACTCATCTGTCTTACACTGGAATTGTATAACCATTTTTGAAACATAATCTCAGATACCACGTATCCGCAACCTCCAGACTGCTGACCCCCAGGAAAAGGAAAACTTCGAAAAGGTAAAATTACTCTCTTCTGATAAGATCAAATTTTTTAATTTCAGTGTAGAAATTTCTTGTGACACTAAAGTGAATATCTACAATGACGCTTCAAATCATAAGTATAAAATGTTTCTATGACTGAAGAAATCATTTTTCTGAAATCCGTTTCAAAATTGATTAATCATCGCGTTGATATCTTCATACTTTGTGATACCATAAAATTTCCGAATATACTATTTTTAATATTTTGTTACAACTAATATGGTTGCGTATTAAAAAGTACACGTGATTTTCTTTCCTGAATTCTTACACAACAATTACTGCATCATTCGATGTTACATTCCTCTTTAGTTAAATGTGAAGAATTTACATATTTTTAAAATACTATACATTCATCAGTTTTAAAATATTGATGGAAATAGTACCAAAGATTAAAGATAATATATATATATATATATATATACACACATCTTATTTTTCCTTTATGAAACATAATACATATGCTTAAATAAACTTAAGAATGTAGACTCATAAATTGTAATGGTACAGTTTATAAAATTTAATGAAGATTATAAGTAGGTATGTTGGTAAGTTTTATATGAGACTCGTGGACTTAACATACGTAACTACTTCGAACTAAAACATAAGAAAAGATTTCATTAATTTGATATACGGAATACTCCTTGATCGACACTGAGCTTGCCGTATCTACGTTTATAAATTGTATTGTGTTAATTTGGTGGCGACCATTCTTGGGGTGCATTATGGCATGTGGACTGGAACATCCTGACAACTATGACTTTCACTGTGATGTGGACTATCACAGATTTTGCAGAATGCTGTTGTCAAAGTGGTTATTCCAACTGAAAGGTATTTTTTGATTTTAGTAATAGTTTGAAATTTCTGTAAGTATAACTACAAGGAATGCTGGTCCATCGTACTATCGTACGTGTCAAGTACGATCGTAGTAAACGCATATTTAATGAAATTGTGCGTTATAGGAACTTAGTCATGTTAATACATAGAATGGTGGAATTTGTAATACGGGAAGGTCCAATGTTTGAAGCAATGATTATGAATAGAGAATTAAATAATCCAATGTTTAGGTATGTACAGTTATGATTCTTTTAGTTACAATAATATCTACTCATAATATTTGATTAATCAAACAAATATTCTTCTTTCAGGTTTTTATTTGAAAATTATTCTCCAGCTCACACCTATTATCGATGGAAATTATATTCCATATTACAAGGGGATGGGCAAAAAGAATGGCATACAGAAGATTTTAGAATGTTCAAAGGAGGCAGTGTATGGAGACCACCACCAATTAATCCATGGACACAAGGGATGCCTGACGAATTAATAGAGATGGAAGAAAGACAAGAACCAAGACGGGGCAGCTTGTCAAACAGGTAAATACGAGAAGCTTATTATTTAAAACAAAACACCATAAATATAAATTTCTTCTTTAAACGAATAGATTGAAATATCTAATATATAACTATGCTTCTCTATCTATAGTCAACGGGACCGACTGGAAGATTTATTACGAAACATATCACCTGAAAGAATAAAAGTTGCAGAAGCAATGGTATTTTGTATAGAACACGCCGAAGCAGCCGAAGAAATATGTGATTGCATTTCGGAATCATTGGCAATATTGCAAACCCCTGTGAATAAGAAAATCGCAAGATTATATCTGATATCTGATATACTGCATAATTGTGGTGTTAAAGTAACTAATGCTACTATTTACCGAAAAGCGTAAGTTACTTTACTATAATAAACTAAGAAGCATATAATTTATATCAAGATTGTTATCATATTGTAAAATACACTTATAACGCAGATTTGAGTCACGACTCTTGGATATATTTAGTGAAGTTCATCAGGCATATAAGCAATTTGATAGCAGATTGAAAGCAGAAGGATTTAAAGTTCGTGTAATGAGAATGTTTAGAGCGTGGGAGGATTGGGCAGTTTATCCGCGTGATTTTCTTGTTAAATTACAAAATACTTTCCTTGGGCTTGTTCTGGTAAATTAAAAATCAATCATTTTTTAATATATTTGTACAAGTTGGTACATTAAATTAATTGTTTTTTTTGTAGATGGATGAACCAGAACCTGAGAATGACGAGGACATCGATGGCGCACCTTTGTCGGATGTGGATGGGGACGGCGGGGAAGATTTGGATGGAGTACCACTGGATGGTGCTGCTCTTCTCAAGGGTGCTATGAAACATGGACTTACACCACAGACGACGTCTAATTATGATGATATTGACGGAGTTCCTAGTAAGAATACTTATTTAATATTTATCGTTATTATCTTACTTACTAGTTCAAGTTGTGTTATTAATGGTGTATATTTCAACACTCTCAGTGGATGAAGATATTGATGGTGTTCCTATGGATGACGATGATACTTTGAACATACGAAATAAGGAGGACGATAAGAAACCATCTATGCCAGCTGGTTTCGTACCGTCGCGATGGGAAACTGTTGATCCTGATCAGGTTGATGAATAATTATATTTATGTATAATTTTATACTCTCAATTCTTCCTAACAAATTCATCGTTTAATTTGATCAGGTTGAAGCACAAGCTATGACTACTAGTAAATGGGAAGAATTAGGACAAAATGATGATTCAAATTCGCAGGATACTAGTATGGACTCTAGGTATTTGAAATAATTTGTATACCTTGGAGATATTAAATTTAAATAAGTACTAAGAATTAAAATTCATCTATGGTGGTAGCGGTAGGGATTATAACGAAGAAAGAAGAAACCGATTGCGAGAAATCGAAGTTAAAACGATGCAATATCAAGATGAATTAGAAAGCGGTAGGAGAACATTAAAATCTGGTATGACAATTCAAGGGCAAGTAGAACATTACAGGAAAAAACTTATAAGAAAGGTGCGCTTAATTTCGATAGTATTGTATTGTAATTTTAAGAATCGGCCTGCAAGATTAAGAGCTTTCATTACAGAGTGAGAGAGAAATGAAAGACATCAAAAGTGAAGAACGAGAAGATGAAAGGAGGAGGGAAAAGAAACGAAGCACAACTCCAGAATCTCCAAGTCATTACAGAGATAGGAGACGAACGTCAGCGAGTCCGCCATCTAAAAGTATTAGATACAGGTAAGATCTTGTAATTATTTCTTATTACTCATTGAAACATACATATTACATCGTTATTTATTACTGATCTTAAGTTTCTAAAATAGCAAATAATTATAACAACTATATAAAACATAAAAAAAATTGTGCAGTATAAGTCTATGAGGTATCTGTAACATTTGTATATTATTGTAATTTCTTGTTATAAAATTATAATTACACTAAAACACGATTTATACAATATCACTACGATGATAACTTACAGACATTTAAAATTCAATATGTAAGGAAGAAATCTACCATGTTTAAAGACTAATTAAAGGCTTAATCTATATAAATTTAAAAATACTCCTGACAACTGTAATGTTCTATTTATTAACAAATAAGTACCCATTGAAAATTTTTAGATCACGTAGTAGATCGCCTCGTGGTAAGCGCAGATCACGATCGCCCTACAAAAAACGAGTACCAGTAACACCATCGCCACCTCGTATTCGACGTACGCCATCACCTTCTTTTTCGTCATCCAGAACATCGCGAAGATCACCTGTTAGTGAACGAGCTGATAGAAAAAGAAGAGCTAGGTCTCCATCATTATCGCCTCCACCTCCTCCACGTACTTCCTCGAAACATAGAGCAAGCAGTCCACCCTCTCCGTCTCCACGTAAACATAGGCATAAGCATAAGTATTGAAAGATTGTACATTGCTTATCTCTTATTTCATGAGAAAGAACGAGTTGTTCAATTTTGTAGTACATACTAATCAACGGAACTACAAAATCAGAAAAGGATGATTTAATGCACTACTATACGTACATTCGGTAGTGTCAAATGTTTTTAATCAATTTTACATATAACTATAAGTTTCATTGCTAGACCCTCGCTCTTCTCCCATTCCTCAGCATCGTTTGTCTTGTTTAAAGTAAAAGAAGAACTATACTTTTTACACATTAATGTTTCTACTAAGACTCGTTCGAAATGATATACATTGCGGATAAGAATTGTATACGCAAAGTACGACGGAATTTCCAAATGTTCTTAGAATTTTCATTGATCTTAAACTTTTATATGTCACCGTTACGTACTTGCATCAAGAACTATTTAAGAAATGTATAAATATAATATTAAATGATAGATATAATCTTATATGGCTTAATGCAAGTATCGGCTACATTATAATAGATTTAAGTGTATTTCTGCATTGAATTCGTTACACTAATCACCTGTAATGAGATCAGAGAATTTCTTTGCTTTCAAAAAATTTTCAAATAAAATCAATTTATATAAATCGATGTCATTCTTTAATTTCTGATTATATAACTTTAAATAGATATGAAAATTTACCATAGAGTTAAAATTAAAAAGTATATACCTCAGTCATTCGAAGCATTTGAAGAATATCAAAGAAAATGTACGGATCAATGCATCTTCACCTGAAACACAATTGTATTATTAATAATTTCGCCTTTTTAATCGATTCACATGGCACTTATTTTATCATCTACATCTTGTTATGTTAATATTTTATATTTTACTCACTCGTGTCAAAATCGTCGTATTCTTTCTTCAGGATATACACAATTATACTAATTGGTATTTCTTCTAATTGCTTGCAATATTTTCTTTACAATCTGATGCATTTAATTCTGTTGTATTATGTTTACAAATTGTCCATGAATATATTTCAATGTATTTTTTCTGAAGTTTGTAATCGAAGTTTACTTTACAGTCTTTTACGTGTGTGAAAAATTGTCCGTCAAAATCTTTGTAGGCACGTAGATACAAAGAATTAAGATACACAATTAAACAGCCGCTTTTGTAAACGTACACGCAATTACTATAGAAATTTTCTATGTGAATATTCGAAATTATTCATATTTACTTTACAAGAAAAGTAAACATTGACAAGTTTCTAGGTGTACAAATACATTAGAAGAAAAAATATTATTTCTTTTTTAATAGAATATTACAGTGTCCTTGTACAGGTACGTTCCATAATTGGAATTTCGATGAAATAATAAAATTTATACAATATATTATATACAAGTTCAAAACACAGTTTTAATATTTTTACATATTGCGTAGGCTGAGTCATTGGGCTTTCTCGCTATAATATATCGTAATACTTACGAGAAGTCGTTTTCTTAAATATGTATAATACAAATCTTTTGATTGCACAACGTCGTAACAATTGAAACATATGTGATGTCGATGAATAAAGATAAGGAGTAATAAAAAGGGCAGAAGCTAGTTATCGAACTCCTAAAGAAATAAAGATATATTAACGTTCATAGAGAATTGTATTTAACAAGTAAATAAAATTCTTTAGAGTATCAATTCTCCACCAACCTGATACATTCCATACTCATTTTCTTCGTGTACAATTACATCATCGTTGCTGGATAAAATGGAATCATGAGCTTTAGGACCACCTCTGGTCTTTGCACTACTTTCCTGTTTAGCTTTTGTTTCTGCTTTATCACTGGCTTTTACTGTGCTTTGAGACTCTGCTGCCGATACTTTGGGTGCTCTGACGCCTATTTAGAAAACGACAAATTTATTCCATTTAAACAGATCAAAATCAATTATATAATTATTTCTTATAATACTTTAATTAAACGATTAATCACTCTTAGTAACCAGAATTACCTAAACATACATAACATTTATCAATATTGGGACAATTGATGTTTAATTACAAATGTAATAATGCTCACTTTCTAATATTTCGATGTAAAAAAGTTCGAAATAGTATCAATTTTGAGACACCCCGGTCCTTGTTTAGTTCACTAACCCATGAAATATATGACTCTTAAAAATGACAAAAATGCGATGATCCTCCATGCTCATTACGTATTATAAAAGCTGTCGTTCTTACACATGTATTTGCATCGTATGATTCAACTGAATTCAACAATTTATCAGTGTTTTCTCGGAAACAGCAAAAAGTAAGACAAGCTTTCGCTGTAACTATGCATTTAAAAGTAGTGCAAATAATCAAAGAATTGTAATAGCAAGTGCTAAACTTGATAGAAGAATAATGCAGAAATCGGTGTTGTACAATGATCGTTAGAATAAACCTTAATTCTGAAATTTTATACATGCTTCTCAGATCAAACTACATACAATTTAATAAGCTATTATTTACGTTTCCATCCTGCAATATCTTCATCCTCTTCGATTTCCTCCTCCTCCTCTCCCTCATCTTCTTCGTCTTCTTCTTCATCTTCCAGTTCTTCTTCACTGTCCTGTGGTGTCGGCAATTTTCCATATTTCGCTTCAAGTTTAGCAATCAGTTCGGAATCATCAACATTATCGATTTCTTCATCTTCCTCCTCTTCTTCCTCCTCCTCTTCTTCCTCATCGTACTCCTCCGTCCCAGAAACTTGTTCGCCCTCCGATGTTTCTAATTCTTCGTCATCTTCCTCTTCGGATGAAATTACTTTAGATTGACCCCGAATAGAACTTACTTCTAGATACCAAAAAAAGTATACTGTCAACTACAACCCATGCATTTCAGTAGTAAAGGATGAAGAGCTCAGTGATACATGTGATATTAATCCAATTATAACACTCGATTCTGTTGAAATTGTAATTGATCTGCCAATAGAGCGATAGTATCATATTTAATACTGATTTTGATCTGTTACTCTTTATCTCACATGTAGCAATAATGTAAAGAACGTATCGATATTAATCGCACCTTCTACTGCTGGACTATGAGTAGACCGAATATTCTTCATTGGTGCTATTTCGCTTTTAACATTGTGTGCCCTTTCCACGAATGCTTTTTCAGGCATGCTAATTTCCTCTAATTTATTATACGTGGATCTTAATTCTTCATAGTTTTGCGTTTGCTTCTTAGTGCGTACTTTTTCTTCATCTTCACTGGACGTAATCACTTGCTTGATGTGAGCAGGTGGAACTATGGTATTGCGTCTTGATAAATCGGGCATTCCAGTGTCATCCGTCGTAGTGAAATCGACTGAAAAATTCAGGTTTGACCAGTAAGTAAGAATTTTTACAAGTTAACGAGAATGATGCAACAAAATCAGAAACAACATGCGGTGCCTTAAACTCAATCATTTGTATCAAACACCGACACAAATGCGAAATTGAATTTTCTCGGTATAGAAACATAAAGGACATACCGAAAATCTTTTATAGTGAAATAATTACTTACCTCCGAGAGCACAATTATTTGTAATTGTAACATTGCAAGATACGAAATAATTACAATGCATCATGCTTAGATGAAGAAAAGTCAGAAGTTCGAATTAATTAAATACAGAATTCTTCTTGCATTTACGCTGTTGCAATGGTGTTAACAGAATATGAAGTTACGTGAAACTATATCGGCCTACTGAGACTTACGACAAAGCACAACAGTAATGCGTTTTATGTGCGATTATTTATTTTATGCGGATAATGCAATCTTGAAGACAACACTATTTAAAAAGACAGAAATCGAAATAAGAACACGACGAAACGATTGAAAAAATTGTGTTCAATCAACTGTGTTATTCATGGCTGTGTTACACTCACACGAAGAGTCGTAACAAAATTTACCATTGTTCCATCGCCTAACGAGAACAAAATGCGCAGCAACAACGAGTGCAACACCAACTCCAAACTTCACTGCCACTGGAACCACCATATGTTATTTCTTACTGCTGCTTTCTTTTCATCCATGACAAAATACCATGGATACTGAATAATATAATAACTTTCTTTCATTATGTGATAACAACAAATTTAACAAATCTCTTATTTGTTAAAGAGTTGGTAACATAAGAGCATGGAGGATCCCTATCTTAAAGTCAATACGATATTGCAGCAACAGTATAAAATAGTTCGCCAAATTTTTCTATGTTTACAAGTTTAACTTACCACTGGCTGATTCTTCTTCGATTTCTTCTACTTCCGGCTCGGTGTCCATATCCTGGACATCTTCTTCGGGTTCTGCACCTTCAACCTAGAATGGAAATTTGAAATAAGATAGTTTGTTTCCTTTCTTCTTTGATATCGTGAACTTGAACAATTTATTTGAAACGTTAATAGTACGTATTTAATATAAAATCGCGGAAAGTAAAAGTTTTTGAACTAACACGATTAATTTATTGGATATACTTTAACACATTCAGTAGCCATTTACATAAAAGTATATTTTAAGCATGTTGCGATATAATTTAGCAACGATAGTGAATATTTGATCGAAGATATTGACCACATTCTGAGAGGATTTTATTTTACTGAAAAAACACGCAATGAATGTGTTAAAGAAAATTATAATACGTATTACGTGTAATACTAAACGAATCTTACTTCCTCCAAAGGTTCTACGCTGTCATCGTCAATTTCATTAACACCCGGAATACCTAAAAATTCCTCGGATACATCACCATCTTTCTGTTCTTCCGAGGCTTCGTCAGCTTCGGCACTAACGTCAAATTGGCTATCCCCTTCGTTATCATCTGTATTTGCATTTTCTTCTTCGCTGGCATCATTAAGTTCCACCAGTACGCCGGCATCGTCCAAGTTTGGTTGACTGTCATTTTCATCCTCCTCTGCATCATTCCCTTGTTCCGCTTCTTCTTCTTCTTCTGTCTGGTCATTTAACTCTCTGCTGGTATATTCTACCGGAATATACAGTATTTAGAGTTTATGATAACGGTCTTCACTAAGTTTCCCTTATTCTTTGTATCGATCATCATCAATTTACAATACCTTCTTCCCCTTGAGAACCTTGGTCTTCTTCTTCTTCTTCGGCCGATTCTTCGACACCCTCTCTTTCTTCCTCTTGATCATCATCTTCATTCATTCCTTCATCTCCCTCTTCACCCTCTTCTTCGTCTTGTTCTTCTTCCTCCTTAGAGACCTCAGTTTCTTCTTCTTCATCATCATGTTCATCTTCCTTTTCGTCTTCTCTACCATCCTCTTCGCCCTCTTCTTCGCCCTCTTCCTCGCCTTCCTCTATTTCCGTTTCTTCGCTACCTTCTATGTGTTCCTTTTCATCGTGAGGTTCTTCATCATGCGAAGGTGGTGAATCATCTACCCATCCGTCGAAAACGAAAGCCCAGCGCGAAGATTCCAACGGCGTGTCGACTGAAAACATGTAATATTTTTAAAATAAGTAGAAGAAAGAGAAGAAGCACGCCAAAGTTTCGTTACTTGTTATTATACTTTCGACTGTAACCGCTGTAATTATAGCGTCCAAGACAAAAAGTTCGTTGTAGGTTTTAACATTAGAACTATTGACGTTCAATCTTTTGTATTTAATTATATTAGATAAGTACTTTCAAAAAAGAGGAATCAAGATGTAAAATAGATGATCAGTTAACAGTTAGCCTACAGTGCCATTATTTAACCAAATATTATGTTCGTAGAAATAGTAGGAAAGCTAATGAACTATACACAACTGAAACTCCAAAACTAACTAATAAACAACGAAGAATACGCAAGACGAAATACAACGCGCTGGTAAAGGAGAGATGGAAGGATTAAGCAATTTATGTATTATAAGATACGCGTGAAATATCTACTGTACTTCTTTCTCCATACACTTGAGGAAATTTTCTAAGAAGAAGTAGGAACCCATCATTTTGATTACTTCGATAGTTCTATTCGTAAATCGTTAATCTTACAATATGTACAATACTCGTTAAAAAAATGATATCAAGATGGAGAATTCAAATTCGGGCACATTGTTTGAAGTATGTCGAACTTCATTCTCATCGTCATCACAGTATCAGAAAACTCTATTAGAAGAACGTAGAATTGCAAAATAAGAATTAATTTGAATTAGAAGAGGTTTGAATTAGTACATATAGTGCAAATCTATTATCTGGGCATTTACTTACCATCGGTAGTACCTCTGTGCTCAAAAATAATTATACCAACTAAGCCAACGAGGATTGCCAGTAAAACAAAAAATACGATTCGCGCACACCAGTGACCTCCTGTACTACTTTCTTTATAAATGTGAATTGTAACATTGTCCGTTGAACTCTCTGCAGGGTTGATTAACGTCGGCGGAGGTGTACCGGCGTCTTCATCATCTAAATATGACAAAGAAATTAATTACAATTAGAACGAAATTACGTAAATAACATTACGTTCGAATATATCATACACGCTGTACAATAGTTAATACTATTTGTAATTTCTTCTAAAATATTGAACATACTGCAATTAAAAATAAATTAACAAGGAGAAAAAATCAATTATATTTGTAACGAAATTGGATAAATGAGTCGTTTATTTTGAAAATGGCATAAGTCACTTTTTCGTAATGAAAAATGATGATTTTTCGATGACTGTACGAAATTACTTATACTGAGATAAATATAAGTGTCCAAGATAGCAAATGCAAGTAAATCTTCTCGAAAATTGGCATGAAATTGGTCAAACCGTGTTAAAACACAAACTCTTAAATAACTCGATTTAAAAAGAAAGTAACTTATGCCACTTTCAAAATGAACAGTTCAATTATCGTTATACATAAATATATATAACATAGAATATAATGAATAACAGGGCAAATTAAAGGGTAAATTAAATAATACAATATCGGCAAATATATAGAAAAAATTTAGAGAATTAAACCACCATGTACGAGCAAATAATTAAAAATTACAAAAAGAAGAGATAGAAGAAGAGAAGAAAATGTGCCGTGGTCACTTATACTGGTATTTCGTTAAGGGTTGAAATAAAATATCCTTCTTACATTTTTATAACAAAGAAACAAGCTTTATAATATTACTTCGAACAATTGAATTGCGCATTTTGTAGGTAATTATATAAATAAAATTGTCCTTTTACATAATTATTATAAAAAGAATATAAAAGAAAATATTACGAGAAACATGCATTTCTACGATAAGATCGGCCCCGCAAAAAGAAACATGGCAAATAAAGATAAAACAACGTTCAATGAATTTGCGATGAATGCATTTACGTCACAAATTTATTAATTTATTACATAATAATGTATATATAATCGTCATTTGTCACAGCTGTATAAACTAACCGTTGATATATATCCCCGAAAGTGTTAATTGTGTAAGGAGTTGCAATGAAAAAGAAACGACATTCCACCGTGATCGGATCTGCGTAACGGAATTTACTTTAATGGAAAAATCCTTCCCATTGTGTACGAGAAGAGACGTAATTTGTTATAAGCCAAAAATCTGCCGAATACATAGCAAAATTAATGAGAAATGCTTTTGGATCAGATAATACAGGTTAATCTATTTTTGAAAGCCAAAAGCTAGGCTACCCGAGCCTCTAAAACCCACATTTTCTAACTTGAGTAACATTGCCAAACTTTACTCGGTTAGATGAAAAACTTATATTTCATATTCCATTGAAAATCTTGCTTTTTCAATGTTCTTTTACGATGAACGTTCGAACTTATGATATGTCGGATGTAATTACAGTTATTTTACGACACAAAGCGTAAGCATTACATTAATGGCACGTACATTGATATTAAAATGTTTCTATTTTTTAATTGTAAAAAGTTATAAAATATTTATATACAATCAGTACAAAATACAGATATTTCGATACGCAAGATTTCGTAATTTACGTATTAAACGAAATTACATGTTACGTGTTTGTTTTACAATTATCCTTAACGTAACGTAAAAAGTTATTTGTTTATAACGCCTCGATAGAACGTTTAACGATTTCACGAGACGATCTACGAGATTGACATTGCAGCGATGAAATAATTAACGGGAATACTGACAATTACGTTAAAGTTTCTTAAGCAATCCGAGATTCGTGAAATTGAGAAAAGTTAAAATCGTGTATTCTATCCTTCAGCAACGAACAACCTCCGTAGATATTTTTGGAACTCCACGAAACGTCGTGAAGAGAACATTGTGTTATATACTTATTGTTTTCTTCCTCTAGTAATTCGCAAATTATTAGGGAATCGTGAGAAAAGTGGACGTAAAAAAGTCTGATCAGGTAGCATAGAATCGTATATTACGACGGGATTATACTGTCGGAAGTTAGGGAAAAGATTTGATACGTTAGTATCTGAAGAAAAGAATATCTCGCGTTAAGCAGTGCTACGTATTTCCGGGGTTAAAAATAAAGAAAACAAATGTCGCTAAAAATATCCCCTACACAAATATCGAAGTTACGAAAGTCTTATTAGAACTCTTTCTGATCCCACGTTTTACCTTTTTTACGTCTCTTCTCCTTTCGTTTCCTCGGCTGTACATCACCGGACATCCTTCAAACAAGAAGAGAACCCGTGCCTCCTCGAAACAGGCGATTACTACGAGGAATTTGAATTTTTGAAACGTCGAACGCCCGCCGCACTGTGTCCTACGAGAATTTGATTTGCAGACAACCCGACGAGTGCTGCCATAATACGAAAACCCCTAGCGTATTCGGCGAAGCAGTGTCATCGTTCCATTCGATATTCTCAGTGATTCTCAAGCTATTGTCATTGTCAGAGAAAACTTTAAATAGCTCTTTATAGAATCGTTAAAAATACAAGGTTGCTCGATATTTCATGATGGTTTATATGCTGGGTCGAGGAAAAATAAACGGTGTCATGATCAAGGAGTACTTCAATGAGATACTACTATAATTTGCCTTTAAGATAGATCTTTATGCTGCATAGCTTAAGAACCACTGGTTCAGAATATAATAGGAATTTCTTTACTGGTATTACGTTTGCGCGAAATTTCATATCGCCCATGCATCGAATAAATTAAATAATTTATTTTTTTTCCTTTACAGACTTATAGAATAATAAATTACAATATTTCTCGATTGTCTGTTAAGAACGGAATTCTATTCTTCGACTTACGATTAGCCGTTTTACTCAAATTCCAAAGACAAATCGGGAATTCGCATGAATTACATCAGAGGACACATTTTGTTTATTGCAGAAAAATATATGTACAATATTCGAATACACAGAGGGTGTATATATTACAGAGCGTACCTAATTTTAAATTGTCAATAAATAATTCGCGAAATATAATCCTCTGTAGATTTGAGAAAAACTTTTGGGTCCTCGGCGCATTTTAAGGCACAGTCTATACTAAAGTTCTTCTACAATATAACAATAGTAACTTGGTGAACACAACGAAAGAGTATACAAAAGTGTTATTAAATTAATTAATACAATAAAATTAATATAAATAATACCGCTCATAAGTAGAATTACCATTATTCGACTGCACTGAACTTCGAATAGAGAGAGAGGGAGAGGGAGAGAGAGAGAGAAACATAAACTATTATACAAAAACGTGTTCAATGCAGTCTCATAAAAGTTCTCAAGCAATTTTATCCCCGTGGTAATAACTTCTCTTACTTTCTACATTGTTTATAACACTCGTCTTTATCCACGGGGAAAAAATTCCATAACAGAACAATCTATTTTTGACATTCGTAGTAGAAGCATTTCTGTATAAATTTCTCCTTGTTACTTTACTATCGCCAACTAAACATAAAAATTACAGATAAGTTTGCGATTTGGAAATGCAATACAGAAATTTACATTGCCGCGATTAGGTAAGACAATAAAGTTTCGAAAGATTCGGAATCATAGATAATTCTAACGGTCCTTTCGGCAAACGTACAAACGATTCTAACACTGGAGCACAAGATGGCACTTAAATCAGAATTTTTCAAAACGATCACTGGCTCGATTAACATTTCATTATTCAGATGGACTCTTTGCATTTCTCGGTGCATCACAATCGCACGAAAAGATGGAAGAATCGCTTTGCGTATAGAACAATAATCACGCAAAACTGTTTCTTTTCGTATATTAATGCTCTGGTATGACTTATCGATTTACAATAATGTTAGTATCTATCGATTTTTATTGGACAGTGAGTTGAACATGTATAATAAACTTTATGCACATGAAGGCCTTGCATGGATATGTTAAGTTTTGCAACTACAACTTCGTTCTAATTGCAGTTCGATATTTAAATAATTCCGATCGTTAAAGATCGACCTGTGGATTCGCTTGATATTACATTACACCTTACAATCTAAATAAATGAAAAACTTCTAATGCATCCCTACTCTCAACGTGGAAATAGAGAATTCTGTACACTGTACATCTAAAATATGTATACTATATAATATTTGTAATAATTAAACAACCGTAAAGACAACTGTACACTTTCATCTTAATAATTGGCTTCGCTTATTACTTTAATTGCTACTGTATAAGTTTCTCTACTAAACTGGAGGGATTCTATTTATATGTATAGTATGGCTATTTTTTTCTATAATTGAAAGTACAATTTTGTTTTTAAAAACGCGTTATTAACGGTCGATGCGATTTGACGTCGCGAGAGGAATATATATTTTCGAGAATAACGGCCGCCGTGATTTCAGATCATGTTTTCCGTATTGCTGATTAATCCTTTGATAAATTTAATAAATTTATATATATTAGTAATTACAGACGTTACGAATTGTTCGTTTTTTTGTGAAGTTTTAAACGATATAATGCCAATTGTACGTGGACATTATGAATTTTTAAAGAATTAAGCGTTTCTTGCACTTAGTAACAAAGAAGATAAATCTGATCATAGTTTGATTAAATTATAGGACAATGACAATAATTCGTTAAATTAACATTAACATATTAAAAAGCAATATTAGATTAATGTTCATTGAAATGGAAATTCAAGTTGCCAAATAGTAATATCTATATGTGTACAATTATTACAAGGTATAATTTGATTTACCAATGTTAAAATTCGCATTAAATGCCGATTATTATAAATGAATTAAATTAATCATTTTAATTTAAAATAACTCCCGCGTTATATTCGATTAAAATATTTTTGTATTTATAATCAGCTTTATGAAAGCTGATTATATAAGACTATCACAGGAAGTGTATCGACGAATGATCCTTATGGTAATGAATAATTCTTAATTGCTCAACTTTCAAAAAAAAATGTTATACAACAAAGAGAATAAAATCAAAATATTATAATAATAAAATAAGATAGCAGTCTCATTTGTATTAATAAGATCTTCTATGTACTTCAAGTTTTGTCTGATAAATCGCAGATCTGATTATACATTTAAATATTTAACTTCTCAACGTTTTCAACGTTTTAAGTGTCGAGAAAAATTATAATCTATAATTAGACGATGTACAAACAATCTCTATATAACTCTTCTTATATACAGATATCAAGCTCAAAATATTACAAGACATAAATATAAATATACTTCGAGATTATTTTTATATATTAGCCTAAGCTAGATGATGATTTGCAGAATATTAAAAGTGCTTCGAAATATCAGTGAAAATATTTTTACAATTTTAAATGCAGCGAAAGATAGTAATTTAGTCTCGTAAATAATAAAAAAAATTGTTAACTAACAAAAAATATAATAAGAACGAAATTTTGAAAAAAAGTCTTTTACAGAAATGTTTCTCTGCATCCTATATTCGATCATTTCCAATATACGTTCGTATTTATTTAAGACGTTAAACTTAATCAGTGGCAAAAGTGTACTATAACATTTATTTTTTAAAGGTATTTTTTTCATAACGATTGCGATAAGGTATAAAAATAAACTTAAAAAACACGGCTGTAACAATATCTATGGTAGCACTATAGACGATAATTAAATTTGAAAAATTAGTGTTTTATCTGGACTTATGTGGATTCGATTAAACGTGAACTATCTTTCCGTCATTCCGATTCTATCGAAATTAGTTCAACCAGTTGCACATTTTGCCTGTAATAATAGAAGACTAACCAAACTAATTGATACTAACAAATATCATTATATTTTTTGGTTGTCTTTTATATGCATCTATAAAATAATGAAATAAGAAACGTTATGATTACTAAAAAAAAAAATCATACTTTCAGACAGACATCGCTGTTCTAGAAATAGATGGAATTATGTACGAAGGTAACAATAATTCAATTGAAGATATTCAATCAATCTAACTTTCCACAGGTGTATGGAAAGAATTACACTGATAAAATTCGTCAGCTTACACTGGTCACGACTCAACTTTCCAAAGAGTGGGATAATAAAGTGTGCAATTAATCGCGCAATCTGCATTATATTGATGCAGGTGCAATTCTAGTTTCTCAAAATGAAGTGAAAATAAATAAATAAATAAAAGAGATTTCTGTTGTGACAAGATACTATGTTCTATGCAGCATGGTAACGAACCGAAAAATATATTAAATCGCTTCCTGTAATACAGAAGACCTTATACGTGAAAACAGATTGTGCGTATATGACGATTAAAAAATTTATGTAATCCAGAAAAAGATTAATTCGATAAAAAGTCGTGCATGTATAAATAGAACAGACGACTCCTTACAAAAGGAGTCAACAGTGTATAAAAAAAGAAGTAGTTATATATAATCATAAAAAAATATAGCCTTGAATAGTCAAGTAGAACTTAAAGGCTATCCATTTCTTGGAATATAGCTAATGCAAACATGTGTGAAAAGTTTCCTAAAAAATTTCGTAGGAACGTATGACTTATACTTTTAGACCGTAAATGAATTACTGATTGCCATGCTCGTTCAACGAATTACAAGATACATCGGGTGCATTATCCCTTAGTCTCCTCGTCACTGTACATTCATCTAACACTCTAGTATTATCGTAATTACTCAACTTTCTTGATAACGTACCGGACATCGTCATTCCGTCTGTCGTTAATAAACTGGAACTATCCAGTCTTCTACTATTTTCCAAATTTTCATTTCCATTTCTTTCCGACTTATCAGATCTTAATGTATTATTTAAACTATGATCAAATTTTTTGAGATCATTTTGGATACTCTTAATAGTATCAGTATTATTCTCATACCTTCGTAACAAGTTATTTTCATTCTCATACCTACGGTTAATGGAGTTAGAATCTAGACACTTCCTGAACGTCTCGTCGTATCGTCGATCCTCTATTCGCCTAGAAAATCCAATTTCATAACAATGATCTGCTTCTATACACCGTTGGTTTAAACTGTCCGCTTCATAGGCACGTTTCGTTAATTGGCTGTCAAACCCAGCTCTAGCAGCTAAGTGGAGGTAGTTGTCATCACCAATAGGAGCTTGTCTAAAGTAGCAACATATTATTAAAAATACATGAAATATCTTAATGGAAGTATAATAATCCTCTTTTGCGTGAAATTTAAATTCTATCTCATCAAAGTATATAAATAAATTAACATCAAGATACCCACTTGCTTCCATATTTGGTGTCACGAGCCAGTCTTCTAAAATAGGCTCTGTGTTCATGTTGCAACGCATACGCAGCGTCTCTTAATGCGGTTAAAGTCTTAAAACAGGATGGTACGTCCTCTATAGGAGACGCTCCACCTGGTATAACGCACATATCACTAGCTCCATAAACAGCTTGGCATTCACATGCATTCATTAACGCTTCGAGTCTCGGCATATTTGTAAATATGAGAGAATGTATCCTTTGTAAATCCCTATCTGGATCTAGAACCATCCGTAAACCAGCTTCTATGCCCGGTGAAACTTCGCTGCATCCTGGAGCAATTTCGGATACTGCTCTACAACTGCAAAAGTTGATATTTAATATGCGAAAAATACAAGAGTTTTGAGTAATAATTTATTTGATAGCTCACCAAAGCCAATGACCATTAATGTATGCACTTGGGTGGTACTTTTCTAAACGATTACTATTCGTATGACATATTTTCGTTAAAATATCGATCCACTCTTTTTCTTCAACACAATTACCAGCTTGAACATATAATGCTCTTTGCGGTTGAACAATTTGAAACATATTTTTCATTTTAAAAGAATCTTCATGTAACCTTTCAACAGCTAAAATTTCTTCAAGAGATATTTTACATAAAGGTTCTTTGCCTGCAAATTAATACATTTTTTTTTCTTAAATTAATTTAAAACAATAGTATAAATAAATTGAAAACGTCTCATCTTTATATATTTACCTTTTGCTTTAGAATACGTCAAATCTTGTGTAGTAAGTCTAAAATATCTTTGCTTGAAATTTTTTCGTCCAAATCTTTTTCTACCTTGTGCCCTTTTAATCATTACTCTGAAATTAAATAATTGTTTCACATTTATATGGCTGTTAAAAGAAATATTGCAGTAACGTCGAAGCGGTATTGCTGAATATTATTACAAACCTCTTATCACAATCGGTAGTGTGCATAAAGAGAAAATATATTCTATTAAGAATATACAGAATTAATTGAATGTATCGTATATGAAACAAAGATTAAAATATTACTGCAGTTACTCGGGTTCTTAACATAATGAAATATCTTTTTCTACAAAAACGTTCCAAGTGGTAATGTTATACTATTGTAAAAGTCCATATAATTTTCTTTAAAAAGACTGCATCTCGATGTTTCAGTTACAAAAGATTGAAATATGAAACAAAATAAATAAGTTAAATATATTAACATATTTGACGAACATACCCTTCTTTTAATACCACTGGTTGTTCTTGTAAAACTGTTGGTCGTTGTTTTGCACCTCCACTACTACTACTGGTTGATATCAACTCCAAGAATTGTTTAACCGCTTGAATGTGTTTTTCCGTATAAAATTCTCTGTAAATGTGCTCTATGAATGATACAGGAAAGCGCTATTCCTCCATTAACTATATTAATTAATAATTAAATGTATTATTCTGAAACTTCAGTATTTGTACCTGTATACACATTCCATATATTCTTCTTTGCAAACACTACCCGCTCCGCCTCGACAACTTACTAAGTTTCCTAGACTTTGTATCGTTTTGGAAATTAATGTTAATGTCCTATTGGTTTGAGAATCCTACAATGAAAAATTTATAAAAATTACTATGATTACGATTTCTTTTTAGTACTCTAATATACAATAGTTCACTTACAATTTGCTCTGTAGTAATATCAAATAATCTTGGACCCAATATTGCAGGAGCAAAAAATCGCAGAAAAATAAATCCACTGATGACAGAGTATCTCACTTCTTTATTCTGAGGAAAATGTGTTGCTGCAAGTTCTCTTAAACACCAGAACATTTCACACATTAAAGGTGGACACCTTACACCTGATGTTGTAATTGCAGTAAACACCCTTTCAACGTATTCCTGATAATAAAACAAAATGTGTTATTATACTGCAATATAGAATATGAAAAGAATTCGTTCTACTACTACATACTTTTAGATTTGCTAAATTTGTTTGAATAGTATTTGCATCCTTTACTCTTGTTGGATCTATCTCACACGGTTTTCGCTCTAAGAAGACTTGTTCCATAGCTGGCCTAAGTGTACTGTGCAAGTAATGAAGACCTGCAAGTCTCATACCTTCGTCCATCATTTTGCTCACTAATGTGTTACCACGAAAAATTGTGGTTGGATCACTTAAAAAAAATGTATATCTCATATTATATAACATTGCACTAAAACTGACATAACATTTATACAGAAAAAAGAAACATTGATAGTATAAAAAATTCAATTACTCACGTTAATTTAGAAATTTCATGACTAGCTAGTGCTCGCATTACAGACACTAACTGTCCATGATGCACTAGTACTCTAACTAATGGTTGTGCAGCTTCCATTTTACTTGCAACAATTTCTCCCAAAATATAAACAGCAGATGATGTTATTGGTTGAATGTTAACACTTTTTAGTAATAAACTTCTAAGTCTATCATACATAGCAGATGGAAATACATGATCTGCTGTATAATGTACTTTTAATCTTAGAGATCCTAAACCGGGAAGTGTTCCAGGTGGTGTAGAGTTGCTTGATATTTTACTTGGGCGATGTTTAGCAGCTCTAGGCTGTAGAAAGTACCTAGGGATAATAAAAAGTAATTTTTAGCATATTTCATGTCCTTTAAATTAATAAATAGAATTACTATTATGGTATCAAGTAAAACATATGAAAAGTGATAAATGTTAAAGCAATCACTCAACAAATAAATGTAACTTACCATGCAGTTGTTGTGCTAGTTAGTGGTTTCTGTAAGCCTCTCAATGTTACCCGAACTTCACCAAGAAAAGCTGGCTGTTCTCCCATACCTGGAGATGCATGCCATAAACCAACTACTACTTCACCTACTTCTCCACCTTCGATGGAATAATGAGAGACATCTTTGTCTTTGGATTCTATTAGTTCTGGCTATGAAAAAATATTGAAAAACAAATAGTTAACTACATAGACTAAACACAGAAATGAAATAAATGTTTTACATAGATTTCTATATACCTCAAAAACAAATGTCTCATTAAAATATGGAGACACTGTTTTCTTTTTAACTTTTGTGCGTTTTGCTATTTGTTTGCCGTTACTGTAGATGACCGTAACAGTTGCAAATGGATCACAGCCACCATTTTTAATGGTTAATTCGCTACATTCTATTATTCTGTAAGAATAGTAACATTGTTCAGTTAACAACGATTTTTGCAAAGTTAGATCTAATATTCATTTCTGTTAGTACAGAAGAGAATTTATATTTGAAGAATTCATAAGACTTGTATATTTAAAGTGCTTTATTAAATATTCATATAAAACAAATATTTAAAGTATAACTACCTGACTGTAAGCTTAGGTTGAGTATGTCCAACTTGAGGTTGTAAAGCAAGCTCGAGATGTGCTTTACCTTGTACTTCAGAGTCAGCATCAACTGGTCTCAAAGGAAACCAATGCTCCTTATTATGATATGTTGCTAAGTCCTCTCTTTTTATTGCTACTTTACCCAAAATCTTATCTTGCTTTAAATGTCTGTCTCGATCATAAACATAAATACCGAGGTAACGAAATTTTCTGGGTACTTCAAATTGGAATTCCTCCCCAAAAAATGGGCTGCATAAGATAAAAAATGTTCCAATAATCTCTTTAAAAAAAAATTCTAATATTGCTTCTTAATGTAAAAATTTCTTAAGAACAAATAAAACTTACTTGAGAGTTCTTTCCATTGTTGTTGTTCTAAATATTTCCTCCTGGTCAAGAGACAGTGCACAATACACATCTCTTGCACCTGGAGAGCCATGACTTCTACTTTGTAGATTCTTTGCCTCACCTGCAAACAATTGTTTGACATTACAATCATCCAATGAAAATACATATTGAAGATCATTTAAAGGTACAGTTTTAAAACACTAAATAAATGTAATATAATTAGCAGCATAAGACTTATATAAAATATATATAAGACATTAATATTAAAAAATGTTACTAAGGAAAAATGATCTCTTTTTGTAACAAGTTTAGTAATGAGAAATATAATTCCTCATCAATTAATACAACTCAGAAGTATTATTATATATGTAAAATAAAAGGTCAAACTTTAGCACTGTTTTAAATAATAAAAAAGTCCATATATCAGTGAATATGAAAATATCTCATATATTAATATAGTCAATGTCCCATTAAAGATGTTGTAAGTTGCATTCATTAAATAACTTGAATGAAACCATTCACTGATGAGTCATTGATCATTAATAACAATTGATTACCTTGCTTTGATGATTATGAATGAATACTAACATTACATTCAACAGTCTTACTTTTTAATGGAACACAGTGACGATAATATATTTATTCAATTTTATAAAATTGGAAAAAATTTGTATTACAATTTTTTCAATAAAATGTAACTTTACAATGATTCAGTATCAAAACATTGATTATAGAAATTTCGTATCCTTTATATTTGATACAATTTTACATTTCGGTAATATAACCTTTGTGAAAGGAAACCATTATTTATTCCTGTCGATTGTTTTATGATACAAAAGGAAAGTATAATGAAAAACTTCCAATACAATAACCCGTGGCGAAAGTAAGGTTGATTTTATCAGAAAAAGTTCTGCTCGTACATCAATGTAATTAATTGCAGCTTGATTCTTATAGAGTAGTTTTCGCATTTCAGAATAATTGAAGGTACATTCTCCATCTCCTAATGAGTATGAAAAAACGATACGCGATTCCGTCCGTTTACTGAACCTTTTCGTTTACTGCGATCGCGTTGAAACATTTAATGTCATTGAAACGATTTTCAAGGAAATCGTGGAAAAATCGAGATAATAAAAGCAACGTGAAGTTGCGCCTGCTAATTTCCAACAAGTACAGTCAACACAATTTTATTCCAACAATCGAAAGGCACACACTCGCCGCACAGGGACAACGACGCGTGGGAGTCGAGAATGTACGTGTACGCGTGGATGATCACTCGGAAATTTGGGCGAAATGGCACAACACCACGATCACAACGCGTACACGTCGGTCACACAGAGGAAATTACGAATAGCCTCGAATATTGACGCGAGAAAAGGGCTAGCGATACTTTTCGTTTCGAAGATAGCAAAGGTGGATAGTCGTGGGAGTCAAATTAGGTGACATCCCGAGCGCACAGTAGCACGCATGCAAGAATGCATCGATGCTTTCGTAAAGCCGTGATTATTGAGATATCAGCACACCACTCGACACGCCCGAAACTCACGTCAATCGTTAAATCATATTTTCAACGACATTTCGTACCGATTTTAATCTTTAGCCTCTCTTCAACGCGAACTAGGCGCGTCTCCTCGGCCATGTTACCTCCATGACACTACTGAGTGACTACACGAACAGAACGCAGGCGGTTCGTTCATTCTGTGAATGGGTTCTAAATAGGGCCGTATTCATTCACCTGATCTCCCTGTTCTTGATTCTTGTAGATAACGATTTGGATATTTACAATTTGATTTTACGTACTTGTCAAACTTCACTTATTCCTTGCCTTATAGTATTGTCTCAGATTGATAGATCAATCCGTTGATCAATGAATATTGGCCGCTGTACAATACAGTCACAGGTAATAACGAACGTTTTGTAATGAATTTTACAACATTTAATATATACTAATTAAATGTCTTAATTCTAGTATTTTATGTACCTTGAAAAATGAGTGAACTATTTAAAAAGTAGCTGTAATGAAATAATTAATCACGGATAGGTACCAAAAAGGGAGTCATTGTAAGTATCTAGATTTCTTTAAATAATAATAATAAATGTGATCGATTAATAATTCCGATCGATAGTTTAATAATCTCCGTCCGACGAGATTGACACACAAAGCCTTTATTACTGACCGACATCGATATTAGTGACGTAATACGAGTTTATGCTCACCTTCCTCGATGATAAGGAGTATTGCTCAATGAAAGCTCGTGTATTTAAAGAATGTTCCGATAGCTTTGGCTCCCAAACTTTATTTATTCAGCGAAAACAAACGTACCGTATCTGGATTGCAAATACCCGGCACAACGTGTCGGACTAATCAAAATGAGAATTAAGAGAAATACAGGAACATTATAAATGAAAAATTATAACATAAAATTAAAAACTCAATTGCAGTATATCAAGCTAAAATAATAATCGTGCCGCATCGACATACCGTTTACGGCTGACAATTAAAACTAAAACTAAAAGAACAAACACACGCCTACGGCTGAATCTCCCTAATCATTATTATTACCGTAACAGCCGTAATTAATCAACCTAGAATCCAAACAGCGAATTACCTTAGTCGTACAAATTGCACGCGTTAGCTAGAAAGAATTACTCGCAGCATATACATTATAAAACGCCACTTTAATTCGCCACAGTGCAAACTGCAATTAGCACAATTATTTTCCAATACATACATCATCCACTTTTAGCGCGCCCATATTTCTAGTCATTTACAAATAATTACTGCATCTCCTCGTTAACCGATTCCATTCATCGTCAAAGCCCCACAAAATCGATACCTACATCCTCAATATTCCCAATCAATCCGCCCAACCAATAACTGTATTAACAGTAACATCGATCAACAAAATCTAACAATAGAGTTCGATACCATCCTGAAATAGAACCCTACGATCAATAACGATCTCCAGATCTGCAAAACGATCGGTCCAAATGCCGGTGGTGTACCGGCGCTTGGCTACAGGGTTGACATGTACCCGGTGTCCGGTATGTAAAAGCATTCTCCCGATGAGGCCGATATATACACGCACGCAGGGTTAAACCACCGCTGCCACGATCCCTTCCTCCTCTCCACGGAGCTCTTTCGGCTGGTGCCTGTATTCCGTTCTTATCTCGGTGTGTAAGTCCGTCTGCCCGTACACGAAGCAAGGAGAAACGGTGTGTTGGTGCGCGTTGGTTAACTACGCGCGTGCAAGTGGTGAGCCACTTCCTGATGGCGCAATGGCCCGCTTCCTCTCCTCTACGCTCCTCTTCGCTCTTCGCTCTTCGCGGAGCTCTACGAGCCGTACCGCCTGTTCCCCTTCCCTTCCTATCCTGCCCGGCCCTCTTCCCTTCGCTTCCCTTCCCTATTTCTTCGCGGCTTCTCGCCGCACCGGCCGCCACTATGAAATCCCAGTAACGTATCCAAGCAAAAAGTAGGTTCTTTATTGGAGATCTACAAAGTTTGCGAACTCGTGAAAAACTGATTTTCTTTGATTCTCATGCGCGATACGATAGTATTGTGAGTTGTTGGATAGAGCTTCAATGAGATGGTTCAATGAGCGGGTGTTTGTTTCTTGGAAATTTCTGTTATGTGTATTATAATGTGTTCGATTGGGAATTTGCTTGACATTAGATGTCCTTGGGGAAACTGGGCTGGAGGTTTGAAGAAAAGGAATTATAAGAATGAAGTCAGAGTTTGTATGTAAAAAGTAGGATTTTTGTTGAAGATCTGTAAGGCCCTATTGTTTTGCACTTGTCGAAAGTTTTCTTTTTCCTTTTTATGAGTATGATACTTATTACAATTTTGAAAATAGAATCCGGGATTTCTGAATAGTGAGCAGAATTTCACTTCTGAAAGCGTAGAAATTGTAAATCATGGAATACAATGAGACGAGGATACAAAAATTTCAGGACAATTTAGAAATGACAGGAAGACAGATTAGAGGGTTGGGGACACCTTTGCTTCGTGTACCTGCGGAAGTTCTGTTTCTTCTTCCTTTGTTTCCACTTGATGGCATCAAAGAACGTGACTGCACACGGTCGCTTTTAACGAGATACGTAACAGAAGGTTCGCGTATATTTTCACCATCCCTGAAACATAAATCACTATATTTAAATAAACTAATGTAAACTCTCGCATAGAGATGGTAATACAAGTGAAATACCAAAGTAAGAAACAGGCCGCAAATTAAAAGATCGTAGAGCGTCTAAGAAAGAAATATACTTTTGCGTGGTAGACTTGTGAAAATCTCATACCTTTCTCCTTTGTTTCATCGAAGAATAGCAAGCGCAAGGTTATCCTGCTACTCGCTGTTAACATTGAACGTGTTCCTCAAGATAGTCGACCTTTTCGTTAGTCGATAATTTGCGGCAATTTCTATATAATTTGCGACAATTTCTATACATAAACGTCGTTCGTTCTGCACTTAAATCGCGTTTAAACTTTGCACGAATGCGCAAATAGTAATAATATCGCTAAAGGAAATAAAAAAAGAAGAAAGAGCGTGGTATTGTAGGTAGGGAGGTAAAGGCTCGGACTCACAATTAGTGGGTCCAAGTTGAAATCTGCATCAGCCCTAGGCAATTTTTCCTGCATTATGGAAATATTTGCCCACTTGAAACAGTGGGACCTAGACAAAGTTACTGTAGCAATTATTGTGCTACGATAGAGGTAAGGAGATCAAAATTCGAACTCGCAATAAATAGCCCAAGCTTCAAATACCCCATCGCCGATGAGAAATTTTTCCTATATGCGATATGTATATTATAGCCTCGGTAGTTTGAAACCCACCTAAAACACTCGGTTCTAGACAAAATGACTAACAATTAGGGAAACTACGTTGGGGATAAGGAGATAAAGATTTGGACCGGCAATATGTTGACCCAGGTTCAAATGCCCCATCCTGTTTGAGAAATTGTTCCTATATAATATGGATATTATAGCCTCGATAGTGTGGGACCCATTTAAAACATTAGATTCTAGAAGAAATGATCAGTTAACGCAGTTAACGGTGATAAGATAGAAAAGGAAAAGAAGAAAAATGTTAATATAGTAATTTATCATCGCGTTATAACGATCTACCTTATGAAGATGACGTTATTCACGGTGTGCACTCCTTGATGATAATGACGTCCATATATAGGACCGGTAGAACACAGACACGTAAAACAATTTACGCTTTTGCGAAACTTTCACGGAATTTCTCACACGGACGCGCTCGTAAACGTTCCTCCCGTAGAGGAACAACAGCGGTGAGATCTAATGAGCACAAAAATCAAGTTGTCGGCCTCGGATAGAAAGGTAAATAAAACCTGAGACTTTTCGCCGACTTCACACGCGTTATCACGTGTTCCATGATTTCAACGTAAACAGACTTCGGGCTAAAGAAACTTGTATTATGTAATTGGAAATACGCAATTCGTAATAGTAAGTATTTCCTGACGACTTTTAATCTCGTCTATCGATGTTTTCCCAATCCTGAACTTGCAATTTGTACGAGGAGCTTGCCGAGTTTATTTCCGATGTTGAAGTATCAGACAGATCAGAATTAGAAATTTTAATGTCTGGGTTAGTTAACAAATAAGACCGTTTAATAAATAAGGCTGGAAGACTGATATGGAAAATACTGTACTTTTTGCTATAAATAATTGATAGAAAAATATTCGAAATTAACATTCTTCCTTTGTTTACGGATAAAAAATGATACGTTGTTCAACGATCGACATATTTTGACATCAAATCCGAGCACTACCGGACCTTCCTGTTTCGTAATCATTATCACCGGATATAAAGTTCTTAAGTAAATCCTCTCAACCTTATCCTTGCATATTTCACTTCCTTTTATGTGATAGCGAACGCTTTTACTACTAATTTAATGTTAACAGCGGAAAAGTGCTACATATTTATAATTGTATGTATGAATATTGTACAACATTCAATTGTAGGAAACATGCAGTTTACACTTGTAAAAGCAATTGCATACATAGAGTGTCGAGAAAATTGTACACCTTGCAAATAATAGCTTTTGATGCAATTTAAATTCTCGCTAAAAAACATTTCTTCTTCTTCTCGTTCAAAAAATGCTTCCTTTGACCCAAACCGATGTATCAAAACTTCAGAATATTGTAGAAATGTTTTAAACATTTCGGTAAATGCATCTGCTTTAAAATCTTACCAAGATATGTCCACGGTTAAATACAATATCTAAAACTGCTTTATTCCTAACAGACTATCATTGGCAAATAGTTAAAACTACCGTCATATTACAATTACAGAACACAACACTCACTGCTTCATTTCGAACAATCTCCGACCATAGTCGACCTAAAGAATAAAACAATAAAAAATTCCTTTTCCATCTCTAAATTCGATGAATGAAATGAAGCACACTTAACAGTGGATGTGTCAAGGCGATCGAAAAGATTCGTTCCAATTATTTTGTAAATATTTCAAAAATTTTTAACATTCTTTCCTTTCAACTTTTATATAAATTCTCCTAAAATTGCTAACATTCCTTCCTCTTTAATTTTCCCTACTTATCTTATAAAATCTAATCGATCAAACGAATAAAGTCTCCAGCCTCCTTCACAACCTCTCTTCCAACATATTTATTCGCTATCTTCAAATATATAATATTAATCAGCGATAAACGTAGTGCCAATTACACCGTACGATAAAACGCGTTTACAATGGCCCCTCGCTAAAGCGTTTCCACGGCCCGACCCGTGGCGAACTTTTATAGAAACGTTTATCTAAATCACTGTGAAATGTGGCAGTCAATGTGGAGCATTATCAGCGGTGGCCAATCGAAGTCTACTCGAGTGGCTGGTTACTATAATGCGCCGGCTCGATCGAGCGAGCGAGCAGGCGAGCGAGCGCGTGAATGGAACGGGTGGAGCGGCTAGAAGGAAAAAATATGAATGAAGTCGTGGTAGTGACGGTCGCGTACGGCTTACGTTTATCGCGCATGCGTCCCGACGTAACGCACGTAGCACGTGCATCGTTTCGTGCCATTCAGCGTGAACGTAAAGCTATGCAACGCGACAATCGGCGAAGGTGAGATCGATGCAACACGACGTACGATAGATCGGTGATATGTAACGCCGCGTCAGCTTTCTAGTACCTTGTGTTAGAAATAACGGGCCATGGGGAAAAAAAAGTGCCGAGCCATCGAGAAAATTCGGATTCCCCCCTTTTTTTTTTCTTGATCGATAAATGCCGACACGTAGCATTCGGGGGAAAAGGCATTCGCGTTGTTTCGGACACTCATCGTTGGATTTTGAGCTGCGTTGCTCTTTGTCGTGATGGATTTTGGGTCGAATTTATTTCGTGGAATTTCATGATGCGCAAGTGAGTCGTTGAATAACTTGAAGATTATTGGCAGGTGTTAAACGCAATGGAAACCTTTTGTTGCCTTTTAACGATGGTATCGACGAGGTTGTTGTTACATATTTTATGTCGAGATAATTTCCGATCGGAATTACTTCTTGCAGAGCCATGTATGTAATAAAAATTCCATGCCAACGGAAATGTAAATGGTAAGGCGAGGAAACATGTCCAGTCTCTAATGCGTTGGCTACAGTGTCATTCGCACTATCCGCTGTTTCTGTTGATTTCAAATAGTGGACAATTTTAAGTAAGGATTAAACAAATTAGTTTGACTATATTATGAAAATTCACGATGTAACAATGATTCGAAAACTATGAAAATACAATAAGTCAGTCTAACGAGAATAAATTGCTTTGAAATGGAAAATTGCAACTAATTTATTCTCATGAACAATCTTTTTTAGAAACGAACGAGAGTTCGTAGTTCTGTTAAAGAAAAGCCCATAATTATCCACGGTAGATGCACCGTTTTAGCCAACGAGCAATGAGAGACTCGCCGAGAAAGGTGGAACATGGAAAGTATTTCGCGTTACACTTTCTCAGTGACGTGCTAAACGCCTGAGATAATTTTACCGAGGCGTCCGTCTTGTGAAGTCTCTTTTCTCTATTTGTGTCTGCAGATAAGCATGATTCGGTAATAGACATAACAAAAGCACTATGAAATATTGATACCAGAGTAAACGTGATTCACGAATCTGACGTATTTTCTACAATAATCGCACGGAATAAAATAAAAATTCAGAAAACTATAAACTCCGTTTCAAGTATTACTTCTTAACATTATATCTATCAAGGTGGCCAAAATAAGGCGTTCGGAATTTTATTGTAAAAATTCTGGAAGTTTCTAACGCTGTTTCTTTTTCAACTATCCTTCTAAAAGATATTTCCCTTTCCCTTTTTATTTTTTAGCAGATAAAGGGAAAATAGAATTAAAGAGAAATAATGTTAAAGAGAAAAATCAGCCTCGCCTAATATAACCATATTCTCAACAATCCAACATTTTGATGCATTTATATTTTCCTTTCCCTTTTTATTATTTAGCAGATAAAGGGAAAATAGAATTAAAGAGAAATAATGTTAAAGAGAAAAATCAGCCTCCCTTAATATAACCATATTCTCAACAATCCAACATTTTGATGCATTTATAGGAAACTTAAACCTGCAAAGATGCAATGAATGCACATAATATAGAAAAATATAGAAGATATTCAAAAATCTATTCTTTTTGCCATTTTTAGTGAACAAAACAGTTTTCTTAATTTTGCTACAAAAAATTGCACTTTGCATAAACATTCGCATTCTACTCATTCCCTATAACAGTTTATAACTTACTAGTTCCTAACAATATCACATACAATTTCCAAAGATGATAACGTTTCAAGCTCGTTCGTACCATTTACAAGCTCCAATCTTAAGCTCGTAGCCATTGAACATACCTTCACGAGTAACATCAAATAGCGCATCCCCTTATATTCCGCACTTATCTACGATGTCAACAAAGATACCAAACTTCGACGACGTATCACTGACTCGTTAGCCATCACAGTATGCGTCCACGTTTATATTCACACATAAAATGCACGTGTACATGCTGTTCTCACTTTGTAAAATTCTATATTTCGACTCTAACAGCTATGGTAATTTTGATCATGACCTATTGGTTTAGATGTGCTTCAAAATACCAAAGCTGTGAGATATACAGGGTGGTCCACGTAACTTGTGCACCTCGAATAACTTTTAAAGTATGCGTTGCACGAAAGAATGTTATATACAAAGGTTACATGGTTTAAAAGGGTACACTATGTAGTGTGTTAATTTTTTTTATAGGTGGAGGCATTTCGGAGATTTGAAGGTCAATTTTGTTTTTTTAAATGGAATGATATGTTTTTTTATTCATCATGAAATAGTACGTTTCAAGACGAGTTCAATGACCTGTGACTAAAGCTCGTTCAAGGTCAAACTTGCTTGAATATTAAGTAACTATAATTCAAAGTATGTTGTGTTTGGTATCCTTTTAATCAGAAAACTCTCACAAATACGTCAGCAAGGGTTTAAAAAAAATCGAAAATGAAAACGGCCGATCCTGCCGATTTTTCTGAGTTGTGGCCTTAGCGGTTCGGAACCCACCTAAAACAGAAGGTTCTAGGGGTCATGGTGGCCGAGGAGGTGAAGATTTGAACTCGCAATCAGTTGGCCCGAATTCAAATGTCCCCTTACAGTGGAAAACTGTCCGAAATTATCATTTAATATGTCATGGCCACGGTGTTTCAGAATCACATAGAATATTGGGTCCTTGGAGCTATGATGATCGAAGCGGTGAAGATTTAAACTCGCAATCAGTAGGCCTCAATTCAAATCTCGCATTGCCAATAGAAAACATTCCTTTATCATTTAATATATCATAGCCTCGGTGGTCTAGAACTTACCTAAAACATTGCATCCTAGGGGGTATGGTGGGTGAGGCGGTAATGATTTGGACTCACAATTAGTAGCATCGAGTTTAAATCCTTCCCTGTCACCACTGGGAAATTTGTCCACAATTATCATTTAATATATTATAGCCTCGGTGGTTTATAACCCATCTAAAAGAGTAGAACCTAACCGAAATGACAATGACAATTGAACCCAAAAAAATATAAAACAGAATGACAATTTCCCAGTAGTGACGGTAATTTGAAGTCAGACCCATTAATTGAGATTTCGGGCTTGCATGTTCACCGTAGCGCTACATCTGTGAAATTCCGTTTGGTATTCGTATCAGAGATGCATAAGTAAATACACAGAAGCGTGCCGAAGGAAACCGAGCTGAAGGTGTACAGTGTGCCTCTGAAAAAGAGAACGGAAGTAAGGAACTGGGATCCAGGGCAAAGAGTCGAAAGGAGCCCGGAATTCCTTCTGTAATTTTCAAGCGAGAACCGGTAGCGCACTTTATGTATGGACGTAGTAAACGAGATAACAGATTCGTGTGTGGATGACGGTACTGCATGCTCACGAACCCCGTACGACAAAGTAGTTCGCACGTGGCTACAGCCATTGTATCGCTACAAAAGAACATTATCCGGAAAGTTATATACCTTAGCGCAGTATACGCGTGTGTGGGTCCATATGTATGCATAGTTTGCTGCTGTAATGCTTAAAAATCTGGCAATGCCTATGTAGACAGGATAAAATTCCTTTGGGAGGAAGTTGAATATAAGTTTCCAAGATATAAGTTAATGCGAAGGATAATTGTTACTTAGCCCTATTGTAATAGTACAACGGAACTATACAAATCCCGGCAGGCAGGTGATGAGATTTGTCCCTAAATGTCTTTCGTGGTATCCATAGGTTGTGGTGAACGCAAAATTCGTTATTAGCGATGATAATTACAGCTACAAAAATACCATAAAATTACAAACTTCTGTCAATGTAATCCAAATACAAATTCTGTAAATCTCAAATTTATGACTAAATATAGAGACGAAATTTGTTTAACTTAACGCTAGCTCTACCGTCGATTAATCCGATGTACTTAAACATATCAAATAAATACGTTAAAAGAAAAGAAGAAAAGAAAATACGTTTAAAGAAAAGAAGAAAAGAAAAAACGACCGGTTTTTACTTTCTTTGAAAAATTCCGACAGTTTTTGACGCTGCTACTCCTTATTTTTCTATTCCTACCCTGTTAAAGGTAATAAGTAGTATATTGTTTACTTTTCCACCTTCGTTCATTTACTTTTAACATATTTAATTATAATGTCTAAATATACTGGATTAATGTCAGTAGATCTAATGTTAATCTCATAGACTCTAGAAGATAACCGTAGCAAAATTTAAAAAGACCCAACATCAGAAATTTCCCGAGAATCTACAAAAAATTCAGAACATATCATTGCGACCACCTTTCCAATCCAATGCCAACACTAGAACAACCAGTGTTATATTTATTATATTTAAACATACTGAATAAGAACTTTGGAAAAAGAGAAATTAAGTGATTTAACACTAGAACTACCGGCGGTAAATCTGTTATATTTAAATATATTAAATACGTACTTTGAAAAAGGGGGAATTCAGAGGTGGAAAAGATGATAGATTCGGTAATTTATGTTTTATGAGATGGACGTAGAATATCTATTCTACGACTCTCCTATAATCTTGGAGAATTTTTGGAAAAAATTGCGCACCAGTCATTTTGACTGGTTTGGTAGTTCTAGTGTTAAGTAATTCAAGTTTTATAAGGTAGACGTGGAATATTTGCTTCATGGCTCCCCTATCAATTCGGGGAATTTTAATAAAAAATGCGCAACCAGTAAACTACTTTGGTAGTTTTAGTGTTAAAATACTCATCTAGAAACAACACATCTTGTTCGCTAAAATCACAAAATACTAAGCTCAATTCAACAGCAACGTAAAACGATGTAAGCAGAGGAAGAAACGAAGGAACTCTTTGTCGCATGCATTTGTCCGGTTTCGTCATAAAGATTCATGATAGCCGTGCGTCATACTATCGTCCTCGTATTCGGGGAAAGGATTCTACTCCTCTTCCTCTCCGATTCTGTCCCCCCGCACTTGGACGACCTTCCTGACTTCGCCCCACGTCAACATCCCGCGGCTAACGGGGTTCCGGATGTGGCCTGATCTCTATTCCCGGTTTTGTTCGACGGTTAAATTCTAAATATAAAGCGACGTATGCACACGCGCGAGCACGCCTCTGTTACAGTTAACACGTATTTCTACACACTTGCATAAAAGTAGTAGACCACCCGACATAATGCTTGGCTTGGCGCTACCGCCACCGGAAGTTGTTCCGTCAATTCAAGCTAATTTTTCCGCTTACCTGTACACATGCATGTACTCACCCCGAAGCGGAAACGATATTCCGAGACCGTGTGGGACGTCTGCATTGTAAACTAGGTACGTGCGAATAGCATGAAAACGTCGTACAGTTTAAAAGAGCGTCCATCAACGAAATCTTAACGATTCGAGGTGTCGGATTTTTACTATTCCGCCATCGAGCTGGAGCTATTGATATCCGAGGGTTCGAATAACGTCAGGATCCTGCTGGCTAGAATTGGATGCTGTGGATGTCTTCTGGGATACGTAAAAATTGACAAAACATTAGAAAAGGGAAGCAATAGTTATTGGTTTTAGTATTAGGAAACGTGTTGTTATTTATTTTGGGAGAAAGATATTTGTAGGTATCAATTCTTTTAGCATTTACATGGTCCAACTGTATGGAGAACTTGGATACTTACTTCGGGTTTAATTATATCATGAACGGGAAGAAGTTTTTCTTTTATTAAAAAAAAAATAGTATCCATTCTACTTTGATTAGATATCCGAAGATTCAATTTTAGTTTAATGAAATATCTGAAGCTTCATTATCTAGTATGTATTCTGTCTCGTTGAAGTCGGATATGTAATTATCGAAACACTTGTATTCCCAAACGGGATATCTGTAGAAAAACTGAGTAAAAGAAAACCTTCGAGGTATTATCTTTCAAATTAAAATGCAATTGAAATGCATACCGCAACGATAACATTGCTTAATCCGATTGTGCCAATTGGAAATGCGACAGGTTTATTAATCTCACAATATGTTGATTTTCGATAGAAATCTTTTAAAATACTGGTCGAACTAAAAGGATTATGCATTCACAGTGTATATCTCAGGGATTGGGAAACTCTGATTTAATGTTTGCACTTATTAGCCTTCGGTTACTGCACCGCATGTGTAATTCTGTGCGCAGTAGCGTAGAACGCACGACTCCAAAAATAGTGGTATTTATGCAAACAATGGTATACGATCAGCTGAAAAATTGATCCAGCCAGATATTTCAACAAAAATGCTTACGCATAAAGTAGAGATTTCTATCTGTATATGAATTTAACACTGCAATATTTGATCTACAAAATTATGAAAGGCATACCAATGAAATAATTTATACACATTAAATTCATTTAATACAAATTGAATGAAGTTTCTCAAATTACGACTATTTTTATTTAGAAAAATTGTTGAAATTACAGTCTTGCTGTAACACAAAACGTTCGTGTCATTGTTATTTTGTATTTGAGCCGTTTATTTTGTAAGTGTTATAATTCACCTTTTTCTTAAATTGGCATATTTAGGGCTTGTAATTTAACATGTAAAAAAAAATAGATGCCAATTCTTGAGAAGACTTACTTAGACTTGTTATTTTTGATACTTATATTTTTACAGTATAAATAATTTTGTATAGTCATTAAAAACCACCATTTTTCATTACGGTAAAGGGATTTATGCCACTTTCAAAATAAACGGTTCAGATGTATCTATGTATATAGATATGTAGTTTAATTGTTTTTTTATCGATAAATGAAAAAGTTCGCATATGGTAGAACGCCATCATTATATTGTAGCTTATTGTATTTGGCTAATAAATTTTGTCATATGTGCTTTAGTTAATCAGTGAAAAGTATATTAATTTTATCTAATTAATATATTTACGTATTTAATATCTCAATTTCTTTCATTGTACACTTGCCCAATATCATTTTAAAATTGGAAGGATTTAATTGAAGTAGTTTTACCATAAAATTTACAACATCTTCCTCCACAGATCAATGATGTTTAACGTATTCTTAACAGTGTTTCCTGTTTCATGTTTTCACACTTTGGGAACATATGTGAATGTTTCTTCCTTTTCATGCTTCGCCGGTACCTTATTAAATGCACTAATTGCAATTAGCAATGGGAAATTAAACATATTTATGTGTTTAACCCGTTATTTCATACGCTAGAAATGTAACATTCGATCCGGGACGACGCGTCGTTCTGAAATCGGTGCACCACGATAACGTGACACGCCCAGTATCTTCATGGTAGAAATATATTAAAAATATAAGGATTTTCAAAATAATAAGTAATTATTATTATAATAACTATCTTCCAAATAATAAGTATTAGATACACAAAATACAATCTTTATTATGAATTAAAGACACTGAGAAGTTATCATAATTTCTTAAACGACACTGTAGAATGTTACGTCATGGTGTCATTTATTTATGTTAGAATCCAATATCAAATTATATTTTGCTTTTACTTTTAACACTAATTGTGCAATGCGCACTTAAATGACTGATTCAATGGAGTATGTAATCTTTTATATTATTAAACTTTGAGGCTGCTGTTTGCGTTATTTCCTATATTAAATTGACAATCTCCTGCATCTATTTCGAAAAAAATATTATCACTACGTGATAACTATTGAAGCAAGAATTATCATTTGAAATTAAATTAAATTAATTAAAACAGCTAGTGAAGTTAAGTTCAGATACATATTTTGACAAAAATAAATGACGTATCGTAGAGACAATATATTGTAAAATTCGTAAGTAAGATCTATTTAGACTTTTCAGTCTTTTCACAGATATCAGCGCTTCAGTGTTTTGTATTTCATACAATTCGAGTATACGGACGGCTTTATAATGGCAGTATCATTAAGGAAAGAATTAGTTTGAACCATAGACACAATAGGAAATGGAGTCAGACTTCCCAAGCAGGGAATCGTCAGGGGAGGAAGCCTATCCGTCCGTAGGGGCTCACACAAAACCCTATTCAACGAATAAGTAAATGGAAAAGAAATACGGACCGTAATTGAATTATAATTTACTTCCGTCAATATTATGTAATTTAATTGTGTTCACACCGTAACGCTCTGCTTCCGGAAGCTGCATATAAAAACTGTATAATTCTTTCTTACTTAAAAATTATAAATTGTAATCCTTCCCTGACAATGTTATTCTATTTATTTTAATAAATTTGATTTTTGCACATATGTGTATGAAATTCTTCCGTATGAATTACTTCAGAAAATGTATAAGTTTTGATTTTGTATGCTTGATATTTTCAAAAAAAGTCCCTCTGTTTACGTTGTTCTTCTATAAGTCTGCATTAATTGTGTATCGTCGATAGCCTAATAAGATCTACAGATTAAAATAAATCCATCGACTTCATCAACCTCAATTATTTGAAATTGTGCCGAATTATAAAGTAAAGTTTTATTGTTGTCTAAATCTATCAATAAGTCAGATCGACGTCCGATCTCTCCTAATGCTCTAATAGCTATGTTATTTTTTTCTACAGATTTTAATAAGATTTTCATCACAAGTTCTCCTACATAACACCCACATTATTGTAAGGAAATTGTCTCACAATATATCATTATCATTGCAGTTACAACTTGCTTACAATCTGCAATCCACTTACAACTATTACGTAAAGCGAAAAGAAATATCGTTCTTTACAATGTCTGATGAGATACTTCAGGTATGATTCATTATGAATTATTAAAACTTGGTCAGTCTATTACAGCGTAGTCTAATGTGCGCAATTAGAAGGAATAAATCTTATATATTACATTTTTGTAATGAAATTCATTCACAATGTAAAGAAAAACATTTTTTTCGGTTTACCTAGTATAATATATTGCTTTCACACAGTAAACAAAATATTTTCAAAATACGCGCATTATCCCTATAACGTCCACGTTACTTCACGACAAAAACGATCATAAATAAAATTTTAATCAAGAAATTATGAAAAATAAACATATATTACAAATTTGTCGACCGCTAACGAATGAATTGTCGTTTTAAAGGTCAATGCTCATAGACCGACAGTATATTAACCGGCAATTACAAATGACAATGAAATAAAAGTACTCTGCTTTGAAACAACTAAAATCAGAATGACACTAAAATAACTAAGTACTTCTAATTTCAATTTTAAATTCATAGAGTTTTACAAGTGGATACATGTACTATTTCGCGATATCCAAAAAAGTAAGGCATAGATAAAGTGTTGACACGTTCAATACTATGAAGTTTACCGGTGACCGGCGCTACAGAGTTCACTGAAATGTCATATAACTTTTAAACTGTGATATCAACGAATTTCGTAATATATTCAAAATTTAATTATTGCCGTTAAAACAGCAAAGTACTGTCAAACAAATAACTATTTTTACCTTCGATGTTTCTATTCTACGAAGATGTGATTCTAACAGAAAAAGTTTCAGTACGATAGCAATGATCAATCCAGCAAGATACGGTTGGCATTCAACGTGTTAAGATAAATCATTGATAATTTAAAGAAATGCAATCCTGCATAATTGATTAAACTTTCCTGAAAATTACAAACCAGTGATCTTACTCTGTTTAAAATAGTTCAACCGTTAAATATACACATGAGTGCCTACTAGCTAGTTACGCGAACCACGCAACAGGTGCGAACGCGCGTGTAACGATGCTCTTACGCATTGAGCTATGATCCAGTTATACTCGCATATTCCCCTACACGAGTTAATTGTGTATTGTCAATTTTGATTCGAACTAATTATCACTCCTGCCTCTTGCCCTTCTGCCATTTCTCATAATCTCCCTCCTAGCTCATCTGTCAGGTAAGAAGAAATAATAATTATAGCAAGCCAGCTTTTCCAGCGGTTGGAAAACAATGGACTGAAAGGATTGTCCCACTTACGCAATTCTCAGATGTTCACGCAGCTCGCGCGTACACTACGCACGGTTATTTCTTTGTCTTTGCTTCCAGGAGTCCGCGACGTTCGAAATCTCACAGTTTCTCCGTTTTGTAATATTCTCTCGTTATCATAAGCATCGACGTTGAGAAACCTTGCGTTGCTTTTCCGAGAAAAATCATCAATTACGAGCAAACCCTTGGCGTGGGAATACTCGCTCTTCCCTATCTTGTCTTCGTCGGAGGGAATGCTCTTTTTCTTTTCTCTCGACCAGTAGTATATTCGAGTGCGTTGCTTTCTTGCGAATTTCTATCATTTCTATGTTAAAAGTCGATGTATGTGGATGTGCTTGAAAGCACTAATATTCTTAGGCTTAAGCACTGAAAAATGAAGTAACCATTTTTTATATATGTACGAATGGATAATATTATTAGAATATTATAGATTACTGTTTAAGAAAAGGAATAATTTTCGACAGATTAAATAAATCAAGATCTTTCGTTTAAAGGGAAAAATGAAGTATTCGTGTGCAATTCACTTAAAACTTTTGAAAGATAAACTTTATAATCGAAGTTAAATTAGTCAAATTAGTTTTTTAAAAAAAAAAGATAAGTAGAATACTGTACTTTTGAACTTAGAACGCAAGTGTCGACATCTTCTGTATGATTGCTGAACTATAGAAAAATTATTGTATCATATGTAGTGCTCTATTGAATACAAGTTTGATAACAATTGCAATTTGTATGTGATAAAGTTACATAGATGAAATAACTGTAGGCTTGATAAGCAATACATATTTTGGCTACGATTTCACAATCTTTTGAGCTTTTTTAACATTTTAGTAGCAACAGAGTATCGTGTTACCAAATTGTATTCAAATATAGCTTTAATTCCGACCTATAGAAGCGCTGGTAGTAAAGTTTAGAAGTAAGGTATAGAAGTGCTATACCTCGTCTGTGATGTTACGTGAATGTTCCAGAATGTTCGTCGGTAGATTCTAAACCTTACCACCAGCGCTTCTATAGGTCGGAATTAAAACTATATTTGAATACAATTTCATTTCTGGACGAGATAAAAGTTGCACCCAAAAAGTCAAGGTTTTTGGTTATTTATCTCTCTATTTACGAACATACAGAATTTATTGTTATTTACAAATAATTGTTAATAGACACTTGTCAGTGTCTGAGCTGTTATTAATGCAGTTTATAGTCGAGATCCCATAGGATCCTCTTGCCTGGGATATAGGCTGTACCAGGCGGTACCAGGAGGTACTACATCCCCCACAAGATCAACCCTAATGGCTGAAGTGGGCTGAAGTAGACTGAAGTAGACTGAAGTAGACTAGAAAGTCCTGGGGCAGTGCAGCGTTGAACGCTCTCTTGTGGTATGCTACCGTATATTATTTTCTTATAGATTCCCTTTGGTACTAGGAACTATTATTCTTATCATTGTTGCGTGGCCCCTTAGGGATTTTCTTAAAAGCGTGGGTTACCACCCGTGGAAAGTAGGAACTCCCCAGTGATGAAGGATTCTTTGATTTCAAACGTGTTTTAATCAGAAAGTAAAATACAACAGCTCTTGTAACAGCTATTTGGTATATCTTCACTCCTGGCAACTCGAGATCAATAATAATTCTAATAATTTGTACAACCTTTGTTTCCAGTCATGGTAACGCGCGTACAATTTGCTTTTGCCGCGTTTACAAATTACGGTCTCTTAGGGGTGCATTCGGGGAGTCGCTATTCGCACTATCTGGCGCTACAGACTGTTCGCAGAGCTCGAAAGTAGCGCAATCAAACACTACCGTGACGTCACTACTTATGGTGTGTGACGTCATGACTGAACGCAACCAACGCTATTTCTTCCGAGGTAGTGTGACAGTTGCGTAGCGTTTGCGTATTGCGTGAACAGCACCGAATAGCACCACACGCTGTAAGTTGTTTGTTTCAGCATGGAAAATTCGAATTAGCAAAGCTCTCAGGTCGATAATGAATCATATGGTAGACGTAATGGAAATATTATAGAAATCATGAAGAAATATAAAATGTATATTACAGTTAACGTGGTCCTAAAGTTTAGTAAAAAACAAAAAAAAACGAATGAAGTTTCCGTGGTTATTTTAAATCCGAAAGTGTCTTACGAAATTTTTGGAACAATCGAGGAATTTATTTTATACGAATAATTCACGTGTAATTCCGGAGCATATTAATATTTTTTTAAGGCATTACACTCTTTTAATCCTCTCTAATCACGTAAACGACACATCATGATCTATAATTTATTTACTATGTTATAAAAATAATAAATGTATTTAGGAAATTTAATTTCGTTTTAGTTTTATGAATTGCTCGATAATTTCACTGAATCATATGGCAAGAAAATTTAATCGCGAAAGCACCAATATCGAAACCCCCACACAAAACGATGATGATCGCTGCTAACGCTACGCTGTAGAACGTTCACGGAGCTTGCTATCGCCATCACGCTATTGGCTCCGCGAACGCCGTTGGTAGTGTTTGCGTTTACAGCGTTCGTAGCGACTCCCCGAACGCACCCTAGTTGGTTCATGAAATTCATACAATGTGGCGCTAATTTCATTTTAATAAAAGGTAGGAAATTACAACAGTGTGATACACATCATAATGGCTTTACGGATTTATTCCTATAGATCAGGGGTAATCAACCTTTTTATACCTACCGCTCATTTTTGTATCTTATTTGGTAATAAAATTGTCTAGTCACCTGTAGCACCCAAGCTGTACGCTTCAATAGTTCCCTAGATAGCAACTAGAAATACTTTTAATATTGCTTTAAGACAAAACGAGCGCGCCCTTTTTACTTTCCCCGTTTTTCCCCTCAGTCAGTCTGATGTGAGTGATGTTCTTAACAAGGCTTGTAAAAAGTGTATATACGTAAAAATATATAAGTAAAGATAACAATGCGTCTTCGTCCATTTCCTTAACGGTAACGATAAGTCTCTCCCACTTAATACCGGAGTGGCCGCGACACGCCCACTGATTCTGCAGTAACTTAATTTAGTGCAATTATAAAATATTCGTCATTTCAGAGTGAAGGTTCAATAAAAATATGTAGTTAAATTAATGTTTTTATTTAAAGGCGAAATAAACTCAACACGAGGGGTGGCCGCTAGTCAAAACAGAAAATAGCTTCGGTAACGAACAAAATCCCTATCGCCTACTATAAAAGCTTGAATCGCCCAATACTGGGTGATAAGGACCAGGTTGACTACCCCTGATATAGTTCATTTTCAAATGTGGTGTTAAAATTGTTTTCTAAAAATATTTAATGTACTTTTAATTGATCTAGTAATGTTATTTAATGTTACCTTTCTGAATGACTGAGATTATACAGTAAAACAGGGACATGCAATATAACCCTCAAAAACTCGGTGACTTTGTTTCAATGTTCGTTATATTGATAACGGTCGGGAAGACGGAGGTGCCAGCAGAAACCACCAGAATAAAATACCAAAGAAGAAACGTAAAAACTTAAGGAATCCCGCGTCTATAGATTAATTTCCACGTGTAATATGTATCAGTCTATTTTAGTGCCCGCCAGTTCTCGCAATGGCATACAATGCGATTGAAATGTTGCTGCCAACGAATAGAATATTGCAAGAAATTGTTAAAATTCAAGCTGTTCAAAATTTGAAAGTTACAGTGAACAGTGCAGTAAAATCAGGAGCAATTGTTGGTGCAGCAACAATACTTTCGGGTATCCTTGCAGGACCACGAGGAGTTGCAATTGGTATTTATTTTCTAATTTAAAGCTGGTCATTTTATAAGTTTGTGATATATATACAACTTATATCATAAGAAAGTACCAGTTCAATTATATGCATAATAATTATATTATCAGAACAAAAATATGTATTTCAGGAGGTGTAATGAGTAGCATATTGACAAGTTATTTCACACAGGGTACATACAGATCTGCTCCAGACATTCTCATAAATGATACTACTCCAGCGCAAAGAGAACAGCTTGCTGCTACCCTACGGGAATACTTTCGCACCATTCCATTAGCTAATATTCGTGATATGGTAATAGCTCTTCAAAGTAATGAAATTGTAATGCAAACAGTAATGCAGATATTGATGGCATTTTTAACTTCTGCAATGGGACTAAGTGTAGTAGAAGCATAATTTTTTTGCAATATTATTATGTAAGGCAAAACAATTGTTTCCCATACATTATAATGAAAATGTTATACAATTTTTTTATTAATTTCCCATTAAGAAACTGTGGCGAATTGCAATGTTAAACATGAAATAAACTAATTATTATACAGTAAATATAAGATAATCTGTGTTTTCATATATTCATTGAATGGAAACATTAAGAGAAAAAAATACGCAGACAAAAACATGGCGATTGTAAAACGTCTAAACCACCATGACCTTTTACACTGTAGGTGGTTTTGATGTGTGTATGTAGCAAACTCTTTGTAAACTGTACAATTCTTATATTCTTGTAATTCATAACGTTATTTATTTTTTAATAATATATATAAGTTTTGCCAAGGTCATTATACATTTAATAATAATTACAACTGATAGTTAACAGTTTCTACGTCCTGAACCATAAAGATATTTTGTTTGAATTCCTTGAGTCTGACAGCATACAGTAGGTGTCAGAACTCGTTGTTTCATGGCAGCTCCTGTTGCAATAGGTCTAAACACATTAATCGTACTTCTTAATATTTTAAAAAGTTCCAGTTCAAGAATTATCTATCAGACATTTACATTTAAAAGTTTATTTCTAACATTAATATATTTTCATTCTATTAATTATCCTTTCCTTTGATAGTCTTAAAAATGACAAATATTTTAAATTGTGTAAAAGTTACATTATTAATTTTTCATATACCGTACAAAATAACTTATGCAGAAGAACATGTTGTCTTTGTAGAACTAATGTTTTTTGTATCCTTACTCTTTTTTTTTTTTCATTACGTTCAGGTGATTTTTTTGATGACATTGTATTACTATTCAATATATTGTATATGTGAGTAAAAAGGTAAACGATTAATAAAAGTTATGTATGATGTTACATGATGACAAAAATAAAATATAATGACAAAATAAAGGACCGGGACAGTCATCGGTGACTGATGCAGCATTTAACGTGTTTAAAAAACATTTCGAAAATGTCTATACTGCTTTGTCGTAACCTTTCTTTTTAAATGAGGAAATCTTATTACATTTATGTAATTATAGAACATATATAATTAAGGGATGCTGTTGACTGTAACTAGACATATAGTGGTACTGGTGGTACGATTAGAGCAGCTGGGAGTTGTAAACACACCAAAACACACAATAGTAAAGTAATGCATACTATAGAGAGTAATCATACCTACATAACTTTCCGAAGACGCCGCCAGGAATCGCGACGCGGCCACTGATTCTGCAGTAACTTAATTAGTGCAATTATAAAATATTCGTCTGTTGCGTATCACACTATTGTAAATCCCTACCTTATCATTAAAATGAAAGCAGCGCCACATATTATGTATTTTATGAACCAACAAGGGGACCGTAAGTTGAACGCGGTAAAAAACAAATTGTACGCGCGTTACTATGACGGGAAACAAAAAGTTGTAAAATAATTATAATTAATATTGATCTCGAGTTGCCAGGAGTGGAAATATACTATAAAGCTGTTCTAAGAAATTGTACTTTATTTCCTGATTTAAAACGTTACAAAAGAAGAATCCCTCATTATTTGTGGAGAGTTCTTACTTTCCACGGGAAGTAACCCACCCTCTTTAAAGAAAATCCCTAAAGGGCCACGCAACAAATTTGGTGACAGCGGTGGGATATCCCAAAAAGAGAGGGTCATCGAAGAATTTCTGAGGGTTCGAGGTGAGGTGCGAACTCTTCCTTCTGGGTTTTCGCACGGTTTCCCCAGGAGCGAGGGTGAATATCGAAGAGAGTGGTAACAGCGGCCGTGCAAGCTATCCTGTTGACCACACGCACACTCGCCACACCGTCACTTCGAGAACATCGGATTATCAAATCATCGGACCACCAGATCGTCAAATCCCCATACCACGGACCATCGGATCATCGGATCGTCAGACCATCGGATCGTCGGATCATCGGAGCGTCGGAGCATCGGAGCATCGGAGCATCGGAGCATCGAAGCAGCAGATCGTCGGATCATCGGACCACGGAACATCAGCTCATCAGACCACGAATCATCAGATCATCGGAACAGCGGATCATCAAACTATTTTAAAAATGCCTCCATATAGAACAGGTTTTGAAAAAAGTAGACGTATCCGTAAATATAAAATGACAAATTTTGAAGTAGAGGATATATCAGATTCGCGATCCGAACCATTAATTGCTCGCGCCAAACCAGGACAATAAACTTTAATTTGCATACTGCAAGAATTGGGCAATTGCCAGTAGTAATTTTACCTCATGAAGTTTTTCCTAAAAGATCGATTTCTTTCTTGGTCGATTCTGGATGTCAGATTAATTTATTAAAAAGGGAAGGAATTCCGGAAGGTATATCTGTAAACAAAGAAGTTATTTGTAGGCTTAGTGGAATAGAAGCTGGGTCAATATTAACATTAGGAGAAATTATTATTCTGATACGTAATGTTGAAGTTAGGTTTCAAATAATAGATGATGATTTTCAAATTAAACAAACAGGAATATTGGGAATACCGTTTCTGGAAAGTCAAGAAATAACCTTAAATTTTCATGATAATTTACCTAACATTTTTCAAATTGGAGATGATGAAATTCCATTAGAACGCGTTTCTTCAGTTATTTTGCCTCCTAGGGCTAAAGTATTAATTACTATTCCGGTAAAAAATTCTTCGCCTCATAGTGGCTACATTAGGAAATTGGATACTCCTCTTGGAACTTTTATTGGAGAAGTCTTAGTTACACAGGAGAAAGGTCTGGTTAAAACTTTTGGTATTAATATTACTACAGAACCAGTGTCACTTAAAATACCTGAAATTGAATTAGAAGAATTTCAAGTTAAATGTCCATCTTCACCTTCAGCAGGAAATGAAAATCCAAATTTATGTAATGCACAATCGGATACTCAAAGATCTATACGATTTACCCAATTAATAAAGTCACTTCAATTAGATCATCTTAATGAAATGGAGAAAACAAATCTTTTAGAAATAATAAATGAATTCTCATTCCAATTCTACTTACCAACTGATAAATTAAGTTTTACTAATTCAGCATCTCACATTATAAATACCATTGATGAACTTCCAATCAAAACCAAACAATACAGATTTCCACAAATACATAAGGATGAAATTCAGAAACAGGTCGATTCTCTTCTTAAGAATAATATTATACATGAATCAATTTCTCCGTATAACTCTCCAGTTTGGATAGTGCCAAAGAAGTCTGACGATTCAGGAAAACCCCGTTGGAGAATGGTAATTGATTATAGGAAATTGAATGAAAAAACCATAAATGATGCTTACCCTCTTCCAAATATAACAGAAATCCTAGATCAATTAGGAGGTGCAAAGTATTTTAGTACTCTGGATTTAGCTTCTGGGTTTCATCAAATTCCTGTACATCCACATTCGCAACCTAAAACTGCTTTTTCCACACCTAGGGGTCATTTTGAATTTAGCCGAATGCCTTTTGGATTAAAGAATGCACCTGCAACCTTTCAACGCTGCATGGACTTGATTCTTTCTGGTTTGCAGGGTATTGATTTATTTGTCTACATGGATGATATTGTGATTTATGCCAGTTCCTTAAAAGATCATTCCCAAAAGCTAACAACTCTTTTAAGACGACTACAAAATGCTGGACTTACATTACAGCCTGAGAAATGTCATTTTCTTCGGAAAGAGTTGGTTTATTTGGGTCACTATATTACAGTGGACGGAGTTAAACCCGATCCAGGAAAAATTAAGGTTGTTAACGAATTTCCAATTCCTATAAATAAAAAAAATGTGAAACAATTTTTAGGGTTGGTAGGATATTATAGACGTTTTATTCGGGATATGGCTAAAATTGCAAAACCACTTACTCAGCTTTTGAAAAACGACATACATTTTATTTGGGACACAAAGGCACAAACTGCTTTTGAAACATTGCGGGATATCATATCTTCAGAACCATTACTTCAATTTCCTGACTTTTCACAAGGTTTTCTGGTAACTACAGATGCATCAAACTATGCTCTTGGTGCTGTTTTAAGTCAAGGTACCATTGGAAAAGATCTTCCAGTAGCTTATGCATCCCGAACTCTTAATCAGACTGAGATACATTACTCAACAATAGAGAAAGAAATGTTAGCAATTATTTTCGCTGTTCAGCATTTCCGGCCATATTTGTACGGTCAACGTTTTACATTGGTCACAGATCATCGTCCTCTTATTTGGCTGCACAATACCAAAGATCCAACATCAAAACTTATGAGATGGCGCATCAAACTCAATGAATATGATTATGAAATTGTTTATAAACCTGGAAAAGTTAATTCTAATGCTGATGCATTATCTAGGAATCCAATCAAACAAATTACAGTGTCTGACACCACTTCTGAAGCATTATCATCTTCACCTTCATTTTCATCTTCTTGTCCAAGTTCGAAGCGTCCTCAAAGGGTGATTGCTGCCGGCAGCGATTTACCAGTTGTGGATTCTGTAGTGAATGAGGATACTCATTTAGATAAAAAGATAGCATCAGTTTTTACTATGTATTGCCAAATTGAAACTTCTAATAAGGAAAAGGAAACTAATTCCGTAAGTGTTGAGGAAAAAGTAGACTTTAGTGGAGGGAATTCGGATCGAGTAAACACTGTGAACCTACCTCTACTCGGTAAACAAAATTGGTCAAAGGTGATTCCCCTGGAACCCTTCCGTTAGAGGAAAGTGGATCAGTTGGTCCAAGTCCTGGCTCTGTCTGGTTTCCATTTTTAACCTATACCCAGAGATGTGCACAAGATTCTTCTACTCTTTCTAATGGCTATTGGACATTCAGTTGTCCTGGTGCCGGTCTTTCCTTTGGCTATTGGACATTCAGTTGTCCTGGTGCCGGTCTTTCCTTTGGCTATTGGACATTCAGTTGTCCTGGTGCCGGTCTTTCCTTTGGCTATTGGACATTCAGTTGTCCTGGTGCCGGTCTTTCCTTTGGCTATTGGACATTCAGTTGTCCTGGTGCCGGTCTTTCCTTTGGCTATTGGACATTCAGTTGTCCTGGTGCCGGTTTCTCTTCTACTCTTTCTAATGGCTATTGGACATTCAGTTGTCCTGGTGCCGGTTCTTCTGCTCTTTCTAATGATCATTGTGCACGGGATACGATCCGAACTCCTAATCAAAATATAATTGTCAATAAACCCAATGTTAAAATCATGGCTACTGATGCTAGCGTTGAAAATTCAAACACCTCTCATTCATCAAAACCTACCTTTTTACAAACAAAAGATCATATTTACATGCGTCAAGATAATTTGATCCATTTTTTTACTTTAGATCATGAAATAGTCTCCAATGTGAGTAAAGAATTGTTAATTCGAAACAAAATTCCAACAGATATGATGCAACAGTATAATTTTGATGTTGGTGATACAATGATTTTTCCCGGTATGAAACATTCCATTTTTCATTTATTTTTTAAACGTACTCATAATGTTAGACCATTTCTCAAGGATATTGCCTCTTGTTTTTCTACTTTGAAAGAATTAATGGATGCTCTTAAAATAAAGTCCATCAGTATTTCTCAGAATGGAAATAATTTAGACCCCATTGAATGGGAAGTGATTAGAAATCTTCTCGGAAAAGTATTAAATTCTTCGGAATATATTGTTACCATTTGTACAGGCAAAATTATTATTCCAGATGAAACTAGGAGATTAGACATCATAAAGGAATATCATGAATCTGTAATAGGGGGCCATCAGGGTATAACAAAAATTTATAAGAGAATAAGATCAGATTTTTACTGGCCAAGAATGAGGAAAGAAATTGTAAATTTTGTTAGAACGTGCCATCAGTGTCAAAAAAATAAAATGCTTTCGGCAAAAACTAAACAACCAATGAAAATAACAGACACCCCAGAAAAGGCTTTTGATAAAGTGCAACTAGATATTGTGGGACCATTATCTATAACAAAAAAAGGAAACAGATATTTATTAACCATCCAGGATAATTTAACAAAGTATTCTGATGCAATACCTTTGACTGCAATAGATTCTGTAACAGTTGCTACTGCATTCGCAGAAAATTTTATAAGTAGATTTGGCTGTCCTCGATCTATACATACTGATCAGGGTAGGAATTTTACAAGTAAAATTCTTCAAAATTTTTGTAGGATATTTAAAATTCAAAGAATTAATTCCACAGCTTTCCATCCGCAATCTTTAGGTTCATTAGAACGAGCCCATAGGGTCTTTATAGATTATTTGAAACATTACTGTACCGAAACAGACTGGGATGATTGGATTAGATTCGCCATTTTTTCGTATAACACCTCAGTGCATGAATCTACTGGGTTTAGTCCCCATGAATTGATTTTTGGTACAAAAGCGAATATACCTTCCAGTTTTCCGCAAGATGATAATTCACGAACATTCTCAGACTATTTTGATAACTTATTTAACAAAATTATTAACCTTCAGACAACAGCTGCACAAAATTTAATAAAAGCTAAACAAAAAAGTAAATTGCTGTACGATAAGAACATAAACCCTCGTAATTTTCACAAAGATGACTTTGTATATTTGCTGAAGGAACCACAGACATCCAAATTTGATCAGGAATGGCTAGGACCACACAAAATTGTTAACGTGTTTAGTGACCGAACAGTCGAAATTGAAAAGAATGTAAACAAAAGTAAAATAGTTCACGCAAACAAATTAAAATTAGCACACATTAGACTTAATGAATAAATTTTCGCATTGATTATCACTACGGAACAATAACACCCTAAATTACGGATAGTTAGAAATATTTACAGCACAGCAAAGAAGATGCTTTCTTCGAACCATCTTCTTTGTTAATAAGGGGGGAGGTGTTGCGTATCACACTATTGTAAATCCCTACCTTATCATTAAAATGAAAGCAGCGCCACATATTATGTATTTTATGAACCAACAAGGGGACCGTAAGTTGAACGCGGTAAAAAACAAATTGTACGCGCGTTACTATGACGGGAAACAAAAAGTTGTAAAATAATTATAATTAATATTGATCTCGAGTTGCCAGGAGTGGAAATATACTATAAAGCTGTTCTAAGAAATTGTACTTTATTTCCTGATTTAAAACGTTACAAAAGAAGAATCCCTCATTATTTGTGGAGAGTTCTTACTTTCCACGGGAAGTAACCCACCCTCTTTAAAGAAAATCCCTAAAGGGCCACGCAACACGTCATTTCAGAGTGAAGGCAGTAGCGACACCAAATTACAAGAACGTTTCATGCATACGTCTACTATGCCTACTATGTATGCATGATTCAAGAGAGAAAAGTACAATTTAGGCTAGAGTCATGAATTAATGGTTTATACGTTTATGCCGGAGCGTGTAATCCGTCCAAGCTTAAATGGGAGTAGCCAGAACAAAGTTTCGAGAAATGTTTCCTGTTTGAAGGAGGCGATAGTATCGACCGAGTCACAGAATTTAGTTTTCGTAAGAGGAGTTAGAGCGCGATAGTGGCCACAGAATTTAGCGCGTTCTATTTAAAAAATTGAAATGTGACCCGCTTAATTCCCCCACGGTCGATTTAATTTTGAGACTTTCGACTTAAATATATTATTTAATTTCGCTTTCCAATAAATCGACTGAAAATGGTTAGGTCACCGTTGCATCAGGCCACACACGTTGAATGTGGCCAGTAAGACTTAAATTTCACGTAAAACCATATAATGGAAGATTTGTGGCGGTCTCAACTGTCATACATAAACATTAAAAAAGGGAGATGGTGGAGAGATATGTGGAAACTTGGAGATCTTTAGGAATTCGCAGCCAATTAGCCCGTTATTGCTTTCAATGAGTGAGACAAAAACAATCATGAAATAAAAGTTGTCGAGTTACTGCGAGCAACAACGACCCGGGTCCCACCACGTGGAGGTTGCTGCGACTGAGGACCCAAAAAATGTGGCCATCCATCCGCCATCGCATTTTGTCTTTCGCGTGAAACATTTTCCCATCATTTTTACAGGTTTAAACGACGGAATGAACGGGAAAATGTGCCAGGCGAAATTTCTTGCTCTACTTTTCTTTCACTGTCCATCTCGCAATGGGAGAGATAGATATCCGACCGTGATGCGTCCAGCATCCGAGACTTAAGGACTAGCACACAACATTCATTCCACACATTCTGATACTTAATTCTAGATTTATAATCTAAATAACGGCGATCTTAACCCATAACCCACCACGATCTGAACCTCCCCTCCCGTATTTCAGTCTGACCATCGATATGGGAGCAGTTTTTGTACACTTTTGCACACAGAAAAGCGATCTGTATGCTCGTACAAATACTGGTGCCATAAAGTCTTCGGTCTAATACCCTGAAATATTATTTGTGATCGTGGATATTTAAATATTCCCTCCTCGTTTTTCTTCTTCTTTCTTCAGCTAGCAGACTTGAAAATCTTCAGTGATGATTTTATTTCCCCCTAAAATTATCCAGTTGTGATATAAATATGTTCCCCATCCGGAAACCCTGCCTGAGTAAGAATTCTAACGATCGTTTTCTCCTCAAGAGAAGGTATAAACCCAGTAATAGTCTGCCTAATTAAAAGATAAGATTTCTTTCAAGAATACTGCCTGCCTATCTGTAAACCAGAAAGCAAACCTCTTGACGAGAACACGTGAAATGTATTCTGCTCGACGCAGAATGGAAAGAAACTTCGTATTAATAGAAGGATGAAGGAAATCAGAGGACAATTTTCCCATAAATCAGACTTCGAGGAAAAGACATAGGAGAAGTGATAGTTTCGTCGAAAAACCAAACACAAAGAAACCATTAACAAAGGAAAATGGAAAACGGAATAACGAACAAGATCTCAGAAATAATATATGGAAAGCTGGTACACAATTTACAAGACAAAATGCCGGGGACAAATATTCGTAGATCAGCCTTCGGGTTCGTTGGATCGATGTATTTCCTGTAACAAAAGCTCATTGGTCAGTAAAATTAAATTACACCGTGGGTTCCTCCAACGTCTCTAGACGTCTGTCTCCCTTAATTTCCATGTGTATGGCTTACTTCATTACCGTTAAATGCCCAAGATTGTACTTTATATTTAATAAAAAGGCGGCGTCAATTTCCGTGACCATTGGCAGTCGTACAAAATATCATTTATCAAAATCTAAAATATCTATAAATGCACTTCTGCAATCTGCAACAGACTCTCATTAATTTTGCCGACAAAAGGAAAATACATAAAAAAAGAAAGAAGAGATGCATGCGCAAACAAAGTTTAGCGACTGACGACTTAAAGAAGCTTAATTGAATTGATAGGTATATATATATTTCTGAATGCAAGATAAAAAAAATATGACACGCGAAATAAAAATCGCCTAATGTAAACATTGGGAAACTGTGTTGTGTTAAATATATTAATAACAGTGAGGACGATAATCAGCAGTATGTAGCTGCAATATCCAATATATGTAAAAAAATAGTAAGCAGCCGTTCAGCACGCGATAAATGATAAAAAAAAACACTGATGATTTTTGTAAAAGTTTCCGCAATATTCAAAAACATATTTTGCAGCAATGCATCTATTCATAAACGCTTGATTTTCATGAAATAACAATGGGTATAATAAAAAACAAGGGATGGGGGGGGGGTGTCTTGGGTGGGGTACATACAAAAATCATATAGCGAGAAAGAACCCGCGAAGTTACTCCGAGCATCTATTAATTTACTCGATGTTTTATTGCGAACAAAATCCCGTGCAGTTTTTTCGTGTGCTATTCAATCGCAACGCTACTTTGACGAATCCGCGAGAAAAATTCCGAGCAGTCACTTTGGGTGCTATTATGTCACGCAACTGTAATTAATCGAATTCGCGAGCAAATCGCGAGGATGAATTGTCGCAACACCAATTCGCGGAAGAAGGGAGCGGACATTGAAGCCGCTCATGGAGGAGTCGTCGTTTTGCGACTCCAGGGCACCATGTCCGGTACCACCTTCGGTACCAGCTTGTCGCATGCTACTCAGTTATTCGCAACTTTAATTCACCGAGTACCGAGCAAGGAAAAACCCGTTTGTAAATTTTCTTCGCAACGCTAATATCGCGAAAAGCTAAGAAGAGATGATTCCTGAAAAGCCCTAATTTCAGCAAACGCCCGCGCACCAGTTTGAGGTGCTCTTTACTTCGCAAAGCTACTTTACAATGTCCTGATACGAGCAAAAACCGTGCACCCGTCTTTGGTGCTTCTTCTGATTTCGCAACTCTACTTTAACGATTCGTTATTGCAACAAACTCCCGCGCATCCATTTGGAATGCGATATATCTCGCAACTCTACGTTTCACAAACCTAATGCGTGACAAACCCGTGCATCGATTTCTGATGCTGCTTCTTTTTTCGCAACGCTACTATATAATTAAATTGACACAACTCCCGATGACCCTTGTCAAGGGCAAGCAGTTTCGAAACTCTACGTTACTAAAGATCCTAAATCGAGGAAAATCACGGGCACAAAGTGTGCACTTGGTCTCGCAAAGCTACTTTGGCGCATCTAATAAAAAAATTCAACGCGCTTATTCCTGTTCGCAACGCTAATTTCGCGTGTGCTAATACGAACAAAATCGCGACTGCAGCAGCGAATCCCTCGTTGGGCGGGGAAATATCAAACCCACCAAATACCTAACTACTACTACTACAGAGTAACAACTACATGCACTAAGCGAGCACAGTGACAACATGTAAAGAAAAAATAATGGCGCCCCATTCTAGAATCCGAGGATTCGAGAAAGGTCAGCCATTCGGTGCGACCCCTTCTTGCGACAGTTTGTCGGGGCCTCTTCGGCGGTTGCCTCTTCTCTTTTCGGGCTCCTGCCCCAGGAACGTTGCTCGAATATCTCGCCAGAGTGTCGAGACAATTTTCAGCTTCCCCGAGGAGCTTTCGCGGCGAAACAACGCGAGCGAAACGCAGACGAGCAGCGATTTTAGAAATTGCCGCCCGTGCATACGCCACTGCTCGCGATGCCTCCAATTTGAGCATGATATTCGAGCAAGCTGAAAGTAAAAACTAAAGCTAACAATCGCGACCGAACGAGATCCGGATCCGTTCGAACACGATTAATCCCAGGGGCAGACGCGTCACCCTACTCGCGCGCGATTGTGATAGCCTCACCTCCTGGCCCTGCCTGCTTATCTTAGAAAAATTCAAACACACTGTCGAGATGGTATGCTACCTACCTACCTATCACCTATATTTCAAATGGCAAATCGCGACTCAAGCATGACAATATATTCACTCATCGATCATCATTCAAGAGCCCGGGCGCAGGGGCCTACACTAGAGAGCCACCCCGGGGCGACTCCGACACCCGAACTCCGTACTCAACTTTCACGCTCTAAGGTTACGTACCATTTCCTGAAATCGACTGAACAAGCAAAGCAGACATTGCGTAATATGTAAAGTTAATCTATCGTCCACGTCGCGTACAAGGGAACCGTAATATCTTGGACCTATGGAAGGTCGTGCGAGATAAATGGAAATATTTTTAAGTAAAACGGTAACGCATATGGTATGTCTTTTTCATCCATGTGACTTCAGATTCTACGTGATTTCAATATCAAATACCATATGCGCCAACTTATTCACCATGCGGTGAAATCGATTATAAATTATAACCACGGAGGTTCCTTTCAATAGAATGGATTCGGATTCGAGCAAGTACGAACGGCAAATTGTCGTTCATTTCTAAGAGTTTGAAATGCGACGCAAGATCCACGGCCTAGCCACAAACACACAAACGTGGAAATTACGTCGTGCACGACTCGCTTTGACGTTGTTAGTCGCTAAAAATGATTAGTTCTACGAGCTAATGCCCTTCTCGCCGCCCGGACTCATCGGCGTAGCACCTGGGCATGCCGATATGTCCGAGCTGAAAAGCGAGCACGAGCAAATGTCAACTCACCGTTTGTGCTGAAAATCCTGAGCTCGAAAAATGATTAATTAGTGACATCTAACGATCTATTATTCTTTCTCAAAAATATTGCTTCATTAAAATCAGATATTGATCAATATTGAAAGTTAACTGTTAATTTAAGCAAAGACTCTAGTATGAATATTTATAATATCTCCAAAGATCAAATACTTTACGTTACATTGAATATCATAGTGAAGTTTATATTGAATATTATAATGAACTTTATATTGAAAATATTTATATTGAATTGGCAGACTAAGGGCATGCAATGTCCTCGGGAGATTCCGTCATCGAAGTAAATGGATTAAAGGATATTTAAAGGACTGTACAAGTTGTTACTTCGATTCTAGAACCTGCCCGTCGCGAAGTGTCTTCTTGCGCATTTTACATGGCAAAATTCTACGGTTCTCGAGACCAACGGAAACGGAAAAAAGTCGGGAAGCAGCACGTAATTGTGCATTACAATTCTCATTGCGCGATACGAGCAAATATAATAGAAAATACGAAGTCGGATGGGTGATCCGTCTTCAGAATCTACGCGCGCAAAGTTAATTTCGCGCAATTAATTCGCGACTCGAGCGTATCGTTTTCGTACATTTATTCTGTACGCAATCGCGACGCACAAGAAGGCCTAGCCTGAGCTAATAAACATCCTAAATATGCAATTCTTCATGAGTAGGATACTATCTATCGGACCCATGGTCACAGTGCTCGCAAAAAGAAATTATACAACCAGTCGCCCATGCCGATTCGGACCAATCGTCCTACGGCATGAATCGGGGTTCCGGAGGAATCTAAGTGCATGCGACTCACCGATCGCAGAAATTAATGAACGGGATGACCTTCCGGGTCAGCTATGCGCCGCACAGAGCTCCACGGTCGCCTCGGTAAGATACTCTGTAAAAGGGGGAAAAATTCGCGTTAAAATACGATCAGCCTAACGTAATCGTTGGGAAAAAATGCAGAGATCATGCATTTTAAAGAAATCAACTTACGAAATAAAATTGGTAGTTCCGGTGGTGGTACATCTGCCAACTGGAATTTCACCGACTCTACCACCGTGACGAAAAATAAAATAAAAAAAAAAACGCGGCCGTTTCCCTGATAGTCGGCGAAAAGAGTGAATCTACTTTCTTCGCGATGAGATGTTGCAACGAGAGCCACGACGCTCTGGAATAAATGCCCTATCTCTTTAAATTCGATGCAAACACTGACTTTACATTCGCGGTGAAATTCAGGGGCAACGGAGCCTTCTAATAATCTTTAATGATAAACTTTAAGGTTAAGTCAGAGACAGGTGCTCTGTAAAGATAAAACAGGTACAGATAATACGTAGCAAACACTGTCTCTAAGACCGCATTGCGCGCGGCCACTAGTTGCTGAAAACAAAAGTGAGGCAGAGGGGTGAGGGGGTGGAGGGATGGCAGAAGGCCAAAAAGGAAAAGAACAACAAATTTCTAATCCTTGCTGTCACTCAACAGTCAAACGTCTCTGTTCAAGATATTTTGCATCTAAAGATACGACAAATTGAAGAAATAATACTCACGAAGTCCGAAATAGTGAAACATGTATTATAGCAGCGTCCCGGTTGGCGGGAGAGAAACGGCACGAGCAACATTTTTCCTCCTATTGTCTTAAAAACAGAAGGAATCAACGATTCGGCATCATATTCGGGCGCGCAAACACCAATGGCTAAGTCGGAATAGAATTCGTGCAGAATTTCTGAATATTTCTTACCGAAAAATTAATCGAATGTAGGAGCACCAGATTTCGCAGACGAACGCGGCAAACTTTCCAAGATGTCGGACGCTCTGCCTCTACGCGGAGCACTGTGTGCGCGGACGCCTTCTGCGCAGACGCCATGACAGCAGTGGGTAAAATAGGAATTGAGAGCAAGGGAAGGAAATCCGAACCGTCATACAATGAAATTTTCTAATTATGCGCTAATTTTACTTGCGTATCGTTAGACACGATGACAGATCTGCGATAGTTCGAATTGGAATGTTAAGAACTGCTCGTACTACGAGCCAATGTATGAAATAGCACTCACGTATTCCGAAATATTTGTCCGTGAAAAGCAGCAGAGTCTCGAGCAGCAAGGGAGGAAGACCTCGATTCACATTTTTCGTCCTATTGTCGGAAAAAAAGAAGATATCCACGATACAGTATTCTATTTGGACGCGCAAACACCAATAATTTGCTTAAACTAGAATTCGGGCACGGTTGTTGAAAATTTCTCACCGAAAAAAGAATCAGACGTAGGAGCACACGTTTTGACCGCCAAACAAGCGAAATAGTCGACAACGACCGTGACGCCACTACTTCGGCAGAGCGCCACGAAGCAGCGCGCTGCAGTGGCGGAACATTCAAACGATCGTAAAATACTCTCTGCCAGCTGTATTTGAATTCTACCTGTTGAATATTAAATCTAATTAAAGATTTCTGGTCGTTTTAAACATAATATTAGAGATGGAGGATGGTGGAAAGGTATCTGGAAACTTCCAGATTTTTGGGGATTCGCAGCTAATTAGCCCGTTATTGCTTTCAATGCGAGAAAAATAAAATTAAATAAAAGTTTTCGAGTCATTGCGAGCAACAACGACCCGGGTCCCACCACGTGGAGGTTGCTGCGATCAGGGACCCAAAAAAATGGCCATCCATCCTCCATCACATTTTGTCTTTCACGTGAAACATTTTCCCGTGATTTAAACGACCGCGACTAAACGAAGTTTAAACGACCGAATGAACGGGAGAATGTTTCAGGCGAAATTCTTGCTCTACTTTACTTGTAAATATTTTTAATATCGTACTGGAAGAGATAGATTTCTGGCCATGATGCGTCAAGCATCTGATGCTTAAGGACTAACGCGACATTTATTCCTTATATTCTAAAGCTCAACTGTAGATTTAACCGTTTGAGTGCCTGTCTATGCGCGACTTTACGACATCATTCTGCTTTAGATCAAAATAAAATAATGAGACTTGGCATTTTTGGATAGGGAAACCGCAAAGACGCGTGGCACTGAAGCGGTTAAGAGTTAGTAAACAACGGACTTAAATTAATCGTGCAAACAATCTTAATCTAAACGACGGACGGACAACTTAACTTAAAGATTTCGGGAGATACGGGAGCAGTTTTTGTACACAGTGAAAATCATTGTGTATATGCAAATACTGGTCCCATAACATTTTCGGTTTAACTAACTTAATTCTAACTTATTCTTCTTTCTTCAGCTAGTAGTCTTGAAACTCTTCTTATTATTTGCCTAAATGAAAATTACAATGATCAAGTATGATCTCCTATCTATGAAAAAATACGAACAGAACGAGAGCCTGTGTAATTAAAAGCAAAGATTTCTTTGCAAAATATTGCCAGACTGCTTATCTTTAAACCAGAAAGCAAGCCTCTTGGCCAGAAAATAAGAAATGCATTCTGCCTCATGCAGAATGAAGAGAAACATCGTATTACTTCCACGATAAAGGAAGACAAACGACAATTACCTCATGAATCAAACTTCGAAAACAATACAGACGATACTTTGATCCAAAAATCAAACGTATCGAAACCATTAACGAAGAAACCATTAAGAAATGGTAATCAGACGATCGTAACAAAACATCAAAAGAAATATCTGGAAACCAACGCACAATTTGCAACATAAGGTGTCATTGAGAAATATTCATCGATACCCTTCGATGTGGCTCGATTCATGCAATTCCTGTAACAAAAACTCATTTGTTAGTAACATTTCCTTAAATTGTGAATTTCTCCAGCGTCTCTAGACGCCTGTCTCTCTTACTTTCCATATGGATGGTCCACTTCATTTCCCCTAAGTATCCATGATTGTACTATATGTTCTGCAACAGAATTTCATTAATTTTGCCCAAAACGCGGAATAAAAAACGGAATATCACCAACCTTTGAATATTTTAATAGACGAGTATCGAATTTTACGAATATCAAGAGAAGCATAATTTATGAAGAATATTAGAAAATGCAAATTTTACGAACTTTACGATAGAAAAATGTGAAGAAATTTAACAAAGAAAATATAAAATTTGAAGTTACATATCGAGTTGACAAACGCGAATTGAATAATATGGACAATTTAGCAAATTGTGCAATGTCACAATCATTTGGTATCAAAGAAATTACTTAAATGAAAAAAGCTAATTTCGACGCAGTTGCATACGGAATTATTTGAAACCTTTCCATCATACGAGCATAAAAAATGAATGCATCACTGTTTAATTCGCGACGCGAGAAATGTTAAATAAAGACAGGCTTCCCCCTTTGCTACAATATAACTCTACTACTTATTTAAATAAATAAGTAAAATCTAAACGCGATGCATTTAATCTATATTTTCCATCCGTCTATCGAACTGCAATTACATTATATATGTCTCGGGCGCAAGTTTGATATTTTCATTCTATTAAAAAAATATGCAAAACCCGTGGTCCGTAATTTTTGTAAGAAACTTGCGAGAATTTATCGAAACCTCTACGTCGACGCGGTATTCTCACAAAAATGTCATCGCGATCCAAGTAAAAACCAGACAATATTAAATTAATAGCTTTAACCATGACAGCCAGCAGCGTGTTTCCTATTTCGCGAATTTTATTAAATTAAATGACACTCTTTTTCTATCAGTGTCATCAAATATGCATATAACTTTTTGCACTTTTATTTGCGGAGTGGTTTCAATGACCACGATGAAATTCATTGACTGATTGCTCTCAATAGACAATACATAATATAACTTGACAACAATTCTACAGAAATCCTCAAAATTTCTTGTATTAAAAGAAACATGTTCAGCAGTATTTCTATTTGCAAGCACTTGATTAACAATACAAAAATCATGACATGAAGCAGCCAAAAGGCGCTGAAAATCCCGAAATCATCGAGCAGCCAAAAGGCGCTTTCAATAAAAATCGCGAGAAACCCGTGCCATTTCAGGCTCTTACTGTTCGCAACGCTAGTTCAAAACCCGCCTATTGCCACTTCAAGGCTCTCATTCTTCGCAACGCTACTTTAAAACCCGCCTATTGCCATTTCATGGCTATCATACGTAATATTATTTAATAAACAATCGCGTACTGCCATTTCGAGGCTTTCATTGTTCGCAACGCTACTTCAAAACCCGCCTACTGCCATTCCGGGGGCTCTCATAATTCGCAACACTACCTATCCGGAAAAAAACAAGCTATCGTTGGGAGCAAGCCTCCTGAGGCACTCCATGGGGAGTTGCAATTTCGCAACTCCAATGGCTGAGTCTCAGCTCAGCAAGTGCGCATCTCTCAGCTGCTTTTGCATTTCGCAACACTAATTTCGCGATTGATCAAAGAAAAACGCGTCTGATTCACATTTCGCAACGCTAATTTGGAACTTATTGAAAGCATACTCCCGGGCACCCATTTCAGGTGCAAAATCGTGATGCTATACTCTACAAATTATTAAGAAAATACTAATTCATAAAAATATTCTATAAAATACTAAAACAAACTCCCGTGCTCCTAGTTAAGGGGCTATGTCGCAACTCTACTTTAACAATTAATTATTCAAAGACAAACCGGGCACTTTCCGTGCTTTATATCGCAACGCTACTTTAAAGAATAATTGCTCAAAAACAAACCGGGCACTTTGCGTGCATCATTTCGCAACGCTACTTCTACAGATCTAATTAAAGCAAACTCCCGTTCGCCATGTCGGGCGATCTCTCTCGCAACTCTATCTCGAATTTAATATTATATTCTAATAAAGAAAAACCCGTGTAAATTCATATCGCAACACTAAAAACTACAAATTAATTCGAACAAATCCGTGGGTACCATCCGGGGCTACCTTAATTTCGCAACACTAACGAGCAAGGTAAACGCAACTCTAACTTCGCGATGAAAAACCGCATGCAGCCAAGATGCGCTCGTTGGACGGGAATGTTACATCCGTCATTGCCGTAAACGGCAGAGGACAAACACAGAAAGCGAGCATAGTGAATTTACAAATACTAACAATGACTTTCCATGCTAGAACCCAAAAGAGATTCTAGGATGAAAAGCCATTCGGTGCAGCCCTCTTCGTGACAGTTTGTCGGGCCTCTTCGGCACTTGTTAGCCACTTCTTCTGCCCCTAGAGAATGCTCGAATACTTTGCATCAATATAATTCTTACTATTATCAAAATTCTACAGTGAAAACCACACCACGAGCGTGCAGAGCGTATTCGCTGCTCGTGTAGCACAGTTTTCATAAAAAAAGCAAAGTATTCGAGCCTCGCGCCGGGAGTTTCACCACGTGCGCAGAAATTTACATACTAGAAACTACGGTCAAAGAGAGGGGACACTCGGTTTGACCGTAGTTTGATCCCAGGTCCAGGCATATCACTTTTGCCCGACCTACACAGAGAATGTGATATCCTGAATTCCTGGCCCTTCCTGCTTATATTTAACTCACATTCAAGAACGGTATGCTACCTACGTACCTAATACCTATATTTAAAAATGCAAATCGCGACACAAATCACACAAACACATAACACTCCACGGTTCTCATTCAAGAACCCGGGTGCATGGGCCTAAACTAGAGAGGACTCCCCGGGGTTCCTCCGACACCCGAGTTCGCAAACAACTTTCACACTCTAAAATGTACGTACCAATTTCCTGAAATCGACTGACAAGGGTGGCGACCATTGCGTTATTTCATTATATTACAACCGCGATTTTAAATATTTATAGAAATATAAGTATTTGTCATTGTATCGTTTGATACTTGAGGCAATGTATATGGCATATGTACCACAGATAAAGAGAATTTCATCATTGGAATACCATATACATCGATGAGTTGTAGTAAGAGTGAAAAGGACAATAAGGCAAAATATATTGTTCAAGTTTGTATAAATTATTTTATTATACGAGAAAATTTCAAGCGACGCAAGATCCACAGCCTAACACACATCACACACACATGTGGAAATTACGTCGTGCACGATTCACCACCGCAATGTCAGTCGCTGATTTTTTAAAAAAAAGGCCGTGCCCACCGCCTTTACCCATTCGAGTAGCCCTGGTCACTCGAATGGGTTCGGGCTTAAAGTGAACACGGCAGGAATTTGTACTCACTGTGTATTTTCGCTGAAAATCCTAGCTAAGAAGATGATTAGTAGAATTCTAACGGCTTGATTTATGAAAAATTGAAGCAAGTGACTCGAATTTGATATTTAATCAAGCAAATGACTCGACTTTTCTATTTACTTAAGCGAGTGACTCGACTTTCATATTTGTTCAAGTAAAAAGAATTTGAATTGAAAAAGTGAACTTTATAGAAGCAAAATACTCTACTTTATGTATTTGAAAATATGCAAAATTTACTTTGAATTGAAATTGAAAATTGAAAACCGGGAGATCTCGTCGTCAGAGGAAGAATTTTAACAGAAAAATGTATTAATTGTCACTCCGACTTCAAGATCTACCCGTCGCGAAGTGCCTTCTTGCAGATAAATTTTTAAAAAAATATCATTCAAACGGCGCGAAACAAAATTTAACTATTCCGATTTTGTGTGCATCAAAAGCACAAACTGAGCGATTTATGAAAAGCATAAATCGTCTCAAAGAAATCTACTAGGCGCGATCTTATAACATATTTTGTTATAAGAATATTTTTCCAATGAATATAAAGAACGCACAATATTCGTAAATTGTTCATTTGTATTGATAAATTCGCAACGCTAACTGTAAATTTCATGATTACATTCATGTAAGTAATGCAAAAATCGCGCTACAAGAAGGCCCTGTCCTAAGCTACGATATATATGACAGTACACAAGGAAAATATATAACAGTTTCTACTCACGAGTAATTTTTCAATTACTCATGTTCACTATGCTCGCTTTATAGAACAATACAACCAATCGCCAGTGCCGCTTCGGACCTTTCGTCCTACGGCATGGTTTGGAGACCGGAGGGACAGTTAAAGTTTTTGACTCACCAGTGTTGAAACACCAGAATACCTTTGGTTACCTCGGAATCTCTGCCGCTGCTGTCACTGCCACTGTTGTCTCCGCCGCTGTTATCAAGGTTGTCCTCAGGTCATCTCAAGGAATGTTCAAGATCTAAACAAAACAAAGCATTTCGCATTGAAAAGGGGAACGTTCGTAGAACGTTAAACTGCCTTCCTTTCCGATTTTCCAAGAAAACTAATTTAATTTTGAATATAGAGGATGAAAAAAAAGGCGTAATTATATATCAAGAAACGTTAAGAGTAGATCGTAAAAATTGATTAGTTTATGAATGTTTTTCAGAATTGAGAATTCAAGGAGAAGTTATATATCGAACTATGTATCGAAACTTTACGACAAGTACGTAGAAATAAAATATCTTTGTTTACGTTACTCACCTTCAAGGCGCAGGGTGCGTCGCAGTTTCGCAGGGTACAGCGATGCCTCACGAATTCGAGCAAAGTCTGTAACAAAAATAAGACGCAGATCTTAAATACTTATTCTCTGAAAATTTTGTATGTTGGGGAATCCTTTATTTTTATTTATTTTATTGTTAGAACAAACGAAATAAGAGTAAGAAAATTTGAAAGGAAACTTGTAAGGATATTTTTGAGAAAATTTTCAAGTCTCAACTGAAACTTGGGGAAAAATTGTGGGGTATATGCGAATTAAAATTTCAGCTCACCTATAAAAGATTTGCCCTTCGCCTGGGAGTGATTGTCGCCGTTCAACCATCCCGTCATTTGACTGTTCTGTAACAAAAAAATTAACATTTTCATTAGTATATGCCATCTTTGTATTTCTCGACTGTGAATTTTTAATTCTCGATCATGTGATACTTACTTTTTAAATTCGTGAAGCCTTGCCCGATGGAAATCCTTTCCACAGCTGCTCCTGTTGCACTGACTCTACTTCCGGCGCGGTATAATTGAAAAAAAGACAATTTGCGACCGAGAATTATTTTCGGCGAACAATTTGACTCTACTTTCGCGTAAAGTTATAAATTTAAGTGTATAATATGAAATACGAAGCAAACACTGACTCTACTTCGCGTAAAATTACTAGAAATTTAACACTTATTAAAGTATATATAAAATGCGAAACAAACACTCCAGCGATGCCTCACGAATTCGGACAAAGTCTGTAACAAAAATAAAACGCAAAATATAAAATATTTGCTCTCTGAAAACTTGAAAATTCAGCTAATTCTTTATTTAGCATAAAAATGTTGCAAGTATTCTCTGAGAACTTCAAAAGCTAATTGATACTTTATTTACGTTAATTAAATTGATGGAAAGAACAAAGTTAAGTTTGCAAGGGAATTGGCAAATATCAAAGTTATGACGAGTGTACGGGATAAAATTTCAACTTACCTTCACAGACTTTGCCCATCGCCAAGGAATGATTGTCGCTGCTCAACCATCCCCTCATTTGACTGCTCTGCAACAAACAAATTAACATTTTGGTTAGCTTATATACATAGTTTTTAATTAAAAAATTTCATTTCTCGAGCATCTTATACTTACTTTTAAAATTCGTGAAGCCTTGCCCGATGGAAGTCCTTTCCACAGCTGCTGCTCGATGCACTGTCTCTACTTCCGGTACGATCAATTTAAATAAAATAAGGAAGTTACCGCGACCGAGAATCATTTTCGGCGAACAATTTTGATTCTACTTTCGCGGAGAAAAGAATTCTTAATATTTTTAATAATTATTCAAAAGATATTAATAATTATAATAGCGGGTTGCAAACACTGACTCTATGTCGCGTGAATTTCTTATAAATTGAAAAAATATTGAGTAATAAATATATACAGACATAAATATTAATATAATACGAAACAAGCACTGACTCTAGACCGCATTGCGCTCGGCCACAAATTTTGCTGAAAATAAAAGGGTGGGGTGGGGAACACAAGAAAATCAAACAACCATGTTTTTCTTTCTCATATCAAATCAAGTGCTTGCTTCAAGAAATACTGCTTAAAAATTATGTCTTACTCATTGATTCGTAATGTTCTTTGTGTAATACAATATACTACTAACTAAATGTATTAACAGTAAATACTGCGGGCTGCCACTGTTAAAGTTATATGATTAGTCATGCCTATTCCCTATTACATATGAACACTGTAACCCCCTTCGATAAATTCACGAAAATCTTTATAGAAATTACGGACGAATCTAACGCAGGACCTTAATACCCTACATCGGCAAATACGGTTTTTATTTACTTCTATACTCATGCCCTGAAACCTATGTAAATCCATTGCAGCGTCTCAAAACGGAAGGATAAGTCGTAACATGTAAATATCAAGTAAAAACGATTCGCGATTTATTTGTAGCATAGAATTGTAGCCGTCAAAATTTAACACCGGAATTGGTAAACACTGCCAGAATAAGGAGCAGCTTTCTTGGAAGTCGACTATCGTTTTGTAAATATTGACTAAATACTGGTATATTGTAAAAGGTTTCAAGTAATCCCGAAAGATTTCAATCGTTGCATGCTTCCGTAGAACCGTATTAATCCGTAGAAATGTAAATTCAACTCGTCGGATGTTCGACTCGATATCAATTAATATGAATATTGTATAAATTCAAACAAAATATTGCGAAGACCCGAAGTAAATGAAAATGTTACTTGCGTATGGCGTCGTAACATCTTACTCTTTGTTGCTCCACCGTGCACGTGTCCGATCGTGCCAGTCCGGAAGGTCGTTCAAAGGATACTCCGAGTCCTGCAAGCACACACGAGTAAACTATTAAATAACTGCGTAAAAGTACAAAGATTCCGTATAATCACGTTTCAGAGCAACAATAATCGCGTTCTTCGCCAATAAAATCGAAATTCAAAGCTATGAAACAAATACTAATGTTGTAGACGAGAAAAGTGTTGCGTAAATGTCGCGAGAGGTCAGTGACGTCACCAATTGCGTCGTAGTTATTTCGCGATTGTTACTAAATTCGTAATTATTATTGTCAAAATTGATAGATATGGTACAGCAGAAGACTATTACGTAGTAGATAAACGAGTGAACTATTTTTTAGCGGTCGGTAAACGAGGACAATGTAAAAGAAACGGTACTCACAGCAGATACGTGTTAACAGCACGAAGTCCGGAGAGAGAAAGAGGTAGGTGACCCACTGGTAGGAGTGGGGATAGCTCGCGGCGGCTCGGCTGCCGCGCGGTGGGGGAAACGCGGGCCAATCGGAATACGGCTGCATGTCATGCGCAACACGGCCTATCCTCTAGCGCGCCGAAACCAGAGATTTTGAGAATTTCAAACAAATAATTATAAAGGAATCTCGAAATAAGAGAATTGAGCATGAATATTATTAAAATAGTTATTAAGTAGAAGAATCTGCAGCGGTAATATGTAGAAGACATATCGTTTGGAGTAGAGAAACGATTTTCTTTACTCATTTAAATAACGAGAAGTTGTTCTTTATGCGATAATATAGTATTAGTATTCAATGATGATATAAATAAATAATAGAATTAAAACTATTTGGGTACCAAAACCGTAGGTGTAGATCGCATAACTTCAAAAATAACCAAAGCTCTGCTTTCTTTCACTTTGTCTTTAGTTTGCGGCTTTCTCATGAAGACCATATTTATAATGTTTCCAAGTTACATTCGCATAACAATAGCATAATTCAGTTACTTTATTATTATTGACTTTTTCAATGCGAGGCTTAATTTCTACTTAATCGCGAAATCATAATGCTGATTTAAACACAAAGTCTTAGATATAATTAAAACTAGGAATCCGAGTATTCGGTAGTCAGGGCTACCGAATATTCGGATTTCGTGGCTATTCGCTCGATACCACTTACTATTTATCATTACTATTGAACGAAGTTCGTGCCAAAAGCACATTTAATAAAACTAAAAATCATAGTAAGTGATATCGACCCAGGTCCCACCGCGAGGAGGTTGCCACGAAACGAGACCCAAAAATGCTACATTATGCTACGATATTTGGGAGTTTCGAGGAAAGAGAATATTAATTGATAATTTAATGGAATCTCTACAAAAACCCATTGCCAAAAACATATGTACAATATTTTAACGGTTAATTGAAATTGTCTTGTTGTATTAAGCGCCGGAGCAAATGCAAACGATATTTAATTAATTTTTCCCAATTATTTACAAACACTTTACGAAAATTGTCACTTAACATTGCGGACACTTTCACAAAATATTGTATTAAATTGCTCAAATTATTTAAAAACATTAGCAGGTAACTATCACTGGAGGTCACTGACAGTTCCACAAAACGTTGTATTTAATTGTCGAAATGATTTAAAAACACTTGCCGGTAACTGACACTTGAGGTCACTGATACATCCACAAAACGTTGTATTTAATTGTCGAAATGATTTAAAAACACTTGCACAAAACTGTCACTTGAGGTCACTGATACATCCACAAAACGTTGTATTTAATTGTCGAAATAATTTAAAAACACTTGCCGGTAACTGTCACTTGAGGTCACTGACACATCCACAAAACGTTGTATTTAATTGTCGAAATAATTTAAAAACACTTGCCGATAACTGTCACTTGAGGTCACTGATACATCCACAAAACACTGTGTTTAATTGTCGAAATAAATTAAAAACACTTCTAGGTAACTGTCACTTGAAGTCACGTACACTTCCACGAAACATTGTATTTAATTGTTAAAAATATTTAAAAACACTTGTAGGTAACTGTCACTTGAGGTCACTGACACATCCACAAAACGTTGTATTTAATTGTCGAAATGATTTAAAAACACTTGCGGTAACTGTCACTTGAGGTCACTGATACATCCACAAAACACTGTGTTTAATTGTCGAAATAAATTAAAAAAACTTCTAGGTAACTGCCACTTGAAGTCACGTACACTTCCACAAAACATTGTATTTAATTGTTAAAAATATTTAAAAACACTTGTAGGTAACTGTCGCTTGATGTCACAAACACATCCACAAAACATTGTATTAAATTATTAAAATTGTTTAAAATCACTTTTAATTTGTTTATGTAGTTTAATATTATAGCACACGTGCACTAATAGTCGTTATCCAGGGTGAAAAGTGATTAGGTACTGATAGGCAAGTCGAAACGTGCACACCTGTCAAGGCGCGTGACCCGTCCGCCGGCTGAAGCTATACTGCCTCACTGAGGCGGCTCGCGGAACGCGGAGCATGCGCAGTGCACTCCCCTTCCTGAGATCCCATTCTCCATCGATAACTTTGCAAATTTCGGTTATTACAACAATTTTCGTCAATAATTATTTATTACAAATTACGTTATTATTTCACAACGTCCTTCTGCTTAATTTTAATAAATTTTATGATGAATAGAAATTATAGGAGTGAAGTTACGTGAGTTTATAATTGACGATGTACTTGTCAATGCTTATAAATATTTGATTTTTTGTGCAATACTTTTATCTTATTGTTAAATAATATGTTTTCAATTACTTTCGATGAATTTTAAGCAATCTCCAATATTACTTGGGGAATAAAATCTAAGAAAATGATAGAAATTGTTCGTACGATACGTGATATAAATTACATTGTGCATCATTTGGATAGTTCATGAATTTTTCAATAATTATCGTTTATCGTATAATTTCGTATAAATCGTATAATTATCGTATAATTACTGACCTTTTTTTTTATTATTTCAGAACTTTTTCACTGTATCTTGATAAGTCGACGCAGATGTTGGGTTTAAGAATATTTTAGTTAGGCAGGCGTTTACTTTCAAGCCAAGTTAGTCACTGAATAGGCCAATTTAAAATTTGAAGACAACTTATGTCTTAAAATATGTCTAAAGTACAACGTAATGAACAAAATAATCGTAAAATACTTTATTCAAAATTTCAAAAGTTTGCGACATTTTAAAAATTGAGAATGGCTGAAAGGCATTTAGAAACTTCTAGATTTTTTCGAATTCGCAGCTAATTAGCCCGTTATTGCTTTCAATGCGAAAAAAATAATAAAATAAAATGACAGTTTTCGAGTCATTGCGAGCAACAACCTCCCGGGTCCCACCACATGGAGGTTTCTGGGACTGGGAGCCCAAAAAAATATTAAATAACTCCGTAAAAGTATAAGAATTCCATTTAATCACGTTCCAGAGCAATAATAATTGCGTTCTTCGTCAATCAAATTGAAACAGGAAGCTATAGAGCAAGCGTTAATGTTGCACACGAGAAATGTGAAGCGTAAATGTCGCGAGAGATCAGGGACGCTACCAATTACGTCGTAGTTATTTTGCGATTGTTACTAAATTCGTAATTATTATTGTCAAAATTGATTGACATGGAACAGTAAACGAAGGTATTTTACAATCGGTAAACGAGGAAACCGTGAAAAATCGACACTTACAGCGGATACTACAGAGCTCTTGATAACCAAGAATTTGGAAAATTACAGAGGAAACTCGTATTAGAATATCGAAATACAGTGCTTCAAGACAAGTATTATTAAAATAATTATTAAACAAATGAATCTCAGTCATTATTACATAGAAGATATAAATATAAGCATCTATATGTTACTTCAAATAATAAATGGCAACACTACGTTAGCCATGACCTTCGAAGGCACAAACATCTTTTTATAAATGAATTTGGAAAATCATAGAACATGTACGGGAACACATTATCGAAATATACGGGCAATATTTTAACAATTACTTGACATATTTACCTAATCACTTATTAGACGGTATTTAATTAATTTCTTGCAATTATTAAAAAACACTCATTTAAGGTAGGATCCAAGTGAAGGTTTAATAAAAAAATGTAGTTAAATTAATGTATTTATTTAAAGATGAATAAACTCAACACGAGTGATGGTCGCTGGTCAAAAAAGAAAATAGCTTCGGCAACGAACAAAACCCCTACCGCCAACTATAAAAGCTTAAATTGCCCAATACTGGGTGATAGGGACCAGGTTAGCTACCACTGATACAGTTAATTTTCAAATGTGGTGTTAAAATTGTTTTCTAAAAATATTTACTGTACTTTTAATTGATCTAGTAATGTTATTTAATGTTAACTTTCAGAATGACTAAAGATTATACAGTAAAACAGGGACATGCAATATAACCCTCAAAAACTCGGTAATTTTGTCTCAATGTTCGTTATACTGATAACAGTCGGGAAGACAGGAATGCCAACAGAAACCACCAGAAACAAATACCAAAAAAAAACCGTAAAAACTTAAAGAAGCGCGCAGAAGTCCCGTCTATCAAATAATTTCCACGTGAAATTTGTATCGGTTTGTTTTAGTTGCTGCAATGGCATACAATACGATTGAAATGTTGCTGCCAACGAATATAATATTGCAAGAAATTGTTAAAATTCAAGCTGTTCAAAATTTGAAAGTTACAGTGAACAGTGCAGTAAAATCAGGAGCAATTGTTGGTGCAGCAACAATACTTTCGGGTATCCTTGCAGGACCACGAGGAGTTGCAATTGGTATTTATTTTCTAATTTAAAGCTGGTCATTTTATAAGTTTGTGATATATATACAACTTATATCATAAGAAAGTACCAGTTCAATTATATGCATAATAATTATATTATCAGAACAAAAATATGTATTTCAGGAGGTGTAATGAGTAGCATATTGACAAGTTATTTCACACAGGGTACATACAGATCTGCTCCAGACATTCTCATAAATGATACTACTCCAGCGCAAAGAGAACAGCTTGCTGCTACCCTACGGGAATACTTTTGCACCATTCCATTAGCTAATATTCGTGATATGGTAAAAGCTCTTCAAAGTAATAAAATTGTAATGCAAACAGTAATGCAGATATTGATGACATTTTTAACTTCTGCAATGGGACTAAGCGTAGTAGCAGCATAATTTTTTTTGCAGTATTATTGTGTAATTCAAAACAATTGTTTCCCATACATTATAATAAAAATGTTATAAAATTTCTTTATTAATTTCTCATTAAGAAACTGTGGCGAATTGCAATGTTAAACTTGAAATAAACTAATTATTATACAGTAAATATAAGATAATCTGTGTTTTCATATATTCATTGAACAGAAACATTAAGAGAAAAAAATACACAGACAAAAACATGGCGATTGTAAAATGTCTAAACCACCATGACCTTTTACACTGTAGGTGGTTTTGATGTGTGTATGTAGCAAACTCTTTGTAAACTGTACAATTCTTATATTCATGTAATTCATAACATTATTTATTTTTTAATAATATATATAAATTTTGCCAAGGTCATTATAGATTTAATAATAATTACAACTGATAGTTAACAGTTTCTACATCCTGGACCATAAAGATATTTTGTTTGATTTCCTTGAGGCGGACAGCATACAGTAGGTGTCAGAACTCGTTGTGTCATGGCAGCTCCTGTTGCAATAGGTCTAAACACATTAATCGTACTTCTTAATATTTTAAAAAGTTCCCGTTCAAGAATTATCTATCAGACATTTACATTTAAAAGTTTATTTATAACATTAATATATTTTCATTCTATTAATTATCCTTTCCTTTGATAGTCTTAAAAATGACAAATATTTTAAATTATGCAAAAGTTAAATTATTGATTTTTCATATATTGTACAAAATAACTTACGCAGAACATCTTGTTTTTGTAGAACTAATTTTTTTCGAATCCTTTTTTGCATCCTTACTCTTTTTTTTTTCTTCAGTACGTTTAGCTGATTGTTTTGATGACATTGTAAGTATTATTTTTCAATATACTGTATATGTGAGGAAAGAGGAAAAAGATTAATAAAATTTATGTATGATGCTACATGATGACGAAAACAAAGTATAATGACAAAACAAAGTTCGTAATGAATTTTGTTTAAAACGTATTTTGTTTTGTAATTTGCAACCGCTAATAAAAAATTGAAAATTTGACACTTCTCCGAAAAATAATTTTTATTTGACACATACACGTAAAATATCTGCAGAATTTACAATAAATTTAATTCATTTATGTGCACTTTTATAGTTCTTCTTGTCCGTATTCTGTATCATATCCATTTGAATTGCACCTAATCATTTTACTTTAAATAATTGATAAGAATCGGGTAAAATGGTGGCGGGCTAAATAGAATTGGTGGTGTAGGTAGAACATTACGCGCTTCATAATTAACGCCTCCAAAACGAATGGTTGTATTAATTTTTGGAATAATTTGATGTGGTGAACCAAATTTTGGTGGACATTGTATCCAGGGAGAATACTGTCGCCAAAGAGTGCATGGTGGACACGGAGAGTAAGGATTACATGGCATGCATGTAGGACTACGAAAAAATATATTTTTCATAATAATATTAATGAGTTCTCATATATTAATAATATCCAACAACTTACCACTTATCATTTCCACGACACATAGACATTTTAGTTTTTCAAATAATTCCAAAAGCTTCGAATGATTTTGACCGTATAATTTATATTACACAAATAATCTGAATTTATAATATTTAATTTCTTAAGTTATGGTCGAATTGTATCGAAGTACATTTAAATCGATCATTCAATCGATTGTCATATATTCATAGAGACTGCAAATTTTAAATGTTTGTACATTAATATGTCTCTAATACTAAAATAAATGATACTTTCATTATATCATGATTTATTATAATTATCAAGGCCAATTATAAAATTTCAATGGCATTAGCAGGGTCTTGGGCAACAAGGTGATGTTGGTACATAGCATATTTGCTGAGTGCAAATTACAGGTGGGCAACATTGTGGAGGAGATGGACAGACTGGAGGTGGACAGCATGGAGGTGGACATGCTGTTTTTTTAACAGTTCTATGAAAAGATAATATTTATAATTTCGTACAAAGAACATTAATCTTTGATGATTGAATCTTAATGAATGTTAAAAAATACTGGAAACGCATCAATTTTATTTATTCTCTTTTAATGAATTAAAGGACTCACAAGCATTTCCTTATTGGCTTCTCTATGAGACCGATAGTTCCGCCCATACCTGCCCCTTTAGCCAGTTTTTTCTTTTTCCTTTCATCTTTTACATCAGCTTTTTCTTTACCTTCATCTTTCTTTTCTCGTTTCGGAGGCATTTATGTATCAATTGCAATTCACAAGAGATCTAAAGATACTTTTAAAATTTAATGTTCAAAATAAATAATGGTGAAATATGAAACATTAACTAGAAATTGGAAATTAATCTGGATATTGTGGTAGCCATAATTTTTGTTAACAAAACACTATAAAACTGAAGCTATGCATTCGTACCACACAATCAGATAAATTCAGTGTTTGGTAGCAAATATTACTGTGTAGATATAAATAAATCTTTTTTTAAAAAAAAAGAACCGCTACAACGTCATTTATAGAAATAAATGTTCTTGAACTAAGTGAATTATGTTTCTTTTCACATAATATATTATGTTATTGATTTTGATTATTCCGCCTTTTTTTAAATTTATACGTTGAATGCCATAGGGGTCACTTGTGACCGTCATTATTGAGTTTCATGAAACTTTATGTAACTTTTAAATTGTAATATTTACGAATTCACTGATACATTGAATATTTAAATTTTGGTATTAAATAAGTACATTTCTGCTGGGTATGTAACTATTGGTATCTTTAAAGATACGATTTTAATATAAAAGCTTCATTTTTGTAGAAATGAAACTAGCAAAATACCGGTTGCATTGAACGTGTTAATTGAACCACGATTTATGGCAAGTAAAGAATGTGTTTTGCTTTCCTAAAGTGGGATATAATCGAAATGTTATTTAATTATATTAAGTAGATAGCTAGATGTATAAAACACATGTAAAAACAATTTCTTCTTACGAATATTCCAAATGCAGTACCCATTATAAATTTACGTTAGATTTAATATAAGTATTATATACCTTGAGCCAGTATATCATTTTCTTTTAAGTATCCATCAATGTATTAAATCTGTTTATACTAATGGCTTCTTGTAATTTGGATATATGCAAGCTTATTAAACGTAACAATAAAAATTGAATTTAAGTATGCCATTTAAAAATAATGTAGTTAAGAATTCGTTACACCAGATGACGCTGACTTTCGACGAAACTGCATTAACGGCGTGATGAGTTCCTGTTCTGTTTCTGCATAACCAAAGCTTACAATTTCTTTCCATGCTCGCATGGCGTAGTTGCAGGTAAGTTGAAAGAAGATTTGTAATAATTATCCTAAAATTATTATGTATACCGTATATATTGATTTATATAAATGTGGTATCGTTATAGAAATATTTTTATGAAATTTCTTACGTATGAAATCCCATCATTTTTACATTCGTTCTTTAAAATGAATGCACATGGTACGTCGCGGCAAACGTGGTTATTTCACGTATGTGTATATATGTGTGGGTTAAAAATATAATTATGAAGCAAATAAATTGTGCACTGTTATTAGCAATAAATTACATGTGTACGTGAACCCTTACTTCTTATTATTAATATGATTTGTACAATTTATGGAGTACAGTCTTAGAATTAATTTATTGCTCACAACCGTGTAACATGAATGCTATCTACACTTTCTTGGTGCGTAGCACTTATCTGCTTGAGGCTCTAGTTGATTCAACATATTCTCAAACAGATAGACTGTAAATGCATTTGCCTTCTATATTATGTGAAAAACATTTGAAAATTAACAGTATTACCGATATATTAATACAACCGTGTAAAACTTGAATATAAAAAATGTAATTGAAAGGTGTATTGGTAGGTATATTCATTATCACATAGGTTTTTATTGCCTATCATTTGTGCTGTCCTTTTAATGAATTTGATTGATTAAGATTTTTAATTTAATAAATCCGTTAATACTTTTGCATAGGGACAGCAAAGTATAATAATATAAAAATTTTGCTTAATGTTTAGTTCTATATTATTTTAAATCATACTAAACGTTTGTTATGTAAATGAAATCGTTTTTAATACATTAAGCTTGCTATGAAATTTAAAATCACAACAAGGTAAGTTTGTAACAGAAATAGCACATATAATTGTATTTTTATCAGTTTGCTTAATGATTGACTTTCAAACTTTTAAATTACTGAGGGAGTGATTTACTTTCCAGATAGAAAGTTGCATCTAAAGAAGCCATCATGCCACAGAACGAGTACATTGAGAGACATCGTAAATTGTATGGACGCCGGTTAGATTATGAAGAAAGGAAGAGGAAAAGGGAAGCTCGTGAACCACATAAACGGGCTGAACGTGCTCGTACATTACGTGGTATAAAAGCAAAGATATTCAACAAAGAAAGGCGCAATGAAAAGATTCAAATGAAAAAGAAGATCAAGGCACATGAAGAGAAAAAAGTAAAACAAAAGTCAGAAAATGTGCCAGAGGGAGCATTACCAGTATATCTACTGGACCGTGACGTTACCAAACGTGCAAAAGTACTATCTAATATGATAAAGCAGAAACGCAAAGAAAAAGCTGGAAAATGGGATGTACCTATACCTAAAGTCAGAGCACAATCTGAATCGGAAGTATTTAAAATATTAAGAACTGGAAAATCCAAACGTAAATCCTGGAAAAGGATGGTTACCAAAGTAACATTTGTTGGTGAAAACTTTACCCGAAAACCACCTAAGTTCGAAAGATTCATTAGACCAATGGCCTTGCGTTTCAAAAAAGCACATGTAACTCATCCTGAATTAAAAGCCACATTCTGTTTGCCTATTATCGGAGTGAAAAAGAATCCAAATTCAGCTATGTATACCAGCTTAGGTGTAATTACGAAAGGAACAATTATTGAAGTAAATATATCAGAACTAGGTCTTGTAACACAATCTGGCAAAGTTGTTTGGGGAAAGTATGCGCAAGTGACAAATAATCCTGAAAATGATGGATGTATTAATGCTGTGTTACTTGTATAACTTATAATACCTAGTGTTAAAATTTCCTACTTCCTAATTTATGCTTGTAAAGAAACTTGTTTATAATAAAAAATATATTTCAATGGACATACTATGTATTATTTCTTTACCATTCTTTGTAATCCTGTTTCCTTTTAAAATAAGTTTTCTAACTCAAGTATAATATAAGTATTAATTAAAAGGGATAGAACGATACGTTTCGTTTAAGTAATGAATTTCTTTGTTATCTTGATTTCAGAGTAATACGCCATCAAGAGTAATACTCCATCATGCAGATTTTCGTCAAAACACTTACCGGGAAGACCATCACCCTCGAAGTTGAAGCGTCTGATACTATCGAGAATGTAAAGGCTAAAATTCAAGATAAAGAGGGTAAGAACACTCGATTTACTTTCCATTTGAACCATTAAAGATGATAATGTAGTTTTAAACCATAAAAAATAAATTTTGTTACTTTTTAGTAATAAGGTTTCTGGAATAAAATCTTATATTAAAATTATGATTTCTTTCTAGGCATTCCACCAGATCAGCAGAGATTAATTTTTGCTGGAAAACAATTGGAAGATGGCAGGACCCTATCTGATTATAACATACAAAAAGAATCTACATTGCATTTAGTTTTACGTCTCAGAGGTGGAGCTAAGAAGCGCAAGAAGAAGAATTATTCAACCCCAAAGAAGATAAAGCACAAGAAGAAGAAGGTCAAGCTTGCTGTGCTCAAATTCTACAAGGTATGTTGGGTATTTACAACATAAAAGACTAAAATAAATATATATGAATGGCAATTTTATGTTAAATATTATTCTCGTTATTGTTAAATAGGTTGATGAGAACGGAAAAATTCATCGACTAAGGAGAGAATGTCCCATGGAACAGTGCGGTGCTGGAGTATTTATGGCGGCAATGGAAGATCGTCATTATTGCGGCAAATGTGGATATACCCTTGTATTTAACAAGCCGGAAGATAAATAACTAAAATATGTATCTTCTTTGTTTGATTAAAGAAACTTTATAAGTACAAAAGTAATATTATTTAGCATTCCACACATTGTAGACATAAGTAAATTTTATAAAATAAATATAAAAACGAAGAGAAAGTATCTTCGACGCCTTGCTCTAAAAATTATCTATTTTTCCACACTTATAACATATTAATATACATGATTTACGTATATGTATATATAAAGTAAATTTACATACAACATATTATAAACATTTATTCTAATAAAAAATAGTAATGAATAAATTTAAATCACAATTTCTATAATTTCGAAGTACTCTATATATGTATATTTTGTTGCGCACAATATTTTGTAAACATAATCGGCATCACAGTGCATTATTTACCTAGTGTAAATTATATGCAATTATAATGATCACTGATAATATTACTATTATCAATCAAGAGAACCTGGAATTTAACATAATAATAAATACTTCCTAAAATACTTATTGTACAATACTTACAATAATTCTTATTGGAATCATATTATATATGATTGTTTTCACATTTCTGAATGGCTGCGTTGTTCACTATGCGAATTAAGACCCTTCATAGTTGGTTTTAAAACGGAAAACATTTTTTCTGTTGCGGTAGGATGAATACTCATTTGTAACTCCGTTAAAGATTCTTCCGTCTTTGACGAAACGATGAAATTTTTATTAGTTTGTGTGCAAAAGTTGAGCAAAATTTTGCAAAGAAATATTCTTACTTACTTGTCTAAGTAATTGTGCAGCAGTATGCAATACTCTTTGCCACTTCCTCATTTCTACATTATGCAAACTTTCTTGTTGCTGTAACAAATTAATCCAATCTTCCTCAGTCTTTGGAGTATTCCTAAATTAAACACATAATTATTAAATAAAACAAGTTTCCCTTTCCCTTTTTTATGCATACATACTTCAAAACATGTAAATCCATGATTGTGTATGCCGCAGCTTCTTCCAAGCCCCATAACTTATAATATAATAAGCCGTTGATCACCATCAGGCATAAAACGGCAATCAAAAGCATTGAGTTAACTATTATATTGGAATCACCTCGACCGCCAGCAACTACATATATTTAAAAAGTTATACATTGAATTCTTAATAATTCACTGATGGGTTATGTCACACAGCAATACCTATAATATCATTTTACTACCTGTATTATCATGTATGTGCGGCATATCCAAAGAGGAATTCTGATGGTTGGCAGATGTATGATCTGGGGAATGTGTCTGTAAATTAGCACTAGCTCCTACAATTCTTCGTCTTCTTCTCGTTTTCCTTTTTAATCCTCCGCCACCAATAGTTTCTTCGCATTCTATAGACAATGCTTTTATCAAGCTGGTAAAATATTCTTCTAATCCCGACCAACAATTTTTTTCTATTACACCTATGTTCGAAAATAAGATTAATGTATCAAATTATTAAGCTTTGTCGAAGTTAGAAATTTTTAAACTCAATTACTTGCTAAACCTTATAGATCATCCTATATACTTGATAGTACTTACTTTTTACAAAACCCCACACATTCTTTTTGTACTTTATTTGTGAATATATTGCAAGGCTTGTTTCATTTTCAGAAATACTGGTTAGACAATAGTGCACTCCTACACCGAAGGAATCTGCATACGGAATACCACCATTTATACTCTCTACATCAATACTGTATAGGTGACCCGGTCTGCTACATGGTAACATTACCTATATAATATGAAAAATATGTTATTTTCTATATTATGTTATATGTCTCTAAGCGAAATCTTCAAAAAGTATGGAGAGATTATTCCTTGTTAGCAATCACATTATTAATGTACGTATTTAAAGAACAGAATAAAATCGCACTGCAATTGAAATACATTCATCTCGTTCATCTTTTTTTGTACCTGAGTCTCTGTTATGTGAGAATTCCTTGGTCCAATAGCTTGAGACAATGAAATTGTAAATGTCAATGTTCTCGCCTTCTGACCTGTTTCTTCATTTTGTGTCCATGGCGTCTGAACTAAATCTATATTAATAAAAATTTCACTATTAATAGCAATTAAATATGTATCAATTCAAAATTATTTTAGTGTTAATAATTTTTAAGCTTTTTGACTATAGATAACTGTGGAAGTTATTATATGTTACCAGTAGTTTTGCGGGCAGTTTGAAAATCTAAGAAGAACTTCGAATTTGTGAATAACAGAGTGAATAATTGATCAATATGAATGGGAAATGATGCTTTGATCATTTGTCGACCTTCGTGTGGCGAAGCACAAATTACAGTTCCCCGAATGCTCGTCTTCACTGAAATAGCGACGATTAAAAGCGTTATACATTAACATGCAAAATGTAATATATACAATATCAGTTTTTAAAATTTAATTTTTAGTTTATTACTTATAATTAAATATTGATTGTACGTATCTCTTAAAGCCATGTTACTTAATGTTATTCCAAATTATTAGTGCTTATGAGCTATCCAAAGAAGTATAACTAAGTATTAGAAGAATATTGAAACTATTCAGTTTCTAAATGAAGATACAATTTAAAACTTACAGATTCAAAGAAAATTATGCTGCTTGTGGAAATTATAATTCCAATAAAAATAATCATATCCAAATGAAAATTCAATGGTTAACTTAAAGTATCAAAGCAAATCATTGTGTAAGATGATTATATCTGGATATGCATATATAATATATTTCTTCTAGCAATATACATTTAATTTCTTGAAACAGTCCTAGAAATTATAGCACAACTTTTCATAGCAAACGTGATATTATGATAAAAAAAAATGTTATGTATGTTGATCTGCTGCTGACACTGAAAAAATGTCTTTGATGCAGCAGTGAAGAATAATGTTAAAAAAGGAATGTTACTGTTATTATTCTTCATTAGAAATATAATAAATTACTGTTCATGGATATTTACAATCAATGAAAGTATGAAGATAGTTGAAAAGGTATAGTAATCGGTACGTACAGCCATGCTTTTCTGCTTCGCTTTCCGTTGTATCGCTTAAATCTGTTGGGTCAATAATAGGATCTGATCGTAGTGGACGTGGTATTTCAATTTTTGGTTCAAGTGCGTCTATAGCTCTAGATAATTGATCCATATCACCACCTTCTGCCTTTATATAAAAGATATAAAATCGTCATATGAAACATGACCAGCTTATGAATTTAATTCTTATGCATTTGCAATTTTATAATTTAAGTTGTAAATTACCTCGGAAAATGATTCCACAGATAATCTTGTTGATAATTTTTCTTCATCTGGTGGAGGCAACGGAGGAACATAATCTTCATCATCAGATGTTAAACCTAATTCATCCCCATAACAGGAATGAACCAGTTGCCACATCTCAGCCGAACTCATTGGCTAAAAAATTTAATATCAGTAGCCTAAATATTTAAAATCTAATATGTACCTAAAAATATAACCTGAATATCAAATTGTACATGTGTATCAATGGAATATTTTGATAGAATACAAACTTTTAATTTATAAAATTTTCAAGAGAAATTTCCAATCAATTCCTTCTAAATGTAATTACAACAAATCTTTTACTCTAAACAATATATCACCACTGATAAATGATAATATTAAAATTATGTTTCACATGACAAAAACAGATTCTCAAATAAACTTTGTCAGTAAAGTTAGGTTTCAAGGTGACACAGATACACACATACTTTCCAACACTGAAAGTCCTACCACTTTTACTATTATATATGTAACAACCTTTGGGATTTACTTATTTCTTCTTTAAACTAAATGTTGCTTAAACAATTTTAAATGTTACTTTCTGCAATATATATAGAATATTCATACCTCACCAATAAGAGCATTTTGCCACACACGAAACAGCATAACATATGTTTTATCTCTTGCTCCAAAAGATGTCAGGAAAAACTTGTCAGAGGCAGTGCATATTAAGATGGCATTAGGTATAACAAGTGCAGTTTTTTCTTTGGTGATAGAAGTAACATCTTTCCAGCGTAGAGATACCAAGGTCTCCCAGCTGAAGATGTTTGCATAAAAGCATACATAATTTTGGGAAACATAAAGCCTTCCATGGACTAATATTTCACGTTGTAGTGCACAAGAATAATCTAAAAATTACATCCTTACTATGTTATATCTATACATCCCCAGTCTAATAAAATTAATATTCAAATTGTATTAGAATATATGTCATGTATTAATATAATTATTTAAATCATTAATAATTAATGGTGGAATCTGGAAGTTGTTACATTTGTGTATTAAAAACACATTTAATGTTATTAATTATTATTACATATAGTCACATACCAACAACTAATCTTTCATCATCCGGCACATCTTTAAAGATTCGTTTAAAATCTTCAGACCTGGACTTATACGTTGGATACAGAACATTATACCAAGATGATTTTTTTTTACTTCGTTCACTTCTTCGTGTTGTATCTTTCTTTCCATCCTGTAAACCCTTCACAGGTTGTGAAGAATCTGAAGATTTATTTGCAGCATCCTATTAATTGATCAAAATACTAATGTTTACTATAATGAAATTTCTATATATTTCATATTTTGTAAAGCTCTGTAAATAAGGTTTGTTCAAAAAAGATAAAAAAATATGATCTTACATGTGCCAACTGATCATCCAATTTAATAATATTAATAGAATCTTTACTAGCTGAATCAGAATTCGATTTTGAATAATCTCGTCTACATCGAGCTTTTGGACTTGGACGTGGAGATAAATTAGGGCTTGAAACAGGACTGCATCTTTCACCACTACAACCGATAACTGTTTCTTGAATATTATCTGTTGTTACTCCGTTTCCCACATTTGTCGAAGAATTCTGACTGCCCAAGCCAGATGAATTTATGCTACTAATTACATCGCGACTATATGTAAGCAAATCTTCCACTGATTTATTCCTATTAGAATAATATTGAAGAATTAATAAGAGCATAAGCAAATTCAGTTGGCCATTTATCTAAGTATAAATTCGTAATAAGAACAATAATATGAGATAGAACAAACAAGAGATTTGTAAAAAAATTACGCACATGTTTGATATGGGGTATTTTTGAACCGATTCCACTTCACAGTACATAATAATTATACAATATTACGGTCGTAAATTTGATTGACAGATTTGTATACTTGCCACTATTTTAGAATGGCATACAGTGATTATATTAAACAGACAGCTGTACTGGAATACTCAATAATAGTTACCAACAATATAGCATGCAGTATTTACTGTTTATAGATCTATAATTTACATTACACATGCAATTTCTTCGAATTGAGTAACTACCGCGATAACAACAATGCATTTCAGATAAAAAAAAAAGTGAACTGTCATCAAACGATACACGTTAATTTCCCTTTAATCTTATAGAATTACATTGTCGGAATGTCTTCACGTACACATTAGACTTATCTTATTTTATTACGACCTGTATCAAGCTATGCTCTTTTTTATAAAGATCTCTATTTCATGTTAAAACTAATGACATTGTACGATACCGTCACCCGCGTTTAAAAGTACTGAACCGAAACAACGATAGATGTTCCACCGTATTGAATTTGGAACGATCTCAGACTTTCGGGTCAGTAAATGTGCATTGAAATGTATATACATTATATGCAACAACCAATCGTAACATAACCATATTCAGGAATACCAATACTGACAATTCTTAGCAATAAACAAGATTCACAGATTATTTATAAAAAAAACACAGGGTTTTAACAAATTACAATTATCAGTCAATTTTCAAAGCTTAGTTTTGTGGAAATCGATCCGTATATTATATAATATTATGTTCATCATCTTAATCAAACATTGCATCAGTTATACGACGGATAGGGTCTTTAGAAAGTACTTCAGATACTTACCAGTTATCAATACTGCTGCGATCGATCTGTGTTCATTTTAGAATCAATGTTTTCAATACGATATTTCCATAAGATATTTTTTTGAGATTTATAATTTATTTTTACAGTCATTACTAGCATGATAGTGAGTTTGCGGTTACATGCACTCTGAACGTTCTAAACTGATAAGAAGGAAATATATACGGTTGCGTAGAATCAACGAATATCAGTTCATTCCAGTCACTGTACATAACGCTCCAAAAAAAGTTTCAGTGTAACATTCTAAGCGATATTTGATAAAATTTGTATTACAATTTTTCATTGATCTTTATCAAATTTGAATTCTTATTCAGTGATAATACAAACATAATAATGGAATTAATAAGACCAGACCGGCCTAGCAATTGCACGTGGAAACCGAATGAAAAAGATTCGTCACATACAGTAAGAACAAAGTAAGTATATTGCAATAAAATAATTATTATAATGGAATTATACACAATAAAACTATTTTCGATGTTTTATAGAGAAAAAATGGCTTATTATATACTTTCATGCGAAATTAATAGACCAAAATTGATATTACTACATTGTCGAAATATATATAATATTAAAAACTATTACAAAATAAGAACAAAGATAATTATTAATAACTTTATCGTTCGCGGTATAGATTAAAAAATCTCTACACACAACATACGTATGCTTGTGAGCAATAATTATCAGATGGATTACTTTATACTTATGCTTTCTTAAACATGTTATTAATATTATTTGTGTATCTTTATATAACGCAGTAAATTTACTAAATAAATTACAAATGTTATGTACTATTTTTAGGTGTTCTGATCGTAACAGGATATTACCTGATATTTTAACTGCCATTGGGCAAACCCCACTTGTAAAATTAAATAACATTCCTAAGTCCCATGGAATCAAATGTGAAATGTGTTAGTATTTCATTTCATATAATTAGCAAATTATTTTTTCATTCATATTCAATAGAAAATTTTTCTTTTCAGATGTGAAATGTGAGTTTTTTAATCCTGGTGGTTCTGTAAAAGACAGAATTGCCTATAGAATGATTCAAGATGCAGAAGAAAAAGGATTATTAAAGCCAGGATATACCATTATTGAACCTACAAGTGGTAATACAGGAATTGGTTTAGCAATGGTTGCTGCAGTTAGGGGCTACAGATGCATAATTGTTATACCAGAAAAAATGTCTGATGAAAAAATCTATACCCTTCGTGCACTTGGTGCTGAAATTGTTAGAACACCAACCGAAGCAAGTTGGGATAGTCCAGAATCTCATATTGGAGTTGCACAAAAATTACAGAAGGAAATTCCTAACAGCATTATTCTTGATCAGGTTATTTATGACTGAAAATTACTTTTAATAATGTGTAAATTGTGATTCGTTTCATTAATTAACACATAATTCTATAATTTTCTAGTATACTAATCCAGGAAATCCTTTAGCTCATTATGATCAAACTGCAAATGAAATTTGGAATCAGTGTGATGGAAAAGTAGATTATTTGGTACTAGGTGCAGGAACAGGTGGAACTGTTACTGGTATTGGCAGGAAATTTAAGGAACTATCACCTGACACAAAAATTATTGCTGTTGACCCTAAAGGCAGCATTTTGGCTGAACCACCAGAATTAAATAAGGATGGTGTTGGTTTCTATGAGGTAGAAGGAATTGGGTATGTTTTATGTCTATTTGAAGTAGTGAAAAGCTTTTTTATAATGTAATTTTGAAGGTAATTGTCTATCAAATAATTCAAAAAATTATTTTTAGGTATGATTTTGTACCTACAGTATTAGATCGTAATGTAGTTGACATGTGGGTAAAAATTGAAGATTATGACTCAATGAATGCTGCTCGAATGCTTGTACGTCAAGAAGGTTTACTTTGTGGTGGTAGCAGTGGCACAGCACTTTCAGCTGCTCTTAAGATTGCTAAAGATATTCCTGAAGGAAAATGTGTTGTTATTCTTTTACCAGATGGAATACGAAATTATATGACTAAATTTGTATCAGATCATTGGATGGAAACTAGAGAATTTTTGGTATTTTATGTTATACTGTGTTAAGGATTAAAAGTTTCAAGTACTTTCTTCCTAATTATAACTGTAAAATAACTTAATTTAATTATTTTTAGGCATCGCCATGTTCAAATGAGGCAAATAAATGGTGGTGGAATATGAAAGTTTCGGATTTACCAATGAGGAAAGCATTGTTAGTGAAAGAAAATACTAAAACTTGCCGAGACGCTTTAAACATTTTTGAGGATACGAAATCTCAACAACTTTTAATTAGTAATGATAATGTACATGTAGAAGGTGTAATTGTTTTAAGTACACTTATGACAAGTTTAATATCTGGTGTAGTAAAGCATACAGATTTTGTGGAGAAAGCCATGACTAAGCACTTTATAAAGGTCACACCTTCCGCAACTCTCGGCCGACTATCGCGAATTCTCGAAAAAGAATCATACGTAGTGATTTTAGATAACATCAAAGATAATGCTTTAGTTGGAATTGTGAATCAATCCGACATTTTAAATTTGATTACCAAAAATAATGACACGAAAGATATCAAAATCATTCTCAGTACTAATAAGATAGATGCAATATAAAACAAAGATGTACATTATTTTTAATTTACCCTGAAGACTGTATGACACTGCATTCTGTCCATGTTTTATTAAAATTTTGTACAACAAATACATTATAAATAACTTTACTAATGAATCAAATCGAATTTGTATTTCTTGACCTTCATAAATCATTCCATTGTATATTACAAAAGATAGAAATATATTTTTAAATTTTCTACATTTGTCTACAAGTTTTAATAATACTGAATATTCCAAAATTGTACATTATATAATCTATGTCAATTTAGTTATGTCTTTAGTCTTTTATTGTTCTTTCTATGATACATTGTAATAAAAAAAATATATGCAGAAAGTAATTTGATCTTGCTGAAAAAAATAATATGATAAGATTTATTTTCTTATTCTATACATATTCTTACTTTTACATATTTGCCAATGTACTTACAATGTCGTCTATAAATATTGAAAAATTAATTTGCAAAATTTTACATTCGGGATATTTTTCCTGTTTCATTTATATTATTAGAGATAATATTTTTATCTAGTTATTAACATATATACTTCATATAAATTTCAATAAGTCTTTGCAGCTTTCACTTCAATTATAATTAATAAAATTAAACTCTTTGTACTTGAACATGAAATTTGCAACTTGGTAATGCAGAAATTTCTGCATTAACGGTACTAACGATTCCAAGATTTGCTAAACTACCTCTTAGAAGTCCACAAGTAAAAGCTAACAAACGTGGACTTTCTCTAAGATATTGTTTGCTACTGCTGGTACCTACTTTATCTAATAAACGAAATGCATTATCTTGTAGTACGTATACACCATGATGATTTGTCCTTAGGTTATCAATTTGCTTGTGATAAAGACTGGACCAAAAATCAGTGCAGATAAACTTAATCATATCCAACTCATCTTTGAATCGACTCCATTCCCTTGTTAATCGTTCTATAATTCTATATCCAACGTTGAATCCCATCCATTCTAGTCTTGAAAGTTCTTCTTCCCCTTCCTTTATATATTATTAATATATTAATATAAAGGTTTAATTTTTACAACATACTATTCAAATGTAATATATAACGAGTATAGAGCAATCTTTTGATTACTTTATATTTAGAAATATACAACGTTCAAACAATATAATTAAGAAAGATTTTAATCTTAACAGTCCTAACTTCTTATTGTTAATAATTACCTTATTGTTAATAGATTTACTTAAAACGTAATTAACCATCTCAGCATGTAAATACTCAAAAAGACATTCGTCAGCTTCCCCAGATGTAAAGGACGTAGTTTTAGCGTCAACTGCTTGTTGTTTCATTGTTCTTTTTTAATTAAATGAAAATAACATTAGGATTGTATGGTGAACAAAAACAAATTTTTTAAACAGAATTTACTTATATCACTTTTACTATGCATCCAAAGAAATACCTACGCTTTAATAATTTTTATGTAGATCGGAATGAAAGAGTTTAAATCCTTGTATCATTCATGCGAATGATAGCGCTTATATTGTTTATGAAAAAGATATTTAACGTCGGACTGTCAATATTTTGTTCCTATAATGAATATGATGCAAGACTGTAGTTTGTAATCCATACCATCCAACCATCAATGACCATCAAACTGTAAAGCTTGTACATACATACACCAGGTGGCAGTAATATTTCGTTATTCAAAATATGTATCAAATACGAACGCTTATGTGCCTCTTTTATGTAAAGAAATCACTTCAAAATTATGTTAATTATAAGAAATACAGTTCTTTCGTAATATGTTCTTAGAATGGTAGAGTAACAGGATCTTCAAAGACTATGTACAATTTTACTTCCACAAGTTATTTGATACATTTTTATAGAAATTACAATTCTTTCAACAATAGATTGCTGTCAGATCTTTCACCATAAAATATTCTTAAAATTCAAGATCTATCGAATAAGTAACATTGAACACTTTTATACAAAACGTGAAATCAACGCATATCATTTGTTTCAATATTATATATCTGAAATTTGTTGTATATCAGAATATTTTGTGCAGTATTTATTTTAGAAATTTTCAAGTACGTAATTACTAATTAATAAAATGGCTGATCCGAAAATGCCGTGTACCTTTGAATTTTCAAGAGGCAATGGAACTGGAGTTGCAGAAGCTATAGGAAATTGGGGATTTTCTAACAAAATTTCAAATTCTGGTCAAGAGCTCAAACGTTTAAGATGTCTTTTCGAGAAAATGGATTGTTTGTAAGGAAAATCCTACCTATATTCTACTGTATTGAAACATTAAACCTTTACAACACTTAAGGTATTTTTCTTAATGTAAATATATCAAATTTTTCAAATTGATACGATTATTTCTCATGATATGCCAGAGATATTTTGCATAAATATTAACGATGATATTATAATCATTAATTCACATGATATTCATTTTTCACGAGAACCCGCTTGATTTTCAGGAAAACAAGAAACCCGATGATGTGCGTGAAATACGACTGCCGGTACGACCCGGAATCTTGGTACGTTAAACCGAGTCCTGAAGAATGCAAACCAACTTGGACGTTTCCTGAAAAAAGGCCGTTAATTACATATAGTTCCACTGCCAACATAATAATAACTTCGAACTTAAATAGTGTCGGTTCGGACTTAGTTCACTTTATTCCTGAACGAAGTTATGTATTACAGGGTGTACGTAAAGTATAATTATATTCAATTACATTTATGATAATACTACGCTATAAATATAACACTTTATTCCGTCGATCGGTACTAATCAAGACTGATCGATACACAATACTCGTAGATAAAAAGTTAAGGCAAATAATTGAATAATTATTTAACGATAATTTTTCTGACAAGTGTTAATTTCGGTAACACTTTTTTGTTTGATATAACTGAAAAGAGGAGGATCCCTTGGCTATACTTACGGTTACGAATGTACAGACGAGCCGTTTATTTTAAAAGCGGTATAAGTCACTTTACCGCAATGAAAAATTATGATTTTTAATGATTTCACGAAATGATTTGTACTGAGAACAATATAAGTATCCAAGATAACAAGTGTAAGTAAATCTTCCCAAAAATTAGTATCAATATTTTTACACACGTTAACACACAAACCCTAAATATCTCGATTTAAAAAGAAAGTGACTTATGCCACTTTGAAAATAAATGGCTCAAATGCCATATAAGTTTTTTTTATCGAAATCATCACGTTTTAATTACATTACATCGGTGATACCAAAAGATTATCGAAAAATATTCAATTCTCAAATTTCATGTCTTCGATTTATAATGGAAAATAGAAAGGAACTCTTTTCAAATGATATGATTTCAGATTAATACAGTTCGAAGCGCAATTGATAAAGAACTTCAAACAGATATATTCTTTTTCTAATAAAAGAGAAGTGTTAGTAAATTAAATTAGATAAGTTATATACTATGTATACTTTGATCCAATTTTTTCGCATTTTTCTTTCATTTATAAAAGTACCGAAGCCGTTTGATAATTCCGAATTTTAAGTTTCTTGTATTTGTTCATACACATAAGTTATTATTAGTTATATATTCTCACTAAAGATTCTTATTTTGTCGTTTATTTGATATTACAGACGGACAAATGGTATCGGCGAGGGCCCGATTGCTGTCCTCAACCGAGTTGTTTGGCTCCGCAATGTCCGAGACCATGTTGTCCTCAACCGAGTTGTTTGGTTCCGCAATATCCCAGACCATGTTGTCATTAATACTTTCCAAATTATTTTACTTTCTTATAAAATTTTGTAATTACAATGTATTCATATTGTAATATATATGTTCCTATGCTTTACAGAAACTTATATTATAATTCAACCATGTTTCTTTGCAGTAAATTATTCTTCACGTAAATGAACGTGCATTTGCGTAATTTATATAATCAAATTTATTAAATGATATATTACCGGCCTAAGATATTAATACGAAAGGGTTTAGCAGGATAAGCATAGGAAAGCGGCGCCGACGTCACTTCCGATTGATATTGGCTGCTAAATAATACCTCCTACTTGAAACATTGTTCTGTAAAATTTCAGGTCGCTACATCACCGTTTAAGGGTGATAGGGGGGTAAAACGTTTTAAGTTTACCATTTTCTTTTCGCAGATTATACGAGATATTCAAATGAGCTCACAACCAAAAAATTCCTACTGATTAGCTGTACTTCATATATTTTTTCAAATTTTTAAAACAATTATTAAAGAAAAAAAATGTTTGGGGTGGTCTTTATAAACAACCTTTACAATGACACTCAGAAAATTATTGTTAAATGCGTAAGGCGCAAGAATCAGCGCTCGGACCGTACCGAATATATGCAATGCAGTATTGTATAATGGCATAATTAACGAAAACGATGTTGTATTTTAATATTTACTTATTAGTTACTAATTATAGTCTTAATGTAAAGACAAAATTATAAGAATAAATGTTCATCATCTATATCTACCCATATTCAAAGCGTTCTATTATTTTAATTATTGAAGTGTGTTCCACCAGATCGAATGAATTGAAAGTTTTATGCGTAATACTTAGATACCAGAAGATTGCCCAAAATGATTTTAATAAGTATTATTTCAAGGGCGTTCACGAAAACCACCACCAAAAAATTAATTATGTTTTGTCCACTTTAATAATTGTTTTAAAAATTTAAAGAAATATGTGAAGTCCAGCTAATCAATATGATTTTTTGGTTTTGGGTTCATTTGAATATCTTGTATAGTCTCCGAGATAAAAATGATAAAGTTGAAAAGGTTTACACCCATATCACCCTTAAACGGGGGTGTAGCGGTCTGAAATTTTGACGAACAATGTTTCAGGTGGGTGGTATTATCTAGTAGCAAATAACAATCAGAATTGACGTGGGGGCTGTTTCCCTATGCTTATCGTGCTACACCCTTTATTATCGCAAAACAATAGACACTGAAACAAAATACAGTGTTCCAAATCATAAATTACAAAATGTCTGTTTAATTCTCCACATTTTTGGTCTTTCCTTAAAATTTTCTGTTACATGTATAAAAAAATAAATTATTAAAAAACTTCTTTCCACAATTTTCACGAAAAGTAAATTAACATGTCTACGACACAAGTAATCGACCCAGCGGATGTAATATGTGGATTGAAAGCAGCAGTGACAGCATTAGAATGGTTATTTTAATATTTCCCTTAATAATTTAAAGCGATTATGTTCTTAATAATTTAAGAAAAAAATGTTAACTAATTGCATTCATATTTTATAGTTATCACAATATCAATTTATTGAAACAACAACAACAGCAAGTGCAGCAACGAAAACCACAACGTCCGCCAATGTACATGATGGTCCCAATTGAAGAAGATGCTGAAAAGGATGTTAAATCACGTAAAAGGAAAGGGCAAGAAAAGCGTACAGCGAGTGCAGTGCATTCTAGACTAAAGCCTCGTAGACCAGCAGACTGTATGTTATCAGAAGATGAAAGAATGAAAGAAAAGGATGGTTACTGTAGCAATGGCCTGGTAATACTTATTGATTATGATGATGATATCAATAAGGACATTGGCATATTTTAACACTTTAAATACCAAATATTTTGGCACTTGTATTGAAGTGCAACTTCTTCTATTAAGATTACATCTTTATAGAATAGAGACATTGAATTAATATTTATTTCAGAATATTTCTGATTTGAAGTTCCCTGAAATGAGATCTGGCATTTTGTTCACAAAATGTTATTGTGTGCACCGAAATGGTCTTCAAGACTCTTGTCCGCTGAGTCAGTGTCAAGGACAGCCAGAGTGTCTTGTTAAACCGTGGCCTGTTTGTCCACCGGCAAAATTTCTCAGATCGCGTCATCCGGAACTTTATTCGACGCCACCCAATCCAGAAAGCATTACATATTAATTTATTTAGCTACGAAGGCGTATAGACACTCAGTGTAACACATTTATTATTTTACGATATTTTCATACAACGGGGTAAATCCCTTTTTCATCCCTTGGATAGTATTCTCCGTGAAACCTGTAAACTCTCAATACAGAATCTTATCAGTGCAGCATTTCGTTACCAGCTTTTAATATTGTATCAACAGTTGTTTTTCACTCGATATACGTTGGAGCTTTCAAAGACTATGTAATGCAACTAATAGATAATTTCGTTAGTAATTCATCGAGGCATCACTCAATGATAACCGATATCTCCAAGTAACTATTTCCTACTTCAGTGTTACTGCAGTTCATATAATTTTCAATGTACTTTTGACTGTAAAAATATAAATAAAAAATGCAATATTCGTAGGTGTATTTATTACACGAACATCCATTAACTACAATCTTCAAAATATATTCACTACTTCTGCAACATTTATTATGTTGCATAATTTTCATGAGTATAAACAGCAATTATAAAACAAGGATACAATTTTTTTCCCGTAAATATACAAAAGTGTAAATGTGGAGGCTGTCAAATAACAAAAATTCTTTCATTAAAACAAAATCAACATGTTGGACAAGATGGTGGTGGGTAACATGGTACACACGGTAAACAAGGAGGTGGACAAGGGGGTGGACAAGAAGGTGGACAGTACGGTATGCACGGTAAACATGGTGGTGGACATGGTGGTGTACAGGGTGGGGGACAAGGTAAACAACAAGGTGAACAACAAGGTGGTGGACAAGGTGGTGGACATGGTGGTGGACACGGTGGTGGACACTGTGGTGGACATTGTGGGGGACACGGTGGTGGACACGGTACACAAGGGGTACAAGAATCAAATGGGCTACAAGGTGGACAAGGAATACAACAAGGTGGCTGAGGTGGGCAACAGGTAATGCAGGGTGGGCAGGCTGGTGGTGAAATGCAAACAGGTAAACATGGCGGAGGACACGGCGAAGGGCATGGTGAAATACACGGTGGAGGGCATGGTGAAATACACGGTGGAGGACATGGAGGGGGGCAGGGTGTAGGGCAAGGAGGTTGACAGGTATTGTCACAAGTCAGTCTACAGTATGCTGCCAAGGCAGCTTCTCTAGCCTGATCAGCGCAATAGAATTTCCGTAAAGCAACGTCGGCATCTCCTAAGTCAGTTAGCTTCAACAGAGCGGCTCGACCTGGACCACAGACCGGATATAATTTCGTCATACATTCTGGCCTACCCATACAATCCCACATCATGCATCTATCTTGCAAACCGTTCCTTTTGATGCACTCGCATCTATACATAATACTTGCGCGAAAATCAAAGCTTTTACAGCGTTTAACGGGATTCTGAAATATGAAACGGGAAATATTCTTTGATATAAGTATGTGGATTATTTGGTTACATGTTCATTTTTTCCTGAATGCTTATCATAAGACTGTCCAAATTATTTTGTACTTACACAGCATGGAGGGTCACAAGAAGAAGGTGAAACAGGACAGATTACAGGAGGTGGGCAAGGTGGTTCATCCCATTCACATGGTTTTCTATAATAAATATGTAACAAAATAATCTATTCTTGAATCCTGTCTGAATAATACTCACTTTTTATCCATGGAGCTAACTAAGCATTTTAATTGAGCTAATAATTCTCGCCTTCTTTCGCAGTTTGGATTTTTCCCGTCACACGGCATTTTTGTTAATATTAAATTTCGTACTAAAATTTAATCAATGTACACTTAAAAATTTTGATTCGATTTAGTTTTATGGTTTAAAGAAATTCACATTTTTTTATACTTCCATTACTTAGAAATTTTTCACGCTTAATTTATGGATGAGATCAAAAGATAGAATGATTTCTATTTTTTTTTTAAACAAATGATAGTGCGATCTGAACATTGTACCACAAACATGCTGAAAAAAAAACATTATTATGTGCATTTTAGTTAACTAAGAAATTTAACAAACTGCAATATTTTGGAATTATTAAAATTAATAGTACTGAAATGATCAAAAACTGAAGAAATTTAAAAAATAACAAAAAGGGGATAATTGAAAATTAAAAAATGTCTTGTAGAGGAAATTCTCAGTGTTGCCCTAAGCCAGTCTGTTGTCCACCACCTGGAATTCTATGCCGTCCACCACCATGTTCACCGTGCGTACCGTGTTCACCTTGTCCGCCACCCTGTATGCCCTGTCCACCACCATGTAGAATTACAATATGTACACCGCCCGTGCCGTGCGGACCTTGTCCACCAAAATGTGTCCCATATTGTCCGCCACCATGTCCGCCTGCATGCCCACCGAGATGCTTAACCAGGATTGCAACGCGTCCCCTTAAATGGACCGTACTCTTCTAAGACTGACTTCGTATTTCCAGATTTTGTCGTCCGCTCGGCACAGGTCAGGCTTGAACAGTTTTCATACGCACACCTCTTTCTATTGTATACTTTTATGTATGTACAATGTATTGAACTAATTTGTCATTATACCCGTTGACTGTGTTACGCTTAAACTAAAGGGGTTTCCTTATTATGGGAATATACTTGATTGATTGTTGCATATGTCAGCAAGTCCTTCAGTGTATATTTGTTGTTTGCAACGAAAGATTGTAGCAGCTGATTTAGAATCACGTAATTTTCAATAATATGTTAATTGATAAAATTTGAATCGTTGAATAGGTCGTGCGTAGTTACTGTGCCACCGCCAGCTGTGCCACAACCGAAGATATACATTCCTAAAAGACCATGCTGCAGGGTTGGTTGTTTCCACAATCCACGGCCACGATGTTGTCTTTATTTGTATTGGCGTTTACCATGTAAAGCCGATTGCTTCGAAGTATGGTAATACTTTGTGTGAACAATAAGATATGAACTATTTTCTACGTGTACAACTGCCAAGCTTTTAAATATACGTACAAACCTCTTTGTCTTCTATCTATGTTAAATTTCGTCAAATATGAAATAATTTAGGATTACGCACATCACTACGTAGTTATGCAATATCATAAATTATAACAAAATTTAAATATCATCCGTATGCAGTATATTTAACAAAAAAAAATAGTGTTACAACTTTTCTTACCTCTCCTTAAGAGAAACAAGAATAATAAATACTCTTATGATTTAAGTATGATCAATATGATAAATGCTGTAGAAGTAGAAATAGATTTAATCTGATATAAATTTGAAAGTATTATTTTTAATCTTTAGTAAAATTCCTTGTTCGTTGAGTTTTGAAATTAACCGAGAAAAATCATTTATTACGATTCTGCCATTTGCTGCTATTTCATTTAATCTGTGCAATGAGAAAGTACTTTCCTTATCATTCCGTAGCAGTCTTATAAATTCCTTTACCTTCAAAATAAAATTATACATTTTTACATTGTTATCTTTAATTGATTTAAACATATACTGACAATTAACCTACTTTTTTATCAGTCAATTTTCCATCTCCCGACGGCTGGAAATTGATAGTTATATTACTATCAAGAGTATCTGTCATGGTATAACGCAGTATTTCTACAACATCAAATGCATCTGATTCAGTAGCTTCCGTACGCAATTCCAGTTTTGCCCTAGCCTGTAAATAAATTCATTTTTAATCTGTTTCAACAAATAAAGTTAAGAGTAAATATTTGTTTTAAGAAAGGTCAACCTCAGTTAATCTTATCATAGCTTCTAATTGTCTGTTATAAACAGATAAGCCGCCAAATCCTTCATTTCTTGATCGAAGTTCTAAGTAATATTGTTGTAATACTTGCGCTGCCTTTTCAGATAATTTCGGTTTAACGTACTGCCGTGCATACGAAATGTATTTCCGAAGAATAGTGTGCGGAATAAGATCAATATTTCTTTTTGAAGATGATGTTAGCATTTTCCTGAAATTAATATTTCTGTAATCTTTTATATATAAAGTATTATACCAATCTTAAAGTGCTACTCGCTAAATCGAATACTATTCATAATGATTAATTACCTCAAGGTACATTGAACTGTATTTGAAATTTCCTCAGATTCATGACACGCATTTACCCTCTTTTTATCAATTAATTTGGAGCCAGTATGAATTGTCATAACATGCTGACATAATAAATCATCCAATTCCTATTATAAAATAATATTATAGCATTATCACATTAATGTCAGAAGCCTGGTTCTGAGATATCCACCATTTTTTAAATTGATAATGCTATTACTGATATTTACCTCATCTGGTTCATCTAATAACAGAAATACCAAATCAAATCGAGACAAAAGAGGCTGACTCATATTTAGATTTTGAATTATCGTTTTACTTCTGTCGTATCGACCACCAATAGGATTGGCAGCTGCAAGAATTGAAGTTCTAGCAGGAAGAGAACAAACTGTTCCTGATTTAGCAACACTTACACTCTGTTGTTCCATAGCTTCTAATAAAGCCTGTAATAAACAGTGTATTCGTTGTAGCAAGTATAAATATACCACATTAAAAAAAAAGTGTTAAGAATTTTGAAGTTTGAATATTTATTTCGAAACTTTACTTCTTTTTAAAGACATGCTATAAAATTATATTTGTGCACAGATGCAGATACTAATCTTTTCCTAAGTATTAATATTTATATTTATAACTTTACCATATGCTGAGTTGACATTTTATCAAATTCATCAATGCAACAGCAACCTCTATCAGCTAAAACTAGTGCGCCTGGCTCTAATGCAAAGTCATTACTTCCATTTTCTTTTGTAAGTGTTACTGTCAGTCCAGAAGATGTACTTGAGTTTCCACATATATATACACCTTATAAAATCAATATATACCTTTCAGTGCATTATAAAAATATGAAAATCTGAAGACCTTTATAGAATATACCTTTTACAGCAACTCTTGCACACGCTTGTAACATTTGAGATTTTCCAAGGCCTGGATCACCAACTACTAACACATGTATGTCATCCCGTAAATCTGAATGCTTTGCATTTCCACCAAACAAACTCAGTATTAATCCAGCTTTAATCATTTCATGACCATATATACTTGGACAAAGTGAGTGTATTAATAATGGAAATATATTGGGTGTATTATAAACTTCCTATTAAACAATAACGTCAGAATATTATATTAAAAAACCAAGATCATAATACAAGAATTTTACTACAATCATAAGCATCATACCATTCACTATATACCTTGATTGCTAAATAATCCTTTATAGACATTTCATTATCCACAACATTTTTACTTTGAGCTCTGTGTTTGCTATTAAGTATTGTAACAGCTTCCATATACAATGAAAATGAACTTGTATTATTTGTTTTATTAGTATTTACGGTATCATTTGTTCCCTGTGCATAAAATGTTCCTTAAATAAATGTTGCAACTTTGCTAACAACTACATTAAAGTATCCTTAATTAATATCACCTTCATAATTCCTATTAAAGTAATATCATCACCAGGCATGCAAGTATCGACTAAATTGTCCATAAGTTCAACATCAAGCACTCTAGGCATTCTACCTTTATTTTCCTGTGAAACAGAAGATGTAGGAATATCTAGAATTTTGTAATAAAGCTTGTAACAATTTCACATTGCATTAAGTAATCAATTCAAAAAAAGACCTGTTCATCATTTAAAAGTTCTTGTATTCTAATGATTTGAAAAGATATACTTTTCATGTGTGGTGAGTCTAACATTATGTTAAACTTGCATACACCACATATATCACATTTTTTTGGCACGGTATAAATTCCTTGTGGTTGTTTCACAATCTTTTGCAAATTACATTTAGAGCAAGCAAATATAGCCCATTGTGCAAGATGTTTGACTCGACCAACTCTTATCACACAGCCCCTAGTTGATATTAATTTTCCTGTAAATATATTTACAAATTCAATATAGTCAACATAGATGTAGAATGATATATACGTACCATAAGAACTTATTTTTAAATCTTGTAAGGACACAATTGGCTGATAATTTATTATTTTTAATCTAACACAAGGTACAGTGCTTATAGAATTCATAAAAGACTTAACATTTACTTCAGGCACTGTTTCTAAGATTTTCTGAAATCATGGAATGTATTACATGATGAAGTGATCAATAAAATATATTTCAAAATTATAATTAACAATTATTAAATATTATGAGATACCTGATGTATAGCAACTTTAAGGCAATTTAACGTGTCTAATGGGCTCTCATACATATCTTTTTTAAAATCACACCATTGACTCATAAAAACTTCATCATTATATAATTCACGTATATCAATGGTAAAAACAACACCATTTTCTAAGTTCTCCAATGATAATAGTGGTAATAAATGTTGCTGTCGATCTATAAAATGTTCTGTTGCTTGAATTTTCTTAACAGTAGTAGAATCATCTTTATATTCTGAAGATAATAAAATAATAAAATAGTAAAATATTAAGATTACTTATCAGCTATTTGATAAAGATGTATAGTATTAATATTAATATGTACTATTATGCATGTTGTTATACTACAGTTATGATAACAGTATGAATGAATAATACACATCAAAATTAAAAGTATGTTGTATAATGCAATTTAAATTGTAAATGTATTTTTGTACCTTCGCCATGAAAATATAAATTCCATCCATAATACGGAACATTTAAACTTCTATGACTGTTGTGTACACTTAATAAATTATCTGTTTCAGTTGGATCTAAAGATTGATTCTTTCTTTCATTATTAACAGATTTTTTAAATTTGTCTGCTGTAAAATATTAGTATGGTATCAAATATATATATCATATATATCGATTTAATTGCAAAATTATTGTAATTGCTTACTATGAGATTTAGCACTATTCTTTTTATTTAGATACCACTTATTTTTATAATAGTTTTTTGGCTCTTTTCCAGACATCCTTAAAAGTGCAAAAATATCTCTTAAATAAGTATATATGCACACTTGATTTATTATTATAAGCTTTAATGATTACTATAAATAATAAACAATATATTACGTTCCACTTTTCCATATATTTTGTGTAACATATCTTTAAGTTTCTGATTAAACTGATACTTTTACGTCCTGCTCTTTTATAACACTGATTCCATTTGACAAATTAACGCTTATACATCTGTATTTGTAATATATTTCGAGAAAAGGATTACGAACGTACGAATTTCGAAAAAGGAAAGTATCAACAAATCTTTCATGCGCGCCTTCGTAGAAGAGATCAGGAGAGATCGAAACAGCTCCCGCCAGGGGGTGTCAACTCCCATACATTAAGTTTCGTTCGCAGATGTGCTGCCGCCTAGAGCGGAACCCGCACACTAGAACTAGATTTTATATATATAGCACAGTATGCTATATATATATCGTATATATATTACTATTGCTTACTGATTTAAAGATAATAGTATTTACAGAGGTATACTGAACTTTGCTTCATTATTGTGAAGTACGCTGAATTTTTAATTTTACAGTCCACAAAATTTTTAATTTCTCGGTTTCACAATAATGACGCTAAGTTCAGTATACCTGCTATTTTAAAGGAAAATATAAATATTCGATCAATCTTTAGAAATTTATTTAAAAGACGTACATACATACTGATTTTTACACGTTTACGTAAAGCTACTTATTTTAAAACTAATATTACTATTGCATACATAACCCTCCTCCTTTCTCAAACGGGCTTGGGATCGTTTACGGCGAAGTTACTGTGCGCATCGAACCCATCAGATATATTTGGGCCAACAAATTGTACTGACTTTTCCTGCTTTTCGATTCCTCAATTTTTTCCGAAACTTTTTCTTTTTAGCAACATTTGACAAACACATGTTTTAATACTACGTCTTCTCTATGCGCTTCGATGCAACAAGTCGCGTGCTCATGACATCTCACGTATTGTTTGAAAAGAGACTGTGTAGGTTTCTCATGGATTTGAAAGCTGTACTTGTGTTAGTTCTTGTACGTGGCGCCAACTAGAGCGGAACCCGGCAAGTAGTACTATATGAGTACCAAGTTTTTGTATAAGAGTTGACACCCCCTGGCTCCCGCTGTACTGATCGCGATCCATACCGACTGATACCGACCAATACCGACCGTTCACAGCATTGCCGAGCGCGCGTAAATCAAACGATGCTGATTAGCAATCACCTTTTTTATAATTATCATTCAACGGCTAAATAAAGAAAGCGACGACATAGTGCGAACGTAGATATAAATAAGAAGCGCAATGTTGGCGCGAGTCAGTTAAATAATGGAGGAGTTAACAATTAGCAGTAAAGTTAGAATTAGTTGGTTCTTATATCTTATTTCTGTATCTTAAGCCATAAACTGTGCGAATGCTAGAACAATGGAAGCTCGCTATTTTCAAGGGGTTTCTGGAAGCGCCGATGCTACCGCCATCCAACATTTTGCAATTTTCTGCATTTTTCTTTGGCGGGAAATATCACTCGGTGAAAGAGAAATATTTATATTTCGCTTATTTCTTGACCGATTTACATGCGGTTCGTTTCAGCAGTTTATTTAGAGTCTAAACTATCGACCTACGTGGAATGCTACTTGTGAATTACGAGTGATTCGAAATTCCAGGTACGATGACGTTTGCACAGTTGTATAGAGGGGGTAGACCGTACAGATAATAAAGGCATATATAGACTATAGACGTTATAAACGTCAAGCTCAGTATAACGGGTATAACAATACATAAAAATTCTATTCCATCCTTTATACAATAGTATGACTGATTATCTTTATGGAATGTTACGTATATAATTATAAACACTATAGTTTGTACTACAGTTTGAAATTAATTTTAGGGAACTAGAAGTTATTAATTGTTTGATTGATTGATAAATTCTGATGCACCGAATCTGAAAATCTGTCTTAATGTTGTGGATTTAACAGTTCTAAATTATATATTAAGGGTGTTTCACGGGTGACACCACCGCCCCTACAATCTTTAACATGAAACATTTTTCGAAATTTAGGTAAAGCCTTTCCCATCTAAGTTTGAACACCCTGGTATACACCTTGTAGATTATGGCGTTATTGTGGTGGTTTTGGAATACCTACACTTTCGGGTTCTAAGCTTTAGTTATTTAAAATAAATAACGATTAAGAAGTCGTGTTATATTCTCATTTTGTAAATATAATATTAATTCTTTTAATTCTTATTAAGCAACAAATTTTACGTTGGCATTACATTCTTTATGTAACCATTTCTTCATCGGTGAATTATACATAACCACAAAATATTTTAAAACTGCAAAAGATACCGCCACGTGATGATGGAGTACATTTAAATATTATTTATGGAATTGAATATACGTTAGTACATGTGACTGGAATATATCCGAGTTATAAGTGAATTACATAGTTACAAGAAATAACAGTTAATAAGTGTATAAAATGTTTCGTTCGCAAGTAATTCACACCGTTAAGAAGTCATGGTGTAAACCGTAAGTGAATCTTAATAAAATCAATTAATTTGCAGTCATAATTTTTTATTAATTGTAATGACACACACGAATTTTTATCTGCTTATATTTCTTTCTTTGAAAAAATACGCTTTGTTGATTAATAATAACGTTATTATTATATTTCGGCAGATCCTTGCATAATGCAAATTCAATTTTCGGGGTCCATCAAAAGGAATGCACTGGACATGCTGTCAAATTTTATTGCATTTCAAAAAAAGATGAATATTTCTATGAACAAAGTCGAAGTCGAAAACCCTTACTGGTAAGTATATACTTAAACTAATATTTTTATGATGGCAGAAATTCATAAATATATGCATTTTCTTTAAAGGGAAATGAGTCTAATGGGACTAAATTAATACGAGAAGATGATATAACTGAAGTTGTAAAACTTGGTAAATTAAAAGACACGGTAAATATTATATATACAAATATTTAATTTAATAAGATCCAACATCCAGCAATGTTCATAGATTCTTGGATAATTATAAGTTTTATATGCTAGGATTCTCAGAGAAAGCAATTACATCCTGAGGAATCAAAAAATAATGCAAATGATATAAATAATGTGATCACAAAGAGTAAGTACACAATAATAATGATAGTAGTAGTTGCTTTGTAAATATTATATTTAACATTCCATAAAATGATATTATTTTAGGTATTGAAAATGCATTTCCATCCCCTATACATACCCTTAAAGTGATTTATGGCATTGTAGTTAATGAATTTAAAGATCAAAATATGTTATCCTTTAAATTTAATTCTAAACAAAATGCAAATGCAAAAATTTGGTCATGTACATGTAATGTTAAGTGGCCAACAAGTACACAATTTGTTGGCCTTGGTTACAATAAATCAGCTGCAGAAAAAAATGCGGCATTAAAATGTTTGGCTTGGTTACAAGCTAATAACAAGATTAACAGGGGAAAACCTGTATTATATTCTCACGAGGAAGTTCTTAATTTGTCGCAGAAGGACAGTAAAATAGATATTGATCCAAACATTAAAGATGAAATAAAAACTGTCATTAAAACTTATAGCAATGTAAGTTTTACAAAAATATTTTACATTTCATTACTATCCATTCGTAATGTTTACAATAATTGATTCCAGGAAATTGAAGATATAGTAGCAAACTTAGATACTTCTAATGCTCAAAACAAGCTGCCATGGCTGAATAATAGTTCACAAGATGAATTAGATACACACAAGTTGCCAAGGTATAGGGAATTAAATAGAAATGTGTCAAGGGATGAGAAAAATTTACCAATTATGGAATACAGGTATACATTAGAAAGCGAATTTAACACTTTGGTGGCAGGCTTTTTCTTATGCGTCACTTATGCCTATAATAGGAAAACCCAGAAAAAGTTAACAAAGTGATACACTTGGTGCATCAATGATTTCTACAGTCTCTATATTTTAATCCTTTTCACTTGACTTTGTCGGACTACAAGTACAATGCCATACTTTGTCAGTGCTTAGAGGAGCACTTTGAGTGAAAAGGGTTAATAAAAGACTGCGATAATAAAGCACCAGGCGTTTTCACACCAAAGAATAACATTGTTACCATCGCTACTATCCTGTCTCATCCTATCTCATCTTCCGCCAGCAAAGTGTTTATTGTAGTCTTAGTATTGTTGTATATTGCAATTTATATACGCATAACATATAATTTCTAGGGCAGAAATTGTTGATATGATTAAAAATAATAAAGTCTGTTTGATCAAAGGTGAAACTGGTTGTGGTAAAACTACGCAGGTTCCACAATTTATTATGGACAGTTTTATAGATCAACAGAGAGGAACTGAATGCAACATAATGGTGTCACAGCCCCGTAGAATCTCAGCAATATCTTTAGCTACACGTGTTGCTAAGGAAAGACAAGAATTTCTAGGCGATGTAGTTGGATATCATGTACGACTAAATTCTGTAATACCACAGTTTGATGGAACAATTCTCTTTTGTACAACTGGCATATTGCTTCGAAGATTGCAAGCTAATCCTAATTTAAAAGGAATCTCTCATGTTATTTTAGACGAAGCTCATGAAAGAAGTGTACAAATTGATATGCTTATGGTTTTACTCAAAAAGGCATTACAACAGAATCCACACTTGAAACTGATCGTTATGTCAGCAACTATAAATACAGGTCTATTTCAAAGATACTTTGAATGCCCGGTTATTGAAATTCCTGGCAAGATGTATCCTGTAAAAATGCACTTTTTGGATGATATCAAATTTCTTGGCCTCCAGCAAACAAATGTTACACCACATATCACACCACTAGTGAATCATAAGGATGTAGTTAAATTAATTCTTTGGATCTGCCAGAACAAACCTTCAGGCTCTATTTTATGTTTCCTACCAGGCTGGTCTGATATTTCATATGTACAACATTTACTTCAAAAGTGCAATGACAATATGTTAATCTTAACAGTACATTCAAGACTAACGAATCATATTCAGAATGAGATTTTTAAACCTGCTGAAGGGGGTGTACGGAAAATAATTTTATCTACAGATGTTGCAGAAAGTGGTATTACTATAACTGATGTTAGTTATGTTATTGACACTGCTATTAAGAAAGCAGTGCAGTGGGATGGCGGTAGAGGTGCAACCTTTATCGGAAATCAGTGGATTACTAAGGCAAATATTCTACAAAGGTACATTTTATTTAATATACTTTACATATTTCATCTTTGAATTAGAGGAATTATATAATAAATCATGTTTTAAATAGAAAAGGACGAGCTGGTCGTGTTAAGCCCGGCGAAAGTTATCACCTAATATTAAGAAGAGATTGTAAAGGTTTACGTTCATTTCCATTACCGGAAGTACATTGCGTACCTTTGGATCAATTTCTTCTGATGAGCAAAACTTACAGTTCGGAGAAGGCAAATGAGTTTTTTAGCAATATGCCTGAACCACCGAAAACACAATCTATCCATCAGGCTATAGAGAATTTATCGCACCTTGGTATTATTGATTCTGAAGAAAATCTTACAGCTTTAGGTAGACGATTGGTACATTTTGCGCTACCTCCTGCGTTAAGCAGAGCAGTAGTATATTCAGCTATCTTTGAGTGAGTAAGAGTTTCTTATAGAGGCTTTCGACAATCTAAGTCTTTTCAGGATGTTTTTAATAACAATGATTTTCATTAGGTGTGTTAATCCTATTCTAACGATAGCTACAATATTCTCAACTGACAATATTTTTACAAATATATTACTTGAAAAGGCGATTATACAGAAACAGAAACAGAGTTTCCATTCATCTAGTGATCATATTGCGATGTTATCGATTTATAACGACTGGGTTAATCACGATATGGATGACAAATTAGATTTCTGTACAGCCATGAATATTCGACCTTCAAAACTGACTGCAATAAATAGTATGTTTGCTGCTGATATAATGAATTATGATGTGTAATTTATGTTTTATTAAAGTGTTGTCTTAATATGTAGAAATTTATCAAACGTATATGGATGATCTCGTTCGTTCTCATATGGTTCCTGAAAATTATGCAAAAGGATGCGAGGATATTAATATAAAGTGCCCGGAATTAATCCCAGCCATTTTATTCGCGGCTACAAACCAGTTATTAAAACGTAAAGATGTTGACTTTAAAAAGGGATATATGACAAAGAGCACAGAAACCTTTGAATCAGAGTAAGTATATAGTTTCGTATAACAGGTATTAAATATACATGAAATACTGTGGAATATTTTTAAATGATCTTCCCTAGGAATAAGTCGAAGGTAATACTTACTCGAGACAGTGTAAATTATAAAAGAGAAGACTGGCCAAGTGCATATTTAACGTACCTTCAACATGTGCATAATAGCGAGAGACGATGTACTGTAGTATCTGAAACAAGTATGATATCACCATTAGCAGTTTTCTTATTTAGCCAAACGGATATTCAACGATATCAAGTACGTATTTCATACTTTTACTCAATGCTGTAACGTAAAAGGAATTATTCTGAAGACGTCATTTATATTTATAGACGAAAGATTTGAATGACGATGGACAAATTTGCTTTAGGATCAATGATCTAAAAAACATACGCTTACGTTGCGATGAAGAGTACGTATTATTTACATCTGCTTTTACTTTTCAAAATTTTTATAAGCGATATTATATTGTTTTGTCTTTCATTCCAGAACTTTCACACTATTATTGGATTTTCGAAAAATTGTATGGTCTGTTGTTGATTATATACTTCATGAGCAAGGTACAAGTCACGCTACAGATTCACAGAATTTGCATCGGGTTTTACAGTACAAAACAACATTAGTAAAACTGATATCCAAAATGTTAGATACGTCTGATAAAAATATTGAATCTTAAATCGGTTCAAAATGTATGTTATATATAAAATTGAATTAATAGTAAGTTTTACTTTGTATAAAATATCTAAAGAAAGTTTTTGTATAATAGATATGTAAGATTTCTTAAATATTATTTTGAAAGACACAAAATTACGTGTAAATTAAAGTGTAATTTAATATCACTACACGATATTTATTATATCTATACGATAAACTCCTGGATAACGCGTGTTCCAATAACGCACCAAAGATATTGTACACACTGTTTTCATTCAACGCGCTACGTAATTGAAAAAAAAAATTAAATAAACTTTAATCTAATACAATCTTGTCAATTCTTTATGTTTCTTCTGTGTTTTGTACGTGGCTACTCTTAACGCAATTACATGAGCATCAGTACTAATAGAATGCCTGAGCAATAAGTAATGTATAACTGTCCTATTGGATAAAATATAAAAAATAAAAATAGGCAGAACACTAACTCTTCCATACTTTAGTTTAGAATACTATTCGTGTTATACGAAAGAAATTATTGTGTAGTGCGACTTTCTATAGAGTGAATTCTCACAACGCGTAACGTATTAATCGCGTTACACAGGAGTCTACTGTATTACTTTTGCTGATAAATAAAAATGTAAATAGCAAATATATAATCTATTTATACAATAACTAATATATAACCATTCCGTTTCTTTTTCTCCCCTTTTTTCGCTCTTCTTGTCTCTCGATTCCCTTCACTCTATTCTTCTCGACATCTCTTAACAATAAAAACATATGCTTCCATATTTCTTCGAATAAACTTTATTATTTCATAGAATTTTCTACGTACATTGTGTAGTCACAGCATAACGTTTTAAACGATAATGATATCGCTGTAATTAATGATGATTAACATAATATATCGCATTGATTTTAATGTAGTGGATAAAAATGAAGTTCTATTTGTAATGTATTAAATTTTTATAAATTATATACGTGGTTAAAAATAAATGTCTCCGCACAGTTTCTTTAATTTGTAAAATGCGGAGAATTAGTTTGAAGTCTGTAAAAAAATTACATTGCCAATAGAAGGTAATTCATTTCGCTATTCTATTAAACCACCAGAAGCCCTTCCAACACCATATGGTCCCAGGTTATTTATGGGAGAGAAATTCAAGTTCTTTCTCTATCCCAAAGAGTGTTTTACATCCTTTGGATACGTTATATCTAACAACGTACTTAACAGTATTCCAAAAATATAATACACCATACAGTTTACGTACGCTTTGTGTAATAAATTCAAATATTTGAGCTGGTATTTTTGAAAGCTGTATCAGTCCATTTTAGAGAAATGCGTGTTTAAGTTGGTTTCAGCTAAATATAGGTGCCTGCATTTTGCATTTCAAATGGCAAAGTAAATAGAGTGAAATATCCTCATGATCTCGTTCAAAAACGTTCAACTGTTAGATGTTATAGCATGAAAGCTTTTGTATGAACTCTCAAATAACTCAACATAAGAAGAAAGGCACACGTGCAACTTTCAAATATAACAGCTCATTTAGTTCTACAATTACGAATTAATTTTAAACGAAATTTTTCATCGCTCGTGATCTTCGTATAAATTTTTACATAGTATCGATGTATCATTCGCTTTTAAAATGTATGCTTGTTGCATATTAAGTTGAATGCCATCCGTGTTTCGCTAGCTTCATCATTTCTACCGAAGCGAAACTTTATATATTAAAATCACATCTTTGCAGAATAGAAACGTTAAAGCTAAAAATATATTTATGTTCAGCAGTCCTTTAGTCATTTAATTCCAATATTTAAATATTGAACATATTAGCAAATTCGTGAATATTACCATTTAAACGTCAGAAGAAATTTCAATGAGCTCAATAGCGCCTACCACCAGTGACCCCATGGCATTCAACGTGTTCAATACATTTTTTCTGTATATGAACCGTTTATTTTGAAAGTGGCATAAGTCACTTTACCGTAATGACAAATGATAATTTTTCAGTGACTGTAAAAAATTATTTATACTGACAAAAATATAAATATCCAAGATAACAAAGTCAAAGTATATCTTCTCGAAAATTGGCATTCATGTTTTGAAATGCGTTAAAACGCAAGCCAAATATCTCGATTTAAAAAGAAAGACACCTACGCCACTTTTAAAATAAACGGCTCGTATAATGAAATTCTCACTAAACATTCAGAAAAATATTTGTTCTTGTGACAATATCCGCACGTCAATTATTGTAAACGCTATATAAAATATAACTGTATTAACATAGTGTATCATACAATAACGTTATTTAAAAAGTTTAATATATTAATATCAATTTATATTTACGTATATACATTTGGCAGGTACTTGGAAGCATGCGCTTCTGGTATTGAAACAAAGTGTTCCATTACGCAATGTACGAAGGTTGTTCAAACGTTGCATTTAAGTTTTAAATATGTTGTAAATTTCAAAGCAATTTTGAATCATCTTCTTCGTACATATAAAATTATAATAGACGTTAATAAGTATTTAAACTAAAACTAGAATGGTTTTCCCTTTAGTGCTGTTGTTATTACGCAGATTTACGGATAGCTTTTGTCTTGAGCAAAGTATTTGCATAATATATGGATAGGTGTTCTGCCAATTGTATTTTCAAATTACAGAAGTAGTAATTAAAATCTCGAAATTTTTATCGGAAATGGATGCTGAAAATTGACAGATTTTGAAACTTTGATGCCTGCACAAAACGAAAATTTGAAAAATTTGAAATCTCTATGTACGAAACGGATCGAATTAAATAATTTCGCCAGTTCAGAAGCAGTTACGATTAATGTCAGGATTATCAATTAACAAATTATCTATGTAATAATAGCAGTAGCTTTTTCATACAATAACGAACAACAATCTAAGGGGATATACAACAATAATTCTATAATCCACGTTGATATTAAACAGATTTGTAAATAAAAAAATTCTTATATCTATGATTCCAACAACACAAGCAACCAGTATTTTGTGATCGACTAATTAAACAACTCGCAGTCTTCTTTTGTAACAGAGAACGTAACAACATGATCTGTGCAGAATTATTTTAAACGGACATTAAGGGCAAATTCGATTAACCATGATGAGCATCATAATTCAAACGTTAGAAAGTGATCTTATTGTTACTGCGGTTAAATTTATTCTTATTGACTTAAATTTGTTGTTATTTAACATTCTCGAATTTATCGCAGTCAAATACATGGTACAGATGATTGCATATATTTCATTTGTCGGTAAGTATAACACATTCGAATACGTATATCAGTCCATAAAATATATTTGTCATTAAAGATTCTTATTTTTTACACGATATATGGCTTTCATTATTACTGGATCTTCACGGTTTTTACAAACATTATAATCGAGGCATTGAAAAATATGCTTTGTATTTTATATTCTAAAAAAAGTATTTTCATATGTGCAATTCAATACAGTCATTCAATCATATCAATGATTATAATGCTCCTCACAACATAGTTAATAGCCTCAAATTGTAATTAAGTAGAGTATTTGTTATTCTTTAAATAATGGAACCCTGTCATGGTTGATCGAATATTCTCTATGCATAACATATAATATATAAATAACAATGAATTCTATATTACCTCAAGTATTGTAGATTTTATAAATATTATATCAATATCAATTAATTTAATAAAGTAACATAATATATTAATCAATATAGTTACGTAACCATAAATTATTCGCCCTATTAGGTAAAGGATGGGTGAAAAATAACAAGGATAACAGTAACAGTGACAATAACATCGAAAACAGATATACTGAATGTTAATACCTTTTGGCAAGACATCGTACTGTTCACTTATCCACGACTGTGCTAACGTTTATACTGCTATTACATAACATGATTAATTAATGAATTGTGCACGAATTAAAAAATGATAACGTTTGTTATATTGCTGTTAAATTACACAATTAATGAATAAATTTTGCATGGATCAAACGAGATTTGAAAAATGGGTAGTTTTATTTATATGACAAAATATTCTCTAATATCGATATGTTTTTCGATGTATTTCACACATTCTTGTGTATTTTAATATTGTTAAAATTGTTATCAAATGTATTCATTTATTTCTTTCAATTCGTTATTTCAACTTTTTTGGTATTTTTTCCGTCTAATATTGTTCATAGCTTTTTCATGACTATCATGCGGCAACATCATTACTTTCTACTGCAGAATATAAATAATTGACAATACAATACTTTGTTTTTTCCTTAAAAAAAAAAGAATGTCTTTTGATATCCGTTTTTTTTCCTGAGCGACGCGTAATATCATGATACTTGCAAAAAAAAATTCTTACAAAATTAAATAGGAATGAATGAATTTCTGCAAAGAAATTTTTTAAGTAACACACTCATGGTGAATAATATTGTCTTTTAGAAATTTAATGAGCTCGAAAATATTTATGTATTAAATTTTCAATGTACATCCGTTTATTATATTATTTTACATCTTTAATTTATTTCTTCCTGTATATCTGCATCATTTTCAAGGAAATAAATGCATTAATACGATCTTTATCGGTACCAATCGGCACCTGCAAAATCGAAATTCGTTTTCGGCATGGAATAAATCAATTGTTGCGATTAAGAATTGCATTCTTTGTTGTTTAAAATAAAATTGTTCTTATCGTAGGATTATATCGGCTAGTAAGTAAATTTTAACCGACAAAATTCTTTTATTTATTTATCGATAAAACTACACGTATTACTTTACTTAATATTTAAGTAGTATTCTTTTCATTATCAACTAACATTGCACATCCGGCCATCGACATGTATTATTTACACGCGTATTTGTAAAGAATTTGATGATTTTAAAATGAGTTAAACAATGTGATAAACTTTCAAGCGCTGCTGTATGATAAACAATGTATACTAATTTGTGTTCAAACATTTCCATTAAGCGAAAAATTGTAATACTTTCGTAATTTTTGGATGAAATTGAAGTGAAATTGTTATGTCCTTCACTTGCCGATTATCTACAATTTGTATTAACTAACGAAGTCCAATTGAACATGTGGATTCTTTGATAATACATTATTTAAGATGAAATTACCATTTACCACGTTGAATGTCATCCGTCTTTCGCTAGATTTACCATTTTTACTGAAGTGAAACGTTTTCTATTAAAATCACATCTTTATGGAGCAATAAGATTAAATGTAAAAATAGTTATATATTTAGCAGTAGTTTAATGTTTTAACACCAATATTTAAATATTGAATATATTAGAAAATTCGTTGATATTATATTCTAATAGTTGTAAGAATTTTCATTCAGTTTGTCAACGTCAGTCATTGGGGACCCCCATGATATTCAACGTGTTAATGATAAGGGTGAAAATTGATAGGGCTGCTGAATAATTTATATTATGTTTACAGATTTTATACTGATAATCGCGATTTCTGAAATTTTTAAATAATGTCTTTACATGTATATTATTATTGTGAATAAATAAGAGGTTATTATAAATATATAAAACACTTAACTATTAAAAAAGTCTGAACTATACGTAAAGACTATTTGAGCAGATTATAATTACGTATATACCCGCTTGACGAACTTTTAAACGCATCGCGTTTGAAATTTAATAATATTAGTCATCTACTTTCCAGTCACTGGCCTTTAAATGTGTATCAAAATCAAGTTCTCGAAGTCTTTCAACTTCAAAATGTCACCTAAGATAATTTCACGATACACAGTGTTAATTTTCTATCGGTTTAATCGAGATGTAAGCGCGATATGTAAATAATTTTTGTAAAGTGTACATTGGGTTTAAAGATTCTTACCTACTTAAATGGCAATATCTTTTTGATTTTTACTTGATGCTAAATAACACACACTATAATTTATTTACAAAGAAATCAATCTGTTTCTGTTTTTAACTAAAATATATACGTTGAATATGGAATTTTATTATTTGTTTGTTAATAGTATAAAAAAGTAAATGCAATATACAATACAAGCAGCTAAATGTAGAAAATATAGTGTATTGTAAAGAAATCTCTAATAAATATATAAAAACTATTTAAATATTTTCGTATTTTTATCTTTTAATAACATTACCATACGGTAATTTATTTTAAATAAAGAAAGAAGAATCGCGGCTGTAAGTAAGACACTACTGACGAGAAACACTTCTCGATAAAAAAAAATAAATAACTTTAAGAAACATATGAAACACCTTTCATGGAACTAGCACGTGTCTTGCGTTTCTTTCGCAATCGTAATTCGTCTTTAGCGATTTCATTGAAACATAGGAAGGATTATTGTGAAAAGATTTACAACGTATCAATTCAGTGGATAAATAAATAAACTAAAACATATTAACTTACGCCTGGCAGTCAAAATGTAATAGACCGAAGTTCAATATAAAAATTGCAATCTAAAATAGTAACGCGAACATGATAATTTAAGTTCTTACCTTTCAAGAACTAATTCCAGTTTCGACTATTATGGCCATTTAATTACTGGATTTCGAACCCTTGGATTTACAACGAAACTTTTGCTACTATATGTGAAACAAGAAGTTACATATTCATTAAGGGACCAAACAGTTCCTCTAACTTCCACATGGCGGTAGAACGGTAATAAAACTCTCAGTCTCGCTATCACTAGTATTAAAATTCGTCCTTTCTAATCCGCCAGTTTCATTTCTAATTCCAAACGGTTGAAAATAAGGATTTCTGGCCCCAATATCGACACCAGAATCGACGCTTTTGGAGAAGCTCGAAACGTCCGAGAGTCGTCGAAAGTTACCAAAAAATACACTATCTGTACCGATACTCTCAGCACCGCTCTCACTGGCACCGTCACACACGGATTCCGTCTCGTCTGTTTCCGAAACACTGCTGACTTCTTGCCTTAGCAACCTTTTATGAGAGCCATTGCTGTCGGTGCTGCTTAGATATCCGCTGTCTTCCACTTTAGCCTGCTTCCGATGCTCCTTTATCGAAGGATTCTGACGAGCCGTATTATCAATGGGTCCATAGTTTAATGACAAATCTCTAACCATACGTTTAATCCTAGAAGAATTTTGCTCACTGCTAGGATCGTTGTTTGCTTTCTGACACTTGTGTCCAGGATTATCGGAATACTGGTTCGAATTTAATGCCGAGTGAACGCAACATCGTCCACTGTCTTTCTTGACTTCCCGATGACAACTATCCTTCCACGAGGGAGCAGTTTGTTGCAAAGAATGTTTACAGTTTCGATGAGACTTGTAAGATTCGCAGGGCGAGTCCAAACGAGACTTCTCGCGCGTTGTCAATGGGACATTCCGATCGACCGTTCGACTTTCTCTCGAAAAATTGGCATACTCGTTTCGAGTGTAAACATCATCGTATCCATATGCGACCAAATGATCCTCCATTGGAACATGAAGCCTGCAAGAGCAGTAACACTCTGTTTTCCCTACGTTGTAGTGATCGCTAAGGACAGGAGTGCCGTTGCTGGTCGTAGGGTCACCCACTTCGGCAGGACTCCTGTCCCAGCTGTTTTTTGACGGAGACGAGTTCAATAATGCTTTCGCATCTTCAACGCGACGAGGAGGCTTCGGACGCTGATAAATGTTTTCCGCGGGCGGTAATGGCACTACGTCAGGCTGATTGTGCGGTTGACGTTGTCTCTTAGCTTGTCGGTTCTCTGGTGTCAGGTACTTTGACTTTTTCCAAGACAACGTATTCTCAAACTGACCGTTTAGCGATTTAGTGCTTCCTGGTGACGTTGAATTCCTCAGATTCGATCTGAATCGTGCTTCGTAAATCTCTCGAAGGCTACCATAACCTCGTTGCAATGAAGTGCTTGTTTTCGTCGAGTCTTGATCACGGAAGCTACCTTTACTCCTGAGAAGGATCTGTGCTGGCCTTTCAAGAGAATCCACATATATCTCATTTGGAATTTCTCTTTCGTAGTTCATATCGCCGTTTATTTTCAATTTCATTGGTTTTCGGTCTAAAGTATCCGGCTCGTATTCCGATTCATCCTGCTTCACATAATTCTCTGGAGAATCTTGAACTTTTATCGTCAAGTGGCCAGGATTTTCCGGTTCGTATTGGATTTCAGGCCCAGAATCGTCGCTGCAGGCTGGACTTGCATATCCGTCATTCACGTATACCTCGCTCACGAGAGAATACGACTCCGACCTCTGCGAGGATAGGAGTTCTGGTAGATTATTGTAATAATTCTCCTGGATCTCCTTCTTTAGCTTTGATATCGTCATCTCTCCGGTTCTAGTATTAATCACTGCATTTTGCATCGTTAATTCTTCGTCCATTGGCAAGGCAGTCGACAATGCTGGACTGGAATGATCAGTGGATTCCGGAGACGAAGACTTTCTGCTGCATTTTGAACGTTCCAAGCTATCCACCTCGTAATCAGCGACGTTAGGTGGCCTTGCATGATGTTCCAAGGCCTTTGCATCGACCATTTCGCGAATCACTGCGTCCATAATTCGTTTAGCTGTGTTTTTCGTACCTGGAAGTTCGTTTATCATATCCGGCAATTCCTTCTTCGACGGTGCAGCAGGAGCCTTTGACTTTTTGATTCTTCTTTGCGACGAGTTACCGTTACTTCTTTCCTGTGAGTTCAATATCTTTTCTTTATCCTCGATTTCTGTCACTACGGTTTTTCCTTTGTCACTTTCGTCAGCGGCTTCCTTCTCCAGGGCCGCCGTTTCTTCCATCTGTTTAATGAAAGAATTCTCGATAGCCTTTCGCACTTTCTCGTTTATTGCGTCGTTGCCCGTGAAATTGCACATGGAATCTTTACTTCTACGACCGTAATTCGACTCCTCGAACATAGACTTGGTCGATCGTTTAGAGACACTGTAACGATCTTCGTTTTCAAGAATCTCACTCCTCGCTATATTTTGGAACGTCCTCAACATCGGTGGGTTGTCCTTCCAAGAGGACAGAGGTTTTCCCGTTAGGTTTTTCATATTCGGCTCAACGAATTCCCTTTTTGCTAGTTCCTTCAAGTATTCCAAATTTCTGGCAAAACTTTTGGCATGCTCGTGCAAGTTCTTTCGCGTATCCTCGGTATCTCGCCAACGACGTTCAAGGGGTCTTACGTCTTCGAGCCATGCGCGAACTTTACTCTCGCCAGGATTTGCTTGATCGGCTTCTGGAAGAGCCGATATGTTACGAAGAGAATCCGTGCAGCCGGGGCATCCGGTGCATCGCTGAGATTTTCGTGATTTCGTGACTGAACCTTGAACCGAGCTCGATGCCGATCGTTGCTGATTCTTACTCGCGGAACCGCATCGGTCGGAGCTACTCTCTTCTTCTGGAATGCCTATAGTCGAATGTATGCAAAGTATCGTTAATATTGCTTGATTTTGTGCTTATAAAATTAGTGTTAACCCTTTGAGAAAGACGGACGCATATATGCGGCCTCAGAAAAAATCTGATTACAGTTTATCGGTGCATGTATACACGGTTAGAGCTGAAAAATTGAAATATAACCGTTGAAATATGATTACACAAATAGTAATTTATAACTTCTATACATCAACACTCTGACTTTCTGATAAAAAGGTAGTTTTTTAACGCCAAATAAATTATTATTTCTCAATATTCAAAAAAGTCTCCGTCCGCAAAGGGTTAATACTAATTAAATAAACTAACATGAAGTAAATGAAATTACGAAACTGGAAAAATAAAATGCAATATTTGCTCTTAATTATTTGTGCCATTATTAGTTTGAAAAACTGCTTGACACTTAATAATGTAAATCAGGACTAAATAAACAAAAGTTCCGAATGAAGTAAATGAAATATCTAATATGTTTCGATTTGTTTGGGAATTTTGACACGTGATGTTTAATATTAAAGTATTTACCATATGTTTTTGTTGCAATGTATTGTGCAGGTATTATTTGTGATGTTCAGATTCTTTTCATTAAGAAAAAAATGTGTCTCGATGAATATGAGTATCGTTAATATTATATACAGGTATTTCATAAAGACACATATTTATATATTCCGGGATGCAAAGTGGAAAGTTTATTTATTTACTTTTAAAGATGTTTCAATTATGCTAAAGTAGTTTAAATGATTTTTTCATTATAAAAAGGTTTTTCAAGATTTCTACAAGAAACGCCTGAAATGAAAGAACACCATACTAATGAATATTTCAAAACAACAATAAAAAGTCTACATCATTTAAGTTTTTTTACAGTAAATGATGAAGAAAGCGGTGAATCAAAGTATAAATTGTTTTCGTTTCTAAATCAAATATGAAGTAAGTTATGGAAATCATGCTTACCTATAAGAGTAGGAATGAATCTTTTTGCAGCCATTTTGTGTTTGGCAATTGATATAACTTCGCGAATTTTGAGAAGAAATTCGATGGCTGCCGGTGGTGGAGCCTAGAAAAATATCAAGTTGCATTTAAGTTACTTTCCAATTAGTAAAGATCGAGATTGAAGTTTAACCAGGGCAATGAATTTTGATCAGCAGCGACACTTAAAGCTGACTTTCAAATGAGTTGCTCAGCAGCCAATGCGGTTAAGTCAATTTTTTTTATATTTTCTGCTTTTTGTAAATTTTAATAGAATGAAGTTTTTCCTATTAAAATTTACAAAAATCAGAAAATATTAAAAAAATGGACTTAAACGCATTGGCTTCTGAGCGACTCAAATATCGAAGGTTTCAAAAAACCCCATTTCAAAACTCCTCAAACTTCATATCTTAGGGAATTTTGTATTAAAAGAATACTAATAATGATAAGAACTAATATTTAAAAATATGTCAGATGAAATATTTAAAAAAATTCGAGTTTGCAATTCGAATTAGAGTACGATATACTGTCATAAAGATTTAATAATTCATGTACTTTTAATAAAAATTGCCACTTTCCTACAAGATATAGCATAACATCAATCAAATATAATTTAAAGCCTGTAGAAGATTAAAAAATTTACCAGCAGCAATTGTCTGTCAAAGTACGCCGGATTGAAGTACAATTTCCTCCTCTGGGCGCCTGGTAACACAGGAACATCCTGCTGGTGCGGATTGTCAGCAGTTTCGACAACTCGTACATCCTCTTCCGGCAATCTTTCCCCGAGAATCGATCCTGACCCGAAAACACCCTCCGATTGCTCCAAATAAACGCAATGGGGATGGATGATGGCTGACGTTACCTGTCACATGACAGTAACAATCATCGAATTACTTCTTGTATCAAAATTCCCAATGAAAGTGTACTTTAACAGTTCATTCGAACGCTTACAACAGCTCACATTTAGAATAATTTTGTTATCTTTATATGTTTAAAAAATTAATTATGATAGTGTAAAACGATAATGCAGAATGGAAAGGAACGCAAGTTACGAGGCGACAGCGAAGGATTTTAAGAACGGACTGAAAGCACTTTGTCTGAGGATTCTTGCTGGTGAATTGCGAAAGTAAGATGTGTAGCCAGTTAGAACAGAGTGGATTTAGAGCACTGATATAATGCGTTAATTGGATAAATTTTTAAACATGCACTTCGGGAATGAACATTACTGTTTTATATAGTGAATCAAGTATTTCTTCATTGTAACGAATTCTATCTGCAAAATGTCGATTCGGAATGTCACATATAAAATTCAGAACTTTCCGTGCAAAGTAGATTTGTCAGGTTTTAAAATTGTCACAGAATTTCTTATGCATAAACAAACGGATGATTATATCGAATTGCAAATTTTTAGCGTGTACGAAACAATGTCTGTCAAATGTATGTTCCTTCATCAGGAACAATGGCTCTAAGAACATAGAATAGATTCATGGCTGGTTTTCATTGTCCCGATTGCAGGTCGAAAGAATAAGTAAAAGTACCTTTCAACAGCTGAAGGCTGAATCTAAAATCATCCGACGGCCGCGGTATATAATTAAAGAAATATACTAATCTGCAACATATTAGTTTCGCTCTGCTTACGATAACTGCACAGCATTTTTAAGGTTCTTAGTGGCTATGAAGGGGAGACATTCCACGATAGACTTTCTGCAAAGAAGCGCATCAGCATTAGAAAAAATCGCTGGAAATATTGTTCATTCGTTACGGTTATCCATAATCAGCCAACAGTTTGAATACAATGTTTTATAGGGGAATCTTACCAACAGGAAATCATTAATTTGAAGGAGAAACTTTCTATTTCTATATAGTAATCTACGACGTAAAAAACGATAAATAACTTCATTTCTGCGGAAAACTTTCTCTAACAAAGTCAAATATTCACTTAAAATCACAAAACTCTTTAACTATCTTTCTTTATTAACAGCATTAACTACAGGCACTGTGAAACGCTTTGATAAACTGTGCAAAGTAGTTATTAAACCCCGAAGAGCAAATTACTTTTAGCAGTATCAGCTGTGATAGAAAGTTATATCAATTACACCTTAACACAAGATCACAAAAATGTATCTCCTTAACGATTTTTTTCAGATGCCACAAAGAAAGTGAGTAAAAAACAAATATAACATGTTCATCATGTGGCTATGAATATGACATCTACGAGATGCTATATTTTCAACGTCTTGTTTTCTGATTGCAACCAAGATGCTATCAAGTGATAGAGAAAACATCAAAAGTAGTAATTCCAACGATTCTTTCCAAATCCTGCAGCGCTTTCCAAATTGATGTGAAACTGTAACTAACACTTTCAAAACCCTGTTCTCCATCGCTTTGCGGCAGGTCGTCGCCAAGGTCACTTTCCGTGAGGCCGCTATTGGTGTCACTTTCGAAGTGTCTCGAAGCTGTGAGGAGAGGATTGTTTTTAACCAATCCACCCGCTTCTCGGCCGGGTGTTAGGGTCACTTCCGGCTCTTCGACAATTTTTCGCTTGGCCTTTCTACTGTGAAGATACAACGACACGCTCGCCACGTAAATCAGGGCCAAGATCACGGAGGAGAGACCGATCGCTGTGTACTCCGCGGCAGAAAGCCCTTGAGAATTTTGTGGCGTCGATGAGAACATCACTTCGCGAACGTCTGAGGGAAAATGAAATATCAATTTAATTTCTGAGTTGTCTGCGATGCACAGTGATCGATTTTACAAATCTAGCTGGACAAAGATTACAATTTTAAGTTCTTTACATTTTATCGTAATGGGTATTAACACTAGAACTACCGGCGTTAAATCTGTTATATTTAAATATATTAAATAAGTACAGGTAGCCCTCCTACAACACGGCATCTTATAACACGGTTTCGCTATAACACGATTCATAAATTACGGGAACCCTCCTACAACACGGCGTCCTATAACACGGTTTCGCTCTAACACGATAAGGAAAACGAGAAGCTGCAAAACTGTCTAGCTCCATACCGAGAAATTTGCAATGACCTGGTAAGAACCAACAAGCAAAGTAAAATTACAAATTTTTTTAAGAGGGAAGAAGATGCAAGAACTTTAACTGAAGAAAAAAGTTCTGAAAGTGAAGGCAATATCATTCCTCCGAAAAAACGTTGTCGGTTGATTATACTTAGCAGTGACGATGAAGAAATTTATTAAATTAAAGTTGCGTTAAATTAAAATAATATTTTTTGTTTTTTTTTGTTTTGTGTTGTACATACATTTATATTTTTAATAAAAATTAAGTTGTTTATGTAGAAGTAAAAGAAACATTTGTTTTTAATAAGTTTTTGGAACGTAACCCCCCTTTTTGTACTGGCTCTGGGTCTCATACAACACGGTTTCACACAACACGGCATTTTCTAGGAACCTATGTACCGTGTTATAGGAGGGTTACCTGTACTTTGAAAAAAGGGGAATTCAGAGGTGGAAAAGATGATCGATTCGGTAGTTTATGTTTTATGAGATGGACGTAGAATATCTATTCTATGACTCTCCTGTAATCTTGGAGAATTTTTGGAAAAAATTGTGTACCAGTCATTTTGACTGGTTTGGTAGTTCTAGTGTTAATGAATCTCTATTGTAAATATCTGGACAGTAATAAACAAACCCTATTTCAGGGTGATAGTTGTGAGAATTCTACGTGAAACGCGTGAAAGTTAGGGTATCAAAGCAGTTCAATTTGTATTCATGAAGAAGATAGTTAACTGATCTCGTGTTCGTGCGTTTTAAATTTTATTTTCCTGCGGTTTTATATACATATTTACTGTATCGCTTATGATTCGGATTTATTATATATGTTAATAGCTCTATAAATATTACTTGTCTTATCTCATTATTTAACAAAAAATAATTCCACACAATTTTTCATATATTTAAACAATTTAGTGGAACTTACAAAACAGTTTTATCAATCTCTGTTTTGCATTTTGTACTGTAACTGTACTTGTAAAACGTGTATTGAAGTAAAGAAAATAAAAACGACATTTATCTCGATCCACAGAAAACTTATACATATTTTTGTAGCGACTACTTTCATAAAGGATGTTCCGGTTACATCATTCTATAAAATCTTGAAGGTAACAAAATTTCAAAGACTTAATAAATATGTTATTAATTTCTTCGGATCCGGTAATAACAAAAGTCTCTAATCAACCAAAGAAACAAAAAGACAGTCTTCCAGAAGAATCGATGTCAATTCTAATGGTAAGTAAAAAATGCCGGCCAGTAGTCGAAAGTTCCGTTGAGGACGAAGAATCAGATGAGAAGTACGAAGACTTCAGTGAATAGCAGTATGATGCTAAATATGTTATTCACATTCATTTTTTGAAATAATTAAAAATTCTCAATCAATAAACACGACTTTCTTTATTAAAACTATTTTGGTCCAACCAGATTTTTATTGTAAAATTGATCACTATTCGATGTTAGGATTCAACTTATGGAAATGGTAAAGTAATCAGATATTTTTTTACTACAGACTTCAAGTTGCAACTACAGATATGTCATTGTCGACGGACTTAAATTGATTTCTTTTTAGATTGTGCACTGACCAAATTTTGTAGTCAAAGTTAATGACATTTTAACTCACTTAACACTAACCGTACTATGCGCGGTCAAATGACCGATTCAACGGAATGAATTTGTAATTTTTTGTATTATTAACACGTTGAATGCCACCGGTATTTCACTAATTTCTTCATTTCTACCGAAGTGAAACTTTTTCTATTAAAATCACATCTTTCCAAAGCAGAAACGTTAAAGACAAAAAGAGATATACAGACAGCAGAACTTTAACCTTTTGAGGCCAACGTGTAAATATTGACTGAATTAACAAATTCGTAAATATTACAATTTAAAAGTCATATGAAATTTCATTGATTTCAATAGCGCCGGTCACCGGTGACCCCCACGGCATTCAACGTGTTAAATTAAGACTGTTTTCTGCGTTCTTTTTAATATTGAATTGACAATCTCTTGTATACCTGTCGGAAAACTATTATCGTTATTTTATCATCAGTCAAATGATTGACCACGGTAAGATATGCGTAAAGTGCCGGTACGGTTAATGTAAAGGTGTTTTTTATGCAATCCTGCGATGATGAGACTGTGTTTGGTGTCATATATTTCTGATTAGGAATTTGGAATTATCTGTACAGATTTTATTATATATTGCTAGCACGAAATAAAACTACGGGGTGAAATGTATGTGATTATACCGCGTACGAGTTATATTTAACAAATGTGTGCAATAAAATATGGGAAGAAGAAAATCACTGTTAAGCAATTGATCTTTAAGGCATTTTGTTTGTTCATGTTGATTTTCGCATTGTTTCTAAGTTTGCTACGAAAAGCAGTAATAGAAAAATATGATAATTATGAAAATGAAGAAAAAAGATTGATACTGGTATTTTCAAATGATTTATCTTCATTTTATATTTTTCTTCGGAGCCATCAATGTCTACTTACTATTTTTCGATGGCGAACCAGCCACTCTGAAAGCCACGCACGGTGTGAAAACACCGGAAATTGTTGATTTTGGCGAGGCGTCTCTGCAAACTAGTTTAGCAATTACGACTCGACCTTCCGCGGCGTCTCTTAATCCTGTTTCTCCGATCCACTGAAATAATTATTTCAAGCTCACAATAATTCGTTCCGCAGTAAATAGTACTTGAATTTGTTTAAATTAAAATTTTACTGTGAATCCGATAATTTGAATTGCAATGAAATTTCATCTGGCAGCAAATATATATTACTCAAATTTTACTGAAATAACATTTGACATACTTTATTTTAACTTTTTATTTTCTAAACTTAACTAAGTTTCATGTAATTTTTCGTCCTGTTATGGGCACTACCGACGGATGATCTTCTAGTTGTAATGTCATTAAAATTCAAAAATAGGTTTAACAGTAATATCCAGCCTTGATAAAGAAAGGAATGTCTTCATTTATAATAACATTTTCTTCCTGTCTATTTTTTTAGACATTATTACTATATTGAAATCCACTTTAATTGTTAGATATATTCATAATTATTTTCCAGTAGAAGAAGCACAAAACCACTCATGTGCATCCGAGTTTCCATTAGCAAAAACCCACACTCTTACACGACGTATTTTTACCCGACTCCCCGTCGTTGTGTTATTTATCATTATGCATAATAAAATGTTTTGCATTTCGTTATAAAATTTAACGTTCCGCGATTCCTTACCCGGTACGTTGACTTCCACGCATCATGAATGTATAACTTTTAAAACATTCCATTCTTAACTACCGCTTTGAAATATTTAAACAACCAGTACCGAGACAGAAATATTGCATCCTCTGCTCGAAATGTTTCATTAGCTGTAAACGTTTTTTTTTTCGCAACCACCGGAGGATTCTCTTCGTCAAAAGAATCGAGGGAATATTCGTTCGATGGGCCGCTTTACGTAGAACTAATTACGAAATCCGAGGATACGTTCTCCCCTCGTCTTTTAATTTGGCTTGAAAGCACTCGAAGGTAATGCAGGTAAATACATCCTCCCTTCGGTGTTTACCTCTTTCCGAGGCATCGGCAAGTGTAATCTCTTACTTCATCGGCATAAACCGCTTCCTTTATTTAGCCTTACACCAGCGGCGCGGCTAATTATGATCTTACGCCTTGACAGCATAATAACTTATTTTATACTGCCTTATATTACTGACCTGGAGAAACGTTCTGCCTTCGTCACGAAACAGCCTGAAGGGTGGCTCAGCGTCAGAGAGGTTTCTCAATTCGGACCATCCCGCTCTTCCTAATTGCTGAGCTCCGGCAATCCCGCAGACGGGAGTCGTTACACCTTTTATTTTGGACACCGAGACACACATTTTTGAGATAAATGTCGGAGATTAAGTGGCAGCGTGCAGAGAAATTGTCGAAAGAATACTGTCCTTTTTGAGAATTGCATTGTGGATGTATGTTAACCGATAATTTAAAAGAATCCCTGTATTTTTGTTTGATGTTCAGAAAACGTATGTTTCGAGTTTATATGACGTTTTTCCGAGTATAACGGAGTTAAGAGTTGCAGTGGTCAGCATTTTATTATGGAGAAGGGGGACTGTACGTTTTGACGTAAAAATCCAGAAGTACAATATTTTTCATGTTATTGGCGCTGAAATGATTTCGAATAAAAAGTGGGAAGATAATACTGTTATTTCTCTTGTATATTCTACATTTCTTCTGTTTCAGAAGATGAGGATATAATTTTGTTTTACGGTAATGATAATATTTTATTTTAGATAAGAATAAATTTGCACTCTGGCAGAAGAATTTGGTAACATGCACTTCTTCATGATATGAAAATACTCGTTAAAAAACAATGAAAATACAGTACTAATACTTATCGTAAAACATAGTAACAATTAAAGGAAATACTAAAGAATAAACAAATGAGATTAATTTGTCTCATTACTTTCAGCAACGTAACGTACACTTTTTAAGTAGAGTATGTTATTTAGGTGTAGTAACATAATGATGTGTTATCAATAGATACCTATTAATTCAGTATTTAAATAACGTTACAAAAATTATATTTTACCAATGAAAAAAAAATAACAAGCTGCGATAGTTTATAAGATAAATGAATATTTATATTAACAGTATCATATCGAAATAATTTTTGTGATCCAGAAAATTCTGATGATTGGAAATAATTGATAATTAAGGAACTTCAATTCTTCTGCTCTCATGGAGAAAGTAAACCCATTTTTTTAAACTTTGCCATGCGCCCAGTGGTAGCTTCATAAAAATATATGAAAAATTACCTTCAAAACGAATCTCGGCATGTGGATATATTATTTGTCCACGTTGGGGTAAAAAAACGTATGGCACCCGCTCGATTTGTCCAGAACTTGAAACAAATCCGGCAACGTTGCATTCTGAAACCAGAAATATTCATAAATTATAGTATAAGAATGATAAAAAAATAGTATCATATATTAATGTATCAGACAACTGCATAAGCTTGTGCTCGCTTCTCATAGACAGTAACAATGCTACATGCACTAATTAAGTGATAGTATCATAAATCATTTTAGCGTCAGACATTCTTTTGGTAACTTGATTTGCGCGGAAGAGAATTTTTCAAAATTTGTTCCAATCTTTGCGGAATAATTTGAATAGCTTGTTAATTTTTAATTCTGAGGATGCTGACAAAAACCACCTCATGAACTGTTTTCAAAGAAACCCAAGCTCTTTCTTCGAAAATAGAATCGACAAGCTTGTAGATCATTATAAAAGAGCGGTACAGAAGAATGGTGCGCATGGAATTTATTAATAAAATGGTATTCTTTAAAATTTAATTTAAAAATTTTGAAGCAAAATTTTTAATTCCCCTTTTAGATTTTAATTCTGTTTACTATGAACTAAGGAATTAAATAATTCCACATCCAATGAAAAACCAAGGAAAACCTTGCACTCTACAAGTAAATGTGAAGCTTACGCTATAGTATAACAGTCGTCTGGATTAGGTCATAATAACAGATTTCAATTAAACACTAGTCAAAGAAAAAGTGTCTCAAAAGCTCAATAAAATTCAAATGATAAACAAATCAGTCCATAATTCGATTAATAACGTGATAAGTGTTCCTGAGAATTATCAATCCCATCAGTATGAGATTCTATTGTTAGTATTAACGATGAAATTAGCATTAAAACCATTGTACTTCTGGTCATAGAAAAATCGACAAACATCTATTTGAACATTACATCTATTCTGTCTTTACAATTATTGTTAAATTTCTGCTACTAAAATATTGCAGACGGCAATAAAGTGTAAAAAGTTCATTCTCGAGATTGTTTTAAAACCACGACAAAAAGAGTTGTTACTAATTGTGAGTGAGACGTAAATGGCTCAAACGTATTCTAAGACTATTATGCAATTCAATTAAAACATAGACGACTGTTACATTTATCGTACAGCTAATCTCAATGAAATCTCAAAAACAACAAATCTCTGTCGGTCTAGCAAAGTGACTTTCAAACCTTTTTAGGATTCCTTGCGTGACGGTCTCTTTATAATTTATTTAGATTACTCGCAGACCTTTTAAAATAAACTATAATTAACATCTATGCTACTGTTACCAAAACGTTTTTTGACAGATAATTATTTATTCAGAAAATGGTAAAACTTAGTTAAAAAATGTACATTCAATGGAATGGATCCGTCTGCTTTGCCTGAACAAATCAATAATTTCAACTAACAATACGTGACTCCTAGAGGGTCCCGGACCCTAGTTTCAGAAGCACTGGTCTAGTAGCTTCTGAAAGTGTCTTTTCTTTAACCCTTTGACAACAGGCAGATTTTGAGACACACCGATCGTAACGTGTGGTAGGAATTCAGTCGCGACGTGCACCGAGAACGGTGAAACTTTTCGTAACGCGTGCATTTTTGAGTAAAGTATAAGCAAATTAACTTGTATTAACTAAGTGTTAAAAAAGTTAAAATACTGAATAGCAAACTTTCAAAACATTCAAAACTTAAATTGTTAGTGTAAATACCAAAAATTTAATATTACCATTGATGATTTTACAATATGTCTAATAATCTATTAAGGCGGCTTCAGTACCATGAAATCAATATTCTTGGCGGCTTCAGTATTGCCAGCGAAATTTTTCTACCCACCATATGGTGCCTTCAGTACCATAAGCGCAATTTTTCTGAGTAACATATGGTGCCTTCAGCAGTCAAAGGGTTAATACTACAAATACCATGCCAGTCAAAATCACTGCTTCCTACCTTTTTATAATATATCCATTTTATAATATATCCATGTTTTATAAAACAGAAATTAGCAAATTGATCATCTTTTTCACCTATTGATTCCCCGTTTTCCAAAATGCTTATTTCATTTATTTAATTATAATAGATATAATGTCGGTAGTTCTAGCGTTAAAGGAAGAACTATAAGTAGGACATAGAAGACCTGTCTTTATTCTAGGAGTGTTACGCTTTTACATAAACAAAAGGACAACTACTTCTTTCATCATAGAACAAAAAATTTCCCCATGCTCTAAAAGATCTTGAAAAATGCTCATTTTTCAGAGAGGAATAAATTGAGGCGTTACCATGCGCCGTATGTTCATTTTTCCGTGCAATCGCACGTCCCTTTTACCCGACAATTTGGTGGACGTAAGAGACAGCTTGTAATTTTCAGCAAAATATCGCCCGGAGTCAGCGTCTCCCTTCAACTCATTTGAATAAATTGCAAGGATACGGCTCATTCGAAAGTCTAACGAAGAAACGCGGGAAGAGCAGTACGGACGTGATATTGTGAGAGACGTACAGTTCATTCGGGTGTTCATCCTTTTCATCAACATGAAAAATGTTTCAATGTAGGGAGACGACGCGATCGAAAGTGGACCGTTCTCACGATTTAAAGTTGCATCTCGGAATTATTTCAAGAATCCGTAACCTCATTCCGTCGTTGAGGCGTTAAAGTTCTGTTTACAATGAATTACTTGTGAAAACATTTTGTTTTTGTATAACAAAAATAAGATTTCAATCAAGAAAATTTTTAAAATCGTATGGCACATATTAATTTTCTTCGTTTAGTGTTTGTATTAACAAGGGGAAAGTACGTTTAAAAATAAATCATCAGAGAAGATATTTAATTGTAAGAGTCTATTTTAAAGCGTAATTTGTAAAGATATTTTGAATTCTCTAATATGCATAGTTTTGTTTCTTTTTCTCCAAGAAAATTTCAATTCTTTTTTTAGTACAATTAATAAAGATGTAATAATATTTCGTGGTCACTTTCTCATTGGTCACTCTTTCGTCAATCGATAATCACTTTAATCGCTAAATGAGAGAATAAGTATATATGTATATGAAAAAGAATTGTATAATGATATTTTATTTTAAATATAAATACTTTAACGCAGACCTTTTAATTAAAATACTAACAGTGTTTGTATTTATCGCTATAATGCTTACCTCTTATTGATATTTTATTATAAATTTTCGTAGCCTACTACAAATGCGAATCAAAATGTTAGCATTGGACTTACGAAAACCGTCAAATTGACAGGTTCCTATTTTTTTATAAACATTTCACAACTTTATAGAGAAATAGTACAGTAGTTATTTGACATGTCTTTTATAATACACAAATTACTTAACTGACCATCATCTTTCCCGCTTGATCCTCCTTTTTCAAAGTACTTATTTAATATATTTATGTATAATACAATTAACACCCGTAGATCTAGTGCTAAGAACCGCTGACTCAATAAATCGCAGTGTTCTTTAACAGACACGTTATTACATTTAGTAAACAAAGATAATTTATTTAATTATTTAAGGAATGGTGGATTTTTTTAGATTGGTAATTTTTATATTTTGTTTTAAATTTGCGATTCTTAGAAACGCATAATAATACCATCAATCATGATTAACGTCTAGAATTATTTGTTGATCTACAATTTGCCTAGATGATTTTACCGGGAACGCTATTTTAAATTTACGGTTCCAAAAGTATACGATCACACTGGCAATATTTTCTGCGCAGATGCAAATCACGAATGTTATCAAAAATTTTAAACGAGTTGGCACATCGCTAATTTTTGCCTATTTGTTATATAAACTTCAAAGCAAGCATAACGGATCGTTAAACATAATCATTTTCAAAACCGGAAAATTACGTGAGACTCATACAATATGTTTTAAAAATTTAAAGACTGACATCATGATGAACTGATCAATAGCAACCAATTCCTTGTTATTTCAATAAATATTATGTCAGTTCACTTATTTTGCTACTACATTATACTTTCTTTTGCTTGAAATGCCACTTATTTTTCAGCAACTTTGCAAAATGCTTAAATATCGTATTACGTTTAGTCCTTTTAATATCATGTGAAACATGGTAATACTTTTAATTAAATTTAGCCATTATTCGCGCGAATTCATATCTGAAATTCGTGATATTTTTCGTTCAGAACTTAAATTGCTTTTTCAACGACGAAGTCCGTCTTAAATTTTCTGTCCGCTCGTTTTTGACATCAAAGGAGCTGCCGATGTTCGTTTTAATGGCGTATGCTCTTAAATTCAGCTACGCGAGACAGTGTGAATAAGAGTTAAAATTTACCGCGAAGAATTATTACAACATAGCTTAGAATGGCTTCTAAATTTCTCCAATCGGTACAATAAAATCGCCGGGTTTGTACGAATAAAACGATAATAAAGTTTCGTTTTATTGGTACGAGGATAAAACAGTGAGCAGCAGTTTGGTCGATGGAATGCAGGGGTTTCTATGCAAGGGTTAGCCATAGAAGGAATACTTTATTCGTAAATATCTTCAATACACGAAGCTAATTGAATTCCAATAAGTTATTATTCGCTTAACGTCGACGGCTGCGATTAAACTCTTGAATAATGTAAGAATATGTGTAATTCTAGAGGATTCTGTGCCCCGTTGGTTGTACTTTCAGGATATAATTTTAATTCGTTTACTGTGCAAATGTTTGCTGGACTAATGATCGTAAAAAGGTGTTTGGAAGTGCAGCAAAACCGTGATCGTTTTAACTGATTCGTTATAGAGTAAGTAGATAATCAAAGGCTAATGGAAGGACTTATATTGTATTCTTGCTGCTTCATTTGAAAAGTATGAGTATACTTACAATTAGTGTTCTTGAGATTAAAGTGTTTTCTGATCCGTAGTCTATTTCCTATTGAAAACATGATTCGTTGTAAACTTTTTCTTTACAATAACTTTTTTGAGAATAACATGTATTCACTGTGAACAATTTATCTCTATTTGGGTCTAATTAAATCTTGATTTCGGTCAGAAAAGACCCCAGGGATTGATGAAGAATTACGAATTAATTGAATAACTGAATAATTCCAAATCATAAACTTCTGCTAAACAAACTTCAGGAACGATATACAACCGCCTCGAACGACCCCCGGTCGTAAAGTGTCTTATTTATTACTATTTACAAAAATGACACTTTAACGCCTCTAATGGTAAGTAACGACAGATATATTTCCTACTGTATGTTTCAGTAATAGCAGTATTAAATGCGAGATTATTACTGAAAAAACAATTTTTTATATATGATACTGAATTCTAAAAAATTATCAGTTTCCACATTTTAATGTAGAATTCCGCCGCTCGGAAAAGTATTCTATTAGACGTTCATTTCCTTTTTGTCGAGGTGTCAAACTTCATCGACTCAAGGAATTTAACAACGAAACTCTAATGAATTTTATTTGTTTTGAAGATATGTTTTCTATAAATTTTAAAAATTAACCTTCTTGCATGTTTTAAACTCATGATTTACACACATCAGATTAAGCCGGATCATAATACACATCCACTTTAGTATAAAAATAGATAAGTAATAGGTTTCTATAAAAATATTTAAGATTTAATAAATAAGGTTTATTTGTGACAAAAATTGTACATAACATTTCATAACTCATTTATTTGTCTATATCGCGCTTGTATTTGAATCCAAGAAATACTTTTAGGAAATTTGTTAAAAAAAATTTAATTTATAATTTTAGCCGGCGCCATACGAGAAACTATTTATTAACTAACAGATATATACCGCTGCTGTCACCCTGGGCAATCACCCGGGTGACTACTACCATTTGAATTTGTTTGCTATTTTATGGGGATCTTATAATGTATTACCCCCAGGGGGCATTGTCCCCTGTGGGGAACATTCATTGAAAAATAAAAATAGATAAGTAATAGGTTTCTATAAAAATAATTAAGATTTAATAAATAAGATTATTCTATAAAAATAATTACTTAATAAGAATTATGATTTAAGTCATAAAGATTTTCCAGTTCCCTGTGATTTTTTTCTTTGAAAATTTATAAGAATCTTAACTTCCACTCGCGAAATCTTCGAATTACCTGGTACACAGTTTGAAAACGACTGTTCATTTTTGCCTGTACCATAACAAATCTCTAAGTTTCAATAATGAATAATGAATGAGTGCAACATTCATGAAGGATGGGAAATATTCTTCAATTAAGTTACAATTTGTTTCCTATCATATATACTTATATCTACTATTCCCAACATATATTTTTTCCACTTAAATTGTATAATATATCAAATAAGTGTTTTAACACCTCTCGATGGCGCATCTATTGCGACCACACGAAGAGTGAAACCATTAAGGACGCGAGTCGCAATTTACCGCTGCAGGTCGTGTCTTGATTCTGGTGTGCGATCCGACAAAAACATTTTCTTGCGGCCTTCGGTAATCAGCCGCAAGTTCCTCGTTAAATCCTACTCTTGTACCATGGGGGGAAGTCTTTTTCTGGTAAGTACTTTTTTCCACAGTACAAAACAAACGGATAATGTGTTTTAAAATAAACGTGAAACGTTTAAGACACGATCGGTCTCCGGAACGAGTTGGTAAAATTCTGTTTCTCATTATCGTATCGTGTAAGTAATTTTTTACGTTGCAAGACTCAGCTTTTGTGAAATGTTACGGTGGAAGGAAAGTGTGAATGTTAATGATCATGCTTTGTTGACTCTACTCGTTTAAATTTTAAGATGTAGTTAAATCAGTGGCAGTATAACAAATTTTCGGCCCTTGCGCAAAATATAATTTTGACACGACAAGAAAAAAATGAATTACAATATAATGATAAGTCCATAAGTAATTGAAAATAATCGCACTGTTAAACGTTGCCCTGGATACAATCTTCGATTCTCGACTCTCGATAACTCAAAGAATACACTTGCTAACTAATTCATTTCGACGGCAGCTTCGGTCCGCCGTAACAGTATAAATATCTTAAAGCGTAATTACATTTTCGCAGATTCCTAGAGGAAGGAGTGCAATGATTCAAGGTATAGAATTGAAATGATCAATATGTACTACAAAGCGTCTTTTAAATAAACACTTTAAATTGAAAATGATTTCGTACGTGTTGCAATTTATCTGTGATAAAGATAGACTGCAAAAAAAATTAAAGATGAATTAATGGGACAAATAAATTAAAAATATGTGTTAAAGTCGTCACATTTACAGATACGTATCTTCCTTTCAATTATATAAGTCATGAGTTTATCACAAAAAGGTAGTTACTTTCTGGAGTTCTTTTCAAAATAACAAACTTCGAAGAATAAATTCTGACTAAGAGTTTGAGAAAATTAAGTCCCAAAAGTTAAAGCTGCAACCTTAACTCGTCAGGAAACGTTCTGATTCGATGAAAATTATCATATAGAACGAGAGAAAACTCTAAGTTATTGGATACATCGGAACCTAATTCCATAAAGCCATAAATATCTGTTTGAGGTTGAAGAAACAGCGGTCTCATCGATGCGTGCTTGAACACACGCAGAGATTAGCGAGGCGTTTAAATGAATCTGCCAAGAAAGGTCCTGACCTTAGACCGGTAAAGATGCAAATCGGGACTACGTTCGTGTCGTGGCATTTTCTCTTTCTCCACCTCTTTCTCTTTTGTTATCTATGTATCGTTCTATATGAGGAAACTAAAGAAAGTCGAAAGATATACGAGACAGATCCTTGGACTTTCTCCGGGAAGAACAATGGCGTCCCACTAAATGTAAAGGGTATAATTGAAAATTCGATAAAAACGAGAATCTCTCATGCGACTGAATTGCATCCTCTATCTGATCGCAAGATATAGAATTTCTATATATTTATAAGTGATGCTTTATTTCAAAGATTTATTTAATTATATTCTTGTTCTTGCAATCCTGTTAAGCGATAACAGAGGACAATTATAGGTATATTACGTTCTTTGAATCGGAAGCTACTTGTAATAACTTGTTCAAATTTATTAATGATTATGGAACAATAAATATATGCTTAATTATTCGTATTTCTTGCAGTTTAGATTCTATACCGAAAAATATGTAGTAGATTTTCCTGATCTCACAACAGACTTTATTTATAACAAATTTCATTACTTTCTGCATTGCACTCATACAATTCTATGAGTAGGAATTAAGAGCAGAATATTAAGGAATGTTTTTTGCATAAAAGCAATTGCTGATTTAAGAAGTGACGAGGTGCCTTTAAAGAAATCATTTTCTTCGATACAATTGCGATATTTTGTATGAAAGTACAAAGTTATATACAAATATGTGGAATTGCTTAATTTTAATTGTATCTTGGCAGTATTTTGACAGTAACATGGCAGATGGGTTCGATTATATTGAACTTCTTTGTATTTAATTAATAAATTATATTATGCGCGTTTAGTTAATTAGTGTAAAGTGCTTCAATTTTATTTCAAAGTGCCAACAGAAATAAAAATTTTCTTTTTAAATAATACCGATACTATACTAATACTCTATAATACAGCACTTTAATATATTAACCTATTAGAATACATTACTAATACTGTTACATTTACATCAATATTAATATATGTATATTTATTCCAATGAACAATAACGTTGTCCCTAACATCCAATAGCTGATGCGACAATAAATAAATAAAAAAAAAGTAAAAAGAATCGTAACTTTCTCTACTTGCTATGTTTACATTTGTGGTAAATTAATGACAACTGAGTGAGATCATTTTTTTAATCATTATTTTCAAACAGATGGAATAGAACAGAACTGCGAGAATTTTCAGGGACGAAATGATCGTCTCTTGGGTAATATTTCCTTCTTTCAAACGATGATTCCAGTTCAGCTTTGTCGCATAAATTAAATGATTCATAATCATGAAGTTCGACGTCGTGCAATTTCGCGTAAAGCAAACACGATAATTCGTGTGTTATATTGGAAATGCGATAAAATAAATCTGTTCAAAAGAATATATTCCTAAATTTATAATCCCCTTAACCATCAGAATCAACTATTCAATACGCGTTAACTACTAGCGTCACGTATATTAATTTTGATCGCTACTGAAAATTCCTTATGTCATTTAATTTACCGTTTATTACTGTCACTGTTATTTCAAACTGCCAGGAATCTGTTGAATCAGGGGTATATCTTATTCTGTACATACTGAATAGTGTTTTATTCTGAAATAAATATTTTTAGAGGCTCATTATATAGTCTTACGTTAGAATCGGTTTATATTAACAAAAATTTCTTTAAATTGGAAGTTAAATAAGTTGCATAAAGTTTCAAAATTAGCTAATTAGCCTTTAATTTTTTTATATTTATCTATGTTAATGTATTGGCGTTTCTTATCACAAAATTTTAACTTCCTCTAGTAAAATGTTGATTGAAAAATGCAATAACTGCATACTACGACTTCTAAATAATAATTTCATTGTGTTTCTGAATTATATAAATTAACTGTTTTCAAATTCCTTGATCTTATTCTGCAGTCCAGACTTGAGAATTTGTTTGCCAATTAGTTCGTTAAGTTATATATTATCCAAACAAAATTTACGACATGTAATACCGAATTCTGCAGCGTAAGAGTCCTGCATCTCAACATATAATTTAATGCATGTATATTGCAACTCGACATAAAACAGCTCCCTGAAGTGATATGTGTTATATCGCTTTGCGGAAATTTCAGGAGAAATGGCATGGCACATACGGTGTACGTCGAACGTTTAAATCTCGATAAACGGAAAAGGACACTTTTATGACACGCTATCGTGCTTTCTCGTTAAGGAACCGGTATCTTCTTCGCCACGATTTGCGATTATCTCAAGGTGGCACAGTTAATGTCACGAAGTTTCATCTACCCCGTTTTATGTACGCGCACACAAGCTCGTTATTTAACTTTGTGGCAAAATGGTTGACATCAACTTCGATCCCGTGTATACAAATAATTATTGAGCGAAGGAATTAAAATTGATACTTGAGAAAGGAAATTTACTTGAATATTTTTTTTTAAAAATTAAATTTACGGTGCTTTAAGATCTTTTGTTGGGTTTTATTTATAGAAGAACAGATATTCCGATGATACGGCGGATTTCCGGTAATATTTTCTACAATGTTGTTGAATACACGTGTTGTTTACACATGTGCTAGATGTGTTTATGTGGAATTAGTGGCAAACTAATTTTAACATGTATTTCAGTTATGGTATTTATTATTTATTTTTAAACAGAGGAACTTAATACATGAAATCGCTATAACTAAGTATGTATATATATATATATATATATATATATCAAACTAGAGATATATGGATCAAACTAGATCTCGCCAGGAAGAAAACTTAAAATACAACATGTTCAGGTAATCGCATGTTTGCTACATAACGAGCGCGCACGGGTAGCGACGTATGTGTAGTCTATATGCTGAATGAAAGAAAACGAGCGGAAATGGCATCATAGGCCGAACAATCCTTGAATTTATTATTAATCAATATTTTATTTTTTATTACAAATGGTTTGATTGTGTAAATTTAAAATTAATTTTGGGGAAAGACCCTTTTTTCTGAAAATTATTTTCTGATATTGAATTCTCCAGTAAATAAAATTTTATTATGAAGGTTCGTTTATGAAATACGTAAGATATCAGATAATTTCTAGAAGAAATCAGCAATCAAATGCAAAAATTCACAATTGTCAACCTTTGATTGACCGTAATGCAAGTATACAAAATTTGAACACAAAGTTAATAGAGGTAATCAAAGTAATTAAAAATTTTATAAACATGTACCATATTGTATTTAATTATATAATTACAAAAGATCAAAGTTTATCTTCAATTTATAGTATCGGAATTTTTATACCGTAAATAGTTACATAAATTTCTCGAGAATAGCCTCCATGAGAATCATGTTCGACAACGCATGTGGTATATACCAGCGTGATGGTGCACCGCCCCATTATGGAAGGCAAGTGGGTATCCGTCTAAATAGTCATTATCGTGATAGATGGATTGAACGTGGAGGTCCTGTTGTACGGCCCCCAAGATTCTCACATTTAAATCCATTAAATTATTATTTTTTTGGGATATTACAAGCTGCATGTATACCTACAGCGTTGGAATAAACGATTATAAGCAATTATTTGAGAGTTTTTAACACCAGAACTACCGGCGTTAAATCTATCATATTTAAAAATATTAAATGAGTATTTTGAAAAAAGGGGAATTAAGGGGTGGAAAATATGATCGATTCGGTAATTTATGTTTTATAGGATGGACGTAGAATATCTATTCCATGATTGTCCTATAAACATGGAGAATTTTTGGAAAAAATTGTGTACCAGTCATTTTGACTGGTTTGGTAGTTCTAGTGTTAAAGTTGCAAGGTTTATTTGTGACAAAAATTGTACATAACATTTCATAACTCATTTATTTGTCTATATCGCACTTGTATTTGAATACAAGAAATACTTTTAGGAAAGTTGTTAAAAAAAGTAAATAGCGTGTTTTTATTTCAGTTATTATGCTTTGTTTTGATGTACCTTTTAAATAATGATTACAGAGTGAAGAAGCTTTGCTCATATGTACGTTACACCAACCATATAGCGGTGATTTATTGTAATTATATTAGAAAATGTTGCCCAAAATGATAAATTTTGTCAATATTTCTAAATATCATTGCAGTACTAATATTCAGAATATACTTGAGGCAATTGATAGCATTTTTATTTAAAACTAGGACTAACTACATCAATATTGTGTAAACATCACTGTGACTCGTTTTCGAGATAAAGACCAAAAGTGTTAAAAAGAAGAAATAGGCACATGAAGTATAAGTAAGTAATAGATTAACAATTTTTCAAACGGAATCAACTCTTCCAGCCAGAGAGCTACCGAGCGCAAACGACCTGATGGATTATGGCAAGTATTTTAATCGTCGCTCGCACCTCCAATTTCGGCCACATCGTTTCTGGAATCCTGAAGCTCGGCCATTAATAGTCGAAAACAAAACACTTCTTTCGTCGTTCATATAACGATATAACGAATGTGCGGATTTTTCGGCCAGTAGCGTTTTGAAATTAAAAATGATGCACCGAACGAGGGATGTCTCGATCCGTCTAGCGAATCAGACCAAAACACTTTCCACGCGCCATCAGGTCGTTTGCGCCCGGTAATAGACTCCTTAACCGCGTAAGATTTATTTTGAAAATATATAAAAACCTGTCAGGCAATTTATAAAATTTGGATTAAAAATAATAAATTGATAATATCCCCTTAATCAAACTATCTTCTATCCATTCTATCGATACTGCCTCTCCAATTGTTTACGCACTTCTGTACATTCGCTGTAACTTACTATTTTACTTTAATAGTATTTTTTTGGCTTTAACTACTTTTGGTCATTTCGCCTAGAATCTACTATTTTAGGTGGGTTCCGAATCTCCAAGGCTATGATATATACATTATATACTGCACAGGTTAGAAATTTGTTCCATTACGTGTAATACGTATCACATAGGACAAACTTCACAAAGGTAATGCGGGATTTAAACTCGATTCCACTAATTACGAGTCCGAGCCTTTGACCTCATCCACTATAGCCCCTACATAAATTACTACATTTCGAAATTCCTACAAATTCTGATCTCTCACAAGCCAACACTGCGACGACTTTAAAGATCCACCAAAACAGAAACCTCATTCCCCAATTTATTCCATCGCTAAAAGCACTCCTTTCGTAGACGATACCTAAACCGTTCCACTGAACTTTCCCATTAAGTAAGCGACCTGTCGCAATGTACGATGGACCTCGACACCGCACAATTAAAACAACGAGGCCTCCGCTTTAGGTCAGCCAAGTGTACGTGAATCGGCTACTCGTTTTGTCGCGGCACAACATCCGTATAATCTGCGATCTGCGATCGAACATCCGATAATGATTCGTTGATTAACGATCGGTGACCCCACCTCGAGAAAGGAGTCGACGGTAACAGTCGCCGCTGGATGAACTCTGACCTTAAGCCGAGTGAGGATGAATACTCGAAACCAACCGTGGTATTCGGTTTTTCTTGGCACAGTGACAGATGGTGTCATTCCGGAGTAGATATACTTAACTTATGGCCCCATTGACAAAGACGATGGCCATTCGCATCATCCATCTTTTTGCCGCGGAATGTGTTCCCGTGAATTTAACGTAGATAGCAGGAAGCTTTAACGTGGTAACGTACTACCGATTAATATGTATATACGAGAAAGCCCCGGATAGGAAAGAGCGATGCTTTTAATGGTGACGATGTTACGAGATCGTACGATGGGAGTGCGACAGCGATTTGAAATTAGGGACGCGGGATGACGATCTTTTTTAAAAATGTTATCGGTTCATTTAGCAATTAGGGATTGATTTGCATTTTAACGTTTGGTATGCAGGATATGGCAGAGAATTTCTTTTCTGTCTGAAAGCAGTGAGGGTTACATTAATAATCGTTTGCAGAGGCATATGAGTAACGGGATAGGTATGATTAAGAAGTTTTATTAATGTTTATCATTTACGAAGCGATAAACTGGCATTTGCATTGACTATTGGCGAGAGGTACTTTTGCAGTTGAGAAATATTGGTTTTCCATCAATCAAATTTTTATTATGTTTCATTCTATCATATTGCGAGATAATTATAGCTATAATTGAATCTCTTGCGTATGAGATTTTATTCGAGCTTTAAATAAATGAAGCTTGTACAATTATATGGCAATCTTAAAGTTGAGGGATAAATTGCAACTTATGGGACCAGCTTTAACGATGGGCAGTGTACACGAAGATGATTAAATATTTATTGCCACATGCATTTTATTGGATTTTAGCTTCCTTCTGATAAGATATTGTAATAGTTAACAGTACAGTGCTGTACATGTCTTATGATGTCGTTTCTGAAACAACGAACAGATTAGGACGAAGATATGCAAACCTCCACTAACAAAAGGTTTAAGACTGCCACGCATTGTCTTATTTCATTGTATCTCCTATGTTTCTAAAATAGAGCCTTTTTGTAAAATGTATCCGAATAGAAGGCTTAACATTCAATATTAATTAGAGATATATTATCACATTACAAAATAGATGTAGAAAATCCAGAACTTGTTTTTTTTCATTTTCATATCCTATACCGCAAAGTGTTATACAATACAATATTGAAGCGAAAAACTGTGGAAGCCTACGTGTTTAAATTCAAGCCATACAATACGATTAATTTTTGTATAATAAATGCTGCTAATAACATTTATCCATATTACTAGACTTTCAAGAGATATGTCAGTACATCTATTAACTTTTTGTAGTTCTATGTCAAGCTGTATTTAGCATACATTTAAATTGTAATTAACTTTCAGTCGCTTTAATATCGGATTTGAAATTTTATAACAATGTCATATCTTTAACTGAATATCTGTCAGCCCGTCTAACCATTTCTGCCATCGGTTAAAAGTATATAACTAAATATATAACAATAAGTATGCACAACATATGCAACGATGAAGATTTACCAAAATTAACTTCACTTAGTTGACGCAAAAGCGGAAAAAATAATTCAGATCACGAAATGTTAAAGAGATCCGCTATTTTTTAACACCGAAAACACAACTTCGGCTCGATGTGCTGAACATATTGTTGCTGTTCGTGACAGTGTGCAAGAAATTCTTAATTTATCGATTCCTCGTCGTCCTCAGCAGTTACAGCTTTGATATGACACAACATATCGTATTTTGCATAAGGATTTGAATCTGCACCCATATAAGATTCAATTAACGCAAGAATTGACCTATTGACGAAGTGAAGAACAACATCACAGCCACAATTAATGAAACTGAAGTTAATCTATACAGAAATGTGTATTATTATATTTCATATTTAATCTCATAAAGTAGACTTCACTATAAAATAAAGAAACCAAAAAATCCCAAATACTTTACAGTTTATTTCAATTTGAATATCACACTCAATTTGGATAACACTGTACCTGTGAGAATCCTCTAAAATTCAATCGAACGCTTCTCCAACCGTACAGAAACACGGAAACTATAGGTAGTGGAATTTACCGATCGCTTTCCAAGAAAAGTGTGAATCGGATAATATTACGCACCCTGAACTGTACAAATTAGAGACCATTACGTTTTCGATTAGCGAAGATCTCCGATGTATCCCCGTGAGTGAGCATATTATGAGCCACGAAAAATCTTTCCGGAATACGTGACTCCGGTGAATCATTATTATCCAGCGTCCATTGGCATGGCTCTTGAGCCTGATGTGAACTTCCGTCTTGGTATGACCTTGGCACTAGCCAGAAGGACGCGGACGAAGGAGGAAGCATTGCCAAGCAATAATTACGAATAATTAGAATTGTTGTCAAATGATACCAGCAATACACCTGACAGTAATCGTAGCTTCTACATATTTGTCTACGGCTTTTCGTAGAAGCTGAGAGATTACGATGAATCCATGGATACTGTGCGCATGTGTCTGTCTTCCTGACGCTGTATTTCAGTTTTAAGAAGTCAAGGATAATGTTCATCAATCATTTATAGCTCGTAAATGCAATTGAGGTTGTGATAAATAGAAAGAATACATGTTTTTTAATATCGTATTAGCACAATACACTCTGTAATTACTTCGTCAACTATTTTTTTACGAGATCGAACGACAGTTACAATAAATCATAAGTTTGCAATTTTTGTCGGCCAGATAATAAAACAATGATGATTTGAATACTTCTGTAAAATGCAATCAAAATGTACTGAATATTTCTCATATGTTATTTATATGAAATGCTATTTCTTACAGTCCGTAAAAGTCTGTCGAAGCGATTTCATTATTTAATTTATGATTAAAAGTATGTATTTTATCGAAACATTCCAATGAGTGTATGCTGTGACAATAATACACCTATTCCCCGATTTACACGAAAGATCGGGTCCTCAAAATACCGTGTAAATCGAGATCGTGTAGAAATATGTTGGCAGCAGAAATATTTATTTCTAACATCTGTTTTTATGTCCGTTGTTTTGCAAACCGTGTGAAACCGAAATCGTATGTTTAACTAAAGTACCGTGTAAATTGGGGGAAAGGTGTATTAGTATCACAGCATATACTGATTGTAAAATATCGATAAAATTCATGCTTGGAATAATAAATTAAATAATGAAATAACTTTTAGATAGTTTTACAGATTTTGAGTGTATAAATTAAGTAAAATGAACAAGTGGGTGCACGCCAAATTTGTTATAAATTAAGGAAATGACACTTTGCGTATAAAGATTTTAAAGTGCATCAACACTTTCCTGATACATTCAATACTTATTTTTATCTAATGTATCTCTGCTTTTCCAATGAATACACTGATATCAATAGACAATCAACTTATTCCTATCTTAAAAAATCTGTATAACACCGAATTGTCTGCAATTTTTGTTACATCAATGTATTCTCCTTACAAAATGGAGGGACTTTGATTCCTTTTAGAGATTTCCCATTCGCGAACGAAAGTCGAAAGGAGTCACTGTTCCTTGCGGTACTTCTTCGGTGCCGTGGTATCTCCGCAAATCGGTTATTTATTGGTTGCAAAAGACACGGCCGGCCTTGGAAATGCGAGAGACACGTTTGACACGGCAGTTTGACCCTGAAGAGGCCAACACCGGTCTTCCACTCGAGGTATAGTGTTTTTTTTAATTACCATACCACAGAACACAACCTTTATACATTTCAGGAAAGGCAAATATGCGTCTTAATAGATCTATCTAAACGTTTAACTGTTAAAAAATACTACAAGAGGAAAGTCTTGCTGAGAAAAGGGTAACTGAGGTTACGTATCTTCATCAAATCAAACAGAAATTGAAGAAGTGTCATATTTTCCTGTGCTGCAATTTATAAGACACGCTAGGGACCCAGGAAAATTCCTAGCTTTCTAATTTCTCTTATAACATAAGTTACACGGATATATATATATATATATACATAACATATCCGTATCCGAATATTTTTGTGACTTAAGAATAAGGTGCCATTTCATTTATCATTTATTATATTACAATATACAGTAAGTTATTAAATAAATCATATTTTTTTTGTTAACCTTAGTTAATAACTCATTACCAGAAAAAATAACGAAGATGATTCCCACACAAATAATCGAGATACACAGCGATGAATTTCGATATACCTTAGTGTCCGAATATTTTCGTGAGTCACTGTATATAATATGATATAACAGGTAAATACAAAATTAGGCAATATGCGTTTTTCTACATACAACAACTTGTGATTTTTTCTTCTAAGTTATACATTTTAATACGAACTACTTAACGCATTATTTATCGCTAAAAAACTAAGCACTATTAGCAAAAAATGAATCTGATCACGTTGAATAAAACTTCACACGACCCATGGCAATCTATGAAACAACGGTCACCTTATGTACGTTGTATCATCATTACGGTAATGTATAATTACTGAATCATTAGGTGCCACCTCAGCCCTCAAAAATGTGCTCTTGAAGCGCAAAGCAAATACTCGTAGGCAATAATTACAGTAGCGATCAAACCAAGACGGACTGCTTAAAGAGAAAGGCCACTTAATCTCTTACGGTGGCAAGAGTCGGTTCTTTTACGTAAAGACCTATTTGTTATTCGAACCGGTGCAAAAGTAACAGTCACCGTGGGTAATACTTATTGCATCTACGGTGGTTGCGGTTGCCCGTGACGTTGTAGTCAAGTGTGTTAATAGTAGTCCGCTTCGTGGATTATGGCGTTAAGGTATCCTTGCACTCTGTCACGCTGAAACGTGCCTGTGCATTAGTCATGTCACCAGCATTGCTAAACATTTTTCCAGGCCCTAGTCGCGTCACGGCAAAACGACTGTACGTTCTTGTACATTTTGAAGCTTCCTCACCCATTAATTTCGCCCGTTTTTCCATGTCGCATAGAAGACTCTACCAGTCCTACCAGTTTGGTGATTCGACGCTGTAAAAGTGTTTCGCGTCTTTCTGTTAATTCTCTTTCCCTCCGGACAACGCTAATACGTTCTACCCGTGTGATCTATCGTGTTTAGATTTGTTCGTACATTAGTTACACAAACAGCCTGGGAATGAGGCTTCTGCGACCGTTTGCTTACAGGTGGAATTGCATTTCTTATGGTCTTCTAGGTGATGTGTTTTTGTCGCGTAAGGTTGCGAGGATGCTAAACTGCCAGATACTTGATTATTGTTGTATTTAATTCTTTACAGTATTGTATTACAAAATTTGTACGAGATGTTGCATTGGTTAATGTTAATAACGGTATTCTATGTAGGTAATATATAAATTTGATGAAGCAGCATTTTATTGTAAGAGATACTTAAGAGGTTTGGGTATGATGCTATAATAAGCCCAGAAATTTAGAAAAAATTATGTAAGAAAAAATGCCGCAAAGAATTGTAACTCCTTAAAGGACAAATTGAGATATCAGAACTGAGAGAAATGTTGGTATATTATGATAAAGTAATTTGAAACTGATATCGTTATACATTGTCGAGGTGTGAATGAACTCGATTTCTGCTTCAATTAAATATTACAGCAATATTAAGTTATCTGTCTATGACGTTTCATTTATCAATATTAATTATTGCAAATTTATGAAAGGTAGGAGGTCTTCCCGACGGAATCGGGTATTCATTTAAATGACATACCGCAACAAAATAGTAGAAGATAGTAAACGTTACCATGGATTTACTAGCTTTGCAAGCTTTTGCATAATCTCCATATTCATTATTCGATATGCATAAAGAAGTATCTGCAAACATCCCGATTTATTAAATGCCGTTCATTCCACAAAATCCTCTGCATTATGCAAAATTATGCGGTTACAAAAAGATGACCGCGGTGGCTTCATTTTCCTTCTTTTTTTCTCGCGTTCCTTTCGCCTCGCTGGTAGCGACGTAATTAATTTACGTCACGCATTAACGCGTCGGCAAAATTTTTGTATCTCTTCTCAAGTTACATCAAAATCATCGCGATCGTCATCCCGCCATCGAGAATATCTCCCTGACTATCATGAACTCCTCCTCGTTCTGCGAGCTCGACGAAACTGGACAACGTATAATCAGCGGCAAGGAGAGGCAACATCAAACAACTCGATCACACTGGCCATCCATAAATAAACTCCACGTCCTTTCCGTTGGAGTGGACCTATCGGATGGCCGTTTCACCATTGAGAATGCGTATACACCGCTGGAATCGACGACGACTGACCGAGAAACTGGACTATGTGATCAATGAATATTAATCACGCGATGTATTATGCCCGTTGTATTGCGATTTGTGCAATTGATTAAACCTATCGCGTGTTTGAGAAAGGATGGGATTGCTTTCCGCGGACGAGTATTCAGAGCATGATAGAGCAATGTTCTTTTTTTAATTGCAGAGTATTTAACACTAAACCTACCAAGCCGGTAAATGACCGGTTCACAATTTTTTCTAAAAATTACCCAAACTGATAGGGGAGCCATGAAGTAAATATTCTACTTCTATATTATAAAACCTGAATTATGTAATTAATCATCTTTTTCACATCTTTATTTCCCTTTTTCCAAAGTACTTATTCAATAAGTTTCAACTTCAGTACATATAACGTCGGTAGTTTTAGTGTTAAAACGTCGTGTTGAGTGTCAGGTTGATAACGCGATAGCTCTAGATTTTGCTGGAGTCAATCAATTTAGGTGTACACGCTTATGTTTTTTAGATGGTTGATAGAATTTTATGATGTATTAGATGTAGTGTTTTAGGAGAATTGAAAACGGGAACTTGCATAAATTTAAAAAGTTAAATGGTACTCCGAATTTTAAAAATCTAATGGTTGAGTCGCGTGTAAGCCATTGTAATTAATTTGGGTGTTATTTCTTAATCATTTTGTTTCAGTTTCTTGAAATGCGGTTTGTTCGGACAAGTATTTCGATGTTTTTAAACTATCCCGTTTCATTGGAACCTTATTTCATTGCATATCACAAAACAGTGTATTATCGGAGGTAAAAATGACAAAATCGTATCACGGTTTTTAATATTTTTGAATTACATTATTAGTTCATTGGCAACCACTTATTCTCTTTTTTTACGTGCAGTGATGCGTCGACTGGACTAAGAAATTGATGTTTCACACTTTGCAATAACGCTTTTTTTACGTCCGATTTTGAACTTTTATCATTGCAGGTAGGCGGTAGGTTGAAATTTCTGATTCCTTCGTACAAAAGCAACTAATGCACAATGTTCTTTACATCGTGCAGGTAATTTAACCCGAAGGAATAACCGATAAATCAGACTGAAGAAAATAGAATCTGATGGACGACGCAGCACAGAGGGAGGTCCCAATTGTATGAGGTAATAGAACATGAAAATTGCATTTAAGCTTCAGACAAAGGGTGGGTTCCTTTTTTTAATAGACTCCTCAGATAATTAATGTACTTACTCATGTAATTTACGGATACCGTTAATTAAAACGAAGACGACATGGATGGTCATTTTCAGACATCGTTTCATTTTCGTGATTTAACCCCTTAAGTGAAAAAGACGAGTGTCGCCCGCATCAGTATTCAATACCTTTAAGTTTGACATGCTACATTCATCCTATATCTTGCAATTCTCTTTAATAACATTCGCTTTTTTATTTTTCCATAGTAAACTAATACATGTAGTAATAACCTAATCATTTTAAATCGATCCATTTCAATGCAAAATTAAATGATAATATTTCCGTCGAAAACTTCAAAATTAAATAGTAAGGCAAGGGGTTAAGAATCTAAATGTACAGGTGACAATACTATAAGTAATAAACTGGGAAGAAGATCGCGGTATGTGTCGTACCGTGTTTTAAAATGTATCATACTCAACTGTATTATTAATTATTAAAGTGATTTATCAAAGTTAAAGTACACCTACTTCTGTTTTTACACGGTAGATACGTTCCAGACAAAACCGGGTAAAAAAAAGACATGAAGTAGATACATAGAAAAAAGGGGATTAGTTCCATATCCTTCAACCCTGTAAAAAATACATAAAATAAATTTATTTAAAAATTTATTTTAAGAATATTTTAGATTTTTTAATCGTGCTAAATCGAATGAAATCGTGTAAAAACGGAATCAATTTTTTTTTCTAGACCGTGTTAAATCAAAACCGTGTAAAAACAGAATTGGCTGTATGTGTATAATATCTTTGGGAAAGATCATCAAAAACTTCATTCCAATGTACTTGCGTAGAGAATAGCATTGTAACTTGGCAGCTGAGACGGAAGGGGAGATTGCTCTCGCACCGCCTATCCCCGCCATGTCGGTCCTGGAAATCTGAGATCGACGAATGACAACCGAAAATAAAACACTACTTTCGTCGTTAACATGACGACGCAACACTACTTTCGTCGTTCACATGACGACGCAACGAATGTGCGGGTCTCTCTTGCCAATAGCGCGTCAAAATCGAAAATGCGTGAGGGAGAGGGATGTCCCTATCCGTCGGGCGAATCAGAGTAAATTACCTCTCAGTTGCCTTCTTAGCGTTCCAGCATTATACTACTGTGTCGTTTACGCGTAATTCGCGTCGAATTCTGCCGTACAGAGAGGCGCCCCCGCGTAAAGTTTCGCCGTGCCTAAGACGTTAAATATAAACAACTTTTTCATCACATAATCTATTTATTAGAAACTTTGTATATATATGTTATTAAAGTATTTTAAACAATTTTAAGAGTGTGATAAGTTGTATATCAGGCACCTGTGTGGACGGGAAGGCGTCTGAATGAGAATTATATTCTGAAAATCTATCATCTTCTGAATTGCTAGCGCAGACGTCGGTTGGACGGTCAGATAAATTATCCTCACAAAATTTAGCGAGTAATTCTTCTTCATTGAAAAATTCGCGGTGTGCCTTTTTAAAAATTTTATAGTAATGATCGATAAAATGTGCGCCGCGAATAACGTTGTGAGTGACAAACTTTCAGGCAACTTCAACTTAGTACGTATTTCCACAAACCGAGAGCTTCTCAATTATATTTTTAACGTTGAAATTGTAGTTAAAAGTGCATGCGCACACCATTCCGTAAACAATTGAAAATATAATGAAAACAAACGATAAATGAACTTTAACCACAATTAAAATGTATAATACTCAGTCAATTAGGTTCCATTATCGAAAAACGTCATATGACGTTCCCGGTCAACAATGTATGGTCATCAAAAGACGTCATATGACATCTCCGGTCAATAATGTGTTAATTCCGTTACCTAAAAGTCCAAGTCTCTGTCCCCAACCTATACTGCGAGCCATGCGAAACATCTCCCTGAATAATTACGAAACGGACACAATACTCATGATGGAGGTACAACGAATCTCATCTTAACCCAAGAATAATAACCACGATATTTTCATGACATGACCGAGTACGCTCTTCCCGAGGTACGATTCAAAGACGCGAGAAGCGATTAGCTAAGACTTCGCTTTGCGCGGTCGTTGCACGAGCGAATCAGTGGAAATGAAGTTCCACGTGTATAATACAGAAGCAGGGAATACCTAAGACCGCGCGATTACATCATTACTAGAGCGGACCGTGAGTAAGTTACGCGAGGCTAGGGTAGAGAAGCATGAGGAATCCCTCGCGTGACCTTCCGAAGTGAACTCGCGGGCATACATGGTAGCAAGTACCGGATAGCCCTCTCCAGCTTATAATGCCGCTAGATGCACCCTCTGCTGCAATCCGAAGACGGTTAAATCCCGGTCTCGACCTGTGCAGCAAGAGAACGTCTTGTGGATCTCGCCGGAGATTCCATAGGATACTTTGGGTATCGCGCTGATGTTATCCCTTAGGCTTTCGCGAGTTAGAGATTAGATACATTATGGAAGTGCGGTATTTAAAGCGTGTTGCCGATTAGTTAGCGAGGTTTGTAGAATATTGTTTTTTTGCTAGAGGAAGCTGTCGGAAAGTAATTACAGACGGTTTTGTTTTTAAGAGATTATTGTGAGAAATGACAAAGAGATGAAGGATGTGTAGATATTGTTTTCTTAATCGAAATGTTTACTTTGTTATTGAATTAAAAAGAGGTATTTCAATATTTTACACGTTTTATAGGTATAAACGATTATTTTATTACAACTTTAAGTTAAAGAAGATTATTTCTTGATATATATTTTTAGGTAAATGAATGTCTTTGCATGAATATCAGTTCTATCAACCTCTTCATATATGTAGCATTATACAATGTATTATTACAATCAAAGTGTTTCTATTTTGTCTTAAATTGCTTTTAACCCTTTTGGTGCCGAACGACAATATATCGTTTTTCTAAAACAAATTTCTAAAACATAAATTTGTAAAGCATTAAAAATAAATTTCTAAAACATTATAAATGATCTAATTTCGTTGCAAAAGAATTAAAAATATTGTTTTTGGGTTTTACTTTTTGTTATATTCTATGCTGGTTGTTGCCGAGACTCCGTCTAAGATGTCCGCCTGAGGCTTGCCGTGGATCGTGGAGTTATCCTTTAGTTCTAAGGTCCGATATTAGTTATTTTGTTAAAAATGATTGAAAATGTAATATTTATACGTCATACTACGTGACCTACATAAAACTGTGATGAAACGATCATGATATGTGCAAATATTGTTTGTAGAAAGAAACTCGTTTCTATGTTTTTCATCATGTTTTATATTGATGTTATCCGTATGACTTTCAACAAATATTGAAATACAATTTACATTACTTTATTCTTTTTTTATTTCGTAATGTGCTGCTTTTTGAATTTTGTAAATATCATTTTTACTTTCGTTTATATGTGCTTTTTTCCCAAATCTTAGCAAATTCGTCAAATTGGCCTGGTATTTTTCGCATACGTATGATACTTTCGCTCGACACTAAAAGGGTTAACCGTTTGAGTCCCAGAGGCTTTTATTAGAAGAACATGGTCGAAAAAAACCGAACAGCGCGATAGCGTTTGTCTCAACCGAGTATATATGTACTGGGACTTTTCGATACAAAATCTGAAGAGCGCGATCGCGCTCCTTAGGACTGAAACAGTTAAACTTGAATTTTTCAGCACAGTTTATTGAATAAATATGCTGTGGGCACTCAAATTGATAAAATATGAAAGAAATTAAGGTTCCAGAAAATAAAATTCCTGTATTTTCTTTTACGTAAAACTATTAATTTCAATCAATGTACCTACATTTCAACTTTCTTGTTTCACAACATTTAATGACGTATTATAAGGTAAGCAATTTATTTACTGAAATTCTCCTTATATGAAAACATGTTCTTGCAGGATGAGTTTTCGAAAATGCCAATAACTATAAGACTTTACGAAAGCTGTTGAGCGATGAAATGTTAACTGAAAAACACGAAGTCGATGTACGCGACGACTTCTCATCCTGAATCTTGAATTTCCGGTTTTAACATTGTTGTACTGCAGTCGGAGATGTTACAAAAGAAAAAAAGTTTAATTTACCCAAGATACATATACCACTTTGTACTTACGGTATTTAAGTTTTTATCAAATATCATCAAAGTAACGTTTACTAAAGCTCAACTTGAATTTAACACGAACAGCAACATACTTAACCAATTGTATATTAAACAAATAAAAATAATTTTCTAGAAATACTTTCCGCGCCCAACACCCGAGAAAAAAAGAAAAACACTAGAACTGCGGGTTTTTATATCTGCTACATTTAAATATACTGAATAAGTGCTTTGGCAAAAGAGGAATCAGGAGGTGATAAAGATGATCAGTTAGGTAATTTTTGTTTTGTAAGATAAACGTGGTATATTGACTGTATGGCTCCCCTATTAATTTGGGGAAGTTTTTGGAAAAAAAGTGGAAACTGATCATTCTGACCCCGTTGGTAGTTTTAGTATTAATAACATATAGATTAAATAACTAAAATCTCTGGCAATTCTAATGAAAAGGTTGTATCACACTAAAATTGTGAATTTCGAACTAAATGAACGAAGATACTAGAACCTCTTTCGATATACTACATCTATATCTATAAATTTGAGTACCCGTTAAAAGTCTTGTGACCCGAAAATAAAATTGAAACTCTTGTCAGTAAAAACTTTTTACCTTATCAATCAATAAAACAGCAACAAAACTACATATCTACACCTGTAAATACATATACTAACAAACTAACGATAACAAGAACGCTTCAGATTACTCCAGTGCTGCATTCTCAACAAAAAGCGTTTATAGAGATAGTAAAAATCTGGTTATAAATGTGAGTTTAAATAATCTTTGGATATATAACAGTACATGTAGTGTTGTAAGAGCTCTTCTTCATGAGATATAAGATCACGACCTATACGTGCAACGTCTAGCAATCACTCAGCGATGGCCATAATATTCGATCACTATAATGCTACAGATTGAATCTACTTTAATAGACGCCGCGAAACGTGCAAGGGTTTCGTTGCTGCCAGACATTATTGATCAGGTGCTCTATTATTATTCATAGCCTGCAAAAGTCAAAACCATAATTGGAAAGGATTTCATGATTTCCTGATTGCGAAATTGATCTAGAGAAATGTTTCAATTGTATTTTTGTCAAGGAATATGTTTTTTATTTTAAGGATGATCATAGAGATTTACAAACAACAAATTCATGACCTTATATTTGAGGGATTCAAAAACATATTCGTTGCCGTTAGACATTTCATATTAGAATATATAATCTTATAGATATGTTATTGTTTTAGAAATAACATAGTTGTGATAAAAGTGAAACGTTTCGGAACGTTATGTAATGGTATTGTTTGTGACTTTAACACTAAACCTACCATGGCGGTCAAATGACCGCTTTCCAATTTTTTCTAAAAATTCCCCAAATTAATTGGGCAGCCATTCGGTAAATATTTGAGGTCTATCGTATAAAACAAAAATCACTTAACTGATCATATTTTTCACCTCTTCAAATCTCTTTTTCCAAAGTACTTATTCCGTATATTTCAATATAACAGATATAAAGCCGGTAGGTTTAGTGTTAAAGGTATGTAAGGTAGGGCGTTTACAGGCTTAGGAACAAGCGTGAATAGTGAAAAAATAAATCATTTGTTTCAGCACAAGAATCATCATATAGTTTAATATTCACTGTAGCACTGCTTGGAGCAAAGTGAAATTGAGATATTAGAGCAGTTACAATTTCTAGTTAGATGCAGAAAGTATTATTAATTCTTCACGAAAGGAAAGACCACTCGGGTAACACATGATAATTTGAATACAGGTGTTCAAAAAGACATATTCAGATTTTAAATGATAATTATGATTATTAACGTACGGTTCATTTTCAAAATGTTTTACATTTCCTTCGTTCAAAGCTTTTTCAGATTAAATATTTAAAAATTAAAAGATGCTTTTTAACAAACAATAAAGTTGTCAATGATCAGTGAAAAGGTACATTATGGATTTAACGATGAAGTACATTTTTTATAATTGCGATCATTATTAGCATGGAACAGTTACTTAAAACAGCCTTCCGTTCGTTAAGGGTCAATGAATTTTATTGCCGTGTTTGGCAGGCATGTTTTTTCGATTTCTTTGTATCTTCTTTATTGTTAGGTGACCTTCTTCGTTAATATGTTCAAAGCCATGAGGGTCACTGGTGATCGGCACTATTCAATTCTATGATATTTGTTCTGACTTTTGAATGATAATATTCATGAATTGGTTACTACATTCAACATTTAAATATTGTTGTTAAAAAACTACTCATGTCTACTCAATACGTAACTATTTTTACTATTAACATTTTTGGTTTATAAAGATATGATTTCAATAGAAAAAGTTTCATTTCGATAGCAACGATAAAACTAGCGAAATAGTGGTGGTATTCAACGTGTTAAATCCACTCGCTAAATTGTATCGCAACCCTTCCTCGTTCTCGGGTTAACCCCATACAATAGAAGAATCCACTTTTTTAAACGAAATTTTCTAACTTTCCAAGAAGTTGTCATAAAAGTTTGAACCGTGATAATGCAACGACAACTCCATTCTCTATAAATCATCTTAATAGTTATCATCACGTGCTGTTGTCAGTGAATCGCATATTTGCATGAGTGGTCAGAACGAATAATAACACCCATAAGTGGATACTTATGGTACATAAAATGCAAAGAGGATCGATGACGAACGCATCGTTGCACGAGGTGTTGAAAATTGAGAGATTCGAGAGTTGTAACGGAAGAAACGAGTCACGAAGGTCACTCAAGGTAGTGCGAGACTGTACGGTAATGCAAATGCTAATGTTTCCAGACGGTTCTCGAGGCTTGAAGGTCGCAGCCTGAGGTCGGAATGATGTCGATGTAAGATACAACGTGTGCTGAATAAAGATCGACCAGTGTTCGTTATTAAACGGTCTGATTTCCTCTCAAAGCATTACGTGTTTTTATTTGTAATTGTAAAGAAGATCTAGTACCCTGAAGAATTGTTTGCATAACTGGAATAGAACTGGAATGTGAATCTAGAGTATCAATGGTCATACTCGGATTACGTTTTATATAATTCCAGTACAATTTGTTTATACTTAAAATATTAATTGTAATTTATGTGGCCAAAGCGATTTCAATTTTTGTTGATTTTATTTGAATCTTTGTAACTTTAGTGAAGGATTTATAACAGTAAATTTATATTACTATACAATCCAAAAATGTTAACTCTGTCTTTTTTGTTATTTTTGTGGATTTAACTGCTGTTATCCTTTCATCTGGGACCCACCGTTTACCTAAAATTAGTTTTAGATGGGTTCGGAACCGTCGATGCTATGGTATACATAAATATTGCATGAAACAAATTTTCTAGAGGTTTTTAGGAATTTCAATACGACAACTAATTGTGAGATCTCGTTTTTAACTCCATATCCACCATAGACTCTAAGTAAAGTTTTATACTTCCTAAGAAATAATTGCAGCAATCGAGGCTCTACCGTATTATGATTGTTCTTCCATTGATATTAAATTAATTACTCACTGCATTTAAAATTCACAACTTAACTCAACTTAATAAATTAAGAATTTACAGCAAAATGGTAAATTTATTGTAAAAACCTATACGTGCAAGAAGTTAATGCAGTTTATAATTTAATTTCTGCATATGTTTTGAGAATACAATTTTCAAATAATCCAAATGAGAGAAATGTAAGCGCGTTTAAAACATTCCAATGCCATTTCTCAGCACTGAACTGCACAGATAACGATCTAAGATCTTTTAACGTAAAATCGATCGCAAGAACCGATAGCTTGATATTATCATCCATTGATCGGCAAGGAATCAAACGAAATTTTAACTTCCCGTTCGATCTTTAGATGACCTCAAGAGCATCACACCTCCTAATTTCTTGCGTCTGATGCAACGTATCATTAGCGAGAAAGGATGTGCTTCTTGTCGCAAATGCAGGTGTGTAATCATTTCGCAACGCGAGACTCGAAGTTGTTCGCCTACGCAATTTTACGTATGTTCACCTTGCACGTGTTTTCGCGCATGTTGTACTCACGGAAATCAGAGATTTGCGATGACCCGTACTAGTGCAAGGTCAATGTGGTTTGCGGTAATAATTTCTCTTTGGTTGTATAAGTGTATTCTATGTTTTTACTCTCGGCGTTTGCATGCAAATTATTCTATGTTTCTTGTGGAAATTCAGATGTGATTATCGAATTTACTGAAAACAATCTTCTGCAATGATTCCTAGGCGACGTACGTATGATCACTGTAATTTCGTGCAGAAATATTTCGCGTATTCTCTTAAAGTTCATTGAACGAGGACCATTTATTTCATGCAGGTATGAGAAGATTGTGATAAGTGTTAGATGTTAAACGATTGCGTTGGTAAACTTGATATTCGTAAGAGATGAGATTTTAGTGAACGTTAACTGTGAGAACGTCGATAGATCTAATTATGATTTGTATGAAATAGAAAGATAGGAGTAACGAAAGTTTGAGAGATTTAAGAGCCGATAGCTCTGCCTAAATTGATGATCAGCGGCTTATTTGATAGAACTCAGTCCTTCTATTATCCCACAGTGAGATTTCCATTCTATTCTAGGTATTGTTTTCGTGTATATAAGTCCAATGTTTGCAAGCGTCTGCAAATATAAATGTAATCGTTTGTTCATCTCCGTATTTCCAATGATCATCTATAAATTAAAGTTATTCAACACATCAAATGCCAGATAAGACAGTGATATATAACAAATTAGCAACAGTATATATTAAAAAAAATCTACATTAATCACATTACAACCAAAATGATTGAAAGTGTCTTGTTTAGCTGAAATGTACCAGAAAAATTCAGTGTCGTTCTTCCATCCCGTGCACAACTCTGTTTTTTTTGCAATTGTAATTCATGGTATCGCAAGAAACGCGAAGCAGCCGCTCGTTTAATGTTCGTATTCGAATTACGAGAGCATTCGACGCAACGCATAACGAGGTTTTAAGTACGGTGAATTACAACGTAATTTAGGAATCGAACGGGCGCAAATCAAAAGTATAAGGTTCGCTGCTCGCCAGCAAGGAGACCAGACTCCCTACTAATTTCGCGCTCAAGCACGAGACGTGGACGAAGCGTCTCAAATTGCAAATTAGCCCAATTAGACTGATCAGCACCTACCGATTACGCTGAATGGACCGTGAACGTCTATTCGTCGGAGTTCCTTGTGTATTACGCGAACTGATTAATTTGCAGACGTAAATGCAGGCTTCTGTTACATCCGCGAGAAAATTCTTTCGCGAAGGGTAACATTTTTCCGAGCTTTTTATACAAAAACAAGTACATTATATTTTTGATATAATTATAAATTTTCTATAGTAATAAAAACTTTCGGGTGTAAATTCACTGCAACGGTAATTCAGATGATTTAGTAATTTTTCTAGTAAAAGGAGATTTCTTTATAACGAGCGAAATCCAAAATTTGTTGAAGACTGATAGCAACTTTACAATTATATTATGTGATTGGACTTTTGTCGAGAACATTTTTGTTTAAAGCATTTGCAAATTAAAAACTTAAGAGAGCTTATAATAATATATTTGATAGAAGAGCGATATTGCATATTTAGGACATGTTTGCCTACAGATACTTTAGATAAAAATGTAATGAGCCTGACCATTACTTAATCAATAGATGCAGCGGTTCTTTCTAAAATAATGCTTTGCGATGTTCTTCAACAAATATATGTATGCAAATTTTGTGATGATTTTAAATACGTTTGGAGTAATTAGTTGAGTAATATCAGTATTACTTATGGATCAAGAGGAATCATTATAAGATTATTGCAAAAATCCTATCCATTTCTCGCTTTATTATTTTGTTACGCAATTCTTACTTTATCTGTATTGCTGTCGGCAAGTAGTAAATAGTAATCATATAATATAACAAAAATACAGTAAAAAGGTGAAGGACATTTTAAAAAATATTTTCGTCCTCCTCGTTACAAAATTAAATAAGTATCCGTGAACATTGCCTTATCTATTGCCATTTAAAAGCAACGTGAGAATAAGTGAAGTGTACTTCTCTTACAATTAGTTGGAATGTATTTCTACTCTTCAGAGTATTTCTGAATGCGAACGGATATATCATATACTGGTGTCTCGAAATACTTTGGAACCTCACGAAATTTCATAAAGATAGATCATTTTACAAGATTTTTCATTAACACATACGGTCTCCCAAGGATATAAAAATTGATACTCACTGCACATATTAAATAAGTATAAATAAAAAAGCATAACTCTTTGAATATTCTAAGAAGCAGATTAAAAATCAATGAAAATATGGCAGAGTCATAGGTAACAATCGTAAACATTAAACAAAGTAGAAATACCTTCTTGAAATGTTTAACTTCGAAAAATGATCAGTGGAACTCTCCAGTTGTATAATAACACTGGCAAACACGATATTTTGCCCAAAGAACATTTATGTTGATTCTTATAGATTTTGTGATGTTGAACACAAATACGAAGTCCGTTTGTCTCCATCAGACTCCATATTTGAGAAAATCAGTTTAGGAAACGAATGCAAATTATCAACTTTCAAAATTTGTTGTACTTTCACCGTAACAATTACTTAAATTCTTTGTGCATAAAATAACTCTAAAAACTTTCCCCAATATTACTTTTGCATATTACTTTAATGTTATAAGCATTTAAACATGTTTAAAGAATCCTCAAAGGAAAAACGGAGCCCAAAATGCCTCTACTTTTGTGGCTATTTTCCTATCTATCTTAGAAACTAGACGCCCAGGAGGAATTCTAATAGAAGGAGGAGATAGAGCAGATGTTTTTCTTGAAAAAACCATAATTGAAAGTTGCAACAAAAGTTTTGTTTTCGGCTGAAGAATTAAAATATTTCCGCAAGACGCAAGGTACTGCCAGTGGTTCTCAGCGCAACCATTTCACCCGCGCTATTATTGTGATATATAGCTTGCTTTACAAGTACATTTATTGTTTATAATTTATTTCACGACATTAATGCTGCATGAAACAGGGAAATATGTTTGTAAAATTTCATCATATAAATAAGCAATATTGTTCAACTGCATTCTCAACTTCAAGATTATACAACTCATAAAATATAAAAGTGTTTGTAACAAAAAACCCCTACATGATTGAGACAAGCGGCTGTCATATCCGAATTCAGCACAAAAAATACTATTAGAAATACATATTAAAGCTTTTGAGCCAAAAGAAATACTTTATTTCCCTTCTTGTACTTTCCATTAACCCTTTTCGGTCGTACTTCATTATGAAGAAAATGTGTAATCGCACTTCAAACAAATCTACTAAAATCTTAGTAAAAATTATACACGGTGTCCCAGTTTTTTCGGGCCAAACTTTGTCAGCGTGTTCTACATGCAAAAGTAAGAAAAAATGTTATATGAACATATGCTATTAAATGTTTTATTAACACATTCGCGACCGGCAAATTTTTTTCCGTTTCTAATACTGAGTACCGGCCAAAATAATGAAATTCTGAAGCTGGTTGCCGTAAACATGTATCGTTAAAGCAAGGATAAAAATTATAAAATTTGTTTTGAAGTATCAATGTTGCAATTATGTGTTGTTTAAAATAAAAAGATTTTTATAATTTGTATACTTGCCAGCTTACTGTTATTGAGCCAACTGAGACATTCTCACTCGTCTCACTGAGATAGCAGTTATTATTGAAAGCGCGTAATGTTGCCGCATTCAGAAACAAAAATTGCAGGACGTAAATTCACGTCAGCGGCAACCAGCAATAGAACTTGAAAAGACGTGAATTCACGTCAGCGGTCGCGAATGTGTTAAGGAGTTATACCTAATAATACAAAATGACAATGAACTAGCATTTTGTCGACACAGCGTACGAACGAATTATGAATATCTCTATTTGTGTTTACATAAACGCTTATGTTTACTTGCTGAAGTAATTGATATCGACACTGATTTCTACTGAGCTATACAGTACAAGCTGGATAAATGTCGCAAAAGTTTGGCTGGATAAATGCAACACAGCTATCCTCCCCACATAAAGGGATCCCCTTTCGCGAACCTCGACGCTCGACGCCAATGTTTATGATATCAACTACTTCAGCAAGTAAACATAAGGGTTTATGTAAACACAAATAGAGATATTCATAATTCGTTCGTACGCTGTATCGACGAAAAGTTCATTATAATTTTGTATTATTAGTATGTAAACCCCTTAATAAAACATTTAACAGCATATGTTCATATAACATTTTTTTCTTACTTCTGCGTTTAGAACACCTTGACAATCTTCGGCCGGAAAAAAGTGGGACATTCTGTATATACCTCAGAAATGTGTTGATTCTTTGTTTTGGTGGCTGAGAGTGGACATATGATGGCAACAGTGAATGTGCTTTTATGGCTGAGAGCAGGCGTACGATTGCTAAGGGTTGATACCACTGTAAGGATGAATTACCAAGCAGCACACAAAAACAGAGGTGTTTGGTGACTCTGAATGTCGTCTTTGAAAGTATTGTACACGCACTAATAGGTGAAAATAGTTGAACTCGATCACGGAGCACTGATTGCTCGTCGACGGTCGAGGGCAAACTGATAGCAAGGCGAACATCGAAGCGACTTGTTATTGTTACTGGACCAAGGAGACGAACACCTGTAGGTTACGGCCGTCGAGACCCGCCGAGTATATTTTGACAACACGCGGCGGTCATCGTACTTCTTGGCCAGTGAAGTCGATATAATTGCTTCCGTTGCTCGTAGAATTAATCTTAAAATTGCATAATAAATGCAACTGAAAAATATTGTTTATTCATATCATCAAATGTTACAAATATAATACTTTGTTTAATGTAACGTTATTGCCAAGAAGTAACTCATAAACATAAAATGTATTTTTATAGCAAGCTACATATAATAACTCATAAAGAATAAATGTATACTTGTAAAGCAAAGTATTGGGTTGGCAAGAAAGTAATTTCGGTTTTGCAATATGAACTGAAACTCAATTTTATTTTAACAAAGAATGAACTTTAATATACAGTTTCCATTCTGTTCGATGACCATTTGCCATCTTTTAGACCAATTTATGATTCTGCTCTCATAGAAATTCTGGTCTTTATCAGCAAAAAACTGAACCAGGTGCGATGTTAGGCTAAACATTTGAATTAATCGTTTGGTTCCTCGGAAGCAGCTCGAAGTACACAACACCTCTGTAATCCCACCAAATTGATAGCATAACGTATTTTTGATACAAATCAGGTTTCGATGTGGTTTGTATAAAAAAGTAATGACAAATAAAAATATGTCGAAAATGTTCGTTTTTGCACTTCATATTAAAATTCACGTTAAACTAACAATTGCAAACAAAATGAAGCACAATTTGTTTCTAAATCCTGCCAAAAGTGGTAACTTTCAATTTTCAGAAGCAAAAAATGATAACATTGTCAGAAGTCCTTCAAAACAAACGTAACATTAGCTATCGACGAAAGCCGAAATTACTTTTTTGCCAACCCAATATAATACTAACGCGGGTGAAACGGTTTCGCTGAGAATCACTGGTGGTACCTTGGGTCTGGCGGATATATTTTAATTTCTCAGCCAAAAACAAAGTTTGTGTTAGAACTTTCAGTTATGGTATTCTCAAGAGCAATTTCTCCTCTATCGCCTCTTACCATTAGAATTTCTCCTGGATGCCTAATTTTTAAGATAAATAAGGAAATATCCATAAAAACTGGGGCATAGTGGGCGTCGTTTTCGCTTTGAGCATTGTTTAAACATGCTTAAAGGTTTATAACATTAAAGTAATACGCATCGTTATATTCGGGAGGGTTTATAGAATTGTTCTATACCAAAAGAAAATATAATAACTTTTATGGTTAAAATGCAAAAGGTTCTGAATGTTGAAAATTTTAATTTTTTTTCAAAACTGATTTTGTCACATTGGCGTCTGATGGATACAAACAGGCTTTAGATTCGTGGTCAGCGCCACAAAACCTATAAGAATCAGCATAAATATTCTTTGAGCAAAAAGAGAAGTTCAATTTTGTAGACCAGAGTAATTTACACAATTCCCCAATGAATCATAAATTTCATTTATGATGGCCGAAATTATTCTGTTCTAAATTACGACGGTGAAAATTGTGCATTCTCGGTAGCTCGCATCTTTCTTAAAAATACATTTCCACGAAGGACTTTCAATCTGTCGCGATCGATCATAAATTCAAGTATCTCGAGGAATATTGATGACACGCTCGATCGTATCCTCCTGACAAGCAAATTACTATTAATAAAAGCGGCAACAAAATGAGAGGCCATGTACAGCGATATACATGACGTGATGTTTTTGAATTTAGCGCACCTTTCTTCACATTAAACTCTCTTTTATTTTTCAAGATCATGAACAGCTTAACTATAGAACGTTATATTTTATTCGTAATACAAACATTACGTAAATAACGAGGATATATTTTGCATTCTGATCAAACATATTCAGTCGCATCCTCGACGTTTCTTGCATTATCGTCGAACTGATGATTGTCAAATACGTTTCTAAAAAATAATGTAACAAAATTTAATGTTTACACAATCCTTAACATTATTTGCCCTCTGATGGTTATTGTGAGAAAAAAAGTAGGTATAAAACCGGGAAATAAAGACTTGATGAATTACGACAGATAATATTAGATACACTAGTCAACCCGCAGCTCTTTCAAGTAATTAACTTTTCATTTCACGGGGTAAAGTATGTAACATGACGGAGATTTTCCATCCAGTGTAATTGTTCTAGACTGAAATGCATTTTTTTTTAGATAAACGACACTAAAGAAACAATAATTAGATTTTATGAAGTAATCTATATAATATAGTATAATATAGTATAATATTGATAGTAGGAGACTCATTTTTAATTCCAAGTTTCTATTTGCACCCAAAATGAACGATTTGGTTAACACGTTGAATGCCATCTGTAATTAGTTAATTTCATCAATCCTATCGAAGTATAACTTTTCTATTAAAATCGCATCTTTATGGCATAGAAACGTTAAAGGAAAGAATAATTTTTGAACATCAATAATTAAATATTGATTGTATTTTCAAATTCGTAAATATTACAATTTAAATGTTATATGAAAAAGTGAACTCTAGAGCACCGGTCACCGCTGATCCCCGCGGCATTCAACGTTTTAAACATTTCTACTTTATCGGTCATTTTCTATCAATTTGTTTGAATGCAAATAATCATAAACATATCATTTATACGCTAAATTTCTACAAGAACTGTTTAGCGTTTATTTTACACACCCGAGTGAAATATGAGTTTCTCTGTAACTTCTTGACAAAGAAAACGTTCATCCATTGTTTAAGCTTCATCTACTGCTTAAAAAAATTACACTAAAATCCTGAACGTCTTTTCTAATCCATAGTTCATTTTCTATTGAAACACAAGAGTTTTCTTTATCTTTTGTCTGTAATAATTTTTTTGAGAGTAATATGCATTCACGGTGCACAATTTGTCTCGATTTCGGTTAAATTAATCAGTTGGTGTAAAAGAATATCCAAGGGATCTTTTGATGAAGGTGATAAAGGTTAACACTAGAACTGTCAAACCAGTCAAAATGACTGGTACACAATTTTTTCCAAAAATTCTCCAAGCTTATATAAGAGTCTTAGAATAAATATTCTATGTCCATCTTAAAAAACGTAAGTCACATACTACACATAAGTAGTTCTAGTGTTAAAGAAAATTCATTGATAAATCGCACAAAATAAGCAAGAATTCTCCGATAAAGTAGATTACGTAACACGTCGAAACATTACAAGATAACCAAGATTCGAAGTAGCAATTTTAAGCACCGTACAATACAACGTCTAATCTTCTCTTCTATAAAGAAGACCTCAGTAAAACGAACCCAATTACGCAACGTGCACCGCTCGGGGGTTTGCCGTTGCTAAAGTTGTTTTAGAATCATGCGGGACGAGGAAGATTTGCTCGAACAGCTGGAGCAATCATTTCTGATGACGCGGTTCGATTGAAAACGGGATATGCGCGTGACTGTTCATCCGAGAATGAAAGAAACCAAGGCGATACAGAGGAGCAGGAGAATAGAGTCTATGTTTGAAAGAAAAAGAAAAGAAGAACGCGAGGAATAAGGAAGCACGATAATTTATTCAAATGTTTCTTTGAAATGGTCAAAGTTTCGCGCGAACAAATTATTCGTATGGAGATTTCGTCGAAGTAGAACCGGATGTCTTTGTGCAAACGGAAGTGTATATTCAGAATATAACAATTTGTAAACTGTACTTAACGAATTAGTGAAACAGAAAGTCGAATGATCTGTCATGAAATTTTACACACGATCCTTTTAACTTGTCTTTGCGTTTATTATTACAGCGTGTAGTTACTAGATACTTTACAGATCAATACTTTATAAAGATGTAAGGAATTTGTAACAATATTTTAGAGTTCAAGAATTACTTCTGCTTTTGTCCTGCAGTGTTGGTATTCATTTATTCTAAGGATTGTTAACACTAAACCTACCATGGCGGTCAAGTGACCGCTTTCTGATTTTTTCTAAAAATTCCCCAAATTGATTGGGCAGCCATTCAGTAAATATTTTAGGTCTATCGCATAAAACAAAAATTACTTAACTGATCATCTTTTTCACCTCTTCAAATCTCTTTTTCTGAAGTACTTATTTCGTATATTTCAATATAACAGATATAAAGCCGGTAGGTTTAGTGTTAAAAGCGTTCCACGTAAGAGTCTGACTGTTAAGTTACTAGTGCTGCCAGATAAATAGTAAAAACCCGTGTTTAAAAGCTTCACATTTTCTGTCCCAATCTCAGTTTTCATTGCTGCATTTCTCAAGAAATAAATGAAAGTATCGGTTAAAGAATACACAGGATTCCACGATCATGCTTTTGGCTCTTCTACTCAATTTCATTGAAGTGTAACTGTTGAAAATATCTTCAAATCAAAAATTCAATACTCTTGTACAAATTATCCCTGTAAAATTGACAGAGTATGTAGTTTGTAGTTTGATCTATGCTCAAGATGATTTAAATTTCAAAACATTAATTCCTTCGAAAGAGTTAACACATTCGCGACTGGGAAATTTCTATCCGTTTCTAATATGGAGTAACGGCGAAAATAATGAAATTCTGAGGCTGGTTGCCGCAAACTTGTATCGTTACAGGAAGGATAAAAATTATAAAATTTGTCTTCAAATATCAATGTTGCAATTATGTGTTGTTTAAAATAAAAAGATTTTTATAATTTGTATACTTGCTTTGTAGGTAAACATGGACCACTTGTTATCATTGTGCTGAATTTATTTAGCATTATATTACAGGTATTTTGGAAAATCCGAGTAAAAACAAAATTTAATATTTCTGGTTAGTGTGGTAAATCGAAAAACAATTACTGAGACATTCTCACTTGTCTCACTGAGGTAGCGGTTATTGTCGAAAGCGCCCAATGTTGCCGCATTCAGCAACAAACATTGCAGGACGTGAATTCACGTCAGCGCCAATCGGGAATAGAATTTAAAATGTCGCGAATTCACATCAGTCGCAACCAGGAATAGAACTTGAAAAGACGTGAATTCACGCCAGCGGTCGCGAATGTGTTAATTCTGTACGATTATCTAAGTCAAACAGGATAAAGATAATAATTATTTCCATCGATGCTCTCCTAACTCGAGATCTTTCTACGCATCACATAAAATATTTAGGGTTAAATCTCAGAAACAGGTTGGATTAAACAATCGCCAAGTCTAAAGGCACTCCGCAGTTCCGATTTAACTCGAAAATTATTTTCCGCTATTTGCACACGTCGCCTCGTTCAAGCTTCCCTCCTGTTTTCGATAATTACGTTGCTCAGCCCCTGCGGCTCATCGAGATCAGGTGAGGAGTAATCACTTAAGTCAATTTTCAGTGATTGTCGAGATTAATAAGTATAAAAAAACGATCGACCGACATAGGCGAGGATGTGTAAACGGTATAAAATTATTTAAATTTCCTCCGGATCCCATGCCGCTCTACTTTCCTCCTTTTTATTCAGCCTCCTTCCCTCTTCGTGCTGTGAAATTTTAAAGTTTCAACGAAATTGCATCGAACGCCATTTTTTTCCCAACATACCGCAGTTTGCACATCGGCCAATCGTCGGCCACTGCTCGAAAACGGGACTTCAATACGTGTTTCCGAGAGATTACGAGGGGCATCGTCCACAGATGGAGGGGATAATATTGGGCAATTCGTCAGTGAGCGTACGTCGGATGATTGTTAAAATGTAATTCGACAGATCGCGGAAGAAATGAGCTGTTGCGAAAGTACATAAGTTTATCGTACTGTTACTCGCGAATAATCTTGCGGTCAAATACAGGGGCCCCTCGTTTCGGCTCCCTGATTACTATATTCCGATGGTACACCTTTCTGAAAAACTGATATTTGTCAGCTTCGCGGTATAACGCTGTTATTGCTTTCATTGGTATCATATGCCATTTTATATTATTTTATCGTGCGCGTATGACATTTTAGTCTAATGACAAAACTTATATGGCTTATAAGACGTACGTTTATGTATTTATCGTTTGTGTATTCCTGACCAGAGAGATGGAGAACCATTGCTCGTTGCTAGAGATTTTAATGTGTTAATAAGTATTATTATGCTATGGATTTTGAACACGTTTGGAAAATTCAAAACTTTAACTTTCATCCGCTGCTTGAAGCAAAACACACTAAAGTTTTTGAGATCTGTTCTGACTCGTGACCTGTTTTCTAAGAAACAACTGGACTTTTCTTCTCCCCTTTTTTTGAATAACTTTATTTAGAATAATATGTATTGACTGTGTACAGTTTTTTCTCAATTTGGTTCAAATTAAATCACGATTTGAGTAAAAAAAGACCCTAGGGAATGATGAAGGTTAAGAATGCACAGAGTAAACATGACGTAAAACCAATTGGTAACGGGTGTTTGCTTAGTTCCAGAATTCTCAGTGACACTCAGAAATATTTGAATTTGCACAGTCATCCGCGCTTTAGATATTATATTTTAAATTATCTCAGTGTTCCTTTAACAAACGTTGCAATTTAGATAAGTTACGCTTAGAATTTTTATCTAAAACCTTGTCGTTCTTCTGCGTAATTTCGCGTAGAGAAGTTACATAAACTGAACAATGCGGAAGTTCTGGTTAAAGCTAATTCCATCCAACTGCAGATAAAAGCGCGCATCAAATATCAAATAAAACAATTAAAACAATTTATCAAAGTCATCTTATAATCCATTACAAAAATCTGAATACTATCGGTTAAATCTTTCGATGAGCAGAAAATGATGTTTCAACTCAAGTTTTCCAGTCTCCCGCAACTTTTCTACAGCAAAATAAACTGTATGTTTGAAAAAGTTGCTCGTCCCCCCTTCAATTAGTGGCTTATTGTGACTCTTAACAATTCACTGTGAATATCTACTTACCATGAATGTCATTCACACAAATATGAAGGTCTTCTCTGAAGGTAGGGACGCCGTAGTTGCACTGGCAGGTGCAGGAATTGTTGAAAGAAAGAAGTCCTGTCGTTGATGGGCTCCGCGAATAAGGTCTAGCTGTACCACTGCTGAGCACGGAGCAAGCCTCTGTACAGGTACCTGTGTGTTTTTAATTAGAATTCGAATTAATTGTGATCAATTACGAGAATGAATTTCATCTATGAATGTTCGTCCTCAGCTGAACCGACTGAACTAAAAGTTATTGGTCGACATCTTTTGAAATGTTTTGCATTGATTACCAAGAAGTCAGGTACTAGAATTTAGTTTGTTTGAAGTATTGTGATGCGTGTGATCATTTTGTCGCTGGCGACCGTTCTAAATAAGTTACAATTAAATATCAGCAAAATGTAACATTTACTAGCAACAAAGACAGGAATCTATTATTATAACAAATTAGTTACGTTAAGTTATTGAATGCTCGTGAGTGTAATTTACTTTGGGGGAATTATAGACATTCAATGCTCTCAAAGCTGAAAGTAAGATGCTGTAAAAAGGAAAAGAAAGTAAGATTTTCTTGATATTTACTTTGTTTATATTACTACATCGGGTAACCACTGTAATAATTATAACCGCACAGCTGCATTGGAATAATTATAAATTTCATGTTTTTAATATAGGTTCGTCGATTCTTATAGATTATCCCACCGTATTTTTATACATATGTGTCATTATGTAGTTAATGACGAAGTTACTGCAAAACCGTGATGTATCGGTAATCTCATTTAAGAGGCTTCTCTGAAATTATCTAAAAACTTGGTCAGCTTTTTAATTCTAAATTTTATCGCCATAAAACATCATACATTCGATTGTATTTTGTTCTACTGAACAATAGTTTAGGAATGAATAACTCATGTTTTCTTAAATACATAACCTGCTATATGTTCATAAAAATTGCATACTTTGGCAAAAATTTGTCAAATACACAACAAATAAAAATTACACTATGATTTATACTTTTTCTTAGCTTCTCATTTATCACATTATTTTATTTTTTATGACCCCAAATTAATTTATACATGATATTGCTTTCTGTTATAAGAAACGTTGTATCAATTTATGTCAAGGATGTGTCCTTATTAACTAGTAGTTGTTATTTTCTTCAAATAAAATCAAATATCTCCTTGTAAGAATATCAAATTAATCTCAGGCATAACAAAATTACATAAATTATGATTTTAATTAAAAATATGATACAAATATTTTATTTGTCTTCTTCTGGTACATATAGAGCAAACAAACACTAACGCAATGTATTATTTTAAAATGGAGTGGACAGAGATCAGCAAAATAAGTTAAACTTCAAAGAAGAAATTGATCATGGAAAAATGTAAATTCTCGTATATTTAAGCGTTCCTTGAAACAAAATAAATAAACCTGAATATTTAAGTTCTTTAATTTAATTGTTTGCATTTTCTAAGATAGATATAGAAAAGGTGAGAAACTACATAGTTAAAAAGCATGAGCCATTTTCTTAAAAATCTCGCATTTTATCTGCTATCGTAGTTGTACTGATAAGTTATATTTAATTATCATACTTCTTTTTATTTCACATACAGATGCATAGTTTCAAAAGTTCTACAAGGATAACTAAAAATGACTAAAACTTGAAACATTCGCAAGTTCAAAAAAATGTGGCAGAAAGTAAAGTGTAAAATTGCAATATCTGAATCTAAAGGGGCATGTCTAAAAGCAGCATCTACTAAGAGGTGGACGTCGTTAAAATTCACATGTCCGTATCAGCAGAATGCGGTGTGTAATCTGGCCGGGCAAGGGACAGGTCGGACAGCTGTCAAACCGTTACATCGTAATTTCATGGTTAATCCGTTACGAGCTTTTTTTTCGCATAGCGTTTATGTCACGGTTTGCACGAAATCGCGCTGGAACATATTTGATACACCCGACTCACGCAGCATTCTGTTTCTTTACGCCAGAAAATCACGCACAATTCCTCGTAAAAATGCAAGTCACAGGCTACCAATCTCTTTTCCGAAAACTTGCCTGTTCTCGGAAATCGTCGACTTGATGCCACTAAAAGTTGATTGAAAATGAAAAAAAAATTAGGCCGCTTACGGGGATGCGATAAAGAAGGAAACGGAAATTGAGTTGTCTGAGGTAATCCACGTTGCTCTCTTCTCGTTACTTTTTGTTTTATTGCAGTTTATGTATCCTTTTATCGTTTAAAAAAATGTATCAGTTATTCGGTTTTCTTTTTGCTGGCATCGGTGTTCACCTACCGGCATCGTTTCAAATTAGCAGATGTTCTTGCGTTGTAGCCGACAGTTTGTTTTACGAATTGGATCCGTAACAAAAAGCGTAAAGAGAATTAAGAGAAATACAACGCCTTAAGCAAGCAATCCATCAGAGAGTCAGCTTTCACGGTGAATAAAAATAGCGAAGCAGCCCGAGTAAATATTACATTGACGTGCATGAAATATGTAAATACTTATTAATCACAGTATGTAATTATACAGCAGGATAATACTGAGTGTTTAACGCTTGGGAGACTTCAGAATGAATCTTAGGTTTGTCTCCATTTTCTTCAATGCGTCTCTCAGATATTTACCGTTTTATTGTATCAGTAATTTAATGTAATAATTTTATGTTACCTTCCGAAGTGAAAATGTCTCCATCGGAGTGCCTGATGACTGAAAATTCTTGACAATGAATTATCTGAAGAAGATTTAAGCAGCTCGCAAGAACGAGAACTAGAAGACGCATCTTCTCCACAGCATTCTGAAATCGAAACAAAAGAAAAAAATACTATATATTCTTAAGATTGATGATGACAATAAATTAGTTGTTTTGCTGCTATCGCAGTGTCATTGCATTATTATGTATTGATTTTAGTTCATAGTTCATATGTGATTTGACGTTGTGCTACACTAAAGTAGATAGTGAAAGATAAATAACGTTTTCAAATATTTACTTGTGTATTTTAATTTTTTTAGCTTGTGTAAAATTAACTATATTTTCGTATTTCAAAGTTCGATATTTCCCCAGAATGAAGTTATAGTAATTACAAGATTAGACGGTGTATTAGTCTAATTGTAAGTCAATTAAAATTAAAATTAGAATTAACTAGATTATAATTCAGTATTGAAAGTATGTTGTTTATGAAACAAATTCTGACTAGTATCGTCTTTAACTTTCCGTAACGATGAAATTATTTTTTGTCGTATTTGAAATCTGTTAATTTTTGTTTTCTTTAAATAATTCTACCGTCGGCGTAAACACATTAGGTGTTATACGTTTTATTTTCGCAGAATGAAGAAATATTTTTCGTATTGATTAAGTGGCGATTGATACAGGAGAGTCACGCCATTCCTTAATTAAACAATAAATCGGCAACTGTCTTCCAAGATATTAGCATAATCCTGCCACTTTTCAGAATTACGAATACAACGATTACAGGCTTGAAATTGTTGTTTACACAGATTGTTATCCACCTTACGTTTCTCTGATCTAAGTATCAAAGTTGGCAAAAATATTACAACTCGAAATTATATTTTTATACGATCTTATTTATCGATCGATTATAATTAATTATTTGATACATTTTATAAAAAAAGAGTATACCATGTGCTGTTCGTCGGAAAATTGCAAAGTAATACTTTTGGGATTTCTTTAACCAATTATATGATTTAATATTACTTTCACGTAAAAGCTATGGCATTATTTCATGATAATAATAACAATTATCGTAAATAGATGTTGCTGTAGTCATTACAAACGCGTGCATGATTTTACATACATATGTATCCCTTTAATAAAATTACTTTACTGATTTTTATTTACAATATATATTTTGTATTACAGATAAACCTGATATTAATTATTAAATTGCATAAAATTTATCTAGATCGTATATTAAACAGGTATTGGTATATTTGAATTTGTTTCTTACAGTTTTAACGCAGTGGACTATCATTTCAAACAGTGACAAACAGGTGTAAGTATTTTACTGATTAATGTACCGATAATTTTTTTTCCAGACGACCATAAATTGCTGCTTTTTCTTCCTGTACGAAGATTCATCGGTGGCGAAAGTGGGATAGCAATAAATCCTGATCCAATATTATCGCATTAATGACATGCTAATGTATTATTTCGCGAATTCGCTACGTGAGACGTGTCAACGAAGGAAGCCTTTTTTTGGAAACGGACAGGTTACGTTTCGTTAAAGACACTCATAAAACGTAAATCTGGTTGATGATAATGAGCTCCTTACTAATTAAAATGCAGCATGCGGGAATGCGGAGACTTCGTGTCACCGCGAACGCACGAATGCTGAGAAAATCTACATATATTTGTAAACGTATTTTTTTTATACATAATAAATACGAATTTTAAACTGTGAAATTTCATTGAAACAAATTGTGACCGAAGAAATGAAAGATAAGTGTGATATTGGAATCTTTAATATGCAATACGTTACAGAGGTATTTGCTGTTATAAAACGGCCAATTGATGTTAAATGTACTGCGAGTTTTGCAAGCCCTCTTTTTTCCCTGAGTAAAATTGATAAGGATATTTGACTTTTAAAATTGTAGTGTGACCACTAAACTTCTTCAATATATACTTCATTTTATCAATCTTGAAATCAGATATTTCTGATTTTCATAGATAACATTGAAAATAAAATTATATCACAAGAAACAAAATTGAAACGCATTAAACTTTTCGTTTCTGTAAAAACTATCCTCCTTGAGGACACAACCCTGGTATAATACGAATTGCACCTGCGTTGTTTTGTATATTGCTTTTATTGATGTAATTGCATACAAAACTGATTGAAACATGATAGAAGGCCTCGATTAAACTGAACTTCGTTGTAATTAATTAATAAATAGCGTTATGTATGTTTAGTTAATTAGTGCGAAGTGTTACAATTCCATTTCCAAACTCCAATACTTTCTATCATTTCCCAAAAGATTCAGCTCTATCGAATTAATATTACGCGATATTATTTTTATTCTTAAATATGAAAAATGTATATACGCGCTATAGGTACAGTACTTTATTTCTATTTTCTCCGTAATGTCTAATTTAAGAAAAATCGGAGTGCCGTACGATGACGTGTCAATATTTAACCGGCAGTTGATAAATTATTTTTATTTCGATAATATATGGTCATTACAGATATCCTTTGATATAACCATCCGGTATTCGCAAACATACTTCTGCACGTTTTTCCAGTGACTGCTGCCATTGCATCTTTTGCACGTCATTTTGGGGGCTATCGAATGCATCGCTAATTGGCAGTTGTAATTGATTGAGTATCTGGTTCATCATTACTGTAAAGGAGGTCATGATGGCAAAAGGGGTAAAGGTTTTTATTTTCAACGAGTGGATCCGTGTTTGAATCGGTATCACCTTTGGGAAATGTTTCCTGTGTTGTATGTACATGTTGAACATATATCATATTCCTAGAAATACAGAATTGAAATAAACGATGAACTATTGATGAAATCATCGAAGCCGTTAAATTCGGAAATTACAAAAAACAAAGAAATGTTTTTCTACTCTTCGGACTTTAAAAAAATTAAATACGCTAAATCACCCGGAACGCATTTATTAAAAAATTTCGGGTCGATGATCCAGCAATGAGTCATGCAATATTTCAGCCGTTTAGCCGAGACTTTATTATGTGTGTAGATAATTAATTTGCGAGATAAATCGGAGACGTCATAAATTAAAAAGCACGAATATGTTGTTCCCGAGGGACAAAAGGCACTCTCATTTTTCCATTATTCTAGAATCTTTTTCTATAATTTCAAACATGCGAACTGTTTCCTTGTAATAATACACCCGTCTCAAATATGTTTATAAATGTTCCCCTTTTCCGTTCTCGTTACAAAAGTAGTTGTAACGTGGCACCACGAATTTTCCATAATGTAACTACAGAGCTGAGTCGACATATATTTTATTTTTGTATTTCATTCTTTTTCCTTTTCTTAATACAGTTCAAATGAAATGACAACTTTTCATTTTTCTGGATCAGTAGACAACTTAATATTCAATTATGGGATTTACAGTCGCGATAAAGATCTTAAAGCAAAGCCAATGTTGATATCCAAGTGAAATCATGAGACCATCATCGCAGGTCTTACTCTATAGGAGGCCAAGTAGAGATTGCCGGACTGCTTGGCACCCGAGTTACCCTCAGCAAGAGTGCAAAATAAGTTCAAAGGTTATCGCTTTCTACAGGGATTACGGAGTTAAAGCCTCCGACTTTCAACTACTGATTGTAAGTATGATATCGCATTCCTGTCATCGCTTAGAAAATCCGATTTGTTGTTGATATCATAATGTCGAAAAAGATTTAAAATTACCGTAGGTACTAAAGAAAATGGCCATTTTCATTGAAGTTAAAATATAGAACAAAAAGAGAAGAGATTATCGTTTTATCATTATCCGTTAGCACCAAAAGAATAGGAAGATGTACATTAAATTTTATGAAATTTTTGAAAGGAAATTATCATATTTGAACACCGAGAGAAATAGTTTAATTCGTTTAAATAACAGTAGTCATATTGAATTATAACAGAGGAACATATTTCAATTAAAAATTTGTAACCCCTTGTAGTCCAAATACTACTTTTAGTCTGTGGACGGTTAATAGGAACAATGGTAATATTTTCCAGCATTGAATATTCATATTGCTTTTATGATATCAGTAACTAAAAGTGTTGTAACAATTTGATTAAACTTACAAAGTAAATTAATCCCGAAGCTGAAATTGCGTCAACAGAACATTTTCCACAACAGAAAGTATCGATTGCAGTTTGAAATAAGACTGCAAAGGGTTGAAGTACCATGTTTTTTCTTCGTATCCCTGTGTCCAGAGTGAAAAGAAAGATTGAAGATAAAATGGACGACATACTTTTAAACGGTATACGTGGAGTCGTTCACATTTACATTCTTCCTCTTAGAGGAAAAAAAAACCTCCACCGTATACTGCGCGTGCCACCGACTCGATTGTGCGTATCGCAATTTTCGCTCTCGCAATGTTTTTATACCGATTGTAATTTGCATGGAAGATGCAATTTTAGCTTCTTCTAATGATATGGAATGTGCGATAAGAATGCACGCTTTCACGCAGAAAAATGTTCTATTCGTCATAGATTTTGAATGCCAAAATTATGTTGTTTTTGTTACCACGCGTAACTGATGTTTGAAGTATTAATAAAATACGGATTCTGCACAGGTACAAGTGTGTACGTTATAATTACATAGAATTTTAATGTTGTTCGTATACTTAAGAAATATTTAATCGATATCAATCTCAAAAAGTTACAAGTGCTTCCATTTAAAAGTATTGATCTTGAGGTAGGAAAGTGTACGTTGAGAGTTTTAAATATAAATAATATCAAATTAATAAGCAAGTTATCATAGATTTAACTCTGTATGCTGTGTGAAATTCTTTTTGTTATGAATGTTCGATAACGTATAAATGATGATGGCAAATAAAAGATGAGTAATTGTTTACCGTGTATGAGAAATAACAAATGCGCAGTTGACTAATTATGGCAGTTGGAATGAGAAACGTAAATGTCCGTAACTGTTAATTGTATGGTTAATCAATTTATATTGTTAAATAACATGGGGCTAAATTATTTGCAATTTTATTTGTTTATTGATATTCCATTACTATATGAATCGCTTAAGCTAAAAGTGAGGAGAATCATTTATGAGAAAAATTTGATTTACATTATGTATTTCGATTTTCATTGAACACAAAAGTTTCGTTTGCATTCAATTTACGGTGTTTAAAGGATAATGAAGTTTTTCTATTTTTATAATAACCGGTTCACATGTGACTCTAACCTTGAAGTGATATGTTCATTATAATTTATTTGTGGATAGACTACTACTAATAAATGAAAAGTGTGTGTTAATTTATTGAACATTTTACAGATTCGTCGATACTGCATTTTATATTTTATTTTCACCCGGAATAAAAGATTTATATCATAGATGGTTAAAGCCCTTATTTTTTATTATATAACTTTAAATATAGTAAACTGTAGCATTTGTTTAACTTGTCTACAGTAAACTACAGCAAACTATTTACAATGTAAATGTAAGCAAATTGTATGTCCAATTTTGTAAATATACATTAACATTAAGACACGATTTTTTAAAAAGTATACCCCAGTTTCCGAATGCAAATGATAATTTTACGGTGAATTAAATTGTGTTTGATATGTCAGCAATTTAAAAATCTTTACCTCATTTTTCGTTATTCTTGAAGTACTAAACATTTAAACTTTATCCAGAACAGTTATCTGTTAATAACTTTTCCGGTATAATTACATTAATATTAAGCGAGATTTAACCAATTACAAGATGAGAGTTTTTTAAGGAAAGATCCATACACCATAGGATGGTATTACAAAGTCTGTACATAATGTTTCGTATAGTTTATTGGTTGCGAAGCTCGTATTATACCAGTATAATTACGATCCGTGTATAAAACTGAATTGCATGTCGAATCATCTGCGGGTATATAGGCAATTACGAGTACATTAAACTAACGCGGATAACTAGCATGATGCTAATAAATTGAGGGAAAAAGTATCTTCGATGGGCAAAACATCATTCCTCTAAAGATTGTGTGCAACTTCAAATACATCGCTACTCCGAGAATAATATTTAATGATTGTAATGGAAGTCATAGATTTTGTATCTTACAATCATGTATTTTACAATAATTTACAATAATTAAGTATCTAATTAAAAGTAAATTCGAGGTACTGATAAATTTAAAAAGAAACTGGAGTGTGAAGACTGAATGGCATAAGAAGGTGGAATTATTATCGGTGAGATTTAATTATTTCTGTGTTATAAATTATTACTATTTCCGGTGTTCTTTTCAACATAAAATCCCATACTTGTATTGAAAATTGTTTTCTCATATTTCTCGAATACTTAATTAACTTATAATACAAATATATTGATATAGTTATGTTTAACAAAACTTTGAATTTTCCAAGTCGTTATACTCTCTTTCTCTGGAATTACCAGACATCGGCAAATACATGAAATGTTTAATTATAACACGAATGAATATTTATTAAAAAAAATTGTCAATTTTGAAATTAATTACTCTCAAAGCAAGTGTACTTTGAAAATGGTCATGTGAAAGCAGCAATTTTGTACGAAGAGAATTTTTTGATAATTGTGAAAATCAAACAAATCTAAAAAAAAAAAACAATAAAACCCTTTAAGGTAGCTTTGTGCCTCAAAATACCTTTGTGGACTACCGGCGCACCGTGTGCTGCTAATTATCGCGATTCGCGGCGAGATAGTTTGTGGTGTGCTTAAAGAAAAACTGCCGGATCCTTTCTGTGCTTTTAATGAGACATGAGACGTGGGTCACTCGGCCAAATAAAGAGCCTCTTTTTCGCTTAATTGCTTCGAAGATCACGCTGTCGAATGTGGAGATTGTATACAGTGGAGATAATTTTAAGATAATACATTGCACATACGACACCAATGTATTTTTTGTTCGTGTTTTATTTTCATTTACCGAATAAAGATTCGATTAACTGCAGAAACAAATTTAAATGAGGGATTGTGGCGGGGATGGGGATAAAGCCTGTGATTCGTCCGCTTTCACTGTTGTAAATTTTTCGTCGAGTGATGCTTAATGGATTACACCAAATGTTTGTTTATTTTGTAACGCAAAACTGAGATTCATATTTTAAAGAATAACTATTTATTTTATAAAGTATGAATAAAAATATCATTTTTGTAAGGGAAACTAATGGATTTTTCATTTTAATAACAATATAATGCGACGTTGATGATACTGAGATAAACATCAGTTTTGAGATTTTATCTTTCAAGACAGCAATGAAATAAAAAATTAATATTAATTCTTGAAAAAGATGTTTTCTTTTATATTTTTTCGATTCTTATCGTCCATCTTATTATACTTAGTAATAATAATTGTAATAATTTTACACTGTAACTATTTTCTCAAGATTAGTGTATACCAAAATATTTATTACTGACAATGAGTAACATTTACTTCCATCCAGAATGTTTATTACATTTACTAAGTTACGAAGGATCGTGGAATATTGTGAATTTGTAAACATATTATACCTATCAGCGGATTGTGTAATCATGTATTAAAATTTCATCGGTGGCATGAAAATTTGAATTCTTTTGGGCACGTTGTAAAAAAGGAAATTTATGTCTCCGGAATATAAGTACATTTGCATATCTCAATAAAAATATGATATATATGACTTTAATTTGCCATTTCCATTGTAAGTTGAACTCGCTGCCAGGTCAGACCGGAATTTTAGTTTAAAATTGACGTAGGTGCTCTTCGAAATCAGGCGGATCAACGATCCATAAGAGATTCACTTTACTTCCTATGTCGAAAAGTTGACGTATTTTTTAAAGCCATATTAACTTCAGGTCGTACGATTTTTTAATCTAAATTAAATAGTGGTATGCGCACTTTAATACATCTACTCAATTTTTTTTTTTTGGAACATATGATTTTTGAATAATGTGGGTATTCCAATATTTTCTTCATTAATATTATGTTACTGAGGCTTTAAATTTACCGCCTAGGCATTGATTATTTTGCAAATCTTCTTCGTGTATCTTTATTAACTATCCGAATGATTATTTAACCAATGCATTATCTAAATAATTGTAATGTCCAATAAATTTGTGTATCAATAAAAATTGTAATCAGTTTTCCTACAGGCGACAGTCAGTGACTGTGGCAAATAAAAAATTAAGAATCAAGAACCTATTTTGTGAACTTATCAAGAAATTTTGACGTCTACGCTTTCTCTAAGAAATGCAACGTAATCCAGTAAGTTGCGCAAAAATGGCATCTTCGACAGTTCTTTTAATAATGAGAAACACTTTATTGGAAAAGGTGTACCCTTACTTTGATGGATCAGCGCAAAAAGGTTTAGTTATTTACTGTTATAGTTGCACACTTGACATCAAAAACTTCGAACATTCCTTAAAATTACACCACGTCTTTCAAAGTTTTTCGTTGTTTCCTTCGAAGGGCTGTTGCTCGCGGCACGTAAAATTGATAATAAGATTGTCCAAAGTAACTAATTAATCGGCCGGTCTGTCGCTGTGCTCTCGCTTAAATGGACCATTACTGTGCACGTTGTGTTTCACCTTCGTGTTAAGCCAGTATCACGAGTTTCTTCGGTTCCTTCTTCATCGTGGACACACATAAGTCTTCGTGAGAAATGCACGGTCCATCCAACGTGATGAATGCCTCGGAATTTCAGAGACGTTTTGCTCGGCTCACGTATCAACGGCGTTTTAATTAATGTTACGAACAATGTTAACGAGGGAAGTAATGTATATTGGCGAAAGGTGTCGGGAAATTATTGTCTCGTGATGAGTACGTGTGCTTGTGATTTAAGTACCAGTTTTAAACTTAGCGTTTTTATAAATGAATTTCTTTGATTTTATGTTAGTAACCGTTTCTTTCTTTTTTTCTTTATGAAAAAAGAAACTGTAAGTCAAGTAATGCAGAAACAAAATTCATTATTTCAACATTAGATTTACGGCGGTTGATTATCTATCAATTTTTAGTGAAATGTATCAAATTGATTCATACATCAAAATTAACGTTTTTACGGAAAAAAACAAGATTTCTTGGTTTTGAATAATAAAAGGAGTGAACATTATGTGATAAAAAACCAATATATGTTTTTTAAAGATAACATTTTAATTTTATTTATACATATATATATAAAGGTCACGTGAAGGTCAACATATTGCAGCTAGTTGAATTAGTTTTTTTGTAAGCTATAAGACTGTTGTAATGAAAACATGCAGTGTCATTTAAAGAAAATGCGATGATTTTGAAACCTCGAAAAAAATAACCTTGAGAAAAAAATTCGGCCCATCACCCTATTGGCGCCTTCGAACAGAATATTTTCTACCTCTGACATTTTTTCTATCTTACAAAATAAGCGATAAATTTAAGGTGATCAAGTTAGGTGAAATACCCTGTATATGCACAGGATAGGAGTATCGAATTCTACTGATTGATATATTGTATCCGCCATTTTATTTTTGAAATTTTTGAGTTCTGATTAGTGACCAGCTACTCAAAACACATAAGAACACTAATTTCTGTGCGAAACCAAATGTTTTTGGGTTCATATGTCCGCCGTATTGAATCCGCCATTCTGTTTTTGAAAGTTTTTAGTTCTAATTCGTAATCAGCGACCCAAATAATGCGAAAATAATTATCAATTTTCGATTAAATTGGAGCTGCTTGAGGTTTTGTCCAGGATTTTAGCGAAATCGCCACTGTGCGTCGCGTCGATTTTCATGCTTAAGCGAGAAGTTATAATTTCTTTTAAATATATAAATGTTTCAAACAATTTTATCAGAAATAACTTACTCTCATTGTCTGTAAGAAGAACTAATATAATTATTATATTAGTACAATTTTCAAAAAAACGAACTATGATAAATATATTCAATTTGCTAACTCTAATGAAGTATTTACGGTCACAAATGTTCATGATAAATTTTTATATTTTTTTGCAAAACATGCTCACACTCTTTATCGGAAAAAACTGTATCAGCCTATGTAGATAGTGAGCGCGCATAATTTGCGATTCACTGAACCAAGTTTTTTCTTTAATTTGATCAAAATTACATTCTTCGTGGCACGAAGACATCGGAACTATTATGTCATAAAAAAAGGGAAATATTTCTTTGATTACGTAATTTAACAGCGCGTATAAAAAGCACGCTATAAATTACAAGATTATTCGTCCCATAACAGAATATCGTGCACAAAAAATACTCCGAAAGTCGAGGGACGAACGTATTTAGCTTGCAATTCATACCTGAAAAATATAATTAACCGTAATTTGTCCTAACTTATATTTTTCGAAGTGTAGTATTCAAAAGAGAAATAATTGAATCAATTTAATTTACATTTATTTCACTACATCAGTGCCATATTCCGTGGCGATTTATTGCGATGATTTCTGAGATGAATTACTTCTGTATGACTGTACGCAGTCGTAATTTCCCCTGGCATACGGCTAAAGCAATAAATTTAATACATAATTGTTTCTTGCGTCATTTCAATTCGTCGACAATCATTATTGGATTTCATAAGCGAACCTCTTGTGCCGGTTCTAACGTGCAGTTGCTCTCCGTCACCAATCTGTTTCAGATTTAAAGATATCTCCACCTAAATATGATTAATGGACGTGACTAATCTTGATTTTAAAACGGTTTTAGTAAATTCATACACACGTGCTGTTTTACATGAAAATTACATTATTTCGTCGATTTTTGATGCGAGTCTCTTGTGGTCGCGACAGAGAAACTTCTTTTTCTGTATTCTAGACGAATGCAATTATGTTTTACCGTATAATGGTTTTTTGTTCACAGAAAGATTGAAAACTAATTTTGTTTTACATGTTTTACGGTTGATTTGTCTCTATAAGTTCAATGGGCTGAAATTTTACTTTCATGTATAGTGTTCAAACAATTGCCGGCCATCTTGATCCTTCATTACATTTTGTAACCATCATATTACCTAGTATTTTTTGGTGGCATTCAAATAAAATAATTAATGATTTGGTAACTTTTTTGAAAAAAGAAGTGATTATTTGTAAAAGAAGTTTTTCGTCTGGGCCATTTAAGATTTTTATAAAAAGTTGTTAGAAACATATTTCCTGTTGCGAATACCTCCTGTTTATTGTTGTCAATAATATACTTGCATAACATAAAATGAATTCTGTGAATGTTTTTATCGGGAAAAATTGTTTCGTCATTAGAATCACATGAGGTACTTACATTTATGCAACCTTTTAAGTTTTTAAAAATTTTCCAGTTACCTAACTGATTTCGGAAGTAACATATGAGACAAAATCAAATCTCTGACATGCCTATCTTTACATAGTACACAATATATTAAAAAAAGACAATGAAACAACCGTTTTATACGGAATTGGAATTTCGATTGACAAGTTCCAGTTGATATATTTTCAAAGACACGAACAGAATTTGCACGCACAAATCCTTGCCTCTGCTGCTTCTTATTCTAAGAATTCTGGCCTTTTTAATTTAACCCCTTGTCCTACAATAACGTGCGACACTCGTGATGCGGTAAATGCAATATGAAATTTTGAAGGTTTCCAATAACTATTAAATTGAAAATGTCAGTGGGCCAGGAGACGGTTAAATCAGTTCGGTGCTATTCATAATGCATTAAGTTATACGGTATATCAAAAAACCGGTGATAAATATTTATATCACCAATTGATTCCGCGTTATTACGTATTGAGTTACAAAAGATATCGTCAGGCAATGGGTTAAAGATAGAAACAGGTAAAGGATTGGAAAGATACAGAGTTAGTCATGGGAGCAAATTATATCCTGAAAAAGGAAATTTGGTGACTGATCAAGGATTTACATTACATTCAGCGACTAAAGATATACAGTCCTATATTTTTAGTTGCGATTAGGCGCTTGAATAAGTGTTTCAAGCCATTCTGAAACGTGATCACAATTTCGGGCCACAATCACGAAACTTGTCGTTACAATGTCGGGGCATTCACGAATATCACAGGTGACACTCATAGTCTCAATGCCGGCGGTCCGAATTATTTTCTCAAGTTTATAGCGAGACAAATAAAATTAATTGTACGACATTTTTTGTCGTTGGTTATTCATTTTTCTTTAATGTTAGCAATAACTATAGGTACTGACGGATATTTAAGTGATACTACAAAGTCATTATGAATTTCAAAAATTAAATATTACATCATTAGAAAATAAATGAAGTGAAAAGCTATGTCGAATATAGCTCGACATAGGACTGCAGAGGGTTAATATTGTGGTAGATTCTTAAGTTTTGTTTTGTATCGTGAAGTTTTAAGACTCATTGTCAGAAAAATTTCCGGCGAGCGTTGGCTGCTGCACTTCTATCCCGGATTTCAACCCGGTAAATGATAAAGTTTTCTTTATTTTTCAATTAATGTTCCCTTGGAGGACAGACCCTTGAGGGGTAGTACATTTCGGAGATCCGCATTTAGAGTGTGCGTGTAAGCATTATATAGCAATGTCCACCCGGGTAGCTTGCAGAGATGACTGCAGATCAAAATCTGTATATAAAAATGTGAATATTGCACTCTTCTAGTGGAGCAGGTTGGCGTCGCTTGGCACGTTTGAGCATTAGGTCGCAGTATAATAAATACATTGGCAAGTAGACAAATATATAAATAACAAATAAATAAATTTATATAGATAAAATACAGTAAACACTACAAGGATTAATGTACGGGGTTAATAAAAGACAAACAGCTTCAGCCACTTTCATAATCCACCGGCAATGAACCGGCTCAATGAACCTTTCACTCTCAATTCGCTATAAGTAATATCAGGAGGAACGTTATGACAGAACGTACAGGGTGTTTCAAAAGGTTTTGTCATGGCTTCGGGGGGCTGTTCTAGAGCTCGGATTGGATGAAGATTTGTGAAAATTACTTGCCGCAATATTATTTGAGGAATCCCCGATTCAAACTGGCTGGGCTATCTTCTTCGTATTGTTACGTAGGTAAAATGTCTGAGAGGAACCATGGGTCAGAAGTGAACCGTTCTCCCGCAAATCGACTTTTAACACTAGATTTACCATACCAGTCAAAATGACTGGTACACAATTTTTTTCAAACATTCTCCAAATTTATATGAGAGTCATAGAATAGATCTTCTACGTCCATCTTATAAAACATAAATTGCCGAATCAATCAAGTTTTCCACCTCTTAATTCCCCTTTTTTCAAAATACTTATTTAATATTTTTAAATATGATAGATTTAACGCCGGTAGTTCTAGTGTTAATTGGGCCTCCGCGATCAAATTTTCGCTTAGTTAGTGAGAGTGTCAGCTGTTCCTTCGGAAAGAAACACACAAGGTATCATTCTATCGTACAAAACATAAGAATAAGAGCGCATAGTACGTGTCCTGGGTTTTTCGCGGACACGTGTCATCGGTGACGAACGGGACCGTTTACGTGGAACGCGGAACATTTCCGGCTTATAACTCGAGATTATGCGAAATGAAGAGGCCGCTGGGCCTGGTGCGGGCAGGTGAAGGGCAGATCACCGCTCAAGATCGTACGTACGTGAGCTCGAATCATAAAGCGGAATGTCACGTCGCGCGTCAACCTGGATGCCGGGGTAGATTACGATGCTGTCATGAAAGTGTGGCGATGCGAAAGGTATCGGTGAGCATCTTATCCGCGGTCTGTGCTCTGTGCGGTTTCAAGGTAATCTTTGTAGGTATATTGTTTCGTTGCTTCATTAGGGTGTAATGTAATTATTTGACTTGACGTGTGGCGTAATTTCCGTAGTATTTAATACTTCGTCCCTTTCAAGAAAGGTGTCCACGGTATTTACTATATTTTCATTATAATAGATCAAAGAGAGTGTTGGATCCCGCGATAAGGAATTAAAATGCAACACTTATTTCGAGACATCGCGAAAACAGTTTTATTTGTACGACAGTCAGAATGTACTGACTCTCTTACTTACTAAGCGAAAATTTAATCGCGGAGGCCCAATTAAAAGTCGATTTGCGGGAGAACGGTTCATTTCTGACCCATGGTTCCTCTCAGACATTTTACCTACGTAACAATACGAATAAGATGGCCCAGCCAGATTAAATCGGGGATTTCTCAAATTATTTTGCGGCAGGTTATTTTCACAAATCTCCATCCAATCCGAGCTCTAGAACAACCCCCCGAATCCATGACAAAACTTTTTGAAACACCCTGTACAAGGCGGACTCAAGGTAGTAGTAAAGAAATTTGAAATACGAGTGAGCTTGTACAAAAATAAGGGTGTTTATATAGTTTTTCGGAATAGGACAACAGAGAGGTAGAAATGGTAAATATTGGAATGATGGAAGGTATATACGTGAGCATGAATTTGTAGGGAAAATTACGGGGCTTCAGGATGACAGGATGTAGATGGAGTGAGACTGATTGGCATAAATATTTGACGATGATGGAAATGTTTTTAGGAGAGGGGGAGATAAGATTGTTTTTGGGCTAGCGGTAGATAGGTGTTTTATGTTATAAATAATTTCGACAGGGTTTCCAGTTGTCGATAATATTAAAAATGGGAGGGAGATACAACAAACGTTAGTTCTTAAATGTTGTATAAATGCAAATAAAGACCTTCGAGGACGAAATATAGTAGCCTATGGACGTTTAATACTAGAACTACCGACTATTAATTCAATATAGTTAGATACAATTGATATTAGGTTGGCAGAAAATTAATGTCGGTTTTCAAACTTTATCTTTAAATACACATGTTGAGAATAGGAATAACTTTTTTTAATCGAAATAAGTTCCATTACAATTTACACATTTTTCCCAACGAGAAACAAGTTTTTTAATAATTTTTAATTTCTAAAATGATATAAGAAAACAAACCGATTAAAATGAAATCTTAAAATTAAGCGCCAAAGTTTGAAAACTTGAAAACCGACATTAATTTGTTACCAACCTAATAAATATGTTAAAAGAAAAGGAAAAGCGAGAGGAAAACTTAGACGATAAAATTTACATTTAACAAATAAAATTGTGCTAATATATATTAATAAGCATAGAAAAATAAAAGAGCAGCAGTGTTAAAAAGTACAGGAATTTTTCAAAGGAATTAAGGACCAGTCCTTTGAATGCAGCTGTAAATCTAATGTTAATCAGGTTGAATGCACCTGAGAATCAGTTTTCAATCGAAATGTCAAAATGTGTGGGTTACTTTCCCACCAGACATTGTCAAAAAGTGTCATTTGTAGTGAGGAAATGATCGCCACAGATCGACAATCATTTGGTGATTAATTTAATTGTCATTTTTCTTGTTTACGTTTACGATGCATAACGTTAAAACTTATAAAATAAATAATTATAATAAACTAAGTTTTAAATAAATTGCATTCTGCAAAGTAGACACTTATTTCGAAACAAATAAAATGTGTAAATGAAACTCTTTAGAACGGGGGGAGTATGCCTTAATGTGTTACTTTACATTGCGTGATGTTTTGAGCTTAGAATAAAATTAGATTATTTTTTGTACATACGGCTAAAAAAACAATGGGATCAATTCGTATGAAATATATTCGACAAGTTAATTACGTAGAATTTTACAAAATTCTTTATGCCTTGTCCATTTGCACAGTTTAGCAACAATAAAAAGGTGTGGGGAACTTTTCCTTGCTCCTACTACGATTGTAGTTTCATACAATTTACGATCCAAAATGGTTGATACATTCCTTTGATAAGCATGACTAAACATAATTATATTTGCATTGTAAATAACTCAATTTATATAACGCATGATTTATATTGCATTATTGGTTTTTATTGGTTTTTGTTTACACCCTCACCTAACCCAGACGTTTGATATTCTTTCTTTCTTAATGCTTCCATTTTCTCATATCTACATTGTGTTAATTATTTTGAAATAAGTATCCTATTCAAAGATGTATCTATCATTGCAAATTTTTAAATGTGTTTCTCCACTCAGGAATTCGTTCCTGATTATTCTGAAGAATCACTACAAGAAACTAACGTTGCCGATTGCCATTTCCATATTTCATACATTACGCCGGGTTTTGCATATGCATATCAACGATGGCCGTCTACGTGGATCTCTAAAGGAATCACTGCCGATTTCAGATCCATCGCTCGAGATTATCGATAATTTTGGCAATTATACTTTGAGAACTGCCCAGATGCCATACAATTTATACCCATCGATTCGGAATTACAAATTTTAACGGGTTTATAAATTACACTGTACAGTCTACGAAAGTACCTCCTATAAAAATATGTTCCAACCATTGGTTACTGACGTTCTTAAGGATCAGCCGTTTCATTCGTAATTTGACGGTAAACCTAACTCCATGTTAATAATACAAGAAGCACGATGGAACAAACAATTGTAAATGTAATTGTTGAAAATACATCATGCAAAGTGTCAAATATATTTTTGACAATTAGCAGTTAAAATTAAACGCACCAACTATTATTTTTTCTTGCTGCAAGTGTGATCAAAATTATTGGGCGAATTATGATCTGTGATGAGGTGTTGCGGATAATGAGGGCGAATTCAATAAAACATTTTTGTACCTTTTTCATTTTACTATTTTTTCGGCAATTCGAATACATTCATATTAGCTCTATCTTATAAGCGTTATTTGCGATAAATTGTAATTTTAAGCATAAAATAGCTTTATCGTGAATAGCACCTATTAAATAGGTACAATGCGAAATATTACCTGCCCCTTTCATTAAGGTAACAAATTTCTCGACAAATAAGAATAATTTCTACTTGTTTAAATAAAAAGACGAATGATTGATGTCTGCCCTTGTCACCAAAACTGTGAACTTTAAAAAATGTTTCCGATTTTCGCCGAAACCTTATTTTATTCTAGAAAAAAAAATAAATATCGAACATCGTGACGAATATTATTGAAATAGGAAATTCTTAACAAAAGCAAGCTTTACATTTAGAATAAATATAAAATGAACTCAGTCCATAACACGCATGGCAAATACGGCAATGAAAAATCATTAAAACTCAATATAAGTAATTCCTCTTAGTCTGCGTGTAAAATGATTCAACATGTTCATGAATTATTATCCATGTCAATGGTATTGTCTTGATCACTGTGCTTTTTTGCGACAAAAAAAAATGACAAGCATGGGAAGACCGACTTAAGTTTGAACAAGTCATGCTGTTAAATCGCGACAACGACCTCGGTCGAAAGTAATCGTTCGAATTATAACGTATAAAAAACAGCAAGGATCAACTAATCCACGAAACAATCCTTAGGTGGTTTTCATCAAACATCTGCTGGTCGTATCACTGTCGATAGTCGAACTCGCTTATAAGCGAAACGGTAAAAAGCAATGGACCGATATTGGTATCTTACAGACCACTGATTGATAGGTTTCTTCAAAGCAGAAATGAAAGATTGATATAACCATCTGTCGTGGGCAGACTCCTTGGCTAATTTCACGTAGACTGTGTGATCATTAATATTCCCATGATCCTACCGCATCTTACAAGTCCCGACTGGTGCTATATACTTTCAATCTACTTCTTTTCTCCTTCGAGTATGCTTTACAAAATTAATACACCGTGTACGCGACAATTATTTGTTGGCCAGTCATTAATATTACAATAAGTAGGGGAAATCTGGTTTTTATTTGACTTTGAATAGTACAAGATGCTAATCGAAGAACATGTGTAGAGATTGTGTTTCTGTCATTACGGACATGTATTTTTAAATGGAAATACTGAAGAACTACCGTAATTTTAAATATAGAAAGTACATTGTGCAATATTATATTACAACTGCCAAGTGTAAAGGAGATAACATTAAGTAAAAAATTGGGACTTTGATATTTTGTTTGACGTAATGACTTATAACATTTCTCTGACTACTATTATTTCCAAGTTAAAAAAAATGTAAAGCTAATTAGGTACATTTGAACCGCTCAAAACTTTTTATTTTATGTGATATATCTCATATTTGAAAAAGTAATATAAATGGATGTTATGTATTAAAAAAGTAACGTAAACGAGAAGATGGCATTTCGTAATACGATGCCCGTGCAGAAATTGAGGATTTCTCGTTTAATCGAGGTAACGAATTTGCACGTGTCTCGATGCTTAAATTTGAATTTTAAACATCGGCGACAGTTCCGTTGGCTTGTATCGCGGCATGAGGAGCATAATCAATCTGAAGTTTATTAAGACGAACACGTAGTGGATATCTCAGGCTTGATATTAATCGATGACTGATCGCGCGTCAATTACCGTTTACTTCTCGTTTTGCGGCGAAATGCACAGTGAGATTATAAAAAGACAATTTGTCTGTAATTTCGTCGAAGCGATGATGAAGAGGTTATAGTTATCCTCGTGGAATGCACGTCAACGAAAGTTGATGAAACTTAGGGGTGAATGAACTCTTGCATTTCGGATTTATACAATTTATTATTATCGTGAACTTATTATGTGCGATATTACTTGGTTTAAATTTAAAGATTTTCATATTTGTAAGTTTTAATTGGCAGGAAAACATTTATACATTTTTTAATGGATTTTGTAGTACTGCTACGAATTATTAGCATCGCTCTTGTAAAGTGGTGATAAAAAAAGTATCAGTAACGATATCTTGTGAATGTGAACAATAAGAGAAATTGAGAATGTTGTCTGAAAACGTCGTGGAAAGCTAATCAACTTTGGATGTAACCAATTCTTCTGAAAATACAGTTTATAGTTTTATGAATTATTGTTCAGTTTAACTGTAAATATATTTCGAGACAATCATAATTCGTACAACGGTACTATATAGTATTGCTTTAATCGTAAATCCTGTTATTATTAATTCAGCAATACATAATTTCATAAAAAATATCTGAATCGCTGGTTTAATATAATAATTAAAAGTTATTCTCATTGCGATAATTTTGAAGGCTTCATGATGTAAATGAACGACTGAAAAAAAAATTCCAAACCGCAGTAGTTACTTATTTTAAAACAAAATAGCTAAAAACCCGTAAAATCAAAATACGTTTGTAAAAATTTGAAAGCATATTGAATATTCGAAGATTTCGATACAATAATTCTATAAGAAAGGCTGGCTTCCAAGTCACAGAGGCTTAACATAAAGAAGAAGAGTTTATTCTTTACAGCGATGAAAATGGAACATCTTATACAAAGATGCAACAGGCCTCCCGGAGATTTCGGATCATAAATTCCTAGATCAGGTTCCCGGAATATCGTTGAATCGTGGGACATTCCAATGCTTGAACTCTCTACTTAACGTCAACGACGTAAGGGTTCCCAAAAGTTATTAATTGAACTGTTATATCCAATACCGTGACGCTACATAAATAAAAGTCACGCATATTTCTGTGAAACTGATTTAAACTCGGATGTCCACGTGTTTTCGATAATTATAAAGTCCGAAGTGTCAAGATTCTTTAATGTTTCGCGATCATGCAATCAAACGTGTAGAAGAGACTCTCTATGTAATACCATGTTATTTCCCAATTAATTCAATAGAAGATTGGACATATTTCTTATTAATTGGTATGACATTAGTGTTAATTAAAAACTTTACATAACTTTTGTACAACGGTTATCGAAGGAATTTTGTAAAACATTTGTAATTTGGATCGCTACAAAATTTTGTAATTAGATTAGTTTGATACAAATTGACGCCACAAAGTTTAATGGGAAATTGTCAGCTTCTTGCCGTTTCTCCCAGTTAATGAAAAAAATTGTAAAACCACCATTGTTTTACATCTCATGTGATATTTTACGACGGTGATGATTGCCAGTGCTCAAAATCAATGTGTTAATAATTTCTTCTGCACCGGCACCTAATGCCATAGTTCTAAAAACAGGTTGAGAGCTTAATACACCACTCGAACCATAACTTTCACCTTAATTGTACCAAGCACATTACAATTACGCCACTCGAGTTAGCAATCTTCACAACTACTAATCAATTCCAATGAAGATTTGTAACAGCACGTTACACCCGATCTCAGAATTAATCACAGTATCAACCGTCCAACAATTCTGCACTCTGCTTTACCTCCGCTTAGTTGGTTCCATCGCAGCGCCACTAACGTGCTCATCGTCTACTAGGCGGAGATTCTTTGGCGTGAATAATTCCTTAATAAAACGTCTCATCGATCTCTTCGACGTTCGTTGAGTTTAGATTGCTTCTGGACAAAGTGGAAGATCGATCGTGCTCGCTTTTCACGAGGACGTCACATCAACGGGGAATCCTTGGCGATTAAGCTGGTTTCCATAATGAGCCTGAGGTGCGTGCAAGCGCCCTCAATTACTTCCTGTGCGGATCCAGTTGCAGGTTGATACGTCGAAAGAAAGTTTTTGATTAATTGGCAGCTGGCTACCTGCACTGGACCTACCGTGACTCGCCCGCGGCTGCGGCCGTATACTGTAATTTACTGGTTCATCAGGAGGCAAGGGCGTTGATGTCGTTTCGCCGTCACGGCAGTTTCTCATCAAGATCGTCTCTGTACTTAGGAATTGATGCGACATTCTCACTTCTTTGGGAAAGAGTCCGTTGAGATTTTGGCGGATTTTAATACTTTAGTTGATGCCGATTAGAACAAAGGAATTTGTGACGTTGTTTGCGAAAGACTTTCTCACTTTCTTGGAAAAAAGGTCATTGAAACTTCTGTAGATTTTAGTCCTTTGCTCGATGTCGATTAGGAAAATTAAAGCAACTGCGATATACTTTGAGAAGGATTTCTTTACTTTCTAGGAAAAAGTTTATTTCAGATTTTTGTGGCCTTTTGCCTGATGGTGATTTGACAGAATTTTGCATTTTGTGAAGGTATTTGAGAAGGGCTTCTTAGAAGAGTCCAATTAATGCTCTGTTTTTCACGGAAGTATTTCATAAGAAGTGTATCTTAAGGTACTCTGCAATTATACTTGGTCATTAATTACACTTACCAATCCTGACTGTGAGCGTTTCTTTCTTATTTTTATAATTAAGTAAATATGACAACGCCCACTGGAATGGTTAAGAGTTTTTCTCAATTTCGACCACAATTTATCGAAACTTTGATTTTTTCTAATTGTAAAATTAATCCTCCATAAAAATCCCTGTTAAGAATGTTATCCGCAAAGCCACCATCGTCAGTTGGTGAAATATCACATCAATTATTCAAGTCTTGTGTTTAAATACTATGTTTATATATTCTGAAAATGGCCAACCGTCAAATAAACTCGCCAATCACATAGTTGCACATGAAACCCACGACAGGCTGGAAGAAATATTGCGAAGTGAACTACGACCATCGTAAATCATGTAAGATCAAAATTAACGAACACTTTCCAAGAAAGTCTCACGATCTCATGATCACGATCATCCGTAAAGTGTTCTACAAGGACGCACGATAAGTATATTGAGAGAAATGATTGCCGGACTGCCAGAATACTTTAACCGATCCCATCACTCTCCCCAAGATCGTTAAAAAGTTAATGACACGCGGTTGCCTGCATACCGAGTAGTCGCCAAAAGAAAATGAAGTTTCTCAGTCGTGCGTGAAAATGAGTGCAATTAATTTTCGATACGAGTCTCATGGAACGCAGAGTCGAGAAAAAATCAAGAATCGTTTCGACAGGATTTACGGAGAACGGTGGCGAGCGAAAAATTCAGGGCGTTAAGGGTGATAAAGCTGTCATTTTGCGTTATGGAAAGTATAGGATTAATCGACGTCAGATTACAATCAATATTCTTTAACGGCGCTTCCATTTTATACGACGGTGTAGGTCTGTTTTTTCCTACGTTGTGGATGCCGGCTTATTAACAGCGCGCTCATTTTGATTTTTATCGTGCGATATAAAGAGCTCAATTAGTTTCGCCATATCGATGATTATTCAATGATTAAATTCCGTCTCTTGGCATTTTGTCGACCTTCCAAGAGGGACGATGTGCTCGCTCATTAAACGGATGGTAATTAACTTCGGCAATTCCTCCGCTTGATATTCAACCACGAAATCCTTTGTATTCTATGCTAAGGGTTCTCCATTAAATATGATAAATAATACTCAGAGGTAACGATCAAAGGATATTAAAAGTACAAAGAAACAAATTGTACTGCTCTTTTCCGCGAGTTTGAACAAACAGTTGGAAGGAACAGGACAAGGCAGAATGCATCACAATTTCTTGGAAGGATAATCTGAAATTGTTTGCTTCTCAAATGTATTTAACACTAGGTTTACGGAAGCCGTCAAATTGACGGATTCATACTTTTTTTATAAGCATTTCTCAGATATATAGAGAAACAGTACAGTAGATATTTCACGTGTATTTTACAATACAAAAATTACTTAACGAATTATCAGCTTTGCAGATTGATCCCTCTTTTTCCAAAGTCTTTATTTAATGTATTGCAGTGTGACAGATTTCAGTCTCGTAAATCTAGTGTTAATCAGACATATTCGATTTGTACCAACCATACAGTTGCGGACAAAACTTTCCAAACGATTAAGTCGATGGTCCTTTATTATCAATAATAGTTGGGCATTTTACCGAAGCATAATACAAAAAAAGGTACTGTGAAACTTGGTGGGGGCAATATAATGGTTTGGGGTTGTTTTTCTTAGCATGGTGTTAGCCCCCTACACCGTATTAAGGCAGGATAGATCAAATACAATACCGTGAAATATTGCAGAATACAAACCTGCCGTACGCTATTTACAACATGCCACATGATTGGTCGTTTCAATTCATGCCAAATACAGGCCATAGAAAATCCAAGGAGCGAGGTAGAACGATTGACGAGGGGCGGAACGTTTTCAAATTCTGAAAATTCACTTGCTAAAGTACGCCAAGAAGATGTCAAACTATTATTGATAATAAAGGAAAATTAACTAAATATTATTAAATCGTTCGGAAACTTTTGTCGGGTTATATTTTAGGCAAATATGAAAATTTAAATATACGGGAATTAACATATTTTTTATAAAGATGTTTTCGGCGAATTCTTATAGATGATTAAATTTTCTATCTATGTAAGTAATTGAATTATTTCATAATTCCAAATGAAATACGTGAAATAGCATGAAATACAAAAATCGATATCGTTCGGAATCGTTTGACAGCAACTGTATATCTCATCACACAAATTTATCATTGTTTTCCATTATACGTAAAATTGTTGTTGCTTAAGACATCGATTACTAATACAAACAATTAATGGTGCATTTCGTTTAAATGCTATCTGCCACAATTTATGCTACTTTTTTGTAATGTCGTTTCTCCAGATATTTTTCTCAAAAATCAATTGATTTGTATTGATCCGGCATTGAAAATTTGCACACCAGATGCCAAAGGTTCTTGATAACGAGGGTGATTACATCATTCATTAAACATAAAAACTTTTTAAAAATTTGTTTGTTCGAATTTAATGTAAAAAACAAACGACATTACTTTCCGGTCCCCCTAATATTATGAACCACCTTTACTTCTATAACGTTCTCGAGCTTAAATACCATGATGTTACGTTGATAAGCCGTAACTCATGCTACAATTTGTAATTTATGCTGCCAAAAAATTGAAATTTCATGGAAAATGAAACAAAGTTATTATATTCAAATAATTAAAATTGCACTGACAAAATACGTTTCAAGATTGACTTTCATTTATCAATAAAAATAACGATCAAAGAAATAGAAGTATTTATTGAGTTCCCGGTGATTTATGATCGTGATTATAAATAACAGTCGTATCAGAATACTAATACAATTCTTTTTCATAATTACATTATTAATCCTCTAGAGGTTTACGAGGAATTCCCTTTCGCGCATAAAAAGGCAATGAACATAAAAGACAACACATCATAGCTGTATTAAAAGAATAACAAAATAAACAAAAATAAAATGAAGCATATTATGCTTCACGGACGCAAAGATAATTACTCAGTTATCTTCGGCACAATTCGTTTTTATGATTCCATTATTCGGCGTATAGACGTTTACGAAGAATTGCCCGAAAGACGTGAAGGAAGAAAAAACTCGTCGGCGTTCGTCCCTTTAATAAGGAAGAGCCCAGGTGTAAATTTTGCTTAACATACCCCTTCTTAATGTCTCGAATCCCGCTTCTTTTGACTCGATTTATTTCGATCCGTGTTCGCGTTAATGGCAACGACCGGCGATTCTTCGGCGTTTGGTCAGGTCATATGCAAATTCGCAATTCACTCACACAAACATGTGTCTATATGTCCACATACAATGATGCAATGGCTATCAGACCGTCCACTTACGCAGACAGTTCATGGTCCGTTAACTGTTAAGTGTCGTTCTGAGTGCAGTGTCATTTTGATAAATCGGTAACTTTGATGTCGTTTTGCGCGCATATATCCATATCAAATTCGACGAAACTATTATATCATTCGATTGAATACAATTCTCAGCTGTATCTTGAAAAGCTTCTAGTACTTTCAAAATATAACTATTTAGCACATTGAATGTCGTGAAAATCATCAAGTGACTGATGTTTCTTTTTTACTTTCAGAAAATTTCCTTAGACCATAATTTGTATGGTAACGCCTAAGGCCTACTATTTTCGGTGGGTCTTAAAACTCCGAGGCTATAATATACAGATCATATAGAAAAAATTTCCGAAAGATGAGGGTGGACTCGATCTTGGACCCACTAATTAGGTGTCCATACCTTTAAGTGCATACCTACCATAGACCCCTTTGTTAAATGCAACCAAGTTTCTTGTGACCAGTAAACGACAACATTTAGGAATTCGCTAACATACACTCAAACCTGTTTTTGTGCGATTTTTCATTTGTGCGATTTTTTTTGTGCGGTATATGAAATATGAAATTTTCATATACCGCACAAAAAAATCGCACAAAAAAAGACCGCACAAAAACAGGTTTGAGTGTATTCGGTATTAAAGTACTTATTTAAAATAAGTAAAGTAGCATTGAATATATTACTAATTTTATCTTTAACGTGTGCATCTACATTATAAAGATGTACTTTTAATAGAAAAATTTCACTTCAATAGCAATGATGAGATAGGCGAAAACGACCTGCATTCAGATTATTGATTGATTATACAGTTCATTTGTTAATTTATTCCTGTATCGTTCATTTGATTTCTTACGATTCAGAGTAATATGCCAAACAAAAGTTTGTAGTTTACTGAATTTTAACATACACGTTAGGACTTCTTTATTGCACAAGTTATAAATTATGTAGATAAAATCGTAGAAAAAAACAACGATCATTATTAATTGACATTAATTTCAGTATTCCAGCCATACGTTATGTAAAAGTAGCTAACTTGAAATAATTGATAGTGGAATGCCAAGGTTTTGATATGATTTCGTAATAGGTATTAAATGTTTTAGAAAACGTTGAGGCTGCAATAATGAATAAAGTTTATTAATCTAATCCAAGACAGCACACCGCACGGTCCGAGCTACGTTTATTACAATAGCTGAATAGAATGGCGATAGATGGTTCGTTATTATGAGTTTAATCCAATGGGATAGCTTCCGTGGAGGTAAAGTTTCTAAACCTGCCATTTGAATCTCGAAGTTATGACAGACAGAAATGTGTTCTCTGATTGGATTCGTCATGTCAAAGGCTTTGTAATTTCTTGAATTTTCTCATATACTAACGATTCACCCTTTCAAAGTTATTTCAATAATTTCCCCACTATATTTTATTTTTTCTTTCCAATTATACTGGTTGTTGGCCCGTTGCAAGCATAATGATGAAATGTTAATAATTTTTAATGTAAGTTTTTAAAAAAATCACATTATGCTGTACAATTTAATAGTCTTCTATAGCTTTCTTAAACTGTGATTGTACGATTTAAGCAATCTCGTAGTATTTGAGGCTTTCGCGGCCATCGTCAACTGAACAATGGTTTTGAATTTTCGGGTTGGAGCCGCGCTTAAACCCGAAAATTCAAAACCAATCTCGTAGTATTATAATTTCGGAAACATAAATATCTAGATTTCGAACTTACATGTAAAATATCTTTATAAAAAGGAACTCGAGAAATAGGATCAAAATAGAAACTTCCTTCACTCGCAAAGTATTAGAACGAGTACTATACCTTGGATATTTTACATATTTGTTTATGTTACGCTTTTTATGCTTTTCAGTGCTCTTTTCACTCTTATCAGATACATCTTACATTAACCGTTTGAGTCCCAAGTAGCGCGATCGCGCTGTTGAGATTTTGTGTCGAGAAAACCCAGCACATGTCGGGCATTGTGGACAACTGACGGTGCGATACCGATTGTCGAAGTCGCGCGCTCACATTTACTGACGCAAGTACATCACACAGCTCCTTTGAATGTAAATAGTACATTTTACAATAGGTAGAATAATACTATAATAATGCAATAATACATTACAAAATGAAAATTTCGATTTCATTGTTATCTTCTCAATCATTTTTATCGAACAAAACTTGAAATATTAATAAATTTTACAGTATGCATATGTAATAATACATATGCATTTTATAAAATAACAGATTACAAATTAACAATATTTTTGTGTCATGAACAAACAATTTAAATGGAGAGTAACACTTATAATTTGTAACGTCGGTGTTTATCAAAACATATTGGATGAATTCCTTTTTTACATCGCACGCAAATTAAATGCGATCTTTTTATTGCATTTTTGGTGCTGCAGACTACGCATTGTCGACATAAAATAAACAAAACGCTATCGCGCCGCTTGGTATTTCTCGACATAAAATAAAACAAGCGCTATCGCGCTGCTTGGGTCTTTTCGTACTCATTTAGAGAAAGCGCGGTTGCGCTGTTTGGGATTCTTCGACAGTGTTTGGCAATACCTCCTGGGACTCAAACGGTTAAGTATTAAAAGAAATATTTGAAAAAAACATAAGTGTCCAGCATGAGCTGGTGACAGACATTACCAGGCCCTCTTTGAAACCACTGCAGAAAGTATTTATTAGTCGATATCAACGACAGACAAGCACGTCCAACGTTGCACGTCCTATTCCCCCTATTACTTGCTTTCGCCTTCATTTTACTTTTTCCCCGTCCCACATACGCGTAATAAATTAACGAGGACGTACGATCCTGCGTCCACAAATATTAACCGCACATAAATTAGAGGTGTAAATGCACCTTCATAGCTGCCCATGAAAATTGCTCTCTGCTTACTGCAACGTCCAACGAAATATATATAATCGTGCACGGGCCTGTGATGATTTCAGCAACCGCCGATCGTGTGATTTGCGATGCCAATCGGATTCTTTTTAATCGATTTCGACGAAGGGAGTGTCAAATTTCGATGTTCAGAGGATGCGAGCGGTTGTTACGATATTTATCAGTGACTGCGAGAATTTCATCGAATTTGCATGTATGTAGAATGTTATATTGTTATTACTCTATCGAGGTGCGTATCTAAAGTTGCATTTCATTATTAATATAAATCTTTACGTTAAAAATATTTTTTAAAAACTTATGGGCCTGATATTTTATATTATAATAGTTATGGGTTCGTGAAATTATTATAATGCACTACGATAGTGCGGTTATTTTAATATAAAGTAAAGGGCGTAATATATATCATTTCCATCGATACTTACTACCGATGACAAACTGGATTTATCAAAGTGATTCAACTAACTAGCTCTTAGTGTTTTTGAAACATTCATTATAACTTCGCCGCTGTTATAGTGGGATATTCTATGATAATTTTCTCAAATATAAATTATTCAATCGAATAAATTCTTTCCTTCTCACATTCCTGTCCTTCCAAGATACTGTACTTATAAATATGTTTCAGTATACTTGATTAATACTCGGTGTTTTTTGTGTTAAAAAGGAGATTATAATAACTTCTATTAGATTTATATGTTCACAAGTTTATGGAAAAATCAACTCTGATTAACACATTTACAAAAAATTGTAAAATAGATAACATTTTCAATTCGACAAGGCAATTTAGAAAGACAAATTATAAATTCTCTACAGCAAGGGATTATTTATATAAAAGTAATTTTTCTTAACGTATATGCAGAATTATTTTACTGTGTAAGTATGTGGTTCCACCTGGATTTAATTTATGGCCAATCGTAAAGTCAAATTCAATCAATGATCATATCTATCCGAAAACGTAGAAATTATGATTGCTTCTAACGACGTTGAATGACATTAAAGAGTTTCGACTGGGTCCATCTATTTGTGCCCCTACTTAATTACTTGAAACGGCCACATAACGAAAGATTAAATTTCGGTATCTGATTTTCATGTTTGCCTCTTTTAGAAGGAAGACGACAGGAAATCTGACAAGTTTGGTAAGACCAGTAACCTAATGAGCAATCTTTTCACACTGCAGAAACGATGTTTGTAAAAGATAAAATCAATGAGACACTTACGTAACACTGAACATCGTTGTTATAATATTCTCAAATTGAAATCGCCAGTATTTTATATATTATATAATTTTTGTAAAAGTATCATCCAATTTGTATGTTATGACAGATAACAATTTAGGACTAAAACTGGTAATAACAAATTCAGTGAATATACATATCTAGACACATTAGATAATTATTTTGAAAGGAAGGTATTAAAATTGGCATGAAAATGGATAAACTTTATAATTCAAACTTTGTTAAAAATTTCGTCAAAATGTAATGTCTTTTACAGAAGTTGCACTTATTTATTCCAAAGATAAGTGAGGCCCTTATAGTTTAACCATTTTCTCCGGTTTTAGGCTTAACGTTTACACTAATATAATATATGAGACCGCTTAAGTGCGAATATAATAATGATTCTTCAAGCTTCGCTCTCATTTATATATAATACTCGCTATTTTACGTACAGTCCACAACTTGAATACTCATTTTATTAATATTAAACCAAGCATTTTGTAATTGCCCCTATGAGTATTCAAGTTGTGAATTATTTATATGAAATTTTACGAACTTCGAGTTTGGTGTAAAATAATTTTGTAATACGTCAGTAAGAATAAAAATGTCTAATTAATATTAACCAAGTATTTTCTAGTATTTTCCCTATATCATTATTCGCGCAGATGTGTTACAAAATTATTTTACGCCGGAATTGGAATTTGTCAAAGACAACCGTTAGAGGAGCCTCTTGAGAACTAAAGCTATCAAAGTCGAATGATCGAATCGTGATCGCTTAGAAATCCATTTTGATTGAAAGCAACTCGTGCCTGTAGAACCAATGCAAATAGACCTTCAAACGACTAAGATCGAATACACACCTACGTACCTGTCTCTCTCTGAAGATACGAGTCTTACGAAATTATTTCAAGTACCACGCGCCATATGCAAAGCATGAGAAGCGTGCAGTACATCAACCTGTCTGAATACACAGACGAAGAAGCACGATCTGTCTAAATACACCTGGACAGAAGTTCTGCGACTGTCGAGGCCTATGACAAGGGACAAGAAAAATATTAACTGGTAGGGTTCATCCAGTAGGCTGTCTAAACTATCGATGTCGAACATTCATGTTTAGGGGACATAGGAATGCGTTATGTCGACAGCGTTGTTCGGATTTTCTTCATACAAGCTATGTTCTTGCTATGGATGTAGATATGTCCAGTAATGCAGTTTCCTTTTTTGGCTATTTTTAGTAAATTAGGAGATTTATGTAGCAACGTTATGTAGTACTGTTCAATATTGTACAATTGATTGTAAATATCTTGTAAATAATATTCTTGTAGTTTCATCATTTCTGCTAAAATGCAACTTTTTCCATTAAAATCGGGTTCTTACAGAGCAGAACCAGTGAAAGTAAAATTAATTTACTTTTAAATATTTAATCTATTAGGAAATTTGTCAATATTACAATTTAAAAGTCATAAGAAACATTGAATTTGTAGTGCCGGTGGCCGGCGACGCCCATGGCATTCAACGTTTTATTTAATTACTATGGTAATTTCGCCTGGGAACAATTGAATTTGATAGGTTCCTAATCGCCGATGCTATGATATACATTTTCCAGACGTGACAGGGAAGGATTTGACCTCCAGCCCACTAATTGCGAGTTGGAACCTTTACCTCTTCATGCACCATACCTTCAGTAGCAAATAATAAAAGGACTATATAAAATAAAACCTTATGCACATACATACGTTTGAACTGGTCATATTCCGCGGGCAATTAAACGTTCTATGCCAAGAACTAATTTTTTTTCATGTTAAAAATTACCAAGGATTTTTTTAGTTGCACGATTAATCAGCTAATGATTGACTAAGCAGGGTTCTACCTCATCGGACAGTAATATAAATAGGGGTATTGCCGAACGGAACATTTCAGTATCAGCTCAACCTGATGAAGCTAACTGCAATGCTGGCAAAACGTCGGAAGTTTTACAATTCTCGACGTGGCTTAAACCCGGAAATCCCAGACCATTGTTCATTATCAGAGACGATTCCACGTATGTTACTTGATTCTAGAAATAATATCTGTGTCTACGAGCTACATTCTTGTGTAGCACTGAGGATGCATTTTCCGCTGCCCAGTATACAGGGTGGTCCACGTTAATCAAAAAAATCGGAAGGATCGGCCGTTTTCATTTTCGATTTTTTTTAAACCTTTGCTAACGTATTTGTGAGATTTTTCTGGTTAAAATGATACCAAACACAGCATGCCTTGAATTATAGTTACTTAATATTCAAGCAAGTTTGACCTTGAATGAACTTGAGTCATAGGTCATTGAACTTGTCTTGAAACGTACTATTTCATGACGAATAAAAAAACATATCATTCCATTTAAAAAAACAAAGTTGACCTTCAAATCTCCGAAACGCCTCCACCTATAAAAAAATTAACACACTACATAGTGTACCCTTTTAAACCATGTAACTTTTGTATATAACATTCTTTCGTGCAACGCATACTTTGAAAGTTATTCGAGGTGCACAAGTTACGTGGACCACCCTGTATATGTCTATGTAGAAATGCATACTTATAAAAGATTTTACTATAAAATATTTAAAATAAATATTAAAGAAGTAACGCTGAAATATTTTTACGACGATACGCTGCCATTTTGGCGTAATGATAATACCATCAACGAAAACATTTCCATAATCTTCAATTCAACGTGTAATGTTATATGAACTTGTCTGATATGGAACTCTACTTATTGCACGCACAGGGTAATTCACGATGCCCGTTACAAATCAGAGTCTTAATGAAAATTCAAAGTAAGCCGTAATATTCTTCTATATGAGATAACATTTCCTAGAACTTCGAACCTTGATCGTTCGAGAGTGCATTAAATTTTTTGAATTTAAATATATCAAAATTTTGTACATATTGTATTAATACTATATCTTTTTATAATGTACCTGAATGGTAAAGACGAAGACAAGCAAACATAAGGTACTGTATGGCGAATATCAAGTAGAACGCAAACATAAGCTACTGAACTAAACCTGAAACGACCTTCGTCTCAGAAACTTCTTAATTTCGGTACAAAAAGTACACATCAGGTTTCAATGGAAAGAGCTTGATATTACGACGATCCATAAGGGCCCTATTCTCCAGAATAAAGAGGCAACGTAAGACAGTCTATCGGATTTCCTTTCCCTCCGTACGATAATTCCTTTCAGCGAGCGTGCTCAGTTTCTCCGACACTTTCTACGACTCGCATCATTGCTCCGTCATACAGAATGGAGAGCTCTGTCCATCTTGAATATTTACGTTATTTGTAATAATATAAAAAAATGTTACATACAAAAGTTGCACAGCATAGAGGTGGACATATTGCGATCCAAACATTTCTGCCTGGGTGGAGGTATAGAAGAGATTTGAAGGTCATCTCTATTTTTTTAAATGGAAGTTCCACGAGCTATCGTGGAAGGTCATGCAAGGTCAAATATGGTAGCAAAATGAACTTTTTTGACTTAGCACCAATTCATGTTAATGTTACAAAACTGCTGGGACGTTTCCATTTCTAACTACATGCGGTGTACTGGTGCAACATGAATAATGATAAAAGACGATTCGTTTACTTGAAATTATAAAAGTAGTTTTAGCAACGACATCAAGTTCTAAAAACTGAACAGTCTATGAAATGCAGCATGTGCTACAATAATAAGTTCGGAGACGCTATTACAAGTATGTGAAGCAGCGATACGAAGATTGCAATTTTGTATTTGCGCAAACGGCTACCACTTCGAAAATTTCCTGTAATGTAAGAAAGTTGATTTTACTACTACATTTGACCTCGACGATAGCTTCTTGAAATCATCTCAACATCGGCTATTACATAGCGATTAAAAAAATACATTCCATTCAAAAAAATAAAGTTAACCTTAATATTTCCTCTATACCTCCATCCGCGAAAAATTGTTTGTATCGCAATATGTTCCCCTCTACACTGTGCAAGTTTTGTACATAACATTTTTTCATATTGTTACAAACAACGGAAATATTCAAGGTGGACGGGGGTATTATGCTGGAACGGTAAAAAAGCAGCTGAGACGGAAGGGGAGATTGTTCTTGCATCGCCTATCCCCGCTATGTCGGTCCTGGAAAACTGAAATCGACGAATGACAACCGAAAATAAAACACTACTTTCGTCGTTCACATGCCGACGCAACGAATGGCGGGTCTCTCTTGCCAATAGCGCGTCCAAATAAAAAATGCGTGAGGGAGAGGGATGTCCCTATCCGTCGGGCGAATCAGAGCAAATTACCCCTCAGCTGCCAACTTACCGTTCCAGCATAATAGCGCTCCACCCTGTATATGCGACGGATGAGGACTCGCATGAAAGAATCCATCCTTGATGAAAATTCTACTCTTTATGGATCAATAATCATCGAGTCTTAAACGGTTGCCTAAATTATAATACATCGAAGGGTTCCATTGCATTTACGGATGACTGATGCAAGCGTGTGCGCACATCACGTGATGCATAAGTATGTAAATGAGGACGTAATATTTAACGGTTGTACGTGAACGTTCAATCACTCGGCCGGAATCGAAGCCAATGAACTCCGATCACGTTGCATCAGCAAGGATATCCCAGATGCTCCTGTTCGTGATTGTCGAATTATTTTTCTGTTATCCATCGATCAGTTTTGTCGGGAACCTTGGAATCCTTGGAAATGTAATGTTTCACCGTAGGAATGTGCATCGGTTAAGACCGACCGTTTGTTGGATCGGTCAAAGGCTAAGTAGACGGAAGAAGGAAGAAACGAGAGACGAGGACCAATGAGAGAAGTTCGAGATTGTGCAACTATAAAATTTTTTCTTTTACGCTTACCGGCAATTGGACTCGTGGCTGCTAAGCACGGCAATATCAAAGCACTATCAGAAGCAATGAATCTCGAGCACGTTGCTGTAACGACGATTCAACGGTCGAAGGTTTCGCGCCTGATGGACCAATAAGGAATTCACTGCTATTGGTTGGCTTCGTGCGAGTGTTCGATTTTTTCTTTGAAATTTAATCTGCTGTTAGTTCGTGGGTCTTGAGAAATATTCGGACAATGAAGTCGACTTGTTTTGAACTAATTATGCGTATTAGAGTTTTTTGCGAAAAGCAATACTTATTTCGACTTTCTATAAATTGCTTAATATTTCCTTACTAAAATCGATAATTATCCATTCAACCAGGAAAAATAAAGACCTTATATAAAAATCGGTCATTTGACCTGTTGCGGTACAAATAGGTATATACTAAATCTCGGTACGTTTAGTGTTAAGACTCGTGTGGAAACTAGATACTGTAGTATTGTATACGAACTCGTTTCTGGCCACATATTTGAGATATAATTTTGGACGTTGAGTTTAAGCTAATCAGATTTTTAATTGAAACGGAATCTTTCTCCGCACGATTTCAGGTCGAAAGTTTTAATACTTGTGGGAGGAGCGAAAGAATAAAAGTTAATGGGAATAAATGTAGGGACGGGGAAAATGATGGTTTATAATTTCGGTTTAAAGCAGATGATAATAGGGATATTCTGAAGGGCTTTACGACCTCCAGACAGAAATTTTGATACGTGATTATAATTTGTATTGGTTAACATGTGCCATAGTAGTTTTAGTATTGTTAATAACTAATTCAAGAATATAATACTCATCTAATTTAAAAATATAAGTCGATGAAACAGCTTTAGCTTTTAAAGTGATGAACTATCTTTTCATTTGCTTCATTGTTTACCATAAATTACAAACATATTCAGCAGTTTTATTTCAGTTGTTAAATACACTTTTCCTCAAATATACATATAGTAGAAGACATATACAGCAATGATAATTATTTAATCGATCGAGAGAAATTATATTTTCATGTACAAAATGGTGTGGCCAGATTCACTTCTGTATTTATTCGCGGTAAAATGATGGCAGAAATCTCTATCTTGGAAGTTAAGGTAATTCGAATTTTGAAGTAACTTTTAACTTTTTTAATTTGAAGAATTCAATTCGTCACTAAAAAGTAATATACTGCGCAGAAAACTTATTACATAGTAATGTAAGAGAGCACGATCATAGTTGAATAATGAATGATTATATCTTTTTTCCCTGTGCTTTTGTCTATTAATATCTCTTGTCCACGAAAATTTCTAGAAACACGAATTACGTTATCTATTTCGTATCCACAATGGTATAACTTATTTATTGTTCAAATATATGTATACGTAGACAGTCCATTCCACTTTCTACATTTATTATTGCGATTTCACACAATAAGTATACAGGGTGGAGTGCTATTTCTGTCCACCTTGAATATTTCTGTTATTTGCAATAATATGAAAAAATATCAGGTGATAAAAAAATTATAGCTCCCCATTTAAAAAAAATAGAGCCGACCTTGAAATGTTCTGTATGCCTCCACCCACGCGAAAAGTTTTGTATGTTACATTTTTTCATATTATTACAGGTAATGGAAATATTCAAGGTGGACCAAGATAGCGCTCCATCCCGTATATAACTGATAATATGCGAAAGTATATAAATATACGAATAAAGCATTCGGATATCATCGATTTTATTATCTATTGACAATAAATTTATTCAACCGTTATTTAAAATACTGTTTGTTTTAAATTATTCCATACAGGGACGTACATGTATGAATATTCATCGATGTACCGATGCAAGACTGAGCATTGGAAGAATCCGAGAAGAGAGTCAAAAGAGGAAAGGACTCTCGAAGATCCTCTATTTGCTGACAAATACACGATGTTGACCGAACTACGTTTCATTTTCTCAACTTCCGATTCTACACGGTGTGCTTGATCGTAAAATCGCACCTTCTACTTCCCTGTTTCGATTCTTTCCATAAAAGACCGCACTTTTTTTCCATACTTGTAATATATTTACTTAAACGAACGCACATGACTTTCGAGAACTTTCCCAGTGAAATTTTACCGATTTCATTCCAATGTACTAATTGTAAGTGGAAACCAATAATTACACATGATTTTCTGTTTTTCAAAGGAATTTAAATAACTTTAAACCGAGGTGATATAAATGCAAATACAAATAAGGAATGTTAATGTAATTGCTTGTGGGTCATTGACAGCTACTTTCATTTAAATACTGAATACGATAGTATGTTAACGATAAAAGAATATTAAAAAAGTTTAATACAAAGAATAAATCATTTATTCAACATGTAAAGAGTATTTTTATCCACATTGGTATTCCTACAAGATTCTTAGTATTTTATAACAGAATTTGCTTCTAGAAGATTGTGTAAGGACGAAATTTTCTTTCGGTAGATTAATTCAATTAACTTTTATGTGTATCGTTTTCATGATGTTTATGTGTAAACCTGACAAATATCCCCGCAATGGGTACTTCATCAATCTTAAAGTCTGTTCCGGTTTTTACGTTATTACGTTCCCGTAGAGATAAATTTTTATGAACGTGCTGTAAATAACGGCTGCCTTCTTTATCGCTGCCGGAGGCGCTGAAACAATCGAGGATCGGACTGACGAGTACCACTCGAATGCTATGGCCATCCTGAACCCCGAAGAAACATCTCGAAAGAGTATTTTTACCGATTTATTTGCAAACCCATTGAAACTAACGATACACACGCCTGAAAAGTGGACGAAACAATGAGCTCGTGTTTGGAAGAATTACCACTCCATAAGAATTTACATTGCTGGCTAAAAGAATTGTAATACCTTGAAAATGATATCATAGGAAACGTAAATTTACATATATGTGATAGCAAACAAAAATAAATGATTGAAAACAATCCTTTCGTTGGTTTCGTCCTTTTTCATTAAAACCAGTCGCGGTATAAGACTCGTCTTACAAGAAGACAAACACGACGTCGTAATGCCGTTACGAAGAAAATGTACGTCGCCATCCTTCGATAAGAGATAACATTTCCTAGAGCTTAAAACCGTGACCGTTTGTGCGTGTGTTAAATTCTTCGAATTTAAATTAGAACAGGCGAGGTATCATTGAACAGGAAACTAAAGTGCATTGTAATTTAATTTAAATGCTCGGCATAGATCATGTAAAACAGTGGTTTTCAACCGATGTACCATAAGAGAATGTTAGTTATGTTGCAAAAATGTGTAAACATCATTAACAACATTATTTACAAAATAAGTCCAACACACAATACCTGTTACGTATTATAACTGAAACTTAATTAAATTATATGAATACGTTAGTGTTATAATTAGCGAATTTATAATATAGTAAAGATATGTATGTATGTATGAGGAAAACATACGTCTAATTTTTGGGCATTTAATCTTCATGAGTTCTTGGGGTCTATTTCGACCAAAATCAAAACAAATTGTACATAGTGATTACTAATTTTTCTCAGTAAAGTTACTATCAAAAATACGAAACATATTCCGCTTCAATAAAAATGGACTACGGGTCAGAAAAGACTTTATGGACTTTAGTGTCAGTTTTTAAGGAGCGGATGAAGGTTAAGCATGGGGTGGGATAGAAAGAATTAACAGAAACAATGTAGAGTGTGTTTTTGGAAAATGTTATCCTTAGCAGGTTGTAGCTGAAACTGTACTGTGCTATACTGGCGCACTGACGCGGAACGCGGAGCATGCGTAGTACGCCCCGCGCAATGAGATCACTTTTTTCAAGGATAATTTTGCAAATTTCGATTATCACAACAATCTTCGTAGCAAATAAAACTACTATTTAATGACATGTTTCTGCTTAAATTTGATACATTTTATGGAGAACAGAAATTATAGGAGTGAAGTTACGTCTGCTTATAATTGTCGATTTACATTTCAAAGCTTATAAACATTTAATTTTTAATGTAGCACTTTAATTTTATAAATAAATGATATATTCAACTAGTTTGGATGAAGTTTAAACTGTCTGGGTTAGGTCATTCAAATATTTATCAGCTTTGAAAAGTAAATCGTCAATTATAAAAAGACGTAACTCCTCTCCTATAATTACTATCCACTATAAAATTTATTGAAATTAAGCAGAAACACGTTATGAAATAGTAATTTCATTTGTAATAAACAATTATTGACGAAGATTGTTGTAGTAATCGAAATTTGCAAAAATATCCATGGATAAAAGTGATCTCAGTGCCCGGGGTGTTTTTAAATAATTTTAACAATTAAATACAACGCGATGTGGAACTGTCGATGACCTCAATTGAGAGTTATCTGCGAGTGTTTTTAAATGGTTTCGATGATTAAATACAATGTTTTGTGGCAGTGTCAGTGACGTCAAGTGACAGTTACCTGTAAGTGTTTTTAAATACTTTCGATGATTAAATACAACGTTTCGTGGAAGTGTCAGTAACATAAATTGACAGTTTTGTGGAAGTGTCAGTGACGTAATGTGACATATTTGTGGAAATGTCAGTGGCATAATGTGACATATTTGTGTCTTTTTCCACGAAACAGAATAAAAAAAGGAAAGTTGGCGATTCCTTTGTTGCATTTTCTCTCGGCATAAAGCTCATAAATGTCGATGGAAAGTGTTTCAAAGGAGCGCAGAATGAAATAGAAGTCGGATGGGCTTGCACTTATGAGTCCTTACTCGTGGCAATTTCCTCGTAGATATTTTATTGAATAGTAAATAGTATCGAGCGAATAGCCACGAAATCCAAATATTCAGGAGCTGGTACTACCGAATGTTCGGATTCCTAGTTTAAGTCTAATATTTTGCGTTTAAGTTAACTTTAAGATTTTGTAATTAAGTAGAAATGAAGCTTCGCGACGAAGGAGTTTCAACGGCGGGAAGTTATTTCCTCTTTATGCCTATTGATTTGATTATTCAGTAACTCATACATGTATATAGCATAATAAAGTGACTGTATTATGCTAATGCTATGCAAATGTAACTTGGAGATATAAGAAAGATGGCTTTTATGATGAAGCCGCCACCACGTTAGTAAAGGGGTTGAGAATGCCACCTCAACGGGATCCATCGACGTTCAGAGCCAGTGAAAGTATTATGCGTAGCAACGGCACTGACGAGCCTTGTTAACGGATATTTTCTTAAATTGTGCCAAAAAGAAAATAGTTCTGACACTTTTCGCTGTTAGTTTTATCTTCAGAAATGTCCGGAGAATCCAATAATGTGTAGTAAATGTATGCTAACTGTAGTACTATACGTGAAAATGCAAAGTTAATGCGTGGAAAGTTCGCGCATCCGCTCTTTTTTAAACTTTGGCAGTTATTCACTACCATTAAAAATTACGGAATATTATAACTGCTCACACTTGTATACTTAGGAAACACTCCTCTATTTTTTGAGACCAAGAAGGACTGTCTACCGTTTTTAATTTTCATGTAATACCAGCTTCTTTGCCGAAATTCACCGTTCTTACAAAAATTGATGTTTTTCGAAAACAATGGGTGATACTGAAATTTTGTTGAAGGATTAGTGTTCAGGAAAGAATCACTCTGTGGCTATTAGAAAATAGAAAAAAAGTTTTATATTTGTTGGACAGTGTTATTAATACTCAACGGGCATTTTTTAAAGCATACATCATACTTTTGATGAAGCTTGAAAGTGACCTTACGATGACATTGGTGTATCATCATATCTTCATGCAGTTGGAAAGAGATCAACAATATTTGTATTAAAATATTTACCTTAAAATATTGTAGTAACCTTAATGCAGAAATAATTTAATTCTTCATCAGACTCTTTTTGGTTTATTTTATTAATGGTTCTGAGTTTGTAAAAGAGTGTTAAAGCTTTACGGCTTGAATAATTTTGCCAATATATCGTCAAGTCATGTTTATTAATTTAACAATATTTTCTATGGTTAAGTGTTTATTTTTCTTTGACGATAATAATAGTTGTAGCTATTGCATAACACTTCCGTCGAGTAAACAAAGTAGCTATCAAATTTCAAAGCCGAATTAACTGCAACAAAAAATTAGCTATGAAAAAATGTCATGTCCACCACGGTTTCATATAAGACCGAAAAGGGTCAATATTGCCTCGTTTGTTGCCATACGTATCCATAAAATAAAATGAGTAATTAATGACTTAATACTTTGTGAAGTAATGTGTGTTATACACTTTAAATTATACACTAAAAAAATTATAAATTATACACTTTGTGTATAATTGTTAAGTAATCTGCAACATAATCATTTTAAAATAAAGGGAACGTCAATTGTTCATGAACCATGAAATGTTACTGTAAAAGGTTACTACAAAGTGAAATTGATGAATGGGAGTGATATAAATCCTGAAATATAACGCAATGTATGTAGAAATTGAAGCGTTTCCAATTCGCGAAATATATTTTCATTCGCAAATTTATTGCAAGGCGGATAATATACGATATAACACGAAGCACTGTTATTGCGAACCAGAGGAGCGACAGTTTGTTTCACCTCGTGAATCTTCTCCTTCGGGGTGCGAGATAATGGTGTCATGAGAACATAAATATGTATATATACAACCAAGCTGCAGGCATCTTGTCGAGTGCTTTGAGAAACGATTTCGTCGCTTCTTACTTCCAGTTGGAATTCGGACAGGAATACCCGGCGTGCTTCATCCTGACTGATTGTTTGTAATTGCTCAACGCGGAGGTCGTACATCCGAAGACCGGTCATTTCTGTCATTTCTACTGCTTCTTGTTGTGCATATCAAACATACGTTTCGTTCAATCTCAAATTCACTGTACTTTTGCTGAATGTAGAGTATTTTGCAATTCACGATGAAACCGCAAAATATGATGATCGTTTATGAGGAAAGGAAAAATAGGAAATAAACGTTTTCCGTAACAGGCTTCGTTTTCGAAAAAAAATGTATATTTCACAACGGATGTATTTACGATATTACTGTATTGACGATAAATCAAAAAGTGTCATGAAAATTAAAGTGGTTAAAAGTGGAAAATTAAAGTGGTTTTGAAAAAAATGTTAAAGACTGTTAGGATTAGTACATCAAAGTGGTATAGAGGTATATTAAAATTACTTCAGAGCAGAGATTGGAAAACCTTTTCACTGAAAGCCTAACTAAACAACAAAAACAATGATTTATACATGTATGTAGGGCCGCTAACGCGATCGCCACGGGTGCGGCGGCGTTGCGAGCGAAGATTCTACATGTTGCCAGGCGGCGAAAGATGTTTTGTTTTTAAAAAATGTTATAAAAGGAGTACTCGAACAGAGCACGGTCAGCCAGTGTCAGGCGGCGGGTGACTATAGTCACCGGTAATATCGAAACAGTTAAACTTTTTTTCTGCACTTTGCGTGTGCTGCTGTTTTTTTGGTTCTCCTATATTTTCCTTATATTCGATTCTCCTATCTTAACACATTGCACGCCGGCTAAATATTAGCCGTTATATTTATTATATTTGATAATTTTGCTATTTAAGTCAATGTCAATTTTAAGTGCATTCAGTGCAATTTAAACGAAATAATACTGCCTTTTTGTCCAATTTACCGTTTTTCTCAAGGCAGAATAATACGACAGATATTGATCGGCTAAATCTACAATCATATATTTGAAATCTCGCGTTATCGCGGGACCGGCGTGCAATGTGTTAACTTTTCCCCATTTTTTAGTTTTATTTTAACAGAAAAATTCTGCATCCATTAACCTAAAGTTTTGATACATCATCAAAGTATGTAATGTGACGTAACAACGTAAGGTTTGGTCGCCGGCATAGTTTGATACATAAATTAACGGATAAAAAAGTAGCCAAAAAGCTTTCTTAAAACCAGCGCGAACCAGGTTTAAATACCGGTTTAAGCCCACTAAAGATTAATTTTAAACCGTAACCGGGTCCTGGCGACTCGAGCGTAAAATTATCACACGACTCCGACCTGCTAATGCAGGATGCTGCTCAAAGATGTGCATGGACAGTGAAACTGAGATTTATTCACCGTAAAAAAATTCGTTCGAACATGGCTTCGTAAATGCGTCCTGGAGCAGATACCAATTAATTTGACGTCGTTCGTTGGGTTTTGCAATTTCCGAAGAGACCAAGAACCGATAAGTACAGTTGTCTGCGTCTACACATTTAATAGCAAATATTTAGAATGCTCTTGATGAAAATAGCTAGTTCAAGGTAAGCTTGTTTGCGGATGTTTCACGACAAATGCAAATAAATTCAGGATTGTTACGATACGCAGGATTTTAAATAGGACACGTATCGGCTCGTTTGTCAAGTAAATAAATGATCACGATTTCAAAGGAATGAAAATCCCGGATATTAAGCAAGAGATAATCGTGCAAAGTCCTCGTTGTTTTATTTTTCAACGGGATACTTCTTCGATAATCAGCAAACATACTTTGTCCATCAAAGTATTCGAGAAAACATTTATGATCACTCGTTCGGACGAACTTTTATGTATGTATGCGGTTGTGGAATTTCTTCTGTAGATAATTTCTACGTAGAATTTTGTTCCATTTTATTACTGGCAGTGAGATAATGATTTAAAAAAATAGCACGGTAAAGAAAATGATAGTCAGCTTTTCGCTTCGTATATTTACAATCAGTAAGAATTTCTCTGATTAGTATGGTTAGATTAATATCTTTTTCACTATAATACATAATAAATACAATTAAGATATATTATATTAAGATGTATTATGAAAATATATGTATTTTGTATTTCGGTAAAGTGAGATCGCCTATATTGAAATTATGTATAAAAAAATTACATTCTTGGAGTAACGAGTATATTTTAACCTTTTCGAGCGGTCTGTTCATGTTAAACAGTATACTGTTAAACATGTCATTGTTATTTTTCATTTGCGGTCACGCTTAAAACTCCTTTAGAATTCTTAAGAAGGTATTAACTTCCGGGCGCAGATTATTGTTTCTGGAGCTTGCCTTTCGCTCATAGAGGCAAAAGCTACAGCCGATCATCAATTTCCTATAACCATCAACGTAATGTACATTTATGCGAGATACGTACGATGCATAATGAGTTACGAGTTGGCTGGAATTCTACGCGGCAACTTCACGTACCCTTTTAAAACTGATGCCAACTGGACAGAGAAGGTTTACGTCCGCATTGCTATCATCGTCGACAACAACTGAAATTTCTCACGAGTGTCGCTGATAAAGCGATATCTCCAACTTGGACTTTGTAAGTGGACCCATTGTTTCACTTTCTATACTATTTTTTTTGCGTTTGAATGATCGAATATACCGTTGCTTTTCAACGATTGTACGCAAAATGTTACGGAGTTTCAGATTTAGACCCATAAGTAGAAACTCCAAGTTTAAATTTCTGTTATTTCTTGAAAATTCTTCTTGCGCAGTATTTATACCATAGCTTAGGTAGTTTGAGAAACAATTGAAACTGGGTTCTAGACGAAGTGACTATAATAGTATAGTTATGACTATATTGGTTAGCTTTAACCTTCATCTGCTCCTTAAAAAACGTCACGCTACAGTCCCTAATGTCTTTTCTGGCCAGTAGTCTATTTTCGATGAAAAAAAAGATTTCCGTTTACTTTTTCTTTATCATAACTTTATTGAAAAAAAATATGTAAGTATTCACTGTGCACAATTTGTCTCGATTTGGGTGAAATTAATTCTCGATTTGAATAAAAAAAGAGCCCAGGGGCTGATGAAGGTATAACATGCAGCTGCAGTGCTGCTATATAGTAGTAGCAGAAATACTATAGAGCTACTATATGATAGTAGTTAAAGCAGGCACATATTTTTGTTTCTTTGCCCCGTACTTTGGCTTTAACTAATATCATCTATATAAATAAAAATGTAAATGTTCGTTTGTTCAAAATCTTAAATCCCCCAAGGTACTTCATCGATTGCTTTGAAATTTTGACACAACGTTGTGCATTCGAATACGCGCGTGTTTTTATATACCTAGTTATATAGTGTGTATATCACACCTGTGGCAGGTAAAAACATGATTTTTTTTAAAAACAGCGTCATTTAATCAGACTGAGCCACACCAACGTGTGGCCGGGTACATCTAGTGTAATATTTTTTCAATAGAAAGTGTATCAAGTTTAACAACAGACTTTTTTTGGTTGTCAATAACAAAACAAATTATGCAAAAATCTTTTCTACTTTATCGGCGGCATAACTGTGTATTACGAGCTTTAATACTGCGAATTGAGTATTTTCTTATATATTTTCTTCTGATAAGTCATATACTATATGATATATTATGTATTATTATACAGATCCTGATTGGCAACGATGTCATATAAGTATATACATATATCGATACTGCCTAGATTTAACAACATTGAGAACTGTTTAGAAACGTCCACATATTTACAATAGGCAAAAGTATAAAGAAAGTTCGGCATAAAGAAATTTTAGACACTACTTTCAAAAAATGTTGAGCACAATTTACAACACGTTGATATATAAATTAATTGAAAAAGGAGAAATTACAATTGATCGTCGAACTGCGAAGCAAAAAAAGGATAACAAAGTGTTGCAATTTAGCCATATTTGATATATGAGTATGATCGATGATACCTCAAATAAATAAATTCAAAAAAGGATTCAAAATAATACCTTAACTTCGATTTGGTATTTTATCTACACAATTCAGTTGTTTACATAAAATGTAAAGTAGAATTAATATTTTAAATGTCTCATGACTATAATAAAATTACAGAACTTGAAAGTTTGCTTAACCCAAACATTAATTCAATTCTCCCACATTAAAAACGAATAAATATATTTTTTTCTAATAGGGCCACGACGATAAATCTCCAAATGTAACATCGAAAAAATGCCGTTTTAAATCTCAACCCAAAATATTATAAGAAGTAACACGGCTTCCTTGAAAGGCTTCTAACATAACGGACTCGACGCGGATTACAAACGAGCGACGATAACACGAAGTGTCCCCGAAATTGTCGCAGGGGAGACTTTCAATTGATAATCGCCCGGAATAAACGGTTCGCAAAAAGCGGACGATGAGGCTTTTATGTAAATCCCAGATTAAGGATCCGCGCAAGGAATGAATTCGATGCGAGGTATCTTCGTCAAGTGACATTACGAAGCGTAGGAAGACGATGATGCAGATAAGGGTACGTCGTTTAATTATGAAAATCGGACTGGTTCGAACGGCCAGATCGGTCGATATCCTTTGGTTCGGAATTCAAGTACGTTTAATTGCTCTCGACCGACGAAGATCTGTCCTGACCTTCAAAGATGGAAGGTTGTGTCGGTTATGTGTCGTAAATTTGACGACGAAGTGACAGAAAAGTGTAAATTTAATTACGGTTCGGACGTCTTTGATCTCCGTTTTGTGATCAAGAAAACGACCGCTGACTTTTTCTCGTCTCTTCTGTAACGTCCACGGGGACTGTGACACTCGATGCTAACAGCGAAGGAGGATTAATTTCATCTCGATCCTAATTAACAATCTTATGCGTAACTCTCGAGTGAAAGTTGTCTTCGGAGACGTTTAGTGTTAGTTATGTTTAGTTGAGTGTTTATTTGACAAGTAGCTGTAAAAATACTTGGATCGACGCCAATTCTTTTTCTACTTGTTCCTCTTGCTTTTGATGGAACAGGACAAATGTCGAATACATTATAAATGTATAATAAGATGATCTCTTTAGAGAAGAAAGTTATGAATGAATTTAAATCCATCTATATTTCGGAGTAGTTGATATTATTTAAAAATTTTGAGTATTGTTTACGTGGATCAAGCAATTAATAAGAGATTTATTATATTTTCAGTGCCATTTAAAATGACAAGTTTTAAGATAAGTATTAAAGTTGTCAAGTTACAGAGGCGGTTTACTTTTTATCAGATGATATGCAATTTAAAAAAATCACAATTATTAGATAAATTATTCTTTCATTTGCCGTTCAAAAGTTTTTAATCACGCAAAATCTTAAACATTTAACAAGAAAACTCAAGTCAAATCTATTATTACAGAATGTAAATTCAAGGTCAGTTGACATTAATTTGACTTGTGATCGAAAATGTGTTGTAAATTCAGCAATAATATCATTCGGAACGTAAAATGTGCGCCGCGGTCTTCAAGATTAATGGTTGAACAGCACTAATTGTAACGTGCATACGAAAATCAAATTGCACGTGCGTCCGAAACGACGTTTTATAGGCTATGATTTCGTGAAAAATACAAGAAATAAGCTTCGATGCAATTTCTTCCTTAAATTCTTATCATTAACTCATGCACTCTGGTCACTGTGAAATTGTTCTGAGACAGTGTAATTGAACTAACTGTAAATAAGCATTCTCGTAAAATTTCTTTAATTATTCTCGACAAGTGTACGACATTAAAGTTTCTCCGAATGTTTTTAATTATCAAGTTCCTTCTTCGATGGACACTTTCATGGATATTGTATATTATTGAAAAGTTCAATTATATATCTGAATATTTACTTTCTAGACATTGAATTTTTTAATGTAAATTTATCATGAAAGATTTTAGGTAAGAAAATGAAACTGCATCCTGAAATTTGTTGATACAGAAAAAATAAAGAAATGTGTCACGGTGCTGTGATATTAATTTTAAAGGGATTTTTACTGCTGCGGAAGATGTAGCTTAAATAATTTCATCTTTTTTTATCCAGATACTTATACGAATATGATGAACATCGTTCGAGTGACATAAATAATCCTCGGAGAAAAGGCATAATCTCATCTCGCAAAATATTAATTCAGTGTTTGACACCTTCGACATAATTCTTCATTGAAAATATAGGCGAACATTATCGACGTTCATCGTCTTAAAGCTTCGTTTCGTGACAGTTACAATTGAAAGAAATTTAATTCATCGACATATAAAACCGAAAGTTGATATTTGCATGTTAACTGTTATAAAATCGAGGATTTACGAAGAAAGCTGCAAGTCGGACTTGAATTTAAATAATATTGCACTTTATGGATATACAATTTCTACGGTATGTGTTTTCAATTTCTATAAGTTAAAATATTTATCTGCATTCTGCATATCGATTTAATTGCTTATATTATGGAAATTTAAAAATACTAAAGACGATCAAATACATTCAATGGAGTAGTAAAAAGTTTCGGAATTAATAAAATTATATATTATTATGAGAGATGTAAATATGTTCATTTAAGAAATGTATCCGCTAAGAAGTTAAATTTTGTATCGAAATTCCTTGAATTGACAGCGGTTGTAAAACACGTCAAGAAGTAAACATTTCTTCAATAATATTTGTACAAATTAATTTTTTATTTGTACTACAATCACGATATGTTACTTCATCTTCTTCGTATAACTTCATTGATTTGGCAAAAGTAACATTCATATTTTTCAGGGAACAAGTCTAAAGTTACGTAAAATCAGCACAAAAAGAATATAAAAGAAATCTTGATCCTCTGTAACCGGAATTTATAACTTATTTTATAACTTACAAATTAACCAAATTCAGCTATACAATATTATCCAAAGCTGCATATTAGTGTGTGTCATTCGTGATACTATCGGATAGACCTTAAAAATACTGCAGTAAAATAAATAGAATCATTACTGAATTTTAATGTTATCACTAATTTAAAAAAAAATGCCTTCTATAGAAAGCCACGTCAAGTGCAGTTCAGCACAAGCCGGCAACGGATCATCGTATAATTTAAGTTACATCATTGGCAGCGACATCAAGAAATATAATTCCGTTTTGAGGACAAGGGGAAGTAAATACCCCTTACGAAATAACTTAAGAAGCAGGAAGAAAAACACGAAAAAGAAAACAGTTAACTGAAGGCCCTGGCGGTGAAGTCAGTAGCACTTTACCACACAAACCAACTTAAAACCCGCTCGACTGTGAGATCGAGTTTCGGATGGTGAACCGGTGCCTCTCATTTTTCCGCGCATCCTACATTATTATACGAATTCCTTCGAGTAACTCGATCCTACTTTATCTTCAACGCAGTTCGAGATAAGTCCCGAGTATGTTGATGTCATAAATAATTAACCTCGCGAACGGATGAGCACCGTTATTGTAAAGTGTCAATTTCATGGTGGACACCTTCCATACGGTTTACCGTATCGAACACGTCAGCGAAAAACCGCGAACGCTTTGGTCTTCATTTTTATTGAAAAACTCGACCATCGTAACTGAAGACCCACCGACATTGCTCGTCGGCAGACTCGTTCTTGCTCTTAAAAAAGAACCACGAAGAATTGGCCATATTAACGTTACAACTACCAAGACAGTCAAAATGACTGATCCCTAATTTTTTATATAAATTATCCAAATCTATGGTGGAGCGGTACAGTAGATATTTCACGTCTATTTTGTAAAATACAAATTACTGGATCGATCATCTTTCTCACTTCGTGATTCTGCTTTCTCCAATGTATTTATTTGCGATATTTAAATATTGTTACGAATTGTTTACTCTTTAACCTGTTAACCGGGGAATTAACTTTTGTTCAACTCGTTTCAAACTGGAGACTTTTTTCTTCGCAGTGAGAAATAATATTATCACACCTAAAGTACCACGCTAGAATTTAATGGAAAAGAATAACGTAAAACGTAATGCGTTCAACATACCATATTTAAAAATTGCCACGACGAAAAACATCGTCATACGCATTAGAGTTGTCTTCCTGGTATGACGCAATATTACGTCCTACCCGGTTAACAGGTTAAGGTACGTATTGGTCTACCTTTTATATTATATCGATTGCTAATGAGTATCGTGAGCTGATACACCGGCCGGACGTGTTTACACAAATATAATCATTACGTTTACGAATGCCACGCGTAACTTTCAAAAACGTAACAATACAATCGATTTAACATTGTTAGTTCTAGTGTTAACACCGTCGAATTACATTCGTCTCCATTCCAAATTTGTATTTCTCTTCGCACCTCTTTCCTCTTACGTGCATATTTATATTTACCAATCTTACGTTGTTCTCGTAACGTCCGTGGTTCTCAGAGTAGAATAAAAATTATTGTCCATTTTTCACCGTATAATTTCATGCCGGCCAAATTCGAAAATTATCCGGCCAATTTTCTCCGCTATTTGATTATGCTGATTGAACAGGCGCCTCGTGGTACAGTAAGTTATCCTTGCATTATTAAAAACGGTTGACGTATAACGACCCAACTAGAGACATTATTTAAATTTGTTTATGGCAGTTACGCTCTACAGGAAGTGAACGAAACGAGAACAAATTTATTACAACGACGGGACCTGTAATTATTACGAATAAATATAACTTCTCCGATCTTCATCAATGCGCGTGAAAGTACTTACTTGATCGAGTGTGTGCTGTACATAATTGCTCCGCATGATGGGGTATCGTGTTATTATCGGATATTAATTTTAATCGACTGTCTTTGATGTGCTTTTGCCTCGAAAATGTCGGATGCCCCTTGGGTTATTAATTCGTACGTAGAAATCAGTAGGAATTGAATGTAAAATCTATAATTACGATAAACGCATGCCGTTGCAATGAGTGACATTATAAATAAGAAATGATGAACGTAAATAAGAGAACGGTCTGTCATGCTTGAGAACGGGGCGTGAATAAAATTCAAGAGGAGTTTTCGAGTAACAGGGTGCTGAAAGCAAGCTCGTTGCAGGATTCTAATGAAGGTATATTTTTACAGATAACGAAGAACTAATTGTAAGAAGGAACGAAGGAACCTGGAACATTAGGAAATCATGAAATGTTTTGCAGAAGCAGAGTAACTTAGAAATAATACAAATCTGTTTTGCTCGTGGTTTTAAGAATTGCAATCTCTCCTTAAAGGAAATAAAATATTTTGTTTACGATGAAATATCTGGGGAATATTAAAAGATATTTGAAAAAATTCTAAGTAAAGATTGTATTGTTTTTTTTTATCAAATCGGCTCTACTTTAAAATAAAAAGTGTTGTCTAAAGACATAGTGACGTAGATATCTTAACTCAAAAGATACGAATTTTTCGAGAAGCATTTTTCCTGTACCTACCGATGTCTTTACTGATGATGTAATTACAGTAATATAAGATTTTTGTAAATTATCTGCTTCCTATTCAGCTTTGTACTTAAAAATTTCTTCTAAATGCATAAAACGCCGTAGTCTAGTATGTAATTATAGTCATACTGTAACTGCAGTAATGCGTCGACGATGGTACGGTCTCTATTGCGCTTTTACCACTACAGCAATGCGATTAGATTTACGCTATGAGTAGAGTTAAATGATCGCTGCAAGAATATTAGTTTATGGCAGTGAAAGGCACGATGTAGCAGACTCTATGTATGTCTATTCCGTAGGACTTATGGGTCTCTCCCTCTAACTTCCTCAGTCTCTATTAACACTAGAACTACCGGCGTTAAATCTATTATATTTAAATATATTAAAAAAGTACTTTGAGAAAAGAGGAATCAAGAGGCAGAAAAGTTGATCAATTCGGTCATTTATGTTTTTTGAGTTGGACGTAGAATATTTCTCCTATGACTCTCCTATAAACTTTGAGAATTTGTGGAAAAAATTGTGCACCAGTCATTTTGACTGGTTTGGTAGTTCTAGTGTTAAAGATATGAACAGCGACACGAAAGAAAGTAAAGTAACACTCACTTAAATTACAGACAGAGAGCAGCTAAAGGGAATATTCGATCTGAACATTTTAAAGTATAAAAAAGATAAATATAAACGTCTATAAAATTAAATATTTTTTTACATTACCACTCCGAAAACGAGTACTGATAAACGGAACGTACTAATATTATTTCGTAGACAAATCAAATACAATAATCAGGAAAAACAATCGCCAGACAGAGTCATAAATGAATACGGAATTCAAATAATTTTCATCTACCTGTTTTTCGGCTGTTTATTATACAAACCATCGCCTTGTGCGTTTATCTTTCTCGTAGGCTATCAAAGACAACGATCTTTGGCGAAGGAGTTCCAGAAGTGACTGTTAACCATTTTGATGGTACTAAACGATGGAACAGATCGATTTGCAAAGACAGAATACAGTTTCACGTATTCGTATGTATGTACATGGATGGGACCGGCTGGAAGGGTATTTGTATGATAATTGCGAGTTTGTCAAGACGATGGCGTCGATAAGAGAATACTGGCGTTATAAATATCGTTCCGTAACGATTCGAAATACTACCGTTGAAGTCATTTGTGATTAAAGGAACGGCGAGAATCCGCTGGAGATGTAAATTCCATTCGAATTAACGTCTTCAGGGGTTTCTCCTACTCGCGTGTTTAAATGGCCGGATTTTGGATGCTGGCGGACTTTATAATTGTGATAAAAGTTTTAACGAATTATCGGTAGAATTAAAATCGTAAGTTCTCTGTTAATTTCAATTAATTGCATGTTCAGTGACATTGGATGAAACTATTGGAGATAGAATATTCGCTGTAAAGATTTCTTTCACCCAAATGGATTCTGATTCGAGAAAATTCAAGCAGGAAGTGATATATGTTTGACGGCTATAACAAAACTGTAAGAACATTAGTAACTGGTCATTTCATTTGGATGATATAAATGATTTTTATATTTTTTAATTTATATCGTTAATCAATGCACACTCCGTAAAGAAGAAAAGCGTAAAGAAGTACCTGTATCTCTCAGTTAATGTTTCGAGACCGAGACAATTGTTATATTTTAAAACTTTTTAATATAATTACGAATACAATCTGAATATATTTAGGTAATTTTTTAACAGTTGCGTATACTTCAGAAAGACAGTTTAGTCTAAACAAAAACATAAAATATTACTAGAAGAATAAAGATCGCAGGAAATTGCACATCTTTGTACCATTTAATTTTTCCCTTGTCATTGCAAAAATATTTATAACTTAACCGGTCTCGCGTGTTCTCGCGTGCAAATTCTCACGTTGGAAATATCCTGGAAGGATAATCGATTAACGAATTCGTATCTCCATTGAATATATTTTCTGCCTCATTTAAATTGCGTTCCAAGAAGAAGATACAGGAGTACAGAGAATGTGCACTCGAGAATCCTGAAAGCGAATGCGAGTCCAAAGCGCTGGAGGACTAATGGCGGAAGCGAGATTAGCCGGTTCCAACTAGAAGCATGTAGGTCTAATACATCTTTATGCACGTGTATTCGTTCTCGTTTGTTACTTTCTGCCTTCTAAAAACTAGAAATACTTCTAGAATCAGCTACTTTGTTACCGAGCAACGGCTTCTTTAAGATGTAACTGTGTATCATTTTCGAAATCATCGTCGTAGTTTCCCGCAGCGGCAATTATGATATACGATCTAAGAAACAAGGGTACATGCGAATGCAAGTGTCATTTGCATTTCACGAATAATTTCAAGAAGCTACTGCACCGGTAAATAATATTTACGCTAATCAGATTAATTGGGTGTACTTTCCAGAATAACTAGCAAGCAAATATCTGTTTCCTTATTATTATGAAACCGTTTCATCGTCAGGACTTCCTGCTTTCAAGAATCAAAAAATGCAGGGCAATATCGTATTTGAAATGGGAACGATTTATTCTCATTCTGGAGAATTTGCATTTTTAAGATACCCGTAATTATATAGATTACATAGACATTATATAGGCACATGTCCATTTCTAAGGATGAATCGCCTTAACACTAGATTCACGGAAGCCGTCAAATTGACGGGTTCCTACTTGTTTTATAAACATTTCTCGAATTTACAGAGAAGTCTTACAGTAGATATTTCACGTGTATTTTATAATGTAGTAATTACTTAACGAATTATCATTTGTGGCACTTGATCCCCCTTTTTCCAAAGTCCTTATTTAATATATTGCAATCTAACAGATTTCACGCCCGTAAATCTAGTGTTAATGTTTCCTGTGACAGCGCACTTATGCTTGTAACTCGAAAAGTTAATCGAAGTAGATGTAGTTTTTATCTATTATCTTTACTAATATCGGTGAAATACTTTTGCAGTTTAATTGCTGCTGTGATCGGAACAGCTTATCATTTGTAGTTATCATCGGATAGTTGATCACCATAAATATAATTTTAATTTCTTATCTTTGGTAACATCAACAAAATAATTTGTCAATCAGTCGCAGTATCTAAAATTTTAACTCACTGTCCCTTCTAGCATGTGCTGCAAGACTGACAAATGCATTTGTTTCGAAGGTTCATTACTATTGCTGATTTCAAAACTATAATTAGGCAACATTCACCAAAGGCAAGTCGATCGACTGTTTCAATGGCTTTCACTGAACGCGTATATGGGCTCATTATACCCAAAGGGGGAAATACTTTGCGTCTTTTCTTTTAACACTAGAACTACCAAACCAGTCAAAATGAGTGGTACCAGATTTTTTCAAAAAATTATCCAAGTTCATACGAGCGTCATAGAATAAACATTCTATGTCCATCTCAAAAAACACAAATCACCGAATCGATTATGTCTTCCGCCTCCTGATTCCTCTCTTTTCAAAGTACTTATTTAGTATCAAAATTATAACAAAATACAATGGATTTAACGCTGGTAGTTCTAGTGTTAAAGCAGTCTAACAGAATCAACATTAGACATACTTAAATAAAGTCACTTCTGTAGTTTTAAATCTCGATGTAATTACTATATTAGTAACACATTAGTACCAAGAACAAAGAGTAACTGACAAAAATCCCGTTACTGTTATCTACTTACTCATTTCCACTGTTAATTGATATTTAAATATAGTTCACATGAATTCCATTTTCCTCCTTAACAAGGAGGAATTTTCGGCTTTGCTATTTGAATAATACGCTTTCATCTAAACACAATTATAATATTATGGAGCTCGAACCAGGTAATCAGTCGGGCGACACCTGCCTGAGCATCAGCCGTTAATGGCAAATGCCTGAGTGGCATACTCTGCAATAAGCCGAGCACTGTTTTAAAAAATAAGAATTTAGCTGGTTAAAATATGGAGGCCAGGAGTATCGTAAGCCCAGCAAGGCATCGTTGAGACACCAAAAATCGGGGGACAACTTGTATTATATGGATGAATATAAAAAGACAGCCCTCGACTTGGAAGCCTGCCTGTTTTTGCTCGGCTACTCTGCCGAAACTGCGGTATTTTAAGGCGCGAATTATCAAGTAATACTTCTTGTCATTATCTTGTTATATTAAAGTTATATTTACATTTGTTTATAATCGCTTGAACGATATTCAATTCCTTTAATTTCATCGCACAATATTGTGGTATGAATGGATTTCTAGTTATGAATGTAGCGCATCAGTTGTTTGCTCTGAATGTGTAAAACCATCGAGAAGCTTCCGGGAACAGGATCATTTGTCCTTAAAGGTCAATGGCCCCGGAGCTATCGATCGGTAATCACTATGGCAAACAGCTGATGACGAGAGTGCGAGTGTTGAACGAGTATGCCGTGTGAATGTTATAAATATATGTGCGATTGAGAATTGGCAGAGAGAGACTTCCGAGAGACTTCTGAGAGACTTCTGTGAGATCCGAGAGAGAATTGTGCGAGAGAGATTAACAATTGAGTTGTTTGTGTAGTCCGAGTTGTTTTGTGTCGATATTTATTATATTCTTTGTGTTGTTTTGCTTTGTGTTATATTAATATTCCATTCGTTGTTAAATCAAATAAACATTTTTGATTTTTCTCGTTTAATTCCTACAATATGTAATCTTCAGCACCAAATTCTTCAGAAATCCTAAACAACACTAAAGTGTCCAATGAAAAGAATCGCGGTAAAATATTCGTCTTTGCTGCGTAACCTTCGTTCTCTCGTTGTGCCGTAATACGTTTGTTATCTAAATAAATCCCTTCGATAAACAACTAGATATTCTCACGCGTTCCGACGCACGCAAGCCGCGCTTGAACTCGAAGAATAACGAATTACCTTGCCCGGCCATTATCCTCGTCAACGGCGCACCGACGAGTTTCTCTCTCGGCTGGCTGAGCATCTTCTATGAACATTTTGCGGTATCATCAGCTCGCAGCAGGTACACGAGGGCCACGTACGTGGTTTACCGCGGTTATTACTATTTCACGTATAACGTGGCAGAGGAAGAAACAGGTGGACCTGAATCGCACGTCTCATGGTAGCGCGTGCGAGTGCTCGTATCACTTTAAGGCTCGCCACACATTGCACGCGATGAAGTAGTCTTACAATTAGATGGGTTTGAACGAAGAATTTTGTCAGAAGTCGTTTGATGATTAATTTACGTGATATTGTTTGATTGATATACACCACAGACGGTAACAGTTTTAGATTCAATGAAGTTCTTACACATTACATTACATGGCTCGTGATAAAACATTTTTGAATGGTTGATTTAGAGCTAGAATTTTGTTCAAGGTAGCTTAAAGATAAATGTATGCTATGGAAATTAAATGTACATTGTTTTGGACTTAATAATGTTTGTAGAGTCTGGAACACACTGCGGGTGGTAAAACTAGCTTGGATCTCTTTAAGCAAGAAGTTTCGTCAGAAGTCAGTTGAAGATAGATATTATTTGCTATTACGGCATTTATGCTCACTGCGGGCAGCAATCGTTTCTGACTCAATGAATATGCTGCTCGTAATAAGTATTTTAGATGGTTCTATTCAATTTAACACTAGATTTACGGAAGCCGTCAAATTGACGGGTTTGTACTTGCTTTATAAATATTTCTCAAATTTACAGAGAAGCTGTACAGTAAATATTTCATATGTATTTTATAATACAATAATTACTTAACGAATTATCATCTTTGGCGCTTGATCCCTCTTTTTCCAAAGTCTTTATTTAATATATTGTAATATAACAGATTTCACGCCCGTATATCTAGTGTTAACTTTGTTTTGAATCTTTTCGAACTGAAGTTGAAGGAAACACACGTAAATGTTATTTGATTGGCACGCTGTGCAGGCGGTAATTATTTTAGACTTAATTTAACGTTAAATTTAAGGAACCATTGATGAAAATTTAGAAGGTACCGAATGTTATACAGAATTTTAAATAAATTTTCATGCTAATATAAACTGCTTGACGTTAACCCGTAGCTAGTATACAGATAAAATACTAAAGATCAAGTGATCATACTGCTTCCAGCGTTATACTCCAGTCTGTACGAGCCTTAAAATGATCTTGGAAAGTTCAGTTGTTATTTGTCTCAGTCAACTGTCTGCGTCGTTTTGTTTCAAGTCATCTTGTAACAAGTAGCATGCGCTTGTCCTACCGATTTAGCTATGATTTTTCAACTTTTCAATAAAAAATATAAATTGCTGTTTTTTCTTTATATCACTGCTTCTGCTCATGTTAGTGTAATGCGAACGACTACAGACTTTCAGGGTGAAGCAATGTTTATGATACTGTAGCCGTAGAGATCAAATCTGATTCAATGCTTCGTGTCTGACTTGTAAGATTAGTATTGAATTTAACCGTTTGAAAATGGTAGTTTAAATGGAATAATGTTACACGAATATTCAAAGTATGCTATTATATTTAGTAAATGTAAATTAATTTGACGTTCGACTTATGTTACACGAGCTTCCTTATTTTACGAAAATGTATGACTTTTAGATTAAAATAAAAAATGAATAATAACCAGATTAGGATGTGTAACTTACTATTTGCACTCTACGTTATATTAAGATATACTATTTTATAATTGAATAAACTATATAATGTTAGTTGGAGAACATACATAAAACCTCGTTTCTATTTTGTTAATTGCATGGCGTAGTATATTAACACTAGAACTACCGGCGTTAAATCTGTTATATTTAAATATATTAAATATGTACTTTGAAAAAAGGGGAATTCAGAGGTGGAAAAGATGATCGATTCGGTTATTTATGTTTTATGAGATGGACGTAGAATATCTATTCTATGACTCTCCTATAATCTTGGAGAATTTTTGGAAAACATTGTGTACCAGTTATTTTGACTGGTTTGGTAGTTCTAGTGTTGATATACTACATTATAAAATTCGTAAATTCTTTTCTCAGATTCGTTCTCCAATCTGCATCGAAATGTCACATAACGAAATACGCCGTCGTCTGCACTCCTGCGCCGAGTGCATTGAATACAGAAAGCACAGTGGCTGAATATGGTAAACGCATTTCGTTTTACGAGTAACTGCACAGTCTTTCGGCAGTTGTTTCAAAGCGACGGAATCTCAAGGGCATGATATCAATCGACGGATCCAGATTGGATTGTCTTGAAAATGTTCTTTTTTTGAGTCATCCGATGGAAACGAGATACGCCGATGATTCTTTACAATGGCATGCGATATAAAATGCCGTAAGAAACGTGATGCGAGTCAATTGTTAAGAGATACCAGATTATCGTTGCATTACAATCTTCGTTACATACATTCGAATAATTGTATTATTGCATTACATAATAACTGAAATATTGTAAGTAATTTACTTCTCGAAAATTTGTACACAATTGTGTGATGTATTGGATAATTTTGCAGGAGAAATATTTAAAATGAAAATAGATAAATCTTCGCTCGTCGTTGTAATGAAAAATTTATTGGTGTTCTACGCTCTCGAAATTAAATAATGGACAAAATATAGTTGTATAAAGTAGGTTATGAGTATGAGTACTCTATTTGCATTTATATTATACATATTTCAATTCTATAAATAATCAGAGGATAATATATACTCTGATATAATAATTTTCAGCAATATATAATAGAAACTTAAAATGCTATTCATAATCATTTTATTGACAAGCATTTGTTAAGTCGATGAACTGCTTGTACAATAGAATACGGATTTTCAATGGAGTTAATGTCTTTGTAGTGTAATGAGAATGGAAGAACTTCGCGTTCATAGATAGTGGCCTTATATACAACTTTCTTTATTTGTAATACAATAGGGAATTTTCTTTACACAATACGATAGCCTTTGTAATTTCTAACCCACCTACGTTCCAAGTAAATGAAATAACGCGCAGGTAGAATGCAAGTTGAGCTTTACGCACAATTTTAAACGACTTGAAACATGGAAGTGCATGCAACACACAAATTACTTCATACATACAATACATCTAATGCGAAATAACAGTTATCGGAAATACATGTAAATAAATATTAAAACTCCTCAAACAATTAAATTAATCACTAATAATATCGAATAATTTTGTAAACAGCTTTAACAATATCAAAACCATGATGAAAGTTACAGCATAAAACTGATAATGCTCATTTCTGATAATTCGATGCTCCATACTTTGAATAATTCATCCGTTTTTTTATTATTACAAAACGAAAATATACAAACATTTTCTAACAGAAGAAAAAAGGAGCTATTGATCGTCTTTAGGCACACATATAATTCACAATTCTTAGAGCAATTGGGTATTACGTGAAATAATGGTCGTACGTGGAACCCAGGAAAATGAGGGATCAATCCATCTGATCCAGATACACTCAAACCTGTTTTTGTGCGGTCTTTTTTGTCTTTCCTGTGCGGTCCCTATTCACCGCAAAAAAAAATGCTTTTTAATGTTGCGAAAACTATCTCTTATAGCTACTCGTGAAGTTTTGTGCGATTTTTTTATGCGGTCCCTATTCACCGCACAAAAAAAATACTTTTTAATTGTGTTGCGAAAACTATCTCTTATAGCTACTCGTGAAGTTTTGTGCGATTTTTTTATGCGGTCCCTATTCACCGCACAAAAAAAATACTTTTTAATTGTGTTGCGAAAACTATCTCTTATAGCTACTCGTGAAGTTTTGTGCGATTTTTTTTATGCGGTCCCTATTCACCGCACAAAAAAATACTTTTTAATTGTGTTGCGAAAACTATCTCTTATAGCTACTCGTGAAGTTTTGTGCGATTTTTTTATGCGGTCCCTATTCACCGCACAAAAAAAATACTTTTTAATTGTGTTACGAAAACTATCTCTTATAGCTACTCGTGAAGTTCTGTGCGATTTTTTTACGCGTTTTCTTTTATGCGGTCCCTATCCACCGCACAAAAACATGTTTGAGTGTATAGTTCAAATTCAAAAGTAAATATCGAAACGGCGAAAAATAACGAATGTATATCTGCAACCACTTCCATAACCATCAGCACATATAACGTATATCCGAAGTGATTCAAACTGACTAGATGCATCATGCCCATCGCTAGATGCAAGAAGAATGCACCATGCGAGACTCGGCTCGGTTAGTCGGCTGACACCGTCGTAGCGGTAAGCTATGCGCAACGTGCAGCAAGTCCCGATGTGCATCTTACGGCGAGGAAGGTAAAAAAGGAAAGGCTCGCAGAGATTTATCACCTTCGGCTGTTCTGCCTACAGAGGAGCCTGCAGCGGGCTATCTCTACAGTTCCAGTATCTTTTCCGCGAGATCCTCTATATCTTTATACTTGTGCCGATACAAAATGTATTGTGAATCACTTGAAGTTCGGGTTTACCGTTTTCGTTATCGAGCCGTGTACAGAAATTGAAGGTTTTTTGGTGAAAAGTGACTTTGATAAGCTTCCTCAATAAAATCTGTTACGTGTGATATCGGGGCTTGAGAGAAGCTGGAGGATTCGATGGCTTTTCGGAATCGCTTATTTTATGTATTTCAGGTTCGAGATAATTTTGTAAATTATCAAAGCTGTTTTGGTAAGGCTAATTGATGTCGATGCGATCGTTTTATCGTTCGTTTATGCTGGGAATTTTCAAGAAAGTGCACTTTATATCTTGTCGAGTCGGTTAAACTCTGAGAAAGTAATTTCACGATAATAATTTCAAGGTAATCGTATCAGCGTATTACCTCTTTAATTCAATATTTAGTGTTGAAAATTCTGAATTTATTGGAATAGGCTTGAAACCGATTGACCGTGAACTTAAATATTTGCTCTACTTATCTACACAAAAATTATAAAAAAAATTATAAACTCTTTGATTTATTCATATCTGTATTACACAGCTTTTTATAAAATGTATAATTAATTGTGCTATGCTCTTTCACTACCTGAAGGGACTGTCCATTTAAAAAAAGATTATTCCCAACTAAAAATTTGGCAGCATAAGATACCGACAATAAGGTGTTCATGATGAGATTCACGAGTAGTGAATTAGCATGGCAACTAATTCTTGATAAGAAGCTCGTAAAAGTGGTTTACGTACTTATTAACGTACACGTTTATGAAAATAGACATGCGTTTTCTCGACTATGCACATAGCTCTACCTGAAGGTTCATCAACTCATTCCGTTCCTTTACTTCTTCCTTTCAGTAACATTTTTCTTTTGCTTGTGTCTCCATTGTCCATTTTCTTCTGCAACGTATCGACTTTGATTAACTGGTCTCCGCGCGAAAGAAAAGCAACAGAGTGTAAGATTCAATGTTTTTACGGTTTTAACTGTACGTCTTCATCAAAAAGTCCAGAAGCGATGGCGCGGAAGACGTATGACGCAAATAATTACGATAAAGCATACCTTTATTTGAGAAAATGACTAATTTGTTGACAAGTCGTGCTACGGGAGCGAAACAAATTCATTTGAATATAGGATCAGAATATTGAACTATCCAGACTACATAGAATTTAATGAATATCTATTTTTTTATAAATCTGGTTGTACGAATTCGAGAGGATTAGAAAGATCCAAGGCGCTACTGTACTATTAAATTACATTTCTTACTTTTTGTTTTTAGTTCTTAAGATATAAATTCCGTCTTCTTAACACGTTCAATGACATGGGGGTCACTGGTGACGGGAGCTATTGAATTCACTAAAGTGTCTTATGACATTTAAGTTGTAATATTCACGAATTCACAGATATATTGAATATTTATATATTGGTTTTTAAAAAAAGGAAGGTACTGCTGATAATATAACTACTTCTACCTTTTACGTTTCTATCCTATAAAGATGTGACTTTAATAGGAAAAGTTCCACTTTAGTAGAAATGATAAACCTATCGGAATATGATTGACATTCAACATGTTATAAAAAGTATATACTTCAGAATTTATCGCATAACCCTAGATTCTTTGTTTTACTGTTAAGAACTGAATGCAGAATTTAATACGTCCTCTACTGAATAATTTGAATAGCCGAAATTTTATGGACATATGGTATGATCATACAACTATCAATTGTACAATTAATAGTTGGATAATTGTTGTTTGTAATTTCTTTATTAACCCCTTAGCCTACAACAACGTGTGGCACTCGTGGCGCGGTAAATGGAATAGGAAATTTTCCAATTTCCTAAGATCCCATATAATTGAAAATATGACTGAGGCACGGCACGATAAAATTATTTCTATAATATGACTATTACGTTAAATTATATGATATATGAAGAATCACTGGCCAATTTTTATTTTAGCAATTTAATTCTGAATGATTGCGGAGGCCGTCACAAAAGAAGTCGTACGGCAAGGGGTTAATAGAAAATATAGAGCATAAAGCACATTATCGTATATTATCTTCTAAAATTCGTTATAAGACGTTCTAAACATAACTTTGATTTTATAATATTTCTATGATGAACAAACCAGTTTCGAAAATATTTAGAAAAATATAAATAAGTGAAAATATCAAGCAACTATACAAAATATAACATAAATATTTCAAAGAAACACTAAATAAATGTATGTTATATGAATAAATGCAAGTAAACACGTTTAACATTACAGTAAATATTCCTATGACTTCACACATCGGATAACAGGGAAAAGAACGAAGAACTGTCATCTAAAAGAGTCATTATTCCACACTCAGCTACGTCGCATTGCAACTTAATGTACTCTGCTCGAAGAAACCCGTGCAAAACTGTATGAAAGTTACATACTTCTCTTCGCATTTGCATGGACATTTCACGCATACGGTACCCTTCAACTGTCCCACACTCTTGAAATGCTAAGGCAGAGGGAGAGTATTGTATTTAAACGAAGATCACGCCAGTCATTCTCATAGGCGTGTGTAATAAATTTACTGCCATTATCGTTTACAGTTTCTACCGTTCTATGGTACAGTGACAACCAAAGAAGTCAACGAGAACTCTGCGGTTTTGCCGCGTAGACAGGCAATTGAGGTTCGGCGGCAATTACAAGATTGCTGTTTGAGAACTTGCAAAATGAAGACATCTCTTTGATCAAATTGATGCCAGTATATCAAAACGTAATTTTCTGCCGATGTAATTTCGGGTGAATAATTGAAAGTGTATATTAAATATCGGGAGAAAGTGTAGATTCTTAGGTCAAGATTCATTTCTTGTTTTATTGTATTTGTAATAAATGACGTTGTTTCTACGTATGTTATAACAAATATCTGCTTAATAGATGCTCCATGTGTAACAATGTTTTATTTTCTATTAGCGTTGAAATTTCATTCGCTAGAAAATGGCATTTATTGGTACTACTATATATTATTGAAATAATATGATTAATTAAAGAAATATTTCAAGTAAACGTAGCACTGAAATTCTTTCTCGCTGATAAATTTATTTATTAAGAAAGGAGATTGCAAAACATAATTCGAGAGTATAATTGAAAGCTTTATTAATTTCCCCACAAATGGAAATTACAATGTGGCAAGCTGCAACCAGTAATTCCTTTACGCTTTGCCTACAATCTTGAAAATCTGAGATAATATCAAATTACAACGCAGCCACATACCCTTTCTTAGATTATACACTTAATTGTGAATGTAATGACAAATATATCACATCCTAATATCTTGCTGCCCCATTAAGATAATCGTAATTACTGAAAAGTCCAATTACATTGTTAGATAAGATTTTCTTTATTAAAAATCCACATGTTATTGGTCATTTCCTACTATGCTGACTAATGTTATAATCTAATAATAAATTGTATTCGACCAAAAAGTCAGTATTCTAGTCTTTCGTATTGCATCTTCGACAAAACGATTGTGCAAAAACATTTGTGTTTCTCCATGCACAATAAATTATCTAATTTTATTCGTAAATCATTTTAATCATAAAAGAATTCCTCTCAAGTATTGTAGGGCATATCCAAACTTAACTATTTTTCTCTCTTATAATGTATTCTTCTAAGTAACATGACGCTAAAAAAATCCCGATACGCAATCGTGATTAGATGTATGTCCAATTTTAATTTTAACTTTCCAAAGTGCCGTACGTTTATTTGGCGTTAGAATTCATGGAAAACTGTTATTTTATTTCATTATCTGCTCCCGCGTGTATTTATCTAGGTATTCCAACTTTAAAGCCGGCCAATCCATATAAGAAGCTTAATCTTCGAAATGAGGCCCATTCTTTCACCGTTCTTTAAATGAATCCGATTGATATATCCGGTTATGGGGATATCGTACCTTCTTTATCTTTAATGTGCTTTTCCACAAAATACTCACCGGGTACAAAAGTGCTGAAGAACCGACAACCTCTCAATTAACGAGCTCTTTTTATGTGGAACTATCGATTAGATACGACTTTCGTCCGAAGGCTCATTTTATAGGTATTTCATGCCCCTTATTTAAACTAACATTTAATCAATGCACTCAACGCAACGACAAATAATTGACAGGTTGACAACGATCTTACTCATTTAAATAAATTATTTCTCACTGTCAAGGTTTTTATCAGAGTATAAATGTCAATAAGTATTATTTTATACTGACAGGTGTTGAACTGCACGTGAAGTGCTGATGTAAACTGTACTTTAAATTATGCGGAAAGAAAAAGTTGTTTATTTGTTTATGGGCATTTTATTAAGTAAGAGAGAATGTGTGGAAAACAATTAATCGGGTAACTGACATTAAGTATATACAGTTGAATTACGTAATATCCTAATATCTCATGTCTTAAAATCTTATCTTTAAGTAAATATAAATATAATATGGCAGAAACATCAATTGGGTTTTTATGAATTTAGCGAGTAATTCGAAAAATAAATTGCTTCGTGAAGCATTAATTTTGATAAAAGATTTCGGGCGAAATTAATCGGAAATATTTTCAGTGTTTGCGAAATATTAAAATCTTTTATTAAAACAATAATATGTAATTTTATTTCGTTAGACACTATTTATAATTTTATTGTAAATTCTGTTATAGCAGTTTGAACGAAGTTTAAAAAGATGACATTTTAATGGCGATAGTTAAAAAATCTGGACATGCCGAATTTGGCATTATAGATGAGGCATTAAAAATGACACAAAGATAGTATTAATAGCCGCTAAAGCCTTTGAACTCGCTAATTCCTCCGGTCTCACATTTCAAACATTCTAACGAAACCACCCATCTGATCAAAGTAGAATATTAATACTGTTAATGAATTTTAAGCAAGCTACAACAACCAATTGAAATTCCGTTGTTTTATCGAATCACTTGGCGGACAGATTAATCTGCCAGCGAGTAAAATGTTCTAACCGTTTATGCAAATCATGATCCGCCGGAAATACTGTAAATTTTTGACAAGTATTCGCGAGGACGTTGCTCGTAACAATTTACTGATAAGGAGAGAACTCTTAATAATTGCGATGACTTTCTGGCCTCATGAAAGAGTTAATGCAACCGGTTCTATCAGTACGGCCGTGAACATTTCTAAGAAAAATTCCACGAGAAATGGGACTTTTGATGAGGTACCTGCAGAAAATGAGCTTCACACGCGCTATATTCGCAAAACGATTCTGGAAGCACATTTAAGAGGACATTGTGCCGCAAATTCCAACATAGAAATACGCGGAAAGAAAGTGCTATGATTGTGAAAAACAATGGTCGGCATGAGCCTTTTGTGCACGGCACAAGTCCTTTTACCCTTTTTCGCTGAATGATTTAATCAGTTTAATTGAATTAAATTACTGCTTGCGCGTGGCGTATAGTCAGAAAGAAGTACGGCTTCCTCCGTGGATTACGAATTCCATAAAGTTTTTCTGTCCCATAAAAACGTTCTTAAGATTTCGTAATAACAAGTAATTAGATGGATTTTTCTCAGAGAAAGATTTTATTCCTGAAATTGTTTACGTAATTGCTATACTGCTCAATTGTGTTAATTACATTCATACAGTTTGTTTCATCTTGTTTGTTAAAATGGGAAGTCTTGATTACGGTATAACAAAAATATTAATTCGGGAATTTGTTGGACGTGAGAAAATTTTCACTGCACGAATTCTGCGGAATATAAATTCATATTAAACAATACTACATCTGTTCTAAGATCTTGGGCAATTTGCATAAAAAGCGCTGTGCACTACATTCCGTGCTTTATCCTTTTTTTCTAAAGTCTTGCTCTATTTTATTAACGGTGACGCAATTTAATAATCGCAAAAATACGACTATTATCCAATTAACCTAGTTATTAAGTTCGAATATTATTATAAACGTTCAGCAAATTGGTAATCTCTGTATGCGATACAGTATTTGAAAAAGTTGATGTTTTAATTACTTTAAGTAGCATGCTGAAGGTTGTTTTCGATACCACTTGTGTTTCTTTTTATCCACACAGTTTTAACTCGGATTCCCTAAAATTCTCAGAGTCAACAAATATTGTTATCTAATCTGTTTCGATTTTCATACCCCTGCCATTCCTTTTTTCGATACTGAAAATAAATTTTCAACAAATCTCACAAATTGAAATTACAAAAATCTGCTTCGGAAAAGTTTTGAAAGTCAAAAACTCCTACTACTATTTAAATCCCCACTCCAATCTGTTTGTGTCCCGTATTTCTTCCGCCTAAATAACTTCCAGTTGATCAAAGCTGAAGTCCGAACATTATAAAGAATTTTCAGCATCTTATTACCTGATGTTTAAAAATCCAAAAATGTCATAATTCTATGGTTTACTTTCAGCGGTGTATTAACACTAGAGCTACCAAACCAGTCAAAATGACTGGTACACAATTTTTTCCAAAAATTCTCAAAGTTTATAGGAGAGTCATAGGAGAAATATTCTACGTCCAACTCAAAAAACATAAATGACCGAATTGATCATCTTTTCTGCCTCTTGATTCCTCTTTTCTCAAAGTATTTTTTTAATATATTTAAATATAATAGATTTAACGCCGGTAGTTCTAGTGTTAAAACTCGTTTCACGTAGCATCAACTATAATTCCCCTTATGCGAAAAACTTCGTCCTGAGTTTACCAAAATTGGAAAGTCCACCGCCCGTTTCTAAATTATCCGTGTCAAGTCGCTTATCGGAAATATTCTTTTTCGTCCAAATGTGTGAAACGTTACGCCAGAATCCCGGAAGAAAAAACCCGAGTACTGTGTCATTTATGGGGAGCAATTTACAAGCCGTACTTCCTCTTGTTGTAAACGAGCAGCAAAACCGTCAAATTTGATGCGTGAAAAAAGATGATCAAAGGGTTCGCTGGTGACTCATAAAAGTCCAAGTGGATCGTAATGCTACCTACCTTAGCCTCGAAAGAAATAAATGTTTTCGTCCACGAAAACGTCACGATAGTGCTCGAAACGTGTTTCAACGATGCCCGGCAATCCTCTTCATGAATAATATATATTCTTGGTATTGCTATTATATTCCCGATTGCTCGCTAATAGCACGGAATGGGTTTCGAATGGTGACCAGTTTTCAACGTACTACTCTTCCTTCAGTGACAAACGTTTCTTCCTCTTGATATGGAATGGAGAATGTAAAACAGTAAAAGCGGGTCTTTGGTGTATGCAGACCTCGCATTCAGTGTCGTTTTCTATGGTATTTCATATCGTAAAATTCACTGCTATTGCGTCCATCGATCGTTGTTTTTAGCGTTCTTGTTTTATAGGCATTAAAAAATGTTGCTTGCTGCTTCCACGCTGAAAGTTGGACTTTATATTCCCATTTTGCACTATTTCAGCAGTATTGTTGTTCGTCGCCGTAGTTGTAGAAATATAAATAAATAGTATGGTATGTGAAAGAAGTACTCTGATCACAAATTGCAGGTGTATTATTTAGAGTATTGAACAATTTTTTTTTATGTAATTATTGGATTTCAAATATCTATAATAATTAAAATTTTGGAGGTAAGAATTGCGAAAATAGAACAAGAGAATAACTTTGTTTTGCTCACTAAATATTATCTTTATTATAGTAATTTCGACACTCTGAAGAAAGTATGAAAAAATATTTAAAAATGTTTCTTTATTTCGTTACATTTTATATATTGTTCGAATCTCCTATAAATGGATAAAAATATGTAGTCCAATAATTATACAACGTAACGATGCCCTCAAAAATAGTAATTTATCAAAGTTAGTTAATCTTAATTCTTAACATACTCAAATTAAAGTTTGTATCTTTGAAACGCATTCACCTTGGAAAAAAAAACATTCTACAGATTTTTAATCAAACGTATCCATTTAATATTATTCATTATAAAACTTTTGTCCTAGAAACGAGACGAAGTCAGTGACCGGTTAAATAAATTCTTTCCGACATTTTTTTTTTTTGACACAGATAACTTCCCTTCTCGTGCAAAGTATTATATCTCTCATTCCTAAGAAATGAAAGGCTATTAACTTTGGAAATGAAAAATAGATGCTGACATCTCTAATATGTGTTCCTAATTCAAACGTTATCTACTTTCAGTAATTCGCCGATATTTTATGCGTACTAATCGCAAAACAGGCTTCCCAGTTTGCCATCATTCGCCGTTTCTATATTTTTTGTCCCAACCTTATCGGCGCGTTCAATTATTTCACCACAAGAATTTGTTTGTCATTTTTCTTAACCCAAACGAAAAATCAATCGTCGTTATTTTACACACGCTACCTAACGATTTCCTAATGGATAGGAAATCAACATTCTTCTGGGTTCCCGTTTCTTTCTTTTGCTTCTATAGCTTATAGATAGTTAGATAGTTTTTGCATGCCTCCGGACAAGTGTATATAAAATACAGTATTAATTAGTGCCGGCAGCGAAAACATCACGCCATCCGCCATGATTTGTACCGGTTTTCCGATTTCACTTTTTCGTCGAATTCTCCCATTCGAATTTCGAGAGCCGAATCGGCGAATACGTCGATTGAGATGTTACGCATCGACTTTTATGAGACTGACGATTTATAGACAGCCACTTGTCTCGATTTACACCTTGTATTTGCGTCTCTACGTTTCGACGATATACTCGCGGCTTCGTATTTACGTTTTCAAGGTGTACCATTAATATGGTAGCCGGAAAAATATCAGCGACGTTGTCAAATTCTTTTCTAAGCAGCGCGTGACAACATGTTTTATTAATGCAAGGTGACTCCACGTTTACGTGTTTTATGTTCCAGGAGTCTTGCCGTCGTTATTAGTTCATTATAACGTACGTCGTTATCGTCATGTATCTTGGAACTTTGGCCAGTCAGAAGCAGTTTGTTATTCGTGGATGTAATGAACCTAAATTTCACGTCATTAAAGTATTTAATTATTTAAAAGCTTTGTAAATACATTTGATGTAACAATATGATCACCTTAACACTAGATTTACGGGCGTGAAATTTGTTAAATTGCAATATATTAAATAAGGACTTTGGAAAAAGAGAGATGAAGCCGCAGAGATGGTAATTCGTTAAGTCATTATTGTATTATAAAATACACGTGAAATATCTACTTTATAGTTTCTTTGTAAATTTCAGAAATGTTTATAAAACAAGTAGAGACCCGTCAATTTGACGGCTTCCGTAAATCTAGTGTTAATGATACTTGAGAAAATTGGAAAAAACGAGCGAATTACAAACTGGAATATCTATGTTGTTATATCTAATATAATAATCACACTTGATATTCGACATAATTAAAGTTATTAGTGGAACTACTAATGATAAACTTGGTATATTGAAGCCTATTAAGTAGACATGTTGGAAGGCAAGGAACTAAGAAGGAAGAACATTAACCGATGAAATCGATTAAATTCTACAAGATAAACGTAGAAAGAAAGAGGAATCTCTTGAGTTTCAGAAGCAATGATTTCGTCTACCTTGGCATATCTGGTGTTAACTTATTCGCAATATTTCATCGAATTTATTGGCGTTGGCCATCGGCATCTTGATGGCATTCAACGTATTAATAAATAATGGTGCAAATATGTATTCGCTATCGCAAAAAAGCTGCGAATCTACGAAATTACTGGGTGCAAACGACCCGATGGCGCGTGACAAGTGTTTTGGCCTGATTCGCTAGACGAATAGAAACATTCGCACGTCATTTTCCATTCTAACGCGCTACTGGCCGAAAAATACCGCACATTCGTTATGTCGTCATGCGAACGACGAAAGAAGTGTTTTGTTTTCGGCTGTTCTTGGCCGAGCCGAAGGTTTTCAGGACCGATATGGTGGAGATACGCTGCACGAGCGACGACCCCTCTTGCCACACTGATGTACCACGCGCCATCAGATCTTTTGCGGCCGGTATAAATATTGTTTTTTTTTAATCGGAAGACTTTCATATATGTAGAAAATAATGAAAGCTGCTTGTAATAACTTATGTAAATTCATTAATAATTACGGAACAATAAATACATGCTTAACCGTTTGAGCCCCAAGCAGCGCGATCGCGCTGTTGAGATTTTATGTCGAGAAAACCCAGCACATTTCGAGCATTTTGGACAACTGACGGTGCGATACCGATTGTCGAAGTCGCGCGCTCAGATTTACTGACGCAAGTACATCACACAGCTCCTTTGAATGTAAATAGTACATTTTATAGTAGGTAGAATAATACTATAATAATGCAATACTACATTACAAAATGAAAATTTTTATTTCATTGTTATCTTCTCAATCATTTTTATCGAACAAAACTTGAAATATTTATAAATTTTACAGTATGCATATGTAATAATACATATGCATTTTATAAAATAACGAATTACAAATTAACAATGTTTTTGTGTTATGAAAAAACAATTTAAATGGAGAGTAACACTTATAATTTGTAACGTCGGTGTTTATCAAAACATATTGGATGAATTCCTTTTTTACATCGCACGCAAATTAAATGTGATATTTTTATTGCATTTTTGGTGCTGCAGACTACGCATTGTCGATATAAAATAAACAAAGCGCTATCGCGTCGCATGGTATTTCTCAACATAAAATAAAACAAGCGCTATCGCGCTGCTTGGGTCTTTTCGTGCACATTTAGAGAAAGCGCGGTTGCGCTGTTTGGGATTCTTCGACAGTGTTTTTTCAATACCACCTGGGACTTAAACGGTTAATTAGACAAGATGGTAACTTGCTTTCAGTATTTCTTGCAGTTTAGATTGTATACCAAAAAATTTGTAACAGATTTTATTAATCTCACAACAGACTCTATTTATAACAACTACTTGCTTTACTGGATTTGGCTTCCGGGTTGGAGCCGCGTGCGAAAGACAATAAGGTCCGACGTTTCGCCAGCATTGCAGCTAGCTTCATCAGGGAGTCGAAGACGCTCTGATACTCAGATCTTCGACTCCCTGATGAAGCTAGCTGCAATGCTGGCGAAACGTCGGACCTTATTGTCTTTCGCACGCGGCTCCAACCCGGAAGCCAAATCCAGGATCTACCCTTCTGGCCGCGAAAGCCTAAAAAGTATTATACTTGCTTTACGATAACCGGTAATACTCATGGTACAGAAGGTTGAATAACTTTCGTCGAGGTTTATTTTTCCTAAATTTTTTTCCTCAAGACAAAACTGGTCCAAACGAGATGTTTCCCTTATGTATTTGTTAAAGTTCACTACTATGTTATGTAATCTTCGTGATTGAAAAACATGTATTTATACTCTCGTGCGTAAGGGCATTTGTATTTTCTTTTTGTGAATAAAGTTATTATTATTAGGTTGAATAAAAAAATGTGGGATTTTCTAAAAACTGACAAGTTGAAAGAATCAGTGAGACAAGATAGCACGAGATTTTCTTGCTATCAAACCTACTTTAAAGTATAAGATATTAGCAATTTGGAGCTTTACCGCGGTATATGCAATCGGAAAGAAACTCGTAGACGGAGGAATAAAAGCGATTCCGATAAATCGTTCTCAGTACAGAACGATAGTTTACCTTGGCACAATTTCTAAACGTCAAAGCTCTCTGCGTGAGCATAACGCAGTCCTTTCACGTAGATATTGGACTTCTCGTTGATCCGATCAAAGTGATACACCGGTAGATCGGCGACGCACGATCGATGGCTTTCTTCGGTTACATACGTCGCAAAGAATGTTGATTGAAAGAGCAACCGTTGCAACGTGACTTTCTACAGAGAATTCGGCTTCCTTGAAAGTTCCGCGAGATCCGGTTCGAAGGGACCGCACGATTGCTGTGCTCCTCCTGAATTTTTTACGGCTATCATTGATTGAGTTAATGACTCTCACATTAAAGCCAACGAGGCTGATGTGACATTTGAGATCCGTCAAAAAGGAAGGATCTAAATATCGCCTGACTCCTCCCTGTGCGAAATCCCACGAATTCTCGCATTATACGATCGTTTCACGCGGTTACGTAACGGCGATCGTAAAACGTTTAATACGGATCCGATGAACCGATCATTCGAGGGACATTTTCTGCGAGATAATTAAATTTTAAGTGTCCGTCGCTTCTGCCTCTCTCGCCGTTTCAAATGCTTACGTAAAAGGTTTCGCTTGCTTTCGTAAAACGTCTTTCGATGTCAGTGAACGTAAAGGTTTAGTGATTTAAGTTATTTTTAACGGACTGCACGTTTTCCATGAGTTTAAGTGTTCGACTCAGATTCGCACTGTTCCTTTCGATGTTACTCGTTCGATCTTATGCTATCTTTGTGTTCTCTTTATTCTATTATGTTTATTTTATGAGATGTTTTTAGCGAAATGTTTATTACTGAAGTTAATTACAAGTTTAAGTAAACAACATATTCGTTAAGATTAACGAAAACATAAATCTTTGTAGGCTATTGCAAGATTAAACATTTTCTCTCTTGTTTAATGAATGTTACAATAAAATTTATTTGTATAGTTAATCTTTCGTGATACCAAGATAATAGACAATTAATCTTGCAACATCTGCATGTATAAGTGAACATTTAACTCGTAGTGTCTAACTCATGTATACGATGAACAGGAAAATGAAAAGACAGTTAAGGTTTATATAAATCGTTGGTTCATAAAGATGAACTATGAAGATGGACTATAATACAGCAATACACAACTCTCTAGTGTCCATGGTATCCAAGTCTTCCATGACTTTTAAGAGCGCCGTTCTGACGGAAGCCATTATTCAACAGCAAAGTATCAAATTTTCTAACAGCTGACAGCAATCTCTAAATTATAATTGCAGCATAAAAACGATTCCTCTTGCTTGCAGTATATCGTGAGCCGTTTAAGGCTGTGTCAGTTTTCCGTAAGAGCCGTGTTAATATACGGGGCAGTATTCGGGTGACTTTTTTCGTAGCATCATTAAAGGAGCACATCGCATCTTTGCAGTCCTTTGAATGACTCACGAAGAAACGTACGATGGTATTTTAACGAGATAAAAACAAAGATTTTACGGCCATTTCGTTGTCAGTCGAGACTAAATTTTACTTTACGTATCCAAGAGCATAATCTCGCGGACAGCTTCATTCTTGATTCTTGCTTTTATCTCTGCTCTCGAGAAGACACAGGGAATCGGACTTGTGAGCCCTTGGACTCTTCAACGAGCAGGAAGAACCTGCTTCTTCATGCCTTGACGTAGCATGTGAAACAAATAAGAAAATTGTACGGGGAATGTGCCACCATCGTTGTTACACGTGGTACTTGGACTGACAATAAGAGATATTTATAGGATTATCCATAATGTTACGTCTGTAAGCTTGCTTTGTCATGATGATCGAAAGAATGCAGAACATTATAAATGTGCGTGAACATGGGGTAGCGATAGTCTTAGATACATGAATGCCAGTTACTTTTTTTTATTAACCCTTTGCAGGTCGAATTATTTTCCCCATTTGTTAATGCTTAACTAGGATTCATTTTACAGATATTCTTTAGTGTTGATTATTTACCCATTTTTGATGATAAGAATATCTATGGGTATGAAACTTTGCTGTATATACAATACAAAGAAATTATTATATCCCAAAACCGAAACTTTAATAGAAAACTAGGTGTGACTGAAAATTAAAGCCATATTTTGACATAAGATTTTACAGGGTTAATACATTTGCTGAAGTTGATTTTATTGTATCTACATGGTTGATAAGAAAAAATTAATAGGATGTTATAGATTTCTTTTGTATCAGCGAATCTAGCCGTTACGTACCACTTTAGTTGCGATTTATAATTTTAAAGGATTTCAGTACCAGTGGATGTTATTTTTTACGTGAAACCAAATAAGGTAAGTGTTCCCCTTATCAGCTTTTAAAATAATCGCATCGAAGGAGACGAATTTCTCTGCGTTATTAATGCGTAACGCTTATTGCAATTGCTTTCTATTTTAACCGACTGTTACTGAGTTATACCACTAACTGGAAATAGTTATTCGTGAAAGTTACCGCCGAAGATAAAATGATGAAAGTAGTTCAAATTTACATTACTAAATCTTAGTAAATATTTTCAGTTTTCGCTCGTTAATCAGGTGATCAAACAGTAAATGTTTATGTAGTAAATACTGATTTAAAGCTAAAAGTAACAAACTGGTGCTTCGGTTAAAAAAAGTTTGTTTTCATTCTTTCAATTTTCAACTGAATTCATTTTGGAGGGAGACCTTTTGGAAATTAAACAATAACTCAGTTCCTAATATTTTCTAAGCAACTAAAATAAAATTATATTGAGCTTCAAATCTGCTACACGTTTAAAAATTATAAATTTATCCTCGTATTTGAAATTTTCTAATATTCATAACATTCCAAACTATTCATTAAACTCTCAAGAGTTATTAAATGCTTTCAATTATCTCAATTACGTTTAAAATTGTATTTTTCAAGTAATGAAGTGTACCTAATTTTTTATATAATGTTGAAACGGTTTCCCGGCAATCAATAATTGTTACAGAACAATACCTACTTTTATACACTACAAATAATTTAAGAATTTCACCTGAAGAAATAATTTTTCACGTGGGCAATAAAATTCAATAATTTTTCTAAAACTTACAAACCCTGCTGTAGGAGAAGATAATACATTGCCTCCTAAAGGTTACCCAATTACAGTTAACACTAGAACTACCAAACCAGTTGAAATGACTGGTACACCATTTTTCCAAAAATTCTCCAAGATTGTAGGAGAGTCATAGAATAGATATTCTACGTTCATCTCATAAAACACAAATTGCCGAATCGATCATGTTTTCCACCTCCGTATTCCCCTTTTTTTAAAGCACTTATTTAATATATTTAAATATAACAGATTTAACGCCGGTAGTTCTAGTGTTAACGATGGTGAACACATATAACGTTGGAATTTATTGTCTCACATTTAATAAGAACGGAAATGTAAAGAAAATTAGGGAAACGATGCATAAATTAACTATCTAATTCTAATTGTATATATATTTTTTGAAATTCATATTGTTACGCATGACGCACCCAGTAGAATTAACATTACTGATTATACATTAAGAGGCATGTCAACTGTCATGAATATTAAGAACAATAGATTCTATGGCCAAGAGATTCTGTTGCCCTCTGATACGGACATGCTGTAAATTCTCAGCTCGAAATAAAAGTTGTATATTTTTACAAACAATATTGGTTCGTCCATAATGCAATTAAATGCAATACTTCCCCACATTGAAAACTTAGATAAACGATTGTCCATATTGTTCGTCATACTGTTTTTTTCATATTTATTGAATGAACATGCGAGAAATTGGCAACGTACGATAGTCTTATTTCATAATACATATAAAATAAAAATGGGCAGAATAAAAATTATCCCAAATGTGATAACTAGAGATTATTTGCATTACACGAGATCGTACCGTGCAGCACGATTTCCTGTAACGCGAATTCATACAATGCGGAATTAATTGTATTAACATATTAATTACACACACGCAAAAACACACAACCCAGGAGAACTAATGTTAATGGGTTACGGGATACATCAATTGTTATAAATATTAGAAAAGAGATTCTACGGTCGGACGTCCTCGAATTTCCTCATTAACTCCGTTTGGAAATTTTCTGTCGATCTGTCATTCTTTCCTCCATCCTTAGGAACATTTCCTTGACGCGTATATACAGGGTGGTTGGTAACTGGTGGTACAAGCGAAAAGGGGGTGATTCTACATGAAAAAATAAGTCGAAAATATAGAATAACATTTTTGGATACAGGGCTTTGTTTTCGAGAAAAATAATTTTGAAAATTTGTCTAGTGTGAGTACACTCGGCTTATTTGCGGCACAACGGACTTTATTCTGAGTTTCCTCAACCTTTGTTCGCAAAGGTTTTCGAGGTTTGTATACATCGAATAAATCGAAGGTCGAGGTTACAATGTTAGAATTGCCTTTGAGGAATTCGTTTAATTCATAAATTGCTGGAAGTGCTGTCCACGTTGTTGCGGACATAATTGTACTCTTCGTATTAAATTCCTTCGAACCTCTTGTAATGTACAATTATTATGTTGCTTTAAGTGTTCAAACGCTATCAGAATTTTGTGTTGCAATTGTTCGGTGCTCGTTATGTCATCACGATACACAATTGATGTCACCTGACCCCACAAATAAAAATCTAACGGTGAATTCTCAAACTCATTTTTCTCGAAAACAAAGCCCTGTATCCGAAAATGTTATTCTATATTTTCGACCCGGTTTTTCATGTAGAATCACCCCGTTTTCGCTTGTACCACCAGTTACCAACCACCCTGTATATATATATCATTCCAAGAATAATTATTACATATTTGTCAGTTAACTTCAAACAATTTTTTTCTAGTTCAACGAGCAAAATATAGATACGACATAATGGCTTATGAAGTATTTGTTTACAAGTAAGAACAGTTAGAAATGTTGCGTAAATGTAAAGTGATATGAAACGAAAAAATAAGTTGTAATTCACTAGGTTGCGTTTGGCAGTGAGAATGTCAGTTGGAGTGATAAGGGTTAATCGCGGTGTAAGGAAACCTACTGTAAGTATGTATGTATATGTATAATTACCAGGAAACGATGCCTTACAAGTGCGGTACGGCAAACAACGAAACCCCGGGCCGTGTTTCGACAAGACCAGCAATGTCACTCAAAGAATACCTTGGGATATCGGTAACACTCGTTGCACCTGCTGGTTTGTTAAGGTCAGGTTTGCCCCGATGGCGAACGCAAGGAGAAGCTCATTTATTTCGACCACGTCGCGATCCTGCGTCCCACTTTCGAGATTGTCGATTCTTTTCGATACACCATGCCAATTACCGGATTCGAAATTGGCTGGTTGATTTTCTCGGAAATTTGTAAAATAACGCTACAACATTCCGAAATAGAAGTTAAAGGATTTGTGTTTCTATGATATTGATAATGAACATATATCTAGGATAGGTGGCTTGAAAAATCCTAGCATCTTGTAACTAGTGCAGAAGCGACACGGGCAGTAACAAGAATCTAAATCAAATTTCGAGACGTCAGAATAAAGTATTTATATGTAATTAAAACGGTTAAAAATCATTTTGTAATTGTAAGTGGTTTTAATGTTATTAACAAAAATGAAAGACAGTTATGAACTCCAAATTAATTCAGGCCTAGCCGAGACGTTTTTGTCATTAGATGATAGTTACACGGTTATAATTATAGGGAGTTACATAAAATAATTGCACAGTATTGATTCAAAACTAACAATAAGATGAATGCATTCAATGTATGCTGGAAAGATCAAAATAATTGTTAGATCTTAAAAGAGTACTTAGGTTTTTCCGAAATATTTAATGGCACCATTGTTACTTGACATTGCTAGTTGACAAAAGAGAAACAAAAATGTGCTTCTACTTTTAATTGTCTTTGACTTTTTGCATAGAAGTTTCTCCTCATTAGCAAGTGTTTTTTAAAAAATGTAATTGCAAATCAATGCCTTATTCGCAATTTCTTTGATTGCATTGTAATTGCAAAGTTGATTCAATCTTCCGCATTCAAGGCCCTCTTTTTCTGAACGTCAAAAAAGAATTTAATTCTGCGGCAAATTATAAGGTGCATTATAAAATCGATTGGAGGCATGCCCAGGGCTCATTTTCTTTATATTCGTTCATAAAAATACTTACGCGCAAATTGATACTTGAGGTCGAGTATAATTTTTTAATTCTACCTCAAACTGCTAGAATTATATGGTTAAACTTAAACGTATCGTTGGTTTTATTCATAACTTTAATATTTCCATCAATGCTTCGACATAATCAATGAGAGGAAATCGTTTAAATTTCAATTCCCCGAAGGGCAAATTATACGATCGCATTTGATCAATTGTTTCCGACAAATGTCGCAGCAATTGAATTCGAAGTATGTATATACATATGTAGGCCGACAATTATAGGTAAGGACAACGAACGAGTTACATTGAATGGAGATTCTTTCACGATGTATCCAATGCGGGAGTCCGTGAGAAAGTAGCGCAAGGAAATCGTACCTTTTACCTATAATTCTTGTCGTTTACATTTTTTCGTACAAGATTCCCAATATATCAATGAAGAGACATGCGTGTTTTATATTATACCAGCGGAACGGGTAGAAAGTTGTTTTGAAGAAGATTTTCAGCGATCAAATTTTGCGGCAAATGTATATACATATATATGCATGGTCGCTGACATATAATTTCACGCGCTGTGCAAAAATTATGGTTAAATAGAAAGTATGATTGATGATACAGTAAAATCGTTTTGTCAAATAACTTTTCAAAATATGAACATTTTTGCTAAGCGTTAGAGGAATACATTGACGTGCCGATTACCGTTTGAAAGAATTGAACTTAATACAGTCCACAAAAACAACCATATTAATATTTTACACTTCGATAAAGTGATACATTTTTCAGAAATTCGCAGTTACACGCAAAATACAATTTTTTTCTAAACGATTGATAGACACACTTTTAATAGTCCTTAACATTGCTTAGTAACTCATCTTATTGTATCACTCTTGATATAATTATACATTATATTTAATTTGTATACAGTTTTACACCGAACAAAATTATGGAACATTAAGTTGAAAGAGAAAATTGTAACAAAGTTAACATGTTCATTGATCAAGGAATGAAATTGAAAAAAGAAATATCCATTTCAACGAAGACTAATTCTCTTATTTTACTGACTTTCATTTCCCTAAGGACAAGAACATTTACTTCTAAAAAAAGAAAACACTTTAAACATATGATTTGTGAAATTTTGAAGCATAGATCATTACTAACAGCTGCCATCACCTTCTAACAACCCAGAAGACGAAAAACTGTAACAGAACAAAAAGAACCTTAAAATTCACAAAGAACCCTACGAAGATTCTAAAATGTCAAACCGACAACAAGGGCTCATCCGCTTAACATCTTGAGAAACCAAAAGCAATATTTCCACACATTCAGAACCTCAAAGAACGTAACGGTATCAGCGTGTTTAAGTAACCACCTTTCCGATCATCTCTGCGGTTAACTTGGCGTGATCGGATCGACGAGGATCGCATCAGCCGAGTGTATCCCTGGCAAATATCGTTTTTCTTCCCCCGAGTAAACAGCACGTAGTCTTGCACGACGATCGCTATTAAGCATATGCGAACGCAGTTAACGATGGAAAATCGCTCGGGCGAAGGATACGAGGCTAAAACCCAAGGACATTAATGGTTCTTCGACGCATACCGCGGTTGTAAACGATTCGCCTTGAAACCGGCGCCATAATAATCCACCTCTAAGAGTAGCATGTAACGAAACTAATTGAGTAAGCGATTACTCGCAAATTTTGCCTCTCTTGCTTCTTCATCGGTGGTATCGTACGACAATTTACGTAACACACTACGGTCATCGACACATTATCCCATGGTTTGTTCATAATAGGATCCTAAGAAGACACCGTACGACGAGAAAAAGAAACAATAAGAGAAATACGTAGTTCACTTCGCGCCTGGAAACCACGTTCTTCGTACTCGCGTTATTTATAGGTTCTCTACGATCGTAAATTACAGTACAGTCGAAGACACCTGTTTACTATATTTGTCTTGGTATTCATTCTAGGATTTATTCAAAGTCGACGCGGCAAAGTCTTACCGCCTCGTTGTGAAAGGTATTCCGTTTAATTCGGGATTGATATTTTCATTCGCTTAACAGGGATAAAATCGAGGATTTAAGAGCCCATGGAGAGAAGGGATATGTATATTACACGTAAAGTGATTTATCTGTGGTAACGCGAAGCTACGGAGTACGAAGATAAAATAGACGGTTTTCTGATTTCGTTTGCCGGAAATTAATGTAACCATACGCTGGTAGGAACCGTAAATTTCAGCCCTTAAGAACGATGCCCGTGCCATTAATTTCTAACAACACGGCGAACCGGTCGAGCCACGTCTTAACTTTACTGCAAGTAATTTCGACGTTAGTGTTAATGCATTAATTAAAGAGATATAACGTTACGTGTTATCGTGACAAAGACACGCCCGTCGCTTCTTCGGCTCCTTTAACGATCGGACGCCGGGCCCGTAGGGAGGGTGGCTCTTTTTTCACTTTTTCGTGAATCGCCACACGTGGGCCCCGCGAATTCTGCGGCACTTTTTATAAAGCAGTAATCGCGGGACGACGCTTTAACGAGGGCCCAGTGTCGCCGTCGACTGTGCATTCGTCGAGAGGCCCCGAAAGAGCGGTCGTTAAACCGGCGAGCAACATCCAGAATCAGGATTTATTATCGATCCTTCTTGTGTCCACGAAACTGAGGGAACACTCGAGGGCTCGATACGCGGTTCGATGATTTATATTTCTATCCCGTGAGAAGGATCGCAGGCTTTACGGGGAGAACGACACTTTTAATGAGCTGCAATTATTTTTGCGAGGTTGTGTCTTACGTGATGTGTGTATTAATAGATGGCTTTTTAAGGGGTATCGTCCGGTTTCGTATCGTGGTTGGCATGAGGGTTTATATATTGTGTTGTGAATTATTGTTTTAAAGCGAGATATATCGGGTAAGAGTAAATAACTTCTGACGCTTTTGAAATTCAAATTACGTGGATACGATGATTTATTGATTTATTGGAGATGGTCGATTTTATTTTGATGCCCGTGTAGGCACTGAGTATAGAGAGTACACAATATATTATAACTAAGATTAATCTATATTAGTAAATTGTCCAAGAATTTTATTTTTCAAGATAATTGTCAGTAACGAGTTGAAATGAATTTGAGGATGTTTCTTTTATTTGGGTTCAAACGAATCGAATAGTTGATTAACGTTGAAAATAGTAGATTTTCAAATAGTTGACTAAAAATTTGGTAGTTTATGAAAATAGAATTTTCTGATTACGTCGAAAAGATACTTCGTAATACTTTAGAAAGTTATATACTTTATCGATACTTTAGAAACTTACTTTGACAAACAAAGCTGTCTTACGTGAAACATACGAGCCTCTTCGCTTTATTTTGAAAAGCGACAGAATTTTTCGAAATATTTCACGCGATATTAACACTAAAAGTACGGAAGCAGTCAAACCGACGTGTTCATACTTTCTTTTTCATAAAACTATCTCAAATGTAGAGAGAAGAAGTATAGTAAATATTCCACGTGTATCTAATAATACAAAAATTACTTAATTGATTATCTTCGTTGCTTGATACCTCTTCTTTCAAAGTACTTATTTAATATATTTAAATATAACAGATTTCTACGTATAGATACTGACTAAAAATGGTTGCTCACTGCAAACAGCGTAATTGTACAAAGAATTCTTTTTCTATTTTGAGTTTTCAAATAAAACATTTTGCATCCTCAACAATTGAAAGACACCAATTATGGTCACTAGTTTTTTCTCTTTTTCTGTTATCTTATCCATATGTAAAAGACGTGTCTTCAGCGGTGCAAAAAGGTGTCTACACGTTTGATGTCATCGCTACTATTGCTACTACTTAATAAAATGAGTAATCCGGTAAAATATTTGAAAATTTATATCTTCGGCAATTGTACACATTTGCATCGCTAAAATTACGGAGGTTATCCCGCACATATATTGACGTTAACGTTACGATGTAATATAACATATGCAGTTAGAAGCATATGCATTATTCAGTGGCAGAAGAATTCGACAGCGCCGTGTTCGTAAAATGAAATTAAAGGAAAAAACCTGTTTCCTGGAAGCAGTGAATTAGATATAAGCGGCAAATCTGCACCGAGGATTGCATAATTAATAGCGAATACGGCATAACGGGTGGCAGAACATTCGAATATACCATATTTTCACGAATTCCTGTTTTTCGATCATAATAATTGGAAAGATTGTTACAGTAGAAAATATGCGAAGGAAAAATTGTATTAAGCTTCCGTAAAACGGTGCAAAGTGTTTGAAAAATTCTTATTACTCGAAGTTTGTGACATTCATGTTGTAAGCTATGTTTTTTGTACATTGTTTGGAAAAGCAACTCCAATCACTGTATACTTACAGGGTAAATACTAAATAATATTGTACAAATTGAGAATTCGCCACCATAGATTTATATTATAATATATGGATATTTGATTTTTGAATTCAACGCAATTATATGTGTTATATGTAACCGAGAAATCAATTTTGTTAAGTCACTTTTCAATTGTTACAAATTTCAGGTTAAAAAAGTTTTAAGGAGAAATCTCAGCGACAGAAATCAAACTATAAAAATATCCTCCTTTTTAAAAGATAAGAAGATATATGATAATACATAATTCATATAATATTGCGATTTCTTGTTGAAACGTTAAAATTTATTTTTAAAAGACACAGGCACAGGATATTTTTAACCGAAAATATTGCATACGATTTTGAAGAAATCGTTATTAATTTTTTATTATACGGACAAAGCTTTTTGCCAGAAGATTAAAAGCGCAGCTGCGTAACATGCTGTGCGCATTATCGCCAATAAATAATATGAAGCCATTATATATATGATGTAAACACCCAAAACTTCGTTTCGCAAAATTGAGGAAATACCTATGGCAATGGTTTATCGAACACGAGGAAAAAATTTGCCGGAAATCGTAACGATAATGGTCTTCACGAAACGGCGATTAACTGTTCGATGGGAAGCTCATACTGATAGCGGTATAAATCAATTTTTTTTGTTTAAGTATCACTAAAATATTTCCCTAATTTATTTATAGATTAACGCTTCAAACATTTTCTAACAATTGACCATGAAAATGTAGAATTGCAGGAACAAATTTATTGCTAGTAAATATTAATTCCACTACATATCTGTCCTATTTTTCTTTTTTTATAAACAAAAAAATTCTTTTCCATTATATGATATGATTATGAAATATAAAATGTTTGTTTTTCTAAATTTATTTCTTCTTTGTTTAATATAAATAAGCGTGATATACAGGGTGGTCCACACAACGTGTGAACCTCGAATAATTTTTAAAGTATGCGTTGCACGAAAGAATATTATATACAAAAGTTACATGGTTTAAAAGGGTGCACTATGTAGTGTGTTAATTTTTTTTATAGGTGGAGGCGTTTCGGCGATTTGAAGGTCAACTTTGTTTTTTTAAATGGAATGATATGTTTTTTTATTAACCATGAAATAGCACGTTTTCAGACGAGTTCAATGACCTATGGCTCAAGGTCATTCAAGGTCAAACTTGCTTGAATATTAAGTAACTATAATTCAAAGTATGTCGTGTTTGGTATCATTTTAATCAGAAAAATCGGGAGGATCGGCCGTTTTCATTTCCGATTTTTTTTTCTAAACCTTTGCTAATGTATTTGTGAGATTTTTCTGATTAAAATGGTACCAAACACGACATACTTTGAATTATAGTTACTTAATATTAAACCAAGTTTGACCTTGAATAAACTTGAGTCATAGGTCATTGAACTCGTCTTGAAACGTACTATTTCATGACGAATAAAAAAACATATCATTCCATTTAAAAAAACAAAGTTGACCTTCAAATCTCCGAAACGCCTCCACCTATAAAAGAAATTAACACACTACATAGTGTACCCTTTTAAACCATGTAACTTTTGTATATAACATTCTTTCGTGCAACGCATACTTTAAAAGTTATTCGAGGTGCACAAGTTACGTGGACCACCCTGTGTATATCACATTCGTATAATGATTCGCGAATTCTTTAGGGTCAAGGCATTTTTACGGCAGTATATGCAAACAAAAAATAAAGTTCAAGTTTTTCTTCGACAGAGATTGAAATTCCTCGTGCCAAGTACGTTTAGATCTATGATATTGGCATGTTACATCGACATGATGCGTTCAACAGTAGCATGACATTCCACGGGGGCAAGAAATTGCTTTATACGAGTTATATCACGATATATCTATACACGGTGCTGGTGTGTCTTCCCGACAATTCATGCTTTCCGCTGACTGTGGAAATTATGTTCAAGATACGTCGGAGAGATAGGAAAACGCAGAAGCGCATTCCCTCTGTCCGGTATTAGTTTATAATTCTGGTTTTTTCCTCCGTTCTACGAGATGGGACGACTTTTTAATTGAGTTTTGTAAGAACTTCTTTGTTTCTTTAGAACAACCGTTAACAGATAGACCAAAGAGGAACAAAATGTTTTGTTATAAGGTATATTGTTATAGTACGAGTTGTTAGAAACTGGTATTTTTATAGAAATATAACTGATAAATAGAAAATAGCATTTATATCCTAGATCGAATAACATGTTAGTTATAGAGGTAACAGAATATAGGTACTTTCTTGCAATAATAATATTGGTAATGAAGAGATCGTATTGTAAAAATGGTGTTGGTTTAATTTTTGTAGCATTTATCAAATTATGATTATGTCAAAAGAAATTAGAGGAACTTTGGAGAATGTTTAACCTTCTAACTTTTTACCTTAATAGAATACGAAACATGAAAGGATTTTGTTATTTTAATGCATATATATATATAGCAAAATAGGAAATTCCTTTATTCTGATGGAGTGTGAAATCCGTTTGTTTTAACTGAAGTTAATAAGTAATACTCGATATTATTAAGTGAATCCACATGACGGGACACAAACTTTTATGCAACGCTCACAGAAATCCTGTAACATTTCTCGTTTCCCTTTTTCAAAAATATTACTTTTCTTTCACATTTCACACGGTTCCATTTCCAAGAAGAAACGGTTGTAACACCTGCGTCCATGCAGAGTTTACGGCATAAGTTCCAGTGTTCATGCTCGTCGTTTCACGGTTTCAATTATTACCAGTTGCATCGACAAATTTATTTGACGCCACTGTTATTGTCTGTTAACTTGAAAAAATATGTTTCGAATGGAATAATGAATGGAAATAGCAACTGGGACATAGTAAGAATGATGCATTTCAGACCTTATCGAATGTGAATAGTTAAGTATTATTTTTGTGCTACGTCTTTACAATCCCACATAGCAACATATTAATAAATTACTGTTATTGTGAAAGCTATTATTAAGAAAGCAACAAAAATGATTATTACAGAGGTGTAATTATTATCTTTACGCCAGTGTTTTAGAGCAAAAATAATTAAACGTTACTGACAGTGATAGCAAAATAGTACGAGCAATTTCCCGCACAGTAGAATGAAATAATAAACTGTGTCATAGAAATAATTATGTATATCATTTACACATTCCAGTGATAAAAATAACATTTATTTATACAAAATTCAAGAAAATGGGCAAGTTAAATGATCACAAATGTCAGTTTAGAAATGTTCAAACTCCTTTTGTTGCTGTCTTTAAAAGAAAAAATCGATATTAATATTAATATTTACTGACCAATTAATCGTTTGCCTTCAACAGCTCATGATTACTTAGGCTGTAAATTTGATAGCGAGTGAATTGCCACTTAAGAAGCATACTTATAAAACATCAAATTTGTCGTAAATGTTGTCATTTATGTCAACTAATACTTAGATTCTACTATCTTCAAGTAGTATTACTGCATTAGCGATCAATTTTCTCCGTGAAATTCATCGGGGCGTGATAAAACTCACCTCGTCGGCGTAATAATGGTCCATTAATTAATATTTATACCCTAACTACATGACCATGACGCTTCCTTTAGACACATTCACGTGTGCTAATCTCATCGCGGTTTCATTCGCATTATAAAAAGATGGCAGTTATTAACGTCGCGAATAAAACTGGCACTGCCTTCCGTTAACGCGATGCGTTGTTTGAAGGTCGTTTAAGTTTTATTTTTTTCCACAATGCTATCAAGTTTTCAGTGAATGAATAATTCGAAAGAAATCGTTTCTTCATCCCGTGCTCTTCCGTAATTTTATCTCATTTTCATTACCGCAACGGTAACGCAAGTAATTTCTTCACGTTCGCTCTCATTATATTACAAAGCAACCAGTAAGATTAGTTTTCTGAAATGGCAAGTACTTGTAAGTTAAGAATAACAATCTTTCATATATTAAATTATGAGCGTGACAATTACAAATGCTTCATATAAGATTACTAATATGTAGGTATCAGTTGTAGTTTTAATGAAAAATAAAAATGAAAGTTTAAGTCTGCACATACTTTATCTAAGAAATTCGATGCAAGTCTAATAACTACTCAATACAGTAATGATTCAGTATTCAACGGAATATTTTACTTCTGTTACATACAGTTGGTCAAAATATTTGTATATCTTTATTCCTATTTTACAGAACATTAGTTATTGAAACTTATTTAATAGAAAGTTTAATGATAGCTACATATTAAATGTTTTGGATAATGTTACCTTGGAAAACGCTACAAATATAAAATAACTAACAAGAAGATTTAATGAATACTAAAAGGGAATCACGACTATCCGTCATTCAGTCTTGCAAGTTTTCAAGCAACTTTGTAACTGTACGCTTTACTGCAATTAATAGTTAGTCTAAAATTTTCCAGGCAGTTTGAAACGCCTAATGACTAGTGGTTCCTGAATATTGTCAACATCATTGAATACTTTGGAAAATATTTCACACTTAAACTCGTTATTTATCAGTACACTTTTACAACAACGACAGAAATCATAATACTCTGTATATATTTGTCTAACGACATGTACAGAATGAGTGAATTGAAACGTCACTGTTATTGTTATTTTGCACATGTATCTAATTGTAAGTACAATATCTAAATAAAATATTTATATAAAATAGACACATAGTTAAGTTGTTGTTCTTTTTTATTTTTAAGTGTAAAAGTTGTGACAAGACAGAAGGCTGCGATTATATTGAAGTTCACTGTATGTAATTAATAAATTATGTTATGTTTTTCAATCATTTGCGATCTAAATTATTTTTCCAATTCTTCTACTGTTAATTAAATATTTTAAAATATTCCACTGTTAATTATGAATTTTTATTTAATGACAAGAATAACTATAGATGCTGAGGAATATTTACGTGAAGGCACAAGATCATTCTTAAATTCCATAGTCGAAATTTAAAAGGCAAAGTATTAATTACACCTGAAAGCAGTATCCAGTGTAACTGGACATAGGACTGAAAAGAGTTAATTAATTAGTAAAAACTATCTTAATTTGATTTCCAACGCCCAACAGAATATCATATAAAAATGTCTGCAAAATTCAATTTTCCCCTTCGCAGGGTATCCATTCAAAGGCATACCTTTTCGTCCAGACTAATTAATCGAGGAATTTATTCAGTGCCGGTGATCGGGATAATGAGTTTTCGCAAGATATTGCATAATAAATAACAACAAACCGTGCATACGGTTATACAGCAATTACGAAGCTGGTCTATGTGCAAAGATGCTTCTAACACGAAGCATATAACGGCTCGAGGAAGCGTGGATGCAAATGTTCGTATTGATCATGTGCCGTGACGCCCGCATTAATGCGCGTCCTATTGCAAGTTTCTTTATTCTGCGCCCTATTCGTCGTTTCTTTCTTCAAGCGCGTGCGAACGGAAAGAACTTCTTCTACAGGAAATATGCCAGAATAAATTATCACTATATACGTAAAGACAACATAAGGAGAATCGTGTTGGCTGCGTTCCTGTGAATCTTTGATCGTTGCTCTTGTAATAGACCTTTAGACTGACGTTTCCCAAACTGTGTTTCGCGGAACACTGATGTTCCGCAGACAGCCACTAATATAAGATTCTTTTATAGGTATGATATTAAAATTGGAATTGTTGGGTCATATACAATTCATACGCATTTTAACACTAGAACTACCAAACGAGTCAAAATGACTGGTACACAATTTTTTCCAAAAATTCTCCAAGTTTATAGGACAGTCATAGATTAAATATTCTACGTCCATCTCAAAAAACATAAATCACCAAATCGAATATCTTTTCCACCTCTGAATTCCCCCTTTTTCAAAGTACTTATTTAATATATTGAAATATAATAGATTTAACGCCGGTAGTTCTAGTGTTAAAAGGTAAACGAGGAACTAATTATCGTTTGCCTTTCGTTCGAGTTATCATTCATTGACCAGTTTCTTTATTTAGAGTCTAATGTACTTCTCTTCTGTCCCTTATGTTGTTCTGTATTGAAATATTGTAAATATTCTCACATTAAAAGTTCACTTATTATGTTCCATCATAACTTTGATAGGAATGAATGTTTATTTTGTTTATCTAATGTATCTGTGTTATCATTCATTATAATTGAAAACTCAAATTTACTGTAGTGTTCCTTAAAAACTTTTTTTTTGGAAAACATTTTTTTGGAGACTGAGTTGTATTTTAATTCAATTCTATTGTAGTAAGCCGTTTAGATGTGATAATGTATATCTTTTTGCAATTAGTTTATTATAAAGCAGAGAATTCGTAGATATTTGTTAATGCATTTACAGAACCCATTTCAATACAAACATGCATTTTTGGAACAGTAAAAGATAAAGGTTAACACAGGAATTAAGTTATTCCATTCAAATGCAACTTCCGTGTGAGATAAAGTAATTTAATTCTCTCAAAATACTTTGTACAATTTATTAATTTCAGTCATATAATTTTGCAAAATTGAGTACTGTTTTTAGTTATAAGTGTTGACCGAATTATTACTCAATAGTAATTTTGGACAGCTTTCAAGATGTCATTATTTTAATTAATTTATATATTTGTTGCTTATATCTCTCGAAAACTCGATTTATCGCAATGGTATCGAAACGACAAATTCATAACAAATATGAGGATGCAGCACAATAAATTAAAAATTTCCGTTTGTGCGACCATCTGTCTTGGTTTACACCTGTTGTTCCGATGTCCCGTTCGTTTCAACATTTGTCCTAGATTTTTCATTTTTTAGTTCCGTTAGAAATTACAAAAAGCGAAGATTGGAAACGGTAAGACTCTCAAATGCATCCATACGAAAGTAAAAGAAGACAAGGACAAATGAAATCAAAAAACTTCAAACACCGTGCAAGCTTGAGATCGCGGAATTTTCAAGGTGCACATAGAATATCTTGTATAATCAAATTAACTTGTATAACACACACCAGAAATGAATTAACTTGAAAATGCTTACAAAATTTTAGCATATAGACGTAATGAACTATTTTCAAAAGAATTGTAATCCGCCTCTACTTGTTTCAACAATTAAATCTTACATAGCATTTATCGAAAAAATGTAATTAAAAAATATATTCATAATGTGCAATTTTCGGAAACGATTTTACAATAATTCAGCAACATAAAAAATATAAAGTATTTAAAACGTATTAAATATTTAAATAATAATTATATTTAAAGAAACATTTAAATATCAAATTTTCTATGCAATATGACAAAAACCAATATCAGGAAGAAAGTGATGAAAGTATTAAATCACGTTACATCAATATGCGTTCGTACTTTCCGTTTCGGTCTCCATTCTTCATGCAAATATGTACTTTATTATACGAAGAATGCACGAGCGGATAGACTAACTAGAAAATGAAAGGGTAACGTCGAGAACGATAGCGATTTGTGGGCGCTCGAGATTTTAAATCTGCTCTTTCGCACGCAGTTGGAAACAACGTATCCTAGGGGGGAAAAAAATATGTGCTGGTGAGCATATCCCTAATAAGATACGCCGGAGGAACGTAACGTGACGGCCATAACGCGGAAGGAACTCATTCGCGTGTGCTTCGCAGCATACATTTACATTATACCATACATTATACCTATCATGGAACAAATTACTAAAATTTGGAATATCCTGACTATCCTATATTTCTTTTACACCTTCAAAATTTCTGAAATAGCAAAGAAAAAGAAATGTTAATATTTTTAATAGACAAAGGAAAGGATATGAACATAATATTGTGCTTTTTTTAATTATTAATTTCTGTTACGGTTACTTTGTAAATGTTTAAGTACTATCATAATATTTTTACAGAGAATTATACTTATTTTTTACATATATAGAAAATGTATACTTTGTACATTTACTGTTAGTAATTTTCTCTATGGGTAAGAAATATTACCGATAATAAATTCTCGAAATCCAATAATTTACTTTGTCATATCAATTTTTGGGTAGTGTAATGAAGGAAAATTGGAAGGATGGTCATTTACAAATTAACTCGTTTGTCAAATATCTCACGCATAGTATGTAATTCCACTTCGTATAAAACGCTTGGTATGATATAATAACGTTAATTAAGAAATTTAATTGACGTAATAGGTAAGCGTGGATTTAAAACTGTGATTAGAACATGCATCACGACTCAGTGATTCGAGCTCCCATCAGTCTTGAACTTTGTTGCCCCAGGGGTTAAAAGTATTACGGTAAACGGCTATAGTTGTGACTTTATCAATTTTCCGAGGATCAAGTCATTATGCTTGAAAAGCAGACTTCGCAAAATGCAATTAATGTTTAACCAAATACAGGATTATTTAAAAAAAATGCTTAATATTTCAGGTATTCGCTTACTTTGCTGTTTGATAATTAAAGTCAACGATAATTAATATTGGTAGACGGATGAATCTCATAATTAATGGGTACATAACTCTCCCAGGCAACAAGACAATTAATCTGTACGCGCGTCAATAAATAGGAGCAAATCGATGTCTTTTTCTGCTAGCTCATTAATCATAAGATTTACATAGAGAAGTATACGAACTGCCCTGGAATTAAGTCGTTGCTCTTTAGGCCATTTAACCTACTATATTTTGGTTCATCTTAAGGACAAAAAAGAGTAGGAAGTTCTTCGACAAACAAGTATTGTTCTAATTATTGTTCGCTACAAACATAAAGACAATTTTAATAATATTTATAATACTACTATTCTTAACATTTTCACAGATCTGTGCGTGAGGCAAATCTACATATTTATAGCCCTGAAACGATATTACGATTTTTAATGGAAACCGTATTTCCCAAAAGGTGATCCTTCTTTCTTTAACAAAGTAAGGAATATTAAATGTCAAAGTTGAACCATCTGCTAAAAAGTAATTATTTCACAAAATCTTAATAGAAGCAGTCTTTTGTAACAGAATATTATTTTTGTTTCTACAATACTCTCATAAACAAGATTACCCTTCCAAATTCACTTTTCAATGTACTATATAAGTATGTTAAAAATCTTAATGACGATGGGTATTAATATAAGTTAGAACAGTTAGAAGTGCGTTAAATAGCTGTGGAATTCCTGGCAGACATAACTGTGTTTTGTCGGTTTAGCAATGTGCGAATGTCGGCGGATAATATATCATGTATGATTATGTTATCAAACATCTACAATCTAAGAATACTCGACGCATAAATAATGCGCGTTCATTCACATAAACGTGTTCCAGGAGAGAGATCTTACCTATTTCTCAAATGTGTATCGAATGAATGGAGTAAATGTCTCGTGACAGGAAAATTAATTAGCAACGCTTTTTGTCAGATAACATTCAACTTTGAAATAGATAAATCCTTATTAATCAGAAGGTCAATGTGGATGCAGAACCTAACTTATGTATCATGATGTTTTACTTACTCAAACACGAATGACCTGGATGTTTAATAATTACAGGTTTCAAAGCTGCAACAGAAACTTGTCGATGGACTGAAGTTTTTACGAAAGTTACACAATATGAAACTAAATAGTTTTTTCACGTTTACGATAAACAATAGGCACATGTTATTGTACTTCATACATCTTTTTAGAAAAATAAGATCAATTATGATTGTTAAAAGTATGTTTGAAAACTAATATTGTAGAAAAGTGATATGGTGGAATATTTTATTACAATAATCAAAAAGATTTTAATATCTGCATAAAATATCTTTCGATAGGATTTGTTTATTGAATATGAAATTGTGATTGACATATTAAGCCTAATAACTATTTTTATTTTTTATATCGTTTTGCTCAAATCCGCTGATTGCGAGACTTTCAACGCTTGTATCTCGCGCACTTTTTAAACGAAATTAATTTCGTTAGCATAGATCGATTCTTCAGACTCTAAACTGTTGATATATAGCAAACTAATATTTTCAAATGTATTTTCTCATTTTTTTCAGTGACCAAAATGTCAATCGTTTATAACGTTTTAGTCAAATTAACCGAAGCTTCCAACAATGTTGATAACGCTTAGCGCTATAGTTGACGAAAAAAGCAATTTTCACTATAAAGCCATCTGTAAAAGATACATTTTACAAAACGTGAAAATTAATTGCAAATTTAACACTGTTTGTAATATTTAAAACATTACTTATAATAAGAGTTGCAATTAATCTATCACGCTTATAGAGTTTGCAAATACTTATCATTAATCACAATCTCGTCATTAACGAGAGAGGATAAGCATGATTTATAATTCAAGTGAACCCGTAGAAAGTTAAAAATTTATCCGATGTAAATTATTAATCACGATGTACAGATCGTTAATTGAATGTATTCATAATCATCTAGTTTCCAGTGATGAATCATTTTTCATAAGGTTTTCCAATAAAGCCCCCTGGAATTTTTCCTACCTTTTTTCAAAATATGTTTACTAAAAACATTGCAGTTATTGACGTAATTTCAGAACCTTTAAATGCCTATATTTCCGGTGCTAAATCTTAAATTACCCACTCTTCAAATTCACATTATTTTTATATTATTTTATTGTATATTAAATCTACATTTTCTCGCATTCGACAAAAAATAATTCCATAAATAATTTAAATATATGCACTTAAAATGTTCCATAAGATCGAAGAGTTTTGTTCAAGATTAATGAAATACTCATTGTCAACGCAGCAAAGAAACAATTCCAAATTAGTATAGTACTCAAATAATAAATATTCACGCTCAGAACGAGGGAACAAAACTGCTGAACTGCTAATTATATCTAATAAGCTTCGACCTGCCATTTAACTGATTCTGTGAGAACTTGAAGGATGTTGTAGAATCACAAGAGTGATGCGATTATCTACTTCAAATCACGTGGAGTTCAATGAGTGTGTAACGTAAACTCGTTCGCTGTTGCTCTCGTTAAATGAGATCTGATTGCAATATTAATGAAACATTAAGGTCAATAAGGATTGGTTGCAATAACCACGGCATTCATTTTTCTTGATGGATTCCTCTTCTCACGATTGACGGCGGAGAAGAGAAAATCGTGAGATATTTTATTATACTTATTATTAGCGGTATTACACCTGCTATATTATTACTACCACAATGGAATTGGAAAACTAAGCAAGGCTCGTAAAATTCTTATTCTCAAACGAATTAAATATGCAATTACGGTGCAAGTAATGATCCGTTATATCCTACGAAGTAGCAAAAAACTTTTATACTTTTTAATTTTTTTTTACAGTTACATTTGCGTATAGATAATGTAATATAAGTGGCGCATACGCATTCCGAATAATATTCTTAATTGATTGAAAGAGTTTTGTATTTCTTCGACTAAACGTTTTTCCTAGAGGAATCATTGGTTGAAGGTGAATTACTTTCTCTCCTTTAAATAGAGATAAGAATGTAATTTGTATATTTTACATAATTACAGCAGGAAATATGCCAGTTCTTTCGATAATTTAAGTTTCTCTTAGATGAATAAATGAACAGTGTTGGAATGTGACTTAAAATTTTGAAATTGCAGTACACGAAATCAAATAGTAACAAATTATTGCATGAACTTCTAATTTATCATTATTAATTATGATAATAAGAACTGAAAAAAAAAGTGAGAACTAGATTTTATTACATGGCATTGTCCCTTTCAAAACGGAAAATATTTAGCAATTACGTTTTTGTACTTAAGATTTCCATGTAACGTTTCTTTTATCTCGACCTTATGAGATTCATTATATTTAACACTAGAATTACAACGGCAGTCAAAATAACTGGTTCCTCTTTTGTTATAAAAATTCTACAAGTTCACAAGGCAGCCACAGAGTAGATATTATACGTCCATCTTGTAAAGCAGAAATTACTGAATTAATCATCTTTTCCACCATTCAATTCCTTTTTTTATAAAGTACTTATTTGATATATTTAAATATAATAGCTTTAACGCCAGTAGTGCAAGTGTTAAGGAAATTCGAAAGGTTATGCTTAAAGAGAATTTGAAACATCTAATTGTCACAACTGGATGGGTTATAAATAAAAAATTAAATGAGCATAAACCGCATGGTGATTTGCAATCACGCAAAATGACGAGCCTTTTTATTATGTATTTCATGGAGTATGATAAATAAAGTGGAATTATACTAAAATTTCTGGTATACTTTTACTTTCGACTCATCACGAGTTAGTAACAAGATGTTATTAAACTGTGGTAGGTCGACACCGTCTGTACTGTAATTATATCATGCACGCAATTATACCGTTGCTTTAACGAGCGTATTATAACACTCTCTTTCCGAGTGAAAGTAAACCTCCTATCATAGCTATTGACATACCTTCGATCTTCACACCTATGCAACGATAAGCCTTTCAAAGAAACAAGTTTGATATCTGATTTTCAATAAAGTATCTTTATGGAAAATTCTATTCCACTCTTACATTATTTTCCATTCAGAAATTCATTAATTCACATGGTTGCCTCAATTAGAAAGAAATATGACGTTCGAATGAAATTACTGTGAAATAAATTTAACAGTAAGCGTACCAGCACGTTTAAACATACTTATTCTTACCGTAGCCAGTCATTTCACCGATTATAAAATAACTATAATACTTTTACGAAGGACATGCAGGAGATTGTCGATTTTATACAGGAAAGAATGCAGAAAACGGCCTTTAAATAATAATAGAAATAAATATATATTTTCATCGTGTTGAACCGATCATTTAACACTAGAACTACCGGCGTTAAATCTAGCATATTTCAAAATATTAAATAAGTACTTTGGAAAAGGAGGAATCAAGAGGCGGAAAAAGCTACTCGATTCGGTGATTTATGTTTTTTTAAGATGGGCATAGAATATTTATTCTAAGACTCTTCTATAAACCTGAAGAATTTTTGGAAAGAATTTTGTACCAGTCATTTTGACTGGTTTGGTGGTTCTAGTGTTAACCACGCATGGTACGGTTAGTGTTAACAGAATTTAACGTAAATTTAGTAATAATACTTTACTTTGTATAAAAGTTAATCATTAACAATTAAATTGTTATGTAGGTACTTATTAACTTTCATTAACTATTAGAAGTACTTTGCATTTTTTAAATGTATTTTATCCGACTTTTACTCACTTTCCTAATAGATACATATTTCTTCTGTATTACGATAAAGTTATGTAACAAAACCACTCAAACATTAATATGGATCGTTTGACTAATCCTATGAATTACGACGAACCCGAGCTGTTTTTTCACAAATATCTCGTATGTCATCGATATGAAAAATAGCCTTCACAGCTTGAAGCAATTTAAAGAAGCCGCGGATAGCATCGATTGTAACGCTGAATAAATAATGCATGAAGAAAAATGCAGCGTAGCCCTCTTATCCGTTCTCTCGGCGCTTGTAATCATCTCTTATTAAGCACAGAAAGACGTGCTTCCTTAAAAAAATCGACCAGAATGTGAAGAGAGACGAAGGCAAAACACGCGAACCGTTAAGTTCGACAACTCTTTTAGAAGATTCCTCTTCGTAAATTCCGAGGTGAGAGATACGAGAAACACGAATATATGGCAGAGAGGAGGAAAAGGGTACAGAAAGAAATGATAAATGTAATACATACACGTTTCGTGCATTAAGGTAAGTTGAATTATTGGTTAAACGAAATTTTCGAGTATCGTAAATCATGGAATTCGATAGCATCATATGCCGGTGGATGAAATTCACGAAAAAGAATGGAGAAATTGAAACGAGAGATAACAGATAGGCAGAATACGTTGACAGACCTACATGAAACGTATGCTATGCTCCAAGATGTTCGGTCAGGTTTATGAGATTTCGATGCTGTAAATTCCATCGTATGTTCGTAGTAAAGTATCTTAGCAGATTTCTAATGGTAACTCTAAACTCTGGAAACTTTCGTGCAGACTTTGCATTCGATCGACCCGTATTAACCCAAATGTATTTTTCTTTTTTTAAAATCTATAATCTACCGGGACGTTCTATGCTATTTAGTGAAATATTAGTAAAAAGAAAGTTAATTGACAAAGTTGCATTTTCATTGTCCTATAAAAAGGACACCGTTTATAATTATAATTATTCGGATGAATTTTAAAAAGACAGTAATAACATCTGGGTTAAATACAGTGGACACAATGAGAACAAAGTAGAAAATACCTAATCTGTTTCACCGATCAAAAATTTAGACAATTCACTTTTGCTTGTATATCTCTGGCATTTAAAATATAATTACAGAAAATATGGGCATTCTTCGCATTAACTTGGAATTAAATTTATGCGCTTCAATCTTTTGCAATCTGCATTATTTTTCCAATTTCTCGCCCGTTAAATAAGATTAAATACTAAGGGTTGCTCGGTTGAAGATAGAAAATCATTGTCAGAATCCAAAGTCAATTTATAATCTGATATTTGAAAATGCTGAAGCGATGCTTACAGACGAAGCAAATCTTGCATGACATTGTGAAATCGTTGATAATTAAGCCCATACCCTACGATAGCAAGTGACACTCGTGGAGTGACCAATAACATGAAAATACAAAGCCTTTCAAATTTGATCAGGACAACGATCCAAAGCATAAGGCAAGAATAGTACAGGAATATTTATTATATAATTGTCCTAAAGTTTTACACCCACCTCCGCAAGCTCCAGACTTAAATCCCATAGAGAATCTATGGGATCATTTAGACCAAAGAATTAGAAAAACAATAATAAATTCAAAAATTGAACTACAAACGAGGTTAAAAGAAGAATGGGCAGTTATTTCTCCAGAATGTCTAAAAAATAATTATTTTTAATATGCCCAAAATGTTACAAGAGGGCATTAAACAAAACGGACGTGCGACAAAATATTAATATCACAATTTTTTTATAAATTCTATATATAAAATATTTACTTTCCATTATTGTCCGAATATTAATGTGATGTTAAAATGTGACCACTTTCTGTTTAAAATGTATTATACAATTAAATGTTAATATTAGAATCGAATTGTTTATATATTTTCAATCTACAATAAATGGGGTTTCTTTTTGTAAAATAAACAACATAATATCTGAATCATTCCCTCCTACACATAGCAATAATTATAAAGATAGTATAGTGTCCGAATATTAACCCTTTGCCGTCCGAATTATTTTGTTAATTTTATAGTGACCTATATGAAATTAATTTCACAACAGTTTCTATCGTTGGTTATTCATTTGTTTTAATAATAGCAATAAGTATAGGTACTGACGGAAGTTTAGATGATATTACAAAATCGTTACAAAATTTGAAAGTCGATATTAAATTGTCAGAAAGTAAAATGAAGTGAAAAGCTATGTCGAGTGTAGCTCGACATAGGACTGCAAAGGGTTAATGTGAGTAACTGTATGTATCTATTACGATGACATAACTATGATATAATAGTAAATGTATGAATGTATGTAATGTATGTATATAAATGTGTCGCGTAAATGTGATGGCTGCCTGATTTTGCATGGATGTGTATGCATGTGTGAGTGTGAGCTTCAATTGTTTTCTGCAAGCTTCGAGCGGCTGCAGAAACCACAAAAACGCAGTTCCTCTCGATCAGTTACCATGCGAAGACTTTATTATACATACTAGTATTACCATTTCTTTCCTTTAATAAATAATCTTGTTTCTTCTTGTTCGTTCATCCTACTCACATCTGTTTTATTTTCCTACCATATCCCACACTATCATGAGAAATATAGCGAAATTAAAAGTTCCCCAATTAAATTATCGCGATACTCCAAAGGCCGTGTTCGTTTCGAAACTTTTTACACATTAAAACTTCCCATTGAAAATCACGGAATCCGTTTCCATTGTATCGATTCAATGTTCGGTAACATCAATCAAAGGTAACTTGAATGACGATAATTGTAACATAATAATCATAATTACTGGCGTCGCCAGTCGTGTCGACATTGACCACTACATCGGAAGTGTGTATTTTAGGCTGATATCTATAGTTAGTTTGATTACACGCTTTCATCGACGTCACAGTGAAAGGCCAACATTAGAAGTCAGCTATGCGTTAATTAGAAGTTCAGAAGCAATTTTTCAGTTGGTAGGCGAAGGAACGATACATTGTTAGAAGCAGTCGGCTACTCAGGTAGCTGGCCACCTGTGCCTGTGATTACAGGTAGGGTCAACAGGATCTGCTACATTAGCATGCATTATTCTTTTTCTCCGGCTGTGAGTCATAAATCTTCGTTCGAAAATCGATTTTAATTTCCCGTTTGCGGTCATACGATACCCGCTGGAAAATTTATGTCAACCACTGTCACATGTACCCATGGGATATTGGTCTTTGACGTGTAAGTCATGGATACATGTTCGCGCCATGAATAAATGATATTTTCCTGAATAACTAGGATTACTTTAAAACAGTTAACGGTGCGGCTTTCTAATGATAAGTTTATTTTAAATGCCTGAAAGGTCGATTTGTTTTCACAATGTCGTAGGGCAAAAATTATAATTTGCAACAAACAAAAGAAGGCAAAAACATCCTCTTCTATATTTACAGTTTTTAAGATATACAACATTCGGAAATATAATAAATTTAATATGTAATGGACGAATGAAATGTTAATAATGTATGTAACATTATTATCACAAGTCGCTTTCTATTTTGATTAAATTTAAATAACAAATGATTAAGATATCTTTATATCCTAATTTAATTTCGATTGTAATTACTATATTCATATTTTACATTAAAAAATTGTACTGCGATATATTTTCTAATTTGTGTATATGTATAAATCAGAGAATACTATCTTTTTGAAGTGAAGAATATGCGGTATTACTGGAAATGACACAGAGATTCATGATATATCTACTTTCTACCGACGACAGTTCACTGCAAGATCTATGCAAATGTGATTTTTCATCGAACTGAAAAGCCATACATCAATGTACCGTTTTATCGACTCATTGTGGTCAGATGGTAAGCGCAGAGAAATTCATTAACTGTTCAATTATCACACTGGTCTACAAAATTGAAATTTTTTTTGCCTATAGAATATTTTATGCTGATTCTGACAGGCGTTTGTCTCCATCAGACTCCATTTTTGAGATAAAAATTAAATTTTCAACTTTCAGAAATTTTTACATTTTAACCGTAATAGTTATTTGTTTTTTTTGCATAAAATGATTCTACAAACCCTCTCGAATATGACGATGCGTATTACTTTAATGTTATAAACATGTTTAAACAATGATCAAATGGAAAATTTTTGTATTGTGGATATCTTCCTATCTACCGTAAAAACTAGACGTTCAGGAGGAATTCTAATAGAAGGGCGCGACAGATCAGACATTTTTCTTGAGGAAATCGTAATTGCAAGTTGCAACACAAGTTTTGTTTTCGGCTGAGAAATTAAAATAGCGACGCAAGACACAAGGTCCTGCGAGTGGTTCTCAACGCAACCATTTCACCCGCGCTAGTATTATGATAAATATGTAGCTTGTTTTACAAGTATATTTATTGTTTAGAAGTTATTTCACGACAATAATGCTACATTAAACAGAGAAGTATATTTGTAAAATTTTGTAAAATCACACGATGAAGACAAACAAATTTCATATCTGAATTCAGCACAAAAAATACTATTAGAATTATATATTAAAGGTTTTGTGCCCAAAAAATACCTTATTTCTCTTCTGGTACTTTTCATTAACCCTTTGCAGCCATATTTCATTAAAAACAGAATGTGTAATCGCACTTAGAACAAAACTAGTAAAATCTCAGTAAGAATTGTATTGGGTTGGCAAGAAAGTAATTTCGGTTTTCGTCGATAGCTAATGTTACGTTTGTTTTGAAGGACTTCTGACAATGTTATCATTTTTTGCTTCTGAATATTGAAAGTCGACACTTTTGGCAGGATTTAGAAACAAATTGTGCTTCATATTGTTTGCAATTGTTAGTTTACCGTGAATTTTAATATGGAGTGCAAAAACGAACATTTTCGACATATTTTAGTTTGTCATTACTTTTTTATACAAACCACATCGAAAGCTGAATTCCATCAAAAATAAGTTATGCTGTCAATTTGGTGAGATTACAAAGGTTTTGTGTATATCGAGCTGCTTCCGAGGAACCAAACAATTAATTAAAATGTATAGCCTAAAATCGCACCTGGTTCAGTTTTTTGCTGATAAAGACCAGAATTGCTATGAGAGAAGAATCATTAATTGGTCTAAAAGATGGCAAAATGTCATCGAACAGAATGGAAAATGTATATTGAAGTTCATTCTTTGTTAAAAAAAATTTGAGTATCATTTCATATTACAAAACCGATATTACTTTCTTGCCAACCCAATATATACCTCAGAAACTTGTTGATTCTTTGCTTTGGTGGCTGAGAGTAGACATGCAATGGCAACGGTAAAAGTGCGTTGGTGGCTGAGAGCAGACAAACGACTGCTGACTGAGGGTTAATACCATTGTATGGATGAATTACCAAGTAGCCCAGAAAAAGAGAGGTATTTGGCGATTGTGCATTTCGTCTTCGAAAATATCATACAGGCATTAATAGATGAAAATGTTTGAACCCGATCACGGAGCACTGATTACACATCGGCGGTCTAGGGCAAACTGATAGTAGGACGGATATCGAAACGACTTGTTATTGTTAGAGCACGAACGAGCGGAATATCTGGAAGGTGCGATGGCCGAGGACCGCAGAGTATGTTTTGAAAACACGCAGCGATCGTCGTACTCGTCGGTCAGTAAAGTGGAAATAATTGCTCTCGTTGCTCATATAGTTAATCTTGATATTGTAAATGTAACTGAACAATATTGTTTATTCATATCACCAAATGTTATGAATATAATACTTTGATTAGTGTAGCGTTATTGCCAAAAAGTGACTCGTAAACATAAAATGTATTTGTAAAGCAAACTACATGTAATAACTCGTAAAGAATAAATGTATACTTGTAAAGCAAAGTGTAATACTATTTCGGGTCAAACGTCTGCGCTGAGAATCACTGGCGGTATCTTGTGTCTTGCGGAAATATTTTAATTTCTCAGCCGAAAACAAAACTTGTTTTGGAACTTTCAATTATGGTTTTCCCAAAAACAGTGTCTGCACTATCACCTCCTGCCAATTGAACTTTTCCTGGTCCTCTAATTTTTAAGATAAATAGGGAAGTATAAATAAAAACTTGGGCATTTTGGGCGCCGTTTTCGTTTTGAACATTATTTAAACGTGTGTAAATGTTTATAAAATAATATGCATCGTTATATTCGGTAAATTTAGATAATGGTTACGGTTAAAATACAACAAATTCTGAAAGGTGAAAATTTAATTTGTCATCAAAACTGATTTTCTCAAAAATGGAGTCTAATGGTAACAAAAGGACTTCATATTCGCGTTCAGCGCCACAAAATCTATACGAATCAGCATAAATATTCCTTGGGCAATAAATCGTGTTGACCAGTGTTATTGAGAGAAAGAACTGTTACAAACTATTCTGTATTCAATATTTAAGTAACATATGGTTAACTCTTAACACTATTTGTATTAGGAAATATCTTCTATTATATATACAGATACTATATTTATATTCATGCTTTTGTTTTAATCTTGTCTTACTAATCGTAAGATGATCTTCTTGTTTAAAATTATTGTAAAATTTCGCCACGTATGTTTTTAAGACATAAGTTATAAGTTCAATTGTAAGTTTACAGTTTTGCAAATTTCATATATTTAGAGAATTGAAAATTTAGGAATAGCTATTACTGTGATCAGTAATAAATAGTTCAAAGCAACGAAATGTAATGTATAATATATAATATGAGTAGCACAAAACAGTAAATGTAAGCTATATTCGTTATCTTCTCACGAAAAAAACGGGACTACTTAAAACGATTATCCTATTGAATAATATAAAAAGAAATTCTTGCAGTAGATTAAGCGACAAATTTGAGCGGAATTTTCGTAAAACTTTAAAAAGAAGAGCTTAACTTGCTGGATCATGAAAATGCAGGTATTAGCGGTAAAACATAAGACAAGAGTCGCTAAATGTTCTTTTGATCTTGGCCATTTGTATGCACAAGACCTCAGAGCTGTAAAACCCGTGTACCTCATAAGGGTACATTAACGAGATTTCAGAACAGTTGCTTCAGAAAAATTTGCAGTCCACCCGGGCTTAAAGATGACCCAAAAGAATACGTATTTTATAACTTGATCATCCGAGATAATTAAAATTATTTCCTTCGAGCCTCAAACGGCATAAACGGTGTCTGATTACAGTTTAAACGAACTTTCATTTACCAGCTAATTACACTGAACTAGCAAGCCGAGCGACTTTCCCATTACTATTTATTCGCTTAACGCACAACTGCAAATTATGTCATATTCACGAAGATAAAGGATGAAAAACCAGTAATAAAACACATGAAGATCTCCATGACTAAATATTCTACTCATGCTAAATGATAATGAATGCACTCAATCAATTAATTTCCATAACTTCCAAACATTTGAAAAATCGTACAAAATATAAGTAATATTGTACCACCAAGTATTTGAGTCCCAATATTGAAATTTCATTTCAGCAAAAAACCCAAGAAATTCATAGCGGTCGAAGAGAAAGCCTTAAAGCTTCATTAATTACGGTCTTATAACGTTCCAGGGATTACTCCAATTTTCAGCGAGGATAAAATCCTCTTATGCTCGTGAGAGAAGATTCCGAAGTATCGTCCACGGAGGAGCTTAACAGCTCGGAGAACCGAGAACGAAGGAGGTGCAAGGAGAATAGGAAGAAAAGGAGAAAGAGAAGGAAGGAAATCAAGGGAACTGGATCATTGAGGCGTGGCGGCTTGAATGAACGCATACTCGTAGAACTCGTTTGCTAGGCGAAGAAGAAGGTTGTTTCTTAGGTGAGATCTCTCGCCAGCTTCCACCAGGCTCTAACCTATCCTCATCTCGTTCCTTTTATTTCACCGGCATAAAGTGGGTGTGTGTGTCGACTCCATTTCTATCTGGCCTTGCAAGGTCGTTCTGTGTACTACCGTAGTGATCCTATCTCCTTCGATCGTTTCCTCGTTCACCTCGAGAATTACGCGAAAGACTATGGAACCTGTCAGGACATTGATCAGTCGGTCCGTCGCTTTCTCACGGATTTTTCGTCGTTACGTCGAGGTTTCAGTTTTACGACGTGTACTGCTCTACCAACGTTCGCTGCTAATTAACCGAAAATTGGCTCACTTGGGGTATGGCCCAAAGCGAATGCTCCCGCAATCGTAATCAGGATTAATCGATACAGTTAACGGTCTCTCCGTAATTTTCGAACGAAATTCCGTGACCTCCAGATGGGTCTGTTTTACTTTACGGAATTTTTTCATTTAGAATACCCAGGGGATATTATCGAATTTTTTTTGTGAGACTTTTTGGAGAATTACGCTGCTACGGGATTTTACGAAACGGAAATTACCCATTTTTCTACATGTAAGTTTGTATCGAGTATCTCACAATTTATTATGAGTTTTGTTTGTTATGTTTGCTTTGTTTTTAATATAGTCTACTGACGTTTGCATGACATAGTGGACACGCGTTACAGTTGTTTATGAAGCATCTTACTGGTAGCCATGCATCTTTCTTCTTTCTTTGTGTTTTTAGAAGATTGCTTAACACTAGAACTACCAAACCAGTCAAAATGACTGGTACACAATTTTTTCCAAAAATTCTCCAAGATTATAGGAGAGTCATAGAATAGATATTCTTCGTCCACCTCATAAAACATAAATTACCGAATGGATCATCTTTTCCACCTCTGAATTCTCTTTTTTTCAAAGTACTTATTTAATACATTTAAATATAACAGATTTAACGCCGGTAGTTCTAGTGTTAATAAGGCTTGTCACGAAGATACTAAGAATAACTCTCTCTCTACGTTCCATGCTTTTAGTAAGTGTATGGTAATTTCTATAACTTTCAATTAATTCCATTACACCGTTAAGTTTTTTATCTTTTCAACAAAGCAATTACACAGTATTTTAATGCAAATTGCAGCGATAGAACATAAGCGATAGGTTCAACTTTCTACATTTTAGACTTGGACCACTTTCATAGTCACCGACACGTTTATGTATGGTTTGAAGCTAATTGTGGAAAATTTCTGACCGAAAATTCCCAATAGCTGCATACCATCTCTTTCCATAGAATATGGAGAACTATTGAATTTAAAAATTCTAACTAATTACATTTAGAGGCAGGTATGTTCGTGTTTTGAGAATCTCTATTTCTTCCACATTTTTACCAAATAGAAAGTTTACGCATAGTATATTCCATTGAAATTTAAAACCAATCTTCTTATTGTTAGTTTTATAATAAAAGCTGTTTTATTACCGAGACATATATGACAAAAGGTTTTAGCATCGAATTTAAATATATAACTCATACATTCGAAAGGTAACGTATTGACGTTTAAAAATAATCTTATTCCATGGTATTCGTTTAAACTATTTACTACACAATATTGAATATCTTTTTTATTTGTCATGTAAGTCTCTGAATTCACAAATAATATGAAATACTTCAAATGTTATTCGTTTAACAAAAAGGATGGACGAACTACACAAAAAAGAATGTGCGAGTAAGGTATTTCATTAAAGAAATTATAAAAAGTTCTTACGTTGATACGGGTGTAACAACTTTTTGCATGAATATCAGGATGAATACAGAGAAAGGAAATTTTTAATTATTTCTCCGAGTAATCTTGATGTTTTTAAGACCGCGTTCCAATTATCGTGTGGTATTATCGACACAATTTAATGTTCTTCTGCACAGCATTACGAAATGTGTCGCGTACGAATTTTATTTACAATTAACGATGAGAAAGGTAGTTGTTACACAAAACTTTCTGAGCCTGCAGCATATCTGACGGACGATCAAAGATTCATTTCTAATGAGAATATTGTGAACGTCGATGTTGGAATCTCGGTTCTCGAGAAAGATAATTATCACACCAAGGTTCACAGCGTTAACGAATGATCCCAGTAAAAGTGTATCTTATCCTTCTAAGTTCCATTTAAAAGTTCTCAAATACCTATATTTTGATTTTCATACAATGCGATTACACGCATGTATTAATTATTTCTGTAAATTAAAAATTACAGACTCAAGGGCTCCAACTAATTCTGCTGTACTTAAATGTGCAATAAATTGACAATAGACTTTGCAATGGTTGACTTCATTTTTTAGATATCCTAATGTATTATCTTCAGTTGCACGATTGATCACACGTATTGTGCTTTCTAAGTAATCAATTGTTTTAATTCCTTCACGCCGGTGCCCTAACAATTATTTTTTAAAGCATTATTAATTATGTGTGCAGTAAAGTAGACAGTAGCATTTTTGGTAATCGTTAAAGTCATGAATGCTGTGATGATCATAATGAAATTTACATTTATTGGGTCGGTAAAGGAAAGAGATCTAATTTAAAAACAGAATGGACACGTTGAAATCAAACGTAAAATGCAATTTCTAATGTATATAACTGTAAACAGGTACATAAAACAAAAAAATGTAGATAGTAAGTGTGACAATTAATATTTGGATGAACACACATTGTTAATGAGACTACAAGATTTCTTAAAAATATAATAACTTTTCTATTTCAATTATCCACTTATTTCTCATTTGGAAAATTTGTATTGTCTGTAATTTCTAATTTATACAAAATACAAAATAACACAATAAAAACTACGAATAACAGAACTAAACTTACACACCAGAATATAGAAAATATCTTCACCTAAATATATCATTAAAAAAACCATGAAATATTTTTCTAATTCACAAATAAGCTTCATTAAACCCTCATGTCACACGTTCGTCCAATTAACGAGAATATTCAAAACCAATGTACATTAATGAAAACCCTCCAATAAAAACTCAAGCACAAATGAACGTCAAAAGCTTATTAAGTTTTTAATGTTGTTATAAAGTATCGCGCGGAAAATTGAGCAGCTCAATAATAGCGATATTAATGAATTAGGTCTTTAAAAAAGGAATTCTATCCATCACTCGACGGAAGTTCGACAGCCGATGACGATCGGTTTAATCAGCGATCGAAATAATACGGGCGACCGTGTGATTCACGACATGATAGGGAGAAGCGATGAGTTCGGAGACTTTTCGAAGGATGATGAATGGATATATCGTAATTGAAGAAGAATAATCATCCGTCAGATTTTGGAAGCGCAGACGCTGTCAAATCTCAATTATCAACGGCGGTTACCATCGTACGTGCAAAAGTCCGGATACCGGTTTCAGGGCTCAATAATAGCCGCTGCTCAATTATCAACGAATGAAATTATTATTGGTAGACAAGGGGCCTAAGCCAGGAAAAGAAACTACCGCGCTTATTCTGCCGATCGACGCAGGTGTTTGACGTAGTCGGTGAGATGTTAAAAGTCACCGATCGACCTTCAAGGGCTTTTTTTTGATGTAGCGAAAATTTGGAGAGGTTTTGATACATTAGAATTTTGTGTTACGGCTAACTTTTCAGATGAATGTTCTCTAGGAGTTAGTAGAGTTTTCTTAAAAGTTGTGAACCTTTTAGGCTAAAGTAATCGAGTATTTTCTACTTATAAATGTAATAGAGTATGTATTAGTTTGGACGTCGATAGGCTTTGTTAAGTTTTAAATCTTTTAGCACTGTTTTAATAAAGTCTGTGTCGACTTTTTCAATAAAATATCTAACTAAAATTTGTATAGCGATATCAATAATTATTAACTTAAATGTAAGTCGTACCGTGTATAATTAATTTCTGCGTTTTTATGTTTTGTTGTGATAACATTTGAATATTTGAATACCGATTGGTCGTGTCGGCTAATATTCAAAATATTTCTGGAATTTTAAAATATGCGAAATACTAAGTCGTTCTTGCGAAAATTAATTTCATCGGTCAGTATGCATAATTAAACGATATTTAAGTATGAAAATTATTCAACACTTCGGTAATACAATATCTTCGATCAAACTGTTACACCGATAATTATGTTATTCAGTATTTAACATGATTTTTCCATTCCAGCTTCATGAAATAGCAAAATCTAGTATTAAAAAAATTAATTAAATAAGAAAAAATAAGGTAATTTACTCCAATTGAAATAGTAACTAATAGAATATTCATTCTTCCAACTAAAATGATATATCATTAAATTTCCAAACGTTAATCTCTACCTAATCAAGATTTCAAATCATTTAAATATCTTACATCTGCAAATACGCAGATACATTCTAATACTCTAACATCAATATGAACCACTCTATTCCTTTAAAAGCTTAAAAACGTCGAATTTTACATTCTATCCACAGTTGTTTTATCTTAATTGCAAAAAACCTCATAATACCCCTGATAATGATTAATTGCAGTTACAACCAATTACATCTGAATATTCTGCTTTGTACATGATCATACAATGACAGCAAATCCTAACGCGGGTGCTTGCAACTGGAGATTTCGGACGTGCTCATTAACATGATAATAATTTAAAAAAACTCACATGTTAAGATTCAACTGGATTCGGCGAGCAGCGAGTCCAATGGGCCACAGCGATCGGTGCAGACCGATGATTGATGATCCCTGCGGCACGTGTGCGACGTTCGTTAGCGATACTGTTGAAGTACTCTTCTTAAGCAACTCGGGATATAATCGTCGTTACACAAAGTAATCAAATTCTCGATCAAATTTTAGTCGGCTGCGTTTTTCCCGTAGTTTTGCTTCCATCAAAACACACTGTATTTTATTCTGATTTAGAACCACTTTTCTCGTCGACTCTATCGCGATTCTATATATTCTGCTTTTGTACGAAATTGTCGCCACACGGAAAACTTCACATCACGGTAAATACTTGAGGTCACCTTGTGTTAGAACCGGGCACAAAGTTCCGACGAAGGACGACGATGTTTACTGATTCTAGGGAGTGATGAAATTCTAGTATAAATCCTCCCTTAGGTCACTATTCGGTAAAATAGCTTTGATAGAGTCGCGGACACTTTGTGTAAGACAGCAGAATGACCCGAGTGTTATCGATCGCGTCATTGATCGGTTCCGCATCGACACTGACGCATAGATCAGTCCAGGCGCCACGGTAAATCGTTTACAACAGGTGGCATTTTGAAGTGTCTCAGTTGCAACCCCTTGTTTTTTAATGACCACGTATCGAAAATAAAAATCCCCCGGTCGTCTCGATGAACAGAGTGGGAGAAAAGGATCGGGATGCTTCTCTGATGTCTCTCTTTTATTCCGACGGTACGAGGGAAGAGTGTTCTACAAGCCGAGCAAGGAGAGACAGAGCAGGAAGGCAGGGTTTTGGATCCGTGCTGGCTGGTGGTCGAGTAGTTTGTGCCCGAGAGCTCAAGCGGAGCTACGACCATCTTACTCCGTCCTCCTTGCTCCTGCGCACTTCTGTCTTTCCCTCGTGATTCTTCGTCCCTCTTCGGATCCTGCGTACCGACCCCACGGTAAACGTCTTTCTCCTTTCGTTGCTTGCGATAGAGTATATGGGTAGTCAGCCGCGGACCGTACTTCTTCTCCTTACGGTGCCTCCTCATTGTACCGGTAAGTAGCGAAGTTTCATACTCTTTCCCTTCGGTTACTTTGTTCTCTCTCTCTATCCCTTCCTTCCTTTCTCTCTCACTGTCTCTTCTTCTCTCTCTTTCCCTCTTTCTCTTTATTCTTCTCTTTTATACTGTTATTTTCTTCCCTTCGTATCGTTCTATCTCCATATTGCGTCTTTCTTTTTTTACTCCTTTTATTCCTCTTTGATTCTCTTACATGCCTTAACCCTCTGTTTCTTGGACTCACATTCATCCCTCTTAAATCTGCGTATTTTCTCCTTGTAACATGGCATAGTCGTTTCTCTTCACTAAGCGCACATGTATCTTCGTGTTCTTTTTATTTTCTCAATGCCACGTGAAAAATGTGATCACTTAGACATTTGTACGCTGTCTCGCGGGGAACGTCCGTTTGTTGTCCCGGTAGACATATCGACTGATTGCAACAGGATTTGCGTTTGTTTTTGCTGGGAAGGAAAAACGGAAGCTGCTGGATAACGCTAGTTTTGCGTCACCATGAAAGGGCTATTCCTCTATGTTATTTCTGTTATTACTCCTTTAACATTACTTTCATTAGAAAAATTTGTTTGCTTTTTGAATGGCGAAAACTGCAGAATTCGTTTCTTCCAAAAAGCAACCGGGGTTTTTCTGGATTCGTCTTTTGAATAATTGAAATACAATCTTAATCTTTTGATTGGGAGGGAACTAAGATCGATATAATTTGTCTTCGCGGAGATGTGGAAATCTGGACATTATCTTGTTAACTGCTTAAAGTCTTTATAATCTGTGAAAACTGTGAGTATTAGAAATTTTGTGCGCCTTTCCGTGAAGAATACCTGTTTGGCTCTTCGGTTCGTTTACTAAGTAATCGAAACACAACTTTCATTTATCCTTATTTAGGAGGAGGAAACGAATGTCGGGAGATAACGTTATTTTGGCAGCATTCAGAATTATATACTTCCGATGGACAGCTTGACTATGATAATAATTGGTTTGCTTCATCAAGTTTTCAATATTATGGACCTCGTAGTTTGGATTTGAGTCTCTTGACCATTGCGGTTATTTGGCTTGACACACTTTTGCGGATTCCACGAACCAAAAATATACTGTTAAAGTTAAGAGTTCATTATTTAATTCAAATTCTTTTCTTCAATTGGCATTTTGAACTTCGGACGACTTATTGTGACTTCAGCGAAGGTATTATTTATACGTGTGCTGACAATTTTTTAACAAGATATGAGCCATTATATTTGAAAGTAGTATATGTCCCTTTCTTCTTATATTGAGTTATTTTGCTTGACACAATTTTACAAATTCAATGGACCAAAAGTATAACGTTAAAGAGAAGAGTTTATCATTTACTTAAAATTCTTTTTCTTCAATCGACATTTTGAATTTTAAACGATTTATTGTGACTTCAGCAAATATATTATTTATACGTGTGCTTACAATTTTGTAACAAGTTATGACTCATTGTGTTCGAAAGTGGTATATGTCCCTTTTTTCTTATGTTGGAATATTTGAATATTCGTGCAAAAGCTTTCATGTTAAAACATATAACAGTTGAGCCATTTTGGGACGGAAATGATGAGGATACTTCTTTCTGTTTCCTTGCCACTTGCAATGCGAAAAGAAGACACTTATATTTATCTAAAACTAACTTAAACACACTTTTCTCAAAAATGGACTTATACCACTTTAAAAAATAAGAGCTCATATGTCGCTATATCTACAAAGTAATAGATACATTTAGTGTATATAGAATAACACTTGCAAATTAATTTAATCACCGTATTCACACTTAAAAATATTTTCTTGCACGATTTATTTGTTATTAATTATGTACTCTTGTTAATATTAGAATATATGTTTGTGGCCATTTCAAGTATAAAGATAATGTATGACCGATTTGAATAAATTTTTTTTTTTTTTTTTCGTAACAACGAAGAATAAAGTTTTTGGAATTACAAGAAGAGATGAATATTTATTAAATCCTCGGTAAAAGTTATGAGGCTTGCAAAATGTAATAGTTTCGATGATAAAAATAATAGAGTAACATTTTACCGATTCAATTTAACAAACTTACAGAAGAAAATGTAAACTACAATGGTATTAGAAATGTGATTATCTGGATTTTGCCTCTGTCTCATCTCTGTTAATGAAGTGCTGCAATATAATGTTTTGCCGCTTATAAGTAAGTGATAAGGCATCAAGATATGTATATTTATTCCTTTTAAGGCTAACTTATAGCACACTTGTCACAAACCAGTGAACATAGGAGTATGTGATTTACGAATTCTTCACCTATGAAATACCCGTTACCAGATCTTTTGCCGGCTTTCGGTCATTAATAAAATTCATTGGCATTAGAACTCGACCGCAAAGCTTCAGTTTTTGTACTTTTACTTCTATACATATACTTATTCACTTGTTACACTCGGAATAGCAAACGAAGATATCTTTTTCAATCTTCGTTTAAAAGCAAATTTCTCTTAAAGGAATAAAAGAATATTTATCACGAATTTATTTTTTGCCAGAATTCATTAAAATGATACAGTGAAAGAAGATAATTTGCTTATACTTTCAAATACGAATATCAAATGGTAGAGCTATCTGTCGTCAAATCGTATCGTATCGTTATATTTAGAAATGTACCAAATGATAAAGTGACGACGATGAAGTTGTAAAAAATCTAATTTGTCAAAACGAAATTTTTAAGTCTTACTTGTTATACAATGAAGGAGAAAAAATAGAAAATTATTTTCGTCAATATATGCTCATAAAACACAACATATATATATATTGCTTTGTTTATAAACTACAGTTGTATAATTAAGTAAAGATCGAGTAAATGTCCATCTTCGTAATACTTTTGAAGACATATTTTAAACTGAAAAATTCATTCCACATCATGTTCTATTAAAATACAGGGAAAAAGGATACAATTCTAATTTACTAATTCAATCGCATTGAGAGTTGTCACATGAAGTAACTATGTTGCTTTTAGTTGTATGTAACTTTTTTGTCAGTCTCAGTTTTGATGCACAACGCTTTAATTGAATACCATTTCTATTACTTCCCATAATTAAATACTATGGGAAAAGAAGTTTTTCTTTTCGTCTGCCAAAATGCGTAACTTCACTAGCATTAATTTGGCAGTGTTCACCAGAAAGAGGGCATATAATTGCACTAAAACACCATTTCAAGAAAAACCTTTTCAAAGTTAACAAAAATAATTATGCTTCTTTCTAAAAAACACCGTACAACAAAAATATTGCATGATAGCAGAACAGCTCGTCCATCGAACGATTAAACATGTGCGTGAAGCAAACTAAGCAATAAAATATGATCCATCTCATGTAAACAACAGAGAAGCGATATATACCTGGTGTACTTCATACATAACATGTATTTGAGTCGACATAAACGATTTCGAGAAAAAAAGACACTTAGCAAGTTTTCCCTTACATCAATATCCTCAATTAATAGAAAAAACCATGAGTACATTTTCGATTAGAAGACGAATGTTTTCAGACAGAAATGTGAAACCCGTATTACATACGTAAGCAGAATAGAAGAAATACGGCGTAAGCTACAGTATATCTAATGATCCGTACGAGAAAGAACATCGAAAAGGGGGACAACTCTCGTGTGGTTAGAAGCAGTGCATCGTGACCGCCCTCGTGACGGTTTTCACGATCAACGGCGTTGTTCACGGACGAGCACGTGCCTACTCGAGCACGTAGTTAGGCCCAGTTTCCACCTGGGAATCGTTAAGTACTATCGTAATCAGATCGAACAGCGAATAAACTGTGCGGAACATAATTTTACATCCCACTTGCAGAACACAACACTTGAAAACGGAACTTGTCAAAGTGCTGGACAGGCAGTCCGAGGTTTCTTTTTGCCCGAAGAAACGGATTTATTATCTCGTTGATTGCGAGATGAATACTGGCAGATTTCGTCGTTCGACGAATGTAAGAAGATTTAATTACGGAAAACTGTCGATTTCAGGAGTTTCTTGAGAATTACTTTTGGTATCTTTTGGGGAAAAAATTTAATTATTGATATTGAACTATTCATGTTTTTCGTTGTCATTTATGTTTTACTGAAATAAGTGCTAATCGCTGCTTTACTGAGATTGGCAGTGTGATGTTGATGTAGTGATAAGCAAGACAGGCTCCGTTTGTGGTACGTCTATATTGTTTTTGTGTTTTGCTTCTATCAAATGATAAATTAGTAGGTTTAACATGGTGGATGAATTAGGAAAATAACTTTCAATAAGAATGTATGGCTTCTTTGCATGTAATATGATAAAAGGAACAGTATGGATAAATGTTTACGTCAACACCTACAAAAATGAGTAGAAAATAATAATCATACTATTAGAAAATTCGCAAAAAAGTGAGTACTTATAACTAATTAAAGGTATAATTATGACGTTGGTGATCTTACGAATAAACAGAAATTGCTATTTGCTTTTGCTGTCGTGTTTTTTATACGTACTTCTTCAGTATTTATATTTACAATGACTTCAAAGTAAATGAAAAATATTGCTATGAAGAATACATACATACCTTATTATAATATAGGTAAAGCGAAAATAAATGTTTCTTTTACAACGCAAAATATTTATACACAAATCAAAGTTACATAATATATTCGGCAGTGACAGACTAACCAGGATTCAATAATTGATAATGAATCATACCTGAAATATCTCACGAGATGCAAAAACAACATTTCTTTTTGTTTTACTTATATTATAAAAACTTTATGATAAGTATGTTCTGATTCCGTATTCTGCTATTCGATGATACATTGGCCGAACCAGAAAATATATCGATTACAATGCGAGTTTGATAATTACCTTAATTGAGCCTTTAGATTATTAAATAATTGTTTCGTAAATTTGATATTTATTTGTTGTCTCTTAGAAGTTTTGTTCTCTATAATTTCCTTACATTAAACGAAAATATTATTCGCAAGCTTCAGATATTTAATGTATAGATAACAAAAGTGCGAATAAATGAACTTCAAATATGCCTTAAAAATATACTTTCTTGTTAAAAGAAGAACATAACGATACTTAAATAAATACACTTTGAAGATCCTTAAATCGTGTCGTCTCGGACCGTGCATGTAACTTTCGAGAAAAACTGAGTTACCAAAGCAAGCCGGAGATACATCAAGAGCGGCTTGTTAATTAGTATTTACTGTTAATCATGTACCGATTTTAATGAAACATTTAAGAAAAAGTTGCTACCACAGGAACAGCGGCCACATAAAATGAGCGTGCGTAATTGCCATAATTTCACTCGACCCAATGGAGATTCCAATAAATGATATTCGCAATGACTAATTTAAAATCCAATAATAAATTTCGAATGCCAAGGTACAAGACGTTATCGACCTTCCGACAGAGCGGGCCGACGAAGCTTTCAAATTATTATTATTTATAACAACCTTCCTGCCATTTAGTTCTTTAGTTTCCATATGCACATAAACGTCAACTTGTAAAAATAGTTTTATAATTTTTCACAATGACAAAAACAAGTTCTGTTATCCTAAAAATTCTGCAAATTGTCAATACAGTAAATTCTAACGTTGAAATACATTCAATAGTAATAATTTCAACGGACATGTTTCTTCAGAAATTCCAAGAATAAAATGTCATCCCATTAAGTGCAACAATTGCAAATTCGATGAGCGCGGACTATACACAACAATTTTACACGTTCGCAATGCCTCTCCAGTTAATAATTCGTGAAAGGAATTTGCCCAATAATTTCTCTGAACATAGTGCCAGACTTTCTCAGTCGACTGTCGCCAATAAAATATTAAGCTAATTGCAGCTCCCATCGAGATATTTACGCGAACTTTTTAGCGATATAAATACCTTGGCTCTCGCCACGGCGCAGAATTCTGATAAATATTGGTATAAAGTCGATCTTTCCGAAAAGTCACAGGATCAGAGACTATTCGACAGGTAATATAACAAGGACGAGACGGCCACCCGGCGTGCAATTAAAGGTACAGTTTTTATTCATTTAACCGGCTATGCAGATGGCAGTCCGCGTTGCCAAAACGAATATTGGCAAGTGGTCTGACCACCCGGAAGGTAATTAATGGGTAATCGCGGATCTTTTTCTTCATCGGATACGCTTCCAAGGTAACCCCAATGATATGGAATCCTGATAATATCGCGACCTTCGATGACGAGGGTAGACGTCAAGTATTTGTTACGATGGGTTATGCGATGTATTCTTGCACGTAACAAGCGAACCACACTATGATTAACACGTTGTCTGGCACGTTCAAGCTGGACACCGTACAACGGTGATGGGTATCGGATTTCGATATTATATTATATTGAACAATGCCAATACCATACAGTGTTTTACATTGAGTTATTGGAATTTAATGAATAACTTTGGAATATTAATGTTTTTCGTTATAATTTATGACATTCTGAAAAACAATGCTAGTCTCTGTGTTACTGGTGAGGTTCATGCAATGATAAGCAATCCAGGCTCCATTTGTGGTACACCGATATTGTTTTTGCATGTTGTTTCTATCAAATGATAAATTCCTAGGTTTAACATGATGGATGAATTTGGAAAATGAATTTTGAGAAGAATGTATCGTTCCTGTGCGTACAATATGATAAAAGTGAGAGTAGAGAGAAATGTTTACGTTTCTGTCTTATAATATGATAAACGCTGTTGATATAACTGCTTCGTTCGTAATAAACGTGCATTTGTTTCTGCCGCAAAAAAGGACAATCGAGCAATTGGCATTCACATAGTGAAGAAAATAAACGAACTGCTAAGGCGAAATCGACCAATTTTCTTCCGACTTTCGTTACTTTTTTTTTAATGTAACTATCTAATATGTTTAAGAGTATTGGATTAATTACACTGGCCAACACGATATTTTTCCTAAATAACATTTACGCTGATTTTTATAGATTTTGTGACGCTGAACACGAATATGAAGTCCCTTTGTCTCCATCAGGATCCATATTTGAGAAAATCAGTTTTTAAAAAAAATGAAAATTTTCACCTGTTAGAACTTTTTACGTTTCAGTCTAAAAGTTATTTACATTTTTTTGCATGAAATGATTCTACAAACCCTTCCGAATATAACAACGTATATTACTTTAATGTTATAAACATTGAAACACGTTTAAACAATGCTCAAAGCGAAAATGACGTCCAAAAGGCACCAGTTTTTATTTATATTTCCCTATTTATCTTAAAAATTAGACGTCCAGGAGAAGTTCAAATGGCAGGAGGCGATAGAGCAGACACTTTTTGGGGAAAACCATAATTGAAAGTTCCAAAACAAGTTTTGTTTTCGGCTGAGAAATTAAAATATTTCCGCAAGACACAAGATACCGCCAGTGATTCTCAGCGCAGACGTTTGACCCCAGATAGTATTACACTTTGCTTTACAAGTATACATTTATTCTTTACAAGTTACTACATGTAGTTTCCTTTACAAATACATTTTATGTTTACGAGTCACTTTTTGGCAATAACGCTACATTAATCAAAGTATTATATTCATAACATTTGGTGATACGAATAAATAATATTGCCCAATTACATTTACAATATTAAGATTAACTATATGAGCAACGAGAGCAATTATTTCCACTTTACTGGCCGACGAGTACGACGATCGCTGCGTGTTTTCAAAACATACTCTGCGGTCCTCGGCCATCGCACCTTCCAGATATTCCGCTCGTTCGTGCTCTAACAATAACAAGTCGTTTCGATATCCGTCTTACTATCAGTTTGCCCTAGACCGCCGATGTATAATCAGTGCTCCGTGATCGCGTCCAAGCATTTTCATCTATTAGTGCGTGTATGATATTTTCGAAGACGAAATTCACAATCACCAAATACCTCTCTTTTTCTGGGCTACTTGGTAATTCATCTATACAATTGTATTAGGTTGGTAAGAAATTAATGTCTGTTTTAGAGTTTTCAAACTTTGGCGCTTAATTTTAAGATAGCCGTCCATTTTAATCGGTTTGTCTTCTTATATCATTTTAGAAAAAAAAAAAATTATTAAAAAACTTGTTTCTCATTGGGAAAAATGTGTAAATTGTAATGGAACTTATTTTTATTAAAAAAAAGTTATTCCCATTCTCAACATGTGTATTAAAAGATAAAGTTTGAAAACCGACATTAATTTTCTACCAACCTAATATTAACCCTCAGTCAGCAGTCGTTTGTCTGCTCTCAGCCACCAACGCACTTTTACCGTTGCCATTGTATGTCTACTCTCAGCCACCGAAGCAAAGAATCAATAAGTTTCTGAGGTATATATAATTCTTACTAAGATTTTACTAGTTTTGTTCTGAGTGCAATTACACATTTTGTTTTTAATGAAACATGGCTGCAAAGGGTCAGTGAAAAGTACTGAAAGGAAAATAAGGTATTTCATTTGGCACAAAAGCTTTAATATGTAATTCTAATAGTATTTTGTGCTCAATTCAGATATGTAATCTGTTTTTCTTCATCCTGTAGAGATTTTTTGTAACAAGCACTTTTATCTTTAATAAGTTGTATAATGACGAATTTGAGAATGCAATTGAACAATATTGTTTATTTATATGATCATATGTGAGAATTATACTTCCCTGTTTAATGTAGCATTAATGTTAAGAAACAACTCATAAACAATAAATGTGCTTGTAAAGCAGGCTACATATCATAATACTAGCGCAGGTGAAATGGTTGCGGTGAGAACCACTGGCAGCATCTTGCGTCTTGTGAAGTTACATTAATTTCTCAGCCGAAAACAAAAAACTTAGATAACAAAAAGCTTAAAAAACTTTTACAGTTAAAATCTAAAACATTCCGAATGTTGAAAATTTAATTTTTTTTCAAAACTCTTTTTCCCAAAAATGGAGTCTGACGGGGACAAGCGGACTTCACATTCGTGTTCAGCGCCACCAGATCTATAAGAATCAGCATATATATTCTCTGGGCAGAAAAAAGTTCCATTTTGTAGACCAGTGTTATGGGTAGTTCGAGAGTTAAAATAGTACTCATCGTATTCTTCAAAAGCTCTAAACATAGTTTACCTACGTAATAAATGCTATGTGAATAATTACAGTATTTTTTAATACTATGCTGTATCATAATAGTACAGGTGGCAAATGATATGTTTGTCCTAAAATATTATAACAGACTATTGTAACATGTATAAATGTCAATTCTAATATTATATTTATGTTATTCACATAATATACTTCTTGAATAACACAACTTTAAAGAAAATAGTGTAGCGACCACCTACATTGAGGGTCTTTCCGCTCTCGTGCAAACGGTTTGCATGGTTTATGTCATTTGCAGCAACACACCTATTTTTGAGAGTACTGCCTTTTGTTTATATTTTCTAGAGTCGCTTCGTACAGTTTCTTGGACAGTCTCAATAGCTCTTGCGAGTGCCATAAATTACGCGTTTCCGTTAGCCCCTCGAGTGCAGGTCCAGCGTCAACCTTTGGCCGCACTAGACAAAGCGGGGGCGCGGCGGAAATGCGTACGTGACCGAACCCTTTCTAGCGAAAACTTGCCGCCAAAACCTTTCCCTCTTTTCCCTAAAAAGCGCGCCAAGAGCGCAAGGAAAAGAGGGCGCAGTTGGTGAATTTCTCGTTTCCCGATTGGCTGAACAGCCGCGGAAATTCGCCGGCTGCGGAGGCGCGGCTCCTTCGAGCTAAGACAGCGCGAAGATGTACATTGTATTTTGAGCTGCACGGTCGCGATAAACTAGTCACCCGTTTTAAATAAAGTTAGTGTTCACGGAAACGTTTTTGTTGATAAATAATTACCACAATCTCTCGTCCCGACAATAGAATAAAGCAGAGAATGTCTTCTATTAACACTAGAACTACCGGCGTTAAATCTATCATATTTAACCGTTTGCGTACCAGAGGGTTTTGAAAAAACACGGTCGAAAAAAGCCAAAGAGCGCGATATCGCTCCTTCGATTACGTGTCGAAAAAAGCCGAAGAGCGCGACAGCGCTCCTTCGATTACGTCTCGAAAAAAGCCGAAGAGCACGATAGCACTCCTCTGATTATGTGTCGAAAAAAAAAAAAAAATTTCGGGTGGGCCGTCACTTGTCTGTTTCGGCCAAATGCCCTGGCTTTTCTCGACACAAAATCTGAAGAGCGCGAAAGTGGCTCGTGGTACGCAAACGGTTAAAAATATTAAATAAGTATTTTGAAAAAAGGGGAATTAAGAGGAGAAAAATATGATCGATTCGGTAATTTATGTTTAATAAGATGGACGTAGAATATCTATTCTATGACTCTCCTATAAACTTGGAGAATTTTTGGAAAAAATTGTGTACCAGTCATTTTGACTGGTTTGGTAGTTCTAGTGTCAATCTGTGTCCATATATTTACGAAATAGTTTCGTACATACCTTGAATTATTTAAATTTACTAATCGACAAGTCTGTATCAGACAGCAATCATAATATTGTGTTAACGCCTACGTCCTTCTATTTTTATATTGTCAACACATCCAATGCTTTCACGTGTTCACACAGTGTAGAATGTAATAGACATCTTCACATCTCGGATTTATTCATATAGGAAGAACCTTCATCGATGAAAAATGTACTATTATGGGTTGCCTACTAAATAAATATGACCCTTTGAATTATTACCTTGTAAGCACTGAATATCCTGCTAACAGAAGAATAGAATAGAATAGCGTGGGCGTCACACCTGGCGATCTTCGAGCATCGCAAGTGTAATGCTACGTGTATGGTAATAAAAGAATATCTATAAAAGGTAGAAATTCAAGAATAATAACAGATATATCAAATTGTACGGATACTTCGAAGATTATTACAAAATTGCCAAACTGATTATTGCAATGTTGTTAGCCAGATGTTCTCGTTAGTGTATTATTTCAAACAACATTGGATAAACTATGGCTCATCACTTATTATTATCGTTGTTAACACATTCGCGAACGTTGACGTGAATTCAAGCCTTTTGAGGTTCTATTCCTGGTTGCTGCTGACGTGAATTCGCGTCATTTTAACCAGTTAAGTGTCTTTGACGACTATATCCGTCATGGAGATGTGGCAGAATTTTGTGTCATGACGACTATATCCGTCATGCGTAAAATTTTGTTACAATTTGATATTTAAATTGTAATTTTGGCGAAAACTAAATTACATTCGTAAATTTTAATATGTTTAAAATGTTTAGAGGTCAAGACGAAATGAAACAAAAAAATAAAAATTATAAATAATTTGAGTTGGATTCATAACTTCCTGAGAGCTAACTCAAAGCAGTGCTTATCGCGATACACACTGGTGCGCGCTTTGCAAACAGATCGCCACACTTAACTGGTTAAATTCTATTCCTGATTGCCGCTGACGTGAATTCACGTCCTGAAATTTTTGCTTCTCAATGCAGTAACATTAAAGTGAGGGACCAGAAACAAGGCACTTGGGACGGAAGACAAGATTGCTCTCGCACCGCCTATCCCCGCCATGTCGGTCCTGGAAACCTGAGATCGACGAATGAGAACCAAAAATAAAACACTCCTTTTGTCGTTCACATGACGATGCAACGAATGTGCGGGTCTCTCTTGCCAATAGCGCGTGAAAATCGAAAATGCGTGAGGCAGAGGGATGTCCCTATCCGTCGGGCGAATCACAGCAAATTACCCCTCAAGTGCCTTGTTTCTGGTCCCTCAGTATAGGCGCTTTCGGCAATAACCGCTACCTCAGTGAGACAAGTGAGAATGTCTCAGTTGACGCACTAACTGTAAGCCGGCAAGTATACAAATCATAAAAATCTTTTTATTGTAAACAACACATAATTGCAACATTGCTATTTCAAAACAAACGTTATAATTTTTATCCTTGCTTTAACGATACAAGTTTGCAGCAACCAGCTTCAGAATTTCATTATTTTCGCCGGTACTCAGTATTAGAAACGGAAAAAATTTGCGGTAGCGAATGTGTTAAAAGTACAACATTTTCCTGTATAGATTAAGAATTTTAAAAACAGTGAGTAAAGGTTTTTGTAAAGATAAAGTTGCATCCCTGTGGATTACTGATAATACGTTTTATAAATTCCCAAATCGTCTATTTTCCTTCAAAAATAAATAATCCTTCTCAATATGAAAATGTTTATAAAATAGAGGATTGCGTCGAAATGCAACGGACACCCCGTTGCGTGACCTTGGCGCCGTTCGGGCCGCACTCTCAAACTGTTTAGATTACGATACAGCTTAAGACTGTTTAGACTTAAGGAGTGTGTGTTTTGAGTGTGTGTGTGTGTGTGTGCTTTATTGCGGAGGGTGTGAGCTCGAAGCATTTTCTTTTACCGAGACAATCGAGAGAAAAGTAAAAGCGAGTGAGCTTCGATCTGTGAGGTTCGGTCAAAGAGAACATTAACGTATTGCATTGCGATTGATCCTGCGAGGTACGGACAATTGTTTGAGCACCTGTTTTTATATTATCACTTTACCTTTTTCTTGTTTTAATTATATGTCCTGTGTTATTTTTTCCCGTGAGTGGCAATTTACATTTTAATCTCACAATAATGACAAATACTTCGGTTAAACGATCAAAATAATTGTTATACTACGAAGTTGAAATTACGTTAACAGAAAGGTAATAATGATAGTGGTTACGTGATTGTGGTTCAGCATGAGGTAGCCAGCACGTAACACTCAATCCGATATGAAGACGTAAAAAGAGGAAGAGAAAAGCAAATCCATTAGGTAAGTGTGTTAGTAGCTTGGCAGTTTGCAAACAAGTCATTTGCAATAAGCGGTAACATCACTCATTGATCATGACAAATTAAAAGGTTTAGTTACCAATTATTTACTTTTTAAATCATGAATCATTTGCATTTTTTATCAAGCTATACTCTACTTAGCTTTCCGTTACACTTAATTTTCTAACCATTCGATTCTGATTAAGAATTTGTCATTAATTTTGTATCTTTATGTACACAACTTACAGTACGTATAATTCTTGCTATCATTGGAAAAGAATAAACAATCAAAGTACTATTATGATAGAGAATTTCACGAAATTAACAATACATGGTGGCACAACAGACACCAAGGAATTTTAAAGTGCCGTATCTCTTTCAGTTGTAGTGTAATGTACCGGCCCTCCGATTAGATAGTACGTAGGATAACTTTAACACGTAAGGACAAATATTTTGTATTTAGCGAACTTCCGTCATCACCTCTGACTCACCACCTCAAATCCAGATCTCCTATTTTTCCATCCCGACCTTTTAACTCCCTAGTACAGTCACCATTCCCTACTCATCCCCGAATCATCGCCCAAATCTAACAATAAGTTCCAACTTTCTATCCCTACCCTTTGACCCTAACCACCAACATCACTCCCACTCCTTTTCCCAAAAGCCTTTAAAAACCCTTACCCCGACGAAAATCAGTCACTTACACTTACTTATACTTACGCTCTTACACTGTTACTGTACACTTATACTCTGTCTCGTCACTACGTCTCTACTTGATTCCACGTCACAATAAACCAAATAGTTTTAAAGTCGGATTGTCGAGTTTGGTGCCTCCGAAAACCGCGAAACTACAATTTCGCATTAAAGTAGTAACGGCTTTCTTTTTTTCAAAATTCTCAACAGACAATTGGCGGATTAATTAAAATTAGTTAAAATCTCCATTGGCTAAGCATTCCTATCGTAAAAATACTTTGTATATTTCAGTTATTTGTAATGATATGAAATAATGTTACATACAAAACTTGCACAGTATAGAGGGGGACATATTGTGATACAAACATTTTCTGCATGGTTGGAGGCATAGAGGAGATTTCAAGGTCAGCTCTATTTTTTTAAATGGAATGCTATGTTTTTTATCTCTATGTGATAGCCAATGTTAAGCCGATTTCAACGAGCTATCATTGAGGGTCATGCGAGGTCAAATACCTATAAATGAACTTTATTATATTACTATCAATTCACGTTACAAGATTGGAGAAAGCGCTTCACCCTGTATATGAAATGTTTAACATCACAACTGTTATAAACATTTATAATCCTGTTGCCACTTTTCCCTCACTCTATACTTGCCTGACGATAATTTAGAAAAATAATTCGTAGCGCAAAAGATTAACAACTTTTTAATCTTCGCCTAGTCGCCGGGGTCTTTTATAACCGAAATTAAGATTTAATTCCAGTCAAATCGAGTTAAATTGTACATATACTGTGAATACATATTCTCAATTATTGTCAATAAAGTTATTATAAAGAAAAAGTGAAAAATCATGTTTTTTAATAGAAAATAGACTACGGATATGAAAAGACCCTAGGGATTTAGGTATGTGATTCTATTAGGGAGTGGATCAAGGTTAATACCATTATTTAAAAACAATGTAGAACGATTTATTGTTTCTTGTTACTTAAATGATTAATGTTACGTTAGTACGCATGTAGAATAACATACGTGCGTCAATACCATGTTCAAAATAATATATACTTTATGGGTATATTCGGAAGTTCACATTCTTAAATTTCAATAAATCTCATGTTGCTTGTCGACGATGAAAATATTGTGTAATGTTCTTAAACGATAGGAGACCGGCAGTATTGAGAAATATGAGATAAGTAGGCAGAAATAATTTGTGTGTACGACATTCTCATACCAGGGTGTATACCGCTCCAATGAAAATGCCATAAATCGAACGTAATCGGCAGAATTTACGGTCGATCGTGACGTAGCGAATGTACGTTTCAACAATTTTGTATCTTTTATTTTTGCCGATACATCGATCTGCTACCGAAAATTTACATCTTCCGTTTTACATGCACGCAATGTAATATTTCATTAATTCCAGTTCTCTTTCCTGAAGTAAATTCGAGAAATTCAATGCCTTACTGTATTAAACGTTTCACAATTGTGTAGTAAACAAAGATTTTAATGTCTTGTTAATAATAGATGAGTTCATATCATTTTTTCATCAAATATTTGCATATAACTTACAATTAGATTTGTCAGATGTAAGTATTATATAATATTTGTATTGTTACCAGTTTAATTTTTTTCGTAATTTATCTAAGCTAATGTGGATAATACAGGTTGTAATATATGAGCCGTTCAGTGCACAAATCGATTAACTCCATAAAACCTAAAGTGGAGAAACGTGATGAAATGGTATACACTCCTTTTCAAAATTCCCTTCAAAATATAAATACAAATAAGTATTGTAGAATATATAATCGCATTTAGCTTTCCTCTAACGAAGTACAAAATGAATAAGGTGGAATAGCCTTGGAATTAATTAGATTGACTTCTAAATTAAATTATCTATTATTCGATGGCCATACAAACTTCGTCATTTAATGGTGTTAATCGTTATTATTACGAAAATTTATTCTAAACATAAAAAGTTAGGATTCAATCAAGTGCTTTGAGACTTAAATTTAAAAAAATTCAAAACGTGGAGTTAATCGATTTGTGCACTGAACGGCTCATATAGTGATGAATTTGAGGGTACTTAATATGATAATTTTGTTTCAACTCGGACGCACTAAATTCTTAATTTTCTAAATTATTATATTAATGTAAATATTATGTACAATGTAGTGAACTGCTAACTCTTCATGCTTGTAATAATTTCTTCAAGATGTTGTCAGTTAATGCAAATTAATTTCATAATATTACTATTATACTTCCACGATTACCGAACAAAAAAGCATTTTTATCTTTTTCTCTAACGATGAAAACATTCAAACAAGTCTCATTAGCCCACCATGTACATTATGTACTCATTGCTTATTTTAAACGTTGGCGATCCTTAAAACGATTATTCTTCATTTCTTCAAGTAGAGTGTAAGTAACCGATGTCGTCGCACTTTCCATCGATGTTCCCTTATGGAACACCCACTGCGCGGCTTATTAATTTTGACGATAAGATTGAGAAGATGAGATAGCAGAGTGAAGCGCGCTTATTGTACCGAAAATTCATTACACCGGAGCAATTAATTTCGCCTACTTGTCCGCCTTCCGTGTAGCTCCATTAAATCTTCCAGTCGTCGCGGAAGATGGTATCGTTGGTCTCTTCGGTGGATTATATTACGTGCAAACTTCTCGCAACGGATGTACCGAAAATTTTCGCGATATCAACACATCGTAAAGGAGCCGAGTTATCAGATTTCAATTTAAGATGAGCCATCGTTGCACATGTGCATTTTTCTCTTTTGTGACGTTTAACCGGGCAGAAAATGAAATAGTTAGAGGTAGTGTGATCTCTTTGTGGATAATGACTGTTCGATAATTAATACTTTCGATGGAATGAGAAGTGATGAATTATATACTATAAAAAGATAAAGGGTATTTGATAAAACGGCTTTAAATTGTTTCCTCAGAAGCATGGAATGTTTTCGATAAATATCAGTGAAGTCGCTGTTATCAATGTTATCGCGGTAATACTAATGGAATGTCTTACATGAAGAAACCCAATTTTATCTTCCAATACAGTTTCATTCAGAATTGAATGGTAGGGATATTATGAAAAAGTCTTCTGTATTTTCTTAAAGAAAAAATGTAAGTACTTGCACGTAGTGAATTGTAATACTGTAAATCGAATATGTAATTCGTACAAGTACTGTGCTTTCATTTCTAAACTTGATATCAAGGGGGTAATTACTCCCGTTTTTATGGTAAAAATTTATATAGTATACAGAAGGTATAACTAAAACATACACAGACATTCCCATTAATTACTGTTATAATTTTTTGTATTAAAAATGCTAAAATATCGCTCTTTCTGACCAAGAAAAGTGGGAGTACCCCATTAACCCTTACAACACTACTGGGATCTTTTATATCCCAAACATTATCATATAATTTATATGCTCTTATTGTACAATTTATTTCCATATATTATTTTGTTTATATGACAATATTTACTGCTGAGAAAAAAAGGATTTCAGCAGTAACATACTACTGGGATCTATGCTATCCCAGCTGAAAATCTGAAAACTCCTGAAATGAAAAAAAATATATTTAATTCTCAGTCGTATTTTTATTCCATTTCCTGTCACAAAATATACACTGCTAAAAATTAGTCATTTTCTGAAGAAATAAAATTCAGTGTTGAAAGGGTTAAATAAAAAATTTTGGTTAAGCCAAATTTATTTGACCGTTTCCAATCTAAACAAAGATATTTCTAAAATTGCAATTACATTGTTTTTAGATTGTGTTAAATCAAGATGTATTATATAAAATTATCCAGTTTAAGAAGAGGGATTACATATCTGTATTTAAATATTGAAAAAATCGATTTTTGTTTGCATTCGTTAAAATTGACAAATGATCTTTCATTCAATCTTTAATATTGTCTACGCAATAATTTCTGCATGATCTTCGTGTGCAGTCACATATCATATCAAAGTAATTTCAAGAAAATGGAAATGAAATTTCAGCAATGTGCTTAAACATTTTCCAAAACTAGCAAACTTTCTTCGATAATCTCACGTCAAATTCTCACTAACAACCTCCTGAGTTCCTTGGATTCAGGAACACTCCAAATTTGGCATGTTCACCGGCTGCGCAAAACGCACAAAATAAAATCATCACTCTGCTCAGATCCTAAAGAAACCTCTCATATACACCATCTTCCAGACACGGAAGAGCGCCTCAACCCACTTAATCTTCATAGTATCAACGACTAGGACTCGCATTAACGCTTCCTTAATTAAGGAAAAAAATGCACTCACCTACTTACTAATGAACACATACCATGGGTTAATTCCACGTACATAACTAAACTCAGTGTTATAAATTTACCGTTTAAGGTAGGAATGACACTGACAAAGGAGATCTGGAATATGCGTTCCGTTTTTACGCCCAAGAATTTCGATAACGAATTGCTACTCTAATTTTGCTCTTCTCCTTTCCGAGAGAGGCGACGGAAACCGGCGGATGACGAAGAAGGATGCGTTTGACCCACGAGTCACGAAAGGAACCGACAACATTTTTTTTTTTTGAGAGAACCAAGAAACGTGGTTAAGTACGAAAACTTCAACCTCGGATTTATACCTCTGTTAGATGAAATGTGCGCGATAAGTAGAAGAAGACTATCTCCTCGGAATCAAGCGCAGAACTTTTAATTCGTTAACTGACGAAAATGTTCACGTGGAATTTTATCTTGCGCGGGAATTGGCAAAATTAATTCTTGTTCCTGTTCGGGCTGTTGTACTTTTTTAACAATAAATTATTCTTTAAAAAGTTCGCCGAGGCTTTTGGTATGGGATTTAACGTGAAAAGCTTGGAGTTCGTAAACATGTAAAAGAGAATGATTGTTTCGCTACAAATATCTGATCTGGATATCAATTTTTGAAGAATCGCGAACGGTTGAAGAGCAATTGCGTCTTTGTATTGTTATTGCTTCATTCGTATGACATATTGCACAAATATTTATATTTTTCTGTTATTCTCCCTACCAAAACAGATATTAGATCAATAGGAATTTATGTTTATTGCTATTTACAATAAGTCTCTTCATGTTTTAAGAATATTAAATGGAAATGAAAATTCGGAAACCGTCACCTAATTAAAATTTTATATTTTTAATTTAATATTTTATAAGAGTATCGTATAATAAATTTTACGTAAAATGGTAAATTTATCACATTTGTACAATTTTATTCGCTAATAGTAAAAAAGCTTTAATAAACATAGGCCGAAAGGTCAACTGTTTCTGAGATATAAACATTTTTGCTTGTTATTATCGTAATTGACTTACTACTGAATTTTCGATCTTTACAGAAGATTTTCCACATGTCGACCTTCCATTTCTACACACGCTTGGTATCTTCTTTATACAGAGTCGCGAACTCTCTCGAAAATTCCACATTTCTGTCGAATTCTTTGACAAGCATGGTGAATTCGGTTACGTAATTCTTCTAAACCATTTATCGGCGAAGAATACACTAGGCTTTTTAAATATCCCCATAAAAAGAAGTTTTGGGTCAATTCTCCGTATTGGGTGTCGATACAGATCTATGTAGGTCTGCCACAGTTTCGATGGCAAGGTGTAAGTGCGCCTGTTTCACAAAAATGTCGGTGAAGTTTTTGAAACAGCATGTGAGAGGGAACCCTTCGATTGGCAAATTTTTCCACGTAAAAACGTCGTGCAGCTAAAGCACTTCCATTAGCACGGCCATACATAGAATGTATATCTGCCGTTTCTTCATTCGAATAATACGCTGACATTTTCACGATACTTCGTAACGGTGCAATATCTACAATCGCCGATCCACAACTGACTTATTCTCAATGAAATCTACTGTCGGCACTCGAATAAGAACATTCAGAACGCGGTTTATAAACACTAAAGTAAATATCGCATGCGATGGAAATAAGTAAGTCAATCATGATAGTAGCAAAGAAAAATGTTTGTATCTCAGAAACGGTTGACTTTTTGATCTATGTTTACTAAAGCTTTTTTACTCGGTGCAGTGTATCGTATATACCTTATAAATATTGAATGGTTTTTTTTGAACACCCTGTATATATAAGAAGCTTCTTCGAGTAGCAGGAATTTCGTATCATAATTACTACTTTAATAACATTAATGGTAGCACTGCAAAGAGCACTTAAAAATTTGCTAAAGGATTATTAAAGAGTACTTGAAATAACGAATGAGCATCCGTGCACTAAAATTGATAAGCAACCTTCGTATACGTTTCGTACTTAATGTTCCTTATCTCACATCAGCCCGAATTTTTAGTGGAAGGTTGTACAACCATAAACGTAAAATCAGGGAAGACTAATGTATACAATAAAAGTAAACGCTTTTCTATGTCTCACCCTTAGTAAATTGTGCAAAAAAATATTCATACTTCCTCATCCAATAAGTAATAAAAAAATTAATCCTCGGTTTATTTGACCTGATTATCAGTATTTTTAACAAACGATGACCTATTTTAAATCAGTGATTAACATTTGAACCATTTATTGTGAAATTGTGATAAGTTACTTTCTTTTTAAATCGAAATATTTAGGGTTTGCGTCTTAACTTGTTTAAAAATATTCATGCTAATTTTCGAGAAGATTTACTTGCACTATTAACCTTGGGTACATATATTCTTCTCAGTATACATAATTTCGTGTATTTATTGAAAAATCACCATTTTTCATCGCGGTAAAGTGACTTATGGTACTTTCGACATAAACGGCGCATTTATTAATAATATTTTGGTATACAATAATAATGTAAACTGCGAATAAATGTTGCTGCAAACGATTTACTTGACAATATTGAGATACTATTAAAATTAGTTATTTCGCTGGGGTGGCGTCAGCCTGAGCTAAAAATAATTAAGTGCTTCACGTCATTCCGATATTCATTTATATCTTTCGCTTATTTTTCATTATAAATATTGAGTAGTTCTTAAAAATTCAAACTAAGATATTAAAATATAAGTATCATTTATCAAAAATATCATCCCTATTAGTATTAACCCTAAATTACAGTCTTCAAAAAATCTATATTAATTCAGAAGAATATGAAAATAACGAATAATTTCCATGCAAAAATAAAACATTGCACAAACGAAAAATAACGAGCTTAATTCATCAACGAAATTGCAATACGTGACAATCCAATTTCCCAGCCGCATACCAACAGTGTACTATTCCCGTACCTCTCGTCCCAATGTAAAGGTAAAACGAGCGAGACAAAAATAGCATGGAAATCATGAAAATCATTTGCGAACGTTACGTACGGAAGTATCAACGCGACAACGCGTTTCCTGGAATAAAGAAGCAAACTGCAAGAAATTGTCGACAATTCTGGCGGTAACAAAGCGTTAGCAGGAGGATACGGCACGAGTTGGTAGTTCGTCAAGAAGAAATAGACGATACCACCGGCAGAAATGGTACTTAAAGAAGACCTACAGTTAGGTAACATGTGGTAAAGCGACCATCTGTCTAGGAAGCGAGTGCACCAAGACGAGGACCCGGAGCTACGAGAAGGAACAGCGACGATGTTCTTCGTTCCTTTTCCTTCTTTCCTTTTCAACGAATCTTCTTACCGATGGAACCCCCGGTGTGTAAGAAGACAGACAATTATGCGTGACTAGCTCGAGTTTAGTCGTGTATATGCCTAACTCCTCTCTGATATGAAGCATTTCATGGCAGAGGATGACTGCTCTTAGCCACCGGTGTTACTTTGTTGCACACGACTTTCCGAGTACCAGTAATCTTCGAAATTATGATTGATTCAACTACGAGCACGAGCGAATAATGATATTGAATTGCTGAAATGATAAATTCGTTTTACATTCGATGAAAGTACGAAAGATAGGGGCCGCTGCTGCTTAGTTACTCATTATGATTTTCATTTTAAAGCAGACTCTGCTTCGAACGGTTGTTGTATTAGTCGGTGTGTAAAGTATACGGTTCGTTATGGTGGATAAATATTATGTAACAGTCTGATGGTAGTATATGAGATTTGATGTAAATTATTATCACTTTAGTTAATGGGGCGGTAATCCCGTACGCCATTATGGTTCTGTAAATGGGATTATGTAATTGTCTTCTCCTCTACCTTTTCCCCCCCATTTCGGAGCACTTTATTGAGAAATATTTTCTGCAACTTTTAAACAAAGGTCTTGACGTTTTTGATTACGTAGAATATGAAAATGATATACAATGCAATAGTATTTATTGCAAATTGTAAGCTATTTAATTGAAGGAATATTAATCATGTCAAAATTCCTCGTTAATATATATTTAATAAGAAAGATGAATATTTAATGTACTTCAAATTTCATACATACAAATAATTTATATCCTGCTTATTGTTAGGAAATATTTTCTTAGCTACCTCTTAACGAAGAGTTTACATGTTCTTCCAAATAAAAATGTTAAGATCAGCTTAATGTTAATCCTATTATCGAATTATTAAAATAATACACAGCAGACGAGGAAACTAATTATCAATTTCAATATTCAGTTAAAAATTAAAAATTAGAAATTTTATTTAACATTCTACAATTTATTTTATGTTTAGATGAAGAACTTTCCTCTTTTTTCACCGTTTTGACAAACGGAAATAACAAGACAAGAAAAATAGTGCCGAACAATATGACCATCGAGCATGAAATGCGCATTATACTAACTCACGATAGATAATGATCGTCTCATTGGTTAGATGAGATCCGAGATTAAGCGTGAAAAGACGAAATGGTTAAACGTCGGGGCTGTATTTCTAAATCTCTCTGCATTTCAAGAAATTCCATTGAACGAACAGTTGGCTTTAGAAACATTTCACATTGGTATTTTGATCTTGTCTAAAAAATTGTTCCTCATTTTAACCAACTATTTTCTCCAAGTGTCGTCAGCCTCTACCTCGAAGTGAAGATACTATCAATATTTAACCTTCTTAAGGGATTGGTTCTAAAAAATTTAACAAATGAAAAGTTTTTAAAGTCTTTAAGGACAATGAACCCATGCATCCACTGCATACTACCAATGTGACCGATGAACTTATATATGACTTTAATTACATCTCTGGTCTACGTTCTCTTAAACACTAGAACTACCAAACCAGTCAAAATGACTGGTACACAATTTTTTCCAAAAATTCTCCAAGTTCATATGAAAGACATAGAATAAATATTTTACGTCCATCTCAAAAAACATAAACCACCGAATCGATCACCTTTTCCGCCTTTTGAATTCCTCTTTTTTCAAAGTTCTTATTTAATATATCGAGCAGCATAGATTTAACGCCGGTAGTTCTAGTGTTAATTATTAAATAATGGAAAATGTCCTATCCTAAATTTTATAAAATTTTCGTTCCAAAAAATAATTGAAACATTTTAAAATGTTGACAACATCGAGTTGTTTACTTCAATGAATTTGAGGACTTATGCATTTAAATTAAATTGAAAGAATTGCCTTCTATTCCATTAGGAATGTTTTTAAAAGTTAACAGAGGGATTATTTCTTACTACTATCAGAAATAAATGCGAAATAAATAAATACGAAACATTCTAAAAAAATCGCAATACCCTTTTAAAGAAATTGCTGTCTCCTTGGGCGCTCGCGTTGATCGAGCAGAGAAATTATTATTACGTTCTTTCTCTCCTATGGTGCACTTTACGTGAAAAGTGCATGCACTTAACGGTTTTTGCTTACACTTATAACGTCATGTAGCATCTCGGGGGATCAGTTATGAAGGAACATTATAGACGAAAGGTGGTGTAGAATAAATTGGAAGAGCCTCGTAATCGGTACCAAACACGGTACCGATACCTATCAGGGCTTTGCTCCTAGCTAGTCTTTAATCCAATGCTCGTGCTGGCCTCTGGCGTATTTGCATAATAGCGAAGAAGAAACCTTTGTAGAAAATTCACAGCTGTTACAAATAAGAATTGCAACGTTGTGTCTTCAAATTTCATTTTTGTCGTGGTAGCTTCAATACTCAGATTTAATCATTTGTGTTTGATAAGGTTAACAACAGTATATTATTTTCGTATTGAAGAACGGTATAAAAATTAAATGGAGTTCGAAGCTGTATTATTATTTCATGTTAGATGATATTTGTCTGAATTATGACAATGTCAAAATAACTAAGTTAGTTACTTTTTATTTCAAGGTATTTTAACTTTTGTTTTCGGGCGTCCCAGCGCGTTAAATTCCGTGTAATGAGACAACTATCGACTACGCCAGGCTGTTCAATTGTTAAACATTTCTACATAGTAATTTGAGCATATTATAATGTACATTTTGGCTCAGAATTTCGATGGAAATAATATCAGTTAATTTTTAAGGACCGACATACTTATTGTTATTATTACGGCTAATTATATTGCCAGCTTATAAGTGAAAGTAATAACTTTGAGAATCTTTGAAGATTTTCTCTTCAAAGCGATAATAATATCTGATACAGAGTAATATTTGATAGTAAAAATCACAATTACTGATATCGATTCCCCAATGGATTCAGAGATTTATCATCTTTCATTATCAATTATCAATATCACATTTTCGATCAAATAAGATATTGAAATTAGTATCCCTTTGAAATCAATATAACAAATATCAGCTTGACCAAATGATAGAATTACTGGGATGATTGCAAATGCAAAATACATTATATTACATATAAACGAATTTAAATGTAGTTAGGTGAAGATTTCAGGATTTTCATTTCTATCTTATATTATTGAAGCATGAGGTAGCTTAGTGTAAATAGCAATAAACATAAATTCCATAAAAATTTCTATTATTTATGGCAAAACATTCGAAAGCACAGTGTTCATAAACATTACTGTATTCATTAGCTATCAACAATGCATACATATATTTACAGATAACCGTAAGTGTATTAATACGCTATGGTACTCATCCTCTATAAATAACGTACCAGAGGTAGAAAGTAATGTGAGTATTCTTTTATTAATTGAAAAACCTACATGATAGACGAAATTTAACTATACAATCCAAAAATGTCATCGTTGTTAGGTCGACTTGTAGAAGCACAGAGAATAATCCGATGATTCCTTCTTTATTAATAATCCTCGAAGCATCTATTAAATAGTTGGTTGATTGGCGGGCAGAAATAAGTTTCTTTGGAAGCTGTTAATCACAGAAAACGCGCGGAGATAAATCGAATAACGGTAAGAGGAAGAGAGACCTATACCTTGATTTTGCATTTTGCAACAGTTAATTCTGCCAGACGTTCAGTTAGACGCTTCCCAAGTAACTGATTTAAAAAAGAGAGAGAGTATGATAAACGATCTGATGTAACCGAAAGCAACCGAACCGCTTCTTTATTTGGAGATTTTAAATTCGATGATTTCTGTCAAACTGCAATGACTTTATGGAACTTCGATTCGAAATGCTTAGAAAAAGTTTAGAGAAGCCATTGATGTAATGACGTAACGGTAGAATTAATTTTGATTCGTTACTGTGCTATAGTTTTTTTTCCTCGGACGAAAATGTTCTTTTGTGATTTACCTCAATTTTTTCAATTTCTTAAAAGGCTTTCAATCATTAATTCACCTTAAAGTACACATTATTAATCTAAACTCACAGGTTCAATGATTACTAATTCCCCCTCAAAAAGAAATGTTTTAACTTCATTTACATATCGTCCTCGAACTTCACTTCCATGAGATATTTTCCTAATGCCTGTTGCACATAATAAATAGTGCTCCACATTAATTTCTCGTTAATATTTCTTCAATTCACTTTTTTCTGTTACCTTGATTCAAGAATTTACAAGATGTAATAATCACTTTAACATTTGAAATCTAATTAATACCATTAAAATACGTTTGATAAATCCTTATAAATTGAAGTCTATAATATTTCTGCATGTTTATAATAATCTCGAAATCACAGAGGCATCCAATTCACGCCGAGCACGTATTATCGTGCTGATTCAGAACGAATCGGTGAATCTCTAGCGTGGAAGTCAAGTTCTCCGTCCATAATTTGCAAAGTTATCTGCCCGAAGCTAGCTGGGATCACTGTAAGCGTGACGAAAGAACAGGTTGGTACCAACGTTTACGATTATGAGACTTCCAAAAACAGGATTTCTATTCTTAGTCTCAGACACGAGTCGGCAACGGTCTTGGCCCGTTGACGGGTCAATTACTTCTTATTATAATGTCGAGGTACGTTAGATTCGTGAAAACCTAACAATTACTTTTTGCCATCGGAATCGTTGTGTTCGATATGAGAATGGAATAGAGTCATTATAAAATAGATCCGTTATAATGTCTTAACTTGTGTTCCGATATCATAATGACTACACCTGATAATTATGGTTCATATTATGTCTTATGAATATTAATTTTCTTTAATAATGAATATCTGTATCATACGTCATCGGTTCGGTTAAAATATTCTTTCGGGCGTGAATAACATAAAGTGATATTAATCAATATATTAGATTACTTGTAAAATTAAAGATTTTTGTAATAGAAATTACTTTTTGCACGTTTTAATTGCGGAAAGATTTTCTAATTGATTAGTTGCCTTATTTCTTATTAAAATTGGTGTCATACTTTTTTTGTTTGTTTGGATAATATTGATTCACATATGAAAAATTTAAGGCGATATAATTATAATTATTCTTAGACGTAGAATATTTTAATCACTATTATCTAGTTATCTAAAACTTATATAAACGTTCACGTTGAAAATGGTCGAATTATGACTCACCCAAAGTTCTCCTGATTCTATACAGGAAGAATTTTAAATAAATTAAACGGTACAGTTATGATAAAATCGTATATAATCGTTAATGGAAGACTCAGAACAACAAGACGACGAAAAATCACTTTGCCTGTGAATTAATATATAGCTTTTGGGAATTAGTTGGAAGAGATACATTGGTACATTTTAGACCAGTGATGAACAAACTTTCTTAGGAGCGGGCGAAAAGAAAGAAGAAATTTTAATTCATATGGAAAATTTTGCATATACAGAAACAGGAACACACCTTTAAATGAATTTTTTAAAACACTGAAATTGAAGTACGCCGTTATTTTGAAATCTGCAACTTGCTGAATCGGACCCGCAGGCCGTAGTTTGCCCACCACTGTTTTAGATAACGTTCACTTGTGAATTTAATATAGAGATTTATTTGCTAGGTTTATCTTCTATATTGCAGTATAACTCAGCGTTAACACTTTGCTATTTCACCTGTCCATTTACACTGTAAGATTAACAATAACCTTTTATTACTATCATATTATTTTAACAACAATCCTTCTATTTCAGATACACGAAATTGAACACATAGGACGTAATATATTGTACACACTTAATTAATACTGTTTCTCTACTGTCTATTTCACGAACCTAATTCATCAATTCGTAAATGTCAATTTTTCATTACTTAAATTATCGTCAATATAAATATGTAGCCTGTGTTACTTACATCGTCGGAATTGGAGATTTCCTGCAATCTCATTCCCCCTTGCGTAGGTTTGGGAAAAATTGTCCTTAGAACTTGCATAATAATGGAGGCAAGGTCGTAGGTGTCATCGACCGCCCACTGACTGCATATTGTTCAAGAGAGTGAAGAACGAGTACGACCCCCTCATGATCTGCAAAAGTGCAAGCATATCAGAAATACAACATCGAATCTACATATTTGTTTTTATGCGAAAGACAAAGAAACTTAATAATATATTGCATGTTGTTCTATCTGCGTGAGGATAATGGCCGAGTACAATGGATCGAACGATGCTCGTGAAGTATGACATTTTAATAAAGGACTTGAAAGCGTGTTCCTTTTTACATTTTTTTATAGGTCTCCGCGAAATACATTAATTATGGAAATCGATAATGGAATTGCCTTATGTTGATGTATTATATAAGCTTTATAAATAATTGTGGATTAATATTTTATAAATCTCTGGCATTGGTTAACTAGAATTTTAAATAAATATTACAATACAATTTATAATTATAAATAAATACAGATTATAAATTCACGAAGTTTTATTAAAAAATTCTTTTGTGTCGTGGAGAAAATTAAAAAGAAAAACTATTATTATATTTTTTCATATTAAATATATTAACGTTGTTATAATTGATCAGTAATAAATGCAATACATTTGTTTTATAGAACGACTATAAAAGTTTACTATGTTATATGTATGTAATTTCTAATGTTATCTCTCCACATAAATGTAACAACACATTTTCTGCAAAAAGCAGTATTATTTAGGCTCGAAATTAACATTAAATAGTACTCATTCATGAAATATCTTCTCTACTCAAATTTTTGAGTAGTTTTTCTCTGAATTCTAATAAATACTGATATTATGAATACAAATATAATTCAAAAAATGTAATGATGAAGAGATACGAAAAATAAATGTGCCCCTTAAATGATCGTAATGAAGAAAGTAAAGAAAGCGCAGTGTCAAAAAGAAGTAAACTTATCCTTTACTCTGTTGACACGTACTCCGATAAAAGTTTTCAAAGACAATACATAAAATACACCAGCCTTCAATTGAAGCGATTGTCTCGAAAATATCAACGATAACATCAGTAGTTGAGAAACATCATGAAGATGCTCGTGCTGCCACTCAGAGAGCCATTGACTTTTTTCCACCAAAGAACTCTAGACAACCATTCATGAGTTGTAGCATGAAAATTAATTTTTTCAAAGTTTAACGTTTCCATGAATATTACCTAAATTTAGCTAAAAATTATTACGATACTCGTATTTTAATATATTAACAAATGAGCATTCGCATTATTATTTACTTATTGTGCAACAAACTTCAATACGAAGCCGAATATTTATACAATGACTTTCTCAATTGGAAAATGAATATTTTAAAATCATAAATCAATTCAAAAATATAGTATTTCCTTATAACGAAATTTCGCATTATTATTTACTTGTAAATATCACAAAGCAGATTACTAAATTTATACCGTTGTTCTACACTTTACAGTACTTTTCTATGAGTCAAAATTTTAAAAAAAATGTACCATTTTAGATTCTCTCGCACATGGGCTCATATAAGATCGAAGATTTTAAAATGATAACTCCCTAAGTTTTTGCAGGATATATTATAGTTGTTATTCCTACATTATTAATGCAAGAAGCCAATAAAAACAAAGAACAACAAAGAATGTTCTGCTTTAAAGTAAAAGACAAATCGTTCGCACTGATGACGGTGCTCAATTGTCGAAACCGCTCATCGATCAAGGCTTTTAATTAATCCTCACCGAAGTCGTTAGCTCATTTCCTAGCCAGCAGACGTAGAAGAGCTGAGAAATAGCAGCGCTCAGATAAATCCCAAACTTTATGACGTTTTTACTTTGCCCTCCGACCTGTTTCAAACGAAGCAAATCGATAACGATCTAGCAGCTCGAATCTACTCACGATGACTTACCGCGACAGCTTGAAAACTAGTCAGGCAGATTATCGAGGTGCTCGAGAACATTTGAACGAACATACTCCAACTGAAGATCTTATTGTGATCGTTTACCAGAAAGATCAGTCGCTGATGAAACTGTAGATATCTCCTGTACTGACTCGTAAAGTCATTTGCAATATTCTTCCGATTGGAATTATTCTGATTGTAATGTTTCTCGGAAGAAATCATATCAAGCTTCTGAATTACACGGGAAAAATACTTTCTTTATAAAAGAATATCTACTAACTAATTTAATGTTTCTTGAAATGTTAACAAAGGGTCTGAGTGAAAATTCATAATAAAATTGCAGTTAATATTTAGAATTACACTCCGGGACAAAAAGATAGCACATCGTATAACTTTTCGTATTTGATACTATAAACTGAACAAAATGAACAGTTTAATATGTTAACAAATTTGGGCATATCTGTACGTATAATGTATTGAATATCATCGACAACATTTACTTCGACAGAATTCTAGGAATGAAAACGTAAATATTGTGGTTCGCAGGCGGGACAAAATGATAGCACACTTAACAAAAGACGTGAAATATAAAACAATTAATCAATCTTATTCAGTGCTTAATATTTTGTAGAGCCACCTTTACATCTAATAACTTCAATCATTCTATTTGGTATAGATTTATACAGTTTTTTAATACTTTTCTGCCTGATGTTCTCCCACTCGTCCAAAATGCATTGTTTTAGATCATTAATATTTTCAAATTGTCTGCCATTTTGGTATACGGCTCTGGCAAGATGTCCCGAACAATTTTCGATGATGTTGAGATCGGGGGATCTGGATGGCCAATCCAAAACACGAATATTTTTTAAGAAAAAGTATTCTTTTACTGCTTTCGCCGTGTGGTTTGCGGCATTATCTTGTTGAAAAATGTATTTATTTCCGGCAATTTTTGCAGCATATGTGTGTAATTGTTCATTTATCATTTCAATATATTGTTTACTATTCATTCGTCCTTTTATAAATTTTATTTCTGTTTTACCTCGATATCCAATACCAGCCCAAATCATCACGCTGCCGCCTCCCATATGACGACGGCTTAAAAATAGCTGTTCTTTTCTTAAATCATGGTAGTAATAATTAAGGCCGTCCGGTCCATCCAAATTGAATTTCTTTTCGTCAGTAAATATGATCCTTCGTCATTTTGTCCCCAAATTTATATGCTTTTCGGCAAATTGTAAACGGAACGCTTTATGCTCCTTCTTTAGCCAAGGTTTCTTCTGTAATTTTCTTCTCACTAAGTGCTTGCATTGTTGTAAAACACGACGTACATTCTTTACGTTAGTGTTTATACCAACACTTTCTGCGATTTGTCTTGCAGTCATCTTCGAATTCGATGCTGCTCTCAATATTTGACATTTTTCGCGAGCAGTTAAACTCTGTGGACGGCCAGAACTCTTCTTTTTTCCGTAATTTTCAGGATTTTTTAATAAGTTCATAATAACTTTTCGGCTCCTATTTACAATTTTTTATATTTTCGTAATTGAATATTGTTCTTCCTTTAACTTCAGTATAGTTTGTATTTCACATTCATTTAATTTCTTTCCACGACCCATTGTTAATATTTTACTATGTTAATATAACAAATAAACAAAAAAAAAGTAGTACACACTTTATGATTTTCGTTTTACAATGAATACTTGCTATAGAGAAACTTTATGTACAACTGACAAGTGTAAATCTGCTGCGTGTGCTATCATTTTGTCCCGCCTGCGAACCACAATATTTACGTTTTCATTCCTAGAATTCTATCGAAGTAAATGTTGTCGATGATATTCAATACATTATATGTACAGGTATGCCCAAATTTGTTAACATATTAAACTGTTCATTTTGTTCAGTTTATAGTATCAAATCCGAAAAGTTATATGATGTGCTATCTTTTTGTCCCGGAGTGTACATTTGAATATATCGTACGGCTGAAATGATTAATGAGAAATTATTTTGTTCATTTTTGTGCGTTTAATTACTAACTTGAAGAATGTAATAAAGAAATTCGTCACATCACTGTTTTCTAAATGCCGTATGTAAAATAAGAACTAAATAAATATAAATGTAAAAAACAGATTGAGAGAAATTCACAATTTATGAAAACAGAATATAATCTTTAATTGAAGCGTTTGAAAATAATTTTTAAAATGATTTTAAATCATCAGTTCCTTACGTTTCGTACGGTACGCAGTCTTCCGGTACATTTTTCGAAATTCATATTTAGAATATCAAATTGCAAGGTGACCATACTGTACAAAAACGACATGATAGTGTCGGAAACTACGATCGCTGCCACACCACCGGAAACCGCGAAGGTTTCAATACTGAAGCCAATTTCACGCCAGGGTGAAATGTTCGTATCGAAAGGGTATTTCGCCCTGATTGGCAAACCATTTTGAGGCGGTGAAAAAAGTAATAGTGCAACTGTTAGAAGAAATCCCAGGAAGGAAAATCCGTAGAAGCTGACTTTGTTACGAAATAGGTATTTATCGATGATTTTTTTCGCATCTTCAGCTGCGGACAAACATGATTATATCACTGAAAGATTCCGGAGTGTATTAAGAGTTACGACAGTAGAATAAATCTGCTGGTTTGAAATGAGACGTCGATGTTTCGCGAAAAAGCGATGAAAGATCGCCGAAACTGAAAGGTGAAGATACAAAGGAGAGGGAAGAGAGAAAGATAGATAGATAGAGAGAGAGAGAGAGAGAGAGAGAGAGAAAAGCCTGCAGATTTACGATAATAATCTTGTTAGTGCAAAAATAAGGGGAGAGAGTGAAATATATTACTGTCAATAGTTATGGCCTTTGATATGTTAATTATCATCTAACGCGCTAGTCATCATAAATATTAATATCTAACGAAGCTTCTATGACTGCTGCTTTGGATAGACGTAAAATATCGATTTTGCTTTTCTCGGGTTTGAATAGATCTTATTTAATATCTCGCCCGTTTGCTATAAATAATGTTTAAGCGTACTTTTCCTTCAGTTGAAACGAGCATTTTAACTACCAAAGACTCTTTTCACCGTTTGACAAATGTTACAACTGTGGAAGTTTTCAAATTTCTTTCTGCGCCAAAGAATATTCTAAAAATCAAAATTTATCGATACGATTTAAAATTGGCACGATTTGGTAGACAATAATAAAAATTGTAACTTCATATGATTCTTCTTTTCACTCCATCTCTCAAAATAGAAAACTAGAAAAAAATAAATAACTTTACAAGAACACATTGATCAACAATATAGTAACTAATGTTACTATATTAATACCAAAGTTTGATTAATTGTAGATCGTTAAAGTGAGTAGTAGAATAAAAGAAAAAGGAACAGTGGAGAACTGCCAAGTTGTTTGGAATCTTGTTGAAAGGGTTTACAAATCTGTTGGTGCCAAACAAAGAAAATGATACGGAATTAACGGATAACTCGGAAGGTACTATGGAACCTTTCATCGTGTCACTTGCAACACACGGATCCTGTCAACTACTTCCTAGGCGAGTCTCTTTACGGTATGTAAAAAAATGTCGCGTTCTGTTCTGTTCGTTTCTTTAGGAGGTATTGCGACGTCTTCGCGTGGCAGAAGCACTATAACTCATGGTGCACAATCTGCCATCAAAAGCGCTAACGCAGAAGACATTTTTGCAAAAGTCAACGCGCTGACGTTAGAATTGAAGCAAGTTTATTGGATCTGTTAAAACGTCGCGGAAGAGATTAAAAGTCAAGTCCATCGCGTGTCAGGTGCATCGAAATGTTCCGGGTAGAAATTCTTGGTCGTTTTACTCACTGGAAAACTCACAAAGATCGTTGGCGCATTTCAACGTCTCTTCGATCAGTCGGCCTATTCGTTCGCGGCGAAACTGAAAGTTCATTGCTTTGAAAATCACCACGCACATACCGGCGAAGATGCAGCCGTCGTCAGTAGTAACTGACATGTTGTCGCAGTTTAAATAGATGTCCGCAAAAATAGTAATTGCAAATATATGCATCATTGTCAGTAGCGATTTTGTGTAAAGGTAATATCCACATTGTAGCAACACTGGACAGTTTTGGTCTAGTACCCAAAGGCCGGAGTATCTGTGTAAATGTACAATAAAAAGAAAACTTAATTGATTTCGATTTTGTAATCAAATATCTTTCTTCTATTTTATGTCAGTGATCAACGATTTGACTTTTCAATCTCTTTTTGTCCCGAACAATTACATAATAAATTGTAAAAAAATTACATAATCAAGTCAGTGTAGATCGCTGTAGGAATTAATACGCGATTAGAGTAGAAGACGTAATTAGTAGGGTCTAGGAAAATTCACCGCCGGCAATTCACCGCCAACAATTCGCCGCCGGCAGTTCACCCTCAGCAGTTTTCCGTTTGTTTTATTTTAGTCCAACAGCCTCACGGCGGTCCTCATTTAAAACTATGCCCAACCAACATTAATTTATCTTTTTGTTACATACACCTAATTTAAACCAAACCCTCCGGGGACAGGTACCCGCTGTGAAATGTGCATAACATGTGAAAATCATAATCCTGGCAACATATCCAAAAATCATTGGAATCAGTAAAGTGGGACCTTTCCTGTATAATTACCAAAATCTACTTTTAATTAATAAGTTACTCATTTATCGCAGGGAATTTATTAAGAATAATGAATTATAATGGTCTTAGAACAAATTAATTTTCGTGTTTTTTTCCATATCATTATTTAATCATCTTAAATAAGTAATAAATGTGTGGCGGTAGCGATCATTTGTAAGCTATAAATTGTTTATGCACTAAACTGACGCGGCGGTAAATTAATGGCGGTGAACTTCTGTAACGGTGAATTGCTGGCGGTGAACTGCTGGTGGTGAATTTCCTGGGTGCTGTAATTAGTAGTAGATTGCTCTGTAAATGTCTATCCAGCAAAATGTAACTAATAACTGCATTAAAAGAATGAACTTCAATATGTCTCCAACTTTTGCACTATATTATGTGGTTTAAACAGACTTCCATATTAAAACATTAGATTTCAAACGACATAGAAAAGACACTTTTATCATCGGCATCGTCTCCCGCACAGTTTCGTCCATAATACTTATCTATTTGTAGAAGATATTAAAACAAATCTCACTTGGTGTAAGTAATTAAAGTATTTCTGAACTTCTGGTACGGTTGAAGCCACTCATGGCCCGATATCGGAGTCATTCTTAACCTATCTGTCTGTGCTTCTGACGAGAACCGGGGAAGTTTTGCATGTTAATGCTAAGAGATATCCTAAGCCGTGCAGGTATACTTTGTCGCATAGCATAAATTTCAAAGGAACCGCCCCATGTTATCAGAGGTTATTTCCATTCAATCTCCTTAACTGTCTTTAAAGAAGATTGCAGATAAACGGATACGATTCCACGGCTGTTTTTCAGAATTACACACATTGGCGAAGGTACACGCGTTGGATTCTCTAGCCACTTCCGCGAATAATCTATGAAAGTGGAGGTAATTGCATATCGATAGACCTACGGGGACGTTTTACTTGGGGTTTAAGTGTGATATACGTGATGTAAAGAAGGACGAAGTAAAGCAATTGCTGGCTGTAAAAATTACAGCGAACCTTTTAAATTAATGCTTTGTGTAAGAATAGGGGTAGTACTGAAATTTTTTCTTACGGTAGATAGGCACAATTCTTTCTTGTATAAGACTCCGCGTCCGTAAGACATTAAGCCGGACATTCGCACATCTGTTTACGGTTAAAGGGACCTTCTCCAGCGAGGAAGAGGACGACGTTCAACCTTTTTTCGGGGAAAAAAGACGAAAGAAGGAAGGAAGGAAGGTACCGCATGTACAGTGGCTCACGAAAGTATTCGAACGAGCACACTTGCAAACTTTAATGAACGAAATAACGTATGTTAAACTAATTTCTACAAAACAATTTGGTATCTACAACCAGGGGGAAGACTCAAGATTTTACCAGTAAAACTTGGAAGTGATCCAACAATGTAGACAGTAGTTGCGATATATTTATTAGAAACACGTACAATGAGTGACCCACAAAAGTATTCGAACGCTGCAATATTGTTGATATTTTTTCATCTTTCCTAGCAATGAATGTAAATAGTGGCACTGAATCGAAACATTAATACATTTAGTTGATGCTAAGATCATCGTTTCAGTAACAGTAGCGCAAAATTGTGAATAATAATATTTGAAATGAATAGCAAAAAGTCAGAAACCCAAAAGTGTGAAAGAGAAATGATACTTCGGTTACATAAGGATGGAAAATCATACAGTGAGATTGCACAAATTTTAAACAGAAGCAAATCTACGATACATTATATCATAAAAAAGTCAAAAGTTGAGGGAACTATTGCGAACAGAGCTCGTTCAGGTCGACCAAAAAAATTGACAGAAAGGGAAGAGAGAGTTATTATTCGTGAAGTGAAAAGAAATCCTACTATATCCGCTCCTAAACTCATGAATATGGTAGCTGATATGTTTAATAAAGAAGTTCATCCCGAATTGTGTCGACGAATCCTTCAAAATAATGATTTTCATGGCAGAGTACCGCGAAAGAAGCCGTACATTAATAGGGAAAATCGAAAGAAAAGACTGACTTTTGCAAAAATATATATCAATACAGATAATTCTTTTTGGGATAAAGTAATCTTTTCGGATGAGTCGAAATTTAATATCTTTGGCTCAGATGGTCGAAATTATGTATGGAGAAAACCAAATACAGAATTGAAAATTAAAAATTTACAGCAAACTATAAAACATGTATATACAACGTCAAGCACCCGCCGAAGATAATTCTTATTGCGAACGTCAACCTTGACACTATCTTTGGACCTTTCTTAACCCCTTGTCGTACAATAACGAGTGACACCCATGATACGGTAAATTGGATAGGAAATTTTGAAGATTTGCAAAACCTCTCAAATTGAGAATATCAGTGAGACGTGTAAGATTCCACGCCAGCGAGGCGCCGAGCCGGGCATTCTGACGCCTGGGTTTCGTCAAGAAGAATTTCTCCAGCGAGGGAGAAAGTCAACCCTTGCCTCCACTTTCGGGGGAAGAAGGCCCAAGACGGACCCGAATGCCGAAGGAAGGAAAGCGTCGAATTTATAGTCGATGACTAGGACCCGCCGGGGTCACATCTTGGTCACACTTTTGCGATATCTCCCATATACTCTCTTAAAGAAAGTTGTTGTAAGCGCAACCTCACTAGCGTGCATTATATTGTATTTACTCCCGTGTCGGACTATTATATTGTATCATTAATATATCATAATATGATATATATTGTTAAAAGGAGCGAAAAGTATATATATATACAAAAATTTGAACTCTTACAGACGCGACACGATAAAATTATTTCTGTCATATTAATATTACGTTAAATTATATGACATATCAAGAACCACTTATTAATTTTTATTTTACCAATGTAATTATGAATTATTGTTGAGGCAGCCACAAAAAAAAATCGTACGGCAAACTGTTAAACTGAACATCGATCTTTGATATAAGGAGTTTCTACTCTCTTTACAATATTAGCATTAAACAAATAAGAATTTTATACTGCCTATATTTATTCTTTTTATAAAAATTCAGTCTTACACTTGACTGAAGAATCCCAAGTTACTTATCCTTCATAGAGCTACTTTTTACTTATTACTCATTATTTTGTTATTTAATATTGTATATATGTGCTATCGATACGATGATAAAATGTAAAACGTTAAATATATTAAAAAACACGAATGAGATCAGAAAGTTGTGGCTAGTGTTTCTGTTGACCATAGTATCTCATTAATAATTATCCGATATGTGTATGCTGTATAAATATCTATATAACAAAGAAACATGTTTGGTTATTTAAAATATGTATTCTTAAAAATGTTTTAAACATACATTAAAAATTAAACATAAAAATAAAAAAATAAATTCCGGTACCGGGAATCGAACCCGAGCCTCCTGGGTGAGAGCCAGGTATCCTAGCCACTAGACCATACCGGAGTTGTGCAGAATGTATTTGTTGTAAGACAATATGAACTATTTATTTGTAATTAAAAATAAAAATACAAAAATAACTTCCGGTACCGGGAATCGAACCCGAGCCTCCTGGGTGAGAGCCAGGTATCCTAGCCACTAGACCATACCGGAGTTGTGCATACTGCATTTGATGTAGGACAATATAAATTGTTTATTGAGATTAAAGATTCTAAAAAACTAATTTTTTTTGAAAGGGAAACTATTAATAAATATCTTGCAATAAGGAGTCCAATTAGTGGATATGTACATGTAATGTGATGTCAGATACGATAAAATATGAAAACAATAAGATCATTTAACAACCGGCTGTTACTGTCATATACAATTTACTTTGATGCCTAAAAACTATCCCTAGTATGTTCTGTTTGTCGCCATCAGTGTCTAGGAGTCAGATATCATGTTAGAAGTCATGAATCAGCACCTCAAACGCCACTTCGTCAATGGTTGCGAAATGCAAATTAACCTGCGAACGGCGAGACAATAATGCGAAATCATATACCTACAACAAGATGAAGATAATGAAATCAAATGTGATTTTTAATAAAATTAGAATATTTTCTAAAGTTAAACATTGTAAAATTTAAATAAGATTTTAAAAAAAAAATGTTTTACGACAACTACCGTATAACAACCTTATTTTTTAATTTTGTAATTCCCTGATGCGATGTGAATATCAAACACACAGCATGAAGTAATGCAACACCGTAAAATTAATAGAATATTTTTCAATAATGCAATAACAAAAATATCGGGACAAGTTGTGGTCTAATCGAATATTACTGTATTTTACATTATGATTTTTCAATGAAGAATGCCTGACGAAGCTATGCGAATCAGGCTCTTCTCGTTATCCCTCATCTTGACCTAAGAGTTCGGAGCCCATTAAAAATGACTAACATAAGTGTAAGAGGGAGAGGGTCGACCACCCTAAGTTTGGGAAGAACGTCCACTTGACGTTTGCTAAAAGACGGCGAAGCCAGAACAGAAAACCGAGTCTTACATAATAACATTACATTACAATAGTTGTATCAATGAAACCACACCAACTGAAACTAGAGGATTACATTTTTCTTACTTTAAATAATATTTTTAAATAATTGTTTACATTTAGTGTTATTACAACATCGCGATTTTAATATTTTAGTACTTTTCAAATATAAAAAAGAAATTCTCCCTGCCGGGATTTGAACTGATGACGTTTAGAGAATTGGTGAACAGGCACGTTAGGTGTATTATTGTTATGAATTATGTAATGATACGTAAAAAATAGTTAATAATTTTTTGTGACAAACACAAAAAGAATTTGTCAGAAGTGGGATTCGAACCCACGCCCTCAGAGAGGACCAGAAAGCCCGGAACTCAGTTTTGAACTGAGAAGGTTAGAACCTTGAGTCTGGCGCCTTAGACCGCTCGGCCATCCTGACAGTTGTTTCGGTGTTTCCAAAAAGACTGTATTAAATCACATACAATCGTTTTATATGATTATTGATTTATTTATAGTTCGGTTAATCTAAAGAAAATTCATTGTATATTTAACACCAAATAAAACAGACAATATTTAAAGAGAGAAAATATAATAAATTACGATAGTGTTACCGAAAATTAATTATATTATATAAAATTAATTGTATAATATTATATTTAAAAATAAAACGCAATTGCAGTAACGATGGATTAAAAAATCATTTTGTAGAATTAACGTAAAATAAAATCTTTCAAATCAAAAAAAATTTTAACAAAAAGAATGTTTCCGCCCGGGATCGAACCGGGGACCTTGTGCGTGTGAAGCACACGTGATAACCACTACACTACGGAAACCACTTGGTAATATGATCTGTTAAATTCAATATACTTCTACAAGAATATAACTAAAATTTATATTATATTTCCGAGAGCGTCTATTAGAAATCATAATTATAATTCAAATAAAGAAAAAGTAATTATACAGCTGAGCACATACCACACCGTTTTTAGGGATTTTTGGACATGTGTCAGGATTAGCTAGTGTTGTATGCCGTAACACGTTTCAACAAGTTTATTAAACGGAAAAGAATCTTAACTTTCGGATGTTCAGGAAAAAAAATCCCTGACAGTTAAAGTGACTTCGTTAGAATTGCAAGATAGGAAGTGATCTAATTTGGACCCTAGTACATCCGTTTAACCCTTTGGCTACTATTGACGCATAAAGATGGTTGACATAGGTTTGTTCGTTGACGCGATAACCGGATATAGGTGCTCAACTAACGCTACTCGGAATAAACTGAAAGCGCCTATAATATAGTATTATATTTAACACGTTGAGTGTCATGGGGGTCACCGGTGACCAGCGGTATAAAATTCAATGAAATTTCGTATGACTTTTAAATTATAATATTTACGAATTTTGTAATGCATTCAGTGTTTAAATATTGGCATTAAAAGGGTAAAGTCCTGTTGATTATCTATCTACTTGTGTGTTTGAGATATCTGCTTTGCAAAGATGTGCAATTTTCTGTTTGCAAAGGAGTGTCAATAGAAAAAGTTTCATTTTTGTAAAAATGATGAAACTAGCGAAATATCGGTGACATTCAACGTGTTAACTATATCTGGTATATATTCGTCAACTATATTGGTTTAATATTGTGGAATTCAGTGTTTTGATTATTTTAGTTTATCTTATCAGAAATACACGGTGACACAAAACTTCGCTGTTCTCGGTAGAGCTTGCAATTTAAAGCCTGCATATACATCGCACGGTACGTTTCAAATTCTGCCGTAGTTGAAGGCTAAGGACTTGAAAGTAATGTTTTTGAGACTAAGGTTCCAAGAGGCTGATGCATTTCTGTGACCTTTGTCGGGTCGAAAGTTCTTTAGGGATAGCGGTGACAAAAAATTGGAAGAAAACGGTATGGAAAATGAGTAATGTTTCCTGTTTGGAACCAGAACTCCCTTGGGTACATTTACAAAATATTACTTCAAATGAATGGATACCTAAGACTAGCCTAAATGTTTATTTAAAACCGAGCACTTAACAATATATCGGTACTACACACATTTCTTTACAAATTATCAACTTTTTTGAATGCAATGTATTTAAGGAAGTTGTGCATCTTATTAATAATCAAAATCCGCTTATAACAACATTCTCTGTCATACGTGCATCAATTTTCTCGAAACTCGTTGAACGTGACCCTTTCGTAAAATACTGTCGCAGCAAAAATAACAGGATTATTTTATTTTCAGAAGGTTCTCGTTATTTGTATACGCAACGTGTATGAGGATTATGCAGGAAACGAGTGAAGATATAATGAGCAACATCGTGATCGCGTGCAACAGTAAATTTTAACACTGTACACTTCTTTATTGCTGAGTACCATAGCCAATGATTTTACATCATTCTACGTTTTTTTCTCAAGTATTTAAGGACGAGTCTGTGTGATTCCCTTTATAAAGAGGTATATCTCGTAAAACAGTGTCGTTCCCTATTACTGTAATTTCCGTGATTTTTTTATAAACTCGTAATGAAATGAATTTAAATCTTGATTCTGACATAGATTCGAAATATTGTGTTATTAAATGAGCTTAAACTCATTTGTGAGTTTAAATTCATTTGTAAATACTTTTAATTAAATTGCTGGGGTATCTTAAAGATGGTGTTTATTTTGCATATGACACAGTGAAATTATTTAATCTTGTTTCTTACCAGTCTCATTATCGTTATATTAAAAATTTATTAAGCTGGCCGAACTTTGGAAAGAAAAGAATGTAAAGGAAGATAACAGATTTGAAATCCCGAAAGATATATATATATATATCACCATGAGCCCTTATATCCAATTTACACACTAACAGTAAGAGACGTTTTAACGATTCAACAAATACAAATTATTCCTTTTTCCTCCTTACTTTATTCATATATTTTTCTTATTATTTTCTCCCTTCCTATTTGTTATTCATTTGCTTAAATACGTTTCATCATTAAAATTGCTATCACATTTTAAAGTATTATTAATTACAAATATATTAACAAATATAGTTAATTAGATATAAACATTATATCAATTCATAGCCTACTTATAAATTTCTATTATATTATGGCAATATGCACTATTATCTGCGTAAAAAATATAAAAAATACAGAAACTAAGATGATTTAAAAACTGGAGACATGAAGACGATTTCAGAATAAACACTTCTTACTGATGAGATCTGATGAAATATTAAGTACCTTAATATACGTCGTAAGGAACTGGTTGTACTCATAAGTTTTATGAAGTAATAAATCGTAGTAATCTGTTTTTTGTAAGAACTATAAAGAGTCCCACTATTAAAACAACACTTGCACAATAAAAACGTATAAATACGTGTAATCTGAATTTTTTCTTCGGTGAATTAAAAAGTTACTGGCTACACATACTTTTCATGATAATAAAATAAGTACCAATTTTTATTTACGAACATTAAAAATCAAGAGAAACTTTCCTTTTCTTTGCAAGTAACTTAACAAACTTATTTATGTAGAATGGATGAACTTTTTCAATTATGAGAATCAACATTTGCATTAACCCCTTGTCTTATGATTTCTTTAGTGACTGTGTGTGCCATAATTGGCACACTTTATCTACAGCTAATCGATTTTAATGGGTTTTCAGAGATTAACACATAGAGACCAATATCCTAATATTCGGCTATTATATAATAAAGTAAATTATAATAAAATAAAATTACACCGCTTCGAAACAACCAAAATTATAATTACATAATAAGTATAACTTCCCACTTGAATTTTAAAGTAAGAAAAGTTTACAAGTGAATATACTACACACTTTTGCACGATATCGAAAAAAAAAACGAACGGTAGAAAAAATATTAAGTGTCAAATTGCTAAAATAAAGATACTACTCAATTCTTTAATTTAACAGATTTCAGAAATCCCAAATTTTCTTATTCCAGTTTCAGCGTCACGATTGTCGCTCGTTACTGCAGGACAAGGTGTTAAATCATTTACTTTATACAGAAAAAAAAACGTGAAAATGCTACTGTAAGCTCAAGGAACAGTGTTATAAAACAAATTGACCGCAACGAATTCTTTCCGAGTATTGTTACAGACCGTAAAGAAGAAATTTATTTTGCTATTTTCATATTATCGCGCATATATACTTTAAATCATCGCAAATCGATTTATCTCTTCAAATCTACAGATCAAGAGCTGTAAAGAATTTTTCACGGTACGATACCCATGAATTGGTAACTGCACCGTGGAAACGTACGTAATTCTCTGGTATGTTTCAACTTGACGATCAAATAGATGCGAAGCCGGGCAAAAGATCCGGAATCTCCATCGTTACTATGATCGGCACGCATGAAAACAGGCTGATCTACATTGCGAAAGGAATAGTTGAAACAGTGCAAATTCTAACTGTACACCGAGGTGTCGTTTCAAAATATACAAAATTATTGGAGGGCATATAGTTACAGTGTCTTTCATTGAAATAGCAAATATAATAAATGTACGTATTAAGCGAAAACGGCATGTTCAATTTGTCACAGAAATGTTTGTATGCAATTTTTTTATAATTTAATTCTACTATCATTACGATCTATTTTCCGTATATTGGTTTCTCTAAGGCAGTGGTTCTCAAACTTTTCAGGATTTCTTGCGTGTAGTCTATTTACAATTTTTTCGATTGCTTGCGGACCCTTTAAAATTAACTACAATTGACATGTAGGATAGTGTTATAAAAAAAAAATTTTTATGGGCAATTATTTATTCAGGAAATATCAAATCTGAGTCATCAAATGTACAATCATCAATGGGATTGGTGCATCTGCTTCCCCTAAACCAGCCCATGATTTCAAATAACAATAAGTGACCCTTTCGCGGCCTACTAGAAGCCCCTTTGTAGTCTTCTAAAGCAAGGGTCGGCAACCTATGGCTCTAGAGCCAAATGTTGCTCTGTGAGTATGTCATTGTGCCTCTTTGCCCAATATTTAAACAATGTTCATATACAATAACGAGATATTATCAAATTACGATCGTTAAGTGACGAAAGTTTCGAATCATGTCTACGATTAAAAGCTACGAATTATTTGCAATGTATTGATAAACTTTCAAAACAGATGCAACAACAGAGATCGCATTAATAAAATTACTAAATTTATTTTATTTTGCTGTATTAGTTACCACTAGAATATGTGTTAAATAAAAGATATGTTTTCCTATAGTTTTGTACTAAGGGTTTCATATTTTTGTAAAACAATTATTGTTGATTATATGGCCCAATCACGTAAACAACAATTATATTTATTATCCATTTCGCTCTTCCCTTAGCACCTTGCCGTACGATTTCTTTTGTGGCTGACTTCGCAATAATTCAGAATTAAATTGGTGAAATAAAAATTGATCAGTGATTCTTGATATATCATATAATTTAACGTAATATTAACATTATAGAAATAATTCTATCGTGTCACGTCTCACTGATATCTTCAATTTATTAGGTTTTGCAAAACTTGAAAATTTCCTATCCATTTTACCGCATCACGAGTGTCACTCGTTACTGTACGGCAAGGGGTTAATTAAGGTTGCTGATCCCTGCTCTAGTGGTCCCCGGAACCCAGTTTGAGAACCACTTCTGTTATTTATATTCAAAGCTTGTTAATTTTCTTGTAATTTATAAAAGTTCTATAAAATTTGCCCTGCCAGTGATATAAATAATAACTGTCTCTGACAATGAAAACTTGTAAGAGATGCTTATTTTACTAAAGAAATCCATTTTCGTTTATTTAAGAACTTGTCCCTCCAAGTGTTTTAAATAATAACTGTCTCTGAAAATGAGAGTTGTGGGAGATGCTTATTTTGCTAATCAACTTTATTTTTATCTTGTTAAAAAGTTATATTATCTGGTACATTGGGTGGAAAGGGAGTTTGTATGTGTGAAAGAAGAGACGATTATACGAGGAGGAATTTAGTATTTATTTTCAAATTGAAACGAAAAAATGAATACAGTCAATAAAAATTCACAACACATTTCCAAATATTATACGTATGACGTAACAATTATTATTTCGTGCACATATAACGTGATTCACACAATTTGAACATGTAAATGATATTTTACATTTTCAATAATCGATAACTACTTCCGATCTTTCATTTTGCGTCTAACGATCTGATACTTCTACTGAAAAATACTAAGGAACTGAGATAACATTATAACGTAACGTTAATTTATATACAAAATTGTAATAAATTATAAGAGATAAAAATTGATCGATGCGATCTCATTAAAATTAGTTAAGAAGGATTGTGTTTCCTCCTACACTATAAAGTGTGAAATATTTCTATTCGCGTTACTATTAAATTACTATTAAATAACGCTATTAAAATACATGAAAAGTGACAGCTGATAAATACCCACACTACTAAGTACTAAAGTACTATGTTAAATATTATTATATGACTCAGTGTACTTTTTCGATATACAGATAATCGCACAGTAGTACTTTTATGCAAACTTCGTGGAATAATTCCTTTGCAAATATATTCAAGAAATAGTTCCGAAGTTGTTGGATCTTTTAACTTACAATTACTCATATCTCAGATATAATTGCGTGATCACACTTTTCTGTTAGCTTTAAACGTATTGTTCACTATGCTTCAGCTAAATTAACAATAAACGGTTTTGAACAGCATGCAATTGGTATTTTGATTGAGATTCAAAAGCTTCTTCAGTTCGTAAATTATACTAAGTATATAAACTATAATTCTTGGAAGATTACATCATGTACGTCAAATATTGAGAATTAACCCAACATAAAACACATACTATGCACTGACTCTGTAAGTAACTGTGTGAATTTTGCGAGTTAATTGCTATTATTGCTAATTCTTTACTTATAAATGTGAAAACGAAGATTAACTATACGCAATACGTCTTTCGTAATGTTGCTAGTAAATATAGGAAAATCTATTTTCGGTAGAAAAAAAATTAATCTCATAAGATTTATGTAATAATATACATAATTTCTACATGCAACGTGTGCATTACCTCAATAATTACTACGGTACATAAATTAATCCTACGTAGTTTAATATTTTTATACAACACAAACCTTACATATAGAAATAGCTAATACAAATAAATGGAAAAATACGTTACAGACTGTACAAAATGGAAAATATAAGACAAATGCTAATAAGGATTTCAAACAAAAGAAAGTACTCTGCTTAAGTTTATTTCTTTCTTTTCTCGCAATCAGTAGTCTTTTGTATTATAAGCTTGTTCCGTTGTCTAGTTACTTTGGTTGTTGGTCGACTACTCGGCGTTATTTGTTTCAATCCCTGTTGTGGTATCCTAGCCGGACTAGCTGTACGCGGTGGAGTTGGACCTTTTAAGAGAGCTTCGACATCCGCTAATCTTTTTCTAAGAGTTCTATTTTCTCGTTTATATTTTGCAAGTTCCGAATCCTTATCTAATCTTTCGTGACCGGAGCTACCCGTTTCTTCTGCAAAGTGTCGAAACATAATGTGTAATTTTTCTTCGTGTTCTCTTTGCATCAATACGATTCTCCTTTCAGCTTCCAGTTTTGTTTGCTTCAGAGCATTAGTCAGAGTTTGTATTTGCCATTCTTGCGTTTCAATATGACTCTCTAGCTCTGCCGTTTGAACTTCTAAATTCTTTGAGCTTTCCTTTAAATCAATTACTTTCAGGAAATATTTATAGAACAAAGTTCTCATCTCACCGTCTGAAAGTTTTGCCAATCTTTCCATTAACATCCGCTCTCCTTTCTCACGCTGCGATTGATTCTCGTCAAAACCTTTTCGTCCACATATCATTTCATTTTTATGTTCAATCATCGCGTCGATGGCTTCAATAGTTTCTCCACATTCCAATAGTTTTCGTTCTTCCACTGTTGATAAAGTTTTTTCTTTTTGAAATTTTTCATCCAGATCGCACTTCTCGTCTACTAAACAATCTCTTGTGCGTCTCAGATTTCGAATTTCGTGACGTAAGGCTTCCTTTTCGTCTGTATCTGCTGTTCTTTCTAAATCCATCGATTTTTCTTTCAAAACATGGTCAAGGTGAGATATTCTTGCACTAACATCCAATAAATTCTTCTTTTTGTCAGAATAATCAGTTTTTGATTTACTGTTATTTCTTTCATCTTCGCTTTCCGACTGCATTTCCTTAAGTTTTGAAGCTGTTACATTGTATTTCTCTTCGAGGTCACGTATCTTCTTTTGATCTTCTGCAAGTTCTTCTTCTAACTGTTTTTTACGTTCTTCCTCTTTTTTTAATTGTTTCTTCAATTTTTCCATTTGCTTTTTAGACGTATTCAAAGAACTTTCTAGTTCTAAAACTTTTTTAGCTGAATCACCTGCAATTTGTTTAATCGTTTCTATGTCCATTAATCTTTTTTCATAGTGTATAGCCATGTTTTTGTACAATTCAATCTCTTTTTTATGAGCTGATTTTTCTTCAGAGTCTTTATACATAGATGCATTTTCTGCCTGAGCCAGCTGTGTTCTCGTATTATAATATTCTTCTTCTAATTTGCTCCACTTGCGTTGAAATCTTTGCTTTGCACTGGCACGCGCTTCCGAATTTTTTATCATGTCAGCAATGAAACGCTCCTTGATCTTTATTGTCGTCTGAAGCTCTTCAATTCGCTTATGGGCACCATCTAAGTCGGACTGAATTTTTTTAACTTGTGTTTGTTTTGCTTCATTATTTAATGTCAATGTTTTCAATTCTTTTATTGGTTCTGGGACTTCAGTTGTTTTGAGAGCATCAATTAACAGATCTGGTGAATTATCATTATGGATTACTGTCGTATTCTCATTGATATGTGTCTCAGATTCACGATTGTCAAAAATACCGATATCAGTGAATTCAGAATTTTGATTATTCAAAATATGATTCTGATTAGGTTTGAAACTATCATTGAAAGCTAATACTTCATTGCACATTTCAGAGCCAGGAAGCATTGAATTTCTTCTTGAATTTGGATTTCTTATTGGAACTGGTCTCACTATCGGGACATAATTATTATTAGCATTTATGGATCTCGTCATTGGTGAAATAATTTCAATGTTTGTTTCCCTGAATTCATCTTTCTTTGAATCGATTATGTTGTCCGTTTCCAGTTTCAGTTTATTCATAAATTCATCTAATTTTTCTAAGAAATCTGGATTTTCAGAACTCGCATCACTGTGATCTTCTTCATCATCTTCTTCTTCGTCATCGTCATTAGTTTCAGACAGTTCACTGTCAGAGCTTGATGCACAACGTAAATGGATCTTCTGTTCCCCTTGATGTGGCGACTCATCTGTTTTTTCGTCTGTTTCAGTTACTTCTTCTATTCGTTCCAATGATCTCCTTGCATTTTCTGCAAATCCTTGTAAACTAGCAGTATCGTCATTAGCAATACATTCTTCGTATTCTTGTTTCATACAAAGCCACTGTTCAATTTGATCTTGTTCAGTGTGAGGTAGAATATTACTAGTCATAAGTTTATTAAAAAGACCTTCAGCGTTAGAAACTAATTTTGACCACTGTGCTGCAGCAAATTCCAACCTAAACAGATCTGCGCTAGAACTACGTTCTCCCGATGTAGCAGAGGTCATTGTATCATGCATTTCATCTCCAGTTTGTTCACTTTCTTCCTCAGTGATATGATGTTGTTCATGATTGTTATGCGTATAAGAGGGCATGATAGCCATATACGGCGTATAACATTGATGATTATCTAATATTGGTTGATGGTGAATCCACGGTCCGTAATGCATCATTTTGGTAATTTTGCACGAGTTAAAGCAAAATCAATAAAGTTTTAGATTCATTTAAATAAACAGCCCTAAAACATAATGACAGAATATTTTGTTACTTGTCAATAACATGTTATCTTTCAATAGTAATAATATCATATACTTTGTTAAATGCAGATGTTAGTAACATTTTTTTTATTGCTACTGTTAAATTAATATTATAATCTATACATGTGTATATACGCACATTTGCACACAAATATATATGTATATATATACTACCAAATGAAATTTTGACAGTTACCTTCATTATTTCTAACCTATTAAGAACCCTTTCGATTTAAAAATTGTAACTGAAATTTCGTTTCGCATGTTACAGCTGCTATATGTTATCATATTTTCACTGATACATAATATTTATAGCAGAATATTTAAATATATTTCTCAGAATCTTTTATAAAGTCGTATTCGCTAAGAAAAGAAAGAGGTATCTGGTAGAAATTGCTACCAACTTATAAGACTTATAAGTACAGTGCTACATAATATTTATGAATAAATTCATTCTAATAATTATTTTTTAGCGTACCAAATGATGCATTACGTATAATTGATGAAATTAAAGTCGAATTAAAAGGTGGTTTTGTAAATAAAAATTTTACGAAATGAATAACAATACATTCAACCGAAAGATACTAAAGTAATTGAAACAATAGTATCGAATGAAATGTTTATATCCTATTAAATTCATAATGACATGATAAAAAACAGAAATGCAAGAAAGAAGGATGAAAATCTATTCCGGAATATGATAATTCTTTAAACAAATGAATCAGTATTTAAGTTTCATATTATCATGTATTCAGAAGCAGTCAGTAACTTTTTAATTCTTCGAATAAACGCCATTACTAGTAACCTTACTTTTCAAATTACTGGTTTATATTTTCATAAACATATGTTAAAATATATTACACAATCTTTTCATTTATCTTTTCACGTGAGAAAGCAAGTATTAATTATTATTTTTCATTTTGAAATGGTATTATACATTCGGAAGCTCTTTAACATACATAACTAGAATCTAGAAAATATGTCAAGAAACTTTATTTTACTTTTCAGTAGATTCCTTTTTATTAAAGTTAATTGTTGCAAAAAGTAAAATGTTTTTCGCTTACCCGTGCCGTTCTACAGTAAATGCAGGGAACTAGAGAACTTTACACTGATTACACTTATTTAAATAGGAAATAAACTGACGCACAACCCGCGCAACCGAAAGTATATGTCTCGGCACAGCTTGTGCTCACGAGTACGTACATCTTTATCTGCTTGTATTTCGCGCCCATTTCCCAAGTTTCATTTCTCGAACAACAGAAGTGCGCTGATTGGTGTTTAGTGTCGATTGTAACAAGTCTTGTCAGTTGGTTGAGTCCAGTTCAGTCGTAATAACGCGAGTCTTTGCTAAGTATTGTCTCTCTCTTTTTCGTCTCCAAATATGTGCGGAAAAGTTTAATGTGACATTTGAAGATAACAGAGTGTAAATTAATCCATGTGCAGTATCAGTTTTGTGACATACATAACCAATTTTCTTACGAGAGTCAAATTATAACCTCTCTTCAACTGAAGACATCCATCGAAGTCCAATCGTTGGAGTTTGTACCAAAGTAAGTACATCGATTCATTGATAAATTCTGTTGATACTTTTTCAGTCTACTTTATTGGAGACTATTTGTACTTGGACATAGGGGTTTAGAGTAGAATCATACGATGCATTTAAGTTTATGTCAAATTATCTTTTAATTAATTATTCGGAAACACGTTGTATCGTTTCATCAAATTGCTATTCCATGCACGCATACGCTGTTTCGCAATGAACACGAAAAATGAATATAAAAGAATTTAAGTTGTTATTCTCTTACAATATCATGCACTATATGGATACAGTGGAATGTCGGAAAAATGGAAAGATATTTGTAGATTGCAATTTCGATCTATATATTCTAATTTTATTTGGCATCAGAAAAGGCAGGAACTTTGTTAATAATTTTATTAGCAATTCGTATGTAACGATGGTTTTCATGAATAAAATTTCATAATTAAACCAAAACTGCCGCTTGCATTGTCATAATTAGTTTATAACAGTTGTACATTATAAAAGTTGTACGTTATATTGAAATTACCCACTTTTTTGTATTTCAATTTAATATCGCATCTTTTAAATTTAGTCGACCATATATACACCTCGAAAAAGACTAAAAATTGATTGTGCTTTTTCGAAATTTTGAAAATTGGAAAAGTACTTTAAAATAATCCTTCGATTACTTTGGACGCTCGCATCATAGCTTATTTGTGAATGTATACGCAATTAGAGTTGAAATATAATCATTGAAACATGTTCGCGTAAATAGTAGTTTATAGTTTTTGCACCTTAACCTTCTGGATTTTTTATAAAAAGACGGCGTTTGATCGTAAAATAAATAATTCTTTATCAACATTCACAATGTCTCCGTCTGCAAAGCGTTAAATGGTATTAGCGTAATATACAGTATACAGAAACGAGTATCTCAGAAAAACACTGAATCATTTTTCTGCTTGTGTATTATCGTCTCTGTACTATACTAATTTTATCAGGAGTAATTATTTTTTTTTAATTTCATTTTTAAATATACTACTTCACGCGTCACATTAATTAATGTACTACGCGATAACATTCCGTGCCTTACGTTAACGTTAAGATATTGTCATACTAATTTAAAAAAGACCGATAATTTTTTATAATTTCATTCAAATTTAATTGCGCCGGATTAAGTATACGATCTTCCATTTATTTATATACGTTTAAGTAAATATTTTAGTGGAGTTTAGGTAAAGTGATATTTGCATATATTAGGTGTAGCAGAAAGTTCTTTCCGATGAGTTTCATTCAGCTGCTACCTTTATTTGATCCGAAAGAATATCCTGCTCTTTTAGTAATTTGAATACAGACGTTAAGAATTATAAAATACTGCGTGATTCAGAAAACTTCACAATATGACCTCCTTAATTAGCTAAATCGTAAACGGCGGCAACAACAAAGGAGCATATTCGGCATGTGTACTACTCCCGCATGTAGCCCAAGGGTCGAAGGAAGTCATTTTTTCATTATGATGAAAAATTTTTCCACATGTGGCTTACCCGTCAAATATAGCTCCGTCTGATGTTCACATATCCCGCTCTCTGCAATATTATTTGGCCGACCAAAATTGCGAGAAATCGATGATGTCAGAAGATCTCTGGATGAATTCATTTCACCAAAATCTCTCTATTTCTATCGTGATGGGATTCGTATGCTGGCAGAAAATTGGCTAGAGATTATAAATCACAATGGCGATTATTTCAATTATTAAGCATTTGTAAGATATTTTAAAGAAAATTTTGACATATCCGAAAAATCGGAAAGAATTTTTTATTACACCTAATAGATACATGGAAGGCAGCGTATAGCGTTGCTATACATATGTCAGAGGTAGTTAACCTGCGGCTTTTTGGGTCGTCAAGTGCAGGCTTCTTCTTATCGAGATATAAACTTGATTTACAATGTATGATATAAAATCAATGGACGCTAAGCAGCTAGAATGAAAGTAGTCATCCTTATTGCAAAGGACAAATAAAAAAGTATCTTGCAAATGAAAGGTTCTCCATCTCTGGTACACATTATTTGTTGTACTTTCAAAGCAAAATTTCAATTTCAATAACATCAGAATGCCCTTTTACCTGAAATTGATTTTTACTCATTAATTAAATCTATGTAATAAACATCGCAATGGTATCTGAATTCAAAATCAACTGAAATTACTGTTCGAGTATTATATTCGCCAGCCCTTTCGTTCGATTACTGTAATAACTTTCTAAAGTTGAAATTTCTATGGTCGTCAATGTGGTTATTCATAGATGGTATTATACTTTTACTGAATTGAATGTACACTCAGTTCTGTTTTTACACGAACTTGATTTAACACGAATTAGAAAAAAAAAGTAATTCTCTTTTTACACGGCTTATTTTGATTTACCAGATCGACCCAAATTCTAAGAACAAAATTTTGCTTTACTGTGGCCTAGGCAAAACACAAATACAGCGATTAACTACTGAATTCGTTCTTAAATCCACTGAAACATCGGGACCACAGGAGACTAGTCTTAATTTTGTTGAAGAGATTACAGAAAGAATTTCACCAATGGAGCACGAAGACGATAACCAAGGCATTTCTAATGATAGCAGTAATATTGCAGTCTTACGCAAACGTATGCGTTTATTGTCAGAAAGTGATAACGAATAAAATCTTTTTATGTGTAACCCATATTATTTTTCCTAATTTTTGTGTTCATGAATTAGTGTCATGTTTTTGTCCTTTTCAAATGGTAATTTACTTTGTATGATACATGTGGAATCTTTATGAAACAATATTTTTAAGATCCTGACATGAAAACTCATGGTTTATTGTATTATTTTTGCTGATTTCTTATGACTGGAACCAATCTTCTATTTTTCCATAGATGCAGTATATTTTTTTACACGAATTTTTTTACACGTATTCTTCCGGAACGCATCTATCGTGTAAAAACAAAATCAATTGTATATGAAATTTCTCGTTTTTCTTTTTTATCAAGTTTTGACAAATTATTCCTATGCAATGTACGATTTTAATCTCGCGAGTAACGGTTCATGTGGCGTAGGTCGTTTTATCGCTTTCGCAGGATCTACATGAATTAATGATGAATATTCTATAAGCAGTAATACATCGATACTGACCTATAAACATAGATGTATGTTCTTAACGTTTTTTTTTTACATTTTTTATTAATTCGAGGAAATATTGATGACTGGAGGAAATATTCGAAGAAAAATAAACATCGTACAATTCTTTTTGTTGAAGCAGATAAAACAATTCTCGTTTCCTTGTAAATTCTTCGATAAAACATTGCGCAGTCGGAGAAAATATTTGGATAAGAGACCGAAGCTGCCGCGATTTTTCAATAAATCTCAATATTTCAACGTGACTTTTATTGTCCTTGTTTTGTTACTCATTTTTCAGTGATAATGAAAATCTTTAATAATGAAGTAAACGATTCCGATGTCCGGCTGAATTCAAGCTAAATGATTTAAGAGAGTCAATTAACGACGTATACTTAATTACTTGAATACACACTTTTAGCCTTCAGCTACTACTTAAAAAAAATCATAGTAAAGTGCCTGGTGTCGTTTCTGGTCCGTAGTATATTTTCTATTGAAAAATAACAAGATTTTTTTACTTTTTTTTTATAATAACTTTATTGAGAATGGCGTGTATTCACTGTGTACAATTTGCCGCGATTTGGGTCAAAAGGGACCCCAGGGATAGAAAAAGGTCAATTTCCAGTTGTAGTTTTAAAGATGCCAAAAAGTTCAGTGTTTAACTATTTTTATAAAGTGAAATAAAATCGGCAACATTTTTATCACACACGAATGGCTGCAAATAAATCGAGATTGAATTAATTGTTTTTAATTAACAATCCAATCAACTGGTGTTAAAGAGATATATTTAATTTTCGCGGAAGAGTTATAAATTGCCTATTATTGAATACGCGATTTAATATATTATTTCGGAGTCTGCAGTCCTTTTGAGCGTGAGCAAATGTAATTGATATAAACGCAGAGGCGCTAAAAATTGCTTCTTTCTTTCATCAGTTTTTTATACGAAGTTTTTCCTTTTATCTAGATATATAATTTAGCTGTATACTTTTCTCAATACGGAGAAACCTATAATGAAAACGAATCAGCACGAAAAGGCGGTGTGAATAATTTAAAATAATAAAGTGCTTGCTTTGCCGCAAACCAGTTCCTATTTGTTATAGTTTATTTTTCAAAATTTATATGTGCTATACTTATCTCCAGACGTTACTGAAATTTTTTCTCTGCAAGTTTTTAATGTACAGGACAATTGCTATTTAGTGAAATATTAGTAAAAAAAAACTTAATTAGCAAATTTTAATTTTCCGTTTATAAATTAGAAACTGTCCTTTTGAAACAACAATAATAACATCTGGGTTAAAGTCAAGTCAGAATCAATCACTGAAGGTATTGACCATTCGAAGCAACATTGCTAAGAAGTTAAAATTTGTAAAATACTTTCCTCCCAGTGTAATAAAATAACCGGAGAATTCTTATTACTTTTACACGAAAGCTACTGCCAAATAGAAGTCGTACCTCTTCCTTGCACTATTTCTGATCACTTTAACAATATGTGCATCCCTTGCCAAAAGGATTCCACCAGATTGTAGTGCTAAAAAACACTATCTTGACGTACAGCTCAATAAAATATTAAACATCGTTAACCTGTTAACCGGGTAGGACGTAATATTTCGTCATACCAGGAAGACAACTCTAATGCGTATGACGATGTTTTTCGTCGTGGCAATTTTTAAATATGGTATGTTGAACGCATTACGTTTTACGTTATTCTTTTCCATTAAATTCTAGCGTGGTACTTTAGGTGTGATAATATTATTTCTCACTGCGAAGAAAAAAGTCTCCAGTTTGAAACGAGTCGAACAAAAGTTAATTCCCCGGTTAACAGGTTAAGAACCGTATAAACTATGTTTTAAATGTAACGAGTAATTTTGATATTCGCTTATTAAAAACGTAATAAAACAGCTATCGAAACTTGAAAGTCACGAAATAAAGAGAATGGAAGTAAGAGGAACAGTTACGATCGCATTTCCCTGAAATATTTAGTAGGTCAATGTCGTAGTTATTGAGATCTACGGCCACTCGAATATCTCCCGAGTTACGTTTGAATAATGCAATCTAGCTCTAAAACGATGATGCACCGGTGGTATATTAGCAGATAAAGAACACGGGTATGCACTCTGGGTTCTAAACTTCCTAAGCACGGCTCTGTAAAACAAGTACACATCGTTGCCTCTGTTACTTAACATCCGTTCAACTTTCTATTCGCACACGATCCCATGTGCACTCGTTTGTCTCTGGTATTCATATTTAAATGTGAGTGCAAGTGTGCATCCATACTCTTCGCTGTTGGATTAGTTTCTTCGTGAGAATCAAGATCAGTTGTTTCATGTTTTTGGTTCGTGGAACTTTGTATCATTGATACGTGGAGTTCACGATTTTTGCGGATGAAAGTAATTACGACTCTGTGTTATTCATTGCTAGGTTTAGACAGTAAAATTGTGTTATATAGAATTTCGTGGGTTTAACACTATTCCTACCGACACTTCACGTATAACTTTTCCTACCGCAACCAGTGAATTTGTCAAATGATAATTTTTTCCCAGAAAATGAACAGTAAAAAAAGAAGTGAATATTGAAAAATGTATTATAATGTGAATGTATTATACGTATATTTGAGGAAAATTCGTGAAGTTTAAAAGCGATTCAATTACGTTGTATATAGGAAATTCTAATCGAAATTTTAAATACGGTCATTTGACCTGTCGTGGCAAGAATAGTGTTAAGTATTGATAGGAATATACGCTGATACATTTAGAGTTATGGTTATTATTGTATATTATTAGGTATTACGGTGTTTTCCGTTTTATAGCACAGTATGAAACTTCGCGTAATTCTTTTTCCATAGAAATATACAGTGTTGTAGTTAGAATTATAATTGTACCGTATATTATGGTATATTAGGGTATTCTCCATTGCAACGCATGATATGAAACTTTGTTTGGTTTTCGACCAAATATTATGGTGGTAGATTTATAGTTGTTACTGTAACGTATATAGATGTACTAGCAAAGTTCCGTAATTGAATTTCATAATAGTAAACACCGCCCGTTTGATTCTCGACTTAAACACGTGCGCATAGGGTTTATAATATTAACACTATTCCTACCGACACTTCACGTATACCTTTTCCTACCGCAACCGGTGAATTTGTCAAATGATAATTTTTTCGCAGAAAATGAACAGTAAAAAAAGAAGTGAATATTGAAAAATGTATTATAATGTGAATGTATTATACGTATATTTGAGGAAAAGTCGTGAAGTTTAAAGGCGATTCAATTACGTTATATATAGGAAATTCTAATCGAAATTTTAAAAACGGTCATGTGACCGGTCGTGGTAGGAATAGTGTTAAACATTAAATCTCTCGTAATATAAATTATCATAGTTTTAACGAACAGATTTAACACGTTCGCGGACAGTAAAAATTTCAGTGAACTACAAAAATGGTCAGTCAAGTATTACACTTCTAACTACATAGAGAAAAAATAAAATAGTATGAAAATACTCTATGAATCACTTGGCCATCACTTTAAACTGCATAATAATTACCAAAAATTAAGGTTATATAAAATTAAATGAACTATAATTGGCGTTAACATTTGGCATGCTATAGCATTCATGTCATTCTACATTACGATGAAAATGGATGTTATAACATTCACGGCCGCGAACGTGTTAACCCATTCACTACCAGGAAAACTTAGGAAATATTACCTTTGCTTGTTAAAATTTGAGAACATGACAGAAAGTTTTTAGAACATTGGTTTCATTAATCAAAAATATAATCTCGACATTTGTAATGATGCGAAGAAGATTATTGTTTTAAAATTTCTATACACGTTCAGCCATTATTATTAACTTATTAATTGAAACTTATAGTGCAGCTACGAGATATCTCGTAGTTGGCAGTCAATGGGTTAATAGAATTCACCGCGTGAAGCGTATAAAGAGGAACATTTGTGAATGACGTATGTGCGCTGTTTTTGTTATAGAAAAAATGGAGAAAAATACAGGATTTGCTGGTGGCAGCATTCAGCCCTCGGCACCACCGCCTAGTGCGCCACCACCTAGTGCACCACCATCTTATGAAGAAGCGGTTGCACATGCAGCAAATATGCCCCATCAACCGATGAATGTTCCACCTTATCCCGTAGGTCCTTCTTCTATGCCTGCTCCAATGACATGTAAGTTGTTAGTTTACTTTTCTTCATAGATTTCTTCTGTGCGATATATAAAATAATTCGTATAAGCAATTTAACACTAGATTTAACACTAGAACTACCGGCGGTAAATCTGTTATATTTAAATATATTAAATACGTAGAGTGAAAAAAGGGGAATTCAGAGGTGGAAAAGATGATCGACTCGGTAATTTATGTTTTATGAGATGGACGTAGAATATCTATTCTATGACTCACCTATAATCTTGGGGAATTTTTGGAAAAAATTGTGCACCAGTCATTTTGACTGGTTTGGTAGTTCTAGTGTTAAGGAAGCCGTCAAATTGACCGGTTCCTATTTGTTTTATAAACATTTCTCAAATTTACACAGGAGCTGTACAGCAGATATTTCACGTGTATTTTATAATACAATGATGACTTAACGAATTACCATCTTTGCTGCTTGATTCCTCTTTTTCCAAAGTTATTATTTTGCAAAGTTACTTATTTAACACTAAAACTACCGACGTTATATGTACTAAAATTTAGATATACTGAATAAGTACTTTGGAAAAGAGAAATCAAGAGGTGAAAAAGGTGATTAATTAACTGACTTAGGTTTTATAAGATAGAAGTGGAATATTTACTTCATGGCCTCCCTATTAAATTAGGGAATTTTTAGAAAAAATTGGGAACCGGTTATTTTGACCGGTTTGGTAGGTTTAGTGTTAATTTATTGCATTGTAACAGATTTCACGCCCGTAAATCTAGTGTTAAATGTTCAATGGAGCATAAAGAGGAATGTTTTTTTAAATTGGTACTTTTATTCACAGTGATACTTCATTGATCGAAGTTATTCTGGATGTTCTGTTTAACTTACTTGTCCTGAAACCATTGTGAAATTTACGGATACAAAAAACGTATTACAATAAAATTATTTTTAACCGGAATAACGATAAACAATAAACGCAAAGTAACGCAACAATATTCCGATTCATAATTTTTCCGTCAAAAACATTTCTTTGTTTGTTCGAGCTTTCAAGAAAATTAACAGTTTGCTAATGTTAAAATTGTGTATTTTTAGCACTAGATTTACGCAAGCCGTCAATTTGGCGGGTTCATCCTTGTTTTATAAACATTTCTCAAGTTTATAGAGAAGCTGTACAGTAGATATTTCACGTCTATTTTATGATACAATAATGCCTTAACAAATTGTCATCTTTATCGCTTGATCCCTCTTTTTCCAACGTCTTTATTTAATATATTGCAATGTAACAGATTTCACGCCCGTAAATCTAGTGTTAGTATCGTATAATAGCTTGATGAACAGAAAGTTCAGGTATGTGTCATGTGCTAACATTGAACAAACAGAAATGTTAATAATCTTAAGAAAGTTAGGATATCGCCAATTTCTTATTTTCCTGCGTTTCCTTCATTTTATAAAATATATTCGACATGACTTCTATTCAGTTCCAGAAATTTTCAAATAAAATATGTTGTTGAATTTTAATTTTCCAATAAATCTATATTACGAAATGTGCCAAAGTTAATGTAAATTATGTCGAATATGTTCCATAAAGGATAAATAAACATAGAAGCCTATCCGCACTTAAAAATACAATAATTACAGGAATTCAGAAAAAATTCTTTATTTCTCGTATGACTTAAAAATTATCATGGTTTAGCTGAAAATTTCGAGTGAAACATATTCTACATCTGTTTTCTTTAAAATGTTACTCTCGCTTAATTCTTAATAATCACTATCTGTGTCGGAGGTTTTAAAGCATGGAATATCCACTTCTACATTGCACTCTTGATAGCAATATCTTCTATCTTTTCTCACTCTTTTTGCATCAATACGTTGAGAATAATACAATACGCACTGTTTTTATGAATTTTTCTTTATATACCAGCCAATGGTACGATGTTTATGAACTATCTTTCCGGCAACCGCGTTGGTTTCGTAGTTGTCGTCAAAGATCTTCGTTTCTTGATGGTTATTCGTCGTGGTCATCATTCATCATCTGTTGAATAAAATTGATATTAGCTTGTTTATTAATGATTACCAAAGGTCTAAGTTGTTAATCCACCTTTCGCCGTTTATAACAACTTAATTTTACGTGTATTTAACAGACGGATGCAAAGTTTTCTTAAATTATTTCTCTCTTCCACATTTCGCTGGATAAAATGTTAAGTTTGATGTCGCTGCGTCAGTATTTTTAGATATACTTTTCACCCGAATGTATTTTTATCCGTAATTATGTTTGTTATACGTACTTAAAGGTAACATGATTAACGTCGTAATTAATAATTTCATAATTTGACGAGTGGTAATAACGATCGCAAGTAACTCCTAATGATGGATGACTCCTAACATGAATTTGTTTATTTTCATGAAAGTCGTAAACGCGAGATATCTAGGTGTACTAAAAAGTTATTATAATGGCAACGCAGTTGTACATAATGACAAAAAAAAATACCTTATCACCCACGCCTACTCCCTGCTGTATTGAAACGGTTAGATTCATTTATCATGACCATCTGAAATTCTTCATATGTGATGACAAACACATAGCTCGAATTACTGATCTACACGTGGCTACAGTTAGATTATTTCTCCTTCAATTCTCGTTTTCACGAACATTCTGGCTGCTCGTGCTTATAAATTTTAGATCGATAAGAACAAATGTTCTGATCGTCGAAGAGACTTTTGAAAAATGGTTTTTGCATTAACGCCGGTATTTATGACAGTGATCTAAGAACCTTACTTTTCGTTTGGAGATATTTTAACTTTTGTTTCGAGTTGCTCATTAAGTTCTGTGTAACGATAGAACAGTAAACTGCGCCAAGCAGTTCAAATTTTAATTATTTCTACTCAGTATATTCACCAAATTGTAATATACATTGATGCAACTCAGAATAAGTGGTGAAGCCAAGTTTTAACATTTTGGATTTAGACTTTCATAATCATCACTACATATATCTTGAATTTTCCTTTGAGCTTTCTTTCGATTTTTTAAATCCCACGGTATTGCACTACTTCATTAATCAAATATTTCACACGTTAAGCGCCATGCCGGTTTTTAGGGACCGGCACTACACTTTCCGTTTAGACGCTTTAGTAGGAAAGGTATATTTCCGTTTGCTTGTCTAAACTACATTAATTTTTGATAAAATTATATATTTCTTACTTAAAACCAATAATTATGGACAGGTTCAGGCGCGACAGCGTAGCTTAGGTAAAAAAGCAAGTGTCGTTTTTCATTGATCAGCGTGAACATAAGCGAAAAATCAACGTCCGGTCCCTAGTGGCCGGCGTGGCGCTTAACGTGTTAAACATTGCCTGAACTCCTCCATTGTTCATTTGTCATGAAGGGACTCCAATAATTCTTCGAAATTACTTATGAACGATTTACGTTAGAACTATTGAGAGCATTCACAGTGAATTTATGCGTCAAAATAGCAATGTGGTCCATTATAATTGTTAAAACTGGAATCTAATATACATTAGTTACACCTGAATTAACAGCATTCTGCGGAACATGTAATAATACGTTAGATAATCTTTGTCGTGAAAGGAAAATGTATCATTACTGTTACACGTCGTAGAGTATTCAACGCATTAAGCACGTAATACTTAATTACTTGTACTATGTATGTTTCATCATTACGCCACAGAATATAATACTTTCTCTTATTCGTCCAACGTATATTTAATCAGCGTGACAAAACTTTATACTTTTAGTTTATACGTTAGTTATACAGGGTGTTACCTCAAACGCGATGCACGATTTTTCACCCACTTGCATGCCATCTGAAAAAAAGTTTATGACAAGAATCGCAGGGTATGGAGAGTGCAATAGATATTAGTACAAAAATTTCGAAAAATGTTCGTTTTCCTTGCGAAATCGAGGTGACTTTGGGCTTTACAAGTAGGAACCTATTTTTTTTAATATAATTTAGAGGATATCGAGACGAATTCAAAATATGTATTACATGATGTTTTGACCAACATATTGCTCGATCTACAGAAGTCGAAATGTGAAATATTTAGCTTGTCGTCGTATTCCGTCCAAGCAATGTTCCGTGTTTACATTCAATAATCTCTTCAGTGTCGAGTAACGTTTACACTGTCTTGATTGAAGACAAATACGACGAAAAATAAGATACTTCACATTTCAACTAGTGTAAGTCGAATAATATGTTCATAGAAATATCTTGTAATATGTATTTTGAATTCGTTTCGATGTCTTCTATAGTATAATAAAAAAAAAATGTGTTTCTAGTTGTGAAACCCAAGGTGGCCTCGGTTTCGCCATGAGAGCAAACTGTTTCCGATTTTTTTACTGCTATCTATTGTACACTCCATGCCAGGCAATTGTTAGTCTATACTTTTTTTAAAGCAATCATAAATGCTGTTTCCCTCGTTTTGCAAATAGCAATATTTTTTAATCTCCTCGAATTACAGCAAACGTCGTCGTCTATAATAATCGTGCACACGGTCGAACGAACGTGTTTAATGAAATTTCAGATAACCAACCACCGCACCAAACAAAGATGCCGTTGCCACCGAATTATTCAGGGCCCGCTGAGCCCACGCCGCAATCGCAGACGCAGCATAGTGCAAATCCGACTATCGTGCCACCGCCGGAATTCCGGATCATTCATCAGCACGTGACTTACGTCCTCGGCCCGAAACAAGTAAAAATGACTTGTCCGACGTGTCGATCTGATATTAAGACTACTACGATGTCGGATCATCAGCCGAGTGCTCATATTTGCTGTATCGTGCTGTGCTTACTCGGGTGAGTAACTTGATTTGTTCTGTTTGCTACCTGCTTTATCGATCTTACTGACCTACGCTTTTAACACGTATACACGTAGAAGCTTCCTATCTGTTGTATGTACATGTACTTTCACGCTGTGTTTGCTATTTTAGTACAATCGATATGAGCCGTTTATTTTAAAAGTGGCATAAGTCACTTTCTGTTTTAATCGAAATGCGTAAGGTTTGCGTTTTAACGTGTTTAACATTTTCGAGGAGATTTACTCGGACTTGTTATCTTAGATATTTAAATTTTTCGCAGTATGGTCATTAAAAATCACTATTTTTCATATAGTGACTTATGCCACTTTCAAAATAAACGGCTCGTATCTGCGCTTCATTTAATATTGAAACTATCGGAAGATGGTTGAAATGTTGTGTGAAATTTGCAACGTATATGTTAAATTTAGAAAAATTGCAAGTTATAAGATTGTCACTTTGTGATAAATGTTTATCTTAGTGGGACAAGTAATTATTTTTGTTCCGATTGAAAGCTATAAATTTTCATACGAAATGCTAATTTTCTAGCATTAATTATTTCGCTGAAATAAATGGCAGAAGCGGACCTTAAAATTATTTGTCTATAGGAAAATAATCCATAGTAGTTTATCTATGAGTGTTTTCTGTATATGAATTACCTGTTGTGGATTAGTTTTATGTACTTCCCATATTGTGCTAAATTGCATATCACTCAACATAGATACAATATCAAGTGGTCATCACTTTTTTCGATGGCATTTGATGAAATTTTGATGAAATAACGTGTAGCTGGCAATGTAGCTAATATTTTAACGCGAAGTTGGAAAAAAACTTGGTTCCGTTAATTACTGAAGTGTTTCATTTAATCACATGCAGTTTTATTATTGTACATATTATAAACATATATTATAAATGTGTATAATAATACAACTACTTATGATTAAATAAGACACTTCAGTATTTATATTATTATGTTATTCACAACTTATATTTTGTACTTTAGTACATATTATAAATTTTAATGATATGAAAATAAAATTAACGCAGTGTACAATTTATTTCAAAATTCTTTCAGATTACGTACAAATGTCATATATTCTGTGTGTTTATATTTGTTCTTATTGTTTCGTGCTTTATTGTCTGCCTTTTTTTTATCCTTAGGAATTAGTATATACCTGTGTTATTCCACTAAACAGTCGTAAATCATTTTGGTTTTTTTAAAGTGCGATTTTAGTTACTAACGTTATTCCAATTACTGCAGCAAATTATGTTTTCTTAGTAGTTTACGAATTACATTCATATTATTTCTTCCTGAGCTTTTGTTTCTTTTAGAAAATTAGTCGCCAATTGTACGACATTCCACAGACGTATTAAAACTAAGTTTAAATAATAGGAATTTAATTAGAAGTTTGTAGGTAGAGTTTAATATCTAATTTGGGGATAAATAAGTAGTAGAATTATACTTATAGAAAAATATGATGCAATTGATTCAGTGAATGATTCAATTATACATAATAAATAACATAATTGGAGTTGAATTCAAATTGCTCGTATTCGTCACACTGTATCGGTTGCTTTATTAACAAATGTTGCATGATATAGGCGTGGTATTTTTACATCTACACAATTCTATTAGGAAACTAATGGTATGAAGATCATTAAAAATTGACTTTCGTCTCGTTCTATTCGTTGTCTCTTTCCAATATTGCTTCTTTCATTCATCAACATTTCCCAATTTCATGCCTAATCTTTTTGCACCCTGTTTTAATAAAAAAATATGGCGTTTCTTCACTTCTCCTTTTAACGTTCTGACTGTCACGGCACTCGTACCTCTGACACTTTTAGCATCACAGAGAACAGTGTAATTTCACCGATTAAATTAATTTTTTAACTTATTATCAGGTTATGAAGATTAACCTGATGCCGTTCTCGGCTGTTGACTGTTTAGGTTTGTTTCAGCAGTTATTATAAAACGCTTTAGATGAATGTATGCAAACCAATCGATAAACTCGAAGTCAAAGTTACTGTAACAGAAAATTACCTAAGAATGAAAAGAATTAGAAAAATACCGTCTGATTTTAAGAAAATCAAAAACTGAAATTAATGTGACAGTCAGCTTGTATCGAATGACTTGAAAACAAATATTTTTCGTTACAATGTCTAAGTATATCCATCCTTCGAAAATACTTTTGAACGAAGTTCATAACACAAATTTCACGTGCAAAACCTTCCCTATGAATTCATCAAATCCTTGGGACAAAGCATGTAATTTCGCTGCATTTCCTTATTAACATCATTGAATATTCCAACGAGACACTTTTATGACCATTGTCTCTGAATTTCAGATGTTGCCTCTGCTCATGTCTACCATACTACATGAACGCCTTCATGAGCGTGCATCATTTTTGTCCGAATTGTAAAAACTATATTGGTACCTGGAAGGGTTGAAGTTAATAAGCTCGATATGCAGGTTATTTGCGTACTGTTTCAGCCTTCTATGTAATCAGATAGCGTAACTCTGTAAGCAGTGCCCGATACCCTCTCTGCTTATTGCATGTAAAGGTAAATGAAAACAACCGACAAGAGTGGCTCATAGATTATATTAAAGACAAACAAAATACCATAATTATGTACGACGCTTATTACTTGCGAGATGATCGAATGGAATCTGTAAAAGAGTGATAGCCAAAATTACGATTCGATGCCTCTTGGTTTTCAAATAGCAGACTGAGCGTGAGTGTGAATTACGAGGAGTGAAATCGCATTAAGAGTGAAAAATATTTTGGGAATAATTGTATCGGAAAATAACGTCGTACTGGTTTGGATTTACCACATTCCCTAGTTGATTCTTCGTGTGAAGAAACAAAAATCTGCAGGATCTTCCTGTCGGAGATCTGAATTTATTGAATATCCATCGAGATGGTTTATTTTGTTTCCATTGCTTTGCAGAGCACGTGATCATGGATAACATATTTATGACTTTTACTATTTCCTTCAGTTTATCCTTTTATCCGTAACTGTTACTATTCACGCGTATGCAGCTGAAATATTCGTTGGTATTGCACCTTTTGTGAAAATTGATCGACGTGATCAGAGAAGAAGGGAAACGAGAAACAAAGAGTGTGCGGAAAATCTAAGATTGTCCCGTTTTCACGATGATTGTTCGCGTATTTTTATTTTTGTACTGTAAATTAAAATGCAAATGAGTTTTTCAAGAATATTAACTTATTCGAATTTATATAATGTGGGATTCCTTGCAAAATTTGCAACGTTAGAGCACACATTAATATGAGTGCTTCCGTAAATTTCACCAAGCATGCACTTTTTGGTATATTTTACATACTATCCAATAAGTAGGGTCTCATTGTTTATTGGAAAACGATTTGTAATTAGAATTACTTAGTGTAAAATGAAACTTAATTTATCAACGATATTTTCAAATATGCCGAGTATACTATATTTATTTCTTAGCTATTTAACATTGACAAAAAGTAAACGTACAATGGATTTTTAACTGTTTATCGTGTCTGTGACTAGACCTATATAAATACAATTTCATTTCTATGAAAATATTGATAGAAGATATAGAAATCGGTGGTAGAAATCACAAAATTTATGAAACTTTGACGACACGATACATCGAAACACGATGAAACTCATTTTATTTAATGAAGAATTATGTATCGACTGACAAACTACATGATATAACATGGAAAATTAGAATCTCAGAAACGTTAGAAATTGTGACAGATCCATTTGTAAATTAATCTGTCGAAAGAAATACATTGTATTTTATTGCAAAAGTACGATGATTATTGACGTAACCGTCTTTACGCTTACGTGCGATACGTTCGTTTACTAACTGTATTTTCTTTCCATTCTTTGGAGTGCCAACTGTGTGAATTTATTTATAGAATTAGGACGATTTTATAATTTCTTAGCAATAAGATTTTTTATGCGAATTATTATCCAGAGCGATAAGAAAGAGTATGTTCAATGATTTCGGAATAATGACTTCATTGACTTCCATGCACGATGGAATTTTTCAGCGCACAGCTTCATAGAAACGATCAATGATGGAGAAATGTTTTCACAAAACGTTTTATACAGATTTAACAAAGAGGAGAGATCTATTGTAAGAGAAGCACGGACAAAGAAGCAAGCATTCCGCTGTTTACCTTATTATTAACTAAGAATTAACAATTATATGAAGATAATATCGATGGGATTTCCGTCTGCGTTCTGTTTGATTGCAGGATATTCTTATGTGCATTCACGTCCCCGTTTAAAATAGGTTTTCGCACAAAGCGTGAAAAATTTGAGACTGTCATTTCGTTTTCAAAATCTGCTTTCTTTTATTTTAAAAAGTAACTCGCCCTATTTTGATCTACGCTGAAGGGAAAATATGTATAGACTTTTATGCGATGTTGGGAATAAATGCAGAAATGGTAGAGAATTGCTGATATTTTTATGGAATTCGATACATTCCGTGTCACATGGACCACTGATTACTCGATGCAGGTTTTCTGTTTTTTACTTAATTCTGTGAAAAATTCTTCAATTACCAACGATCATTTGTTTGCACTGATGGTTTGAAATTATTACACTGAAATTATGTAAAACAAATTGAAAGTTTTAGACATGCTATGTAAATATAATATTTCGGAAGAAAAGGAATGAAAGGAGGCAGAAACTTGATGGATTTAATAGTTCACATTTTGCAAGGTGGACAGAGAAAATCCAAGAAGTACCGTTATGAGATCGAGGAGTTTTTCCAAAAATTCATTTTTTTTATTACCTCAATACACTTTGCGTTAATAATATAATTATCGAACAAATATATTTCCTTTCTTCTGTAAAACATTTCACTTTATTTTGATGGCAATGATACTTGCAAGCTTGGTATCGTATGATGTGCAGTGGACTCCAGAAATGGAAACATGAAGGGTGCACAATCCATAAACGGTGCATGAATACAAATGCCACACTACTAAAAAGTATACTTCGTCATTTACATGCAATTTATTTAGCTCACGATGCACTATTTATAATTTTACAAAAATGATATAGGCTGCCCATGACTTATGATGTTCTTTTCTGATTATCACTATTACCGATTTCATTTGTTCTTCAATGTGATTTGAAGGCTGTAAGTCGGCTTTTGTAATAATATCTGCAATTCGACACGTATATTGTGTAGAATGAGCTCAATAAATTGCTTATAATGGGAGTACATCGAGAAATACAGTATGAATTTCGGTTACATGCCAAGATGGTTGGGCAAGTGAAAATGGCAGAGCAGTAATACTCGATCCTGGAGATTAAAAATATACTGAAACACAATGACAATGAAAATACATCTTTAGACTTCCAAATATGAGACCGGGTTTGAATCCTTCCACTGTCATGTTCGGAAAAAAGTTTTCAAAAGTACTGAGTGATGAAATTATTAGAAAATATTGAAAATTATGTCGGTTTAGGCAGCAAAGTGTAGTAGATCAGGAGGTTTCCTTCACTTAAATGAGTTGCATAGGTTAGTTTAGTTATATGGTATACACCAATTATTATAATTACGATGTATAAACCAGTATAACTCGTAGGATAAGATGTATCTCATATATAACCCGGTTTAATGATGGAAACTGTGGTGCATGTATCATCTAACCTCACATGATAAAATGTGTCGAGCATGTAACTCACTTTAATGATGGAAATCCTACTACTCATCTGCTATTGTACATTGTTTCACATTCGATTTCCATGACAGTACATCATAGAAAGATGATGCTTTCAAAACTCCAAATAAAAAGAAATAAAGACTACTAGCGTGAACGATTTCCTAAGCAACGTGTGCCCCTGAAACGTTATTTGTGCTGGTATTTATGATAGTGGTTTAAGACATATATGCGTGTTCAGTTAATTACAGTTGAGTATGTAATGGGATAATTATTAGCTCCGTTAAATGGTTCAGTTTCTATCAACTAGCTCCAGCATACTCTGATATACTTTCGTGCAGTATAACATATGTGATAAGTTAAATTTTCCATATTTTTGACTTAGGCCACTTTCAAAATCACCGGCACAAGTTTCGACCTCGCTGTACTTTGTTATAAATTTGAAAAAAAACTACGCTAAATATGCGTGGCACGGAACGTGTTGGATGTAATTACCGCGAAAAATGTCCGGTTTTTGCTCGATTCTTACGAGGTCAGCATAAGCTTGTGTTACAATATAAAAAGAATGCTGGGAAGACTTGCAGTGTCTGTTCGAAAACACGATATGCATTCAAGATGAAATTTTTGATAAAGAAATGTACCGTTTTATACGTAGGTACCAATGTATTCAACTAGACTTTGTTGACGTACATGATCGGATTGATCGATTTTGCCATAGTTGTCATACATATGGCCATTTATGCAGCTAATGCACCACATCTTTCCTTGTACATCTGTGACGTAATAAACTATATATATATATTCATTTGTTTAAGTGTATTCTAACATTTAGAGTTCGACATAATGAATAAAAGTTTAATTTTGTATCGTCATTATGGCGTTTATGTTATCTGTGTACATTGAGAATTTTGAAACAACCTTTTTCATATAGAAAATTGGTAAGGAATCTCAGTTTCCCCGGCTTTTGCGCCTTTCCGTGCTATACTTGTTCGCCGTTACCATTTTTGGTTAAATTAAATTTGAAATCAGTAAAGAGTTAAACTTTCAAAGCCCCTGATAGATGATATGTAGGATTACTGAATTTCGGGGAAAATTGCTCGAAGTTTTTTCAACCATAATGAATCGCCGTTTCACAGGAACTATGAATTAACAACTAATATAATGCGTTATTATTTATTTTTTCTTTATAGTCATACAATGTATAGAACAAGTTCGAGTACATGATTGTGATGATAAGAGTCTTGTTGATATTTTTATATATGAAAAATGACATATACTACATAATTATTTATCCTTGATTGCCCTTCGGGAAGATATCAATTCGAGCGTAAACCTGCCCTGATATACACAGTTCGACTTTGATGGGCGATTTACGGATATTACTTTCGTACGTTCTACATAATCGACGTTACAAAAATTTTACGCGTAATCTTGCGATATTTCTTAAAGATGATAATGTAATCATTGTTGTCCAAGAGCCGTTTGCTCATTGTATGCATGTACTGTAACGATGAGTAGAAACGAAGTATAGTCTGAGATACAAGATTTATAAACAAAATTCTACATTATGACAATTAATAAAAAATAGTGAGACCGTGACGTATCGATTTTCCTCTATTTGTTTTAAGATTAATTACTTTTCGGATGATAATTATTTACGAATTTTTCCGTAATGATTTGTGTAGAATGAGGCGTCAAAAAAAGAATACCTAATTACCTCGTTTAGTGTCGAAGATTTAAGAAATGCGCATAATGAAGTGTAGATGATGTCAAAGGCCAAAGAGAACAAGCCAAATATATTTGTTCAGGATTTTTTTCAATAATGCTTTCAATTTCCGACGTCCTCTTAAATATTCAAACACATTTTTACGTACTGTTTCTTATAGCTGACGTTAAAACGAATTTATGTGTCAACGTATGACCTTGGAGTAAGCTTGCACTATGAAATTCGAACTAATTCAAAGTAGGTAGTATTAGTCTTTTTTTAGTATTTTCTCCATTTAAGACGATTGACGTTTTTAGATCTCAATCGCGACAATCTTGAGATTTGTAACTTAATGTTTACAATGTCTTATCAGTTACTTTCAGTCTAGTTGAATAATATTTCAGTCTATCAATAAGTACTTACATTGCCTTACTAAGAGCAAGATAAGATTGATATTGCGTATTGTAAAAGTGAACAATGTCTGACAATTCGAGTGTACAAAAAGTTCTATTTTTGCTGCCTACTTCGTTTAGAAAATTCGTAGAATTATCAGAGTCAACAATAGGAATCATACAATAGTACTAGGAACATAATCCTTATGTTAGCACAAGACATGTATCTATCATAATATAGAATTTGACGATCAATCGTAATACATGTTTCTTGTAGAATTGTAAATTTGCAAGGTTACCTTAAAGTTATAATTGAACAAGCTTTAGCGTCAGCTAAAATATAATGAAAACATTACTATGCCAATGACACTCTTTTCCATTGTTTACAATATCAACAGCGCGAATTTATATATAGAATTAAAGAGATATGATATAATAGGATTATGATGTTTTATGGGAATTGTCTATTCAGCGCGTCATCCAATATGTTAACTAAAATTTTTAACATGCATTATGAAATCCTTGAAAAATTCATTGATTAAATAATATTTAAGGAACAAACACGTGTGACTATCGAGAAAACTTTGATAACCTTGAAATTAGTGCAAAATCTATATTAAAGGCAATTTTTGATTCGTTTTCTTTATCCTTTCGAATCATATACATTTTGGTACACGCATTCTTGTACGTCCTCCAATTGAAATTGATAATTAGACCTTTTGGCTCCCTCAATTTATAAAATACGAAGTTTAGATTGATTTCATTAATAATAAAAATCTCTTGAACCCCGAAGTAGCATTTCTGCTGCTACAGTTAACATTTTTAAATAAAGTACTCTGTGAATGATATATTCCAATATGAAACAGAATATATATAACCGATTCTGAGAAATAGACTTGTAGGATACTTTTTCTAGGATTGTTAATAGTTTTTTATCATTAGGACACAAGTTGAATTAATAAACGCTATTTCGTAATAAGACAGTATGCGTGAATTAATCAGTCTATCCATCTCTCGATTTACGCGATATCTCTTATACGTAGTCTTCCTTTTATGCTGTCAAAAATTTCTGCAAGTATTTACCTAATATTAGTTGATATAACCCCTGACGAAGTATTAGGCAGATATTTGACTCATAAGTTAAGTACAAGTTATAAGCTACTTGCCCAATATCTTTCACACATGATGAGTTTTGGGAGTGTATAGTGTTTTTCGGTTTCAATGCATACACCGTGTTTTGAGCAGTAGCTTAACACGTTCGCGACCGGCAATCTACATAGTCTTACTATGATAAGAAGATTATTATGATAAGCCGTCATTTGAAAAGCTTCAGCTGAGCACCATTGACGAATTTCTACGTCCTTTAAAAATCGTTTGCCGAGTACCGGTGACGTACTTCTACGTCCTATTAAAAGCTTTAACTGAGTATCGGCAATATAGCCCTACATTGTTTTAAAACCCTTATAGGTACAGATATCGATGACCTATGCCATTTCAATTTTCTTACTAATACTATATTATAAATGTAGAAGATTCTATGTATAATTATTACGCATGATCACCATTAATTGGATGCCATGTAATGGTTTTATCGGTAAATACGACGTAAAATTATTATATAAAACAAAACTATACAAAAATATTATTCAGTTTCATTTTAAAATAAGTTATTACGTTCATTTATGAGGAACATAGTTAAGTAATTTAAACAGCTCTTGCAATTATAACATGGACAGTAATCATTTAACAAATTTTGCAATTTGTATTTGTACTTAAGTTTTTTGAATTAAAAAAATTCATTATGATCATGATATGATGCAGTAAGATATTTTATACTCGTCACTATTTAATTAGCAGAACACTGCGGTAATCAGCTATGGGTATTACCTCAAAAACCGCCGGTTGTGAAAGTGTTAACGGTATCTATTTTGACAAAATAATATAAAGCAAAGCCTCTGGTTCTCATAACGTACACAGACTTTTCCTTTGTGTATATACTTCTTCCTACATCGTTGAATTGGTATTAGGACATTATAGAAAACATCTGCTATAAAAAACATTCGACACGAAACATTTCTTCCGCGTAAATCGAGGAACGGCGGATGTAGAGTGTACAGTTCAGTTTTTCTACTAAAACTTGAAAATTTCTTTTATAGCAGCTCGTGCAACGCGTTATAGTAAATAGTTTTAGAAAGTCAGATAGCGAGATAGCGTACTGCCTCGTTTCTATTTTAATCACATTTTTGATTTTTAGGCCACTTTATAGAACCGCCTACTATCAGTGACATTTATAACAACACCTAAGTATTTAATAAGTCTTTTAGAAGTGTTATTTTGTATTTAGTTAGCCGTTACGTATTAAGAAATCTAAGTAGGAAGATAAAAATGCGTAGTAAATATGTACGCAATAATAAAGGCCCGCCCCACCCCCCTACAGTACAGTATTTTCTCTCAGCTTCCATGGATGAACATTAATGGTAATTGCGCTGCAGTTAGAAAGGTAGTTTGCTACTTTCTTTATCTGATTTCTATCGTTAATAAATAGAATCACATTTTTTCATTAAGATTCTACACAAGCGTGTCCAGGAAATCCTTACCCGGAGGCAGGAATTGCTGTTGAGCGACAGATGAGTACTCCATATCAATGGGCTTGGTGTCGTCGTAGAGTGCCGGAGCTTCGCACAGAATGGTAAATGTACCGACAATTGAGGCTATTGTGAATATCCATAGAAACAGTCGATCCAAAACCATTGCCACAAAACCCCAATCTTGATCTTCCTGTTATCGAACAAAGAATATCATGATGATATTAAAGAAGTTATTCTTGATTTAACAAAGCATTAGGCCAGAAGTTATGATGGATGTAGAGTTAAAGGTTCGGAATCTTAACACTAGATTTACGGAAGCCGTCAAATTGACGGGTTTCTACTTGCTTTATAAATATTTCTCAAATTTACAGAGAAGCTGTACAGTAAATATTTCACGTGTAGTTTATAATACAATAATTACTTAACGAATTATCATCTTTGGCGGTTGATCCCTCTTTTTCCAAAGTCCTTATTTAATATATTGCAATATAACAGATTTCACGTCCGTAAATCTAGTGTTAATTAGTGTGTCAATTTTTCTGGGTGTATATCGTAGCCGTGGTGATTCGAAACCCCCCTAAAGGCCCTAGGCGAAATTACCGTAGGATTTAAAAGCAAAATACAAGTGAACCATAAAGTATTAATTCAATAAATGAAAAATCTGGAAGGGTTCAGAATGGTATTAGATTTCAAGGCTGTGTAAGTTTCTATGGGGATGGAAGTGTCAGAGAAAAAGATGACAGCGGTCAGCGGTTATCGTGGTCGTCTCGAAAAACGGGCATTTGGTTTTATGAAATCTGTGGAGTCACACCTTCAAAATGCATTCGATTTCTTTCTTAAAAAAAAGTTAAACCTTGCATTTTATCAGTAATCTTATATAACTCCATTATCAAAAGTAATACTTCGTTAAATAGAAAATGCTGGTAGATAGTTTTTATGAAACGGGAACAATTAAACGGGAAGAATAAACCCATATTATGTAACAGATGTTGACGTAGCTAATGGATTTATGTACGCAATTGTCGTATATATTTAGATTATAACTTTGACACGAACAGGAATGATGGATATTTAAGCGAATATATAAATATACTATTTTTATAACCATTTTATCGAGAATAATAATTAATATATCAATCATTTTAAGAGATGCCAATATTACATTTTTGGCTCAATCTACAATTCTTGCCGATTACAGCTTATTAATTCTTTTGTACCCCATACATGTTACGTATCATGAGATAGAGGATTTTCTCGAAAATTTGAAAATTCTTTTGTTTTCGCGCACTTGAATGTATGGACTTATATCAGACTTACGTGTCAGCTTGTATGCGAATAGCATTTGAACATTTGTTTATCCTAAAGATTGATAAATATCTTAAAAATATCTGTACAAAAAGATGTTGAAATTATACTATTTTTATTACTTTTATTTACGAGCAATTTTTCATTTTTTGTGAATCGATGTTTGATACTAATATTTTCATTTTAATTTCGCGAATAACGAACATTTCTTACCGCATTAAATTCATCTTGCCGTTGGATGTGATGCTGGATGAACATTAGATTGTGTAAAGCTTTTTCCAGTTCGAACGGGTATTTCTTTTTGGGTGTTACATCGCTTAAAGATTCATCCAAACCAGACATTACTGTAGGTAGCCCGTTATATCCACCCAAACCTCCAACTAGAAATCTATTATGCACCGTTGTCGTATGCAAGCCATTGCAACCTATAAATAATTCATTCAAAAAATATTTATCATCACAATGATTCAATCTCAGTACATTTGAACATATTGAATAAATATTGAAGAAGAAAAGAAAATAAGAACGTAATCAACGTTATGTTTCGAAATATTAAAATTTGCATGAATTATATAAAAATCACTTTATTCATACAAAGTATTCTTTCTACATGATTGTGAACTGTATGCGTTCTTAGCAAAGAATTGCAATTCTAAATCTATAAGTTATATCTATTTACTAATAGAATGTCTGAAACTGTACATTCAGGTACATGGAAAGTGATAAAATTGGAAAAGACATATACAACAAACTGTATGTAGAAGAGTATTATATGTGGAACATATACAAAAATAGAGAGAGAATAAAAAAAAGAATCGGCACATAAAGCCTCGGCCATTTTAACGGATAGTTATAATATACAAAAAGAGGCAGACCATTTACAAGTTTTGTAGCGATATAGATTATTGCAAATCAAATTGAGGGACAATTGTACTATAAGACACTTCTTCGTGAGAATTTCACACATATTTGAAAAGAGTTCAGCTTATTCAAATTATACAATAGATAAATGCACAGGGTGCGGCGAAATAACGTGTACGAGCCGGTACGAGTTGATTCCTTATGAAAAAATAAGAACAAGCTTTTTTCATTAGGCTTAGTTTTGGAGAAAATCGTGCTTGAAAATTCATATTTTGGGTACAATATTTAAATAAATAACTTTGCGCAACTTTTATTATGCAGCTGAATTCTCTGTTAAAAACATGCAATTCCAAATTTGATGTCCTCTAGTTAACGAGCTATCCCAAGGAATGCATTCTCCACCCTCAACTTTAAGGGGTATTTTCACTCCCTCAATGTGGACGATAGCCGATAAAAAAATACGCATAAAATATTGTTTAGAGAACTAAATTTCATCAAAAGTTGAAAGTTAAGTTTCATCAAAACCGGTATGTGTGGGTTCGACATGTTGTCAGTTTAGCTGTACCATCATAGGATTTGCAAGCTCAGCTTTCTCGAAAACGGATTCTTAAATTAAAAAATGCTATTTTATATGCTATACTTATTTTTTCATAAGGAATCATCTCATGCCCATTTGTACATGTTATTCCACCGCGCCCTGTATAACCGACATACCATCTCCTAAAGCGAATTTGGCGCTTGAATTACTCGGAGATCATGTTGGTTCGTTTCCAACATATTTGACGATTCAAGAATAACTAAGAACAAAATGTACATACGTACCACCAATTCGCTGATGTCTAGCAGAATCGGGCGATGACACAACTGACGATGACTGCGCAGCTGCAGCAATGGCATCATTGAATTTGCTCTTTTTACCAAATTTCCCTCTCCCATGTATCTTGTGTGCAGCAAGATCATTTAGCAGATCGTCAGGTACTCTCATTAAAAGCAACTTTGGGAGTCGCCGTATAAAGATCTTCCTGACCCACGGTGCCATTTTATGGGTGCTCGGTTTACGGTAGTGTACATTGAGTATAATAATCGTTATCACTACCGAGAGGCCTACTAGAATCATTGTGAAGAGCAAGTACTTGCCCAATAGCGGCAATGCTAAGGATGTGGATGGTATAATCTCGGATATTAAGAGGAAAAACATCGTCTGCGACAGCAGAATATTAATGCAGAGAGCAATCTTCTCTCCTGAGTCAGCAGGCAGATAAAAAGCCAATACGGACAAGTAAGAAATGCTCACGCAAGGTACAATTAGGTTCACCGTATAAAATAACGTTTTCCGACGTAGAGTGATGTTGAAGAAGATGTCGGGGTACGGTTCCTGACAGCATGGATAATATTTTTCGTGCTGCTCCGCTGGTACACCCAGAATGTCCCACTCGACACTGGGATAGTATTCGCGAAGATCGATGCCAACTTCGACCTTGTTGTTGCTTTCGTTTTGATTAATGTGTTTCAAATCGATCTGGAGAATAGTTTTTCCAAAGGAAGTCGCATGAGTATAATTGATTCGAATAGATGGAACACTCATTTTTTCTATATGTATTTGTTTAATATGAAAGCACGGTCCTATTTTGCAGTAGGTACATTTTAATTCTTATATAATCCGTATAACTTTGATACGTATAGGAATTAGTTGTAAGTAATTGTTTGTAATTAAAAAGAGGAAAAATTTTCAGTTTCTAAACTGGCAATTGTTATTGGAACTTTTAATGCAATTATACTTTGCAGATCTAACTGTATAGAGGTTGATTTTCATTGCAAATATAGCTTTCCCAATGATGCCAAGTAGAATCAAGATAATAATATAGTTTCAAGCAAAATATAGTTTCTTTACGTCTTATTTTCATCCTAAATTCATCAAATATACTTGACTTTATGAATCTCATATCTCTAAATAGGACATTTTTATGAAGCTGATAACTGTAAATGGTACTTATTAAATAAGAACTAATACAAAATTTTTATGAGAAAATAAAGATTCCTTTTATTATGAAAGTACCATTAAGTGTTGTCGAATTGATCTACAGTAATAATCTGTATATTCTTATTAGATTTGCGATAGTTTCGTCACTTATTTCATTCTATGAAATATTTAAAGTCAAACTGCTTAATATCTTTCACCCTATTAGTACTCAATATAACGAGATAATTGAGGTGGAAGTGGCACTTTTAGACGTTCTGGAAGATTTTTCTTAAAAATCTAGATAACTTTTTTATACTAAATATATAGACCTGCCTGAATTATACTTCTTCGAACTTTATTTTATGAAAGTTTAACTAAAACACGACTCTTTTTAATTTCATGACAGAAATGCACCCTTAATATGTTGTCTGCTACATCGGCCAGTAATGACCGACGCAATATTTTAACATTAAATTTTGTTCAACTAAAAATGTCAGTATTCTAATGTTTTGTATTGAATTATTGGCGAATCGAGAGGGCGGTAAAATTACTTATACATTAATAGATAAATTGGTAGAATAGTGTAGAAAGCTATTTCTGTATTAAAATATAAACTGGGAACTTTTAAATAGCAGAACTAATGCTTGTACAGTCACTTTCTCTTCAATATTTCGTCCGAAAAGTTTCCCTATGTGCACATGAATATTGACGTGTTCATTGCAAAGTACACCAATATATAAATACATGCAGATTGAATATTAGGCTGCTAACTATTATTGGACATTTTTGACAGAATACGTCTAACAATAAATTATATTTGTGCACATCTATAATGATAATAAAACAATTAAAATACTCCTGACACACGCGAATATTATCTGAATAAGATGTGATGTTTCATAAGAAGCTAGTGGAGGAAGGATATTTACCTGAACTCCATCGTAAGTCCACGACCCGAACTTCATGAAACATGTCTGCTGATCAAATGGAAAGTATCTAACATCAATTTCGCACGATGACTTAAAAATGGCCGGCGGGGTCCAAAGAACTTTTCCAGTGTAATGTAAAATGGCTTTCGTCATAGTAGTCACACCGTATTCTCCATCGGCACTGTAATACAGATTACAATTTTTTTTTACTAATGTTTCTTTTTTCTTGTTTTAAGTACACCTTTCCTCCGATCTACACGGTACTTTATCTACAGGGGTTTTAAAATAGTAGATTTAAAAAAGCAAATGTTGAATACAAACATTTTTACTGGGAACATATCTCTGCACGACATTGAGTTACACGGTATCATGGTGAACCAATTTTTTGTGCAAATCGGGAGATAGATGAAAAGCGGTATCTACATCTTGCAGAATAGTATTAATTAACACGTCCGCTATCATACTTGTCCATACAAAACTGATTTATAATTTATGTGTTTCAATTTGTAGTGAATAAACGATGGAAAGTACGAAGATCACCGTATCACAAATGCGCTGTTCTTTTTGAAAGTGGTATAAGTCAATTTTTGATGAAAGTGTGTTTAAGTTAGTTTTACTTAAACATGGGTGTTCTCTCTTCGCATTTCAAAAGACAAAGTAAATAGAATAAAATATCCTCAGAAAGGTTCAACGTTGCAGGTTATAGCATGAAAGCTTTTGAAGGAACTCTCAAATATCTCAACATTAGAAGAAAGGGACTTGTACCACCTTCAGATACAACGGTCCATTAGTGATACGGTGACCTTTGTATCTTACATCGTTCATTCACTATAAATTGAAATATGTAACTTATAAATCAGTTTTGTATGCGCATATACGATTGGCACATTTACAAGCCATTCGATTCCTCGTATTCACCGTGATAATGAACGTGTTAACACTAAAACTACCGGCGTTAAATCTATCATATTTGAAAATATTAAATAAGTGCTTTGAAAAAGGAGGAATCAAGAGGCGGAAAAGATACTCGATTCGGTGATTTATGTTTTTTAAGATGGACATAGAATATTTATTCTAAGACTCTTCTATAAACTTGGAGAATTTTTGGAAAGAATTGTGCACCAGTCATTTTGACTGGTTTGGTTGTTCTAGTGTTAAAGTCAAATATACGAAGTGTTTTCGATTTAATGATACAAGAACGGCGGACGTTATGAAAAAGAAAGAAACTACATGAAAAATAAAGTCGAAAATGTAACATTGTAGAATAAATAAACTTCAAAGACTTGAATCATAAGAGTCCATGTGTATTTCAAAATACTGTAAGCTAGTCTCCGTTACGTTACTTTTGTTCCTCTTTTATATTTTACGCCACATTGATATCGAAGTCAGTAGCGACGATATTTACTTTATGAAAGTTAAATTTCTTTGAACATAATTATTTTATAGAGATAACATATTGTTTTTGTAGGTAATATAGTGTTGCGATGTTAGGGTTTTATTTGGTTCTGCTTTCTTCTTTTGTGCTTTCAGTTTTAAGTGCAATAGTCATTTTACCTAGGATCTACAGTTTTAAGTTAGTACCGAACTACCTTATGTGGTTTTATCTATGCATTATACGCGTACATGACGAATATTTAACAATAACTTATAGAAAATTAAAGTCTCGTATAAAAAAATGTCTATTGTAGAGTTTCGCTTTCTGTTTTCAAGTAGATGCAGCCTCTTCCCGATTGTGCCATAAAATTGAAAAGACTCTGAATAATAAACAAAATCCTTAAACTCAACATAACGTAGATTTAACGTACGTTATAACAATAACTAAAGAACTTTATAATGGTTCTAGTTTATCCTACATACTTGTTGTACAGAACGATATCAGGAAGCCATATATGCTCACTGGGGACATAGAGTTCTGTAACACCCCCATATTCTGCAGGATCCCATTGAAATTTATGGTCTTGCCATTCCTGTGTGAAGTTTAATTAAATTACATCCGCTGCACTATCGGTAGTTGAATGCGCGACTTATGGTTCACAAAACTTACGTGCTCCAGCCAAACGTTTGTCGTGAGTATTTGATCCTTCAAATTCTGTAAATTTTAAACAAACTGATTTTAATATCTTAAAAAAGACCGTATCCCTAAGTTACTTACTAGAATTGTTATACTTAAATTACATCATTGATATTCTATTAAAGCTGTTGCAATGGAAAATAAATACTTTAGCTGAACGTTCTCGTTTAACGGATAAATCACGTACGAGATCTATTAGCTGGGATAGACGAAGTCCTAGTTTAACGACTACGGTGTCGCTATTGTTAAAGACGGGACGAATTAGTCGATTGTAATTCGATAGGAGGTCGTCGTAAAGCCTCTTGGCATCGGGGTTGCTGTAACAGATCCTCGCCGAGAGGATTAGGATGATGGCGCGTGCTATCATTCTGTTCTGATAACGTTTAACTATTTATTCGGGCAGTGGCATCCTGTATCATATAAGAGTTTCAAATTATTAAGTCAGAAAGATATGAATTTATTTGTATTCACGCTTAATAGAATGTTTGAGGTCATTGTGATTTCCTCGTTAATGTTATGAAGCCGTTAATGATTTTTTAATTGAGAGTTTCAGCCGGTTAGCGCTTTTGTAGTATAATTGCAAAAAAATTTCAAACAATGTGTTTGCGCTTCCTTGTTTCTATATCGGAAAATTCCTAGAACCAGATCTAGAGCACCGGTAGTTCACCATTCTAACCAAGTACTATAGAATTTTCCAACAAAATATGAAAATCGTGATCCGACTGCCCGTCGCTGTAAAATTTGAACGTAGGTGGAAAAGTCATGTAAGTAAACTGTGTCTTATGACACGAAATTTCGAACATGTTATTTTTATACATTGATATTTTATTTTTACACTTTTTATAACTCAAGCTAGTCGTTTCATTTTGTTACGTATTTAAAACGTGCAGAGGGATTTTATCTTTTATTTTCGATAAGAATTAACTTTCGGATATTATCTGTACTTCTTCATTTTATGAACTTGAATGATTGGATTGCTAAAATAATCACGTTTTGATACAGGTCGGTAACTGATATTTGAATCACAGGTAATTTTGATTTTGCACATAGGTAAATATGAATTTAAACCAAACGACGTCAAAAGTAAAACATTTTATTCGTACGACGTGCTACCCGAACATCGTTAATTTTCGAAGGTGTAATAAAACAAAGTACAAATTCAATTTTGCTGGTACTTATAAAGTAAGGCCGATAGCTTAACTAAGCTTTGCGAGCTGTTGCTAGTCGTGGAATTATGAACCTGTTGCGTTACCTGCCGCCTGTCCATATTAATTTTTTATCGAATCCATCGCACATATTAAATTCCCTCCCGTTTATACTGAGCATTGTCATTTATATCGAACAATGACATGGTTTTCTGCTCGAAGACAAACGACATATAGTTCCATGCGTATTTACAGTCGCGCAACTATAAATGCAAATGCAGTCTTCTACATTCTCACTTCGACAAATAATTCGTTCACTCATTTTTGAGTTATATTTATCGTAAAAGAAAACATATATCTTTATTATTACTACGCGAGACATTTCAAACGCTCTTAATTAACCCAAAACGCAGAACTTATAAAGAATTCCTTAACACGTAAAAATGAACTATATATTATTTTTTTCCGAACATCACCATTCTAAAAAAAATATTTGACAACGTGTTTTGTTCGATGCTTAAAATATCATTGTTATTTCATATTGTCGATCTTTAATTTTCAACCTCTCTACGTTCCGAGAATGATGATAACGATGTAACATGCTACCAGAACGACTCTCTTCCCCGCGAATGCGCTAAAACGATCATTTATTTACGCGTTCGATATTTCCAACTGAATCCAAAAAGTTACATACTTGCGATCCATTTTCTTCAAGCTCCCCGAGCACGTTTTTTAATCGACCCGATTTCGTGTTCTTCCACGAATATCATAATCTAATACGGTTCTCTCTTCTCTTCGCGTCTCATCCGGGAATCGAGGGTGCAAAGAGGAACCGATGCGTCTCGCATTACTGACGCGTATGCTTTCGTTCGAGAAATGCCGGAAGAACGCAGAACAGGAATGACATTGTGTACAGCCAATGGACCACTGGAGGATGGTACGTACATCTCAGATTTTCCAGGATCAATACACCATTGCGCATGCACCAACGTGGTGGAACGTCCCTGCGCACTGTTGTCGGGCCCACATGGCGCAGGCTCGGCTCTTTGCAGTTGCCAGTAGAAAAAGACGCGCACGTCCGCCAATTCCGCACGATCTCTCCGCCTCCTCGCGGCTCCTACGCCCTTTCGTTTAACCGCTCTTTTATCCTCATCCTCAAATTTTTATTTCCTCCTATAGTAGGAGCTTTTTCACCTCTTACTACTCATCCGATTGCCGGATAAACTGGATAATGTCGATGGCACTTTCGTTTCATTAAATTCATTTGTTTAATCGTCTCCACGTAGAAAGAAGGGTCAGAGGTATTTATTACTGCAGACGGACTTTTTCGAGGTTTATATCGCAATAGAAACACGTCGAAGCCGATCGATGGAGGTCAGGAATATCTCGCTCGTTGCGATTAGTTATGTCCCATTGAATTTTTAATCTGCTCTTAATCGTTGGAGCCTTGAAAGCTCCTGTAATTTGCGATCTTTGCTAGTTTGGATTTTATTGGAGAGGTAGCAGAATATTTCTGCTGAGTTTGTACGTTGATTTTTTAAGTTTAATATTTCGTGCAATTCTTTTTCCCTTACGCCGCAAGTGTGGTAATAAACGGGATTATTTTTCCGGGTTTCGTCGTGCGAAGCACTAGCAAGAGCGTTGGGGAACCACTTTCGTGTGCCAGAGCCAGGGGTAACTGCCCTCTTCTCTTCATATGGGTGCACGTATCAGCCTATGCACTTTTAACCTCTATCTTTAAGTATTTCGTGTTTCCTGTCGAAGTCTCATAATGGTTAATAAACATTTTCATTCAGTCCATCGATTTTTCCCTTCTGTTAGTCTTCATCAATTAAGTAGTATACTTTTACATTCACAACGATAAATTATGCAGTCACAGCGTTATTCTGCAGTTTATTACGAAATAATCCACATACAAATTTTTATTCCCTTAGGAGTTTTCACCCTTCATCTTTATATTGAGGTAATATTTAACATTTCAGTGATTAGGTTTTCTTTCAATTTTTCATTTCTGCTTTCACCGCGTCTCTCCCTTTAACAGTGGAATTAAATTGGGCGGTATCTAAATTAAGGAAACGATGCCGCCTTCTCTCCTAGTCTTCGCATATTCATTGTGTGCATTGTAACAACTTTGAAAAACATGGTTAAATTGTACTTACGCGTAAAATCCTCGCTGAATGTAACACATGCGATTTTCCACGCATAAACAATCGCGCTCATGTGTCTTCATGTATTCCACAAAACATAAACAATCAGTATGTTTCGCATATTCGTAAAGATTCTTCATTAACGTAGAACTGGCGCTTTACAATCAATTCTACGCTTCTACGCGGCAGAAACGAGCCATTAAACTTCTCTCTACATTATGGCACTTTTCTCTTACATGTGAGCAGTTTCCTTGCGCTTATATATCTCCCTATCCTCATACCGATGCGCTTGCAGAGCTCGATGATAAACGTGACTGTTTTTCCGGGTTCCCTCGTCATGAAGCACCGAGAGGAAGACTGCAGAGGCACTTTCAAGTGCAGCCAGCACGGGGAAGGCTAACTGGTCTATCCTTCGTACGTGTGTACACATACAGTCGTGCTTTCGCACGATCGTGTCATGTAAGCCCACGAAAACATGTGCAGCATGTTGCACGTGTATAATGCATATGGCTGTGTACGAGACTGCTGTGTATGTCAGTGCATCGAAATGCGCCACGGGTGTCTCTTCGCATCTCTCGCTTGGTCTCTCTTTCCCTCTTCCTATTTCTTTCCCTCTAGTCTGCCTACCCGTCTCTCTCCCTCTCTCTTTCTCCCTCGCCCTTATCCTCTTTCATTTCGTCTTTCTTTTTCTCTCATTCTGTCCATTCACTCTTTCCCACCTCTTCTTCTCTCCTTCTCTCATTCCCTTTACGTTTTACGTTTTCACCCCCGCTAAACTACTCGAAGTGTTAATACACGAGATCCCAGTCTAGTAAAGCAGGTGAAATTTACGATGTTATATTTTTGCCCGGTGGCAACTTGCCCGTTGCAGGTGGGAGAAGCAATGGGGACGATTTAAAACGACCGGCTAACATTCTACGTACGCGTTTCACCGTGATAAAAATATGACCGACGGTCTTACCATGGCAGACGTATTTCACTTCTGGGTGAAGTTATCTCGTAAGATTGGGACGGTATGGTTGGGTATGGAAGCCGATGACTGAGTTTATTTCGATTTACCGCCGGATACGGGAATTACGGTCTAGGGAATTTATAGGGAGACATTTTATTGAGGTTGGATTAATAGGTGCTCGAGTTAAATAAATTGGTATCATGGTAATGGTTTTAACATGAAATATGCATTCTGCTAAAAGCCCGGCTAGTAAACAAGCAGGAAGGGTTGTCTAAAAGTTCGATGAGAGCACTTTGTAAGTGTGTGCAGGTTATTCCAGAAATCGTGATGTAACTGCAAAGAAAGGGATTCCTCGTTGAATTGCAAAATACATCAAAACCGCGAAAGAAAATTTTTTCCCTTAGAGCTCCGCTTTTCAGAAGAATATTCTGGAAGTAAGACTCACGATTTTTCATAGAGGTTACTACTTTTTCTGTACCAACGTAAAATGGTATATTTTAAAATGGCTTGATAAGAATTTATCACTGTCTCTTCTGCAAGAAAGTATTCATTTTATGGTTTTACAATAGTGAATGGTAAATTAATGTATGATTGGATATTTACGTACATGATTATTACTTATGGTTGTGATTTATTTGGTTAGTTTAATTTTTCACTAGTTTTGCTCAGTATTATTAATAAATGACCGATAGTCATAGTAGACTATCAGCATATAATAGAAATGATTAATATTACACCGATCAATTCAAAAATTGTTAATATTTTAATCAGAATATCTGTAACTTCAATACTTTGACAATATGTTAAATAGGTAGACAATATTTATACATAGCTATATTCCCATTTCACAGTAAAAGAGCATGTTCATTAAAGAAGGATATTAATTGTTAAAAGCTCCTAACCATGAAATACTGCTACAATTTTATTATTTATGTTGATTTTACATTTATTTCTGTTCTATTTCTTGGAATAGAACATAAAGTTATACTATTGAAACAAATGAAAATTGCACCGATAGAATGTAATACACACTCATTCTTAATTATCATTACTAACAAAAATGATGACCCTTAATTTATGAAAAGGCTGTCCCAGCAAATGGAAATAATATTTCAATTAAAACAATGTTATATAACTTTTCTATCTGTAATGGTATTTCGCTGTACCCGATTGCCTTTTTTTTATAAGCTGTTCATAACAATAAGTTTGCACATCGCTGCACAATACAAGTCACCTTAACATACCTTAAATTGACTTCCATTTGAAGTGCCTCACTTGAACTTCCTACGTTCCTCCTTAACTTCGCTCCACTGCTCTCTTTAATTACATGAAACTTTCACCGAACATGTTTGAGTCTCTGAACGACACGAGAATCTTTGTCTCTACGTCCCAAACGATAGTAAGCTCGTGAGAACAATCTTGTACGACAAAACACGAACAAAAGAAGCTTGACATTAATTTCGCATCATCGCACGAATTGTTAATCCAATACAAAGCCCGGAATCTTCCCTGGGAGGTGATCAGTCTTAATCACGTCGAAAGTTGTAATCATAATCGCGCGTTTGAAATGTCTGGCACCGGATAGGGTGGACTCCAAGTACAAGGAAAAAGTGAACAACGAGGGTGAAGAGCAAAATTGGGGGGCGGAAAGATTCCACGAGGGGCAATACGGAAATCAAGAAGAAACGATAAAGTCAGCAAGAGATAGGTGAAAGAAGAGAGACGATGTTACCGTGATACACCCTATAGGAACACAATCGAGACGCGAAGTGTCAGAAGGTACCACGGGGGTTGTAGACCGAAAATTGCTGTTTCTTGGAACGCAGCGATAATTAACATGGTCTCACGCATCGAGCAACCTTCTCCTTTCGCTTTGATACTTGTCTTCCGGATTCAGTGTACGGGGAAACTCTCAGGGTTCCGAGATAAGCCGAAATCCCATTATAGTTCGCAGTTAGATTTTCCTGTCCCGGTACGAACAGTTGGCCGCTTCGAGGTCTCGCTCCGTCTTTACGCTATCTCGTCCTTTCTCTCTTTCCTTCTCGTCCTCGCCTTTTTCCTGTTGCCGTCCTCCGTTTTCCTGCTTCACCTTTAACCTCGAAATAATGATCAGGGCGTGTTAGAGTTTAAATGAGTATTTGCGCGCTCTCTGTAAATTATGGCAACCCCTTTCGAGGCACCCGGTACACGTACACGAACAGTGCTCAGAAGGTGCATCGTCGTCACGCCTCATGCTTGGGTGATTATTGTACATTCACCAGTCTGAATTATTGTACCGATAACACTTTTAATTCTCGACCTCTGCGAACTTTGTTTGAACTAGTTATTTCGGGTTCGGAATTGTTGCTCTTGTGTCGAAGAAATGACACTTGTTGTTCGAGTTTCTAGGTTTATATCCACTCGATAAGCCTTTTATATTTTTAACACTAGAACTACCGGCGTTAAATCTATCATATTTAGAAATATTAAATAAGTATTTTGAATAAAAGGGGATTAAGAGGTGGAAAAGATGTTCGATTTGGTATTAGGTTGGTAAGAAATTAATGTCGGTTTTTGAGTTTTCAAACCTTGGCGCTTAATTTTGAGGTAGCCGTTCATTTTAATCGGTTTATCTTTTTATATCATTTTGGAAGAAAAAAATTGATTAAAAAACTTGTTTCTCGTTAGGAAAAATGTGTAAATTCTAATGGAACTTATTTTGATTAAAAAAAGTTATTCCCATTCTCAATATGTGTATTTAAAGATAAAGTTCGAAAACCGACGTTAATTTCGTACCAACCTAATAATTTATGTTTTATAAGATGGACGTAGAATATCTATTCTATGACTCTCCTATGAACTTGGAGAATTTTTGGAAAAAATTGTGTACCAGTCATTTTGACTGGTTTGGTAGTTCTAGTGTTAATAATGGATATGTGCAAAATTTAACTGTACAATTGGAATTTGAAATGAAACCATCTGTACTGTAATTTTAGATGAAGATTGTTTTTTGAATTGTATTTTGATTAGATTGAATTGTAATTCAAACCACTAGGTCTTGGAATGTACCAAATTTTAACACAATCTTCAAGCTTATGTTTATACGTTGAATGTTAGAATACCAAATAACGTTTCATATATTTATCGAAAACAGTTATTCTACTGACAGGGCAGATGAAACCTGTCCATTTAGGTTGGGAGTCTTGGCTGTTAAATGTTGTAATTGTTAAATCCAGAGTACAGTTTTTTGTGTATTTCAATGCCACATGCAATTTTAATGCTGATATTCTGTTAAAAATACAAAGGTGATTATTAAAAACCAAGTTTATTTTATCGATTTTGAAAAACTTTTCTTACAAATGGATAGCCTTTTTTGGAGATATCTGCAAAAGAATTTATTTGAATAGTCATACATTTGATATGCGGGGTATAATTGTTTCAATTTGCGTCAAGTTAATGTTTCATATTTTATGTGGCAGAGTGTGTTACAATCAAATTTCTCATAGAAAAAAGATGCATAATAATAGATAAATTGGCGCCGAGATAAATAACATCGTAGAAATCAAGTTTGTACATAAATCTTATCTGAATTTAATCTATACCAAACAGAACATTTTAGTATGACTAATTCTTCAGTCAAAGCCGAGCGATAGTTACACGTAAAGGAATAAGTTTTTTTAGAATGACAGCAGTCTTAACCAATTGACTTCCAACTACGAGATATCTCGTAGCTGCACTATAAGTTTGAATTAATAAGTTATCAATAATGGCCGAGCGTGTATACAAATTTTGGAACAAAAATGTTCTTCGTATCATTACAAATGTCGAGATTACATTTTTGATTAATGAAATCAATGTTCTAAAAACTTTCTGTCATCTTCTCAAATTTTAACAAGCAAAGGTAATGTTTGCTTAGTTTTCCTGGCAGTGAATGGGTTAACATGCTTCAAGTTCATTAAGATGGACATGATTCACCTGTTTACAAGTAATTATCACAAAGCGTATCATAAAACCTCGTCCGAAGGAAGAAAACAAGATAAATAGACACTTCACGATAATGTAAACCATTCATCGTACAATGCAAGTCTCCCGTTCCTTCATGGTTTAAGACGTCAAAACATTTTCTTCATACGCAAAAGAGACATTCGTAAAAATAACAAGAAAAACAATATATTCATAAATCTCCAGCTCGACATTCTTCTTATCCATGAGAATGCGATCTTCAAAGTTGTAAAGAATGGCTTACTTATTTCGAGTATGCAGCCGGCGTAGCGTCGTCAAAGCAACTCGACCGTCGTTGTTATTTTCCAAGATATCCCTATAACGCTGAACAGGCCTTTCTGACTTTATTGTACATACTACACTTACTGCAGTTTCACGACGTCGGTAGCTCTCGCCGAATAGACTTGCCTTTTACCGCAATCTTGGGAGCTGAAGCGGCACCGTGTGTCCCCATGCTGAAAGTCACCGAATAAGGCCACCAAAGAAGGAGGGTGATACACCGTGGCTTCGTTGATCGAAAATTGTTACTTCCTTCCAATTTCGAGGGCTTGCTTTCCATCGGGCGGTTTGCGTGGAACGAAAGGAATGATACCACGGCAAACTGACATTCATCCCGCCTTTTCTCTCTATCTTCGCTGAGGAGCGTCGACTACCCTTCTTTCTTCGACTCGCTCCGTTGTCCCATGGGGGTCGTCCCGGACCGTCTGTCACCGACATCATTCGCTCGAATTCTGATCTTTCAGCGACGTTAAAGCAAGATGTTCGGTCCCACGAGAGAGAACGCGAGAGGTGGAACAAAAGGGATGGACAGGAGAAAGACAGAAGTGGAGCTCGAGGAAACATCATTATAAGAAAAGGAAGTAAACGAGGGGACCCATGGGCACGCTGGGAATTACATGGAGCAATTGCAAGGAATGGGATAATGGGATGCATAACCGACAGCTTCTTAAATCTTACGATTGTGCAGAAGTGTAGATTGGCGGAATAACAAGTTTATTCTTTGTTTCGAATGTATTTCCTGATTATCCGCCTATCATTTCTTTCCTTCGCTTTTTCCATTATTCTCGTGACGCTTATGATTACCTCAAGGAATTAAATGAAGTGATTAACTCATTGGTTGAACCTGTTTGTCTTCTGAATATATAAGTAGCAATGATTTAAACTCTCCTATTGGTAATTATAACAGTGGTTTAAGTAATTTATTCTTCGTTTCGAGTTGTGTAGACTTTTGTTTTAGGGTGTGCGTTAAACTGTATGTAACGACGTCATTAAACAATGAAACTTTTGATTATTTCTACAAAATACTTCCGCTATATTGTGCAATGTGAAAAAGAGCTGACCATAGGGTTAAATACATTCATCTCTGTGATTTAGCAATGTACTTTCAAAAGTGTAATAGTTTTTTTTTGCAATATACTGCAAACAACTCATATACACTTAAATCCAAATGACTTGTCACATTTAACCCCTTGCCTTACGATTTGTATTTTGACAGCGTGCGTAATACCCCAGAATTAATTCCAGAAATAAAAATTTCTCTCTGATCTTTAACATTTGGCACAACTGACTGCAATATTAATATTATAGAAATAATTTTTCCGTGTCGCGATCGACTGATATTTTCAATTTAATAGTTATTGGAATACTTCAAAATTTCGTATTCCATTTATCGCCTCACATGTGTCACACGTTATTGTAAGCTAAGGGGTTAAGATGCACCGGCTAAGGATCATGTTGTTCAGCCAAAGTTCTGACGTCCACAATGTATTAAGTATGACTGTAATAACTCGAAGAATAAGTTCACTTATGAGTGATGTATGAATATTTATCTTAACAATTTAAAGTGGCAATTAATTTTCAGCAGTTTGTTGTAAACTTACGTACTACAAATTGAGCACGAGAGTATGCGACATATTCATGCCCTCGTTAGCGGTTACAAATATGTCTCCCATGTCGAAGGGCAAATTCGAAAATGGTTGCGGTTCTATTATCCGGTGCTGTTATACGGGAACCACAATGGCCACAATGAGGAATCAATATTCAAAATGAACATACATTTATTTATATAAGTAGGATATGTGCAACGTTATAATGTCTGATATTAATGCCATATTGTGCCTGTCCAGCACCACATTTTTCTAGGAATATAGTTACACACTTGCAACTATCCCTTTTATCTGTTTGTATGAAAATAAGAAACTTCCAATTATACATAGTATTCCCAATTGTAACCAATCGCTTAAAGTTGTTCTTCATCTGAACGATCAGCAGAAAAGATCATTCAAAATGTCAAATATAACGTGTCCCGTATTTTAATTTATAAATTTACAATCTTTTGCAATTTGATAATTTGATATTACAAATTTCATCGTAGACATAGGTGCCATACTTGAATTATTAATTTTCTAATAGTTTGCTTTTACTTGCAAAGTTGACATAATGTTGATTTTAATTGGTTGGAAAATATTGTCTTTCACTTATACGCCATTCTTTTTCCAGATTTTATGTTGATAAATGTTCGGCAATGGTAATTCTTCTTATTAATTGCAAGAAGAGCATATTACATATTATAATTGTATTTCGCCGATTAGAGACAAAGAATTATTTTGAAGACGATTCCCAGTGGCTAATAAAATTTTATAATCGGTTTAATTACATACCGTGCGTGTAGTGTGTCTTTTTGGCTAGGAAATGCGTTACACACAGCTAGTAGTCTGTCTCGAATGAGCTTATTGCTACAATCTTAACTCCTTGCCTTATGATTTCTTTTGTGACTGAATGCACAATAACTCAGAATTAATTGCTGAAATAAAAATCCGTTACTGCTTTCTGATATAGCGTATAACTTAACGCAATATTAATTGCATAGAAGTAATTTGATCGTATCCTGACCCACTAATATTTTAAATTTAATACGAATATCACTCGATATTGTACAGCAAAGGGTTAAAACATTCATAATAAAGAAAAGCATTTCTTCTACTTTAACAACAATGATAACCAATGTGTATAGAATCAGTTTTCAATGTCAAGGTTTCCTTTTTAATTTTAGAATCATGTTATGCGATGGTGTGGAATTGATACTTCAGGTTCATGATCTCGCGTCTTAAAATCCTTAATTATAGACATCCAGATTTTGAAATACTTCCTTTTATTTCTTCCACTTTCCACTGTAATTACTATGTCAGTGTACGATCTCAGCTCACATAAAGATCGGCCGATTCTTATGACCGCAGCTCTTTCAAGCCCAATTCCGTTCCAGGAAAATATAAAGATTTGAAATTTCTCTGCCAAAAAATATCGCTCGGTATGCTTCCTGTTTGGATAAAATTATTCGCCCATATTGCATTTCGTACTTTGAGTTGGTGTAACCGAGTGCGTGAGCAAATCCATCGGGAATGTCGATATTCGAAGACGGCTTATCCGTCTTCCAGATTGAAAACACCTTTGGGAAATACGTCCAACACTCGGCACGTGTCGAGTTATTCTAGGGTCGTTTCCATTTTCACGTTTTCATATCTAACCTAACGACACTGCGGTGTTTGGGATTTTTAATATTTGACAATCTTGCAGTAGCACAGTAGTCAGAGGTATCGCACAGTATCTCTTTTTCGACAAAAAGAATAGAAATAAAAGCAAAGCAAAAATTTATTCGGATTATATTTCAATTTTTTTTTAATCTTTTCTCGTAACAACAGTAAAAACGGATCAATGGGAACAATTCGTAGCGCATTGATTGTCATAAAATGGAAACGCAGCGTTATCGGAAAAATTTACATCCTTGATTTATAGTAATATAATAATGTATTGAGTGAAATGAAAGCAATTCTGAAAATTGTTTATTCAAATTAATTTTGCCTATATTTAAATGATATAATTACGAATACCGATAGAATTTGTTTACTTGAACATAATATTCTTTTTTCAGAATTATTCCTGCAATGTTATTATTTACATATACTTTTTCCATTTGCTTCGGGTCATGTGTAATCGATGAATCGACATTTTGAAAGCTTTCGTATCGTTTAAGGATTTCGAATTCAGCTGGGGCGATCAATTTCAAAATCTGTCCCTGTTCTTTAGCCTGACAAGTAGGTCTTTAATCATATCGAATATCTGTGAAGAAAGTGACACGAAAAATATCATTTTCGACTTATCGCAATAAAAATGTTGGAGTGACAACGATGGAAGTCTTATTTGTTTAATTCTCTAACTTGGCTGTGTTATGTCACCCTTTCTCGTTCATGTGATGCTTTGACTCTACAGGGTGGTTGAAAAATCGTTGTACATAGACAAATTTAACTAACTTATGTTATCTTTTATATTTCTAATATTTTGTGGACCTTCAGATATTCAAACTTTGTACAGAATATTTTGTAAGTAAAGGTACATTTACCTACAACTTCTCATTTTCCGTATATGTGTCACAACCTTTGGGACGCCTTTGTTATGAAAGACAAGTAGTTTTTGAGGCTTTAATTACTAAAATAGTACTGTCAAGTCCTCTCATCAGATTTCTTTGACGGGCAGAGGGGTTAGAATATTGAATTACGAAATATTACCAAATTGTCGTTGACTTTAACACTAAAACTACCAAACCAGTCAAAATGACTGGTACACAATTTTTTCCAAAAATTCTCCAAGTTTATAGAAGAGTCTTAGAATAAATATTCTTCGTCCATCTTAAAAAACATAAATCACCGAATCGATTTTCTTTTCCGCCTCTTGATTTCTCCTTTTTCAAAATACTTATTTAATATTTTGAACTATGATAGATTTAACGCCGGTAGTTCTAGTGTTAAAGCCACCTTAATTCCTTTCTTAGAAGTCTCACACAGAAGCTTCCAATATCGGCATTTTTAATTAAGTATAATTTCATATTAGAGTATAGCATGAATCATCTAAGACCTAAACAGTAAAAAAACACTTCCACTTTATAAATATTATTTCGTTCCTTCATACATTTACCAAAATGAAATGTATGTTGCAAAACAATTTCCCTTATCCGTAGGAGTACACAGTGGGTCAAAAAAGTATTGGCACATCCAGTTTCCTTGAAATTTCTTTAAACTATAAAGTAAGCTATTAATATAAACTATGTTTATTAGAGTTTTTTGACAAGCATAAATAGTATGTTCACTATGATAATATAGTAAACGTTACGATCTCTGAAGTTACCATAATAGCATAGTATGTTTACTACATTTCGTCTCATTAATAAACGTTTTTTTGTCGCTGTTCTACCATTTTCCGCAGAATGTGAAACATTTCGGATTGTATGGGCATACTTCCTTTCCAGAATATGTTGCGATGTCAACAGCTAAACTTTTGGCACTTAAAAAAGGATTTTCTATTGCTTCTTTAACGATGTCTTTCGTCTCAAGCTGTAAGTACTTGCGGACGACTTAATCGGCAGTCGATCTCGACTTTACCAATTTTCTTCAATTTTTTACTATATTTCTAACTGCAGAGAAACTTAAATTTAATGAATTACAGATTGTTCAATAACTTTCACCACTTTTATATAATGAAATAATTTCATATCGCGCACACAATGATAACTTGCTCTTGTTTGTAGCCATAATTCTTGTTCAAAGTGCAAACACAAACTGATTATGTTAACATCAAATTCTGTTTACGCTTATATCTCTAGAACCGAATTTGTCGCGTATGGAAGTATGTAACACTTATTATTATAGTAAAACCGTACGTGTACCAATGCTTTTGTGACTATGGAAGTTTCATTTCTTTCACTTACACTTCCTTATTACAAATATTATAATAAATATAATAAATATTATTTCTACTAAAGTGAAACTTTTTCAATTAAAATCACATCTTTACAAAGCAGAAACTTGAAAGACAAAAAGGGATATATAGATAGCAGGACTTCACCTTTTTTTAGATCAACGCGTAAATATTCACTGAATTAACAAATTCGTAAATATTACAATTTAAAAGTCATATGAGATTGCATTGAATTCAATAGCGTCGGTCACCGATGACCCTCATGGCATTCAACGTGTTAATAGATTATAGTTTAGTGGTATTCCAAGAAAACTCGGTGTGACAATATTGTTTTGACCCACTGTATATTTATTTTACTCGCGATCACTTTCTTCCCATGCAATATCATCTATCGACGTAAGCGAAATAAACCTTAGATATCGTCCTTATCTCCTCGATAAACGGATCCCTTAATTAGCGAAAATTATACAAGCTACCATCGGGCATCTGCAACAGTAACGAGTAATTCATGAACCTGCGAATCGAAATGCGTGTCGGTCGACGATCGTCTCATCGCCGCATGAATTATTGATACTGGTATATTCATCGATAACGTTCATCGCTAAGCGTCCTCTGTACGGTGTGCAAATGCCTATTGGATTCACCGACAGTTTCGAATTCCGTCGAATTTTCGTTACTGCGGTTGAAGCCGTAGCTCGCGGTAAAGTGTATTCGTGTTCTCCAAAGGTAACACATAATCGTGCGAGCCCTCGTGCAATTCCGGCGTCTGTGTCCCGAAACAAGAACTTCACGCATACCCCTTTATTTTGGAAATCGGAGCTTCTGGAAATACCATACGCATACCCCATCGGGCCAGTGCACAACGGCACACATTTCTCAGATTGTCTCGTGTACCTATCCGCATTTGTGTGCACACGATCGTTACATATTTTCCTCGGTTTGACCCGTTTCTTTTTCATGTTTCAGAAAACGTTAATCTTTATCTGCTCTTTCAAAAAATCGCACTAAACTCCCTAGAGCCTTTTCTGAGCCGTAGTCTATTTTCTATTAAAAACAAGATTTCTTTTTAATTTTTCTTTATAATAAATTTGGAAACTTGGAACTTGGAAAAGATTAATTTGATACTAGATGATTTGCGTACCTTGTGTACGATATGAAAATTCTGGTATGTTTGTTCCAAATTGATTTTGTTTAACATGCTTTTTGCAATCTGTGCAGGGTGAACAAATTAATTATGAGAGCTAGGTAGAAAATATTGACACTAGATACACTAACGAGAACAAAATAGCTGTTTCTTAATTTTTCAGAAATTATCCTGACATTTGTAACGTAGTTTTTCGTTCGATTTTCTGTCTGTCTTGCGAACTTCAAACGATTATGTCTATTCATTTACTTTGCACTTTCGTTTTCTTTTCTTCCGACATGTTAGCCCAAAACATGACATAACATGTTAAAACAGATATTTCAAGATACACCGAAATTTTTATCGGTAATTCTAACACTTATTTCTTACGGTCTAAATAAAATCATGAATATATTATGAGATAATGGGAATATCTTCTTTAATTAGTAATATTTTCTACCGTTCGATATTTATTTCTCTTTGGCGACAATATTGTGCAATATTGCAGATATTGCAGATATTGCAGAACAATTTAGATAAATGTATCAAATAATTATGAAATCCCAAAACTGAAATTACTTTCACAGGAAAATTAGTTATGGTGGAAAGTTTCGTCGACTATACCTCGGTATAAAGGCTGTGAAGGGTTAACCCGTTAATTGCTATACAACTTCCGACGAATATATTCGTTAGAAATTACCGAGAAAACAAAATTTAGTTAAGTGAAATTAGCAATTTGCAGATAACTCTGCTCGTTTTAATCTCCACTGTCAACGATTAAATAAAGAAGCTACAATTCCAACATCTGCGGTCGACTATAGTTCAATGTCAAAGTACAGCAACAGTTATTAGAACATCATTTTCCAGAAAAGATATTTACTTTTGGTACAATCAAATTTTGTATCCATATGTACGTGAATCAGGTAGAGAATCAGGTTTGTTTATTTATTTACGTGCTATAAAACCTGTATTTAATTTATTGCAATGTGATTCTGTTGAACGACGGATTTGAACCGTTTTAAAGATTTGTTTAAAATCTTGTTTACGAAAACGTTTTTAACGAATTTGAGAAGCAAAACAAACTGGAAAAAGTTATTCTGTGTTATATTTCTCAGACCGATGAAACTGTTCCTCGGAGTATTCCTTTAAACGGCTTTCATTCGGTAGAATTCAGTGTTGAGCTAAATTGCACCTGCATTTAAGTCTTTCTTAGCAGCATGTCTTATCCTTCTAATTTCTTTATTTACTCCAAAAAAACGAAACAAGTAGAAAAATCTCTCGACACTTTTAAGAAAACGGATTCCGACCGTTATAAACCATGTAAGATTCTGCCATGTCGCTTACCCCTTTCATCGAATGTCGCGAAACTTTAGAAATTTTATGAATAACTTTGCGTCCATACACTTACCGAAGATTATTAGCCGACGAACTTAACATCGTGAAAGATAATTGCAGGTACCGCTTCCGAATTCATTAACTTCGTATAATTTAATAAATAAAGAAGAAGAAATTACTAATAATATTCGAAATATTTACCTCGAACGAAATTGTGAATTTCTTAAAGCATCGTCCATGAAGATGTTAAGAGCTTCGGGTACATATTTTGAAATCGACTTTGCATTTTAAGCGCAGAAACATAAAGCACCCTGTCAAAATATGATATTACAATGTTCCATTGAACCGTACTATTTTAAAGACGTACAATACCCTCTGAATTTACGTAAATAGTATGGTTCGGTTATGCGCGTTTTAGAGGAATCACGGGAGAAATTTATGTTCGTATTATCGAAAACGTTCGATAGCACGACCCTTTGAACTTAATGCTAATGCACGTGAAAATCTTCAGAAACCAGTGCATAGCAAACACTGTTTGTATCAAATCCCACTGAGAAATTAACGTTTACTTTCCCATAGATTTCTCGACTCTACTCAATTACGGATACCTTCAAATGTTGCGCGAAAAAACCATTCGCCCATGAAGAATGAACCGCAAATCGTACGTGAAAATCTCCAATAACCGTACTCATTCATACGTTCGAAGCATTAGCATCTTTGCCTCTTAGCGGCGCGAAAGCTCTTGAAAATCCTCTCGGCGTCTCATTAAACGTAACAATTTCGAACTCGTTGTCGAGCGTTATGAAAACGCCAAGAGACTGAAGGGTGCGAGAAGTATAAAGGAACAGAGAGGAAGGGAGAGAGAAAGCTCGAAGGGAGAAAAGAGGGCGGTGGAGAAAAAAAATACGACGAAGAAAGATAGGGGGCAAGGAATCGTGTCCGATACGTCCGCATCGGGTAAGGCCTCGTTTCTATTGTGCAATTTCAACAACAAGAGAAACGGAGAGATCCGCGGAGGGTGCGTGGAAGAGAGAGTGGACCGGAGTAGTAGCGTAGGACACCTACTCTTTTTTCGCAGTCACCCCCGCATCTCGTCGCTGCTTCTGCACTCTGTTCAGCACCCTCTGACGAGTCGACCTCGCACCGCCAGTGTCAGTATCGACTGGGATACCTCGTGGAGAGAACAGCACGAGGAAGGACAGAGGGTAGGCGGGATGCTGAACACATACAAGTGGAAGAGAAAGGATAGGGTAGATTGAAGAGAGAGGAGCGGACAGGGCGGCTCGTCGATTCTCGGCGAGCGTCGTTCTCAGGACCGTAATTCGAGTGTACCATTTCGATGACGAGGAAAATTTTCGAGTAATAATAACCATGGTTAATTCCGAATGCGAGAAGGGTTACAAAAATCGATGTCACCGCCGCGGTAGGGTGGGAATACTATATACGATACGAGAGCCGATTGTTTCCCCGGTACACGATCTTCCGAGGCTTTGATCGATGAGACTTTGAGTATACCGGTATCTTGTTAATTTCATTAAAATATTTGACTCGACTGATTCGAATCGACTCACAGATATATACGGTGATACGTAAGGATGCGATAGAGGAGCTTACGTTCCTATCGGCGCGTCATTGCCTCGAGGTTTCCACATGGTCTCGCGTTCTTTCGGTGGTGGCATCGTGGAAACTCGGTACTCCTCGCAGATTTCCGTAGCCGGTCCTGTCGGTGCTGCCACATGGCCGTGCGTTGTGTTTTGCGGGCTTCGCGAGCTTTCAGGGGCGGCACCTGGGTGGTGGGGGATCGTTGGTATACGATACGAGGGTGAGTGGGTAAGCGAGAGGGTAGAAGAGAGTGGTGGTTACGCGCAGGGGTGGCAGCAGCGGCAGTGGCAGCGGCGTCGGCGGCGGCTCGGGTACGTTCGGTCGACTTCGCAAGTCATCGCCAACGTCTCGCGTCGGGGCTTCCACATGGGTTGGTATTGGCTCCCGGGGCGCAGGGTGGCTTGTGCGGCGGGGCTCTAACCGGAGAGAGACTCTAACCGTGGTGTACGGACCGAGGCGGTGTACGAGCGAGAGAGAAGAAGCAGCAAAGTAGGAGGGAGAGGAAAGGACAGAGAGGGAGAATTCGTGAGCGAGAGAGAGCAAGAGGGAGAGACACGGCTCGCCACAACACCCCCTCCCCCCCTTCCTCCCCGCCCTCTCCCAAAACGGGTAGAGCGTCAGTGCTAAGGTGGGTTGCTCGGTCGGAACATAGCCAGAGAGAGAGAGACACGTCCTGGGAGTGCCTGCTGCACCGACACGACTCCCTGGTGCAGGAGCCGCAGCGGTGCAAGGATCGAGAGAACGCGCGCACTGATTGTGAGTGATTGACTGACACGCAGTTACACGCACGAGCGGTGATACGCACGCAGTGAAGAGATTGAAAGACGGTGATACGGCAACGGCCAGCTGTTACTACTTGCAAAGGAAACGAAAGTAGGCAGTTTTTTTGTAGACGAATCGGTGGTTAACGTGTGCTGTGTTACGAAGTACGGGGGGTTAAGGAGCAACGGACGGGTGGAGAGATCGGGATTTTAGGCTGGAAGAAGGATCTTAACGACAACCGGAGTCATGAAGGAATCCGAGCGGCATCCAGCGTTCATCGAATTGCTCGGCAGGGCTGAGACAGCAGCGTTTCGTTTGGTTGGGTAGACGTTGTGGATACTTTAAAGAGAGGGAGAGAGCAGAGCTGGAGGAGAAGGAGAAAGAGAGAGAGAGAGCGAGAGAGAGAGAACGAGGGAGAAAGAGAGAGAGAGTCAGAAAGGTGTGTCGAGGAGACACGGAAAGTCAGTAGGAGGTCAGCGTGGCTTCAGGGTGGCGGTGGCCGATGGTGATGGTGGTGGCGGTGGTAGTGGTGTAGTGGTGGGTGCTCTCTAGGTGAATGATCGTCGTCGGCCTCGTGGAAAAGGCGGCCGCCGCTTATGCGGGCTGCCGCGCGTGCCGCATCATCGCCTGCGAATAGTCGGAATCCGTCGAGTAAAAAGGCACAGAAGGGAAAGAAGCTCGAACGCAAAAAGAGAAGGAAGAAGAGAGTCGCGGTTTGCATCGGTACCGCGGGTCGTCTCGAGGAGGTGGTCGTCGCATCGTACAAAGCGAAACTCCGGGTCGAAACGATACGAGAGAGGATTCCGCGGTAGTCGAGCTGGCGGCTGGCAGAAGCCGCTGAATCCCGCCGGATATGGCGAGCTGGATCGCGCTCTCGCATATCATCCGAAGAACCATGACGAAGGGATCGAAAGGAACGACCAGGTCGCCGAGCACTAGCTTCAACGTAAGCAGGACGACGGTTTCGATGATGCCGACGTTGAAAACGACGATTACGCGGACAAGGATCGCACCGCTGTCAAGGAAAACGACGTCGACGACGAAGAGCCCGTGCGCGATAACGGAAATGATCGCAACGATTCTATCGATGATCTTGAGGATGCCGATGATGGCAGTAGTTGTAATCGACGGTGCCGCAGTTCCTGGCTCGTACCTCGGGCCATCGATGCCCTGGTAGCGGAAGCAACGGTCGCGTGTCTCATCCTTCGTTGAAAGCAGTGCTGTTGTTGTGCCGTCCGGATCTGTTCTCGGGGCTATTTCCGTATCAATCGGTGGTGCGTCTGGTGGGTGTTGGTGTGTTGGTGCGTCGTCTACCGATCCCTCGTGTCGCGGGTTACTACTACCGGCCGGCCGGTCGCTCGTTTCGATACCCGTACCCGCAGTGCGGTCGACTACCGGTTAACTACGGAGGCCGCTGTTCGCGTGCGTCTCGGTGACGATCCTCGGTAACTGCGACGACCGCGACCGACCACGACGGCCACGACGGTTACGTGTCCCGTTTGACGCGCGACGGTTACGACGACGACCTACGGGACGACGGTCACGGCGGCGACGACGACTACGACGACGACGTACGTGACGTGGGGGATATGTGCGGGCGGGCCACGTCGACGCGACGAGGACTGGGGACTGCTGCGGGTAAATCGGCACGGCGTACCAAGTCCTCGTGCTCGGTACATAGGACGCCCGGGATACGGTAGCTCGTCCTTCAACGTTACTCCTCATCGACGCCCGCGGGCAATGTGCCCACCCGCCGGGATTGCAACGTGAGTCCTCTTCATATACTTATTGTCTCGACTACCGCGCCGAGGTCACTGGATTTCAGCATTTTAGAGATCACCTCTATTTATCGAATCGTAATGTTCTGTTTTCCTTTATTTTCTTATCTTCTCTCATGATCGTTCTTGAGGAATGCCGCTATTGGATGTAGGAAACAGTTGATTCGTGCGTTAAGAATATTCGAGGATTTACAGGATTTTGTGCTTCAAGTGACATATTGTGAATACTATTGAATTCAATGATTTCCAGGATTTGCTCGGTAGCTCTTTGCAATTACGCCGCTTTTCTCGGGAGCGATGAAATTTGCGATGTTCGCGGTGATTGTTAATGCTCGTACATTAATCTGGACGTTTTTATGATATATTACGGAATTAACTGATTAATGTTTACATTCCGTGTCGGACAACCCCGATATTTGTACACATTTTGCTCGTGATCAGTGAGAGATACGTTGACTGCTTTACTATTGAATTTCGCGTGAGTGGAATTTACGTCTGATTCTTTTTACTTACGATTCCCCATTTTTACTTTATTCGTAGTTGTCGTTAATACTTTCAAGCTTTGTTTATATTTCTGCAGTTAATTTCAACACGTACTATACTGCTCAGCAAACAACTGGAAATATTCGAATAAAACGAAAAATACTATCGACAGAAACATTGGGACACGTAAACAATATAATTTAAAGTAGTATGAGACGTGTACGTAAGAAATACATTGGTTCCGAAATGGAAAATTTGAAGGGCGTTGTCTTCGTTACAGGCTTGCGTTTCAAATTAAATTCCAATTGTGCAATTATAATATATTCGTTCATCGATCTTACACCCAGTTAGACTTTAAAACACACTTTTTTCCATTTGGCAGATGAATAATTGCATTCTTTATCATTAACCGAGAATTTCCATTTTAAACTTGTCTAACGACAACCACTACTTTTTTGACAGAAATCTTAAAGATCTTTAGAGCTTTGCATCCCAATTGCAGTAAAGAAGTCCTTTCTTCCTTTCAGGAAAGTCTCAATATTACCCAACTGCCAGTCAGGATCATTGAACTCGTGCTAAACATGACAGTAAACTTCACAGTTTTTAGAATGTTTCGTCTGCGAAAAAACTTTAACACTAAATCCACCATGCCTGTCAAAATGACCGGTTCCCATTTTTTTCTGAAAATTACATATATTGATAGGGGACACATGAAGTAAATATTCCATTTCTATCTTATAAAACCTAATTTAATTAATTAATCATCTTTTTCACCCCTTGATTTCTCTTTTTCCAAAGTACTTGTTTAGTATACCTAAATTTTAGTAAATATAACGTCGGTATGTTTAGCGTTAGGTACCGACATATAACATCGGTCCTACTCTTCAAAAGTGTTACATTTAACACTAAACCTACCATGGCGGTCAAATGACCGTTTTCTAATTTTTTCTAAAAATTGCCCAAATTAATTGGGCAGCCATTCAGTCAATATTTTAGGTCTACCGTATAAAATAAAAATTATTTTACTAATCATTTTTTTCTCCTCTTCAAATCTCTTTTTCCAAAGTACTTATTTCGTATATTTCAATATAACTGATATAAAGCCGGTAGGTTTAGTGTTAAATACATTTTTAATACATGTATGCACAGGACAACCGTCATTGCAGCATCTAACAATACACCAATTAAATTCTCGATATGGTAAACTAGGAGACTTGTTACGTGTGAAATAGAGATACACTTTTCTTGATTATTACGAGAAGCTGTGTTTGATATAATAGGATTATGACGTATGCATTGCTTATACGCACGGTTTTTCTCAAATCTAAACACAGTTCTTTAAAGACCTTGAGATCAGAAATATCACCCTGTATCATTAGGTAAACTTCCATTAAAAAATATTAGACGATAAAAGCATATCCGATAATGAACTGTTTTTAAAGCAACACAAATTCATTCTCAATTGCGATGTTGACATTGAGTTAATGTGCATTATAAGTAACGAGCTTCATTTACGGTTTCTCCTTCGGAGAAAATCGCGCCGCGAAACGAATGGGCGAACGATTGATCGAAGAATCCCGTAGTTAAATGCGCGCTGAAAATATTTTTGCGCAACGATCACGTTCTTACTCAGGGAGAAGGATAAATTGCCTCTTCCCTCGAACTTTTACCAAGAAAGCCGGCCGAAAGCTCCTACGGAGTCGCGCGAAAACGCTGGAGTGCTTTCAAGGGGTATCCTGGTCCTGGGCGTAGTCCTTCTCTACTTTCTCTCTTTCTCCCACCTTACACTTTTTCTCTATGTATTATAAGACGCTTTCTCAATTTCTCCGGGCTCCCGTGATTTATTTTTTAACGAGGCGGGTCATTTTTACCCCATCGTTCTTTCTATTATTTCCCTTCGATTTGAATATTTATGCGTGTTAATTCATGGGACTTTGCCATTTGAAAGACAGATTTAAAGAGAATCTATCTTGTCTCAGGATAATACAAGATTGTGTAAACTTTAGAATTAATGTAATGTATCTCTTGACCGTTACTGTTCATCCACTTGACTGGATTTTCTTCAATTTTTTCTCGCTTTGTGTTGAATTTTGAGAAAATACATTTTTCTTTGTATAATTATTATTCTCAGTAGTCATATCTTATTGTGATTTATATCTCTTCTAATTTAACGAGTCCGAATTCCGTGCTTATATCAATTAAATGACATATAATCTTTTTTAATTGTTTCATATACTTGCGTTCGAAGAGTTAAGAAATCGCCAGAAATTACGTTACTCAAAATCGGCATAAATTTTTAGTTAACTCTATGTAAAAGTAAATTTAAAGTGTATGGGAATTTGTTACATATATACTTATGACCAGACTGTGTTATTTTCTACAAAAATTTAAACTTGTAACAATGTACAGAATTTATATATAATATGTAAAATATATAATACATTTCCTTAGTTGCATTAATAAAAATTTAAACTCGAAAATACATTCGCATTCGACTTATAATGATAACTTGATGATACTCATCAATGCTATCACTAGCATCACTCATCGTCACTTTACATAGCTTCTACGTGTTTGCTGTAATTCCGTTATTTTTATAATGTAAATTCATGTCATGGACAATTTTTATGGATTTTCGTTTCTACGGAAACCGTAAAAATGATAAAAAATACGTATATGTTTCAACGAGCCAGAATTGACATCTGATCAGTGAGGGGTATTTTTCATTTATCGTTGACAATACATTCAATATTTCCTGTGATGTAAATCGAGCATCAAATCGGAAACGCTGTAATGTGTCCTGTCGGAATTGCAAATTCAGAACAATTAATAACCTACTTATATTTTTATTGACATCCGTTCGTTCGTTCATTGTTCGGACGCTATCGTTTTAACTTGTAATCGTGCACAGACACTGTTTCTACTTTATTACACTTACTATATAACTCGCATTACGGTGTGTATGGCAAGTTTATATTTCCATGACATATGGTGTCGATGGAGATATTACAATGTGTAAAGTTTAAACTATCGAATACAAATGAATATTAGAACCGCTAAATTTTATGGTTGTGTTGGTTCTATCCCTCTTTAGTTTTTCGGACGATAAAGATTTCGCACAAAATTTGTACAGTCGATAATAGGTGACAATTATACTTAAATATATTAAAATTTATATAAAGAAGCATCAACTGGTAAGATAAAAATGTCATTAACGAACTTTATAATAACGAGAATATGCAGCTAGGCAGTCTAATATAATTAAGGAAAGAAAAGAGTTTAACGCTAATCGTACCGGGACTTTTACGTGTATTTATTCTTACCAGAATCGGCCATTAGACTGGTTATAAAATAACGATAATATTTTTCCAAAAGATATGCAGGAGATTGTCAATTTAATATTGGAAGTATTGCAAAAAACAGCCTTCAGTTAATAATATAAAATATTACAAATTTTCGTTCCAGTGAGCCAACCATTTGACCGCGGATGTTACGGTTAGTGTTAAGAACGGTTTCTTAACCCAAAGAAACATAAGTACTGATCAACAACACATATAACTAAATTAATTTCGATCAATGAAAAAACAGATTGGAAATGTAAGTCGGACTGCAATAATCAAAAAAGCATCACAAAAAATCCGGATATTCAAAGGTACAAATTCATTTTTCATTTGTGTACAAACTCCCTCATAACATAACTGTTCGGAGAGGATGTAATTCGATCATTTTTCTCAGTGGCAACTAGATGTCAGTTGCTTTTTCCTTTTGTATCCCAAAAAAGATGTACACAATTAAGAATTAGCGTCAGTAACATTTTTTGTGTCGTTTCGTATTTATTTTATCGAGAGACCAGTCACAACTGAAATCTCTAAGTGTCATCACGTATAAAACGAAACCGTTCGTATTCCACTCATGGCTTTTTCCTCTTTTTCATCGGTCTTTTTCATTGATCGACGGTAACTAGAGTTATAAATGCAGAATATTGTTTGAAACGATTCGTCACGCGGCGATTACAGTGTAGTGGCGTTCAATAATTTTGAAAAACGACCTTCGTCTCGTATAAAAGACAACGTAATGTCTGAAAAGGATGATAAATAATCCACTAGCGTTCACTTCCGCACCGGAAGCGTCGACGACGTCCGACCACCGCGGTGTTTTTCAATTTTCGTCGAGGATCAAGAAGGGGAAGGTTTTTCATCGACAGTTTTAGGGAGGACTGTTTCATCCTCGCCGCAACGTTTCCGGGTAAAGCCTGACACTTCCGGTGCGTCAAACGAACTCAGGTTACCATGGAAATACTAGCGGATAGTCAAAACCTGCTGACGTGGTTGTACTTCCGGTGCGGCCGCGATTTGATGTCATTTTATCAGTGAATCTTTGATTAAGGTGGTATGTTCTAGCACGTTATAATTCAATTTTCGATGATGTATTGTCTTCGGGAAATTGATATTATCGTGTATATCCATCGAGTGATATTAATCTTTCCTAGGTCGTTGAATAATCTTTTCTGACAACCATTGATTCTTATTAGGTCGGGTGTTCATACTTTATTAATTTCATAGGGTTACGAGAAGAATATTAAGTCTTTACGACTCGAATCATTTATTCGGACAACTTTTTTGTTAATTTACTCTTTAATTGAAATTAATTTGATAAACATCGTCTGCATTAGATGTTTGGTTTCCTTTAATTAAATATAAAATAGTTATCATGATCTGAAATCGGAATCGTTTTAACAGATAATTACTTATGAAAAAACCTATATCAGTTGTAGCTTCTTATAAGACTGCAAAGGATTAATAATGTTTGATGTATCATGGAAAAATATTGGGGGATAGAAAGTGCACTTTTTTCATCAATTTTATCACTCTGAGAATTGCAAAAAAGAACATATTTAGAATGCTAATTAACGGTTCATCACGGCGATATTGGGAATGCAGTATAATTCGTTGCTAATAGTGAGCGGTTTTTCAATGAAAACAATGTTTTCAACTTAAAACTATCAAAGAACAGCGACTCTTTTCTATCATCTTTTCCAAATCTCCCAATTGCATAACAACGAATTATGGGAGATTTTCCGATGCATACGTTGATACGTAACCCCGTAGTATCATCTATTTATTTCCGTCGTCATTTCTTTTTTTTTACATATATTTAGTGTAAACTATGTTAATCATCGATAGTTTCACCATTAACAAATTAAACTACGCCATTAATACCAAAACATCATACCCACTTTTCATTAAATTCCCCGGGTTCATGAAAATTTGCAATCCATTTATATCAACCGATATATCACCCCGCACAAAAGCAAAATTTAATCCTGTTTTAACGATCATTAAATTAACTATGCCACAAGTCCAATTCGTCCACCGATCTCCACTTAAGTCGTTAGATCGAAGACCCTGTCAAATGCAATAACCGATGATACATTACGTTCGTACATTTCATACTTATCCCCTTTCGTATCGATTGAAGCCTTTATCCTTTCCCTTTGAACACTGACAGGGGAGGCAGGATAACGAGGATAAACGATAGACTTTTTTTTTTCTTTGTAAAAATGCAATTTTTCTTGAGTAGGAGCGATATTTAATATACGAGGCCGGCAGAAGAAGTGCCATTAGACAGGAGAGAACTGTCATGGTCGATCAATCGTCTCGCTCCTTTACTTGACATCGATGTGATTTAGTGACCGGGATATATCGATATTATTCAAATTTATGATCTATTTGCCGGCCGGCCGTGCTGGGATTTCATTTACATTCGAATTAACGTCTAGTTTTAGCATGCCGTATTCAGATTTCATCCGGCTTGTCAAGCCCTTCAGAGGTGTCTTACGGAAGTTCCATTCTTCTGCTTCGGCCGATTTAATGGCGAACATTTCGACAGACTCGCGGAACGAAATAGTCGTAGTTGGGTGGAATTAATTCTGTACAATCTAACGAATCCCTTGAAAGGTGCTTGAATAATCATTCGGTCAGATTATTTGTTTCTGAATATAAATCAGTTTTTACGAACCTTCCAATGCGATAATTATTTTCTTTTGTCTTTTGTTGTCAACTGACAGAATAAATTGAATATTAATTAGTAAATATTTACTCAATATAACTTTTATTGTAGGCAGTTTTTAGATGCAAGGACACCACATGCATTGCATTTTTCACAGATAGTTACAAAATTTTGTACTAATTGTATAAAACCATAATCGTCTTGCTTCAACAATTTTAAACGAATTTTTTACAAACACATCTGGTCGTCCAATAAAAACAATATCTGATTTAATACAATTTATAGCAATTTCCTAAGAAACCGACATATATCTCCTATACTATAATTCAAATTACACGTTATTTTTTTAAAAAACTTAACCTCATACATTACAACTGCAAGTAAATAATTACGTTCCTCTAATTGTACACTGATTTATCATCACGCATCAGAAATGTGACACAAGAAACTACATATTCTCCTTATAACTGTGTCTGACCAGCGCACATATTCTCCTAGATAGAGCAGAACATAATTTTCACCAGAAACCATTGACTCATTTAAACATCCTATATTTTTAAACGCATCTCCGGAAATAGCATACGTCATAAATATGAATAATCAAAAACGATTAGAATTTTCTACTAAAAATAATAATACCAGTAAAGTTGTTATTAGAAGGAATTTGACAAAATTTATTACACGACATCGTAGATCCACTCTAAGGGATTTCATTCCTATGTTTTAACACTCAATTGGGGCGGGAGTTATTTCGTCGACTGGCAACCACCGTTAAATTATATGGAGCGTTTAATCAGGTTACTGTCTGCTAACCGCGAAATAAAAATTGAGCCAGAACGGAAAGAGAGGAGGAGGAAGAGGAAGATCGATTCGTGGCCCGCGGCCTGGCCAGGCTGTTCGCCATTTACGACAACTTTTAACGGCTTTCTCTCTGCTGAATTTTCAAAATTCGCCGTGTTTATTTTGGAAATCGTTGTCCTTTGTGACATCATAAAAGGGCGCCATGTTTTATTGTTTCCTGCAATTCAACCTCCTACTTTATCCGATCGTTACGCGCATTATCGTATAATCCAACCGATTGAGCCTTTTCTTTCTCGTCGACGAATATCCATCGTTGACGTTGATCCCTCTCTGCCATGCGTTTTATTTGGCATATAATCATTCTGATTACTGCCCTTATCAAACGACATTGAAATCTTATTGACGTTGGGGTCGTGGAGCGAGCAATCCAACGTTTTTATTTGAGTTCTTTTTACTTTTTTGATTAAAATTACGAGTTTAGAAAAATATTCAGGACTTGCAATTTAATTCTGCATGATAGTGCTTTGAATTTTTTACCAATAGTGATTAATGCATAATTCAATCACAAGTTCCTAATCAGTTATATTTTCGCATCCGAATTAAGTTATTGAAGAGATGACTGATCTATTATTTTCTTAGTAAGAAATTTGGAATAATTGAGCTTTAAAGTTTGTTGACACCTAGAATTTTATATACGAAAGATGTTTGCACAATGTGAAATGAAGTGACTGAAAAGTGTCGCGAATGCTCAAAATCGATAGGCATTAAAAGAAACGAGGACTCACAAATAAAAGTGAATCGAACAATTGAAACTGGTCGCTATTAACTTTGCTGCTTACAGTAAATATTCAATGATCACAAGTTACGGTAATTTGTTTCTCTTTATAAAACGTGTTGTTTTGTTTTCTTATACAATCTCAATTGCTCGCTCCATTCCATGAAATGGAACACAAATAATAAGTTAGGAGTATGTTTTCATTATAAATAAGTAGCTCAGTTCTTCCACCGCCATTTATTTATTATTATTGCACTGAAATGAACTTCTCCGTGGTGTTTACATATCGGTAGGTGTGTTCCTTTACTCGCCATTTTCTGTTCGGATCTCTGGTTCTCCACTTCCGTGTTTCTGTATCTACATCTCTGTCTTTATCTTCCTGTTGCTGTGTCATTATTTCTTTCTATCTGCCTCTCTGTCTTTTTGCGTCAACCTGTCTTTGTATTCCTGTGTATTTCCATGTCTGTCTTTGTCGATGTATATCTTTCTCTGTTCCTCTTTCTTCATCCGTTTGCCTCTGCGTCTCTCTGCTTATCCGTTTCTCTGTTTCTCTACTTCCTTATCTCTGCCTTTATCTTCCTGTTGCTGTGTCCCTATGTCTTTCTGTCTTTTTGTGCCTACCTGTCTTTGCGTTTCTGTGTATTTCCATGTCTGATTGTGTCCATGTATATGTTTCTCTATCCCTCTTTCTCCAGCTGTTTGTTTCTGTGTCTCTCTGCTTCTCTGTTTCTGTTGGGTGAGATCTACCTGTTTGTTTTTCTGTCTCTCATGCTCTCAGTTTTTCTGTACTTCTGCCTCTGTGTCTTTCTATCTCTCTAACACTGTACTTTTCTCCGTATGCAACTCTCTGGCATTCTCTGCATACATTTAGCTTGATGCTATTTTGGTCAGCGTGAACGAGAGCTATTCGTACATCGTCATGTGTGTTTCCCCTTCAATCGTTCTCTTTACAGAATCGTTATAGTACTATACTAGTCAGAGATAACGAGAGACACCAGAAGAGTATTTACTTATTCGTTTATTATCATATAGCGACACTGTTTCAATTACTTTTTAACACCTTGCTCTGCGATTACTATTTTGTATATGTGTGCAATAACTCAGAATTAATTCCAGAAGTAAAAGTTGTCCTTCTGTTTTCTAATATTTCGTGTAATTGAATGCAAGTATACCATGCAATGCAATTATGAATGCAATTGAATGCATATTAATACCATAGAAATAATTAGATCGTCTCGTGGCTCACTAATATTTTCAATTTAATGGTTTTTGGAAAACTTCAAAATGCCCTATTCCTATCACTGCGGCGCGAGTGTTATTGTAGGCTAAGGGGTTAACTGAATCAACACATTACTGTATTATTATTCACCATTGATAGGATCGTGTTCATCTTTCTTTGTACGTAATCGATTTAACGCTGGTCTAATTAAAATCTACGAAAACTATCAGAACATTTCCCCCAGTTCAAACTCCGTGATCTACAAAGTTCCACATCACGTCCTTCGACTTTGATCGTAACAATACCAAGTTCAGTGTGTCGAACGAATGTCTAAGACAGTACTAGAATGTACCAAGGATCTCTAAGACCGCACTAGAATGTATTAAGAATGCCTAAGGCCGTACTAGAATGTCCTAAGAATGCCTAAGAGCATCCTAAACCCGATGATATCGGAATAGGACAAAAAGCGTCGCGCACATCACAATCCTAACAATGAAAGAATATCATTCTATTAACTAAATTACGTATTCATCCCAATTCTAACGTAACTACACATAGAAGAAATCATCTACAGTTATTTCACTGGAAACATATAATTTAATTAACTAAATTTACAAAAGCAAGTGCGAACAAAGGATCAACACATACACATTTTGAAACCATTCTTTTTCTTACCAATAAAATTCCAATTCACGCGATACCTTTCTAGAATTAGATCCCGGAACTGTAAGATGTGAAAGACCCCAAAAACTTACTCGTAGATCTAGGTGCAATTCGGCTGACCCTTGTTGAACGCGGCAAAAGGACGTTGCATGGAAGACGACCGATTAAACGACGCAAAATCAGGGTGCTAACTATTAATAGTCGAAGTAGAGTTTTATTGGTTTTTTTTTTCACTCGAAGGGTAGGGACGGCGTAGCTGCGGATACAGGTTTAAAGCGACCGAGTTGGTCGGTCACTGTGAAGTGGTGGTGTTACACTACGTAACCAAGTGAACCGCGCCCACCGCACTGCTCCATTTTCTTACTCGAACGTAATTGAGTGATAGAGTGTGATGCTCAAATACGTAAAGGGACACGGACCCTGCAATTGAATAGTTATTGTAACAAATTTTCTTGATTGGCAACATAAACTTTCCAGGGTTTTACTTTTTTATCCTAATTAACACTATTCCTACCACGACCGGTCAAATGACCATTTTTAAAATTTCGATTATAATTTCTTATATACAACGTAATTGAATCGCCTTTAAACTTCACGACTTTTCCTCAAATATACGCATAATACATTCACATTATAATACATTTTTCAATATTCACTTCTTTTTTTACTGTTCATTTTCTGCGAAAAAATTATCATTTGACAAATTCACCGGTTGCGGTAGGAAAAGGTATACGTGAAGTGTCGGTAGGAATAGTGTTAAAGTTTCAATGTTTAGATTAACGTTGCTATTCACCTTGTTTTTAACACTAGATTTACGGGCGTGAAATCTGTTAAATTGCAATATATTAAATAAGGACTTTGAAAAAAGAGGGATCAAGCGGCAAAGATGGTAATTCGTTAAGTCATTATTGTATTATAAAATACACGTGAAATATCTACTGTACAGCCTCTCTGTAAATTTGAGAAATATTTATAAAACGAATAGGTACCCGTCAATTTGACGGCTTCCGTAAATCTAGTGTTAAGAAAGTGGTGTCGTTTTTCTTGCTCAGAAAGGCCGATATTTTAGCATTTTTTGTACATAAAGGTATAACAGTAATTAATTTGAATGTTTGTGTACGTTTTAAATTTATCTTCTTTGTATCACATACATTTTTTCTTAAAAAACACTTAAAAATACAATTTGAATTGGCCGTGAACTTTTTATTAACGGTTGACATGATATCTACCTCAGAGTTCATCTGAAATAAAAAATTCTAGTGAGGTTTTATTCCATATACATGTAAGTATCGTCGGACCTACAGTTAAGACAAAATAATTATTTTCCGAGAAATGGTAACTGTCTACAGCCAATTGTACGATTTTGTACAAAAATTTTCTTCATTGTTACTAATTAAAAAAAATGTATATAACCTATCGTTTTGCTTGTAGGTCGAACGATAACGGGGTTCTTTCTTAACATACAATTAAAATTTCAAGTCGATCGGCTCAATAATTTTTTCTTAATTGTTTCAGTCATCTGCGAAAGTAGTGTTCCGAAAATAACGTGTTCAAAGCTAGATCGCTTGTCATCGAGTATATAACCGTGTTTTAAAAGTCTATAATTTTGGAAATTTTATGAATTTTAACTTAAAATTTCGTAGAGACAATCCTATAAAATTAATCTACAACGCTTAGGAAAAAATATTGTTTTTTTTACCATAAAAACCTTAATACCATAAATGTCACATATTGCTACTGACTGGCGCTGTTGAATTCAATGTTTTGAATGAATTTTTACATTGTAATATTCACGAATTTGTTAACATATTCAATATTTAACTATTGACGTGATAAAAGTAGAATAGAGTACTGCTGAATGCAAGTATAACTATTTTACGTTTAACGTTTCAATTCTGTAAGGATAGGTTTCTAATAGAATAGTGTTCACATCAGTAAAAAATGATGAAAATAGCGAAATACGGTTAGCGTTCAACGTGTTAAACGATTGCCGCACTTATTTTTAGTAACACTGAGACTGATCTTATTGTAAATCTTTGAATGGAAGTCGAGGAAACCGGAAATTCAAGAAGCAGTGAAATTTCCCGCTTAAATTAAGTAATTCATGCATAACAGATACTTATTTCCCGTTTACACCATAATTTGGTTTCAGGGAATAACAGCTTTTCTTCTTGAAAGAAAAATAAAGATTCAACTGTAAGGGTCGTTCGTAGAAGTGATTCCGAAAATATACATTATTTGATTTTTTTGTTAAAGCAATTTTGCTAAATGCAGTAAATGATATAATATCCGTTCAAATTTTTTTCGACATCGTTCATCGTCCTTGAAGATATTTCGGTGTAAAGAAAATTTACGATTTCGTTCAAGGGGCAATTTCATCCCCTAGAATCAAATTATGATACAAACAAAAATAAATTTTCTTTTACAGACGAAGCATTGTTCTTACACCCGTGGTTTCATAATTTTCTAAATTTCTGTATTCTCGAAATTCCCTTGTTATGATGTAAAATCATGGGGAGTCATCCGGTTTCGTAAAACTGTTTCACTGGCGTTTCTATTTTCTCTTATGGAGATTATAGCTGTTCGCTCGAGAAGAATTTGATTTTACGATTTACATGTCGCTTTGATACTTCAGTTTTATCAGCTATCGTGTTTGCCAAAGTGTCATTGTTTTGTGATCTGGAAATATGAGAAATGGTTATCGGTATTATCCTCGTTGAGATATAAATTGCATCGATATAAAAGTTAACAGAATCAACGCCGAAATCAGCAAGGTTTTAACATGGGTGTGGTTGCAGTATCGACAAAATTTCATGGCTTCGTTGGGCTGCCGTTTTCGGCTTTACTGCAAAATAGATTTGACCTGCTTTGTCGTGCTCGAAAATTTTCTCTTCCAAATGACGATATTTGTATCATCAATCCATTTTAGTGTTTGGAGTAATTGTGAAAAATTCATAGTATTGTTATTCAAAGGTTATAATTGCATAATATCATACACTATAATCCATTTAAGAATTTATTAATGTCGACAACAATACGTGCGTTAAAGTGTATTTAATATTAATTATCACCGATATTCATTATCGCTGATATACTACATATTGTTAGTAGCATAACGTAAAGTGCAAAATCTAAACTTTAGATCCCGATGAAAAATTTTGCTGCCGATGAAAAAAGAGATCAGTGAACGCAGTGAAGCTTTGGTTTCAGTATAAGCTATTTTCACTGTTTCGCTCCATTGTCTGTATTCTATTTGCTCCAATTATTCCAATATGCGATTATTTTTATCGGTTCCATTTTGGTACGTTGATAGTGGGATTTTTAATCATAGAAAATTGCAGATTTATTATTAAAAAATCACCTCTTTGGGGGAAGAGTATTTGCACACGGCATTTATGAATAAACCGATTAAAAAAAAGCTTGCAAAATTTTTAGCAGACTCTTACTTATTCTGAGTCTATGAAGTTCAAAGATGTGAGTCACTCATTGTGATTAACTAGCTACACAGTTCATGACGCTGTTGTTCATTTATGATCCCCTTTCATACATATTACATAAGCGGTGATGAACAGCACTCTTTATGCTATAATAAACCACTCAGCAAAAGCTTTGTTTTACAGTAAAATCTTTACACGAATATCCTTAATTTTTGTAGCTTGAATTATTAACAAATACTATGGTTATTCTTTATACAATCAGAAAAGCAATGAAATCGGCATCTAAATATTTCTCACTGATTGAAGTATAAAGTTTATATCTTTTAATTATAAGTTTTTATTGTACGACTTTTATCTTTTATTTCAATTTTTTTTCCCTTATACATGGTTTACAACTGAAACAAAACCACTTTTCCAAATCTTTACCGCAGTTCTTACGTAGAAATCCGATAAAATGTTCTCACGTACGCGTAAATTCTGTTATGCCCTTTTTAGAAAATTTAATTGCCGATTGAGCACACCATGAAATAGAACGTACGAGCAGTATTTCACGGAAATTCAGTTTGAGTGCTATTCAACTCAAATAATTTTCCTTATTTTTTCCCCATTCTCCGTAGTGCGAGTGTTTGCTCGGTTCATAGCAATTAAAGGTGAAAATTCAAATCCATGTACATGAAGTTTCGTAATTAGAAAATTTCATAGCGGTCTTTATTAGTACTAATCCATAGCGCGTTAACGTTTATGCTATAAATCGCACAGGGCTTTAAACGTGATTGTAAGCCCCTCTTACGTCTCTCATAAACGGGTTTGATCTGTACACGCACGCCGTGAATCAAATATTTTTTGTATCATAAATATATGCCGTTGCAGTTTATTCGGGCTTCCTGTTTGAAGTGGCCGAAGGTAGTTAAACGCTTCGGCATGACGTACCTTTCCCGTCTAGTTCCGATTTTCTCGTCCTTCCAATCGTATAACTGGAGCGAGGCTAATGGAGCACCCAGAAATTTATACAATGGTATGCGTTTATTTTATCGCTCGTGTAATTTAAACTTCACCGGGAAGTGTTTCACCGTGAAAAAGTGAACACACGAGGTAAATTGCAAAAGCGAATTCTGGATGGAATCGTTCAGTTGCTCGTTCAGTGCCAGTCCGCGGCGTATCGTTTCTTTGCTTCGTTCTATTGATCACTTTCGAGTGATGCACTTCAGCTGATGTTTGACGGCATGCATTCAGATTAATCTTATTTAGCGTACAACACGGTGAAATTGTCTGCTACTGTAACTTATCATTGTAAATAGCGCGACGCACTGTATTTTCAGCAGCGGGACGTATTTCGAAATGTTTATTTCAATAGATTATTGCAATCCAGGAGATTGTTAACGCGTCGGCCTGTTACGTGCAAGGGTTAATCTCTCATTTGATAAATATATAAAATAATAAAAGAAAACTCTCGGTCAAAATTCTGTACAGCAAACGGAACTTTGGGATTATTTACATTTAGATGTAATAAACATTTCTATTATGTCCTTCAAATACGATATCAGTACAAGTTATCCCTTTGATTACGGCTGACTTTGAGACGCATCGGTCGTACCACACGGGTAGGAATTTATTTACAATGTCCGCCGAGAACGGCAAAGTTTTGGGTAGAGATGCGTTTTTCTGAAAACATTTCAATAATCAAAAAACTGTATTTCACTATATTAACCGCTTAGCTTACAATAACGTGTGACACACGTGAGTCGCTAAATTTAATACGAAATTTTGAAGTTTACCAATAACTATTAAATTGAAAATATCAGTCGATCACAAGACGGTAAAATTATTTCTATAATATTAATATTGTAGTCAGTTGTGCCAAATGTTAAAGGTCAGAGAGAAATTTTAATTTCTGGAATTAATTCTGGGGTATTACGCACGCTGTCAAAATACAAATCGTAAGGCAAGGGGTTAAAACAATATTATTTATTTCGTCGTATTATTGACCGAATTGCTACTATAAATATTAAAAATTTACCGTTAATGTATATTCTCTTCTTTCAAAGTATGTCTTTAATATATTTAGTTGTAACAGATTTCACGCCGGTAGTTTGGTTTTACAGTGGGGGTACGTCTATGCGAAAAAATAGGTTCAAACGAGTTTTAGAATCAAATAATAAAATTATTTCATTGCAGACTTCGCTGTTGAGAAAATTGATTATTAATACCTGACTTAACTAAACGGAGCTGCTATTTAAATGAATATTTGATCTCCATAAACTAAGAATAAAGAAGATAGTCCAATGCAAAGACGCGATGTTCCACTCACCAGGTATATCGTGAGCCTATTAACTGCTCTACCTATTTTCTGTTTCACATTACGAATATTTTACCATATTTTGTTAATAAACATTCAAAGAAATACGATGTAGTTTGATATTACGAAGTCGTAAAATTTGTGAATGGTTGTATCTTTCATTATTACTAGAGATACTTCGAGAAACTTCCTGGCACATGGAACGTGCTACAACAGTTTTTATTCCAATACTAATTATTAACCCTGTTGAGGCGTAATTGACAATGCGGGCCTTGAGGTTGCGAGAAAGAAAATTTATATTCTCGATATTTATTTCCGCAGCCGTGCAAAACCTGACCCACCTTGCAAGCACCCTTCGATGACCGAAGGGTTGCACGTGGCCACCAGTTTTGCACGCGTACATTCCTCCGAAGCTAGATTTATGACACCTTTCATAAATCTAGCGTCTACTCGCAAGCCTCGTCAAAATCTTGTGACCCAAGGCCTCCCTCTGCCTGGGCTTTCGGTGGGTTGGCAAAAACCAATGCAAACTTTGCATTTTGGTAACCATCCACCAAGCCCAGGCAGAACCAATAATATTTTGCACGGGCCCAACATCCTCCTCCCTACCAAGTCACCACTTCCTCCTCGAAGGGATGTCGACGGAGGAAGGGCTGCTTGGAAAATTAATAAAGGGACCGAACAAGCGTCCTGACTAGGGCTTCCAACACAATTTTTCAAACACACACATTCTACCCAGTTTTTCTTATATTTTCGTTGTGCTCGCTTGCTCGTTATACTGATGGAATATTTACTTGGCAGCTGAGGGGTAATTTGCTCCGATTCGCCCGACGGATAGGGACGTCCCTCTCTCTCACGCATTTTCGATTTTGACGCGCTATTGGCAAGAGAGACCGGCACATTCGTTGCGTCGTCATGTCAATCATTCGTCGATCTGAGGTTTCCAGGACTGACATGGCGGGGATAGGCGGTGCGAGAGCAATCTCCCCTTCCGTCTCAGCTGCCAAGAAACGGTTCCCCAGCTCTATATTTTGTTATCTATTATATTCGTTATCACTTTTGTTCTGTATATACTCTTGTTTTTCGCTATAATAAACAAACACGCCAAAACTACGGAGTGTCAAGTTTATTTCCGGGAGAAGAAAAAACAAACTAGATTTTGACGACTTAATTGTTCGACGGGTCAACAAACCCTTTAAGGATTAGGGATGCATATATGTGGTCTGAGAAAAAATGTAATTATAGCGTATCGCCGCATGTGTACACGGTTAGAAGTGAAAAATTGAAACATTACCGTTGAAATATGATTAGACAAATAGTAAATTATAATTTATATACATTAACACTCTGACTTCCTGATAAAAAGGTGGTCTTGGATCGTCAAATAAATAATTGCCTCTCAATATTCAAAAATGTCTCGTCCGCAAAGGGTTAAACAACAGTATTGATAACATTATTACTTCAGGTATCAATATTGTAAAATGATTTAAAAAGTAGTATCGAAATAAAAACTCCTGCAGCGTGGCAAATATTTACTAATGATATATCAGTTACGGGTATTTTTAATGTACTCGTTACTTGATATTTAACACTAGATTTACGGGCGTGAAATCTGTTGAATTGCAATATATTAAATAAGGACTTTGAAAAAAGAGGGATCAAGCGGCAAAGATGGCAATTCGTTAAGTCATTATTGTATTATAAAATACACGTGAAATATCTACTATACAGCGTCTCTGTAAACTTGAGAAATATTTATAAAACAAGGAAGAACCCGTCAATTTGACGGCTTCCGTAAATCTAGTGTTAATACACTTCACTTGAAAAATTTCCCAATTAATTGCAATTCCTCGAAAAGTAACAAACAGTATGTGTAAGAAAGATAAATATAAAAAATGCATATGTTTGCCCATTTTTGAAAATACAATTTAAGTAACTTGCTCTCCAATTACATTATACATGTTCATACACAAAGCAGCAGCAGTTAATACGTCGGTTAGACTGTCAATAAGAATTATCATTAACAGTTGCGGTCCAATTCAGAATTCGATGTGACTACAGAAAAACAATAAGAAAATTACGACAAAGTGGTTACTCAAGTCCCCATAAAAATCTTCAATAATGTCAGAGTAACAGAAGGTGGTCAAGAAGTACAAAGGCAATGTTTAATTATAAAAACTGTGGCAACATGCGACCATTCTTATCTCAGAATTCCAAAGTTAACAGCGACATTATATTTAAGTAAAATTTTCCCCCCATTATTCGTAACGGTAGTTGTTCCAAATCTCCAAACAAAAGCGAAAGTGCAACAATGCAGGACGTTTATGAAACAAATTTCGCTGAATTGACGGGAAACAGGAAAAACAACAGAAACCGCAAATGGCGCCCTTAAATCGCGTTGCCCAATTACATCGACGTTGATGAGACCATTATTGAGCAGATCGTACGAATATAAACATACGATAACGCAAGGGCCTGTAAACACTGCAGAGCAATTGTGTATCAGTGAAATCTATGCAGGTAAAATCGAACAATCCCACAGAAAATTGGATCGCGCGAAAGTCGCGCAATACTCTCCTAGAATTAGGTATGTTAATAGGGGTAAGAATATATTTATAAAATCACAGCCGGCCGTACGAGGCAATTAAGAATCTATAAAAACGTTCCAGTGCGCTACCAGGGACGTTGATTTTCATCCAAGCGGGGGAAGTATGCACGGACTGCATTTTTCATTTCGAGGCTATTGCCGGCGCAGTCGCGAATGCAGGTTAAAGCGACCGAGTTGGCCCCTCAGTGTGAAGTGTGTTGCAGTGTTGCACTCCGAGGCCAAGAGAACCGTATCCACGGCACTGCTCCATTTTTCTCCCTTTCGCTCGTTCCACCGGCTAACGGTACGGCACGGCGATAAAGTACTTTGTAATGCAAATGTTTCGAAATAATAATTCCATCCTGCGCCCCGTAGGCGGCATCCCTACGGAGAGTATTAAATGTCGCGTGGCGCGGCAAAAAAGGCCTGTCTGCAGATTGTTGACCGAGCACGGAGAACTTGGGAAATGAGGAAATAAGAATTTTACTGAGGCTTATGACATTAAACTTCCTTTTTGTTTTTTCGGATAATTCCGTTAGGTGTATTGATGATGTTATAAATATGAGAGATGAAACATAAACTTTTTAATCAGGATCAATGATGGGATTAGGTATAGCATAGATTTATTCATGTTCATCGGAGAGCTAGGCTGCGCAAAGGCGAATTCTTAGCTAGCGGGTTTGGATCCGATTTTTATTATCTCTAGGGAAATCTGTTCCTAGTAATGTATCGAAGGATCAAAAGTTAAGTAATGCCGTAGGGTAGGTGTTCGGTGAATTGACCTAAAGCCAGTAGTTAAAGCGGATGTGTGAAACAAATGAAGATATATGAAGAGGCTATGGTGGCTGGGACGTTAAACTACCGACTTCAAGTTTTACTTCCTTACTGTTAACAGTAAAAAAAATTTCTTTCGTCAAAATCACCAAGCAGTTGAGAATATAAAAATAAGTGTCGGTTCATCGAAATTACACGGTCCTTATGAAAAATGCTATAATTTGAATATCTAAAGGGTATGTGGTAAAATCACACTGTCATAGTAATAGTATGATGTTACCATTACTTATTATTAGAATATTATAACATAGCTATATAATTGAATTTTTTTTAGGCAATATAAAAATATATTCCTCGCAATGCTCATCTGCGAATAATACTTAGTTTTTTTATTACTTCCAATAAGACCTGCGGTTGCATATCAAATTTTCCATAACGACTTTAGATATGGTACGTTTAAATAATGCTATAATTGAAATGTGCGTCACACGAGATACACATGTATTTCAATATGTTCATTTTATACCATGATGAAGTCATATTAGACCGAATGTAATGTACGTCACAGTTCACAACGTTGTATAAGTACCATGCTTCTGAAAGCGATGATGGCACCATTACAATGAAAAGGGAATTCAACCTGCAATCCAAGTGAAACCATACTTTTGCAATTATGACTGACAATGAGAGTACAATGATTGCCGCGTTTAATGTCGATCAGTTAAAAAACGCAACCAACTTATTCTTATATAATTTGAATAATTACTTCTTTGAATAAGCACTTCTTTTATTAAATATTTATTTATTATTTTAAATATTTTTTTTCTTTTATTTAATATTAAATAATTACTTCATTGAATAAGTACTTCTTTTATTAAACTGGCGAAGAGATGAAAAAAGGACATTTTTAGAATGCCTACAAATAGTTCTATACTTCCTCGTGTTATCGCATCCTGTTGCATTTACGAGTTGTCAATGAAAGCAATACATTACAATTGAATACGCATCATACGTAAAAGAATGACTCTATAAACACGTAATATTAATTAGCAATTAATTGCTACAGCTGTACAACATTTCTCACACGAGATAATAGTCATGTCTAAACGATTTCAATTCATCATTCAAAGTGTATCGGATCCCCTCGTTCATCTTTCGCTTCTCATCGTCAGCGAATCGATTCTCGGTTGTTTCTGCACAGCTGATCCCGCGGTTAAGCAGTAAACCGGCGGCGCGTGTTTAAGCGCTTTAAAGGATCCGTTTGCTTCTGGAATTGTCGGGAAACGGGGAGAATATGGTTTCGGTGTTAATGGCTTGATCCCACTGTAGTATTCTCTCTACTATTTTACACCGTGTAAACAAACGAATCGCCGTTGAACAAATAAGACTTATGTGAAGTATATTCTTATCATTTCGACGTGTTTAAAAAAACAGTCTTACGTAACATTGCTGGATATATTAATTTCTGTTTAAAATGTACGGATTAAAGCCATTTGATATGATTTGTTGGAGTTTGTTTCCGAATTTCGATAGATTATCTACCGCAGAGTATTGTACCTGTTAACCCTTTGCGGACGGAGACTTTTTTGCACATTGGAAAATAATAATTTATTTGGCGATTGAAAGGTCCCTTTTTGTCAGAAGTCCAGAAGGTTAAGCTATAAAAACTATACATTGCAACTTGCGCCATCATATTTCAACAATTATACTTCAATATTTCGACTCTAACTGTGCATTCATGCATCGATAAAAGCTATGACAAAATAGCTTCTGTGAATATGCGTCAGTATTGCTCAAAGGATTAAGATATACAGGTAATGATTAATGACATATTAGCGACTGACTGATTTTCAGAAAAGTCCTTACCAGGTCATTACCATGGTATTAAAAGTGTCATTGTAACGATTAATAACTCCAGCATCATATAAAACAGAACTTATGATGCTGAATTTACATAAATACACAGGTCTGCAAAATTAAACTTTTTTGTTTTCACAAATAATATGTACACTAATTCTTATGGAATTTGTCGCGCTGAATATGAATACGAAGTCCGTTTTTTTATATCACATACCATTTTCGAGAGAATCCATTTTGAAAAAAATGCTAAGTATCAACTTTCAGGATATTTTGTATCTTAATCGTTAAAATTATTGACTTACATTTTTTTGTGCAAAATGATTCTATAAACACTCCTCAATATAACGATGCATATTACTTTCATATAATGCACAATTAAACATGTTTAAACAATGCTCAAAGCGAAACCTGCGCCCAACATATCCCAATTTTTACGGACATTTCACTATCTTTAAACTTATACATTCAGGAGAAAATCTAATAGCACGAAGTGATAAAGCAGACATTTTTCTTGAGGAAACCGTAATGGAAATTTGCAATATGAATTTTGTTTACTGCCAAAAAATTAAAGTAACTCCGCAAAACGTAAGGTACTGACAGTGATTCTCAGCGTAGCCGTTTCACCATCACTAGTATTAGAGCTTGCTTCACGAGTACAGTTATTGTTTATTAGTTATTTTATGGCAATAACGCTACATTAAACAATGTATTTTATTTGCAAATATTGCATTCTCAATTTCAAGATTAACCATACGAGCAGCGGCAGCAATTATTTCCACTTCACTGACCGAGTAGTCCGACGACCTTTAAGCGTTGTCAAAACATACTCTGTTTAAGCGAGTCTCGGCGACCGCGACCTACAGGTGTCCGTCTCGTGGGCCCATTAACAATAAGTCACTTCAATGTTGGCCTCGCTATCAGTTTGGTCTTGACCGCCGACGAGTAACCAGTGCTTCGTGATCGGGCTCAAACATTTTCACCTATTAGTGCGTGTATAATTCTTTCGACGACGAGATTCTGAATCACTAACTAAATCTTTTTTTGTGGGATACTTGGTGATTCGCACGGTATCCTTTCAGTGGTGTTAACACTTAGTTAGCGGTCGTATGTCTCCTCTCAACCACCAAAGCATTTTACTGTTGAGATCGTATGACTACTCTCAGCCACCAAAGCAAAACATTACTCTCATCGTATAATCAACGGAGTCATTATGTTTTTAAGGTATATGTAATTCTTACTAAGATTTTACTCGTTTCGTTTTGAGTGTGATTCCACATTTTTTTAAAATTAAATACGATCGCAAAGGGTTAAATGAAAAAGTACTAGAAGAGACGTAAAGTACTTCATTTGCTACAAAAGGTTTAACATGTAATTCTAATAGGACGTTTTGTGTTCAATTCAGACATGCAATCCGTTTGTCTTCATCATTTAAGGTTTGTTTGTAACAAGCACTCTTATATTTAGTAAGTCGTATAATCTTAAAATTGAGAATCCGATTGAATAATACTGTTTATTTATATGATCGAATTTTAGAAATATAATATATTGTTTAATGTAGCCTTATCGTCATAAAATAATTCATAAACAATAAATGTATTTTAAAGCAGGCTATAGTACTATCGTGAGTGAATTGACTCTGCTGAGAATCACTGGCAGTACCTTGTATCTTGCGGGGCTGTTTTAATTTCTCAGACGAAAACAAAACTCGTGTAGGAAATTTCAGTCATGGTTTCCCCAAGAAAAATGTCTGCTCTATTGATCCCTTTTTATTAGATTTTCCTTCAGACGTATAATTTTAAAGGTAGGGAAATATCCACAAAAATTGGAACACTTTGGGCGTAGTTTACGCTTTCAGCATTGTTTATAACATGAAAGCAATATGCATCCTTATATTTGGGAGTATTTGTAGAATCTTTTTGGACAAAAAAGTATTTAAATAATGTAGGACTTTATTTTGAACACTGAGTTTTATTAAAATCCAGGATAAATAAAAAGTGTATTTGAATAACACAAAGGAATATATAAATTGTAATTTACCCTTTCGTTACGGGCGCCGACTGTAGTCTGCATCCACGCGACGACTCTTGATTACATTGACCCGTATTGAATTAATCCAACCCAAAGTACATTTTGGCCGTCGAGATCAGCTTCTGCTTTTTTTATGCGACAGTAGAATATTTGTACGATAAAAAGTGTTGTAATAAAAAATCTTTTTTGAAATGTGCAAACTATTTTTATGGCGGTGTCGCGTTCGGTGGCAGCCCTTCGGTGGAGCGGACCCCCGTAACGAAAGGGTTAATAGTATTTTCTCCTTTCGTCTTTTACCTTATTTTCGCACCGAGTCATTCATTCTACGCACTGTCGTATGGATCATTCTTTCCTTCGTTTCCTCTCTCTCTCTCTCTCTCTCTCTCTCTCTCTCTCTCTCTCTCTCTTTCTCGCATCCCATAATAAATGTAACCATTAAGATACAAAAGTTTGGAAACTTGAAAATTTGCATTTTTCTACAAAATTGATTTTCTTAAAAATGGTGTGCGATATAGAAATCAGGATTTCATATTGATATTCGGTGCCACAAGATCCATAAGAATCAACAGAAATGTTCTTTGTGCAAAAAATAGCGTTGACCAGCGTTCGTAACCATTTTAGATGATCTTTATTTAACACAATGTTTTTTTTAAATTTGTGTAATACAAAAGCATCATTCAAAGTATTTATATTTTGTTAGAAAAGTAGCACAAGAGAAAAACGAAATTATTAGATAAATACGGCCATACAATATTTATTAGACAAAGTTTTAATCATACCTATGAGTTAGATGAATCATCTTGAATATCAGGTAGAACAAATTTTTCAAAAGCGATTCAATTCTCCATTCTCTTAGCTACCATAGTCTTCACGGTCCTCTTCAACAAAAGAATCTTAAATAATGTATTGTTCTACAGGGTGCGACAGAAAGAACTCCCCTATTTTAGAAGGCAATAAAAACAAAACCTTATAAGATACAAAAAAATACGTCGAGCACGGGTTTTAAACAATACATTACTTAAAATAAATGAAATTAAATTAAATTAGCTTTAAAATCGGGGAGTTCTTTCTGCCGCACCCTTTATATACGTGACATACTAAATATTTCATGCAAGAAAATGATGAAACTCATCATTCCAATGCATTATCACAAGGATAGAACACAATTTGACGCAAACTCCAAAGAAAATATTACGCGATAAAAATGTAGTTCAAATAGTGAAACAGGAGAAAACTAACGATCTCAATATTCAGTGACTAAAAATACATCACCATCATCATCAATACCGCTCTTTTAACCCTTTCACAACTGCGAGGACATGTATATCTCATCAAAATTTTGGTTTCGCCGATAGCTTAGATTTACCCTAAAAAACCGCAAAAAATTAAACTGTAAATAGTTTAGTTTTCAAGTATGCAATTCCAATGTTTCTAAACCGGCGAGCTTTATTTATTATAACTAATTCACGACAGAACATACACTCCTGAAAAATTATCAAAATGTTCTCAGAACGTATTCAGCGGTGAAAGGGTTAACAGGTCAGTGATTGATTATGTTTTCTTCAGTTTCCGCAAAATTGTATAACAGATAACAGAGCGGCAAAGGCGATTTAGTTGTCGCGAACGCACAGATGCAGGGGGTGAGCAGTAGAGGCAGTCCCTAATTACGTACTTGTCCGGCAGTTCGGTCCGCAACCACGGGTTTCGAAAGTTTCAGTCGTTGAATTCAATTGCCGCGTGGCTTTAATGGCTGTTCAACGCTGGACGATAACCCTTTATGGTTTCCTCGTGCCGATGATATTCCGTTGGATCGTTCAATGATTCCGAACTTTATGATTTTACTCTGCATTCGACATTCAAGATCGACGAAACCCAGCGAAAGGCCAAGAGAGATTTCCACGTTACAGATGAACGAAACTGCGTAGAAAAGATTTGCGATGAGAATCAAGGAGAGAAAATTATGGATGCACAAGTTTTCTTAGCATTCTCTATTTTAATTTACACTAAAAAAATTGCACTGGTTAACAGTGAAATAGCATTGCATTTTTTATGTAACGGCTTTGGGTGAATAAAGTATCGCTAAAAAAATTGACTGTAGCAAATTTTTTCATGCGCTGTATTCTCTTTATGAAAAAGGAAGAAAGTACTGGGAAAAGTCTATAACAACGGAGATTTATAATTTGAATTTTTATTTTGAACTCTGAAAGAAACTGTGCAATTTCCTTAATTTTTCATCCAATAAAGGAACAAATGTCGTATATCGGCACCCCGGAACGATGATACGTTCATTCAATATTGGAAAAAAAAGATGTGCCATGCATTAATATCAAAGTTTCTCCGCGGTATTAAATTTTCATTTTTCCAACTGGATCGATCACTTTCCTACACGACGATGATTAAACTGCGAAACTTCAGTTTTTCCACCGGCAGCGGCAATTTCAATCTTTCTCCAGTAATTGCAATTTATAAGAAAAACCTTTAGCCAGGTCTCGAACAAAACGCGGAGGATCGGAGGGGTTTTTTCCATTGTCCGGCAGAGGAGTGAACGGGGAGAAAGAGAGGGATGAAAAGGAATGAGACTGCAGGCGCGTATCCAGATAAACGGAACCTCGAAAAAAAGATTACGTTTCCATAGTCGAGAGTGGAAAGAACGAGGGCCGCGCTTGGAATGGAACCGGCAAAAGGAAGGCGGTCGAAGGATACGGAAAAAGGGAATTAAGCAGCTGGCCACAAATCCGGCGCTCGACGTCCGTGCCAGAAGAAAAAGGTACTTTAAACGCGGTAAAAAGTAAATGCGGCCGAACAATAACGCAGCCGGAGCAGCATTTGAGAAATGTCGATGGTTCAAAAGGAAAACGTGGAATAGTTTGCACATTATTTCTAAAATCACCTAGATCGGACGCCCACGGTAGGAAGTTGAACTACGTTTGATCGGTGAAATCGTCGGTGGTGTGCATTTGCGCGAATTTCTGTTTCCAGTTTTTCTTTCGATTAGTCTTTAGTTCGATTAAACTTTATTTTACACCATAATTATTGTATCAAACGCATTGTTTGTTAGTATGAAGCTTACAACGTTTGATGGGGAACGAGCATGCAACGTGTTTTCTTTTTGTCACGGCTTAGTGCGTGATTCTGATAAATGCATGCAAAATTATAAGACTTTACGTACAATTATTTAGGCACAATTAAAAAAGAAAATATTTGTTGTGCGATTGACTTTGATGGATGGCGCGTCATTATTGATGAACAGTCAATGCGTTGAATAACGTGGACATATTAAAAGTATTTAGTAAAGCAACGTTTTAACTTTCGTACTCCGAGTGTTCTTACAATTAGTCTAAAATATATGCGGAGAATATTTTATTGCAGGAGGATTTTATTGCAAATGAATGTTTTTTCCGCTTACAGAAATTTGGAACAATTCTTTGAAAATTTTTAAATATTTTCATAATAGTCAATATAAGTGAATATACTTATATATTCTGCATAATATAAATTTCTCTCACAAAATGAATTAATCCTTCGACTTAGAAATGTTCGTTAATTGTTGAAGCATCATTGAATAGTTTTGATACATTTTTTTAATTGAGGCACGTTTTTTTAACTGAGAGATGGCATTTTCGAATTAGTTTACTTTAATATAAGTTCAAATTTCAGTACCGCTTTTGAGAAATGATGTGAAACAAATTCTATTGGTTTAATTAAAAAATAATTAATCGGGTAGCATACTACGATATATTCATCGGTTCTCGACAAAATCGTAATTTTCATTATCCATCTGTTCTACTTATACAGAATTCTAATCATTATTATGTTATTGCAACTTATAATTCAAACTCATTTATATTTTTCTGAAAATGTTCTCATATATACTTCTGAGTGGTATAATTATTCAAAATGCCGAAAGACCTTACAATTTTTCTTATAAAAGATCAAATACTTCTTTATATACTTATTATTGAAAATCATTACTTCGTTGAGCCTCTTGTAAAGTATAAGCAAACGTACATAAAAATAAATGCTTTTCTTAATTTATAGAAAGAATAACACGTACAACTGAAGAATTTGAAAACAACTTCTATATTACATAGCGAATATAACATGAACTGAAATCCCTCGTCATCGAAATAAAGGTCAGACAGTTTTTTCCCCTGTCGATTCGTGTTTCCAAAGAGACGGATCAGTTCTCGAACGTTGATCATACAATCGCATCGCACAGAGGACAGTCGAAACTTTCTACGGGCAGTTTTGCATGAGTCCGTTAAAGTTTTGAGAACTTCTTGTCTAACGAGACTGCTACAGTTTTGCTTCTTGAATTGAAGTTTGCTCGAAGGTACTATTCAAACACAGTGCCGAATGTTTTTTCCTCTTCTTACTTGGTTGACCCGTGATCGTGGTTTTCTTCGACCTTTTGCTGTATCGTTCAGTTTACCTCTCGCCTTGTTTTTCGACCTACGGCCGTATCAATATTTGGTGAAAAGGGCTTTCGTTATTTGATTCTCTCTTTTTTCTTTTTTTAAACAAAAACTAGAAGTATGAATAATTAAATGATTTATATATGTATTTATTGTTTTGCGGTTACTTAACAACATGAATTATATATTGTTATGCATTCGCGGACCTCTATAGTATAACGAAGGTACTTTTACGAAAACATGCAACGATTGTTGGACAACAACATACAGCACGTCCTTATTTGAGCATGTCGAACCGGAGAATCTCTTTTAGTATTTATAATTGGCATGGCTTGTGACTAAATAACATCAGATACTAATTTTGCCAGTAACTCCATACTTAGCCCTTAAATGCATACTGTTGCAAATCTGCAACATGTTTATGTTTCCACATATAAAATGCTCAACCTCAAGAATAATACATAAAGGTTCATAATTGCAGTTTTGCAACTATGGAAAATATTGAAAGTAAAGAGCATTTTGATGTTTTGTATTATTCTTTCTCATTTCCTGAGATTATATATGAACGTAACGAAATTAATCCAGAAATGGAAATCAAATCATGTATTTAAGGGTCAATAATATTTAATACATTTAACGCATAGTTAATATATACTGATGTTGCCATTTTGAAAAGGATTATTAGAAAATTATGAAAATCAGTTTTGATACTTGGCAGGCACATATGTGGAGCAATATATTGCTTTCACTGTAAGTCAGTAGGTGTTACTCGACGATCTTAGCATTTTTTCGCGTATTATTCATTTTACAAAAAATTCCCAAGTTTGTCACACTTTTCATCTATATGTAAGTTCTTCCCAAAAATTTTGCGTTAGTAACTCAATTATTTCCAGGCATTTAGAAATTGCAATGCTCCAAATACAGTAGTTTGAAAGAGATTGTCGAATAATCGATCAATTCCCACATACGGAAGTTATCTGCTACAATGTTTTCGCATTTCCCAAAAGTAGCAACGATCCGAATTCTGTGCCGCTTTTGAAGTTTGAATTTCCTAATGTGACCATCAAACCGACTTCGGATAGAAGATATTTCAATTTTGGAATTGCAATTTTCCGCTTAATCATACGTGGGCCGTGAACGTATCTCCATCATCCCTGTCTCCGGCATTTCCAAAACGCGATACTAGATTTCACGGGCGTATAATACCAATATGAATGAGCGCCGTCGAACTTACTCTGAATGAGGCAAAAACACTCCGCCAAATTAAAAAATATGGCACCAGTCCAACGTGCCGCACGCTGGCACGAACTACACTTCTGATTTCTTTTCTTCTATTCGGCAAGTTCAGCCATGCGGCACTATCGGCTGAATAATTCTCGCGAAAATTCCGGCCATTTTTCCAGCGCGTACGTTCTCACGTGAAGTGTCTCCCTTGATATTCCGTATGACGTTTCTTCGTGCGCGATTTGTCTTCGCCGTTTTAATCTCGCATTTACCGGTTAATCTCCTGAACGTTGACGGTTTTTGTAGATTTTATTGGCAAATCATTTGCATTCAATTTCTCGTATTTATTTCTCACTTACTGTACACCCTAGGAAGCAACAGTATGACGTTTACAATCTACTTGTAAACTTTACCTTGGCATTTTGTATACCGAGCCATTATTTGTCCTTAACACTAGATTTACCATACCAGTCAAAATGACTGGTACACAATTTTTTCCAAAAATTCTCCAAATTTATATGAGAGTCATAGAATAGATATTCTACGTCCATCTTATAAAACATAAATTGCCGAATCAATCAAGTTTTCCACCTCTTAATTCCCCTTTTTTCAAAATACTTATTTAATATTTTTAAATATGATAGATTTAACGCCGGTAGTTCTAGTGTTATCGATGGTCTCTTAACCCAATGATGGACAAACTATTTTATGAGTGGGCTGAAAAGAAGAGAAACATTTTGGCGATCCAATATAATTTATTATAAAGCTTAAAATTTGTTTTTCTAAAACATTGAAATTCCAAATTTCTATACTATTACTTCAATTCTGCAGCTGGAAGTGTAGAACATGTAAGTGGTCCGCATATGGGCTGCGGGCCATAGTTTTCCCGTCACTGCCTTAATACATTCAGTGCCAGAAAAATTTTGGAAATATGACTTTGGGCGTTCAAATTTGAGGAAATGACAAAGAGGCCTTAGAATTATATATCAATTAATTGCAAGTGTATCCTCGGAATTTATAGTGGTACGAAGTGCATTTTGCTCTACAAATTACTGTCCACTCGCGATAATTATTGCTAATTTATTAAATCCAACTTTTAATTACGAGACTTCTCGTGGTTGACAGTGAATGTGTTAAAGGGGCGCCATTGTTCAATGACTTATGTCATTCCCGCTTTTCCATTGAAGTAATTTTGATTTTGGAGTTTGATGGTCATTTCATGAATGTTTCTCGTAATGCAAATAGCTAACTCTTTATAATTCTGTGCTGATATAAGTAGCTTTCTATTGTCATTAATTTTCTATGCATTTGATTTCGACATTGACATTTGACTCCATATCTATAGTAATTTCTATCGTGCAATAAGTACAAAAAATTTGATTGTTAAGAATTTCACTCGATTAACGAAAAATTGTAGAATTAATTTAGGTCGTAACAATTTATTCTTATTTTTTTATAATTTCTCGATTAATCCCGAATTTACCAGTTGGTCTCACGATGTTGATAGTTTTTCTGGATTTTATTGCAATGCTATTTATATAATTCTTTGTAACGTTTTGCATTTACTTCTAGCTTGTAACAGTATCAGTGATGTAATAGTGTAAAATTTTTTATTATATTGAAATGTCTCCCTTGCATTTTGTATTTTCATATATAATTCATAGTCTCCCTTTTAATTTTACAGTAGTTGTTAACCTTCGTTGGGTTACTGTTTTTACTCTTTCTCGTTCTTCTACATTTGATTTTCAGTACAAAAAGCCTCTTGATGTTTCATACAATGAATCTTCATACGAATCTTCAACGTTCCAATTTTGTATTTGCTGTTCATCTTTTGCGAGGCGAATTATTTTCATTTAACTCAGAATATTTCAATGTCGTTCTCTGACCTTTATCTTTATTTACTGACAACAATAAGTACAGATATTCAGAATTGGCTCCATACATCGTTAATTAACAATCGAAATTAATTCGATGAGAAGTTAGCTACGACGATGAATGAGAAGATCAAATAATAGTGGTTGTTAAAGCATCCAATTCCAAAGAAAATTTATTGTAAAAATTGATTTTTGAATCAAGAGCCACAAACAAGCTGATTCGGGTTAAGAGGCTCGCACTCGTGATCTGTGGACCCGAGGTCAAATGCCCTATCACGTCTGGGAAATTAAAAAATTTTCCTGTGTGACAGGGAATATTATAGTCTAGATCAGCGTTTCCCAAAATGCGCTTCGCGGAACACTTGTGCTCCACAAACAGTCACTAAGTGCTTCGCGAAAAATTATGCTACTGAAGTTAGACAACAATGAAACATTACCTGTTTTTAGGTATTTAACTATATACTCCAATTTTAGACTAAAACAAACCAAACTCTAGTGATCCTTAAAAATTGCATAACATAAAACATGTTCTGCGATGCGAAAAGTTTGGAAAATCTTGGAGTAGCTGACTCGGAAATCACCTTAACAGTAGCGGTTAAATCCGAAAAATACAAAGAAGACTTAAAGCCGTAGTGTGGTGTTTGAGATACAGAATAAACGTATAAAGTACAATTGTTCTGTACACTTTTATAATACAGTACCAGTTTTATCAGAAAATATATTTTTCGTTATTTCGAAATCAACAGAGAGTTACAAATAAGAGAAAGTATATCTTTTAGTGTTTAGAGAATTTTTTGATATACAATTATTTTGTACATATTGCAAGGCTGTTTTTCCATAAAGGTGATAATAAAGCTTATTCATTGGAGATTTGAATACAATTTTCGGACGATCAGAAATTATATAAAGAAATATGCACGACTCTGGAAGTTGAAGAACGTTTGAAAATTCGCGTAATTTTCCAATATTCTAAATATCTCCTTTAGCTTGATTCTGCGACGTTTCTCCATATTGAATAGGAAAGTTTTTCGCAAGCTAATCAAAGTGTAACCTTGTTGAAAAGTACGCTAAAACAGTAGAAGATAAAGATTCAGTTCAAGGCTCAGGAGTCTAGAAGAGACATTATTCAGGGCGATAAAAAAGTGACAGATTTCTAATGAACTATAGAAGCGTGTAGTTCGTCTACCATCTTCTCTTAATCCTTTCTTCGGAACTCTGACTCTTCTTACTTCCGTCGCTAGCTCCTATTGTTTCTAAGATATGAATCGCCTGCCTCTTTACGAGCTGTTTAACATATTATTTCCACTGTATAAATCTATATAATGTCGGGAAAAAGAGGAAGCTATCGCTGTACGTTGAGGCTCTTTATGAATATAGCAAAGATACTCCGGTAGATTACAAAACTTTTCGTTTTTCATCGGGTTAAAACCGGCAATATAAATTTTTCAGCCTTCGTAATTCTGTCGTCGGTACAGAAGTAGATCATTAGTTAATTTTTAGATACTAGTAACGTCAAGGACAATGATCATTAGACAGCAATAATGTCTCTTTTGCCACAGATTAGAGTGTCAACTTCTCGTTATGCCCGTTTCACAAATATTTTACGGAAAAAATGTTACTCACTTAGAATATTTTGCTTATTTGCAGTAATGTGGTAAAATATTGTTCGCCAAGTTTTCCCAATTTGATAAAAGACATAAAAGGATGGAAATACCTTTTAGACTATTTGTTCAGCTACATAGGTGAAACTATAAGGACCTTCTAAAAATTCAAATTCAGTTCTTCAAAACGAAAATCAACTATTATTTCACAACAAAAGTTATAGCTAATATTAAAAAAATTCATTGATGTGATTTAACACGTTGACTGCCACGGTAATTTTCAGGATTCCGGTCTAAAAAGCCAATGTAATTTAATCATATTATATTATTAATAACTTTAACTATAATACATAGTAATCGTCAAGAAGCATAGAGTCAAGAATTGTCTCGTAGTTGATTTTGAATAAATTTTATATTTTCACATTTTCTGTTCATTTATTAATAAATTTTTTCTTTATATAAGCCACAGCCCTGCTTTTTCGTTCTCTTCCCAGAAGCTACCTACTCATTTTTACACTGATATACTACTAATTTAATCGTAGCTGCGAATATCGCATGTAAACAAACTACGAGATAAGTCGTAGTCGGCGTCCTACCCAAGAACGCAAACTACGAGTTAACTCGTAGTTGGCAGTCAACGTGTTAAGTTTCATTTATTAGTGATTATTTAAAAATACTTGTGTAAGAAACGATTGTATACAACGGTTAAAAATATGAATAAAAGATTTTCTTTAATGCCAACTATACATGCAACAACGGTACAACAATAATGTGGTATGAATGGATTTCTAGTTATGAATGTAGCGCATCAGTTGTTTGCCCTGAATGTGTAAAACCATCGAGAAGCTTCCGGGAACAGGATCATTTGTCCTTAAAGGCCAATGACCCCGGAGCTATCGATCGGTAATCACTATGGCAAACAGCTGATGACGAGAGTGCGAGTGTTGAACGAGTATGCCGTGTGAATGTTATAAATATATGTGCGATTGAGAATTGGCAGAGAGAGACTTCCGAGAGACTTCTGAGAGACTTCTGTGAGATCCGAGAGAGAATGGTGCGACAGAGATTAATAATTGAGTTGTTTGTGTAGTCAGTTGTTTTGCGTCGTTATCTATTATATAATTTGTGTCGTTTTGTTTTGTGTTATATTAATATTCGATTTGCTGTTAATTTAAAGAAACATTCTTGATTTTTCCGTTTAATTCCTACAATAATATAATAGATCAGGACAATATATGCCAAGGCGACTGAGGATGTCTCGTTTGAGAGCTCGTAGTATATTAATGCGCCGGTGGATCCTTCACTTCGTATACAGTCCGCCAAAACGTAAGATTGCCCCTGGCCTCTGGTTTGTTCCGATTCGCCTGACGGCTAGAGGCATCCCTCGTTCTGACGTCACTTTCGATTCTAACGCGTGACTGGCCGATAAAGCCGCACATTCGTTGCGTCGTCATGGGAACGACGAAAGAAGTGTTTCTTTTTCGGTTGTCATTAGTCGATCTCAAGTGTCCAGGACCGATCTGATGTGGATAGACGGTGCGAGCGACACTCTCCCCTTACCCCGTGCCGCATACCGGGCGCCTTCTTTCCCTTTTGGCTATGATATATATATATATATATATATACATTCGACGACTTCCTCCCTTCGGCGATCGGGTCCTTCGAGGGCCTTCTTTTCCCGAAGGAGAGGCTAGGGTTATCTTTCCCTCTCGCTGAAGGAAGTGCTATTGACGAAAACCAGGCGTGTGAACGCCTCGTTCTGCGCCTCGCTGTTGCGGAGCCTTACATATGGAACGACTTTTAATTACTTTACTACGCTGAGATCAATTCCAAAATCGTCGAAAGCATATGTATTGGTGTATGTGAGTAATAAGGTTTAATATTCACTGAGATTTTTATTATAATGTATTAAAACTTCAGTGAAATTTTGTATATTAACTGCAAAAAATTCTGGCATAGAATGTCAACGGGTGACTATATTCGCTCTACGGAGACAAGAAACATTTACCTGCGGTTCACTATAATTGTCTTTATTAGTAAAACAGTTAAATAAACCCTGATACAATTTTTTAACAGTATACAAAATATTTTTTATATTATAATCAGCTTTGAATTATAACATATAATTTTATTGATCAAACGTTGTTGTGGAGACAGAGGAACGACGATAAAAAACGATCAGCCCAGAGCTTCGCGTAATTACATCGCTTGTTAATGTGAAGAAATACGAGATGATATGCGCGCGCTTGTTTATCAATATGAGAGTGATTTGTGGAGAAATAAGAGAATTCTTTTTTTAACAGCACCATGATATAATTACAGTGTTAGTATACTTTAAGAGTTTAAGAGCATAGAAACATTATTACTGCACATTTCAGTCTTTCTGTTTTATTTTTCCTTGAGAAATTATTTCATTAAATTCCCTTTTAATAAAATAATCCATATAGTATTTTATCTTTGAAATGAAAGGACTGCATTCTATAGAGAAAGTAAGGATATCAAAAAGAAATTACAGTTACTTTCTCAAAAAGAAGTACAAAATTATAATTGCAATATGAGCATTATAAATCAATCGCAATATAATTCGGAGCATCAATTGGCAAATACAATTGGCAATATCAGGTTCTTAATATTCTAAGAATTAATAAATCGAGAAATGCAATAAAGGGAAAACGTGAAAAAGAAAATAACAAATTTCTTTGGAAGTCTGCATCATAAAAAATATTTTTCCGTGTACCATCCTCGCAGGAAATAACGAGGTACACAGAGAAGAACAAGTCAGGAGAAATTAATGAATACGGAGGAAGAAGTCCCTCGATTACGTCGATGCCGGTAGAATTTGACATTCCCCTTTTTTCGTTTTTCCCTCCGAGCCATGAAAACCGAGGGGAGTGAGGCGCAAATATGTTTGCGACTTCTCTCGTTTCCCTTTCCTTTCTTGGATACGTAGTACGCACGTTTTAATGGCAGGTACATTCATATTCATTTTCCCTTTCATTTCGAATGTTTCGTGTTAGGGAGGCCGAGTGTAACGGAGGGCGAGTTCCTTTTTGATCGTGCACGTCGGAGGTTTTTGACGACGGTACACTCCGTCTGCAGTGGATATGCCGGTGGACTTTTTCTTTTTCATCAGTCTCGCATTGATTTCCCAAAAAATTATTGTTCCCTGTGTTTGACGAAACGTTTGCATCGCATTGTACGAATGCAGTCGTACAAACGGCTGCATAGAGGAGAAAAATGCTTCCGAGGGATGATCGCAGCACGTTAACGACGTACAAAATAAACAGTGGAATAAAAAGAGGAAAGGGGAAGCTTCCTGCATGTTGACCTTACGGATTCTTTCTCATTGTCTGCGTGTAAATAGCGGTTCAATGGGAACTGCAAAATGTGTAGGCTATGGCATGTGATTGTTAATCATTGTAAATATTGAGCGATAACATAAACAGTTGGTTAATATTATTTTATTACATCCTATTAGTATGTAATTAATTTTTCTCTTCGTCTTTTCGCTTGGCTTCGATATACTACCGCTTTCAATTTATATTCCGATATTGTTAAAATTCAAAGTAATCCTTCTTTTCCATTTATCCAGAGATGATTTCTATACGGTAAATGTATGTTACTTGTAAAGTTATTCACGTAAGCCATACCAATAAATAATACTGTATAATAAATTGAATAATTCTACTAATTAACACTAAACCTACCATGGCGGTCAAATGACCGCTTTCTGATTTTTTCTAAAAATTCCCCAAATTGATTGGGCAGCCATTCGGCAAATATTTTAGGTCTATCGTATAAAACAAAAATTACTTAACTGATCATCTTTTTCACCTCTACAAATTTATTTTTCCAAAATACTTATTTCGCGTTTTTCAATATAACAGATATAAAGCCGGTAGGTTTAGAGTTAAAGTCTACTAAAGCTGCCAAAACAAAGTCTCGCACTCTCAAATTAAACAAGTCCGAATTTAAATCCTCATCAAATCTGGAAAGTGTTTGTTACTTTTTATTACATTCTTTTCTCATCTAATACGAACATTGTAGCCTCAGTGATTCAAAACCTACCTAAAACTGTAAGTCTTAACCCTTTCGTTACGAGCGCCGACTATAATCGGCATCCACGCGACGAACTGTGTGTACGAGCGCCGGCTATAGTCGGCATCGAATTATACTGTACCACTAAAGAATCTTTTGATTATATTGACCCGTATTGGATTAATCCAACTCAAAATACATTTTGGCCGTCGAGACGAGCTTCAGATTTTCTTATTCGATAGTGGAATATTTGTACGATAAGAAAGTGTTGTAATAAAAATTTTTTTTAGAATGGCCACATTTCTTTGGCACAGTGTCGCGTTCAGTGGGAGCTCTCCGGCGGAGCGGACTCCCGAAACGAAAGGGTTAATCAAAACCATCGTAGTTACTAATCCTGAAATATACCATACATCAGACAAACAAAATGATCCGATTTGCGTTGTTTGAAGGCTCTTGTTTCTCTCTCAACTTTTCCCAATAATAACCTGAAACATCCTTCATTCATTCTCATTGCATTCATTCGTCCTCCCTTCACGCATATATGCTCTTTCATGATTCTCACACTTGTTCCGCAAGTCGTTCTCAGAAACATCTCGCTTCGCACATTTATGTATGCCTCGTTGCACTGGCGCGATCTGTAGATTCGAAGAAAAGAAACTCAGACACTCCGCGATATTGTAATCCAGCAGATTCGTTGCGTGTAAAAGCTTTTACTCGTGAGAAAAATACGAAGGAATTGCTTCGGTAAAATGTGATCAAGGTCGTAGCCGTGAACAATGGAAGGATTTGATGGCGGGAGAGCTATAAAAGTTAAACAAGCACGCACGGTTAATTAATCTGAGGAGCTACAATGCAGAGTGTTTATCGAGAGCATCTTTAATGAGATTAACACTTTATCGACGTGGTTGTAATGCTGATTACTTGAGACTAGTTGTAAGATGGAGTGCAGGAAATACGTATTCTGTTTTCACCGTTCAAATTATCAATGAAAAAGTTAATTAATTAAAATTCTTGAACTACTATGTTATGTTATGTACGTGAGCACCACTTTTTATTTTGTACAGGACGGTATTAACTCGCGACTAACATATAAATCGGGTTTGATTTCTGTTTTATTTGCATTGTGGTACTTTGTGAAAGGTTTGTAGAATAGTTTGAGGGTTTTCAGGGAAATCGGGGGTGTGGAAAATTAGGAGACGTTAGAAGGGGGGACAGGAACCTTAATAAGTGGAGATGAGGTCTGTGGGGAGAGGAATGGGTCGTTAGGGCAGTCTGTATGTACGTACATGTGTGTGTGTCTTACATGAACTATGAATATTTATAATAGTTGCAACAATACTAATAATAAAAATAATAATAATAACAACAATAATAATATTAACAACGATGATAATAATAATAACGATCATGCTGATGTTAACAACGATAAAGCTTCTGCTGATGATGGATATAATGCATAATGTGTTAAGATGGGGTTAGGACGTAACAACTATTACTTCCGTTATTGAACTTAAAAAATTGTTACGTGTATTCTATTCATGAACCGTCACGAAAATTCTGTAGAACTTCTACATTAGATATATCTAAAGTATTAACCTGTTAACCGGGGAATTAACTTTTGTTCAACTCGTTTCAAACTGGAGACTTTTTTCTTCGCAGTGAGAAATAATATTATCACACCTAAAGTACCACGCTGGAATTTAATGGAAAAGAATAACGTAAAACGTAATACGTTCAACATACCATATTTAAAAATTGCCACGACAAAAAACATCGTCATACGCATTAGAGTTGTCTTCCTGGTATGACGAAATATTACGTCTTACCCGGTTAACACGTTAATAATATAAAGTGATGAAAAAATATAAATTATTGTTTTATGGTAATTATATAACTATCTGCACAGTCGAGGCATCATTGTTTTAATGTCCGTAAGACGTTAACCAGCATACAAATTCTGTCGAATTTTTTCGTCGAATATGTCTAACGAAGAGAGGCATTATGAAAATGATTGATGCACAATTACCAATGTCTAGGTCATTATAAGTTTCCTTTCTTCCCTTTGCAAGGATTAAATATAAGAGTGTAGAGTACTGGAATATTTCGTTACAGATCATGTAACATGTAAATAACGAATTGTAAAAGTGAATTTGTTAATCAAAACTACTAGTGAAAACTATGCAAGAATAGTGCACAGCAGTTGAGGCATTCAGGGGTACTTTGTATGCTCTACCCGATCTCGACCTTTGACACTTTTCGTCGCGCTATCTGATCAGTATGTGACCGTTTCCACCAACAGGACATTGAAACCAAAAATACATACTAGAAAATATGTGCACCTTCTGTTCTGACCAATGAAAATCGTATTTTTTCATTCATTTCCTCGTCAACTCCGCAAAGTATACGTTTCAAAAACTTTTATGACTTTTCGCACGTACACTGCATCATTTTTATTGCCATTTATAAGATTATTACTTTATACACCTTTTTTTTATTTTTTCGAATTCACATTTTAGAACATTACTTTATCCAAACCACTTGCAATATTTAAAATCTGAATTTGGATAACAGTCGAATTTGCATATGCGTTAACTGTTGGAGGTAATCTTTATTTACGGACGTAATTGGAATTTATTTTGTAAAATCAGAATACAGCATTGTATTGATCTTTTATGCATTTATTTACTTAATATATTAACTACATTATATATTTTTTTTAAGTCAGAATATGTAAAATTGTAGCAGGTACGTATCATTGAAGAAGACAATCTTTTAAGAACATGTGATGGCTGACATAATTCCGGCCGTTATAGTAGACTGGCACAAAAAATGGGATGTCATTTTCTTCAGTATGAGTGCGGTTATGGCCCGTACCAAAATAAATGTAATATCTTACTGTTTAAAAAAATGGCGACACTTTAAATTTAAAATTTACTATTTCGGCTTATTTTTCAGCTTTAACATAATAGAAAAATTAGAAAAAATTACGATAGCTTAAAGATTTTGATACCCGATATAGCGACAAGTCTCGTGAAGAACATAATTAAATTTCAAGTCAATCGAACAACTAGATCTTGAGATATCATGTCAGCCATATCCGAAAACATCATTCCCAGAAAAACGCGGTTAATCTTAACGGCACAGCTGTAGGAAAGGCCGCAACGGTGCTTCTTAAATATCTGTATCTTCGTTACTTTTACGATTTCCGGCGTATCCTTTGACATAGATATTTTCCAAGATATTTATTTTAAGAGAATGCAACAAAAGAAAAATCGATTTTTCTTTAACGTTCGAAAATGGAATACCTCGTTGATGGTATACGGTGTTATTCGTAATAGAGAACGGTATTTCCTTCAACACCACATGGGGACATTCGTTGACAAAGTATTGAGAGAACCACCCATAACGAACCACCGCACCGGCACTCTCAACCAGTAAAATGTCGTCTGTCTGCAAACCCCATAATAACATAAGAGCTTTATGACTTTTACATTGACAAAAGTAGTAGCTCCTTCGTAACGAACGACGGAAGTGTCAAAGTTGAGTTGAGGATAAGGCATCCGCAGCATTCTATTTGTGAGAAGTAAGAGGGAAATTACAGGATGCACCGGGCAGGGCATTAAGTCGGGAAAACGATGATTCACGAAGGGTGTCTGGGAAATCACTCTTTGCCCTGTGAAAATGGAGTGTCTTCTTGGCAAAGGGTGACGCGAGCTACTATTCGGCAAAAAAGGGGCCGAGGAGGAAATTTATCAATGAAACTAAGTCGTGCCACAGGGGCGTCGTAAATACCCTGGCACTCCCGTCACTTCCCTGAAATTCCCAGTAGGCGCGTTACCCACCGGGATCGTTCATAATTCACATCCGATTTGAACAAAGTTCTCGAACTAGCGCGATTTGCTTAATACACTCCTGTCCTCCTTTTCACTTCCTCGTCTATCCGTCTCGCTTCCCCTTTCGGCCGCAGTCTTCGTCCTGTTTCCCTCACCTTCTCGTCGCTCGATATATCTACGTACGTATACGCTGGCACATGCGACTACGCGGTTAATTCAGAACGTGATGCATCCTGATGGAGAACTTTTTAATTCTGTCACTCGTTTTACTACACTCCAACACAATTCTACCAGGTACACTTTATCACGTACACGCGGACGTTTTTATGGAACAATCGTGCTACGTTAAACAATGTACAGTGTAGAGATTTGTTCGGCATGAACGATGGTTAAATAGAGTATTAACCAGTTAAGTGTGTTTGACGACTATATCCGTCATGGAGATGTGGCAGGATTTTGTGTCATGACGGCTATATCCGTCATGCGTAAAATTTTGTTACAATTTGATATTTAAATTGTAATTTTGGCGAAGACTAAATTGTATTCGCAAATTTTAATATGTTTAAAATGTTTAGAGGTCAAGACGAAATGAAACAAACAAATAAAAATTATAAATAATTTTAGTTGGATTCATAACTTCCTGAGTGGTGCGCGCTTTGCAAAGAGATCGCCACACTTAACTGGTTAAAAGACGTATAATTTGCAAGACAGTGGAATAAGACATACATATTTCTTAGTTTGATAATCAAAATCTGCAGTATCTGGATGCTGTATTGTCGTCTGTGATTTTTTTAAAAGAATATTGCAGATTGATGTGAAATGTTCAGTCGCTCGGAATTTGATATTTGGTTTTAGAGGACTTATTTTTGTTTTCACCACTGTAAAGAGCTCTGTGCTTCTTGCAAATGAAATAATTCACAGTTATCTGAATTCACAGTGAAGCAATACAGCTTGAATTTCGATTATTTATATAATCATTATCCGTGCCAAGACTTTATTTGTAACCTTTACGCGTAAATGATATCAACGTTATAAATGATACACCTTATGCACCGACTATACTCCATTATTAATGAGGAAGAAATCATTAATTTCTGTGATACTCTCGTTAACGTCGCAAAGACATTCACCCTTATCCGAATTTACGACGTTGAATAAACCACTTGCGCAACTATTTTTCGATGGGAACACGATCTCTTGCGAAATGTGCATAATCTATCAAAATCATAACAGCCAATTAATCCTTAAGTTCCTAGCATAACACCCAACCCATAAGAAGATTACGTCTTTCAGTCTTTACGGTTAATAAAACAACATAGCGACAGTATATTTATTATAGTAATTGTTATTTTTAACGCTTTAGCTGAAATTCTAGGAAAGGAAAACTATTTCCGCTCACGAAACTGCTCTGGACATAATCATATAGTACTTAATTTTGCACAGCAGAAAATAAGTTACAGTTATTTGACAAAGTAATGTAAATCGTTTTTGATTTACAAATAGTTGGCATGAATTACTGTGACTGTGTACAATTTACTTCCGATTATTTTTTGTAATTTTGAAACTTCAGGTTTATTATCTTCCTTATGATAAATCAAGTAAAAAAATTTTCTGGCTCTTACTAATTGAAAATTTACCACTGCAGAAATTAAAAAATCACCATTCATTTTTCCTTCAAATTTAATCTCATAACTTTCTAATCGACTGAAGTTTCTAGTATAATTTTTCTATGAGACTATTACTGTTCTTCTATTATCCGAACGCGTCTAAAATATACTCCTTTACGCGATTCCTACTACGTCTGCGTTAAGTCGCAAAATTCATTCCGGCATCCAAACGTCAAATAAAATAATGACTTTAAAAAGCTATACATATATTCCAGCCAGAAACGCAATCTATCGTGGATAATTAATTTTCAAGAGCATGCGTCTGATCGTTGGCCCCCATCTCGGCGAGGCAGCCGGGAAAGTTTTGCTTAAGCCGCTCTTTTCTTTTTCAACGGGTAATTTTAATTCACGAGCATACCGTTGCCCTCACCCACCCCTGCAAGGAATATTAACGGCTCACTGACAAGGGATGGAATATTTGTAAAACTATGCGTAGCCCAGGGGTACCTCGCGGGGACATGCCGGTGTGCGGGAGGAAATATGACGAGCTTCCGGAGAAAATACCCCAGAGAGTAGCAGCCGAGGTGAACTAAAAGCGCTTTAAACTCTACCTACATACATGCACGATGGACGTTACGTGTTTCGTAAAATAGTATTAAAATTATGAGACTCTCGACGAAGCAACAAAGACTTTTGTTAATTAATACCTTCGGTACTCAGCCTATGTATTGAATTGTTCGGAAAGTAATTTAGTTTTTCATAGCAGAGGACATAATTTTATTTATTCACAGTCAACTTCGCACTTAAGCAGTATTGTCATTACATACTTTGTCAGCTGATATAGCAAGGCTTCTTTGTGAAAAAATTCGTTTGATTCTGCACAATAGTTTTTGTTTGGTACCCTATCAAATATGGAAAGTCGAAAGCAGCATTTTCGACATATTTTCCTTTTTTACTACCGAAAAGGTGTAAATGCTGCTCAAGCAAGAAAAAAAGTATTCGATGTGTCTGGAAAAGATGTATTGACAGTGCCAAAACTGGTTTGCAAAATTTCGCTCCGGCAATTTGGATGTTGAAGATGCGCCACGTTCTGGAAGGCCAGTTGAAGCTGATGAACACAAAATAAAGGCATTGATTGGTGCAAACCGCCGAATAACAGCTCGTGAGATCGCTGAGAGATTAAATTTATCGAATTCGACCGTTTATGATAACGTGAAACGCCTTGGTTTAATTTCAAAATTCGACATATGGGTTCCATATGTCCTTACAGAAAGAAATTTGCTCCGTCGCATTGACGTCTGTGATTTGCTTCTCAAACATCAAGAAAATTATCCGTTTTTGAAGCGAATCATCACTAGGGACGAGGAATGGGTTGGATTACTACTTGTTCCGGTCTCTACAAAATTTGTTACGTGACAAAACCTTTTCTTCAAATGATGACGTCAAAAATGCCTTAGATCAGTTTTTTTGCCAGCAAAGATCAAAAGTTTTATGAGCGTAGAATCATGCTCCTGCCAGAAAGATGGCAAATGATATTGGATCAAAATGGAGAATATATAATTCAATAAAACATTTATATACTATAAGAAAATCGTCTTTCATTTTCACCAAAGAAAACGAAATTACTTTCCGAACAACCCAATACATGAAGTTCGTATATACGGCGATGATTATGGTTGATCTTTTATTTTTCTTTATTTACAAACTGTAGATACGTGTCTTGGTTATTGTTTTTATTATGGCAACAGCTGTTATAATAATTTTATAATAAAACTGTTGCTGTAAGAAAAGGGTTAAAATTGTCAAGTGATGTCCAAAAATGAGTCGGGCAAACATTAACCATGACTTTTCCTGCATACTAGTAAGGTTATATAATTATCAATTTCATTTATTAGTTGCAACGATTTAAGATAATAATTTATCGTGATTTACTGACTATTATGAACCAGGTCACAGAGTATTAGTTGATCTAAATTTTCTACGTGTTTGTGTAACTTAGAGATCCTGAGAGGTCTCAGTTAGTTTCTGCTATTCGTGCATGCAGTTTGAATAGATCTCCTTAATTTCATATAAATGTGATTGTTAACCACTTCGGTACTATCGTCGACTATAGTTGACACTTATCAGATAATGTCCACAGCCGAACGTCAACTTTAGCTGACGTTCCAAACATTTTTGTAAAGAGAGTGTGTCTATTAAGTTAACCCTATTTCTGAATTTACTATTGCTGCCTTTAATGTAAATCAAGCTTTCAGAGGTATACTGAGCTACAGTTACTTTCGGTTGTGAGTAATGCTATGCAAACGGCGAGGGTTGTACCGAACTGGTTAATTTTGAAAATGTTACGTGCTTTCTAAAATATCCTTAACACATTGAATGCTACACGTACTTCTCTAGTGTCACAGTTTCTACCGAAGTGAGGCTTCTTCTATTAACACTATAACTACCAAACCAGTGAAAATGACTGGTACACAATTTTTTCCAAAAATTCTCCAAGTTTATAGGAGAGTCATAGAATAGATATTCTACGTCCATCTAATAAAACATAAATTACCGAATCGATCATCTTTCCCATCTCTGAATTCCTCTTTTTTTGAAATACTTATTTAATATATTTATATTTAACAGATTTAACGCCGGTAGTTCTAGTGTTAAAACCGTATCTTTGTAGAACAAAAATGTTAAAGGTAACAATAGTTGTATATTAGGCGCTACTTTACTTTTTTAATAGCAGCAGTTAAATATTGAATATAGTAGCGACTCGTGTATTCTATCGTTTTAAAGTCGTACGAAATATCATTGATTTGAATAGCGCCGATTACCGGTGACCCTCGTGGCATTCAACGTGTTAATAATATTGTAAAATAATGTTTTTTCGTATGACTCGCAATATGTGTAAATCCTTTAACAATACTTTCTGAGAGACACGCAAAACAGGAAGGTGTGTGTGATTTTAGAGTTGTATTAAGTTTTCGTGCGCCAAGTTCCTCTTGGCCGTCAGATAATTCTAGGTGGTGAATGTCCGTCGAAGAGGTGAAAGGTTAAATTAGCGTCGGGCTGCGTTCTAGCGATGGAAATGGGTCTCTTTGGATAATTAACACAGGTTCGAATTTTGGCACTCTCCCGAAGTGAAGTGTTCGATGATTACTTTTAAGGATATTACCACTCAGGTTCCCTTGTCTTACGATTTCTCTTATAAGCGTTTACATCATCGTAAACGTTAAGTTGCTGAAATAATAATTTTTAGTTAATTTAAAAATTAAACAACAGGAAGTCGGCGTAACTTCATTATCTTTTGTGGTGCAAAATTATTAGTGAAAAATACCAAAAAGCATCGATAGATTGACATAAGGGTTAATAACAATAACAGTCAGTAAAAACAAAAGATTTAATAAGATATTATTTTACAATGCGATAAAAAATGTTCATAGCGGACGATGTGTTCGACATAGGTATAAAAACAATCATCGTTCTTACAGTTTTGGAAAATTTTGTTCTGGAAAAACGAATTTAATTTGATGAAAAACTGAAAGTATTAATATTTTGCACATTTTTTGCACTTTAACGTTACACTGGTTTTGTGTAATGTGCAAAGATTCATTGTCGCGTGGACGGAGAAGCCTTTAAGCTGCCGTCTTTTTTCATGGTCTCCTCGATCAATAGTGGAAGCAATTAACGAGCGGAACTGTTGCCGTTTCGTCGTCGACGAAGCAAAGGATAACGTATTTTCCTCCGTTTCTTTTTTGCCACGACTTTTCTTTCGACAATGCTATTGATCCCATAGGATTTATGGATATTAGGAAGCCGTTAAACAATTCGATGTTTTTCACCACGAGCGGGCATTTTCCGTGGAGCGCTTTTCAACTTGAAAAATTGCAGGAATTAAAGTATCCCCCATTTAAAATCAATTCTCGTACTTGCGGATACAGAAATTATCGGTAAAACTATTTGAACTATTATTACTGGGTATCTCACTTATTAACACTGACCGTACCGTTACTTTCTGTATATTTATACCTACCGTAGCAGATCTTTTGACCGGTTAAGAAAAAACGACGATACCTTTCTGAAAGGAACGCCAGAAGACTATCAACTTAAAACGGGAAACAACATACAAAATTGCCTTTACATAATAATACAAGAAATTGCAGATTTTCATTCTAGTAAATCGCTCATTTGAGCGCGCATGACACGGTTAGCTTTAAATTATATTCTAGTTCTTTATTTCCCTGCAAATGAAATCCCCTGTTTTAAAGCATCGCAATATTAAATCCTCTCGCCGGATACAAAAGTTAGATCGTTATTCCATGACCTGAGAACTTGAAGGCAGAAAGAATACGAGACTTCCACTCTCCTAGGTGTAACTAAATTTCGCCGTATGACAGAACGTCCCAGATATGCAAGACTCAAAGATTTCCGGAGCAGTTTCAATGGAGGCCAGTATCCACGGGGACCATCCATAATTTAGCAGCGATCCGAAGTTTCTTGCCGGCCTTACTTGTTCGACGCAGCGGTGTGCCTCTTTAACCCCCTTGACACGTTTTCACAGTCGATTCGAGGCAACGACCACTCTCTGCAGAAGTCACTGAGATTTTTATCTCGGGACAAATTCTGCGGTTTCTCCAGCGAGATTCTACTTACAAAAGCCACCCACCCTTTGACAAACTTCCAATCCAATCGACAAACAAATCGATCGACCAGACGAGACTCGAAGTAGTCTATGCTTCCCCTTGATTCATTCCTTTCCCCATTTTCTTTCAAACCTTTAAGCTGAATGCAGGTATTCTACCCTTCGCCGAATGAACTTTGAGATTTCGTTAGCAATTGCGAACTTAATAGAAGTTCCATTTCAACGGCGGGAGATTGATTTTCTGCGGTGGCGCGAGGACTGTACGTCACCATTGTCTAGGAGTTTTTTCATTAGCAATTTTTGTTCTTTTGACTGTAATGTGGTTTGGTAATTGCAATCGTTCTGTGCGTGAAGATTCATCGAAGGATTTAAGTGTTTTTTTAGGTATTATTCCTTGAATGGTCACACGTTTACTGTTTCACTCCTTCGGTTAGTTCTTTATTTCCTCGCGCATTTTCGAAGAAAGCATCATAACTCCAACAAGTTTTTTCTTGATTTAACAAGAAGTTTTTTCCGAGAGAAAACTAAAACATCTTGTATTTTTAATGTAATGAAGGTAAAAAGGAGATGTTTTGCACATGCAATTCAGCAGAACTTTATGTAACAATAAATAATAATTAGTAAAGTGTGAAGAAATCGAGATAATGAGTGCGCGGCAGTACAATTTAATGTTCCTTCGGCAGATAAAGATTCATAACTGGGTAAAGAAACACTCGGCTCGAGGGCTGCCATTTTATAACTAAAATATGCAATACAATTTGCCCTCGTTTCTCCAGCATTGCAAGGATATTCTGCTAGGACTACGTTTCCCTTAGTACACGTGCTTACCGGCGGCCTTCTTAATTTCGAAAACTCAGCTCGATTCAGGCATCGCTCGGGAAGCAAAACGACTGCCTAGAACAAGCACTGCGGTCAAAAAGTTACCTACAATAATGATAATTAGTATGTTTGAAGATTAGTCTGATAGGAAATTAACTTCGCTCACCGTTTGCTACAAGTGCAATCGCTAAAAATTTCTATGAGCGTGTTAACCCTACGCCAAGCATAGAGCGCCTCAATTCTGTTGTCACTAAAGTTCCCATTAATTCCTATCGTCGCAGTATCTAGCACATTGGTAATATAATACTCGAATATACTTAACGAATACTGTTACGTAGTGTAGATAATTTTATCATTAAAATTTGCAATATAATACAACGCACAATCATAGGACAATTGGTCAACGCCAAGCAGAATGATTTTTACATATGCCGTTTATTGGCACAGCAAGTCTATACCCCAGAGATTGAAATCACTTTAATTTTCTACGCTTTTAAATCGTGAGTAAAGATTCCAGCTAAAGTTCTCACCGTCCGACAGAAGGGCGCAGATGTGTCAGCCTTGAACTTAATTGACACGGCGGGCAACAAGAAGTCACAGCGCTACGCTTCGAAATCGAACTCCCGCTTCCACACAAAAGCATCTTTTTCCGACTTAATTGCCAAACCGATCGATGAAACGAAGGAGTTTGAGTATATTCATTCCTCCTTCCACCACGATCCGTCATTCTTTGAGATCCCGGAGATGCCGGTGTTTGGATAGAAGCCGCGCCATCCTTTATGTACAGAGTCGAAGGCGGTTGGCAGCCGGCAGGCCGGATTGGTGGATCCTTCTTGCGCGCAATCCAAGTTCTAATTACGAGGTTCTTGTCGTCCGACTTACGCGCTTCTCGAAGTATGGCCCTCGTTGCTGGCTTACTCTTCTGCTTTTGCTCGCTTCACCTCCGTCTTACCTTCTTACAGGGTCTGCCTCGAGTCCCGGTTGACATTTCAGATTAACCCAGTTGTTCATTTCGTCGGCGAGGAACGTTCTTTACAGATTTACTGCGCGAGTCGCGCGACCGCCGGAAGTGACGTTTACACATACCTAAGCGATTTATTTTCCAACGACGAGGGCCGCGCTTCCACCGTCTCTGCTTTCCCGCTCTTCTGCCCCACTGAATCGACGATCTCTTCTGTACTTTGAACGCTCTTCACGGCTTCGCGTTGATGCTCCGATGGGGAGGTGGAATGATGGGCGTTTATACGTATATCGGGGAGGAAGTATTCTTTGATGGTGTCTTTAGGAATGTGCAAATCGTGCTTGAACGTGTTTCTGAGTTTTCGGGTTGTTTCTAGGCAGTGTTAGAAGCAACGAATGCAAATTAGATTTTTGTATCGCTGATTTATGATTGTGTTGATATTTTTAAACTGTTGGGCGTAGCGTAATGGACGCGATGAAGGTGAACACAATTCCGTAGAATACGATTTTTGGAAACATTTCTTCTGGATTACACTGGTCAATACGATTTCTTGGCCCAAAGAATATTTATGCCGATTCTTATACATTTTGTGGCGCTGAATATGAATATGAAGTCCGCTTGTCTCCATTAGATTCCTTTTTTGAGAAAATTAGTTATTAAAAAAATTTTTAATTTGAACTTTTAACCGCAAAAGTTATTTAAGTTGTTTTGCATAAAATGGTTCTACAAAACCTCCTAAATATAACGATGCATGTTACTTCAGTGGTAGAAACACTTAGACATGTTTAAACCATAGTCAAAGGGAAAACAACACCTAAAATGCCGCACAATTATGAATATTTTCCTATTTGTCTTAAAAAATAGATGCCCAGGAGCAATTTTAATAGCAGGAGGCGACAGAGCAGACATTTTTCTTGACGAAGCCATAATTGAAAGTTGCAACACAAGTTTTGACTTCGGCTGTAAAATTAAAATAGTTCCGCAAGACACAAGGTACTGACAGTGATTCTCAGCGCAACTGTTTCACCCGCGCTAGTATTATATTAGCTTGCAGCACTTACAAATAGATTTATTGTTTATGAGTTACTTTCTGACATTAACGGTACATTAAACAAAGTATTAAATATAATACTTTGTTTCATGTAGCGTTATTGTCAGAAAGTATATTTTATATAATATAAATGGTAATAATAATTAACATTTGGTCATGTAAATAAACAATTTTGTTCAATTGCATTAACAATATCAAGATTAACTATACGAGCAGCGAGAGCAATTATTTCCACTTCACAGACCGACAAGTGCGACGATCACCGAGTGTTGTCAAAACATACTCGCGGTCCTCGGCTTAACCTACAGGTGTTCGTCTCCTTGGTCTACTAACAATAACAAGTCGTTTCTATGTTCGCCTCGCTATCAATTTGTCCTCGACTTGATCGTCCGTGGCCGTGATGAGTTTTTCGTTAAGAATTTGTGCTGAACAGAAGGGATCTAGGGTCTTAAGGATTTTTAGAAGAAAGAATAAGAGAACTGACTGTGTTTAGGAATCAAAGGGTCACGACGGAAAATAGAATTTTTGGACTTAGAGCAAGGATTCAGGGATGAGCAGGATACTGGTGACTAGCGCTCGAGTCACGGCGTCGTAGGTGTAGAAAATATTTATGCTGACTTAGCATTATCTTACACTAATGAGACGCGAGTAGACTTGGGAGTCACAGTTTTTAAATGTTTCGGTAGCAAGCGTGGCTATACTCAACTTGGGTTAGGCCTTGGTTACGTCATTCTCCTCGAACGTTTAGCTCGTTTTTAAATGATCTTAGAAACAGAGAATGCAATGTGGATATTAACCCTTTGCGGGCGTGCCCTTTTTTGAGTGTTAGGACATAATCATTTATTTGGCGATGAAAAACTATTTTTTTATCAGAAAGTTCGACTGTTAATAGGTCTCAATTATACATTACTATTTGCAGAATCATATTTCAACGGTTATATTTTAATTTTTCATTTCGAATCGTGTATACATGCCTCGATAAACTATAATCCGATTTTTCCTCAGACCGCATATATGCGTCAGTAGTCCTCAAAAGCTAATTCACGATTCTAACAATATTTTCATATTGTGCTTACTTTCAATTTTTCGATGAGCAGGATGAATGCAATCATTCAGGGTTAAGTAGAATAAGTTTGCTAAGGTTGATTGCAGTTATCAGGAGATTGTTATTCGTATATTGACAAAATTCCATTATCTTTCGGGACAATAAAGGAATTCTTCTTATTCGGAACACCGTCAGGAAAAATCAAGTTCAGTTAATGAAATAGAATTTCTACAGGTTTCCAATTACTAACGAAATTTCAAAGTTTCAGTAATCATGTACGCAGAAATGTTGTAAAACAAGCGGATAGTATTTTCAGGTGTTTCTGGAATGAAACAAAACAAATATCGAGCGACCAATCTGAATGATGAGAGTTCGAATTGAATGTCTGTTTCATAAACGACGTGGAGATACATAGATGGATGGCTGTTAAGATGAATAGGGTTCCTGGTTTAGGTCGCTAACGTATTAGACCCTCTATCGTTCGTATTAATTGTTCAATCTGTTATCTGCTAATTGAGGTCAATCTTTCATTATTTGCTGTGCCTGAAAATTTATCTAATAACGTGATCTGAAAAAAATTATTAATTCCCAAAGTCGAAATAACTTGAATGAAGAATCATCTATGACGGGAAGCCATGTCGAACACAATCCAATCTAATACCGAAATGTGAATAATAGGAGGCGCTAAGGTGTGCCAGAATTATAGAAATAGAGAGAAAGAGCAAAGAGGGCGAAAGAGAGAGAGAGAGAGAGGGAGAGGTATATTTTGTATCAGCGTATATTGTTTCAACATGTATCTACATGTATCTCCATTTAATATGAAATATCCCACATGTTAAAGAAACGTGCCAATATTAAATCTATAATCTGCATACCTAGACAAAACTGCCGGGTTATATGGAATGTAGCTAAAGAGAATTTTGAGCACAATAAAACTCGGACAGAATCGTTTCTCCATCAAAAATTCGTGGTAAGACCTGAAAACTTCATCGCCCTTATTTCATTAAAAGTGAAATTTTGTGTTCACTCATTGATCGGGTGATTTAATGCCCAAATGTGTGGAATAATTCTTTCGTCGAATATTTCGAAACTTTTCACCGATATTTTCTCCTGTAGATCGACCGTCATCGTTATGATACATTGGAGGGCAGCTAATAAATATGTGTTGCCAAAATAAACAAAAGTGGGCGTACTAACCATCTCGTCACTCCAAAACTCGATAAGTTTTCTCGACTTATTGCATCACAAATTCAGACAAGCAGATGATCAACTAAAACATATAAATTCTACATAAGAAGTTAATTTGTTACTGCAATTACCGAATATATTGTACATTCGATGTACGAATGTATATATAACTATAAGTATTTAGTTTCTTGTTCTCTGTAGGGTTACTGGTATGTGTAAATTCACCAACATTTTTATTTACTATTAATTTTTAAATGGAAACGTGTTGTGCTTAACACGTTGAATGCCACCGGTATTTAGCCAGTTTCTTCATTTCTACTGAAGTGAAACTTTTTCTATTAAAATCACATCTTTACAAAGCAGAAACGTTAAAGACACAAAGAGATATACGGACAGCAGGACTTTACCTTTTCGAGATCAACGCGAAAATATTGACTGAATTACCAAATTCCTAAATATTACAATTTAAAAATGATATGAAATTACATTTAATTTAATAGCGGCGGTGATCGCCGTGGCATTCAACGTCTTAAGCAAGAAATTAAAATTGGTGTTTTTTATCTTAGAAGCCAATAGAATCTTTTTAAAAAACAATGAAAACATCAGAGACATAACAAAATCAAGCGACTCCAGATTTCTTTCTTTTTCACAAAAATAAATTTTTAAAAGGGATCGTTTGCGTTGATTAATCATGAACAATGCACCATTTAAAAGAAAAAATGCAGAAACTAAAGCTTTTTATGGCAAGTCATGCTAAATACCTTCTCAAAAACATTCTAAAAAGCTTGAAAATGTTAAAGTGCATCTTATTATTATTATAATATTTTTTTTTAATTGCCTTAGATCCTTTTGCAAAAGGAACGTATAAATCAAATAGACCACATTGCGGTAACTATCTTATTACAGTAAAACCTCGATAAATGCACAATGTTTGGGGGCAAAGCAGTGTTCTTCTCGAGTACCGGTGTCGAATCTGTGTTTACATTAGGGCTCGAACCGAGCGCGACCTTAGAAAAAGACAGACAGTAAAAGAGACAGAGAGAGCAAGCAAACAAAGTGATCTGCTTGAAAGTATGAGCGCGGCACGGCTAATGCAACAATAAACTTGTTTACTTATTAATTTTTCTAAATGTAACTTTCCCGAATATTTTTTTGAGATTCTTCTGATTAAAATGATACTAAACACGATATAGTTTGAATTATGTAAATAGTAAGTCAAGTAAATATAATTCAAACTATGTTGTGTTTGGTATCATTTTAATCAGAAAAATCTCACAAATACGTTAAGAAAGGTTTAAACAAAAAAAAACGAAAATGAAAACGGTCGACCCTCCAGTTAGTTTGCCTCGTCGATATATTCGGGTGGTATCAAGTTACACTGCTCCCTCGTCAAGCGCCGTGGTTCCCCAAGGGGGTTCCCCCTATGTGGAGGGGATAGTCATGATACATTTATCGAGGGAAACTCTAAAGGAAAAGAATATTCTTTTACGTGGTTTTCATGGATGTGAAAATCCTTGCTGACTTTTTCCGGTGCTGCTGAAAATGCAAAAAAAATTTCAACATGTTTTCATTTAAGCTTTTGCAATGTTATCAATATGTAAAATGATAAATCGCAAGCAACACGATGCTATCATTTATACATCATCAAGAGGATCATTGTAATCTTCATCAGAAGTCTGCAATTCGTAGTATAAATGTAAATCACTTGATTAACGTTTTAGCAACTTGGTTTGATGTTAAAGTTATAACAATACGAGAGTAATCGTACCTATATATAATTTCGATATATTCACCTTTATTGCACGTTTTATCGGCAGCTACATGCACGAGACAGCTTCTAATTGTTATTCTGTAATTCATCAAATCGAAATGCATAACACATGTGAGTGCAGAATTGTAATACATTGAAATAATTCTTCAAACGGTTTCCTATCGAAATAATGAACAAGATCATAATCGTGCTTGCGGTAACTGCATTGGAAATAATCTGCAATCTGTGATACAAAATGTACCTTACAATTTCTACTACATTTATCGTTAAACGGATAGAATTTAGCACATTATCCAATTAAAAAATTATCACCGTGATAAGAAGCAGAATCAGTACTGCAGGTCTCGCGATTCTCAGGTAATGACTCTTGCCAGGCCGTACATTTTCCTCTCTCAAGGTCAATCATCTCGTCCAACCGTCCATCTAGCTTAATCGAGGTATCCTGATCTAGGCAAAATCAGGGCTTGTAATTCGTGTAATTAGGGAATGGGTAAGGGTTAACGACTCTGACGGCATTAAGAGATAGGGGCGCGTAGCGCCGTCGAGGGAGGCAAGAGAAGAAAGTCGGAAGAAGGTTTCACGAGAGGGGCAGAGACGCGAGAACGCATCTAAAATCCGGCTTTGTGAAAATCTGGCCGGCAAAAAGGAGGAAGATAAAGGGGAAAGAGAAGAAGCTAGAAAATAGTGCGGGGGTTGCATAGAAGAAAGAGAGAAGGGAAGAACGTGGCGGAGGAGAAGGAGGTAGAGGAACTCCAACGCGACGTGGACGCGCGAGACAAAGGAACGATGGAAAAGAAGAACCAGAAACAGCCAGCGCGTATTATTTTCCAGGATGATGAGAGCGCCTGCTGGTTGAGCTGGTTGCTTTTTAGGGGCTGCTGCAGGCTGACTGAGACAGGATGAGAGGACGAGACGTACAATTAGTACTACTTCCCCTTCCTTCCTCCGCCCTTTGCCCGGCTCTTTCGTCGACGACTGTCAACTTGGTGGGCTCGATGCAACCAGGGATCTCCGATCCTATCGTCGAAACGTTCGACCGTACGGAAATGAAGGGTTAAAGGGCACGTAACAGAACCGATATAACTCGTAGCGCAGGTTAGTCGTTTCCTCATCGGCGGCTGTGCAAGAAACTAGTAAACCTCCAACCCTCCGTCCTACATGGAGGAATGCAAATGAGTCCTCGGCAGAGGCAAAAGCGGAGTTAAGGGAATTAAACTTCCGAGATAACTTCTTTGAGGAATCCCTGCTTCCGAGGGCCGACGAGAGACACTGGTATTAATTTAAGAAAATCTCTGCGAAAGGAAATTTTGAAATGTAGACGGGGTGCAAAGAGACTAAAAGAGATTTACGTTTTAAATACAAAGATCTTCGATAGGGGGATCTTTGATGTTGCTTACTTACGATATTAGCTCTAGCAGTTATTAGGCTTATCGTGATGATAAATAATACTCAATTTGCAACGGTAATATATAACATATCGCCTTTATTCGATCGGTGTTCGTTCGAATTTTTTCAATAAATTTTTTATTTATTCTATTCGTTTAGTTGGTATGCGTTTTCAATAGGGTTACATTTATGAAGTTTATGAATAAAGTTATTGTAACTTTTGGAGGGACATTTATAAGAACGAAATTGTAAAATGTTTTTACTCATCTCGTGCAGGATATTTCTAATGATGGTAAATTATTTGATGAACTTTGTAATTATACTCGAACGATCGATTTCCGGATTGTGATACCTAATCAATATGCAAACACCTTCCATAATTCGGTGTTTCCTTTGCTCGTACACTGAGGCCAACAAAGCCCGAGTATTTAATCCTATAGAGAGCTCGTGTATGATCTATTCATGGGTTATACAACTTGACTTTCTCTAATAGATTACCCGTTTCGATGCACGACAATTTACGGGATTATCAAGCATGGTAATTTATCGAATATAATTCTTACCTCAACAAAAATTTGTCTATTCATTTCTTTCAGCAATTTAACACTCAAAATGTAAAAATATAAGATCACGTTAATGGTATCATGGGTGTAATTTCACCCCAGTAAATGAATTTTATTTTATAAATTTAATAAAAACATGTAAATGAGATTAAATGTATTATAAGAATTACATGTTTCATGAAAATTATAAAATTTATGTTTTAGTTACTGCAAATAATATAGCGGTGCCTTCTATAAATGTAGTTGGTACATATTCTACATCTCATAATATATTTTCTATTTTCTTTTCTTGTATGTACATATACAACACCTTCCTTGCATAGATGGTGATATTGGCATTGTGCAGCTATCGAAGTACGTAATAAAAGTGAAATTTTTTATGATAATGGTATCCCTATTGGCGCCATAAATGATTAAAGGGAAAATCAGTGTTACCAGCAATTCAGTTTGATAATAATGTTAGAAAAATAATTTACATGGGATGATTTTTCACCCATGATACCTTTTAAGGGTTAACATTATAAGCCATATCTAAATTGGTAAATAATCTATTTTCATTGTAAATGTAAAAGTCGAGATTGACATAGCTTGTCTCTAAACATTTGTAATTTATAGAATGATATAATAAAACAGCAACTTTCCTGAACTGTTACATAGGCAGAAAGCAATTATCCAACACTAGTAAAATTCCAACAAATGCAAATACTATGATTTCCTTAACACATTAATTTCTTTGAACATCTAACATGAGATAGATGTAGCCAGTCGAACTTTTGGCATAGAAAACTGATACGAACGACTCCCGTCTTTTCCATTCAAGGGGTTAATAACGCTATTACCGGTGGCTTACGAAAAATAGGTCGAAAAATAGGCAAGTTAAATATAATTAATAGCATGTTCTTACCCTCTAAGTGAAAAAGACAAGTTTCGCCCGCATCAGTATTCAGTACCTTTAACCCTTTCACTACGACTTTATTTTGAAAATTATCACCGATAAACTACTATTGGGTAATATTTGTCCCGACAGAATTTAAAAAATATGGTTTGCGTAGAAATTAGTTCTACGTCAAAAATATCTTCTTATTACTCGGTTAATTTCTCTTGGTATAAAACATAACTTCTCTCAAAATTTAAAAAGTAATATTTTCGTAACATTTCTTGCTTGGGACATGTATATCCCATCGGTAGCGAAAGGTTAAGTTTGATATGCTACATTCATCCTATATCTTGTATTTCTTTTTAATAAAATTCGTTTTTTTATCTTTCCACAGTAAACTAATAGATGTTGTAATAACCTAATCATTTTAAATCGATTCATTTCAATGCAAAATTAAACGATAATGTTTACGTCGAAAATTTCAAAATTAAATAGTAAGGCAGGGGATTAAAGGATTAAAAACATCGTTCGTATTCTTACGGGACAGGAATTCTGTCACTTTCGCTGAAACAAGTGACATTTTCATCAGCAAGGACGATGAAAAATAACACACAGAGAGCACAAGTGTACGGGCGATAAAGTGCCAAAATCAGATCCGAAAAATCCAAGGACCCGTTATTTTTGCACTCGAGCTCTTGTTCTGACGTTTGCACATCGTCCTCTTCCACCCTTGCTCGCTTTTCCGAGCAAAGGGGAACGAAAAGAGAAGGAGAGAAACGCTGGGAACGGCTTTGTGGGTCCTGTCTACCCTTATCGCGGATTCCAGGCCATTGTCCAGGCCCTGGCTCGACCGTGGATAAAGTTCCATCTCTCTTCTGCGTATTCCCTTTCTCCCCAATAAGCAGCGCGTACTACAGAATTCGCAGAATATACAAGTCTGTGACCACACCGGTTGACCATTTCGAATTTTGTGAGCACAAAAATGAACGGCGGTCGTCATTTAAGCTTTTGCGATTCTCCGTTTGTGCTATACGACAGATAGCTCCTTGCCAGAATCGAATTACTGTTAGTTTAGATTGGAATTTGATACGTTGAATTTTTTTAAATGTCTTGGTAATAGGCAGGTCCGTCCATTTGGTGGCTGTAAACAAAGTTATTCATGGGTGGAAGTTATAATTTTTTTTAGTAAACTAATACATTCTCTTGTTAAGACTATTCTTTGTACTGCGAATAATTAAGCAGTGATGAAAGTCAACATTTTTGAAAGAATTATTTTTACTATTTAGTCAGTCGCTGAGTGACTAACGTGCAATAAATTTCGTTTGGAACAATAATAGCTTGCAAATTATTGAGTTGCTGTAGCATTGACAATCTTAACACTATTGAAGAATATTTTTTATAAAATAGATATATTAAGGCAGATAATATTTTCGAATTAATTTCAGTCAATACATCATCGATTTGTAAATTAATTCAAACTGAAGAGCATTGGTTTTGGCAGCATGATGTTGTTGAACACTAAGGGCACTCTATTTAACTGGTACTACATAAATTTTAAGCATGGTATGCTCTGACATATCGTTGTACAATGCATTTTTTGATTTACGTAAAATATTTATGTTGCAGCTTTTGCAGATTTTGTATTGCGTAATATCGAAGATTTAGTTCATAAAATAATTATCCAAGTTTGTTTAATGGCGTGATTTGAGCGTGTTTCTTTGCAGTATCTTACGAACTGGGCTTTGTTTTTTAAAATTAAATTATCGCTTTTGTACAACTGTTTTGAACTTTCAAGATGTTTGTGCAAAAGGAACTTAATGTTGCAAAAATATCAGGATGATGTAACGATCGTTGAACATATCGTATGAGCAACGCGAAAGTTTTGAAATTCGCAAAGAAAGTTGTATCTCGCAAAGAGAAATTTCGAAACTCTAGGAAATTCCATTAAATTGCTCAAAATGTACGTTATCGTTCAGCATTCAATCGCTCTCGATAAATTACTGTTTTGTTGAGAAATTCTTCTATCCATCTCTCTTACAAGGGATGGGAATGCTGCTGCAATATATCTACAGTTATGAGTGCCCCCACATTCGAAAAATTTTGTATCCATAAATGTTAACGCTTTCACCATCACGCAAAGTCAGTAGAATTTCTTCACCAGCTATATCTGACAGAAAAACTTGAAAAAAATTGAATTACGCAAAAATATTAATATCAAAGTAATAATAAGATTATTTCCGAAGTCCCTTTTTCTATGAATTAACAAGTTAACTGCGTTCGAAGTGTATACACGTTAATCCAAAGCTCTGTTACGACAACCTTTTTGACATCCGACTGTAAATTTTTTATCGAACAAAAATGTAATCCTTCTCCGTTTGTTTTCCTTTTTCCGTAAAATGTATAACAGGAGAATTTGCCCTGCGTTCGACGTGTATACGCGTGATTGCTTGATTTTAATTCCGTATCCCGTGAGGGATTTTTAAAACTAAATTCCGCAGTTAACTGGTTAATGCCAACACCGAAATGTTTGCATTTCTACTTAAATAGAATTTAAAATTAGTGATCGACGTGGCAATCAACGTGTCAAATGCATCAACGACCGTAATGAATTACAGGTAAAATTAAAAATGGCATCGAATCTTTAAATAAACGATAACGTACCTCGTAGACGTATCGATGATATTCTAATAACTTGGGAACTATTCTGACGTACGGTAGTTAAATATAAACCGGTTGGTAATATTGCTACCGTTTGACCCATTGACACGCATCACATTCGTTTCCCTCGGCTTGAAAAGTCAGTAGAAAAATGCGGCGCGAAGACGCCATTGACTCGTGAAAGTTTTATCGAGCAACGCCACCCCTCGTGAGAGCCAACCATTTCGTTTGGCATGGAAACGGTGTATAGAGTGGCTTCAACCCTCCTTTTCACTATCGAGATCGACAATAGCCAAATATCTTCTATGGCATGGTATCACTTATTTTGTACTAGAATCACGCGCACCATTCGAGGCGGTTGGTAACATTTTTTTAGAGCCTTTCTGCCATCCTTTTCCCGCGACCAATATGGCACCATGTTTTTTTCATCCGTGTCACGTTGAAATTTTCTGTAGTTTAACTTATCGATGAAAGCGGTAAAATGGAGTAGAGATTACGTGTCATTTTACATTTTGGTAATGCGGTGTTTTTTTTTTATTAACTATGTTTGAAATTTGTTTCGGTAAGGGTACTCGTTTGGAATTTTAACTCGTTGGACCGACCAATTTCATTTTCCAGATGCCCCAATTTTTATCATTGAACTTTTAAGTACTTAATGCTACAAGTTATTTTGAAAAATTTATTTTAATTACTGTATTTATTTGTGATAAACTCTCGATCAGGTCGATAGTTTGCATTTGCGTATGGATCTTTTGTTATGCTATATGTTAATGGAAATAAAAGGTATTTTGTTTAACGCGACGACACTCTGAACACATGGTATACAAATTGAAGAATATTTAGGTTGTGTCAGTAGAAATAGAAAGTTATTGAAATGGAAATGAGATACTGTCAATTTGCAATAAAAGCTATTTTATTCCAGTGAACTTGCAACAGTTAATTGGCTATATGAAAACATGATATTTAAACAAATACCTTGAGAGAAAGGGACGATAGAGGGAAGGAAATTTTACTATAATAATTAGTCAGTTAACTTCATTACCATTTTGCCGGACACACATGGAATATCGAAGAAACTATACTTTTATAAATTTGAGTAATTACTTATTAAAGATAAAGTAACCAACAATTTTAACTGTCTTGGAATAGTCAGCGTTGAGTAACCAGCCAAAAACAATGTTCATTCCTTTCTTACATTTTCCGAATGTCTCTGAATTTATGTAACGCGAAAAAGTCTGTACCCTGGAGGTAGCAACGATCCCCAGCAGGAATTTGAAATTTCTTGGCAGCTCGTTCGAGCGTTTGCATTCTTACGACTTTCTCGGTAGCTACTTCAGTAAAATAGGAATGATTTGACCCGATTTATGAAGGAGCACGTTTAGCGCATGAAAATCGTTCTGTGCGAGTCGAGGAAGAGGACTTCACGGTGCGACATTGCCAGCGAGGACTTGACTTTTCGTCCTAATTTCGCATTAATCGATTTCCGTAGCAGCTCGCGTATTCCACGTAGGCTGCACGGATCTATGCATGCACGCGTTGCACGAGTCAAGCTTGACGCACACACGAAAACGTTTGTCAGAGGTGTTGAGCCTCGGCTGTTCATCCTCCTCTTCCTCCCCCACCTCTGCCTCTACCTCTTCCTCCTGTCCCACCTCCTCTTTGTTTCCGTCCGTTTTTCCAGCGTTTTTGGGAATCGTTGCAAATCGAAAGCTGCCGCAGCTGCGGCTGGCGATCGCGCATCCGGTTTTATCTTTTTCGAACCGCCAATAATAAAATGCAACTGCACGCTGCACCGACTGCACGACACTCAATTCTACGGCATGCTGGAGAACGGGGTAGGGAGTATTTGCGCGTCAGAGTTTTGCCAAATAATACCGTCGTTACGATGCTACGTCCGTGCTCGGTTGGAACTTTTTGAATGCACCAAACAAATGCACGATGCAATGGAACGATAGCAGCTGAACGTTCCTACCATGCTTTTTGCTGCAGATTGCACTCGAATGCAGAAGGAAATGCGAACGGTGTGCATCGAAAATAGTTGGCATCGATAATACGAGTGGTCATACGTTATCATTAAGGAGGAAGTTGGAAATAGAAATTTTATATGGGTGATAATGTATTGAAAATATCGGTGGATCGATTGCCAGAAATGTGTGGTCTTGAAACTCGCCTTTGAATTTTTATCATTTTCAGTGACAGAACCTTTATTATTTTAATATATCTGAGTGTTTAACAGAGTAGCATTAACTTCAACAGTAATTTAAGCAACCCATCTGATACTCATCCGCTTGTATCGAGTTGGCAACTAAGTGATTACGGATTTTGACGAGAGATGGTTTTAGCACTTTTTTTTGTTTCGTCAACATGTTCAAAACACCTAATCTACAGTTTTCTTGTTGTTTGGACTTCCACATTTCATTAGTAAAAAAAATCGTATCGATGAGTCATTTAGTTTCGTTTTTATCCCAATTTGAAAATGGAAGATCAAACCGCGCATTTCAGACATATTTTATTGTATTATTTCCGAAAAAGGAACGCATCCTAAGCATACAAGAAGTTATGTGCCGTATATGGGAATGAAGCCTTGAAAGATAGGCAGTGTCAAAATTGGTTTTCCAAATTTCATTCGGGTAACTTTTCACTCCAAAATGTGCAACGATCTGGCCGTCCAGTTACAGTTGATGAGAGTCATATCAAGGCTATTATCGATTCCGATTGGCATAGCACAACACGTGAGATTGCAGAGAAGCTCAATGTATCGCATGCATGCATTCAAAAACAATTAAAACAGTTTCGCTATGTTAAAAAACTCAATTTATGGGTCCCTCATCAGCTTAACCCCTTCAGACCCGAATTTTGTTCCGTTCAAGAAAAAATTATTTTTATACTAAAATTAACTTAATTCATGTGAATGAAAGCAACAATATACATTTTACAAAAATATTTATTTATGTATTTATAATTTGTAAATGAACATTCAATGGACATATGGTCCTTACGCAAAATTTGTAACATTAAGGAGATCCTGAGAAATATTTGTATAAAAGAAAACTAAGTGAAACTAAGTTTAAACCTGTACGTAATGAAATACAGCACGAAAAGTATTATGTACATTACAATGTGCACAGGGTCCGAAGGGGTTAAGGAAATGTCTTCTTATATAAAATCCGCAATCACTTAGTTTCCAACCCAATATTTCTCTCCACCTAGTCATTAATGACGTCAGAGTACTACCTTTAAAAGGCTCATCAACGTAAATGACCCGGAAACTGGTCATCTTCCTCGGAGAAGAATGCAACCAATAGATTTCGCACTTCCCAAAAGTACAAAAAATTGTCCATATCTTTTCTTAATAACACTTTGACTGCCACGCCGAAATCATATGCTTAACCCAGGACGCCACGGGTGCTTTAACAAAGTGCACGGATAGATGCAAGATTTATTCTAATATTTTCTTTTATTGATGTTCTAATAAAAAATTTTTACTGTTCAATAGGCCACTTTTTATTTCAAAGTATCTTCTATGTATCGGTCATATTCAAATACACTAACTCTCAATTTTCATTTAGTTTTTTACAATTGTAAAAAGTTCAAACGCTCCGGTCACCAATGACCACCGTGGCGTCTCAGGAGAAACCGTGGCCGGCCATATATGACCATCATAGCAGTCAAAGTGTTAACTAGTGTTAACAAGCCGGTTGTATTGAAGTTTGCACGTAACACGTTTACAAAGTAGACCCTGTAAATATATAGAACCATCTTCGATTTTCCTATGCGGCTACAGCATTTCCAAGCTATTCCAGCGTTTCGTTTCTGAGCTGTGCAAACATCGATATAGCATTATCCTACAGAAACCATTTCCCCCAAGCAGCGTCTGCGAACGCAACGATGAAATCGTTTCCCTGCCGTTGATACGCAAAGAGATGGAAATTGCAGTAGGTTATTGCATAAGGAGAAGTCTGCGTGAGAAGCTAGGAAATATGGATACGCTGAAAGAGATGATTGTATGCGGCTGTTAAATGCCGTAGTACATAAGTATTTCTTCTGAATTCCTCCCAGCAATTGCCTTGCTTCAATTTGTTTAATGACATCGTTCTGTTTCTTTTTTTTTAATTTGACTTTTTCTTTCTGTTGAACTTGCGCGCGATACTATTTTATAATTGTTTGCAATGTGGAAGGATGAATTGATGAATAATGAATTTCATTGGTTAGATAATGGAAAGATAAAGGAAGATTGTCTTCCGTATATCTCAATTTCTTTTTTTCTAACTTGTATTCTAAGATTTACGCATGCTATACACACTTTTATTGAAGACACGTCAAAAATTCATCTTTATGAATTCTTTTCTTGAACAACATTTTTAGAACTTTTTCCTCTGTACACATTGACGTTCTTTAGTTGAGACACGGGGAAATTTCTTCATTACCGTAGTCGCTTCAATGATTAACTCTTTAAAGCATGGCGAAACTAAAAATGCATTCTTTTTTTTTATAAATTTTATGTAATTTTGTTTCTCTATTAATTTGTTAACTTGCATAAGAACGAAGTTTCTGTGCAAGATAGGCTTTTTGTTGTCTAAAATTCCATGCTTCAAGAGGTGAAGTCATTAATGACTCACTGTTTAACCGTGCGATGACGGTGGAATTTTTTCAGTCTGAAAATTCTCAATTTATCGAAACCTTGAAAATTTATAGAGTATACTTGTACATGTAAATTATAATGATTTTTTTGTGAGCCTTGATTTAAGAGCTTTTCTACATTTCTAATTTTGGAAATATATGGCACCTAAATATTCATTTTGCTCGGTTTGAATCCCAAAAACCAAAAGACTTTTATTAGAAATAACGCCTCGCATCTTCAAGTACTGTCAAATACATTTTCGTTAAAGATTCGTGTGAAACAATAGCTGGCTGAATTTTCTGAAAGGGCAACTTGTATGAACATTGTGTATCATTCAAAATCGATGTTTATTTGGAGCGATTACAAAAAAAAGTAACTTTATCGAGGTAATACGTGTTTTTTTTTTAATCTATTAAGTCGACTAAAGCAACGAAACATTTATTGCAATTTATTTCGTGTCATGCATTTAATCCCTTTGTCTGTACAATGTTTCCTTCCGGATCACGGGGCGCACAAGTAACACTGAGAGCTTTACTGAAATTCGTGTCGGAAACGTTTTCGATACGATAGAAGAGATTTCGTCCTACACCGCTCAGTAAGGATGCAGAATTGTTCTGCTGTGACTAAAATTCCAGATACCCATGCCAAAAATGTATTAAAAAGGCTAAAACATTAATACAATAGAATTTTTTGTCAAGCATCGTAATACACGTTTTTTGAGCCATTAACTGTACCGGAGTAACTGTATTCGTTGCTTTTAATTTTATCACTTTTACTTTACGGTCAACCCGAAACTTAGCGATAATCCGAGAGTATAATAAAATTAAATGTACTTTGAAACTTATAATATAATCGTAAAAACAGATTTGCATCTGTTTCTTTAATCGCCATCTATACGTCAACTCGTTCAGCACCACATACACCCCAGAAGGGCCCTTGAGAGTACCCGGACCCAATCGCAGGGCCTTGACATCTTTCTAGATTTAAACTGGTAGATGTTACACTTGAGCCAGTCAGAATAATTCGTGTGTTTCTCTTCTTTGCGCGGGTGACCTGGAGGCCTGGCTTACTGTGTAAAAATCTAATCACGAAATCACAACTTTAACATTTAATTAGCAAGAAAGCGGTTCGTTTCTCACCCATGGCTCCTTTGTGACATTTTACCTGCGCAACAAGACGAATGCGTAGAGCCAATAAAATAACTTGACCTTAATTTGCAACCTTTTCTCGAATTTTGCGGCTCGTTTTTTTTGCAAATTTCCATCGAACTAAAGGTAGAGCAACGCGTGGTAGGTCCTGACAAATCTATCTGAAACGCACTATACGTATGTACATCAAGGATTTTAGTAAAATTGATTTTGTGTATAACTCTTTACACATTCTTTGCATATTCGAAGAATTCAAACTAAATACAGAATAACCGGTAACAATACCTTCGTTTAATGCCATTGCAGCTACTCAGTTTTAGAATCTGTGGCGATCGTGTCATGAAGTACAATAGATCGTAATAACTCTGAAATTATAATAACTATCTTGATATCATAATAACTATGTATTTAATAAAGTAAACTCACAGCCGCGGACAATTAGCAAATGAGGAACTTCATGATACGAGGGTCCTAATATAGATATACCTGCTTAGGGCCTTACCCCCGCATTACCTCCTTGACCAATTACAAGCGTCCAAGGGACACGTCTAGCGAGACATACATAGACGCCCCCCACTCCGACGCACACATAACAGAAACCATATAAATCAGGCTCAAGCTTTATTTGATCGCCAGAGCCGTCTCGGAAAGAGCTCCGCCTACTTCACCCATACATACAGCTGAGATGTCACTGATTCACAGACACTCTGTCGGTGTCATGATCGGACCTATTGGCACGAGCGTGGTGGCGTATTGGGGCGACATTCGTATCTAACCGCTTGCGCTGGAAAGACATGCCACGCGCGTCGATCGCGGAAAACAAAACGACGTTCGTGGCACGTCTTTCCAGCGCGAGCGGTTAGATACGAATGTCGCCCCAATACGCCACCACGCGCGTGCCAATAGGTCCGAACCTGGCGAGTGAAAGGCAAAGCAATCAGCGAGCTCTCGAGCGCACAGGAAGGGGAAGCAGGCGGAGCTCTTCCAAGGAAGGCTCTGGCGATCAAATAAAGCTTAAGCCTGATATAAATTAAGCCGAAAATTGTATGACACGAGTGTAACCAGAATACGAAGAGGAACAACTCTCTCACTATAATAAACTCTCGGTTCTGGGAATCATTCTCGCCTGCATCATACCTTCAAATCAAACGGTAGATCAAGAAAATTAATTATTTATGCTAATCTACCAGTAATTCACGGACACTGATACTATCATACAATTACAAGAAAAAGAAAATGTAAAAAAAAAATATGAAAAGTAAAGACAAACTAGAAAAGGAGAGTACAGTAGACTCCCGTACAATGTGGGGGATACGTTCCGCGTTATAGGAAATCGCGTTATATGGGAAAAACTGTAAGCGGAAAGTCGCCGCTCTGAAACTGATCAAGTGCCGCGAGATCAGTCGTTGTCAAACGTTTCGACACAACATCAAACCGTCACTGTTGCAAACAAAATATTGTAGGCGTTGCCACGGTTATCGCATATTGCTGATGAGATGCGGTTCAGTTTGAAATATTATTTCATTGAGAACAGACTGTTAGTGTTATACGTAACTAACTTGTTTCAAATAAAGTTTCTTTTAATAAAGAATTCAAAACAGAATACGGGTGAGTTAATAATAAAAAAAAGTATTGTATACGTTATAATAATATTTTTATAAGAAGAATATATATTTTAGCCATGCGTATTGAAATAAATAAAATACCTGAAAGTTCGAGAAGACAACGTATAGCTCTGGATTATTGTTTTTTAACGATAGGTAATAACAAACAACAGGAAACTGTATACATTAGCTTTTCTAAACAAAAAATCAGAAACTATATGAAAATATTCAATTTATCTTGCGCGTTATACAGGACGGTTTATAGCGTTGTATGAGAACAATTTTTTCGGGGCGTTATATGAATTCGCGTTATACGGGAGTCCACTGTATAAAGATTGAAGAGACAAAGTCAAATGTATAAACCTCTCAGAAGTGTCCTAAAAACATTTTTTACTTTTCGTTAAATGAACTATACAAAATAAATATATTGTATTTCCCTCCTTAACGATGTGTTATCGTACAAACTAGTTAAATAAAAATGTATATCGTCAGAATTATTAACCGTACGTACGAATTATGATAAGCAAAAATTTGCATTCCGACGAGGGCCGTTAAACGTAAATCATTCCCGTTGGAGGCATTTGCATTTTCCGCCTTTCTTCCTGACATTTTTTACATTTCCATGTATTCAGCAGGGCGCGAAACAATGACTGGTTCGCGCGGCAGCGTATACATGGTACGTATACATTTACATATGCATCCCATTGTAGACAGTGATGGTATCGAAACGTGCAACCATGTTCGATTGATGCCACAGAAGCGATTTCGTACAGTTCGCGTCGATGGATACGGACGTTGAATCGTTTTGCTGTTACTTGTACGTGAGAGACGGAAGTTGTAGAGGCTGTTGTCGAGGGAATTTGTCGAGAGAAAGTGAAGCAGACTAGAAATACTTGGTCCGAGGATTTAATTTCAGGTCTATCGGATAGTGATGCGGATAGTACTGAAAGTTCTACGTGAATTTTTGTTTAATGAGAAATATATTGTATAATTGCTGCTGATAGTATCATATGTACATTATAGAATTTTTAATGTCTTACATTTTTTTGCGGTGTTTTCTTTCATATTACAATATTTCTGCAATTGTTCTAGTTTATAGTAATTTGATTTTAGAGCAATACTTTTTCTGTATTTACAAATAATGCATATTTCTCTGGATGAAGACAACGATTTATTATGTAATTTATTGGACATGTCAGAACGGTTTTGCAGTGGTTCTTGTTTCCGGTCTGTCAGCACACCTTGTATTCGGAAAATATATCGAATTAAATTCGCAATTTTTATAAGAAACAATTTAATTTTAAACGTTTTTGCAATTTGTAAGAATTCAAATATTGCATAGACACAAGGAACATAGTTTATAATATTATAACTTCCAGCACTGTAAAATTATTTTTCGGTGATAAAGCACCGAAATGTACTGCGTTTAATTGTTTCCAGTTTCGATTTGTTCAAACTGCATTTCCATTACCATGTAAATCTATAACTCACCATATTGTGACGATGTTTTCAGTTACGTGTTCGTTAAAATTTTTTAAACGAGTAATTTTCTTACTTTCTGTTACATTTTATGCTTTAATACAAAATTTCTGTGCAACATTTAAAAGATCGCAATCTTACTGTATTTGTTGTCTCTTAATAAATTGTATCGCATATCTACCTGAAGAAGTAACACACGTTTGCAAAGTTTCCCGAAAACATTATTAGCGTAATATTTATTAGGTTGGTAGGAAATTAATGTCGGTTTTCAAACTTTATCTTCACATACACATGTTGAGAATGGGAATAAGCTTTTTTAATCAAAATAAGTTCCACTTTTACACATTTGTTCCAACGGGAAACAAGTTTTTAATACTTTTTTTTCCTAAAATGATATAAGAAGACAAACATATTAAAATGGACAGCTATCCCAAAATTAAGCGCCAAAGTTTGAAAACTCGAAAACCGACATTAATTTCTTACCAATCTAATAGTAAAATATTTTTGTGCTATTTATTTTTTCATTCACGTGAAAAGAAATTTTCGTCTTAAATAGCAATATGACAGAAATGTAAATTTATATAACACATCATGTGGTCGTGTTCAAGGCTTACTGATAACTTCTTTAATATCTATTTTGTAATAATTAGACATCCTCTTTATATTCAAAATCAATATCACGTAATTGAAAAATGAATAATTCGTGGTATTATATTGTTGAATTATTAAGTTACTTCCTGTAAATTATTGAGCTGCAATATACAATACCTAGAAGTGAGATTGGTTTTGCAGAAACATGCATCGCCATGTTGGAGAGCGTTCGCTTTTAGCTTTTTATAGCCCAGTTGATTTTCTTGCTATACAATAATTCTTCGAGGATGTAGTTACTTTTTTTTTATTTTTCTCAAGATAATTTACAATTTGTCCATAAAAATATCCGATAAATTAATTATGCTGGGCTATTAAGCTCATAGACATTTCCCCAGTAGCCCATGCTTTACAATTAAATCTGTTGGGACGTGGATCGGAGAGGGTTTTTGATTGCCTTCTCTTCAGACTGGTTATATGCGTTTAATTTGTATATTAAGATAGTGGAAAAATATGAAAAGCAAACAATCTGTTAAAAGCGATCTCCATGCGTTCTATTCACGGAAGGAAGTGAAGTTTCTCTTAACAAAGGGAGGTGGGGGGGGGGGGGGTATTTAAGGCGCCATCTAGAAAAAGACTACTAATGCTAGTGAGGTGTTGCTATGGCGCACAATTCAAAAAAATCCATTTATCCGCAGATTGAATTCTTTCAATACAATTTACAATTTTGTAACTTATTTTATTCTAAAAACGTCTCTTAGGCTGTACATACAATTTGTGTAACTACATCTGCACAGTAAAAATATTTTCCCAAACCTCTTAGATTCTCTGTGCAAAATAATCTCCGTAATATCCAAGCAAGTTCACAGTTCTCTCATCGTCGACAAATAACAATTGTTCCTTCCAGTGTCATCTATTTGACAGATTCCTTGCTCCATACACTTTCTCATTATCACCGCCCCTGTTGTATCTCATTCCCGTTGAACTCATCGCAGAACAAAGCAGTCAAATCACGTAACGACATTCGACGTCTCCACTTCGAGCTCTCCTCTCTCGCAGATATAATATCCAACCGCGTACCTTTTGACGATGTCGTACCTCGAATTCAGGAAACGAGCTTATCGTTTCGAACGCAGACCGCGTCTCGTTTCCGGATCAGCGAATACGGAGGTAACGTTATCTTCACTGCGGATCACCGATAAAGCGATCCCCGATTGATACCGTGGAGACGATTTTTAACAATTCGCATCGATGCACGCGATCGTTGGATCGTCTCGCGGGGGTTGGTCCGTGCAGGGTAAATACGTCAGGGTTTATTGAACAGCATGAGACTGGGATGGAGAAAGTGAAAACGGGTAGATGCACGGTGCGTGTAGCATGGTGCAGCGATTGAAATCAATGGCATTCAATGCTTACCCTGCAAGCGCAGAAGCTGTGGAACGAGGGTGGAAAATACCATCGACTGGGGTAGGAGACCTCGGTGTCGGTTTGCCGCCGACAATACCGCTCAGCATCTGCGATATGCTCCATAGAGGGTCTCATGCCGCTTGGATATGGACGAGAAATATCCCTTGCCTGGCTAATCAAGCTCACTGTCTAAGGCTTAGCGCTAATATTGATGCTCGAGATTAGTCAGATACTGGAAGCACGATGATCTTCCAACTGTATTCCCTTTCTGTGCCTCTTCGCTGGCCTACTCTCTGGAATGGTCTCTACCGACACTTCGACGATGGTATGCCATAATTGTTTGCCAGAATTGATAATGGTGTTTTGTTTAGTGGATGATGGATTAGGATTGTGGAGTGATGGTTTAGGTGTATTATTCTCGCGGAAAATTTAATTGTTGTTATGTGTAGTTTGTCGTTTCTCCGAACGATTTTCGATGTTTTTCAGATAGGATTCAATATAAAAGGTCGCTTTGTTTTTTTTTAGATTTTCCAGTACCTCGAGTTATTTCGCATGTTGTTTATGTAAAATACCAAATATAACATATGAAATAGGGTTTATACAGGTAAAAGTGAATTTGCAGGTGTAATTTGAAAATTACAGTTTTTAAATCCTGTTAGTTGTTTCGTAAGTGTTGGATTTATGTTATTGAGACGATACAGTTTGAACTTTCACCCTTTCGTATATTATGTGTAATGCAGTAGTAGTTAAAAAGAAGACTAGAAGAAATTTGTAATAGCTCTTAACAATTTTTGGAGCAAGGGTAGCAGGAAAATATTATTACGTAATAATAATTAAAATTGAATAGAAAAAGAGAATAAACCAGCTATTTTGAAAAGTCTGTTTAGGAATAATAGATAACGTGGTATATTTAGCTACAAACCGAAATGAAAGGCACACTGTAATCAAGGACGAATGAAACTGAATTTTGCCCAAAAATAAAGCCTTCTTGCAATGATCATAATTATATATTGAATAAATTGTTATTGTGAACATGTTATATGTAACGTTTCCAAAACCACTCTAAAAGAGAATAAAATGATTCTATCGATGGCCATGTTATGTTTTATTATATTGGCAAAACCAAAATCATGCAAAATTCCATTTTTCTTCGCGAAGATCTCAGTGGTTTTGGAGGACCAATTAAAAATTCAACAGTTTTATTTACAAGTACGTGAAAAAGTAGAAACACGACATCGAGCTGTTCGATTGAATTATTGAAGTGGCGAGGAATCGAAAGACGACCGTCGCGTAATATAATCGTTATCTTCATTATGCTGGGGCAAGGCAAATTAATAAAGCGGCAGCTTTAAACGATGATGCTTGACCTTCGGTGTCTGATGGGAATAGAATGCCACAGTTCCTGATATGTTCAACGAGTTGCTAACGGGAGGAAACTGTCTAGACGTTGAAATTACATTGATAATGTAGGCGATTTTGGACCAAGGTGCTCGTTCCAAGTAGTAGTTGCTACTTGCCGATAAAAAAAATATATTGTCACTCACCGTTAAAATTTATGTTTCGAGAAGCAGCAATAGGCTGCCACATTACATATTGTAAGCATAGAGCCGACATTCTGCGTAGCCGAATGCGTCAGCTGATCAAGGGCAGTAAATAAATGTGTGTCGACGGTTTCGCCGCGACGTATAACTTACGCACCGTTGCTTACTGCGAATTCGGTAGACGTTGCCATGCTTTGGCGACGTAGTCGAATGAATCAGTTCGGTCCCGACCACAGACAAATAAAGATACAATACATTACGTTTTAGATTATTTGCACCTTACGTCCTCAATTACGTTATAGACGAGGTTTATGAAAATCATGAGAAGAGTGAAAATCCCGCGAATTAATAACCGCGAATATTACAATATCCATACCCATTTATATTTGCCTGCCGTTTATCGGGCCAATTGCTATCATATGGTGACATCATAATGAACGAATTTTCTAAAAAAAAAAGTAGTTGTTTGTCGAGCGATATCTCGTTTGAGGAAATGTTAGAAAGCGAAGAGGCCCGTGGAAGACACGTGTATAGGTCTGGAACGGTAACTTGGCAGCTGAGACGGAAGGGGAGATTACTCTCGCACCGCCTATCCCCGCCATGTCGGTCCTGGAAATCTGAGATCGACGAATGACAGCCGAAAATAAAACACTACTTTCGTCGTTCACATGACGGCGCAACGAATGTGCGGTCACTCTTGCCAATAGCGCGTCAAAATCGAAAATGCGTGAGGAAGAGGGATGTCCCTATCCGTCGGGCGAATCAGAGCAAATTACCCCTCAGCTGCCTTCTTAGCGTTCCAGCATTATACTGAGGATAACGTAGTCCAGGGAAGGCCCACTTAAGACTCCGGAAAGCGGGGGCAATCGCATTGTATTTACAAATATAAAAGGGACAGCCGCGCACCGGTGGTCTTCTTGTCTCGTCGGTCTTGCTGGGTTACGCTGCTCAAATCACGTCGCATATCTGTTGCGCGACGATTATTGTTGTATTTCGGTTCTTTGTTATTTGTTGTTATTAAAGTCTAAAAGGTTCATGCCTAATCGATCGGTCCATCCGACTGTCAGTTCAGCCTATCACCTACAATAATGATGAAAGGGTATATTATCAAAATGTTTCTACACGATAAACTCGGGTATTCCTTTGGAAAACATGTTTTCATTTAGTTTATATGTGCTTATTAACCCTTTGCTCTCCGTTGTCGGCGATGCGGCGACATTGTAATAGAAACTGATAACTCCGTTGTCAGGAAAATCCCGTATATTTTTATATTTTTTTATACTGTAAAACATAATTTTAAAATGTATACGCTTCTTTTTTAATGACAAAGCAAGGTTTTCAATTTTCCACAGATGTGCACTCACACAATTGTAAATTGTCCTGGAGTCTGATAGCTCATTGTCAGAGTAAAAATGGCTCGGAGTGCAATATAAATATAAATATTAACTGACAAGTGAAGTTTGATAAATGGGATCCACAAATTGAAACTTTGCGCTAATGTAGTCCATGCGATGGTAATCGGAACAATTCCTTTTCCTGTTGAAAAACGGTCTTAACCGCGTCGCAGTACCGAGCGGATAAATCCACTCGGGCTTATATCGTTCTTCAGTGAGTCAAAGGGATATATTTGTAGAAATTTATAAATGCAAAAGATGCAAATAATTCTCTATGTTGATCCGGGCTTTTCTATACATCGTATGAAAGAACATATTTCTCCTTAATAGTAGAACTACCGGCGTTAAATCTATTATGTTTAAATATATTAACACATCTTAAGCGAGCAACGTCTAAACTCGTTTCATGCATATTATTATTAAAACGCGAAAAAAGACAAAGCAAAGTGAATAAAGGAATTATTTTTTAAAAAGAAACTGAAAGTATATTAAAAAATAACCCATAGTTCAAAAGTCATAGCTATTTGATGCAAAAATAATTTTGCACGCGAATTGCAGAATATCGCCCGTTATTTGGTAAGAATTTGACGAGAAAATACCCGCTTAAGATGTGTTAACACTAGAACTACCAGCGTCAAATCTATCATATTTAAAAATATTAAATAAGTATTTTGAAAAAAGGGGAATTAAGAGGTGGAAAACTTGATCGATTCGGCAATTTATGTTTTATAAGATGGACGTAGAATATCTATTCTATGACTCTCATATAAATTTGGAGAATTTTTGGAAAAAATTGTGTACCAGTCATTTTGACTGGTATGGTGAATCTAGTGTTAAGTAAGTACTTAATAAGAAGAGGCCGAAAAGGCGGAAACGATGATTAATTCAGTAATTTATATTTTATAAAATGGATGTAGAATATCTACTCTGTGGCTTTCCTATAAAGGAGAATTTGTACAAAATATGAGAAACCATTGATTTTGACTTCCTTGATAGTTCTAGTGCTAAATTCTACTATTAGTTCCCTATTGTTATCCAATAACAGCTCTAATACAGGTATTCATTATCTAATTCCAAAGTCAAAATAAAGTCGGTACAAAATTAATCACAATGAAAAGACACATCGATCAATACCCGACATAGGAATACAAGAGATTAATCTTGCTTAGTAAATACATTCTCGCACGTGAAAAAAGAGAACACGGTAGACTTTTGCCTTCGTTTGATCACATTTTACGAGCGGAAGTGCTACACCGCGTAAAAGTTCGTACGTACGTAGACCGACACAATATTGAATTGCCACTCATAAAGGTGTTTCCATTTGAAATTACGATCCACTCGAACGTTTCAACGTACGTTCGTTTCTTTTCGCGAGCACGTTAGAGCGCCGGGAATAAAGAAGCTGTCGGCGAGCAAACGAACAGTCGAAAGGTGAAAAGTAGGATACACAGTAAAACACCGAAGCTACCGGTAAGCCTATGATGAATGTTGAAAGTGAAACGCCGGAATAGAGTATCAAGGGAGAGATGGAAATTGCAAGTCGGTGTTAATATCTGGGTGAATGAGACGAAACAGCTTCACGTTCGCGAAACTGTGCTCGGGTATGACACCCACGTGGTAAGAATACGAAATTGAAACTCGAAATGATGTTATTGCGTCCTGGTGAATATAATCAGAAAATCGGGCGTAGTCTGCGCAGTGTCGTCGTTTATAATAAATATCACGCTTTCAGGGAAGAATCTAATGCTACTTTTGACAGTTATAACCGGCGTAACTTCGAAGCCCATTTGCAATTTCCATGGTGTACGATTTGCCGTGTAAACACAATACAGAGCTTACGGTAAATTTTATTTTCTTTTTCCTCGTTTTTGGGGATGGGGGATCGATACTATCTACGTGCTTCGTGTACAGTCTTATAAACGTAACGTGCATTATCTGTCGGATTTTCTTTTATGCATTTAATGGAAAAAGTTGACGGTATTCATGGATATCGAAAACGATACTACGGAATGGGAATAACCGTGGAATATCTTGGGTTTTTGCGTTATATCATTTTCACATTCGGCAAAATGCACGGCGTTGTTGTACCGACGGTGTATAATTAATTTCACATTAATTCGAAATCGACTCGGTTTTACGTCGCCTGCATTTGGTTATTTTATAAAATTCGATATTATAGAATTAATTGCGGCCGACTATAAAGCGACGGCCGTGAATGGAAATTGAATATTCCTTTATCGAAGGCAACGGTAATTTGAACATTTTCACACGTCGTTCCTTTGAGGGAAGCGATAGTAACGAAATTACTCAATTAATTACTAAAAATTTTATATAAAACATGCATCCTGTTTGTCAATTATTTGACAAAGGAACTTAGTTATTTCCCGTTATTAAGCTGTTGAATATGGGGAATATAAATCGCATCAGAATTTAATAAAAAATTTTCGATTAATTCACACTGTTCCAGAAGGTGTACATACATAGTTTCCCTAAAAATTGAGAGTTCTCATAAATTGATACATTTAATCACCTTATGGTTTCTACTAGAGTATGAATCTCAAATACAATAGAATAACAATGTTGCTCAGATTTGCTACTAAATTACATTTGGTCATGAAATTTAACGTACGTTTTCGTATGAGATTACCGTCAGTATTACTAATTAGGTACACAAAGTCCGTATAACGACCTCGCTGAGCATTTACTCGTCCCGTCCTCTGATGCCCCTTTAGTATTGCTTTTCGTATGGATGTCCATTGCGGAGGTAGCGCTCGACAAATGTGTCTTATGGTTAACACTAGATTTACGGAAGTTGATTATATACCTATTTTTACTGAAGTGCGCCAATTTGACTCATACAAGAAAATTGAAGTTTTGTGGAATGAAAATAGTTCCAAATCAATGTAAATGAAAGATTTATTATTAAAAAATTCATTGAAAACATTTGTTTAAAAAATGGATTTTATAAAATTATATTATTTTACTATAAATGCTCCGTTCACACGCGGTGTATAAATCGAAATGATGGCAGAAGTGGGTAGGTAAGAAAGATAATGTAGCGGAGTAGTGAAAAGAAGTGAGGATGATTGTTTGTATGTGAGGACAGACAAATTAGAGGAGAAAGAAATCACGTGCCGCTTGTAAGCCGCCCAGGCCTGATGTAAGCTGGAAATTTCATGTGTTATGCGATTAACTGTTAAATCATTTTATGAGTCAAATTAGGTATACCTATATAATTAGGTATACAAACCGTAAAAATAGGTATACCACATTCGATAATGCGGAATAAAGGAGTCTGCGGGAGAGAGGAATGGACAATTACATATATTTCATTACGTAACTAAAAACCAACATATGTTTTCAAAAAATAATATTAAAAATAATATTTAAGTTTTTTAAGTTGGAAACTTGGATTATATACAATCCAAGTTTTTAACTTAAAAAATTTAAATATTATTTTTTCAAAACATATGTTGGTTTGTTGGTTTTTAGTTATTGAAAATGAATATATATATAGTAGTAATCCAAGTTTTAATGAGTAAAATTGGCTCAGTCCGTAGATCTAGTGTTAAACGTCCCAACGTCTCCACGTAGCCACCATTTGTTATTGGTTATGGGCAGCGCAAACGCCGCGAATACATGGACAGCGGCAATTGTAACTAAACTTCGATCGATGGCAGTCGGCCTTTGCCATATACATCCAGAATCTCCATTGTTCTAAAATATTATTTTTCAGATCGAATAATTCAACGTGCGCTGTTTGGATTTTCATTTTATTTGAATTCGATTTAATATTTCAGACTTACCATTATTTTTACCATCCGATTATTTGTTTTTTCATAAATACTGCTGTTTGTTAGACCAATCATCATTATTTTTTTGCCAATTTGCCTAGTTTTTTTGTTTCGGGTTTAAATTCTATCATTCTAGCAAGGGCTTACACTATTAAATGAATTCCAAACCGCCGCGGCGGTTATCCAAATCGACGCACCGAGGTTATAGAATACATTGAATATGGAATGTATCGGGTAGGAAAAACTTCCAAGGCAGGATTCGAAATCGGGATTACTAATTGAGCCGTTCAGCGCACAAATCGATTAACTCCATAAAACCTAAAGTGGAGAAACGCGATGAAATAGTATACACTTCTTTTCAAAATTCCCTTCAAAATATAAATACAAATAAGTATTGTAGAATATATAATCGCATTTAGCTTTCGTCTAACGATGTACAAAATGAATAAGGTGGAGTAGCCTTGGAATTAATTAGATTGACTTCTGAATTCAATTATTTATTATTCGATGACAAAACAAACTTTGTTATTTAATGGTGTTAATCGTTATTATTACGAAAATTTATTCTAAACATAAAAAGTTAGGATTCAATCAAGTGCTTTGAGACTTAAATTTAAAAAAATTCAAAAAGTGGAGTTAATCGATTTGTGCACTGAACGGCTCAATTGGGAGTTCGCGTTTTTAACTTCACACTCACAGTTGCCTTCATCTTGGATCTTGTAGGACACGTCGGTGTATTCCAGTGCGTAAATTGTTATAAACCTATAGCCATTAGCAATGGTTTATGATCTTTCCTACATGATATGTATATCATAGCCCCGATGGTTCAAAATCCCCTTAAAACTGTCGATTCTAAGTAAAACGACTGCAGCAGTTAAATACGAAATCCAAAACAATAGGACTTCCAGTCGTATTTCACGCAGCTTGCGGTACATATTGAAATAAGACTTCTTCAACCGATGAGTTAAAAACTTAAAATCTTCATTCTAAATTCTTCAGCCGCAATGTGCCGTTCTGGACAAAAAGCTATTACGCCATTTTGTCGAATAATACATCCGGCCAGGCTAACAATATTCCACCCTTGCGATTATTGTCTCATTCTGATGCGAAACATTTCTCGTGCGATGTTGCCGCCTTGAAGGGCTCACTTTTCCGTTATCATTTTCATATACGGTGCTCGTTAAGCTTGTCAACAGGACGCCTAGGTGACCATGTTGGTGTCCGCTCAGCGAGTTGCTAACTCGTTCCTACTCGAAACTCTCGCTGAATATTTCCTCTGTTTCCCTTTAGCCCTTCGTCCCTTCCGACTTTTTCTCCTTTAACCTGCTTTCATGGTTGCCTGCATCCCTCGTCGCTTCTCGTTCCTCCGTTGTTCTCTTGCACCGCATAGCTCTGCTTTGCATAATTTCCATCGCTGCAGGTAGATCCGAGATGCACGTAGCTACCATATGCTTGTACATTTTTCGTTAGGGAGGGTGTATTATATACACGGAGGTTGCTCATAGTACGTCGGTGTTGTTTAGAGAGTAAGAAAGGAAGAATGAAGGGTAAAAAGTGCGAAAGAGTTGAAAATAGAGAGATAAGTAGAGACAGAGGTAGAGATACAGATAGAGATGCAAATAAGGGCAGAAAGAGAGGTAAAGATAGGAGGAGGTGGATACATCGAGCTGGTGAGAGACAGAGCAAGAGAGAGCGAGAGAAAGAGGGAGATAGTAAAATAGTAATAGGTAAAATGAGAGAAAGAGATGAATTGAGATAGAGCTATAAAGAGAAGCAAGATGGAGCAAACAGTGCAGAACAAGAGCGATAGAAACAGATGCAGAAAATGGTGGTGGCGATAGTATCAGGGTCAGGGGTGGAGGTTGAGGGAAGTGGAAACGTGAGGGGCTAGGAAAGAAAGAAGGAAAAAGGGTAAATTAACACGTAGCAGAGAAAATGTGCCCACATGCAGGGACGTTTGTAAGAGGTGAAGAGGGTACACTGTCGATTTTAATCGGTGTTTCGCGTATGCGGGCGATTGCACCTGTGTAACTTCATGTCGCAGTGTCTGCGGATAGAAGTGCACATAAACTGCGGAATAAAATTTCCGCGTATATTATGAATCTTCGTTAACCTGGGTAATTTATTGATTAATACAGCTGGAACGAATTTGAGAGGATTTGTCTGGCTTTGAATAGCCCGGCATCTCTGTAACGTCTACTGTGTTTGCGGTTAATTGAATACGATGTTTGAAGTGACTTTTGCGTCAACTTTTGATGAGTTAATATTTTCCATGCGGAGATGAATAGTTGCGGAGAAAGAGATACTACGATTTTTGGGAAAGTATTGTTCTAACAGTAATGGCATTAATAATTCTTTTATTACCGTCGCTAAATGCTTCAAATTGAAGTAAATGATATCAACCTTGATTGCAATGTGATGTTTCTACACTTGGGTATAAGATTTTATTTTTGTAAGAGGCACAGACCTTGTGGATTCTTTGTATTTTTCTAAATATTATAAAAACAAATCTTTTATCGAACGTGTTTACGATACATTGAAATGTAAAGCTACCGGAAACGTCAATTTCTAAAAAATTATACGAATTATAATTTCGTACTTTTATAATCTTCAAAAATATTGTTTGTGACATTGTATTGAACATTCTTCCTGTTTGTATACAGGATGAAATTGCAAACAAGCGTTTTTTAATAAATAGCACAAATATTTTAAAGCTATTTCGTTTATTTCGATCTATCATACAAAATAGACAATTCTTTGTGACCAACTTCAGTTTAAAAAATATTTATTCTCCGAAGACGAGAAGTAATTAGCTGAAAATATTCCATCCCAAATTTTCTATTTAATGATACAATGATAATGGGAATGAAAACATCTGTAAAAATCAATGTCCTTCCCAATGAATATTATCATTGTAAGTAGTTTACTATTTATCGTGTAATACAAAATTGCTTTTATATTCGGTGCGTCCATTAACCTGATTATTCGCTAATGCAACTAATGCTTAATGTAGCGGCACGGTAATGTCGTGCGATCTAAAGACAAAACAATAAAAAGTACCTAAGCAACTAGCTGCTGTTGCCGCAATGGTGCTCGCAGACCGTAGTAATTTAACAAACTGCAAGAAAGACCGATGGTTCTAAGTGCGCTTTGTAATACTAACTGCTAAAACGCTATAGAAAATAGTTACCAAATTTGAAATTCGACACGTGACAAAATTGTTATTAACATAAAAGTAAATATTACATAAAGCAAATATAAAAAAGTATACAGTTACAGCAATTTGTTTTTAACGAAGGAAGATTCAAAGATTTACTTTTTGTGTAAGTTACGTTCGTTAGAAGTTGCAATTGAAGAATATTTGTTTATAATCATTTTAACGCGTTAGAATATATAACGAGATAGCAGTGGGGAAAATTTGCTTAAGAAATTATACATATGCAGATTCTTGTTGGAGTTGAAATACGTTCCATCGCTTGAGTATGCTCTGTTTGATGAGTAAACAAATTATCCGATTATGAATGTTTGATTTTAATTTGAACCTCCTAAACTCATCATTACCTTACTCTTAATTAATACTGCCGTTGTATAAAAACTGTGGATGAAATGTAGTTCTATAAATTCTTGAATATCTCAGGATAATTCAATGATCTCATTACACAGCTTTCAACTCAATTCATATTGTTACCACGTTATTTGGCATGTTTAAATATTCCGCTGCATATTACAATAATTTCGATCGAAAGAAGTTCCACGAATAAAATGCAAAAACTATAATTCAAATAAATTGTCGCACAATATCGCCAATAATTTTTAGGCTAATCATATTTTAGAATCTATAATTAGTTCTTCATTTCATATTATTCCGCGGAGACAATATATTTGAATATTCTATCATTAATTAAATTTTTATCAGACGACGTTTCATCCTGGTGATAATAATTATTTCCCTGATTACAAACACATTTCCCCTCAATTTATCTCGTAATTTATACAATCATATTTCTATCAAATTCAGAATAATTCGGGACAATCCGCTCAGATTGCATCTATTCAAATTGCTTTTATTCAATTTCTCCGGTAGTCGTTTTTAGGTACGATCGCACACGATGCATTTGCGGTCACGGTTGATACGAGCGCTATCGCGAAAAGTTCATACCTATCCGCTCGCTTCGAATTACGGGCAACCGAATCGATTGCAATGTAATTTAGATGAGAAATCATATGCTTGCGGTGCATCGATGATATCCAAAGAAAATTATTTCGACGAGTAAATACAGAGTGATTTGTCATTTCATTTATCTTCGATTAATGTCACGAATCTTGTAAATAGAGGGCATATAATAAATAGCGATTAAAATCAACAATGGTGCGATCTATACAAATATAAATCACTATTGTAAAATAAATATTTAGTATATATGAAGAGGTCATTTAAACAATTCCCTTTGAAGATTAATTGAATGTACATGCATTTCAAAAATTCTAAATTAGTATAGGTAAATAAACATTGAAATAGCACTTTTCCTGAGTCATTATCATCTGTATTTAACACTAAACCTACCATGGGCGGTCAAATGACCGCTTTCTGATTTTTTCTAAAAACTCCCCAAATTGATTGGGCAGCCATTCAGTAAATATTTTAGGTCTATCGTATAAAACAAAAATTATTTAACTGATCATCTTTTTCACCTCTTCAAATCTCTTTTTCCAAAGTACTTATTTCGTATATTTCAATATAACAGATATAAAGCCGGTAGGTTTAGTGTTAAACAGTGATAGTAAGGGTGAACTCTGCAGACTCGACTTTCCTGTAGTTGTCCTTCTATGCTCATTCCATCTGTTGTATTGTTGTATCAAGATACAATAAATTTCTCGAGAGATGAAAATAATTTCCAATTTTTTAAATATATATTATAAATAGTATTTATCAATCATAATACTTTGCGACGGGATAATAGTTGAATTAATATGATACAAGAATATTTGCTTTCACTGTAATGCTGCATGAAATTTCATTCCGTTCGCAGCTTTAACCTTTGGAATATGAAGCTTCTTTCGATAGTAATTAATTACGAATAGAATGTTGATATATATTGCCACGACAATATAACCAATAACTGAAAATTAAAACGTGCAAGCTGATTGTGAGATTAAACCGAAATGCAGAAAATTAGATACTGACTGCAGCATATCAACTTTTATCATGAATAACAAAATATTTTCATAATATTTTGTATAATAAGCCCTGGCTGCGTTCAAAATACAACGAAGAACCGTCAGATCAACATGGAGGTCTTTGTCGTTAGAGATGGCGAGGTGCACCCTTGAAAATTCAAGGTTTGACAGTTATGGCCTCATGTTCGTGCTATAAACTCGGTGTAGTTAATTGTGCAAGTGCCTGAACTCCTGACATACGTTAAATTGAGACTTAATAGCCGGTGATAGTGGCGTACGAATAGACAAAGTTAATTCCCTCGAAAATGAAAGCCGGTGCAAAAAAGTAGTACGTTTCTCGTTTTGATTTGTTTTCGGAGGAGTAAAATTTTGTTTATACTGTCCTTTACGTTCCCGTATACCCAGGTATGTGAAATTAAGACACATTTGTATCCAAATACAGGGAAAAGTTTCATGCGAGAGTTATATCGTACCACTGTAAATTGTCGCAGTAAATTTTAACTCGCAGCTACCTTCCAATTGTCTCTCTAATTGGGTCTGCTGGGAATATAAATTACAATTTTCTGAACTTTCTTGCCATTTTAACGTATAGAGTTTCTGTAAACATTTGCAACGGTGAAATTTTAACGAAAGCAGAACTTCGCGAGACTCGCATTACGTTTTATTTCTGTCAGTACGAATTTAACGCTGTGTACGTTATCCCGTCATGCATACTGTGCTGATGTGAATCTAACCCAAATTTACAAACAAGAGATACCATTATAACATGGAAGTTTGATGACTGTACAAAATTAAGTAAATCAGATTCTATAATGATACGTGTCACCCAATCAAAGGGTTGATATGTAATAAAATCTGAGCCACAATTACTAATTGTAAGAGCAGTATGCGAGAAAACAAATTTTTCAACCAGTATGGATTGCTTTTGCTAACACAATTTTGGGTACCACTTTTTAAGAACCAAATCCATACTTCTGTCTATGAATGTGATAAACGTTTGATATACTAAGGTAATTATAATTACTGATTCTCACTTTACACAAGTTCCTCAAAATTTTCGCACTCTTCTTCCTTAACTTTCGCCGTCCATTTGAGATAATGTAGATAAATAGAATTATTAGGTTGGTAAGAAATTAATGTCGGCTTTCGAGTTTTCAAACTTCGGCGCTTAATTTTGAGATAGCCGTTCATTTTAATCTGTTTGTCTTCTTATATCATTTAAGAAAAAAAAATATATTAAGAAACCTGTTTCTCGTTGGGAAAAATGTGTAAACTGTAATGGAACTTATTTTGATTAAAAAAGATTATTCCCATTCTTAACATGTGTATTTAAAGATAAAGTTTGAAAACCGACATTAATTTCCTACCAACCTAATAAATTCATCAGTTTTCATCTCCTTTTCATTGGATTTATCAAACAGTTTTATAGAAGTGCAAGAGGTGAAAAAAATTGGCAGGAAATAGTAGCACGGAAGGCGGACTACCTTAAAATCATAGAGTTACAAAATTTGTCAACGATAGACGGAATTCCTAAATGTTCACGATCTAAAATTTCTGCACTCAGAAAGTCCGAGACTTCTATCTTCCCAATTTCCTTCCTCGAATTATTCTCGAATACGATTCCGCATCCCTGCAAATCCACGGGCTTCCGTCATCAAAACATAACAATGACCGAGCACCAGCTTACCATTTCACCCTGAAATCCGCACGTACAACGTGCGATTTCTTTCACGTTCCCACAACAGATTTCATTCGCTTCTTACTCCCTGATATTCACGAGATCGAGCCACCTTTTGCCATACAGAGCACGACCACCAACCCGCTGCTCGTTTATAGGTGTAGAGGACTTTGAAGTTTCAAATGAATCCACTATCTCGCCACTGAGACGGAATACGTCTTCTTAGCTCGCGAAAGACGATTCTCCGAGGGAACATGTCAGTCCTCGGTATTCGAGTTATAAATAATGTTGGGACGTGAGCAACCTACCGAAAAAGGAGGCTTTATACGAACCATCTTCCACCTTTCTCCTCTTCCCTCTTTACCATCTCCTTGCCCTTCTGCCACCTCTTGATGTTTCCACCCTCGGCTTCCACCACTTTACGTCTTTTCGACCTTCTTTCCTCGTTCTTCTCAGACTCTCGTTCACTCTGTACGATCGTGCAGCTCTACGAATTGCCGACAATCCCATATCTGCCGGGTTTTTGGCACGATATTGGCCTCTGCTTTCGAGCAGTCGAACGGCTGCTAATTCTCCACGCAGGCTCGTACATATGTACAATAGATACATACATATATACTTATGTATATAGAAATACATATATAGATATAAATACACAGTATGCATACCTGTGCAACCTCATGAAAGTAGGTTTGTTTGTAGATAGACATAGCCACGGGCATGAGTGTAGAGCCGCAGCAGTTTAAGGCAGACGGAGAAAATATTGTAATCGAGGCAGTCGATGCCAATAAATCGCTACGACTACTGCTCGGTGAATCGTCGCTAATGACGAGTGAGCCGTAATAATTCCACGATATTACACTGTCTCGTCGATAACGAGCAATATTTCAATACGCCTGCCGTTATTGCCACTTCAAGTGACGGCTGCGATTGTAAATCACTAACGCGATTATACGGCTCGCGTTTTCTGACGGTTTTCGCGTGATGTTCCAATGGAATTCGTTAATAAAGCTTGCCATCCCGCTCCGAAGAGGGACGTTCTCATTTTCTATTGTCTGGCAGTGTCATTTTTTTACTTTGACTTCCGTTTCGTTGGGGATTGTTGTACTTGGAGAATGATATCTCGATTATGATGAAGCTATTGCAAGAAGTTGGGAAGAAGTTGCAATAATAATGGAAAAATCTCTGTTTTATTAAACATTAACGTGCATCTGCTTTCTATGTATTTAGTTTGGTGTCTCGAAAAAAATTGTGAAAAAAAAAATGTAAATTGAAATTGTACTGGCAACTTATGACTTGGTAATGTTTTTAGGCCGTTCATCGTAGTTCAATTGATTATTTTGGGAACTTCTGTTTTCTCTTTGATGGAATTTTACTAACAGAAGTGTTAATGTGCATCACTTTCGAAGAATTTTAATCATACAATTAGGTTTATAATAGCAGCATAACTCATTGTCGTTATAGTTTTACGATTATGACTATGCTGCGAATGTTTATCGAAATTAAAAGTTTTTACGATTACCACTAAGGAAGTGACACTTTAGCAGTGATTTGCTTCACTCGCTGAATATTATAACGTGCGCCATACTTTAAATATTTTTTATATATATTTTTTTATTACATCTATTCTGTGGTTTTATGATTTGAAACATTCCATAAATTCATAAAAATGTCAACTCTATTTATCACATTACAGCATAACGTTATGACTAATAATAATCACCTTTTAAGTCGTGGTACTGAAAATGATAAAGCTGAAAAAATATTAAACATGATAGTTTGCAATAGATTGGTAAAAAATTGATAGGGAGAATAATTTTTGAAGATATACATCGAGAGTAACGATTGGAAAGAAGAATGAAGAGCAACAGCTGCAGCAAAGTTGCGAATAAATCGGTAAAAAGAATTGCGTTTCAAGATATACATCAAAGACGTTAATTAACAAAAAAATATTTCATCCAGAGCTTGCAGTTGCACAAAACGACAGACGAAAGAGGCCATTTTTCACAACGCGTATCCCAGATCTTAATTAACAAAAAGTATTACACCCAAAGCTTGTAGATACGTAAAACAATCGACGGAAAAACTAATTTTTTAATAAAGAAGTCAATGTTAATCAAAACGTTAAATGCTCAGCGCATGGGATAAGAACACTAAATACGTTCCTATCGTGTTAAATGTACCTTAAATATTCATTACTTATTAAATTATTGTATATTAATACTTTGATGCTACATTGATTGTCAAAGTCGATATTACCGTTTAACATTACCCGTATCGGCACTTTATGTGTACTTATTCTCACCATAGCCGATCATTTGACCGGTTACTCAATAACGATAACAGTTTTACGAAAGGAATGCAGGAGATTGCCGATTTAATATGGGAAAGAACGCAGAAAACGGTCTTTAAATAATAATACAAAGAAATATATATTTTCATTACGTTGGACCGGTCATCTGACCGTACATGGTACAGTTAGTGTCAAAACTTGCCAGATAATTTCACAGAATCAAATACCATCCATTATTTCCAATACCCACGATATTCACCAAATTAACAAAAGAAAAGTATCTAATTAACCCTTTGCAGTCCGTTGTCGCCGCAGCGGCGACATTGTAATAGAAGCTGATAACTCCGTTGTCAGGTAAATCCGATGTATTTCTATATTTTTTCATATTGTAAAATATAATTTTAAAATGTATAAAATGAGAGTGATACAGTCTAAAGTGTTAAGTTTAAACAAAAATGTGCATTTGTAGGAAGAAGATAAAGAAAATTACTGAATAGTAATTGAGTTTAATAAGTATCGGTATCTAACGAGATTGAGTACCTGAAAAGACTAGTGTAGCATCAAAAGATTTCTACAATTGAAAAATATAACTTTGTTGTGAAACAAATTTTCGCTTCGTTCTACATTGATGCTGCAACGTAAATACTTAAGAAAATTACGTGCAAATTCTATATTGCAGACAACAGATTCGGCGTATACGCTTCTTTTTAATGACAGAGCTTGATTTTAAATTTTCTACAGATGTGCACTCGCACAGTTGTAAATAGTCCTGGTGTAGGTGGCAGCTAATAGTAAAAATGATCAGAGTGCGGAGAGTTAAAAGTTTCCAATCGTCGTAAAAACACGTCGTTGGAAGGAGTAATTTTGAAAGCGAATAAACCGAAGATTACAACGCAGATTTATTCACAACATTTTTGTTATTTTGTATGCTGTATGTTCACCTTTAGCCACTGCCATTATTTCGGTACACTTTGAAGGAAAAGGTAGCGAGATAACGCGAGTGCGCTTTTAGCCCGGTCACGCGGTGCGCTTCTTTACGGTAAATTAAACGGGGCTCCCCCTTATGCCGATTTGTTTGTTGTTGGAAACGTGTACCCACAAACCGTGGCCGCCGTTGGCAGGAGGTTGGCTGCTGTTCTTCCGCAACCCGGCTGGTCTACCATGAGGGTGAATAATTTTAACGAAGTACCACTCAAAATCCACGAGCGTCAGTTTGGACGAGCAGCCTTCGCGATGCACGAACACATGGATGATCCGCGAGAATATCCGATGGTATGAAAAGTTATGCGGGCTCCTGTTGAAAGGGGTGAAATTAACGCATAGCAAAGGAAACCCTACTCTTCGCGACGATTAAACTTTCCAACGCACTCGGAGATGTAATCCGAAGCACGACTCTGGAAATCTTTGATCTTTGTGTTTTTAGATATTACTGCGAGCAGTAACCGGAGCAATTAGTACGTGGGAGGGTTTGAAAATTTTTCAACCCTACGTGATATATTTATTTCGTCGTGTCGCTTGAGAAGTTTATTTTGGTTTATGATTTTCTTGGTGTTTACAATGTACAGGGTGGTGCACACGTTGTGTGGAATAACTTTTAAAGTAAAGCGTTGCACGAAAGAATGTTATATACAAAAGTTACATGGTTTAAAAGGGTACACTATGTAGTGTGATAAGTTTTTTATAGATGGAGGCGTTTCGGAGATTTGAATGTCAACTTTGTTTTTTAAATGGAATGATATGTTTTTTTATTAACCGTGAAATAGCGCGTTTTCAGACGAGTTCAATGACCTATGGCTCAAGGTCATTCAAGGTCAAACTTGCTTGAATATTAAGTAACTATAATTCAAAGTATGTCGTGTTTGGTATCATTTTAATCAGAAAAATCGGGAGGATCGGCCGTTTTCATTTTCGATTTTTTTTAAAATTTTGCTAACGTACTTGTGAGATCTTTCTGATTAAAATGGTACCAAACACAACATACTTTGAATTATAGTTACTTAATATTCAAGCAAGTTTGACCTTGAATGAACTTGAGTCATAGGTCATTGAACTCGTCTTGAAACGTACTATTTCATGATGAATAAAAAAACATATCATTCCATTTAAAAGAATAAAGTTGACCTTCAAATCTCCGAAACGCCTCCACCTATAAAAAAATTAACACACTACATAGTGCACCCTTTTAAACCATGTAACTTTTGTATATAACATTCTTTCGTGCAACGCATACTGTAAAAGTTATTCGAGGTGCACAAGTTACGTGGACCACCATGTATGTTCGACGAGGTATAGACGATCGTAGCAGGAATAGGGAGGACCAAAAAACATGGGAGGTCAGGGCACACTATTCTCAATCGAATGATATTTCAACGGATGATAAGTGTTTCAATTAACACTAGAACTATCAAAGCAGTCAAAATGACTGGTACACAATTTTTTCCAAAAATTCTCCAGGCTTATAGAAGAGCCTTAGAATAAATATTCTATGTTCATCTTAAAAAACATAAATCACCGAATTGATTATCTTTTCCGCCTCTTGATTCCTCCTTTTTCAAAGTACTTACTTAATATTTTGAAATATGATAGATTCAACGCCGGTAGTTCTAGTGTTAAGAAAGCCGTTATTTGATTTTCGTTTTAGCTTCATTGAGCCTAGGACCGTTCCTCGGCGATATTAGCTCTAGACTGCCTGCCACGCTCAGCTCGCACAAAAAAGGAACCGAAAGTAGCAGACGACAGTAGCGGTCGGCGAAGGCCTTGGCCGCAGTTCCGAGAATTTCCTTATCGGAAGATGCCGAAGCCCTCAAAAACATTGCGGTCATAACAATATAGGTGACAATTTGGTGTACGCACCTTATCGTGGGAGGATTTTTTTGAAGTATGTACACCTGTTGTTTTACGACTCTGAGTTACACTCTCGTTGCAGGAAAGGAAACGAAGAGAGTTGAGATTCTAAAACTTGTTGGAAGTTTAACAATTGCTCGTAAGGGGTACGAGGGTTATTTTAAGTAATTAAAAAATATAACTTCATCTAAGATAACTGTTCGGTACCTTATGATAAAGATTTTTGCATTGAAAAATTATCTTCCGGGTGGTTTCTTCAAAATCCCCTTTTTTTCTTATTTTAGTATTCTAACATTAAGTGCGAAGCGCCAACTCGTTTTAGTGACTATGGTGTATATGCAGTTAAAACCTTGAACTCCCAATTAGCGGGTTCGAGTTCAAATCCTCGTCACTTCTGAGCAATTATTCCTTAATTATCAGTTAATATATCATAGCCTCGGTGGTTTGGTGGAAACCAGTTAAAACTGCTAGTCTTCGGTGAAATGATCATAACAGTTTTAAAAATAAAATACAAAATGTAAGAAAAACAAATTAATTTTGCACAGGTTGATACGCAAAATACGAGAGAAAAATATCAACTGAAATTTATGTATAGATTAAAGATACAAAGCAATAAGTGAAAAGAAACATAAATGACAGCAATACAGTCTAAAGTGTTAAGCTTAAACAAAAATGTGCATTTGTAGGAAGAAGATAAAGAAAATTACTGAATAGTAATTAAGTTTAATAAGTATCGGAATCTAACGAGATTGAGTACCTGAAAAGACTAGTGTAGCATCAAAAGATTTCTACAATTGAAAAATATAACTTTGTTGTGAAACAAATTTTTGCTTCGTTCTACATTGATGCTGCAACGTAAATACTTAAAAAACTTACGTGCAGATTCTATATTACAGACAACAGATTCGGCGTATATTGAAAAACTTATAGCATTCTGCAAATCGGAAATTGCAAAGCTAAACTTTTTACCGCAGTGTTCAAAGGTACAGCGCGCATACTCGAAATAAAGATAAGAGTTACCGTCGAGTTTAGCTTGAATGCGCAATCTTGCTATTAAGTTTTTTTTTTGTAGTCGAGTATGAATTTGGTGAATTCGAGTACTGGGAAGATTTCATTTGAAAAGAAAAGAGACTTTTTTTAATATCTACCATCGCACCGTACTAATTGTAAGTCTCATTTTTAATTGGTGCGCAGCTGACGAGTGCAGTGGTGCGAGTTTCAACTTTTTACAAATACTAAAAAATGTCTTCTGAAATTGTGCCACGAAACAATTTACATTTTACATGGTGTTAAAAACGCTCTCGTAATATCGAGACAGGCCTAGTAATAAAGTATTGGTCTTTAAATAAAGATTCAAGTTAGATTTGTGGACTTATACTTTATTAAAATAACGTTTTGCAATGCACCTTAAATTCAGATGGTTTCTGCGAAGTTTATCCTCGGAAAATGTCTATGTTGAAGCGAAAAAACGGCACGTGTTGTGAATTTTAATTTCATTGAGAAATGGGCAGTAGAATCCACTTGGTGTACATAGCACACTGAATGCAAACAACGTTTTGTTTACGAGTTTGTTACTGTAGGACAAAAGGTACATGACAAAATTTCAATCCCCTTTGGACGGATTAAAACCTTTTTCTTTAATGAATGTAAACATTATAACTGTACATTGTGTTTTCTTTATCTTTCGGAGAAAATAATTTTTAAAGAAGATGTTTACTTGACAATTATGACTATTCCCATACAAAACAAATAATAATAAAGTTTAATAGTAATTTAGTTTTTGTTAATCTTCTTCGATTGAGTGCATGTATTCTGATCTTTTTTATAACAAATAGTTGCAAAAGAATTTGTAAATAATAGTTGTCATAGAAGTTATAAACAAAGCACAATTTTGTCCTTTATTTAATAAAACCTACAAATTATAGATCGATTTTCTTATATAGATACGACTTGATCAACCTTCCCCTATATCTTCATAGACGACTTGTAGAGAAATCTGAAGGTGTAAATAGAAAAACATCATCTGACGAAATTAGAAGTTTAAGAATATTGAAGTTTAACGTAAAAGATTAACACATAATCTCTTTCCTTCTCTCCTCTCTCCTTCTTATATTTACTATACAGAGAAATATTGAAATTTTTTTAAATCATTCTGCATATGTATAACGTTATTCTGTAATGAATAACCGCGTAAATACCATAAGCTGGTGAACCGCGAACGACTTTCAATGGTGAAGGTGTTAAGGTAAAGGTACAGAGAACGGTTTCAAACCAAATCAACTGTTTAGTAACGTGAAACTTTGGGAATACATAAAGACTCAACACCCTCTCTTCCTCTTTCACTCAAATCCACCAAACATTATAATATTGCAACCCTATAATCACTTCATAATATATGTATCGCTATAGACTAACAAGAAATCATAATATTAAAGGTGCTGCGGCGTTTTTAGATATTCCGAGTTGTTTGTACCGGTGGCAAACGGCTTGATAGCATCCGGTAATGCATAAGGGTAAGGGGAGACGCGCTCGCACCGGCTATTCCTGCCATATCGTTCCTAGAAACCTGAAGCTTGGCCAATAACAACCGAAAACAAAACACTCCTTTCATCGTTCATATGACGACATAATATGCTGGAACGGTAAGTTGGCAGCTGAGGGGTAATTTGCTCTGATTCGCCCGACGAATAGGGGCATCCCTCTCCCTCACGCATTTTCGATTTTGACGCGCTATTGGCAAGAGAGACCCGCAATTCGTTGCGTCGTCATGTGAACGACGAAAGTAGTGTTTTATCTTCGGTTGTCATTCGTCGATCTCAGTTTTCCAGGACCAACATGGCGGGGATAGGCGGTACGAGAGCAATCTCCCCTTCCGTCTCAGCTGCCATCTTACCGTTCCAGCATAATAACGAATGTGCGGTTTCTTGGGCCAGTAATGCGTTAGAATCGAAAATGCAGTGCTAAAGAGGGATGTCTCTAACCGTGTGGCGAATCGGACCAAAACAATTGCTATAGGTCATCAAGTCGTTTGCGCCCGGTATATATTGTAGTAGAAGAAAGAGAGATGTTTCTTTTTCCGTCGTATTGGTATTCTCAAGTGTCCTTGAAATTCTTTATATATTTGATCAATTACAATTTTTTCTCTCAATTTATATGTTTTCCTAGATATCGTTAGACATATCCCTCTGACGATTGTAACTAGTCGAGGTGATAAAGCGAGGGAGATATCCTATGCAGGTAAATTTATATCAGTTACCTCATGTCATGAAGGTCCTCGTTTGCTCGATGTACGCGGCTTTAATTTGACTTTACTAAATACTTTAAATGATACTTGCAAACATATGATTGTTACGATTTTCTGAACTTCATGACACGGTCGCCACAGTATCAATAGCAAAATCTAGCATAGACAGTGGCAATACATCTGCGGTTGCTGGCTATTCACCGTAAGAATATTCGATCGATAGAAAAGAAACGAGTCTGGGATTTCTCGCTAGAACCTACTAGTGGGAGTGTATTCTGGTGATTAGAGTTTGACCGACCAAAGCAAGTAGTTGAACTCCAATAAGAAAGAGAGAGGACTTAGGGAGGACGGTAGAGCAAGGATGAGGGAAGCCAACTGAGCTCCAGAGTATATAGGCAACTGTCGGGGATTTATCGATAGGTTAAACCCACATTAAGACTCGTCCACTGGTATGAGAAAAGGGTAAAAAAATTCCCAGCCGGTGTGTATCGATCGACGATGAATCCGAGAGGCAATCAAGCGTGCCGTAGAAACGGCACAGTTGTTAATTGTTGCTGCGGCCTGTCTGCGGAATGGCCATCGGCACTGCTCTAAGATTTATTCCCCGGTTCCCCCGCGTATCGAGGTCGTTTCGTCGTAATCTTTTAATCCGGAATTCGAGACCAGTCTGCTCGTTTGAGCAAATAGTTCGTGATCCCTACAAGATTCTCTTCGGATTATTGCGTACGAGTTAAGCCGAGAGAGGAGAGAGACGGCCGGAGAGAGCTTGTGAATGAGTAAAGGAGGAATTGCGAGAGATAGAGGGAGAGAAGGGGAGAATTTCCATTAAGAGCGTTCCATCATAAAATATTTAGAACCCAATCTGCCAATCCGGATAATCTTAACAGTTTCGAAACGTTTACATTTGTATCGGCTGAAGAACGTGTATGTTGGCAGAATCGAAGGATCGCACTTGAAATTAAAAGTGATGAGTAGAGAAAGTAAACGTTGGAGAATAACTTCCCGCTTTTCCCCAACGTACGTTGTGTTGAGGCGTAATTTACAACGTGAGCCTTGAGGTTGCGAGACCCAAACTTCCCATAATTTTTGATTATTTCCTTAGCCGTGCAGACCTGGCCGATTTCGCGAGCACCCTTAGATGACGGAAGGGTCGTCACCAGGTTTTGCACAGACACCTTTCTCCAAGATAGATTTACGACATCTGTCATTTTAGCGTCTTCTCGGTGTTACATCAATCTTGTAGCCAAGTTCCCCTCTGCCTGGGCCTTCGTTGGGTTTTGGCAAATCCAATGCAAATTCTGTATTTTTCGTAACCATCCACAAAGCCCAGGCAGCACCAATAATGTTTGATCACAGGCCCAACATCCTCTTCTTTACCATGTTATAATGCTGGAACGTTAAGAAGGCAGCTGAGACGGAAGGGGAGATTGCTCTCGCACCGCCTATCCCCGCCATTTTGGTCCTGGAAACCTCAGATCGACGAATGACAACCGAAAATAAAACACTACTTTCGTCGTTCACATGATGACGCAACGAATGGCGGGTCTCTCTTGCCAATAGCGCGTCAAAATCGAAAATGCGTGAGGGAGAGGGATGTTCCTATCCGTCGGGCGAATCAGAGCAAAGTACCCCTCAGCTGCCTTCTTACCGTTCCAGCATTATACCACTTCCTCTTCACAAGAGATGTCGACGGAGGAAGGGGTGCTTGGAAAATTGACAAAGGGGCCAGAAACACCCCAAAAACATTATCACTCATTTATTGTAAATATTACTACTTCAATGTCTCTTCAAACACAGTTCAATGCACTTCGTTGTATGCTCTTTCTCAGTCATACTTTGTTATATCTTGTTAATTTTGTATTTCCGTGTATATATTCTCGTTATCGTTATAATAAACCAACACCATACAATTTCAGAGTGCAAAGAGTATTTCTGAGAGAAGTGAAAAAGTCAGATCGCGACGACTTAACCCTTAACCCTTTGCACTCCTATGTCGAGCTACACTCGGCACAGCTTTCTATGGCACTTAACGTTTCGTCTACAAATTATCGACTTTTCGAAATCAACGATAATTTTCCGCCTTAACATAAATATCCCGCGGTACGTACAATTGTTCCTGGTATTAGGTAAACATGAATAATGGTGGTAGACAATTTTCGGAGACAATATCTGCTTATCTGACGAAAAGATAGTAAATTAATTCGGAGCGTAAAGGGTTAACGGCCGTAAGTCAGCTCTGACGTGACAACAGTGTTTTGTTGTTGCGGTCGTATGGCACGTGTGAGGTGAGAAAATAAATAGAGTCTCAACTCGCTGTCTGTGGAATGTGTGGACAGTTGCCTTATCAATTGAACATTACCAACGGAGTGATTAACATGTTCAGTGACATAATAGCGCCTTTTTTATTTAAATTTTAATATTTTGGCCCCAAAAGATGAACAAAGAATGTTTTATGAGTTTGGATAGCGATAGTTACAGTGAATTCTTTGAAAACAATCCTGAACGTGTTTTTGATTCGAGTAATGAGACTAGCAGTAATTCTTATATTGCATTTTAAGAAAAGAAAAGTTGTTATACCTGTACAAAATTCAAATGCAGAAGAAAGTGATATAGAAGGTATAAATGTTGGTGATTCAGATAGTGATTGGATTGAAATCGATAGTGACGATGATGATTTATCGATGAAGAATTATTTGAAACTTATACATTTGTAATACTTCTTCAAAAAATGAATAATTTCTAACGAAAATGTTGTTCTTACAATATTGAGAATTTTTCACATATATATTAAAAACAACTACAACGAGTCAACACGCTGCTTCAGGTAGTTTCAAGCTGATTTCAAAATGGTCGGTCAATGGAAATTTCTATTAATCTAACGCTGATTAAATAATAGTAATACAAACATTTGTTAAGTAGGAAAAAAGGAATGCTTCGAATGCTATTAACTAGAGATGCATTTTGGAAAAGTTTCTGCAAATTATGTATTTCATTTTATACAAAATACTGTGTTAGTTGCTTATTAATGCTAATTGAAATTATTCTTAGCATTATTTACAAACTCATCAGTTCCCTTATAATTCATTTGCCGCTGTGTATACTATGAATAACTCATTTGCACGAAGATCACCAGCCGCGTATTACGCGCAAAATAAAAATACTTCTACGGAGAAGTCGTATTTATTAACACATATTACTTCGTTATGATAATTTAGCAATAATGAAGAACTGTAAATATTCAAATAAAGTGGAATTATGAATAGTTGTGTTAATCAGATATGATGCAACTTATGTGTTTCAATGATACTCTCTCATCATGGGGACCTCTATTTCGGTGATGAGGGACAGGGAATATAATTGAGCTGTGATGTACGGTACGACAACCCAGTGATGGCTAGGGAAAGGAATGCGGGTCTAATTCGTCAGGCGACAAGCACCATGCCTCTACTTCCACGTACACTTGTTAACGCACTTTCGGTTCTAACACGCTATTCGCTAAAAGAACTAACACATTCAAATTGAATCAGGATTTCAAGTGTTTCCGAGCGGGAATAGGAGGTGCGAGCGAAATGATCTGCCGTCACGACAGAAATCAAGACTTTGTCGCACAGTAAATGGGTTAATCACTAAATTAGTAAGGTAAAACTATACCAGTTGGTCTCTCGTATGTTGTATTCTTTAATAATGAAACCGAATTTATGAAACATAATTTAACTCTTTGAGGCACGGGAATTAAGAAAATAAAATGACCCATGTTGCTCAGACAATTTTTTTTTAATTGGATAAAGTTGGTTTATATTTATTAACAAAATTATATAATAATATAAATGTTCGTGGTGGGACAAAAAACGTCCCACCGTGCATTTTTATGCATTAAAGAGGTGGGGCATTTTTGATCCCGCTGTGCCTCAAAGAGTTAATAGTATCATAGCGTGTTGAATTTTTCAGTATGACAATTTTTAGAATTCCCAGTTGTTTTATTTTTTGTTTACAAGTATAACTTAATACCGTAACGCAAAGTTTCAATTTTCTTTTTCTTAGATTTCATTGTCTCATCGAAAATGACAGAGTATGAAGATGCATATAATATACCATTACAAAAAACTCGTGTCTCGTTACCGAGCTTAAAATCAATTATCCTTTTAACGCAGTAATTTTTTACCGATTTGCATCTCATCTTTTATAATCTATCGGATAAAATTAATAACTAAAAAATCTGAAAAAAAATCAGAAGTATGTATACCTCTGGGTACAATATCTGTGAGTTTTTCAGAATTTTCAATGAAGCCAAACAGGAGAAATCGGGCAAAAACTATAAAATACGTTTCACCCTGTAACTACCCCTACGGTAGGGGTAGCGGATTCATTCTTTGCAGGAAGGGTTTTTTTTGAGAGACCTATCGAATGGTATGCCCTAACATTAATTTACTTTGGGGGCACTTTTTCTATCCTTATCCGGCTAGACCCTTTCTCGAAGTTTTAGAGCTTTTTCTATCTTAAGGAACGAGGAAATTTTTATTCACAGGTAATGAGAATCACACTCACCTAACTCTATACCATGAACTACAGATTCAAGAACTTTGAAACGATTTTAACGTAGTTGCTGTTTTTCACGAAATTTCATCCTATCGGTAAGCAAAGTTTTCAAAGGAAAAGTTTCCGTTTTACAGCGTTGTATTTAAAAGTTTAGTACAATTTACATTCTGGTATAAATTTCGAGAAGTATTAGTCATTCGAAGTTTTTCAAGGAGACGTGTACCTTACTTTTCAATAACTGTCATACTTTTATTGCGAACTTGTTCCTGATAATTAATGTTTAAAGATGATCAATAATTCCGTGAAGCATATTATGATTCAAGTGGTTCACGAATAAGTTTCTTATTCGTTAGTGGTATTCTCTCTAGAAAATGAAGTTTAACATTTTCTTTGAGGGAGGACTTGTCGATGGGCAGTACTACTTAATCTCTAATACCTTTTTGTCAAAAGCAGAAACACAACGTAACTTCCTTCACTAAACTAGGTTTAATGAGTTTCTCTAACAATATACATCATGTTGTAATATGTTATACATTAGAATGAACAGGCAGAAACGTAGAAATGCATCTAAGAAAACGTATAGAATTACGTCTGACCGCCACAAACAATAATTTTATGTCGACATACATTTATACGTGTCATACTGTCTTGAAGGATGAAGGAAGAATAATTTCCTCTTCTTTGCTTACCGACATTCATAAAATCTTCGTGTTTGCATACGCGTTGGTGTATCCTTAATAACCTTCGACATTCCCGTTCAACACTTACGGAATCTCTACTTTTCTCGTTTCAACAGGAATCTGTTACCTGTTTGTGCTGCCGCATAACTCAAACGTGCATCGCATTGAAATCATTTTCTTTACGCCCGTCATTTAAAATCTTTCCGCAATGTAACTACTTTGTGCATCAGTGCCTTTCAATTAAGACACAGCGAAGTATTCGTGTCTTGCCCTCGCTTTCACGCCGTCAAAAGATATATTTTCCCTCCCGTCTTTCTTTTCATCTTCTTTCACAGTTTCGAGTAAACGCGCGAGTCTCCGCCGGATTATCTCTGAAACCAATTCCGCGAACGGCGAGTAGACAATTTAATCTCTCCTAAAGTCGTCGCACCGTAAACCGTGATCCGTTAACGATGCAAATTTTCCTTGCGGCATCTGAAAGGGACGATGCTTAGGCAACGGGGCCTTTTCAATGGCGTCCGCTCTTGTACGATCACAGCCGCTTGTTCAACGGAGTCTTTCACCGTTGCTCACTAATTTGCCGTATAAAAAAAAAAGAAAGAAAAGAGAAGAAAAAAGAGAACTCGCGTGTCATTAAGCTTCGTTGCTTAATTGGGTTAATGAGGCGATGGACCCGCTGCACGAAATGGCACCCCACCGTTATTCCAAAGAGTCGCTGCTCCGGAAAATTCATTAGGAAATCTCTCTATCCACTGTTCCCGCGAACTCCCGATGCCTCCTCTCGCTCTTTTCACGCATTTCGAGCGATCGACTGGGAGTGGTATCGGCTTATTTCAGCGAAGGATGTCCTTGCCGTTCTACGCATTGCACAGGGTGTTTCAAAATTATGTGTCATGGCTTGGAGGTGTTGTTCTACACCTCGGATTGGATGGAGATTTGTGAAAAAAACCTGCCGCAAAATTCGCGGAAGGGTAGCTGCTTTTTTTGATCGGCTTATCGCGTTCGCCTTGTTACGTAGGTAAAATGTCTGAGAGGAACCATGAGTCAGAAACGAACCGTTCTCTCGTAAATTGACTTTTAATTGGGCCTCCGCGATTGAATTTTCGTTTAGTAAGTGAGACTACCACCTGTCTTTCCTGACTCCGTTTCGAACGAAATGTTTCGATGTGACTTTTCGGAGGATAGGAAGACGTCAATGACCTGCGTTCGGTGTCAGGTTCGCTCAAAGGGCCTCCCGAAAGGGCATCGATTTCAATGATTTTTGGATATGTTGTGATCATATCATTCAGTCATTGAAATCGGCGAGATAGACGCTATCATGTATAATAACTACAAAATATTTTCGTAATTTATTTTTTAACGCGGTTCTTCACCAACGATTCAACGGCAAAGGGCATCGTACAGTAGAGCAGGCCTACAGAGAATACCAATTGCAAAAAAGAGCGCATTGGTATAGTACCCCATGGGTAATGTAGAAACCTATTAACACTTTGCTAGCGGGAAACTAGACAGGATTGTAAAGTATATCGCCAAGGCGGCCGCGGTGGTAACATTCGATGACGTGAGAAAGCCTGGCGTTCTGCTGTCGCGAAGTTTTTAAAATATAAAAGTCGCCACACACGTTACCATGCCTGTGCCAGCAGGTCGGCCGTGACGCCGAGTCAGTGACTGTGAATCAGTGACATCTCGGCTGTGTGCATGTGTGAAGTAGGCAGCGTATCTCCAAGGACGGCTCTGGCGTGCAAAATTTCTGCACCTCTGAAGTAGATGAATCCATCCCGTTGAATGTACATTTGATGACTAATATTTGCCATTTTCTGAATAAATAATGCTTTTTCGAAAAATGTTTTGATAACAGTAGCCTATATGTTAGTTGTGGTTAAAAAAAAGTCCCCGAGCAATCTAAAAAGTCGTAAAGGGACCTTCATGCAAGAAATCCTAAAAAGAGTTTGAGACCCACTGCGTTAGTGAGATTAAATTCACTAGAAAATTCTTTAGTTAATAACAACTTCATTTCAGCGTTACGCTAATGAGTACAATCGCAGTTGCTCGTTTTTCTCATTGAGCATATCAGAGCGTTAACGTTCCGATGTGATTTAAATACAAGTTGAAATACTTGCAACACGTTGTACATAGTGCACTGCAAAAAATGTTATTAATCATCTGTTTGTTCAATCAGCAACAACTACCAACTTCAGTTGAGACGACTGTTTGTAACAGTTGTGGATGATTAATTTACGCTGAGAGACCAGTAAATGTACATAGTCGGAAAATTTCTAATACCTGCTGTATGATCCTTTAATTTACAATGACTCTTTTGTATCTTGTCTAAGAATTACTTATATGATAGCACACCGGCCAAGTGTAGTAACTGCGCTTTGAAAAACGGATAATTTGGGTTTTGATGCAATACATTGCAGTACAGTAACAAGTCTTTACAGAAACAAGAGGGTTAAACAACTACCTTATACTTTTCTGTAAATAAATAATAATTTTGTATTTCAAACATGATCAAATTGATTAACTTAAGTTGATTAAGCCAATATGGCGAAATAAAAGATACAGAACAGAAAAAATCACTTCAAAGTCTCAAGGAATTATAAAGGGTTGAATAATTACATTATAATTTTAAATATAAAAAATGATGAATATTTATTACCTTAACTCAAAAAGTTTATACAAAAAAGTCGATACGCAGGTCTGTATTTTAAGCTATCTTAAAGTCTTAAGGAAATATAGAGGACTACACACGTGCAAGAGTACACAAAATAATTTTCGCGTGATTGTCCAGATATACACATATATACTTTTACTCCTTTTTAAGATATATATTATAACATAACAATAATACAATATAATATTCCGATACGCGGGCAAATACAATATGATGATACAAGCGTCAGGATCTGCTTGTAATGTATAATGCCGGAACGCTAACTTGGCAGCTGAGGGGTAATTTGCTCTGATTCGCCCGACGGATAGGGACATTCCTCTTCCTCACGCATTTTCGATTTTAACGCGCTATTGGCAAGAGAGACCCGACATTCGTTGCGTCCTCATGTGAACGACGAAAGTATTGTTTTATTTTCGGTTGTCATTCGTCGATCTCAGTTTGCCAGCACCGACATGGCGGGGATAGGCGGTGCGAGAGCAATCTCCCCTTCCGTCGCAGCTGCCTTCTTTCCGTTCCTCCACTTTATCAACTGTCTCTGCGGAAGAGTATATTGCAACGATATCCCGACGATGTGACCGAGATGTGACCTCGGTGGGTCCTAGACGTCGACTCTCTTCGCGACGATTTCCCTCCCTCGGTGGTGGGGTCCTTCAAGGACCACTTTTCCCCGAAAGGCCGCTTAAGGGCGAGGGTCGTCTTCCTCCCTCGCTAGAGAAAGTTTCCTCTTGACGAAAGCCAGACGTGAGAACGCCCGGCTCGGCGCCTCGCTGGCGCAAAGTCTTACACACGGTAATTTTAAACATTACAAACAATTTATATTAATCCAAGTTAAAATGTTATATTACAGAATATATAATAAATGCAAGTATATAGAATATGTAGAAGATCAAATAATTACATTGTAGTCTTTAGGTATATTATCCTTTTTTACTTAAAAAGTGATGCAATTTATTGACTTAAACCTTCTTAAAATTATACTTTCTTTTATTCGCTCATCTGCGTTAAAAATGTTTCATATAAATTTTGCAGTTATTTATTAAAATACTTTTATATTTGGAGCAATGTACGATGACACGGGAAGCATTTCAAAAATGCTTCCGAAAGTGTATCAAGTTAATCGACGACAAACACGATAACGATGCTACGGGTAGCTGTTGCGATATTTTTATTGGCAATTCTGTAGTTTTATGGTAACTCGATTCATGAGATTCGGTTAAAAAATTTCGGTGTCATTCGGTCCAAGTTTTGATCGATTTGGAAACAAAATTAGTGAAGTTATGGTTTTTCTTTGAAACGAGGTGAGATCGTTCAATTTCGAAGAAATGGTTATGAAGAGCCTTTCTTGTGCTTTGCGAATCAGAACACACATTCGAGTTTCACTTTAATTTTTATGTCCTGTTTGAGATATTTCTCGTTCGAGTAAACTTTAAACAACGATCGCCACAGTAGTAATTTATGTACCATTGCCGATGCAATACGAAGTTTATTTTCTTGTTGTGACGTTGCGAGTACAATTTCTTTCGATCTGGTTGGTTGTATTATTTATTTTAAAATCATTTTATGACAATACCTCAAACCAAAATTATTTTAGACGACGTATCGTGCATGCAAAGCTGTACGAAAGGATACAGATACATAGGAATTTAACTTTGAAAAATGGAAGAACGTTATTAATTATAAGTTCCAGTATAACGCGTAAATTAAATCCAGTTTGTTAGTTGAGGAACAATTTTCAGATATTGGAAGCTATTTTGATAATCAAAGTTCATATTATTGGGTCGAAATACTAATGAAGAGGTAGATAACTAATTTCAATATAATGCTTCGTAACAGGTCCTACGTTACACACATTTTATCCAACGCCTTGAGCTTAACTTTGTTTATTAAACTCTGCTAGACATTCCGCATATTTCCCTGTACTATTCTGCGGTCACGTAACTATAGAATGTGTCATTAACTAATTCCTGTTATGGAAAGAAACAAATGCAACAATACAAGTCTTTTAGATAATAATATGCACATTGCTTGTACCCACTAAAACCCCTCTCTCCTTTACTCTTTAATGTAATTAATAAAACAAGATTTCCACAATATTTTAACAAGTAGTTGAGAATTTCATGTTACAGTAAGCGCTTGTGCATAGGCAGACGATATCTAAATAATTTTTCACAATTATTTGCAAACAATCGTCGGAAACTGTTATTTGAGGTCACGGACACATCAAGAAAACATTGTATTTAATTGTCGGAATGATTTAAAATTACCTGGAGGTAACTGTCACTTAAGGTCACTGATACATCCACAAAACATTGTATTAAATTGTTCAGATTATTTAAAAACACTGACAGGTAACTATCACTGTAAGTCATTAGCACTTCTACAAGTGTTGCATTTAATTATCGAAATGATTTAAAAATACTTGCTGGTAACTGTCACTTGAGGTCACTGACACTTCTACAAAACTTTTCAAATTATTTAAACACGCTAACAGGTAACTGTCACTTTATATTACTGACATTTCCACGAAACGTTGTATTTAATTATTCAAATTATTTAATATCACTTTTAATTTATTGTTTTATCTAAGGTCAAGAATGACTAGGTACTGATAAGCAAGCCCAAACGTATACCTAGAAACCGTCCTGTCAAACCGCACGACCCATTCGACCGCTGAAGCTATAATTTTGCAAATTTCGATTTCTATAACAATCTTCGGCAATAATTGTTTATTGCAAATGGAATTGCTATTTCATAACGCGTTTCCGCGTAATTGCAATAAATGTTATGGCGAATAGAAATTATAGGAGTGAAGTTACGTCTGTTTATAATCGACGATTTACTTTTCAAAGCTTATAAATATTTGAATAATCTAACCCAGACCGTTTAAAATACATCCAAACTGGTTGAAAATATATCATTTATTAATAAAATAAAAGTACTACATTAAAAATCAAATATTTATAAGCTTTGAAAAGTAAATCGACAATTATAAACAGACGTAGTTTCACTCCTATCATTTCTATTCAACATACAATTTATTAAAATTAAGCAGAAGCACGTTATTAAATAGTAGTTTCATTTGTTGACGAACAATTATTGACGAAAATTGTTGTAATAATTCAGATTTGCAAAATTATCCGTGGAAAAAAGTGGTCCCAGTGCGCGGGGTGTACTGCGCATGCTCCGCATTCCACGGGCCGCGTGAGTGAGCCAGCAAAGCACAGCATAATAGCTTCAGCAGCCGAATGGGTCGGACGGTTTGACATGGCGGTCCCTAGGTGTACGTTTGGGCTTGTCTATCGATACCTAGTTACTCTTGACCTTGGATAACGACTATTAGTGCAGGCGTGCTATAACATTAAACTATTTAAACAATAAATTAAAAGTGGCTTTAAATAATTTTAATAATTATATACAATGTTTTGTGGAAGTGTTAGTGACATCAAGTGACAGTTACCTGCAGTGTTTTTAAATAATTTTAACAATTAAGTACAACGTTTTGTGGAAGTATCAGTGACCTCAAGTGACAGTTACCTGCAAGTGATTTTAAATAATGTGGATAATTAAATGCAACATTTTGTGGAAGTGTCAGTGACATAAAGTAGCAGTTACCTGCATGTGTTTTTAAATAATTTCGATGATTAAATACAACGTTTTGTGGATGTGTCAGTGACCTCAAGTGACAGTTACATGCAAGTGATTTTAAATAATGTGGATAATTAAATACAACGTTTTGTGGATGTGTCAGTGACATACAGTGGCAGTTACCTACAAGTGTTTTTAAATAATTTCTTCAATTAAATACAACTTCTTGTGGATGAGTCAGTGACCTCAGGTGGCAGTATCCTGCAAATGATTTTAAATAATGTGGATAATTAAATACAACGTTTTGTGGAAGTGTCAGTGACCTTAAGTGGCAGTTACCTGCAGGTGTTTTTAAATCATTTCGGCAATTAAATACAATGTTTTATGAATGTGTCAGTGACTTCAAATGACAGTTTCCGACGGGTGTTGTTAAAATATTGCGTGAATGTTTGTTTATTAATTGTTTTATTAATTACATTAAAGAGAGAAACTGAGTAAATGAGAGAGGGGTTTTAGCGGGAATACGTAAGCAATAGGCTTACGGAGTCCCACACCATCCGCAAAATAACACATTTGTGGGTGTGCGTAAAGCATTTCCCCTCTACAAAAAAAGAAAAATATTTTGTCCGCCGTCATGTTAGTAAAGGGGTTGAGAATGCCACCTCAACGCGATCCACCGACGTTCAGGGGCCCGTGAAAGTAATATGCGTAGTTAAGTCACTGACGAGCCAGGATCGGCGAACGATGGCGTCGTAGCGGGAAAACGGTCGGCACACGTTGTTGGATACTTTCTTAAATTGTGCCGAAACGAAAACAGTTGTGACATTTTTCGCTAATAGTTTTTGTTCTAGAAATGTCCGCAGAATCCAATAATGTGGAGTAAATTTGTGCTAGCAATAGTACTCTACGTGAAAATGTAAAGTTAATACGTAGAAAAATCGCGCATCCTGTTGTTTTTAAACTTTGTCAGTTATTTACTACCATTAAAAAGTATGTAGTATTATAACTGCTCACATCTGTATACTCAGGAAATACTCCTCTATTTTTTAAGACCAAGAAGAACTGTCTACCGTTTTTAGTTTTCACATAATACAAGCTTCTTTGCCGAAATCCACTATTTTTACAAAAACTTATTACCCAGTGGCTATTGGAAAACAAAAATGATGTAGGACAATGTTATTAACGAATATAATGAGAAATATTAAGAGAAAACGAACACGAATTGCTAATATTATTCGATTACAAATTTATAATAATATAAAACAGGCAAGCCACTTATTTGATCGCCGCATGTGTCCTTGGAAGACCTGCGCCTGCTGCTCCTTCCCGTGCGCTTAAGAGCTCGTTGATTGACTTGCCTTTCACCTGCCAAATGTTTCCTATGTGATACATATATCATACCATTGGTGGTTGGGAATCCACCTGAAACTGTAACTCGTAGACGAAATGACTAAAGCAGTTAAAGCCTAAAAATGTAAAAGAAAGAAAGAAAGATATTGCACGTCTACGTTTTACATCACGGTAGATGACTACAACAACGTAATTCCAGTTATTCAATGTTCTATATCTAATAAAACCACTGCGAAATCGATGCATCTTTTTGAATTCCTGGAAACAATTTGAACGTTTCCCTTCCGTACCTTTGCGTCCTCCTTCACCGTCGAGAAGCGACATTTCCGGCAAACAGTTGACGCTGTGAAAACGCTAAAAGGTATCTGCACGCTCGATGAGTACGCGTGTAGACGTCGAGAGTCGTTGAAATATCTTTCCCCGCATATGTTGCGCGTCAGTTGCAAAGCCGATATTTCACGGCGAGCGCATAAATACGGCTAAAAGGACGCCTCGCTCCCCCGCGACTTGCGGCGTTTTCCACGGTGCGCAACGAATTCCAATTTCTATCGTCTGAAATTATTCACGGTGAACTTTAAATCCTGATAAGTTCGTGATTTCTCGCGAGACTTCTGCGCTCGTGTTTTCGCGAATACACGCGCGCTTTAAAAATTCATGAATTCTTCGTTCGGATTGCGCAGCGATTTTTTTCCCCGTTCGCTTAACAGCTTCGACTTTACTCGATCGAATCTACATTTGACGCAAATGCGACATGTTTGGAAGGTATAAGTTAAAATTTTATAGTTGACGAGGTGTGCAGCTAAAAGGAACCAACTTTCCTGGATTGACTTATTTAGCTAGAAGTTGTAAACATTACATACAGAATATAAATCTATGTATTTCTTGAGCTATATACGGTGAAAAGGGTTTTTACTGTTTAAAAAAAGTATCGGGCTAATTTATTTTATTTTAGTGTACTGTTTATTAATATTTACAGAAGTTGAAGTTTGCGTATTTCTGTGATATTAATCAATGAATTCAATAATTAAACTGCGGATGTTTATTCAAATTTCAATTTCTACTAGTACAATCAAGGATTAGAACGAAAGTAGAAATTTCTTCCGCTAATTAACACGTTGAATTCCATGGTGGTCATCGGTGACCGGCGCTTTGAATTCGATGAAATTTCCTATGGTTTTGGAACTGCGATATTTACGGATTTACTAATATATTCAATATTTAAATATTACTGTTAGAAAAGTAAAGAATAGCCGAGCATGAAAGTATTTTTATCTGTAACGTTTCTATTCCATAAAGGTATGATTTTAATAGGAAAAGTTGCAGTTTGATAGAAATAATGGAATTAGCGATATTCATGTGGCGTTCAACGTGTTAAATACTATAAGGAATGCTATACTTTCAAAATATTATAATTATCATTGATATCTTCTGTGCATGTTTAGAACCTTAAATCCATGAATGCACGAAATTTTCGGGACTGCCGATAACCTCTTAATTTAGTTCCCGGATAAATGAAATAGACTTCTCGGTAATACGATATAATTATCACTATATCTATTCAAATGTCATCATTTGTCATCATCGTCATTCATTTATTTCAGTAAGAAACAGCCTCTACCGCTCTCTATCTCCCATTTGTTTCATTATACCTTTAGAACTTCCGTTATCCAGCACTTATTCAAACAAAAAAGTATTGACAAATAAACATTCTCCATTCTGTAATTAATGTGGCACATTTAAAAGTTCAACAATAGCACTGCCAACGGCGGAATAAGACGCGATGTATTCTCAGCGCCATGAATTTCTCTTCAATTTAATAAACCAATACACGCTTATCTATTGACTATTGCCGCCAATCATCTTACTCTCGCTTCAATGTCGTGTTTACTGAAACATTTATTCGGTCGGCTTTCCGTGGAATGTGCAGCCATCTAAGTGCGAATATTTCATCGCAAATAGAACAGGAGCTCTAAATCGGTGCCAAGAGAACGTTTGTCCTACCTGTCGGAAAGACATAGCGACGTTTCCACGATATTTCGTATTAGATTGACATACCCCGAAGCGAAATCCTTTCGCATTGTGATACCGGTATACATATAAAGCACCGTCTTGAATTAGTTTATCCATATGGATTGAGATTGTCGTCCGCGTTCGTGCGGGCCTCGTAGATCACCCGGATTGCTTTCCATTGTGTTCTTCGTTCGAACCGCCGGTATTCTCTCCAGTTTGCATCTCAATGCATCGCTCTTTCTCTACCTCAACCCTCTTCGGCCATTCTACTGCAAAACTTCCCTTGCAACTGCTATTATTGAATTGTCCAACACGTGACACGCAAATGCAGTTTCCAACGATTTGTCCGACTTCTTTAATTTAAGAAAGAAATGCGAAAGTTGCAATGGAATCGACATTCCCTTATTGAGGGACCTACGGCTATGCTATTCAGGGGTGAAATGGTACATTGTGAAAGGTTTTTAAGGTTTGTCCCCTTACAGATTTTTTTTAGCGAAATGACAAGAGTTTAATGGGACTTTTATTTAATGGAAACGTGATGTAACGTGTAGTTTTATGTATTGATTAGTCGCACAGAAATAGAGCTTAAATAATTGAAATCTTTGAAACCCATAATGTATTTGAGATACGTGGAAATCGCGGTGAAGCGAGATGATGATCAAAGTGGAGTCGAATTAGCGAAAATTCTGATTAATTGAATCTAACAATATTGCCGATTGTATTCCCGCAATATTTCATTTCGATATTGAAATCTCGAATTTCATGAATTATTCTGCTATTGGGATTTTCCGTAAAATCAGCGGAGAGTAATTATTAGAGAAATTAATTTCCTTCTGCGGAATCGTCATCACTATCTGTAGGTGCATTGAGTATTTTCTTCAATTTCCCTTCTGCCACAAAGTCTCTTTATTAAAACATAAAAATCCAAACTTCAGTCATAAAACAATGGTCCTGGCATTTTTTCAACGCTGATCCAATGCGAAAGTATTCGTTAAACGACTTTCCATTTTCATACCACCCGAGACATTTCACTCGCCAGCGAGGCAAAGTTGTTGAAAGTGGTTACGCATAATAAAGTATTATGCTTACGCATAATAAAACATTAACCATGTTCATTGTCGCAATACAGTGGTTACACGGATAGTTAGTTTGCCATTCAGAGCAAATAGTACACTACCACAAGTGCAATTTGTAAAATACACCACTCCTTTCTCCGTATGCAGCTAATGGATGCGTAACGCATGCACACACGCGCCGTTCTACGACGGAAAATGTTCGTATTCAGTAACAGCCGCGCCATTTGAATAATTATAACCCATAAAGCACGGCGTTTGTCATTCCGGTCGCTTAACCGTCATCGGAACGGTCGTTGTCCTCGGCGTGCAAAATCAAAATTCTTGCACTGCAGCCGGAAAAATCATGGGAACGAACTGCGAGGCGCTCGTTTCTACGTTTTTAACTTCACCCGATGGGCCATGGGAAACGTCACGGCAGCCCCTCCTCCCCCCAACTGCCAAGAATTTATCTCTGTTCGGCGACGATTCATTTTCGTGAATTTATGCACGGATTTATACACACAATGGCTTCCGCGAAACGAACCTCGGATTTAGTGAGCGCAGCCGGAGTTTAAGTCTGCGAGCCAACATAGGGGGTGTTTGGAGATTCAATTAAATTTCAGGATTTTTTTCTTGTCTATTTTGACTTCAGGTAATACACTATTACTGGAAAATATTTTTGAAACAATTTTTTAGAGGAAGAATCTGCTTTTATAGGAAACGTTTCACGTTCTTTTCTATCAAATGATATCAGCGTGTTGTACGATTAAAAGTAAGAACAAAATGCTATGTAAATATCAATTTGCAAAGGCTTCATTAAAGAGTTGTAACAAAAATACGGTTTTATAATTAGCTAGTTGAATCGACGTAGCATGGAAACAGATTGGTCTGATTGACTGTAAGTCTATTTCAAAGTGTTGCCAAATTCGTATGAATGTGGAATAGACATTAATGCGAAAGTGAACTTATTAACTTCCAACTTGTTTCTTGATTTGTTGTTATTTTAGTCATCGCATCACAATTTTTCTGTACTGACCTTCGTCACGAAGTAATTCTTTTTATAATAAAGCAGTTATAAGTTTTTGCCCCTATAATATTTTTTGTTCTGTTTTGGAAAGAAAACACAACAGATTGAATTTATTAAAGCAGATATACTATGTAATATAATGTTCCAATTTAGTTACTAAAACATCGCAATGTTCCTTTGTATATAGTAAATTCTATACCAGGCAGATATATAGCAAAGTGTATTATTGATTGTTATTAAAACTCATTTCGTGGCATACAATTTGATTAATCGGTATTTTTCGGTCCATTAATTACTTGTTATCGATACTCAAATATGTTCATCGAGGATATTCTTGTGTTTTCGAAACTAATGTTTCGAAAATAATTATTTCCAATAAAACTTTATATGATATTTTATTGCAAATATAATAATAGCAGTCTCTTCATTTTCAAGTATATATTACAAAACCACATTCGTCACAATTTATTATAGAACCCATAGATCATTTTAATATATTATTTAACGGTAACTTTAGTGTTAAATTGCTAAATTTTTATGTTACTGTTAAATCTTTTTATGTGATTCGGCTTCCCCTGTCAGCAATACTTGAAAAACAAAAAGTCAATAATGTGTTAATTCTTTTCATTGTTTCTAAAAACATTCTTATCATTATTACTATAATACAACTAAATATAAGTTTTAATAGATAAAACTTTGCAGAAAATACATTTGCAGGGAGGAAGTTCCAATTTTTTTACAAAACTGTTTATCGAATATTATTATAACCCAAACTTCACTTATGGATTGACTGATTATTCGGCTTGAATCAATCAGTGAATTGTAACATAGATTAGATTTCAAGAATAAGCAATTTCATCATTTCTTTACACATGACATATTATTTAAAATAGCATGAACATATAATATGCTATAAAATTAATGTGAAATTTGCGGCTTAATAATAATATTAAAACATGTCTGTGTGCTTAACATAATATTGAAAACAGACCAAATGAAAATTAAAATGACCGCTAATGAATGTAAATACCAAGCACTCATTTTCTTGATATTAATTGACAAATTTAAAATTAATTTTTGCCTCTGCCTGTCTTTCAACTTTGCATAATTTATATTCCAAATGATAGTACAAGAACGATTACAAAAAAAATCATTACCGGAAATAGGCCTCTAAAAAATCCCTTTATTATTCTCATCTAATTTAGTGCCCTTTATATTCTTTTTTTAAAATATAAATTTCTCACAAAAGAATAACTTTCACGTTTTGCATGTTGTTGATGAAACTGCGCTTTTCATTTTCATCAGCATACATTAATGCTCTCCTATTCCACATTAAACAAAGTGCGACAACATGATTAAATCTTCATACTTCGGCAAATAGAAGAAGACGTTAATATATTATCGTTTGCAGAACTTAACAAATTACCTCCGGGACCATGTGCGATAATAATTCTTTAAATTAAAACATTGTTTCGTTGCGATAACGCATTGGTTCATAGATACATCATGTTGCAGTTACTAAGCAGTGTTTTACTATTACCCCATTTATCACAGACTAATTGGTACTATAAATTACGTTGCGTGACAGCGTTATAATTTACAATTATCAGATTACTGACTTATGCAGAACATACGCACTGATAAAGACTATTCATTATAAACTATTAATATCTGAAATCATTAGGTCAGCAAATTCATCGGTAAACGTGAATTACGAGTGTTCGGTAGAATTTCACTTTGCAATGTTTGTAAGCGTAACTCTCCATATGTTACAAAAAAATTTAATTTTCGTTGCTAGTACATCGTATACCAGTCACGGAATATCTGGTGCTTCTGAATCAAAAAGTGGAATTACTTCATAATGCACATCGTTTTCATCCTTTTCACGGGCATAACAAAATAAAAAAGAGGAATATCTTTTTAAAGAAATTCGTCATGAGTCTTTTAAATGGAAAATAAATTAATGAATTGATATCTTCTATTCTAAATATAATTAAAAAATATACTTTGAAATGTGAATAATAAAAGAAAGTTGTTTTCATTATTTTATTTTGTACATTTTAGTACATATATTTATTAAACAGTTTCGCCATGGTTTCTGAATCATCAAATACATGTACTACTTGACACTATGTCTGTCGGGCTGGTTAAAATGGGTCCTTAATCGTTTTGAAATTATCCTGCTAGCGCAGTTTCTGGGCCAATTCTTCGTGTCTATTTTCCAGACTGCAAGTGAGAAATTTTTCTTGCCCCCTTTATTCCTTTTTCTGGATTATTTATTATGCATATCTTTCATCTATTGAATCTATTGGATCATTGGTAGTTCTTTCCCCGACATGATCATCAGAAGCTCTAGTATTAAATGAATATATACAAAATGTGAGTGTTTATACACTTGTTTAATCATATTCGTATGTAAATATTGATAGGTATCCACCTACGTCAATTTTGTTCTCGAAATACGAATCTCGAATTTTTATTGCCAGAAATAATGTCCTATTAAAAAAGAGGTCATGTTAATGACTCCATTAAAAATTTCCATGATGTTAAGAACTTTCTTACGCTGTACGACTCCCTTGAAACTACGTTACACTGATGTAACCAGCTGTCTCATAAAACTGTAGAAAAAATTGTTGGAGATAAAAGCTAGACGTGTCACCGCATACGTGCACACTCTGGAATTAAAATATTAATAGTTACTTTATTACGTACTCGCTTCTATGCGAATTTTAATACTAGACTTGTGTTAGAATTTTGTTCTTTAAACTACTCTCTTAATAATTTCCACGTAGCCATAGAAAATGCATTACAATTAATCAAAGATATTTTACAATGGTATCATTATTGTAATAGGATTCAAAGAACAACAGATACGATAAATATTAGAGGAACAAAACGAGAATAAAAAATAGATAAAATTAGACCGTATCAAAATTCATTTTCTTCGGATGGTTTCAATTAAAGAACAAAAAGACTCGGAATATGTACGAGTTCTATGATAAAAAAGAATACTTTTCATTCATTTCTGAATATTAAGGAGTTACAGAAAATATTACTTTAAACATTATTTACAAATAATACCGATGTCACAGTTTAGGAAAGGCAGTAGCAATGAAATTCAGTATTCAGGAGTCATAAAGCGTAGCTTCCGGAAACTGCTGTTTTTCTTCTCCAGTTTACTGTAGTCTTCAGAATCGATTATATCATCATCATCGTATAAATGTGCTTAAACATAAGAAATACAATTTTCCAGCGCAAACCCATCGGAACAAGTACGCGATACTCTCAATCAATCCGATGCAAATCGAAAATAAAAGATTCAAATGGTCAATAAAAAAAACGGGGGAGTGGTATGTCGGCGACTTGGCAGGTCTAACAGAGAGAAAGTCGAAATATGGTACACCTGCAATGGCGCTTCCCAATCGCAATTACCGATCCCGCTGATCTGTAACGCGAACGTCGCCGTGGCAATTACAGGCCAGTCACTCATCTGCATTTAATTCGCTCGCGTGATTATATTCATCCGATTCCAACCAGGCCAAACGAATGGTGCTATTTACGTCACGCCGGAGTACTTCCCTTCCCCCATCGGATTAGCAATTAATTCGCGGCGTCGACGGCATCGTTGCCCTGGCACCAGTCATATTTCTCCGGGTGTAATTTCGCGCCGAATCCTCGGCACTTCTCGTTGCTCCTATCGACAGGACGGAAGTATCATTGATCGTCAGCGAAACGGACGGAGCTGATGTTCTCATTGCAGCGCCGCTGTACGGGGATGAATGCACCGCTCGGGCTATGGCGTTCCATTCTCGCTCGATTTATCTGAAAAACGGCGCACCCGAAGGTTTGCAAGGTACGCGCGATGGGCGCACGAGACAATTGATTTTTTTTTCTTCCTCGGCCGTCTAGCTCCCCGTTAGCCTCAGCCTCGCCCTTCTCGGCCACGCAATCTCTGGCTCTTCTGCATTGGCACGCGTCAAGCGATACCCGCGGTCCATAACCCGCCGAGGTCGAGGGTGAGGGACGCTTCCGTAAATCTAGCCGGTGCTCTAAATTAACACTATTCCTACCGACACTTCGCGTATACCTTTTCCTACCGCAACCGGTGAATTTGTCAAATGATAATTTTTTCCCAGAAAATGAACAGTAAAAAAAGAAGTGAATATTGAAAAATGTATTATAATGTGAATGTATTATACGTATATTTGATGAAAAGTCGTGAAGTTTAACCCTTTCGCTTCGGCAATCCAGTCCGCCGAAGTGCCGTCACCGAACGGAAGCACGCGCCACAGATGTTGCACAGTGCATGTGATTTTTCTATATACGTTCTTCTAAGTCTTACATAATTACTGTACTTAATAAAACAATTGTTGCTCTAATATAGCACGTATTCTTCACATTTTTAATATGAGAAGACTTATACAAAATTATATTACTTATTTTAAAAACATTAAACCAATTACAGTTGACATGTTTTTAGGTATTTACATATTTACTGGACTTTACAATTAAACGTTTAATATAATTAATAATGTAACGCAAATTAGTTAGTATATTAATATGTAGAGACTAGTAATATAATTCTGTATGATATGTCAATCAAATCAACAGAAAATGTTCAGCCGATAACGAAAACTGTTATTATCGACTACAGATCGTACTTATATACACAACATATAGATGCCGGATATATCCGGCGCTCGTACGCACAGGTCGTCGCGCGGACGTCGGATATATCCGGCGCTCGAAGCGAAAAGGTTAAAGGCGATTCAATTACGTTGTATATAGGAAATTCTAATCGAAATTTTAAAAACGGTCATTTGACCGGTCGTGGTAGGAATAGTGTTAACCTACGTCTCATCGGATAAAAAGAACACGTTGCCTTATATAATCCTATAAAATTTTGCATTATCGTCACGGGACAATCCATTCTTTTTTTTCCATTGTTTTGATTTTTTGTTATTTATTGTCACATCAATATTTTTGCGAAAATTATTAAATAACCCGATACAATTCGGAGTGAGTATTGTAGCTTCAATGGTTTGGAAATTACTTGAAGTTACTGGGTCTTTGTAACTTGATGCGAATGACCGGCAATAATGATGGAATTTTCTTAACACTGTTGAAGTTCGATTCAATTAATTATGAGTTATATGCTTCTAGATTTTTCTATTGTTATGGATGCGTAATGTCACGGGGCGTATGTCGTACTGAGTAGAATCGCTTCTTGTTGTTGGTTGTCAAAAAAAGATTTTTCTGTCTTTTAACCTGTTTCAAGATATTTTAAATCAGTTATATTAAACCTATTAATTGAAATAAAACTATTAAGCCCATGCAGCATGCTATACTGAATTTACACTAAATTCTTGATTGTTTCAAAAAATATTCTATGAAATTATTTTAAGTAAACAACAATTCTGATACGAATAGAAGTTTCTTTAAAATACTCTATTATTTTTATTAATTATTGTTAATATTTACATTTGGATCGTCTGAGAGTGTGCATATTATAGAAGTATTCAGAAGAGATATAGTTTCATGAAACTAAGGACTCATCAATTTTCCCGATTTTCCTGCTGCAAAACTTTCGTTCCTTTAATTTATTTTATCTTCACTGTATCAATTTCGTTCTCAGTTCTCGGCTTAAATGAAAACATTCCATCTCTGTCTAATACAGCTAGCATTTATAGACTAACGAAGACAAAGGGGAATGAAGTACAGTGAAATAAATTATAGCGTCGATCATCCGGACACCGTGTTTCTACCTTAATTCCTCGTTTACTTTATTCTTCACAGATTACTTTCTGCCCGTCTTAACTGTATCTGTTTAGACTGCTGTTTGAATCAACTTGATTTCGTACTTGCAGCAAAACATTTTGATTCAATTTTTCTTTTTAATTCGAACTTTCAATTACTTTTGACATATGAAAATAACAGATTTACGTCAACATACCTACATTCAGCATCAAATTTGATGGTATAATGAATATTTTTTTTAATTAAGTGTTTTAATTAATTTAATATTTTGCTATGTACGCGTTATTTCCTTTTGTTACTTTTAGATACAATTTTCTCCAGCTCGTTGCACTCAATCTCGTTGATTTGTCAGTAACGAATGAGATAGATGGTCAAGTTGATACAACTGCAGATCGCGTATATAATAGCCTAGTTAGTAAGTCCAGGAAATACGAAATTCGATTTCCGCCTTGCAATTATACGAGGTGCATCAGGGTGTTAAACGGCTGGAATATAGATTCGTACTATAAACTGTCGCAGTGTTTCCTACAGACCCAAGGAATTTGTATTTTAATTAAGTAGTTGTTGATTACTCGATATTCACGATAAAGTTTCGACCAATAATAAGTAAATTAAAATACCTGTGATATACCTTTAACTCGTAAGACGCAACGCTCGGCTATCGAGTTAAAGTATTGTATACTATTATACCTTCAATCTAATTGTAACTAACAACTAATAATATTTCTTCTGTTGGATACATCTCGAATATTTTTTTATTCGGTTTAGTTCAAACTTTAATATCTTGAATTATAATACGAGGGAAACAAATTTCAGATTACAGAAATTTCATGGTATAGAATTTTCGAATAAGTGAGATATTGTATAAACAAAACAAAATCGACTTACAATGGTTTTGCATAGCGCTGGGGTGGTCAACCTTTTTATATCTACCACCCACCTTTGTATCTTTATTGCCAGTAAAATTTTCTTACTGCCCACCGGTTCCACAGTAAATTAATTTAGCGCAATTGTAAAGAACTCGTCACGTTTTAGAGGAGTTAGAGTAAAATTATGAAGTTAAATTTATCTTTTTATTTAACAATAACCATACCATTCGCAGTCAAATGACCGGTTCAATGAAATGAAAAATGGAATTTCTTGTATTATTAACACTAGAACTACCAAACCAGTCAAAATGACTGTTGCACAATTTTTTCCAAAAATTCTCCAAGATTATAGGAGAGTCATAGAATAGATATTCTACGTCCATCTCATAAAACATAAATTACTGAATCGATCGTCTTTTCCACCTCTGAATTGCCCTTTTTTCAAAGTACTTATTTAATATATTTAAATATAACAGATTTACCGCCGGTAGTTCTAGTGTTAAGTAAAGGCAGTGTGCTAAGTTGTTTCCTGTTTTAAGTTGGCAGCCTTCTACGTTCCTTTCAGAAAAGTATCATCGCTATTTTATAACCGAACAAAGAATTTTGTACGGTAGGAATAAATATCCAGAAAGTATCGGTATAATTAGTGTTAAACGAGAAACAAACACAACTCGAGTGATGGTCGCTGGAAAAAAAAGAAAGTAGATTCAGTATCGGACAAAACCACTAACACCCACTATGAAAGATTCAGTCGCCAACTACTGGGCAGTACGGACCAGGTTGACTACCTCTGGTACAGCGGTTAACTTTATCCTTATACAGAATGACGAAAGATAAATCTTAGTTCTGTGAGGATTGCAATTGTTTAATTGATACCTATACACAAATATAATAAAAGATGTACCTTCAATGTGTAGAAATATAAATGTGAACTAATTTTTAAGTAACAACTAGTATACTGTATCGTTACAAAATTTGTAAATTTGCCGTGTACTAATCTTATAAGTTGTTTGGTAAATTACTGCTTTAATTTTTCTTCAGGATTTGCATTTTTTTCGAGATATAGATATGCGCTCTTACAGAGATAAATAACTGGTGGTCGCAGGACCGGTGATCCTATTGGATCGATTGACTGATATCGCACATTTGCAAAGAAAATGACGCAATCTGTAACAGTATTTTCACCTGTAGCAACGAAAGACCATTTTTAACACTAAACGTACCGGCATTTTTCTATACCTAATCTTACCAAAGGGGGTCAATTTGACCCCTTATGAAATAAACGTAGATTTTTCGTAAAAAATTCTTTATTTATTAAAGGAAATAATTTGCAACATCATTTCTGATTTGGTATAAAATTAAACACATATTTTTATTGTTATAAACAAAACAATCGACTAATTACATTTTTTACATACGATGGGTTTCTCCTTCGTACATTTCCCGCAAAAAAATTTTTTACAAATTATTGTCGAACTTTATTTCTTGTAGGCTCTGATATTTACTCTGCAACTCTCAGTATACGACTGCATCTTTTTTAGCTACAGAGAACTCATTGGAGGGAGTGTTGCTTGTGAATCTCCTATAAGAATCCGTTCTGTTTATGCGTTACGTCCTACGGACGCGATCGTGTTGTTGAAATGCTCACGCCGAAATCAAACACACATATCAGGTTCCGACAAATGAAAGAGTCACTTGAGAAGTGTATCTGAATTTAGAACTAAGGTTCCAGTTGGAAAACTGCTGAAAAATACGTAAAATTCGTACGGGGTCAAAATGACCCCCGTGGTGCGTAAGGTAGGTAAAGAATTTTCGTCGGTAAAAAATAAGCTACGAGAAAAACGGAAAGCGGGAAATTGAATAATCAGATTATATAAGAATTTACGGAAAGTCAGATGAGCGGAAGAAGTAACAATAAAAGTACGATTTTAAAGTAAACTTTGAAAGGGGTCATTTTGACCCCGCTTGGTACGTTTAGTGTTAAACGTAAATAAACATCAGCTTGTCAAGCTATAGGAATACTAATAAATTAAATACATATTGAATACGTCAAAAATAATATAAATTAATGAAACGTATTTTACAGGAAAAAAAGAAGGAAATGCCAAAAATTCCAGTTTAAACTTTTGTTTTATCGAAGTTCTACTGTACTCTTCCACAATGCCTATTTAGGACTTACAATAATCCATTCAGACAGTCGTCTTTTTAAAGCGTCACTGGTTCCCGCTAGTGCATCGTAAAAATTCGATGATACACGTCCCGTGTTTAGAAATCGGACACACGTGCAACGTCTGCCTATGTTCTTTGTTATCTTAAGATTGTTTTAAATTTCTTTACCCCATTTCTTTTGCACTAATGTCAGAGTAAACATGAATTATGCCGTATCTGTTTGGTTACCTACAAATAACAGGACGTGCAACGTTCGAAATTACTTTGAACACAATTAAAGAGCACGTCGGTCGCGTTCCGTGACGTGCTTTTCCACCCCGGTAAAACTTTCACGACAACCTCGGCAAAGTGTGACGAATTATTATACCCACATTCGCACAGCTCACCATACATCATGTCCGGAACAATTTATCGGGCCAAGTGGTCGCGACATATTTTTGTGCTTATCGATTTCTCGATATAATATCTACTGGTGAAATAGGTTTACGAACACTTTTCACCCTCTGCGGATGGCGACTTTTTTGACTATTGAGAAATAATCATTTATTTGGCGATGAAAAACAACCTTTTTGTCTGAAAGTCCGAGTGTTAACACTAGAACTACCGGCGTTAAATCTATCATATTTAAAAATATTAAATAAGTATTTTGAAAAAAGGGGAATTAAGAGGTGAAAAAGATGATCGATTCGGTAATTTATATTTTATAAGATGGACGTAGAATATCTATTCTATGACTCCCCTATAAACTTGGAGAATTTATTGAAAAAATTGTGTACCAGTCATTTTGACTGGTTTGGTAGTTCTAGTGTTAATGTATAGATTGTTAAAATACTATTCACGTAATCATCTTTCAACAGTTATTATTTCATTTTTTCAACTCTAACCGTGCATACATGAGCCATTAAAGTATAATCAGATTTTTTTCTCAGACCACATACACTGCCGGTCATAAGTATTAAGACACCTACTTCGGATGGAATAAATGTCAACATAAATCTACGCACATTTTTTTATGGTTTTAACTAATTTAGTTTTATTTAGTATTATATATTTCAAGGCAAACATGCATCAAGTGCTATAATAGGTTTACAATGCAAAAAATAAAATAACATTATATTTTGTTTTCATCGATATAACTACGTCTTTTCTTCATGACGGCTTTCACGAGTTTTGGCATTCTGAACGTCAATTTTTTAAGGGTATCTGTTGAAACTCCATTCCGAACAGTTTTTTTTAAACATTTTTATGAACATTTGAATACATTTATAGAGGATCTGATACGAGAAGCCACACGTAGCAGAACCTAAAAGTTGCTTGGTGAAAATATAATACACATAGAAACTCTGATACATGTAACCTTCACGGCCGCGTTCAGAAGTCCATAGAATTCATTTAAATATTGTTAACTAAGAGTCGAAGAGGGACTCCTTTACTTTGTGCCGACTAAGTGGTGATTGTAAATATTATATATTCATTTTTATCCTCCCAATTTGGCTTTAGACTATCCATTTCGCAACCCTTTATCGAGTTGACGTCGCCAGAGACAAAAATCTCTGATCTGTGTGACTTAACACATATAAACAGAAATAGTTCAAGGGATATCATTTTTGAAGAAAATTTGTATATTATGTAAATAATAAGAATACAGGGAATATTTTTTTTTATGCGCATCAGTTATGACTATTAAGTGTTTCCGTCGCATGTTTCGTCCTTCCTCCGTGAGTCCCAATGGGTTAAAGGGCTTTGTCAGTCTCTGTTTTTTCGTCACCGCCTGCATTAATCGAAGGAAAATGGCAGTGTTCCTCTGTGCATGTGGACCAAACACGGGAACTTCCGAAGAGTTCGTTTTTCGTCGACCATATAGTGTCTAGTTGTAAACTCTCCCCCGTTTTTGATGGTTTACTGTTCGGTTTCATTTAATTATTAATTACCGTTCCCGTAAGGGGTCGAGCGCAGGAGTTAAATTATTTCGTGGAATCTGTCTACTAAAAACAAACAATGCATGTCCAGGAAACCTTAGAATTCAAGCCTGACAGGGTCACAGGTCCTGTTAGTTTTCATTACTTTTACTCTATGCTCGCTTTAATCTTTCTTTACAATTTTTCGTTACAATAGCTCAAAATCACTTCCCTGGCATGCAGCTGTTCGGTCCCGCGTAAATAATAGGTTTAAGGTACGAGCGGCTTAGCTATTTGTGAGGAAATCTAAATTAACATCAACATGTGTTCTCCAGGTCTTTAACCATCGAGGGAAGTGAAGGTCTTAAGATTAAGTTTGCACTCTCACTTCTCTCTTCCTCAATAGAAATTGCCGTATCATAAACCTTCGCCTGCGCTGACAAGTCATCCTACCGTCTTCTACGCGCTCACAAACCCTCCAACAAGGGTTGACCTGACCCGTGCCACCCGGGGCCCGGACCGCCGCCCCCTCCACCGATCCGAGAAAATCCGAGCGATCCCGCCAAGTCTTCGTGCGCCTTCGGAAATCACTAGGAAATTATTAATTTCACATGGACTCCACACCACTTCCGTTGGCGCATAAATCGTATTTTTGAGGGCGTTCCCGGTCGGTGGAGGGGATGGTTACTTGCAATGGACTCCTTCATTTTTCGGAAGAGTTCAGTATCAAACCAAACTTCGAAGCAACACAACCTTAACTTCAATCTCCTATTCAGATTCATCAATCACTATTTTTGATTAGTTCTAAGTGTTATTTTGTTATCGTTGTTTGTATTTTTCTTGTTTTACGCATCCTCTTGTTCTTTCGTTATTATTCAAATAAACAGTTAAAAATCAGTCTCGGCTTATTAAGTTAAACCGCGACGTGCCGGGAATATCATCAGATTCACGGTACATTTACCCTAACTTAAAATCAGACTCTCCATCATATTTCTATACTATAACAGTAACTATAAATTCTTTTCGCAAATCTACTAGTTTCAATAACAAATTAACTTGTAGTTCGTAGAAGGTTAAATGACAATATCAGATAAAATAGCAAGTAGACATGTATGTCAAACGTCGATGTGCCGTTTCTCATATTGATTTAAGTAATAATTATTGTCACTACATTGTAAGGAGTATTTTGAGATATAAAGTTTCGCTTTTCTTTCCTTCATTTTGGTACAGAATTTGTCTCAATGGCACTTTTACTGTTTGGCTATTTGAAAACTCAACATTTTACTTTTTACATATTAGTAAAATGTTTAAAAAATTTTCGTTCTAGTACTGACATCATTTAATACGTTCATTATAAAAATAATATAATGACCATTGATTCGTCACAATTTTCATGTCATATTTCTGATAACGCTGCACGTTTTCCACTTTGAAGTGCCAATAACGCGGCAAGTAGTTTCAAGGGCTAATAATTTCCAAGAATTTTTATCCTTTAACGATTCTCCAAACGATCGATGACTATTATACCGCATATTGAAACTGATCATGCAACCAGCCCCTCTCTAATAATACCGTCATTTGGATTTCACGTCGTTAAACGGAAATGCGGACGTTCGTAATACGAGCGTCCCTTTCCATTCGACAAACTTTTATAAATCGCTCTCATTGTCAGTAGGCGGTCGTTACAACTTGTTCACATATAAAAATCGCAGTTGCAGGTGGTAGAGGTATCGAGAACAACGATATTCCTTCTCCGGCAAGACTTTCATGAATCGTGCAAAAAGTTTTCGCGCTGCTTGGAGATGCTTTCCTCTTCCTTTCTTCGATTTGTATCCTTCGCTTGGGGAACGGAGGGTCATCCGTTGTTGTGCACACTTTTCCATATACTCAAATAAGTACCAAGTCTGATATATAGCTATTTACGATAGCGGTTGACTTATATGTGCATGTATATGTATAAAGCTCGTAATGTAACATTTAATTCTTTAATCTGTAAAGGAAATTAAAATTTTTTAACATGTTGTATGCCACCCATATTTTGTTAGATTTATCATTTTCACTGAATTGAAACTTTTCCTGCTAAAATTATATCTTTGTAGAACAGAAATGTTAAAGGTAAAACTAGCTATATATTCAGCAGTACTTTATTATTTTAACAGCGACATTTAAATATTGAATATATTAGCAAATCCGTGAATACTGCCATTTAAAAGTCATGAGAAGTAATAAATTTGTATGTTTATTCTTTGTTTAATGTATTCACTTTAAACTGCTCTTCCATGACTTTTTGCTAATAGATTCAAACTTGTGTATAGTCTTTTATATTTTCTTATCCAATTATAATCTTAATTAAATATAAATCTTATCTTAAAAACTATATTGCATTGCTTTAAGTTAGGCATGAATTTACAAAATGATCTTCCAAGAGACTTTGTTGAAACTGTTGCACCTCTATTACTTGACATAGAAGTGAATTCGGAAGAATCTCCTTTTAGTTTTTATTCAACTGATTCGTCGTTTTATTGATGTTTAACACGTTGAATGCTACCAGTATTTCGTTAGTTTCTTCATTTCTAATGAAGTGAAACTTTTTCTATGGAAATCATATCTTCACAAAGTAGAAACGTTAAAGATAAAAAGAGACACATAGACAGCAGGACTTTACCTTTTTGAGACCAACGCGTAAATATTAACTGAATTAACAAATTCGTAAATATTACAATTTAAAACTCATATGAAATTTCATTAACACTAGAACTACCAAACCAGTCAAAATGACTGGTATACAACTTTTTCCAAAAATTCTCCAAGTTTATAGAAGAATCATAGAATAAATATTCTACGTCCAACTCAAAAAACATAAATGACCGAATTGATCATCTTTTCCGCCTCTGGATTCCTCTTTCCTTAAAGTACTTATTTAATATATTGAAATATAATAGATTTAACACCGGTAGTTCTAGTGTTAAATTCAATAGCGCCAGTCACCGATGACCCCCATGGCATTTAACGTGTAAGCGATGCAACGAAAAAAATGTATTACAATGTTTCCAAGGAGTAATGTATTATTGTTCACGGTATATTTAATTACATAATCTAATGTCAAGAAGATTTTGGAATTTTTTCATAACACATTTTGTACTTTACATACAGTGCACATCGGAGTATCCTCTTGAAATTGTTTTCGTGCTCAACACCGTATGCACGCTATAAAGGGTTGCTAGAGCTGCCTAATCTAGATTGATTGATGCTCCCTGGTCCTGGCTCAAAATTAGTTCCATTATATCCACTTTCTCACGCGGTATCTAACTGCCGTTAGATGAACCCTATTTGGAGATTCTCTCCTACGAAACTGGCGTTCTTGCTTTGTTTCATTTTCGCTAACATTTCCCGATAAGGCGAAAAACCTCGAACAGAGGGCAATGGATTGTCCTGTAAACAAGCATGATAAATTAGGAGCTTGTGTTCTCGCGGAAGCTTAAGAGAATGTGACACCTTTTTTCAATACTTTATCCTATTTTGTTTTATTTTTATGTACGTATGCACATGATAGAAAATGCAATATGTTCTTTACGTATTCTTGTGTTAGTTAATTTTTTTTATGGAAGGTGGAAAGAATGTGTTTTGTATCGCGAGGACACGTTGAAAGATAGATTTACGAGTGATGACATTTTATCTATTTCTTTGCGATTCGATGTTAGTTGATCTTTTGGCGGGATGGAATGTTAAATTGATGGAACATTCTTATTAAGATTTATTTTATCGATTGTTACGTTATTGTAGTGATGATATTAAATAAAAATGTTCAAAAATCGTTTGTACGATTATGAATTGTAATTGAGAATGTAACTAGAAGAATTCTTCGTTAACGAGATACACGTGGGTTTCAAATTCTCAAAATTTAACATTCAGGTATATAGAACATATTGTGTATGTAAAATTATATTCATTACGATTATTACAAACACTACAGAATTCTTACGTTGTAAATCTGTAAATGTCAAAAATTGCTAACAATGCAAGAGAATTTTATAGAAACACAATCTTTAATAATAATTTAAAAAACGATTAACAAATCTAGTCATATTTCATCGGTAAAAAAAGTTGGCAATGGAGAGCCTTATGCTAATTTACTGTTTTGTCGCCGAATGTTACAAGAAGAACGTTAGCACCCTGAGATACAACAAATTACTAACAATAAGATAGACGATCCTTATCTATACAGAGTGCTGCGAAATAGCATGTACAAGGTGATGAATTATGAAAAGATAAGAACAAATTGTAGAGTAAATGTTTTTAATTTAAGGTTTAATTTTCGAGAAAGTCGAGTTTGAAAACTCAAATTTTATATACATTATTCAAAATAAATAAATTTGTGCAACTTTTATTATGCAGCTAAATTCTCCGTTAAAGAACAAGCAATTTAAAAAATATATATATATTTATGTTCTCTAGTTACCGAGCTATCGCAAGAAATGCATTTTTAACCCTCAACTTTGATGGATATTTTCGCCTCTTCATTATGGACGATGGTCCATAAAAAATAATACGTCTAAAATATTTTTTCGAAAACTATATCTCACATAAGTTTCATCAAAATCGTACTTTCAAACTCGATTTTCTCGAAAACTATGCCTTAAATTAAAAAAACGTTTTTATAAGATACACCCGACCTACTGGCTTTCAACGTCCCAACTATTCGTAGCTCGAATAAACAAACACTTTACAAAAATACATAACGATAAAGGTATTTTATTGAATCTGAAAACATTAATCAACAGTCTAGAAAGTACCGCAAGCGCACTACCATTTCCAATCTAGCGACGACCCTCTTTCGTACGTAGATACAGGTCGATAAAGCTGGAAAAGTGCGTGGTTGCTAGGCTCGAAGAATGCGAGGTCGTACTGGGAAGTCGATACGACGGAAGAGCGATAAAGCGAATCGAAAGAAGAAAGTGAAAGGGACGCGATTTAAGGTGGAGGTCGGGGATCTACGGAATTCCTGTGTAATTAGCTCGGCTGTGAGAGGATAGAGGGAGAGTTAGATGGGAATGAAGGGGGTTGATAATGACCACGGGGGTCGCCTCTTTATATGGGCAGTCGACCTAACGGAGACCAGATAAGGGACATCTCGTGAGGTCTCCGAGCGACTTGAACCATCTTGGCCCTGCGCCATTTTTCATTTGCTAATACGGAAAAATAGTTCGTCAGTCGACCAACTGATAAAAACACCGGCGACTCGGTCGACCTAACGATGAAACTTTTTTAGGGTATACCTTATCGCTGTTTTTTTTCTTGGTTTAACCTGCGGCACAATACGATAATCGGTGGTATTTTTGGGGCATTTAATATCCTACTGATCAATGATCCTACGTTAATTCGAGCGAAAATCGCATTGAAATGCTTTATTTAACGTTTATTGAATAAGAACGAAATTATATAATATTAATATAATTATATAAGATAAATATAACGTTTACTTGCGATCTTCTAATCTTCGTTTATTACATGAAATTGCTCGTTCAGTGTTTGTTTGAAGTATAACTTTGTGGAAAGTAGAATACATAATTCGTGGAAGATATAGTGTATTTATTTAATACACTTCATGTACTATATTTTTCTGATGTTAATAAGTAATAGAGAACGAATGAGCTATTGCTGTTCTTGAATAATATTATTAAGAAATGGACGACTAAGCTGAGCAAGAAGTATTAATAAGTATAATGTAAAATGGTAGTACACGAATATTGTAGATAGTAATTATTTGCTTTTCATGTTGTAACAAAAAATTATTTTTCTCTTAAAATACGTGTACTTTTGTTGGTGACGTGGTGTATTTAACACTAGAACTACCAAACCAGTCAAAATGACTGGTACACAATTTTTTCCAAAAATTCTCCAAGTTTATAGAAGAGTCTTAGAATAAATATCCTGCGACCATCTTAAAAAACATAAATCACTGAATCGATTATCTTTTCCGCCTCTTGATTCCTCCTTTTTCAAAGTACTTATTTAATATTTTGAAACGTGATAGATTTAACGCCGGTAGTTCTAGTGTTAAAAAAAATATTGTATTAAAACATACGGGAAAAGGACAAATTAAATATGGCAAAAAGTAATGTCATTCTTAAATTTTTTGAAACTGTATTTACATAGTTCTTACATGCTACGTACAGTGCGGTAAACTTATGACAATTATACATACTAACTATACTGCACAAACTATTAAATACTGCGTCTTAAAATGCACGACGTCAAGGCAACTAACAGAATGTAGATTCGATTCGTTTATTCAGAATAGAAGTCATTTGTACACAGTTCAAAAATTGAACATCAAACCGTAAAAAACGAATTTTTACAAAAGCAACACGTTCCACTTACTCGAGCATCTGAAAAAACAGATCATTTTTTTTATTTATTGTCGCATCCGCCATCGTCCATTAACGACAGCGCTATCTTACATTGGTACAAATGTGCATATAATAGGTTAATAACAGATAATTGTATACCTTATTTATGGTGTAATTTTATAAATTTTACGAAATAAAAAAATAGAACAAACATCAAAGATCTTTCACCAAATTGCAAATATTTGACATTACGGATATTGAGAAGGGAAGGGGAATAATACTAAAATAAATTTCAACCTTACGTATCGAAATATTGACTGAACGTCGTTGATGGTGCCATCAATTTTGCCATATAAATTTGGCAATATAAATTTATCGGTCAATGTGCGTCACTTAAATGTGCAATCAATAAGTAAGTCTTGAGCAGCGTAAATTCCTGCTAATGCAGAAAAGTAGTCTTCCCCTAGCATATAGGTACACTGATAATAGCCGCAGGTAGGTCAGCAACGAAGCGATAAAAGTTCCTCAAGAGGTTCTCCTCCCTTCCTTTCAGCGACACAACAATGCCGTTCAAGCCCTCCTTTATGGGCGGTTACGCTCTTCTCTAGAGGTAGTAAATGACTTCGTCTGGCATCCAACCTACGCCTTACTATGAACCATGGATTTGTTCGAAAAGTTGACGTTGAAGTATTATGTGGTACCGACGACTATCTATCAACTATATGTGTACCACTTTGACGGTAATACTTACTTAAAATATCACGTCATATTTTAAGTCGATCCTTTCACTAAAAAGAGATTTTAAAATATCGAATAATAAGGAAATAATGAAAAAATTCACAAATACGTGCAACCCTTGGTAGAGCGTTTCTGATTTTTTTCAGAATTTTTTACAAAGTGAAAGAACAGGTACAGGAATGGCAGGTTAATATTTTGCAGATGGGGTGTTAATTGATTGATTTATGGAGTAGGATGTATCCAGGTTAATTTGATTTGGGGATACAGTTACGATTCTTGCTCGCCTATAGTCTTTCAGTGAACCTAGGATTTTTCTAAACAAGGATTGCAGCAGAGCATTTGAAACTACTGATGCTTTATAGAAATTAAGCAATTTGTGATTCCTCTATTACTTTTCTGTTTCACTTGCACTTAAACTGCTAGGTTCAGGCTGCGTAGAGTTTCCAGCTGTAATAATGAAAATTGGAATAGAGAATATTAGATAAATGAAGTGAAAGAAATTCTCATTTTTAAATTGTCCTTTAGACCTGTAGGATTTTTCTTCATATTATTAAATATCTTTTCTTATAATCGTATTCCGATCATAAGATTATTGATTAGAAGAATTCTATTGTGGGCAAAGAGATTTGAAAGTTCGACGAAAACATTAAAACGTTATTAAATTTCGATGCTGAAAAGATGCTTCCAAATATAATTTTGAAAATTCACAATTTTCCCAATGCGATGAACTTTCTGAATGAAACATATTACATAATTTTAAAAGGAAAAAGTTATTACTCCAAAGATTTTATACTTCACTTTCTTAATTCATAAATTCAATTAAGGTATTACATTTTGTACAAAATTACCAAATCTCAAAAAAAACATTTTTTTTGTTTTGTTTTGTTATAATACTTTTTATAATACGTATACATTGTCGAGCGTCTTTCCTTCGTCATCTATGTTCTAACAATTTTTTGCATGACATTTCCTTGGCTTTCCAAATTCGATAAGCAGCTCCGTGTCTCCTACGGTAAAGTTTAGCGTCCTAATTCCACTTAAACGCACAGATACTAATTTCGTACATTCCCCGTTTGCCCATATAACAGTTGTACATGTATATCCTGTTAGTACATGTATTCCACAGTTATTCCATGAGATTCCGCTCACGGTTCGCTTCGTTCGTTTGTGAACGCTGACTGATACTCTGCTAGGTGTTTGTCAAAGTACCCAGAAAATACGGTCACCCCTGGAGGAACGCCGCGTTTCGAGTTTATTGTATGTACAATCTTCGGGTCGATGCTATCGACTCTAAGTGGTTTCGCCCTGTCATTGAAAGACTTTCAATTCTGGTGTACAAAAAGAACTGGCTGATCGACCGTTAAATTAACTTTTAGATGAAAGCTGACGAAGACAATTTTATTTAGTATTTTTAATGTACCGTGTGATATAAATATTATTTTTACTTGCGTCTTCTACATCAATTTCGAGTGTATGATATTATAGTGAATTCTTACGTGTGCAGTATTATTTAACACTAGATTTACGGGTGTGAAATCTGTTAAATTGCAATATATTAAATAAGGACTTTGAAAAAAGAGGGATCAAGCGGCAAAGATGGTAATTCGTTAAGTTATTATTGTATTATAAAATACACGTGAAATATCTGCTGTACAGCGTCTCTGTAAATGTAAAAAATATTTATAAGACAGGTTGGAACCCGTCAATTTGACGGCTTCCGTAAATCTAGTGTTAAACTACGTTGCTTTACAGAAATTAACCTTTCTCGATTAGCAAATTAGTTTTACACGACAGTGAAAACTTGCATGGTGATTCATCGATAGAAATTTTGTCTGTTGTAGGTGTTAATTAGCTTTTGGACTTGCTACGGCATAAGATTAAGTAGCTTTTTAACAATCGCAGCTCAACCTGTGAAAACCTCGTGCAATGTTGTGTTCACATTAATTTGCAGAATCTGCAGTTTTAATTTAATTAATGGCATTGATCGTGGGGCATTAAGCTTCTTTCGTTACATTACTTTTTATGATGCGCTAATGAACGTCGTAATTATTTTAAAAACTGCAATATTAACTTCAAATTTATAATAATTCTGTTAATTTGACGAATTTAAATTACTTCATGTCAATTAAAGCTCGCGTAAACAGTTTCTGCGTTTCCCTCCGACGTCAATAAACTGATGCGCGGATGTATTCACTGTGAATATTCTCCATGGAACCAAAAAATTTTAACGAACTTGTTCATTTTTCATGATGTGCACTGATATGAGTTTCGTGCTGCTTGTCATGCAGAGCATTTAATTACAGCAGTTTCGAAAATCCTTTAAGCAATCGACTTTCATTGTAAAATAAGAAGTATTTGTTTGAGATGATAATCAATGATTCAGAGATTTATCAAAGGTGGATGTATAAATTCTCTTTTCAAGAATATCATAGAAAACAACAAATAATGTCGCGGTCCTCAAGAACGAAATTGTTTAATTTCCAATTTAGTGTAACATGTTTGTTAAACATAGTTAACCCTTTGCAGTCGTATGTCGAGCTATACTCGACATAGCTTTTCACGTCATTTTATTTTCTAACGAGTTAATATCGACTTTCCAATTTCACAATGATTTTGTAGTATCAGCTAAATATCCGTCGGTACCTACAATTTATTCCTATCGTTAAAAGAAATGAATAACCAACGATAGAAAATGTTGTGAAATTAATTTCGTTTAGCTCGCTACAAAATTGATAAAATGATTCGGACCGCAAAGGGTTATACGCCAGGATAACGATTCATTACTTACAATGATGTATCTTTTTAAAAACGACTAATTCTCTTTTTATGATCTCTTATTCGGAGAAGTATTATTGAATACATAAGAAACACATACACGCACACAAATAGACGTGAATCATGTATAAAGTTATACTTCTTTTCTCATTTCTATAATGATTTTCAAATAAATGCCCCACTTACTTGCCGACAATTGTAGTTATTTATTTTTAAAAACAATTATTCTCGTTTATTACGAGACAAATTGTCTCGTATTTGCAGGCCATTTAATTTGACCTTGGTGATCTTTGCCTACTATGCAAATCAATTTAAAGCCATAACAATCGCACCCGACTATGTATATCAAATCCTTTCAAAACGTTAACAACAATATTTAACACGTAACTTTGTCTACATCTCCCATTGCTCGTTTATTTCATATATATAGCGCTATATCTCACAGATGTTCAGTAAAATCAAACTATATAGATCATCTTCTATCACTTAGCTGGACATCGCTCATTACGAATTTATCGTCCGTATACAAGATATATTTGAATAAATTATGGTAATAAATTGAAACTGACACGGAAATAAGAAAAGTCGATATCTTTTTGATTGCAGGGGTGGACAAGGCGTACGATGCTTAGGGATGCTTGGTCGAACGACGGTGGGAAAGGTTGGTGGCGATGGTGGTCCAGGTTGGGCGGATTGCTGGCGATGGCGACGGCCATTTCCTGTCTCGTTGCCCCGTTTCCGGGAGCCTCGGCCAATCCGGATGCGAAGCGTCTCTACGATGATCTGCTGTCGAACTACAACCGCCTCATCCGCCCTGTTGGCAACAACAGTGATCGCCTCACTGTCAAAATGGGACTACGCCTCTCCCAGCTCATCGACGTTGTGAGTAGACCCCACTTAACCCATTATCTTACGGTATGAATAGCGTTATAAACTATAGAATCGCCGTGTAATACCGATGAGATATGTAGAACAGGAACACCAGCTTCCGATATAATACTACCTGCTTTTCTATTCAGACTACGCTCAGACCCTATGCTTTGAGCTGTATCGATTGAAATATTTAATTATGATTGTAATGATTTAAAATTTTGCCAGGTCAGTTTGATTTGTAGAATTTCAACGTGAGTCCTGATTAGGAGTGATGGATAGTTTTATTTCATGCATTTAAATCGAAGTATCATCTATTGTGTGTTCGTGAGCTGTTGGGCTCATTACATTTTTTGTTATTTTTTTTTACCAATCGTGAGAAATACTGGGAATTCCAATATAATAATATTTCGAAAATTGGGCTGTCATCCAACTGACTGTAATTCAAATTTCACGCCATCACGGTAGCCAATTGTAAGTATAACATGATATTACGTACAAGAATCCGTAAAAAATGTATGCTTTAAAATGGAAGAACAAATGTTAAATTCAATCAGCAAACGCGAATTATGGGAACAATACAGAAGCAATAGTTTGTCCTCAGTTAGTGATCAATCTAGTATTATTTCAAAGTTTAATACACATAATATAAACTATATTCCATCGTGATAAATTATAGAAATCAAGGGAGTGGGTAAAGAGATTCATGCAGAATCGATGTATCCCTCAATCAAAAGCCATTATTCCCTAAAGCCAGAATTTTACAGTAAATCGACAAAATCACCTTGCATATCACCCCATTAAAAAAACAGTCCACAAAGAGTTAACAGTCCGCCATTGAGTATCCTATTGACAGAAATTTCATTTGCAAGCGTGAATTATGAACGTCATTCCCAACGTTACCCTTTGTACCATTTCTCAAACGCGTTCGGTAGTGGAAGGGCCCTATAAACCAGAAATATTTCCATCGAAATTTCGTCTACCCTGCCGGAAGCTGGAGGTTGAATATTTGTTCTGGTATTCTCGTTTAGCCTGGCCGCAAGCGAAGGTACGGTCCAGCCGGTTAGCTGGAAATTCGTTTGAACGTACACGGGATATGGATTATGTAGGAGATACCATCCCGATACCGGGCGTCCACGTACTTGCGGTGATAAGTTGAATTCCGGGAGTTTCTACCCAGAATCGGAACTAATTTACAAGCCAAGTGATCCATAGCACTTGAGCCATTAATTGCCATAATCTGATCGCGAGCAATCAATCGTACCTCGGTGAGGTTTGCTGGGCCCTAAACACACGTATACATGATCTTCCCGACAGATCAATGTGCTACAATTACGCGATTGTCCCTCTGTCCCCTCTCCACTTATACGCAGGCCTCCTCTTCGGCCTCCTCGCATTGTCTCCTTGGTTATTACATTCGCGTTACATGCTTACAGGCCGATCTGAATTTCGGCTGTAATTACCTCGATCACGGATGTCTATAGACTAAATACGTGTACCCCCCTACGAGCCATAATTAATTTGTTATCGACTGGCCGCATACCTGCCGCTTAGCGTTATCAATAGAGTATCAACGTTGGAATTCCAACTTGTGCTGCTACAGATTCTCTTATCGATTCGAAATCGCACAGTCTATGGCGTGAATTGCATTAGACGAAGTCGGGTTTGCTTCTCGTACACCTTCTTGTTGTGCCTTCGGTATCGCGTGTTGATCGGCAATTCCGGACGATATATGCTTGAAATTTCGTGTTGTTAGGGGTGAATATTGTTCACGGCTCGTCGTTTTTTATAAAGGATTGTTTGAAGAAATGAATTATATAATACATAGCTGCAGGGTAATTTTGTAGAAAAATTTCATCATCCCTTTTCTCTTCGCTGAGAAAATCTCTAAAGTTCGAAATATCAATTTTGTATTTAATATGTATTTTTATCTCTGCAATGGAATTTTAGAGGAACTCCGATTTCTGTGAGTCGAAGTTTACCTCTTGTTATGAGAAATTTTCTGAATATCTGGCGATCTCTGCACAATGTTTGAAAGTAAGACGATTTATAAGAGCCAACGAAGTTATTTTACGCATAACGTACCTTCGTGGAGCTAAGATTAGTAGTTTGAAACTTTCTAAGGTTCTGGAGTAATTTAGAACCATATGAATGCTAGTGTACTTCATATGCAACCGTATAACTACTTCTTAACGAGAGGGAAATTTATTCTTATAATGCAACAAACTCTTCTGCTAATTTATAATGAATAGCAAACAAAGAGGCTTGAACGCAAACTTAATGATACGGTAGACGTTATCGAATTATTTAAACGTAATTTACGGCTAATTTGATGAATATAGCACTTAAATATTTAGTACTTTTAACAAACTTAAATGTGTATGGCAACAAAAAATATGTAATATGCTGTTAACATATTGTATTCCGGTAGAATAATGTTATTTTTTATCGTATATATTAAAATGTAACTTTACGAGTCTTTATACAACCTTAAGAAACTTAAAAGAAGTTACTGACATTGAATTAAAATGCTAGCAATGAATGTTGTTACACATTCAGTACTATTTTACTAATTTTATTTCCATGGTTCACTGAATAAGTAGTCAATCTTTCTGTATTATCGTTTAAATATCTTAAAAACTTTCCTTCAACTTAGTAACATGGGTCATCGATGGTCCCCATGGCAGTCAATGTGTTAATTACAATCAAAATCTGACGTATTAATAACTTTTGTTTATGGTGTTTTGATAGCTCCTCCTCGGCAATTAAATATACTTAAGGGGTTACGCCACCTTGGCGCTCGGAAAAATAGGTATAAAAATAAACACTTTTTTTGACGCAGCCGTTAAGTATATAAAATGTTCTTTAGTTTACACATATATATATCAGTTTTATGAACAATTTGCAATGTTAATGATTAAAAAATGTTAAAAAATGACGGAGATATGAGGCGATAAGTAGGACTCTCTTTTGAAAACCCTTGCTCACGGTGTACATGATTTCTCTGTTAGGCATTGTCTGAAATATAAAAAATTGTTGTTTTCTTATTTATAAGGGTAATAGCAAAAATGTGACGTAGGGAAAAATTTTTAAAAATTTTTTTGTAGGAATGACAGCTATTTGAAAAAAGAATTCGTATTTGCATCGAGATGTTGAGTTTAAAAACTGTATAACTTTTGAACATAGCATCCAATCAAAAAAATCCTACGTCACCTTTTAGAGAATATTATAAACAACAATTGTTGTAAATTTTAACCAAATCGGTTGAGTAGATATTGAGATATCGTGTACACCGATTTGAAAAATGTAGTTTCGAGAAAAACGCAAGAGAAGAAATAGTACGACGTCAGGTTTACTGCTAATTGCTCACTGCTAATTGCTATAACTTTGGTAATAGTTTGAATTTTGAAATGGTTAAACGCTTAAAATATTCCTAAAAATATAAGCAATTCATCTAGCCAAAAAAAAAATCGATTTTTTGAAAATCTCAAGGTGGCGTAACCCCTTAACGCTACATAAAAACTATGAAACGTGCTATAAAATATTACAGGGAAATATTTTTCTATGTTTCACATTTTCACATACGTTCAATATCTGTACTTATTAATAGAAAAATTAGAAGCTCATTCATTAAAATGTTTATAGGTTCGATTAAACTTATATTGACACAGTTTCTCAAACGTATAAGCCATATCAGCAAACTTGTTAAATTGTCACAAAACTGTAAACGAGACTAAAAAAGTACTTTATAATCAGGCAAAAATTTGTCAAAATTTATTATTCATAGGCATCCAATTATACCATCGCAATTTTATCGTACAGTGATACGTGGCCGTGCATTCGCTTCACCATAAGCTCGTACTATCGGTTAACAGGGAATATCGGATAAAGGATAATCGATTGGGTGGTATGTCGAATAATCGAAGTTGTACTGAAATTCAAATTCATTGTCGGCGGTAAAATGTAATAAAAACTCGACATAGATGAGGCGGAACGTGATTATCGCTGGCGTTCGGCGAAATTTTAATAAACATGCATCTGATCAAGATCCAGAACTGTCTCCATTAAAGAAATATAAAATTACTCAGGCAAAATACCGTTGCTCTAATGATGTTTATGATCCACTTCAAACTGAAATGCACGAGCATACCGATAACTTTTCACGAACTGCAAATCCCGCACGAAGCGCAAACAGTAATTACTGTGGAAACGTGCAACGAACTCGTTCACCGTACATATGTCCATAGAATTTACGAAACAATTTCGTCGACTCTTCGAATTACCAGCGACGGCGGAAACGCCGGATTCGAATGACCCTCAGCTATTCCCCGCTTCCTCGTTTTACCGGGTACCGCGTTTTCAGAAGCGCTAACGTAACGTGAATATCCTCAATTATTCCAGGCAGATGAAAATATTCGACTGTCAAAAAGTGTTTTGGATTATTAAAAGAGGGCGGACTCAATTTAAGCCGATATCACTTACAATTAGTGCACGGTGCGCGCTGGGTGTCTATTTGTCATTTTCCTAGTATTAGGTTGGTGCATATGAAATGTCGGATTGTAAACGGCGAAATTAAAATGTCACAGTTTTTGTAAAATGAATGTTTATAAATGAAAATAATTTCCATCGACATCAATACACTTCTACCAAAGATCCACAACGGCTTTTATACGATTTTTAATCAAATCTGAGTTTTTAGAAAGAATAAAATTGGAGGCGACTGTTTTAAGGTCACCTTCATTATTGATTTTTTTTTCTGTAATGAAGCGGTCTAAGTGTTTATAGATGTGATAATCCGTTAAAGGAAGATCAGGTGAATAAGGTGGGCACCGTAAAATTTCATATTTTAATTCACGAAATTTTGTTGAGCTCACTTTTCACGGGTATGGTCTTGCATTGTTGTCCAATAAAGTAGGTCCCCGCCGATTAACTGAAAGCGAACGCTGTATTTTCAATTCTACGAGCATTTGTTCAATTTTTTTGCAGTATCTGTCAGTAGTAATGCTTCCAACGCCTTGGGAAAAGGAAGTTCAGCTTTCCATGTATAGATAGGACATCATTATGGCATACGGTTCCATGAGGTGCATTTTGAAGATACTTATATCCAGAATGTAACTTTTTGAACCAACATTGTACGATTTTTTTATTAACAATTGCCTCCCATATGATCTGTTTATGTTAAGACTTGCAGCTACAGCATTATTACCAAGTTTAAATTCGTATCGGTTTACTACTGGTATTTCACTACTATTTGCGTTGAACAAAAAAGTATATTTTTTTAAAGAAATTAGGAATCTTCCAAACAGAATACATCTCAATATAGATCAAACAACCTATTTCTACTGTAAAATTATTAATTTTACGGCTACCTATTTACAAAATATGGCCAAAATGTAGTGTATAGACCTAATCCGACATTTCGTATGCACCAACCTAGTAGATCTTTTATGCTGTGAGAATTATTTACTGTATATTTACAGTTATTCTAGGATATGTTAAAGTATTTGATTGCTGAGGATATGGTGCATTATCAGAAAAGGAGGATCCCTTTTTTCTTTAGATTTTAATGTGGGTAATACCAAAAACTATAATTCTTGTATCTATTCTCTTTCCCCTAATCTTTCCTTCATCCGGGGAAAAATATCTGCCGCGTATTTTTCATTATACAGAGTTGAAAAGTGTCCATTATTACTAAAAAAAGGCACAGATGAATTATCAAGCATGATTATTTTAATTAACTGTACACGCTTGTTTGTACCTTTTTACAATTTATCTAGCATTTTTGTACGAGATACTGCAGTATTCGTTGCATATTTGTAATTATTCGCAGCTTATAAAAATATCGAAAATTTAAAAAAGAGTTTTCGAAATAATAATAACAGCAGAATTTATTTACTATGCAGATTATTTTTATTCATGCCGTGTATTGGGTGCTTTTCTTTAAATATTCTGTTGTTTAATACAAACAATTCACTGCCGTTTAATGGTAATATAATAAATAAAATCAATAAGGAACATTTTTACTTATACAACATTTAAAAAAATATATGTATACCATGTCTCCTTGTAAAAACTTGTATCAAAATCGCAATATAATATTTATTTAGACTGTATCTTTCTTAAATGAGAATGTACGTACAATTAAATTGAAGATTGTAAGAAGTATGTATTTGTTTATTTGGATTCAATTAAAGTCTTCCTATTTGAAGCAGTGACAAACATATAGTATTGGAGACGAAAAATAAACAGAAGGAAGAATGATCCAGGGATTTCAATTTACTCAATTATAATTACGTAGTTAAGTAAGTTTCACATACACATTTATATTAGTGGGATTAAATTCATCATATAAAATCGATCAATCCTGAGCTACTATTCAATGCGTGTGAGACGTCGGTAAATTTTCATTCATTCCGAAATGAATAAATATAAACGAATTTTTACGCGGAAGGAGGGGGCTTCAATTTGAATGAAAAAAGAGTCTTTTCTTCTTCATTAACAATAACAATAATTTACTGTATTAACAAATATATACATGAATTGACAACTAAAACTAAACTTCGACTACGCATATATCTTAACACTAAACCTGCCGACTTTATATCTGTTAGATTGAAATATGCGAAATAAGTAGTTTTGGAAAAGAGATTTGAAGAGGTGAAAAAGATGATCAGTTAAGTAATTTTTGTTTTATACGATAGACCTAAAATATTTGCTGAATAGCTGCCCAATCAATTTGGGGAATTTTTAGAATAAATCAGAAAGCGGTCATTTGACTGCCATGGTAGGTTTAGTGTTAATACAACTAGCGATTCTTACAACACGACTAGCAACAATTCGGGCGAGACACTACTGACTCTTTCTACGCACTACTAAAATGGACCCCGACCCTACAGACAGACTTACGCCTGTTTATAAAACTCTCACGTCTCTCTGACGCAATCATGCACTCTCTCGCACTTGCACTCGTATTCACTACCCTCTACTACGCAGAAATAGTAAGTTGTCTAACTCCTACAAACTGAACGACACAGCAGCGATGTTTTCAAGATTCAATTATTTTCTTAAATATTCATAGAGGAGATTTGTAACAATGACGAAATGATGGTTTATTTCACAAGGGTCGGGGGAGGGATAGAGAGAGGGGCTTTGCTGTTTCGTTCAAAAATAACAACAGTTAACTATATTAAAAGAATATACAGAATCTACGACTACAACTTAACTTCGACAATGCAACACAACTACCGGTGCGCGACAATTATTGAATTGACAAAACTAACGAATAAAGCAACACACAACTAAAAACTTCAACGTACAACTCTCAACTCACAACTAAATTCTTCTACCTTGACCCTTAAATCTGTGCTTATTTATATCCTATTCTCACACCTTTTGAGAATTTGACTTTGACATTGACTTCTAGAATATTCGGGGCCTTGTGGGCGAAAGCGGTGGGCCTGCTGGTCGAAACTGACGTAACCCCGCTTTCACCCTAGCTGTCCTTTGTCGTTCTGAAAGCTAAACTTTTCCGGCATTACCTATTTTATTATACTTTTTTAATATTAACCGTTTGAGTGCTGCGGAGCGCTATCGCGCTTCTCTTGTGTTGTGCCAAAAATGGGTAGAAGCGCGATCGCGCTGCTGTATGTTACTACGATATAATTTTCGCATTAATTGAGAGCAGGATAAGACGACTTGCGACAGTGTGACGTATGCAGTAAAAAAATGGTAACGGAATTAAACGATCCAACTTAATTTGAGCTATATATGAAAAAGGAATTCATAGAATTTCTGCAGCAAAACACTCTTGTAATAAGTGAGAATAAAAAATATTATTGTTGGTAAAAATTACTTTTTATGTAATAATTATAGTTAATTATAACCGTTTCTATCATTTATTCTATCTATTATTTATTCGCACTTTTGGCATATATACAAGAAAATTCTTCAGCACTCAAACGGTTAATGACTTTTAAAACATTAAAGCATGTTTTTACTCTATTAACAAATATTAATCCTTATTATCTTGAGCCGATTACTACGCCAATGCGTTTGATCCGTTGTACTTTTTCGCTGTGTCTCATTCTGTTTAGATGCTTTACCTTGGCGATCTCTATCGCGCGATAAACTTGTAGATGTGATTAACCCTTTCGCATTTAACATGTTGAATGCCATTGGGGTCACCCGTAACTAACGCTATTGAATTCAATGAAATTTCATATGACTTATAAATTGTAATATTTATAAATTGTCTAATACATTAAGTATTTAAATATTGACGTACAGAAGTTGTAGTCCAGCTGACGATATCTCTATTTGTGTGTTTAAAATTTCTGCTTTGCAAAGATGTGATTTTAATAGGAAATCTTTCAATTCAGTAGAAATGATAAAACCAGCAAAATATCGTGGCGTTGATCGTGTTAATACCGTGTGACAAACGTGGTACGACGACTGGGCCTAACGTCCACACCACGAATCAGACCCACCGTACGCCGATCGGGCAGAACATGAATAACAGGTTTTAGGCACGTCGTACGTCGATCGGAGCAAGTTCATAATCCTTTTGACTGCATTTATAATTTATTGAAGGTAATAAATCTTATTGTTTCGTTGATGAATTGTTCGTACTTGTGAATAACTAGACGTGTGACCGATCTCACTGTTGATTAGGACATGATCCATCGGAATTTCAATCGTAGGGCAAGGGATTAACTGAGCCAATAGCGACGAAAAATAACAAATACCTGTGATTGGGGCAGGAAAACTAATTTAATTGGACGGCAACTTATCATCTCTGCATAATAGAATATTCAGTGCCGTGAGTGGCAAAGCGATCGGCCTGCTGGCCGAATCTGGCCCAACTCTACTTTCATGTTTACAACCGTCCATCGTTCGTAAAAATTCTACGTGAATATTTTCCGGCAATACACAAATAATATTCTAAAAAGAGGAGGTGTCAATACACTCACTAGTTTTCAATAAGGTTTGAACTTGTTATTGTTAATGTACAAAGCAAGAATTGTTGGACGTGTTATTTTTTTGATACTTGAATGCACATAATATTGCAACAATCATTAGTGACCTTGAAGTTGTACAGTAATTCTGAAAATTCCAACGTGTATAGTAATTACAACTTACAGCTGCAGATACGAATTCGTGCATTACAAATACTAATATTGGAAAACGAAAAAAAAAAGAAATGAGTAATTCCACAGGTTTTATTACGTTCCTTGTGACATAAGTTAACTTTAACACTTTAAGTTAAAAAGCTTACATCGAAGAAAGAAAGCACAACAATTTGGTGCATTACCTTAAACTCCTACGGAGTTAAAATAAATAAAATGTTGAGGGATTCAAATTGCAATCCTTCTTATTGATACAAAATTAACAGTTTCCAAAACTCAAAACATCGCTATAGGCAGCTTTACATGACATGCCATCATCGGAAGGAGATATAAAAATAATTAAATCCTGATCGAACCTGCTACCCCAAATATAAATAAAACCTTAGAACAATATTTTCTAATAATCAAGATTTTAATGCAAGTTTAAATGACGATCATCACTTAAAATTGACAGCTAGTCGTAGTTATTACTACTTCAAGAGCCACCCCTGGAAACGACAGCATCGCATTGACCTTTAGCATCGATTTTCCTCTTCTCATTGTCAGTTTTTCTCTCTTAACCGTGGCAACTCTTGTCACGCAACAGCCAACGCCCACTTTTCACGGTAGCAGCTCGACGAAAGCTTGGGAATCCGATCAATAATCAGAGGCTAACCGGCCAATTGTTTCCCGCATATAAGTAGATATATCAATGGATGTAAAGAGAAAGAGAGAGATGGAGTAAGAGAGAGGGAGAAAGAGAATGAAAGGTTTCCTTTCGACACACGCCTCGAAACAATAAAGGTATCGGCTGGATAGTTTTCACCCTCGAGAGTACATAGACACTCGAGCCGGAGAGCTTTGGTGGGAAGGCGATTTTCCTCGAGTGTAATTCCGAAAGTAAAGCATACGCTGCCGAAATAAGACTTTGTAAATATTGTAACAAGTTACCCCGATTCGATGTAGTCTGATTGGATTTTGGAAACGAGATACGGTCTGATTAATTTTGGTGGGTTTGTTCAATACGAAAAATTTTCTGATGCAAATAGGGAGATTTTAGTTTGATGAACGAATTGAACGAGGGAACGATGATCTCGTTGATTTTGTATGATCATTGTGAATCTGTCCTTTCCGGGTGTTTCATTTTGTTGGGTTAATATGCCAGAGAAAGATTAAATAAAATTTCTTTGAATTTCGTTTAAAGTAATTTCGATATTACGGGTGAAAATAGATAAATTTTGATTGCTGATATCGGTGATGTTTAAGTCATAGTAAGCGATTATATGAACGTAATTTGTGATGAAGTTCGACTGAAACTGATAAGGTGCGTTGCCTTCTCTGCATGAGAATTATACGTTTGAAAAGTGCAAAATATACAGTGGGTGTAGAAAGTATTCGTACACCGACTAATTTCGAATAATATATTGTGAAATTGTAGTTTATTAACTAATTTTTTATAAACAACGAGTGTGTACATATTCTCGGAAGTGTCTATAGCAGACACAGTGCAAAAAGAATTAATTAGTTGAATGATTTGCAAAGTTATCAAGAAAAAAAAGAAATACTGTCCGAAATATATTTTTTATTTTTTAAGCCTTCTTCAGAGGATATGTGATGTTTTTCAATGTGACGTTCCAAGTAGTCCCATAGGTTTTCGATGGGGTTAATATCAGGAGATTGTGCTGGAGCTTATTGGTTACTTATTGCTCTTATATTTTTTATATTTCTTATATTCGTTTTTTTCATGACAATTTTGCAAATTATTCAACTAAATAATTTTGTTTGCACTTGTATCTGTTCTAGACATTTCCGCGAATATGTACAAACTCGTTATTTATAAAAAATTAGTTAATAAACTACAATTTCACAATATAGAATTCGAAATTGGTCGGTGTACGAATACTTTCTACACCCACTGTACTTATCTCCTTGGAGGAATTTTTCATTATTTTATACAATAAATGCTTAGTTTTGAATACAACAATGTACAAACCTACCGTTCTGTCAAATACAGTACTTCCGCATGTTATTTGTTCTAGAAAGCACGAAAATTCCATTGATCGAATTAAATATAAGCTATGAATTTATTTCAAACGACTCTTGGAAAAGGTCCAGTTAGAGTTGTCGCTGAAACCAAATTCCGGAAACAGATAATACGCAAACGCTATTGATTTTATAAATTATCGTAAAATAACCTACTGAACAGTGTTATTCATCCTCGTAAATTATTAATAAAAAACCTCTATGGAACGCTAATATTATACCATTATTCAGCTCTCCAAAATAAATTGTAGAATCAAACAATAAAATCGCATACCTAAGCCACAGTACCTTTCATCCATACTCAAACGTTCTAAATCAATATTGTAATTTTTGCATTTCCAAGTAAAGCCAGCTATTCGAATCACTGTTTGCTCTTTATCGACATAAATAAAGTTTGCCCAACACTGAAGTGAAATTCGTCGAAGAGTGCGAGGAAGTTAATGGATAGAACAAGTGGCAGGTCTGCTCGCAAAGGAATGCTATCCCTGAAGGCCCATAAGAGGTCTGATTCCTAGCGCAGGAGTGTTCGACCATTATTTACACGGCCTCCTTTTCAAAGGGGTACCCCTTCTTCGAGTCGCAGTTGTTCTCTACGGGACATCAGCCCTCGTCTCTTTAGGGATTTACGAGCTGCAACAGCCCTGCGAGATTGACTTTTACTTCCACGAATACCTGCACAATGTGAAATCACGAGGAGCTATCGTTTCTATTGCGCGAGGATTACCTCGTTCCTGTCGACGTGCAAAAGATAGCCCCGCGAAAGTGGAAAATTGTCTTCGCAAATAATATTTGTTGTGTGATGCCGTTCTGTCGAAATCGTGACAAAATGTTAATTAACTGTTTGATACTTCGTGATGGTAGACGCCTGTGTTCTTTCTGTGATTCATTCGCGAAAATCAAAGGTTTTGCCTTGTAAATATGTAAAGGAACGACAGATCGTAAAATATGGGTTTCGTTTCAACATGATATGAAACGTATCGAATTCAACGGTAGCAGCAGTGTGTTCTTTGTTTGAAAGTAATAATTTGGAATTTCTTTTGCTCCGTTGATAGAAGACGAGGAAACATTTTTTAAATGAACCGGTGTCGTAGTTGTTGTTTATAATTAATACCGGTTCGTTGGGGATTATAATACGGAGCTGATTAGCTTATTGATCTTTTTAAAATGATTCGTATAATCATGTAATTTCTCACGTAATATCCAGTTGCAAAAGCAATTTCGTGCTCATGCAAGAAGTGAAAATTAATTAGCGAAACAATCGATAGCACGCTGACGAGGAATTAATTGCGGAAAACATCTGGCCGTTTTGTATGATTTTGAATCCGTAGTCGAAATTACCGTCAGCTGTCGTCCTTCCGCTGAAAATATTAATTTCAAAAATGGCTACGCAACCGTTGTGTGAAAAATAATTGCGTGCATATCGATTATGTAAATATGAATAATTAAATATGTTAATAGGAATCAATGTTAACTGAAAGAGAATAGAAGTGAAACAAATTCTTGTTGTAAACAAAGCAATGCTCATGAATGCCATTAATGCAATTTTCATTCCTAAGAAAATGAATAAAATTAACAATGATATATAACATACAGTCCTTATTGATTTTCAAGTAAAGAGCTATGATGGGAATTAATTTAAAAAAAAATTATACGTTTCATTTCTAATGTAAAGAAGTTTTCAGACACAATTCTTCAAGATTAATTGTTAATTCACAGAGATAATTCATGAGAGATAATTCTGATCATACAATTTTCCTACGGTTTTACATAATTATAATCTAGGCGTAATTTTAACTTTATTTTTTGGTAAAAGAAATTTCTGATCATTTAAATGAACGTACGATACTTTTAATATGATGTATTATACAATGGTATAATTGTTACGTGAGTGTAATGAAAATTTTTAATTTTAGTCTCGATCTCCCAATTATCAAGTGATCCTATTAAATCGCGAAGTTTGTAGTACGTGTCATTGCAGTGTATGAAAATGATTAGATTATAACAGGAAAATCAGCTCTTTCGTTAAGAGAAAAAAAAGAATCGCCTGTTTGAAGGGCTCTGCGTTTCCTGTAACCCTTTTGCATCACATATTGACACTTCGTTTCTCCTAATTAACCTCGAGCTTGTAATGTTTTCTCGACAAAGGAAATAATGACTTCTGGTTCTTTAATTTCGTTCGGGCCCTTTACCTTAAACAGTGTTCTGAAAATGATAAACAATCGTCGCCGACAATAGTACCGACGTACTTTTTCATTTGATAGTAAATTTGTTTGTGTTTAGATACCTTCTATTTTTACAAGTTTAACAATCGCGAGTTTCAAATTGTCATCGTGTACTACATTAACAATCCTGGAAAGAGTTTTTTATTACGTTAATGCTTCCAATACGTACTCTTAAAAAATGTCATTTCGACCATTTCTAATTGAACAATAAAATTCATGTTGCTTGCAATATTCACAATAATATGAATGTTGGTATCATGGGAGCATTATGTTGTTATTTCGTGAAATCGAACGATAGAAGTGCATTTTTGAGTGGAATTAAATGGAACGTGTTAAATAAAACGTGCCGTTTTCCATTACGCGTATTCAGGGAACGATTATGCGTGGTGAAATGAAGCAGAGCAAATGAGCAATTGCGTTGTTATTTCGTTCTTGTTAAAGGTACTTTATACCACGTATTACATCCCTCGAAATTCGTGAAGTGTAGAAATGCAAGTTGAACACGGTCCGTCAATTTGCAGAACGTTAAAATAAAATCGTAATGTTACTGCGAAATACTTTTGTTCAGTTTCCACAGTTTGTTGTATTAATGAGAAAAGAAAGATTGCGGATTGTATGTGTCTGTTCATTTATTTGATTATACGCTCGTTGTATCCAATTAACACTAGATTTACGGGCGTAAAATCTGTCAAATTGCAATATATTAAATAAGGACTTTGGAAAAAGAGGGATCAAGCGGGAAAGATGGTAATTCGTTAAGTCATTATTGAATTATAAAATGCACGTGAAATATCTACCGTACAGGGTCTCTATAAATTTGAGAAATGTTTATAAGACAAGTAGGAACCCGTCAATTTGACGGCTTTCGTAAATCTAGTGTTAAAGAGATTTCTACAGTTTCTGATGAGTTCTTAGATATGACCTTTTAAAGGGCATGAATGAAAGTGGAAGTTTAACATTTTGTAACAATCTTTTCTACGATAATGTACTTAACGCCTTTCTGAAATTCAAATTTCACTAAACGAGATATGCATGTAATAAATATTTACGTGATTATTTATTGGAAATTTAATAGAATGTATCTTCATAATTACAGTATTGCACTGTACTCCACAGTTTTCCACTTTCAATTCAATTGAGGTGTTCACAATTCATCAGTTAGTCTTACAATTAGTTTAAGTCAGACTTGAGTATCATGAAAGTACAGTTTTTATACAAGTCTTTTAGACAAGACGAAAAAACACGTTTTGTGCTACTTGTAGTTGAACTTCATGAGTTAGTCTTCTATAGTTAAATAAAATAAAGCCATTGGACATATGCTGTTTTAAACTCAACTAAACCTTTATTCAGTAAATTCAAAAACTAATACGGCGGTGAAAAGTACTATTTATTAACGTGCTGTAAATATAACTTAAATGAAAATTATTTAATGAAAGCTGATTGTTACAGTAAATTCAATATAATATTTTAAAACATGAGTCGCCCTTCAACTTTGAAATATCTCAATTGTAATGCTTCAAAGAAAAACATTACTTTTTCGTATTCAATAATAAATAAATGAAACAAACAGGAAGAAAATATAAACTTGCATATTTTTACAATAAAAGGCAGCAGTAAATGGCTAAATTGTATTATCTACAAATTCAGGAAGCAATACATCACAGGGAATAATTTCAGAAGATTATATTGATTATAGTCTCGCATACACCGGTTTATACGCGTTAACGAGCATCATATTTAATTTCTCGATCATTTTTCAAAGGGAGGAAGTCTCGGCTCCTCCTCATTTTGTTATTTTATCACTGTCAATTAGAGTAGAGTTACTCCTCATAATTAGTGGTTACACGAATTCTGCAGTTTCTGCATCATCTTGCTCGGTAGGACAATGAAATATATCATGCCAGTCTAAAGAGATAATTCATAAAGCTCATCCTTAATGGTAGAATTACACCGATCGCGTTACTTCATCGTTATCAGTCGCAGTACGATAAAGAACACGCGTTTTTGCTCGTTAGAAAGGAGTTGGAACAGGCGAGTGTCTTTCTTGCTAATGATTTCATTCGTTTTTAAGAAGCATTATTCTTAAAAATGATGCTGAATAATAGTGAAATTGTATTAGAGAATGTATCGTTAAAGAGAAAAGATCGTGATAAGAAAATAATCCTTAAAGTTAACCAACTAACAACGGAATATGAACTCTTTACAAAATAACTTAGATTAATAATTAAATTTTCTAAAGTTTACAGAATTTTCTATTATTAAAGAAATGATATTTATTTTCTATGGCATCAATTATGTGTTAAAAGCATTTACAAAGCAGTGCTCTACAAATTCGCATATTAATTGCTAGATATGAATAGCGATCCAAATTGCAATGAATAATGGCTCTCGAAGATCAGTAACACGCATTGGACCAATGAATATTTATGAGATTACTTTTTGTTAATCGTTTTGTAGAACTATGGGAAACAAAAAAATATATTTTTCAATTCTCTGCCATATAGTTTTTAACGTTTTTAACATTCTTATGTAACAGAACGAGAGGATCGTTTCTTTTTGCTAGGAATACTACAAGGAACATATTAATTTTCAAACGATTAACAGGAGCTAGGCTTTCAGATGTAAAAAGAAATCCGTAATGTTTTTATATTGTTTTATTTCACAGCAGCGAAACAGTGTAAAGTTCTAAATGCAATAATTGATGCAATTAAATTAAAATGCACGTCCAGGAACACTTTCGAAGCGGAACGATCAAAATATAAAATTGCAGATTTTGCAGGGGGATTCGATTACCAAATGATTGATACGTACTTTAAATAATTTCTTCGTTGGAAAATGACAAATATAATTTATTTCTGTTCATTTGAATAATTGTTAAAACAATCAATCGTCATTCGTATTGTTTTTTTTATTTTCTTTAAAGTAAAACTAACAACAAACGGAAATATCTATAAAAAGATATAAGATTGTGATAGATAGTTCGTTCAGAGTTAAAGTTGATACTACTGTTCGAGACTGTAACACGAGAATAATTGCATTTATTTGAATAAACAAACAATATCAATACATGCAATAAATGTAGAAAGAATATATAGATTACAGCAAATTAATTAATTGAGAACCTTAATCTCCTTTGCGTTATAGCAAATTTATATATTCTGCATTTTGTTAAGAATTAAATTTCACTTCATTTTAATATTTTCACGAGATATTACGAAAGGAGCTTAACCACTCAACCTTCCTTTTTGTATCATTAAAGTTAGTGATATACAATGTCAATGTTATTTTACTAAAAACTGAGCGTTTCGGGGTAATTAAGTTTCCCATAGTTTTCACAAGCGCGCGGTTGCGACTTAGTGAGGGGAAGGGGTGCATTCGTCGCATAATGAAGTTCAGCATAGTTTTCCTGGAATTTTCGATAATGAGAGGAATTTTAATAGGACGTCCGTTTTAATTGATTTTCAGTTTAACGTTAAAAGGGACTGTTTAATCAGACCGCCCAGTCTTTCTTTATTTCTTTCTGACATAGTTGTGTACGATAAACAATATAAAAACGTAGTAAGAAAATAAAAAGTATTGTCATAATTATAAATATGAGATGGGACAAACATGTGTTTTTTATATTTCCAATAGTTCACACAATCATACGATATATCAGTAAAAAACAATAGTTTCTTTATACAAGTAATTTTTACTCCATAAGTACCAGAAATGTTCGTTCGGGGTTTTTTTGAACTGTGAATATCAATCACATTTTAGTTAGAAATTCGCAAAGTATTTCGATGCGATGAATCCACAGCCAGAAATGGATTGCATTCACTGGGCTTCCATAATACGTTGGACAACATAAACAGCTCTGAAAATTTCATTGTGCAAAACACGATGACACAAACGAGTCCTAATTCATCGAGCCTAAACTTCACCCTTGACCCATTGCACACAGATTTCCAACCAACACTACAAAATTCCTGTTGAATCCTTTCGAACTCCCACTACTCCTAAAATCCTAATAAATATGTGTTCTCAGCGGAGACGCAAGCTTTTATCAAAAGAAACCTCTGACAAATTCGGTTCTGAGCTATCGACAAAACTGCAATAACCAAACGGGACTATCGGTACAGTGTTAGTGTGAGATTTCGTGTATAAAAGTTAGGATAAAATAAAACCAATTATTTAAAACTAACATTGAAATCTAACACGTTTAGTAGAGGAGAACAAACACAAGTATTTATTTTGCACGGCAACGCACGGCCTCACGTTGCATCAAGGGTTTGAAAGAAATTAACGGAAGTCGCATGGTAACTTTTACCCCACCCTCCGTGCAGTACTCACCTGTTTCCTTCTGATTATTATCAATTTGTATCTTTATCTAATTGTATTGCCAATTGTTGAGGAGTGTTTTACAACGCATGTCTTGAGGTTGCGAGAGCCAAAACTTTTTGTAATTCTTAATATTTCCGTAGCCGTGCAGACCTCGCCCATGTGGAAAGCACCCTTCGATGACCGAAGGGTTGCACGTGGCTATACTGAGTGACCAGAACCAAGGCACTTGAGGGGTAATTTGCTCTGATTCGCCCGCCGGATAGGGACATCCCTCTCCCGCATGCATTTTCGATTTTGACGCGCTATTGGCAAGAGAGACCCGCACATTCGTTGCGTCGTCATGTGAACGACGAAAGGAGTGTTTTATTTTTTATTGACATTCGTCGATCTCAGGTTTCCAAGACCGACATGGCGGGGATAGGCGGTGCGAGAGCAATCTCCCCTTCCGTTCCAAGTGCCTTGTTTCTGGTCCCTCACTGTACCAGGTTTGCACGGATACTTTCCTCCATGCTAGATTTATGACACCTGCCATAAGCATGTACGCGCTCGCTCATTTATATTTGTTATTTTGTTATATTTTGTTAAGTTCTTTGTTTGTTCCGTTGTATATACTTGTTTTAGTTACCGTTATAATAAACAGCACAAATTAAATTTCGGAAGTGCAAGTTTATTTCCGAGAAAAGTAAAGAAAACTAGATTCCGACGACGTAATTGTTCAATGAGTCAACACCAATAAGAATTTCAATAGTGATGCCGAGGTCAAAACGGCAATTGATTTATTTGTTTGGAATAAAACTCACAATTTTTACAAGAAATGGGTATATCAGCTCGTAGAATGCTGATAAGTATCAGAGAAGTCAGTGGTGACTACATCGTAAAATAAAACTACTTTATAAAGAAATTCGGAGCGTTTGAATCATAACATAAGATATCACACAAACTTTTTCGGGTACCTGATATAATTGCATATTTTATTCTGTATGACAGATTAATAAAATTTCATTGCAATTTCATTTTTTTCTATTCCGTAAGAGTTACAGTATATAAACATGTTATAGAGCACCGTTGACCTTACAAGCTTAGCGGCTTTCATGTAGATTTGTTTGAACGAGTTCTTACACTGGTAATTCGATGTAACAACGGAGACACGTGAGTTTCCAGGCTTTACTCTCATCGCACGATCGCCCTTCGCGTGGCTTCACGTGGCATATACTAAATACATCTAACGCTCAGCCTTAGACAAACATCGCGTGACATGTCACATATCACGTGTCTTCGCGATTTAATAGTTCACTTAAGGACTCAAGTATTTGAGTATAGGGAAGGTATGAAAGTAGATATTCATACAAGAAAAAAATCAGGATGTTAGACATTATGCGAGGAATTTTCCGAAATTTCCGAGAAAATATAAATATTAACACTAGAACTACCGGTGTTAAATCTATCATATTCCAAAATATTAAATAAGTACTTTGAAAAAGAAGGAATCAAGAGGCGAAAAAGATAATCGATTCGGTGATTTATATTTTTGAACACTAGATTTACGGAAGGCGTCAAATTGACGGGTTCCTACTTGTTTCATAAATATTTCTGAAATTTGCAGAGACGCTGTACAGTAGATATTTCACGTGTATTTTGTAATACAATAATAACTTAATGAATTACCATCTTTGCCGCTTGATCCCTCTTTTTTTAAAGTCCTTATTTAATATACTGCAATTTAACAGATTTCACGCCCGTTAATCTAGTGTTAACATGGTCGTAGGATATTTATTCTAAGACTCTTCTATAAACTTTGAGAATTTTTGGAAAAAATTGTGTACCAGTCATTTTGACTAGTTTGGTAGCTCTAGTGTTAAGTGTAGTAAAAAGTTCTTTTTCACTTTTCGCTAATGTCAAAATTTTATTTAAAACAACGTACAAATGCTTAATCATTGAAATAATTGCTATTATTATTATTCATTGGGCGATTGCATAAGCCCGTGCCCGATTGAAGAATAAAATTCAGCAAGCTAAATTTTATGGAATACAATTTTATTAACCAATTGTATACTAACCATTCTTCTCTACAATCCTTATCTAACGATCTTACAAGCTTGTCGATTCCATTTTCGAAGAGAGAGCTTGATTCTCCCTGGAAAAAACTGATGAGGTGATTTTCGATAATTTCCTCAGAATTAAGCTTTTCGCCATTCAAATTCTTGTGCAAAGACCGGAACAGATGAACATCTAAAAGCGCCATATTTGGACAGTATGGTGGGTACTGCAGAATTTTCCATCGGAACTCCGTTTCATTACAGGCCAGGAATAAAATGGCCACATTCATACGGTTCAGCTTATTCCTCTCATTGAAAAGTGCGGTTTCCCATGTATCAAATTTGGAAATGTCTTCTTTAAATGCCGAAATGCGGTTGAATTATTAATGTTCACTCTCTCAGCAATCTCCTCAGTTGTAATCCTTGCATTTTCTTCCGCCAACGAACACACAATGTCGTTATCCATTCCGGAAGGCCGTCCAAAGCGAGGTTGATCTTCCAAGTTAAAATCGTAACTTCAAAATCAATTAAATCGCTTTTTAATTGTCCTAAAAGCAGGAGCACAGTCCAAATAAATACTCTGAATGCTTTTTTTCGACCTCTATTTTGAAAAATCCTCTTAAGCAGAAATAGAGTTACCAGGCCGCTGTTTGATTTTAAAATGACAGATAATTTTATCGCTTAATCAATGCATGCAACAAAACCAAACAAAACGTCACAACTCCACTCTGCAGTTAAGTTTACGCCACCCATGAAAATCGGGCGCGAATTTATGCAATCACCCAATAGAATCTTTAGCCACTTTTCTGGCAGCATATGAATCCCATCACGATAAAAATTGAGGGTTTTGGTAAAATTAATTCATTTAAGTATCTTCTAACATCAGGGACTTCGTGATATTTTGTGCGTAATAGGTGAAAATCAGGCGGACGTAAATCTGGCGAGTACGTCGTGTGTAAACAAATTTTCTATCCTAATGAAAAAATCACTTCCGTTGTCTCTTGGAATTCATGCGGATCGTAGTACGTTAATGCCGAATATGTTCCTTCGTTAGTGTCATTGTTTACGTAGTAGTAAATTAAGCAGGTTATATAGTGAAGTTTTCCGAATCTGGCAGTACTTCATTATCGTTATTATTTATACTTCAAACTGCTAACAAAGGGGAGATTCTTTTGGATGAAATAAATTTAGCAGTCAAATAAAAATCGGCGGAAAGAACTTTATGTCGCACCTAATAAATTAGGTTACTAAACTACTAAACTGTTTATTACTAAACTGAATAAACTGCAATATTTTACGTTTCCATATGTGCTCCATTTCATTTTCAACATATTCGTGATAAAACAAATCTCAACAAGTTTGCAGCCGAATCAATTAATTATCAATATAGCGTTCTATTTACAACAAAATAATCAGTTCCAGGAGTTTTTTCAACTCTCTATATGTTTTTTTAGAGCATGAAGGAGGATCATTACTATGTATATGCGTTGGGTGACTTATATAACCGTCACTCCTGCTCGGCCTTTTGTCGATAATTAATGAGAACTGATATTTGTGCGTAATTAGAAAAATCACTAAATACGAATTAGAAGAATAAAAAGGTAGATGCATGTAATGCTAGCCACATGTAATATTTATTAATTACAATTATGTAGGATCGGAATTTCTTACACTCATAAATATTACTAATTTTGGAATTAGTGAGTATGGATAGTTTGTATATAAGCGAGAGTGGATGTTTAGAATACGTGATTTGGAAGGCTACGGATGTCAGGGCTAGCATGAATGCTTAGTCTATAGATAAAGAGAAAATGAGTGTAGTGAAACTCAGAACGCATGCTGTGAGAAAGAGTATCGAGGGTGGATGCGAGCGTGTATTTGGGAAGTGTCAGTTGAGTTGAGAATACGGAGTTGAGTGGAGAGTTTTACAGAGTGAGAGATATAGCGTGAGTGGAGAGAGCATTAGAGATAAATTCAGAGTTAGAGTAATTTCAGTATTATTAAGAGTTTTGTATTTTTATATTTAATAAAGTTAGTCATTTGTTTTTTAATTACGGGCGTTCAGTTTAGTTTCTAGGTTACGATATTGTTAATTAATTCTAAGGGAATCTGTTCGGTTTATTCGAAGACGAGTACGGATATTCTTTGGTGGCTCGTCTAGGACTAAATTAGAATAGGACCCTATAATTATTAAGTAAAGTTTAACACTTTGACGGTGCCGAATCATTGGCTAGAGAATATCAAATGACTCTTCGTATTTGGAGCTATCGGTCGTTAACCTATCGTAAATATTACCGGGCGCAGGACATTGACGCGAGGACGAGTCGCGACGCGACGGTCAGTCTTTGTAGAGTCGTCGAAGAGGTAAGATGGCTCCGCGGAAATAGCACTGTATTGACATCTCATCTACGTCAGCGTCTTAACGAACAAATATCTTCATCAGAAATATCTTCAATAGACCTTACATATTCTCATAGCATCATGTTGAGGTGAGTGTAGTTACCCCATTATTAGCATCCTTGCTAACGTTCTACTTGCATACGTTTTTTACAAAATATTGATTGTGATAAAATGAAATATTTGAAATATTTCGAATAGTAATTAACTTATGGGTGGGGTTATGGCAGTTGCAATGTTGAAGACATTGCTTGACATGTGATTTTCTAAACTGATAAATTTGAGATGGCCGATGTCAGTATATATTGTAAGGTTATGTTTACAAACTTGACTTTGGCGCTATGGGAGCTCCTATTTCCCCGTAGGTAGAACGCACTTTTTGCTGGCTAGTGTCGTAATACAAATTATTAATAATTTGTTCAAGTTGCATTACATACAGGTGAGTCATGCAACCTGACGATTCTAAATAACTCATAAAGTATGTATTGTACGAAAAGATGCTTCGGACAAAAGTTCCACGGTTACGAAAGGGTCGGTCAATAGTAGTATGGATTTTATGCTGTTTTACTATTTTATTGAGATATGCAGATTACCTTCATTTTTTTAAATGGGATGTCTATATTTTCTCTCTAAATTCTGATAAAGTGTCGAATTCTGTGTAAAATAACATTATACTGTCAGACTTCAAATTTCTGTGTATATATACGGTTATATACTTTTTGGTCCGTTTAACAATATGTATTATAAAATAACAATGATACAATAGAATATTTCGATACGCGAATAAATACAATATAATACAAGCGTCAGGATACGCTGGGGTCCTCCGAGGACCTCCTTTCCCCGAAAAGACTCCTTAAGGGCGAGGGTCGTCTTTCTCCCTCACTGGAGAAAGTCTTACAATACAATGATAATTACTGATATATTCACAAACTAATTATTGTGCAATACAAGGCATGCTCATTCAGTGAGACTGCTATAATTTGAAGGACAACGTTGTTTACGACGACAGATAATATAGTTAAATATCCTAGGCGTGTGGGTTCTGTGCAACGGTTGCTAAGACACAAGTACGAGATTCTTCGTCATTGACGAAGTTCTTTTCCGATAGAAATTGGTCTCAAGAAAAAGTTTCAACTTTAAGCGTTTGTTGTAACTACAATTTTTGTCGGATTTCATTAATTTTGCCATTTCTGAAATCCATAGACACTTAGGAATCGATATAAAGAAAAAAAACGATACAAGAAAATTGATTTTTTGGCAAAAGCGCGATTAATCGCTCGCGCTGGACCACTGTGCGACGCTACAGCGGACCAAACCACCGTAAGAAAAGGGTTAAAGGTAGTTAATTGCGAGTTAAAGTGTTATTTTTTCAATTAACTTTTGTCAATGGATTATTGCTATCTTCAAATCTTTGCATTACTTGTTTGTTATCAATTTTTAATTACTTATACTTTACTGCTCTTGAATGATAAAATAAATACTTAAGAAAATAGCCATTGTCAAAAGCAAATAATAGCAGCACTGTACACAAAATTCACCTCAAATCCGCTGATGTTTATATTAGGCTATAAACACTGATAGTTTATGGTTCGAAATAAGGCGTGTTCTTAAAAGAAAGTATTATATGAAATCTTCTTTAAAATGTGTATTGATAGAAATATTAAATCTTTCATATATTTCAGAGACTGTCTAACATAACAGTGTAGTAATCTAGGTGCTTTCTATAGGTATGTTGTACGAACCTCAGGAATATTGAATAAATCGTATTTCCTGGAGACCCGTGATATACGTCGAATTAACTTAGTGCTCCGTTTTCAGTTTGTTCAAATAGGTTGAATTTACGCTATTTCCAACTGTATACACTGTTCGGTTTAACTTCATGATTGATGTGTACGTGTGAGTTAGGTGCTACACACATGTTAGAAATCAGTATAAACTAGTTCTAGATTCAATTAAAATTCACTTGAAAATCGATATAAATTCCTCGAAGTTCGGTGTGAAAATTTTGCCTTGACAAAGTCTCAAATTCCTTTTTAAGCCCTTGGAACCCTCTCCCGCTACTCATTAAAACTATGAATTTCTTGGCGAAGAGTAGGGAGCAGCTCCGAGTGCTTGCAAGATGGGAGACTTTGTCAAGGTCAAGAAAATTACGTGCCAAAATTAGGCTGTGTTTTCAACAAGCCTTTTCGCGAGACGTGGCCGCATGGCTGTATATTGTAGATATTGCGATTTATGGACCTGTTTTAACTAGACTGGATAGCCAAATCTCCCGAAAGCCTTGCGACCCTTAATGGGGCCGCTTGCGGGCCTCCATATATTTACTTACATTTCTTATTTATTTATTTATTATTTACTTAATTTATTTACTTAAATGTGTAAGGTAAATTGAGGTAAATTCTAAGAAAGTAAGTTATCAGGGCGTGCAGATACTGCTAGAGTAAACAACTGCCTGAGGATCGTCCTTGACAAAAACTACTGATATAATCATACGCAGGAGGTACCACTGAAAAACAGTGACATATTAATTGATATTATTTGATGTAAAGTTAACAGTACTAATTGTTAGTTAAAAAACAGGAAAGCCATGCCGATAAAACGAACGATATTTCTTCATAGACCGTAAAAATAAAACAAGCAACTTTTATACAGATCATTTTCCATTCCGATGAATAGTTTAATAAATAACTAACAGCAACCTGATATTTATTTTTGTACATCTGCGTTTTGCGACGTAGAAAGCCAATACAGTCGTCATGGTTTAGTGTACGACGTTCTAAATAGTTACAAGCGAACGGATAGCCTAACTCAATAAGATATACCCGTTCGAGGTAAACCGAAAACAAGCCTATCGGAATAACAATTCAGAATCAATTGTAGTTTTCGTTAATGCCGTACAAACTGTGCCAGGATATAAGGTAGACATACATGCGTATTCCACGTAAATTGATGACAGTATCGACAGTTGGACAGAATTTAACACGGCAACTAATCGGTTTCTCCCTTGTTACCAGCCACTTCGGGTAATTAAGTTTCCTGTAGTTTTCACAGCCCAGCAGTCACGGCTGTTCGGAATCCAATTGCTGTAACTATCGGCCGCAACTCTTGTATCCTCTCTTGCAACATCTAGCGATTTCGAGTACGAAGAGCTTAAATCTCATTTTGCCATAGGGAATCTAGCGTGGCCGCGGAACAGCAAATTGAATTACGATAGGGAGGTCTAGTATTGCATTGCCATTGTGGGACCTTCTTCCATTTTGTCCTTGTCTTTGGTACAGAGGTTTCAAAAACTACATACAGTTTCTTTAGAAGAAATTTTAGGAATTGCTTTGAGCATCATCTTTCAAACATCGAAGCTGCAGTTTTTATTTTTTTTTATTTCAACATGTTTTCTTTATCATGTTTGTGATTGGCCAATCTGTAAATTTCACAAATTTCCGGAAAATATGAGAACGAATGATAAACCCTATGTGTTTCTCGATACTATTGCAAATAAGCGTACCTTTGATGAGATTTAAATGAAAATCTGACGCTGTGATGCGGTATCATATAATTTGATCGCATATGATGTATGAGTTATAACGAAAAAAGCTTTCGATATTATATTGGAAGAAGAGTACGCATTAGTAGTTGTATTGATTGTTGTACTATAATTTGAGCTATTCTCATTAAAACAGAATTTTGTCATAAATGGTTTGTAGTGTAAATATTGCTTTATAGAAAGTGATGGAATGTGATGTGAAGTGAAAGATGGTTTTGGCGAATTCGACTACTACGTGACGCTTTATGGGAAATATAATGTTGAATTCTTACACGCGCATTTGTAAATTAATTTCAACGCAAATAGTTAAAAAATCTCCGCGACAGCAGAATGTCAGGCTTTCTCGTGTCAAAGAATACATTGTTGCAGCCGCGGCCTTGTTGGCGATACATTTTATTTATAATCCTGCTTAATCTCTCGCCAGCAAAGTCTTAACAGGTTTCCTCATGGGATACAATTCCCAAAGCGTTTTTTTTGCAGACCGTATTGTAAAATGTATTGCCAAGACGGCCGTGGCTGCAACAATGTATTTTTTGACGCGAGAAGGGCTGGCGTTCCGCTGTCGGGGAGTTTTTTTAACTATTTGCATTGAAATTAATTTACAAATGCGCGTGTTAGAACTCAACACTATATCTCACCATAAAGCGCCACGTAGTAGTCGAGTTCAACAAAACCTTCGCTAGAGGTCTAAAAACATTAAAATCTGTTAATTGCATTTGATTTAACACTAGATTTACGGAAGCCGTCAAAATGACGGATTCCTACTTTTTTAAAAATGGTTTCCAAATTCATAGAGACGTGGTACAGCCAATATTTCACTTGTATCTTATAATATACAAATTACTTAACCGGTCTTCGTCTTTACCCGTTGACCCCTCTTTTTTCAAAGCACTTATTTAATACATTTAAGTGTGACCGATTTAACGCCCGTAAATCTAGTGTTAAGACATAACTGAGCATATTTTTTCAGTAATAATACTTTTTTTTACCCTACACGCGACGTGATGCGATCTGAAACTGCTCTGCGACAAATAACCTTAGTCGACGTACCATGCACGTCATTTTTATTTCCATTTTCGACGCGCCTGGCATGTCTTTCCAGCGCGAGTGGTTAGATACGAATGTCGCCCCGATGTGCCACCACGCGCGTGCCAATAGGTTCGCACCTGGCAAGTGAAAGGCAAATCAATTAGCGAGCTCTCGAGGGCCCGGGAAGGAGTGAGTAGCAGGCGGTGCTCTTCCAAGGACACGTGCGGCGATCAAATAAGCGGCTTCCCTGGTCTAGATAGTCCGTTTTCAGATACTAGATAATGTTTGATTTGATTTCTTTTGAAATATGTTATAACTTGATTTAGGTTTAGTGAAATATAGTATAATAGATTGTAAATAATATTAATTAACGCGTAATGGAAAAGTGGGTGAAATACCACCCGAGGATGTTTTATGTGACTATTTTTTAGGAGCGTATGATGATTAAATGTATAACCGGTACTACGCGATAAACGCACAGAACAATTTTTAAGTGTTATATGTAATATACGAAGTAAAGTGCAAAACCTGGAGCATATATGTAGACCTAGTAATCTACAAATAATATATGTAATATCAGAAATTATTTAATTATCTAAGAAATAGGATATTAGCTTTGAAAAATAACGTTTTTTGGTATGGAATTTCAGCGAAGATATTAAACGTCTTAAAACTGTGGTAATATTAATCCCTTGCGACCGAATGTCGTCATACACGTAACATTCTTACTTCTCCTTACAATTTGGTCGAATACCAAAAAATACTTTAGTTATTTAAAATCATCGACGGATATATTTATGGGGACCTACAGCTAAGAACAAAATTCGAGACGTTAGAAAAACATTTGAAATGTGCAGTAGTAAACGATCTTGATCGCAAAAGGTTGAAAAAGACAATTACCAGGCTTGGAAATCAGAATTCGTTTTCTCAGTACTTACCGCTATTAGATAACAGTAGAAGCGAAATCTAGGCTTTGACAAGTAGTGTACGTGTTCGTCTGTACTGTACGATTTTCTTCTAATTTATCAGTGCTTTATGAAATACAACAAACTTCATGGAATCAGTTAAATTTACTAATTTCACGTAACTTCTATGTAGCAGATAAGGCTAAGGGAATTTTATTCTGCGGATGAACGGAACGGAGGCGCATGAATCAGTTAAAGATAGATGTACATAGGTCGATATGATGGCTGGTTAACTCACGGTAGGATTTTTCAGTGTTTGCATAACCACGACAATCCTGAAGCCCGCCTTCAGCAACCCGTAATAATCTCTCCGGATTTATGAGTCGCTCCATTCGAGGACCGTGTCGGTTTATACGCGGAATTCCATAGCCCTGTGGGATTATGGTTACAGATGCATAGAAAAGCGCGGGAAGGCTTTACGTTTGTGTTGCCTTTGCCGTCTATCGGCACAAAAAAGTGAATAGAATCGCAATTATCGATATAACCTTATTTGCTCATCAGCTTGCGAGCGGTGAGAAATGAAATCGGAACGTTCAAAGAAATTATTATCTAACACTTTATCTTCATGCGATTATTTTAAGCTTGAAAAAATAGTTTGAGAATTATTGGTTAAATTTGTAAATTGTCACCGTAAATATTTAGAAGTGTGATACAGAGTAGAGCCATATGTATGTCCACCTTGAATATTTCCGTTATTTGTAATAATATGAAGAAATATTATATTCAAACCTTCCATGGTATAGAGGGAGATATATTGTGATAGAAACACTTTCTGCGTGGATGGAGGCATAGAGGAGATTTCAAGGTTATCTCTATTTTATTAAATGGAGTGCAATGTTTTTTTATCGCAACGTGATAATAGATATTGTGACGATTTCAACAAGCTATCGTGAAAGGTCATGCAAGATCAAATGTGGTAGTAAAATAAGCTTTCTGATACTACGACCGATCCTATTAATGTTTCCAACTGCTGGGATGTTTGTATTTCTAGCTACATGCGATGTACTGCTAGAACGTCAACAATGTTACGAGGCCATTGGTTTACAGAAAATCATAGAAGCAGAGCGCTTTTCCGCAAACAGTATATTAATTTGATATGTCATTGCGTAGCAACGACTTCGTTTCTACAAAAGTGAGGGTCTGCAGAATACAGCATGTGCGAGAAAAATAAGTTCAGAGACGATAATTGTAAGACGTGTACGTGATGCAGCGATACGAACATTGTAACTTTGGATTATCGCATACGGTCATCACTTGGAACATCTAGTGTAATGTAAGGAAGTTCATTTTACTACCACATTTGACCTCGCATGACCTTCAACGATAGCTTTTTAAAATTGTCTCAAAATCGACTATCGCATCACGATGTAAGAAATATAGCATTCTATTTAAAGAGATAGAGATGGCCTTGAAATCTCCTCTATTCTTCCCCTACGCAAAAAATGTTTGTACCATAATATGTCGCCCTCTATACTGCCAAAGTTTTGTATTCAATTTTTTCATATTATTGCAAATAACGGAAATATTCAAGATGGACGTAGATACTGTCCCACCCTGTATAGCAGAGTTTCCCAAACTTTCATCGTCGTGGAACACTTCTTATATTCTAAAATTTGTAAGGAACACTGGAGGAAATTTGGTTTATTCTAGTCTAAAACTGGAGTAAATAGTTAAATAGATAAAGATAGACAATGTTTCGGTGGTCTTTAATGTCAGTTTTACAATTGTTCGCGGAACATTTAATAACTGTTGCGGAACACAGTTAGGGAAACGCCGCTGTATAGAAATGATATTTATAACTAAGACTGACTACTTAATTATTCATTTCCATGTTATACTTTGCTGCAGCAAATATTTTCAATTATAAAAAGAAATTGTCAAAGGGTATAGCCGGATGACGGGGTCAAATGTGCCCTTGAATCGATTACAATGGGCGAGGTGTCATTCGGTACGTAAGCGAAAAACCCATTGTTTACCAAATTTCAACCCTTGATCGGGACGGTAGTTATGGGGAAAATTTAAAAAAAAACGGTTTTTGCCCTATTTTCCCGGTTTAAGGAGGTGCAAAAAATTCGAAAAAATTCTGACCTTTTACATGTGGAAATACATGTTTGAGATTCTTTTCAAATTTTTCCATTGGAAAGTCTAAGTGGAAAAAATGAAAAACCATTTCTTCGCCGCATTTTCCGCTGGAAAGTGATCAGTATTTGTTATTTTTACATTCTACTGATACACTATGTTCATGTTACAATTTTCAATGTTTCTGCATTCGAAGCAGTTACGGCTAATGAAGAGAAGTCCGTTAATTAAATCAATTGTAAATTATATACTCCTTATCTGTGAGAATTTTCAATATTCTATCAAGCAAGTGAATGGCGGGATGACTATGGTGTCTGTCTGCGGAGCTGGCGAACTTTTTGTCATGGGTTCGCGCCTCCAATGAGAAAGTCTTAATTTTTTTTACCCTTTCTAACGGATCGCATTTTTATATCTCGATAAGTTATAATTTTGGTTATAAATTTTGGTGTATGCAAGTAAATATCCAGTTAAATGTGTTTACTAAAGCCGTTCATTAGTAGCATTAATCTTTTTAATGATCCATAATGTACCGTGCATGGCAGGATGGATGAATGTACTTCGTTTTCCTATTACTGCTTATTCGATAATTGCATTTCCTGTATTGCAATCCAGTGAGTTAAAACGAATGCATATTAACGATATTGATAAACGAAACATATAGGGAAATAGTATGATATAGTAAAAATGTTGAATCACCATTTACTTCTTTTATACACATTCCCAATGAAAAATTAAAAATGTAATAGAGAATTGACATAATCACTACCAGTACTATCGATTACACTATTATAAAATTAGCTGCAAGGTTTTCGTAAATAGGATGAACATTTCTCAGGAAATGAAAAATTCAATGCAAATAGTAAATTCGTTCGGTTCGTTCAATTTAGATGTGTTTATTCCCAAACAACGTATTATAGTATTTCAAATTTCTTTTTTCGGCATGAGCGCAACTCGAAAATTGACTGTACACTCTCTGTTGTAATGGAAAAGCGTCTTAGAGTTTGATAGGCGGTTGATTAAAGAGTACACAGTAATTGAGTAAAGTAATGAATACTCTGTTGGAATCCCACTTCCGACACCAAAAATGCTGTTTCTGTAGTACAGGTCCAACAATTTGTATTATAAGGAAAAGAATCTAAGACTTTCGGATACAAGCGAGATACGAGACGCAGACCGACGATATGTCTTCGTAGCAGAATTGCAAACTAAAAATTGCCTAATCTTGGAGTTCTGGGTCGTCCTTTTAAGAACCCTAAATTACTATGGCGGGAGGTTAGGACAACTATGACCCTCGAGACTAGGATTCTCAAAAGGCCGATGTTATTGCTATGATATCTCCTTCACGTCAAGTGACGGAAACTTATTCCACTTTCCATAAATTATCTCGTATATAGAAAAAAGCACAAAAGTCAAATTTTATAGTTATCTTTTGTATGCCTACGGGTCATTCCTATTCCACAATAAAACGCTTTTCTCTCATGATTAGCATTATTACCTTTTAATCTTTTGTATTAATCGCTGTTTAGAATACCAAAAAATTCTTCAAATTGTAATAAGTAAAATATAAAATAACGTAATACAAGCTGCAGAACATATTGTGAAACTTACAGCACCATGAAACTTCAAAAAAATGCGCACATAAATCCGTAGACATATACAAATGTGCAAATATGAATACAAATATCCACTGCAAGCTTGATGAAATTCATCTCCGTAGATTGTCCTATTCGTTATACGATATAGCGTCAGTTGCAAGTGGGTTGTTCTTCGTTCCATGAAAACTACCTTTAAAGAATTACTAGGAGCTTTTTCCACACCGTCTATTGCAGAAGGATGGACTACTTGCAAAGTAAACGCCGTGTTGGTCATTTAAAAAGAAGTAATAAAACAATGTTCAAATATATCAATCTTCCAGTGAATTAATATGCAATTTTCGTTTTCATATTTCAACCGTATACTTGAACGAATGCATTTCTATGCTCCTTCCCCCATTTCACAGAATACTGGAGAGTTTCCAATTTCTTGTTGCTTCTGAATCTACGACAGTTTGATTTACCAACACTTTCTCGTTGCACAAAGCGTCGCCGGAATTGGCTCGATTACAGTAAAATTGCTACCACGTTCGAAGATTTTCTTGAACCTTGTGAACTAATGTACAAGGAGAACTGTTTAAACTTAGTACTATTAAATATATAATTTTCAAATAAATTGCAAGCACGTACTCCTTGAGTTTTACGAACAATGTATAACTAAAGAGACGTACGAATCTTTATTATCGATGAAAATATTATTTTTTCTTTTTTTTAAATTATTTAAACGTAAAAGTTCTACAAAAATCACGTGGTAGTCGCCGTATTAACCATAAGTTCTAGAAAACACTCTCTGCATTTATTGCACTATGTTTTGTAATATACTTACAAATGGCACTGTATTTTATAGCTATTAATGGATTAATATATTATTATATTTTCATAAATATTAATAGGCTTTGAAATGTATTTGGGGGAGGATATGATAACTACGGAGTTAAAAGCTTCAACTTGTAGCTAATGAGCTCGACATCAGACGCTCGTCAGCTCTGATTAATTTTCGGGCCCACCTAGAACCATAAGTGCTAACAATAATAGTAACCTTTAATAACAAAATAAAAGTTAAATGTGTACCTCGTTAGCTTGAGTTTGGCAGTGTTGCAACCAACGTGACGCCACGCACGTTCCTTAAACGACTGGTACACAATTATTTCCAAAAAATCTTGAAGTTTATTGAAGAGTCATAGTATAGATATTCTTCGTCCATCTCATAAAACATAAATTACCGAATCGATCATCTTTTCCACCACTTAATTCGTTTTGTTTCAAATCACTTATTTAATATATTTAAATATAATAGATTTAATGCCGGTAGTTCTAGTGTTAAAGAAAACAAAGTCGGCAGGGGCCTCCTACGACTGACATCGTGACTAGGGTGTCAGCCCTTAGCAGTCCTTAGAAGAGTATTGAGTGAATAAGCAACCTGACAAATTGTACCGCATATTATTTCAGTTCTAATATATATATATACATATATTTTTTATATAGAATTTTTTATATTTTTTTATATAGAACTTGTTATATAGAAGAAACTCCACAGCAGTTAGACTGTCAGTTAGGGTGATGAGGATTAATAATATTATTAGGACTTTCAATTCTAGGTGTACCCTGAAAAATTAATCAGAGCTGACGAGCGTCTGATGTCGAGTTCATTAGTTACAAGTTCAAGCTTTTAACTCCGTAGTCATCGTAGCGTTCTTATCTTATTCCTGTACAATATTTATAACTATTATTACTAATAACAAATACTTTGAAAAAAGGGCTATCTAATTTCTTAATGACTGGGCGTTTGGACCACTTTTGCGAGCAAATGGTAGCCAAATGTCGACGAATGCTTCGATTAAATGTTATTGAACCCAGTCATAAAGGAAGGACAAAACGACGCAGATTTCCAGTTTAGTGTCAAATCCTAACGACACCATAATTTGTTCAGCACCTACACAATCGTCCGGTTAATCTCACTTTGAAGATACTGTAATTTGTAATTTTGTGTAATTTGTCTCGTGCATTGAACTTTAACAGAACATGCATTCCCTTTGACACATACGTAGTATCGCACGTTTGAAAAAATTCGAGTTCTTGTCAAAGTGATAATTTAAAACGTACCCAAGTCCGCTTTGAAAGATTCTCGCATAACCAGTTTCCCGAGTGATTTGCAAGGTATCCAGTATGCAAGCTTCTAAAGTGAAAAGGTGGCAAGATCCGCGGATGCAGTTAAGCGAAATGTGGGAAAGAGAAGTGAGAAAGCAGGAAGAAAAGCACATTAAAGATAAGACCGGCGCGGTGTATCTCAGCAATGACTCTGCAGATGCATCGAGCGACTGTGTGCCTGCATAACTGAGATTCGCCGCGGGATATCGATTTTTGCATAAAAGGTGCCAAGGTACATTGGTATCTTTATGTTGACAGAGAAAACGCGAGTTCTGGCGACATTCGGCTGCAATCTTCTTATCCGTCTCGGTGTTATTCGTCAAGCGACGTATACTCTTCGTTGTGGATAGATGGTACTGTGCCTTATCGTTCAACAGTTGAAGAAATATTACTTTCGGCTTGCCGGAAGAAAAAATTACATGTAAATTGTATACCTAGAATTTCCGCTCTTACACCGAAATGCATCCTGCATATTGTAACGCTGTGTAGACAATTCTGAAAGAAATAGGATAGTATCTGCAAACGTAACTTTGCACACAATTTATTAGCGAAATAAAAAAATGGGAACAGCAAGCAAATATTTTTGAACGTAGATAAACAAGATTGTTATTCAAAGATTATCTCTGTTAAGGGAACAATATTTTTCCCTCATTTTTATTATGACAATTTCACATAATTTACTGAATTGTTTAATTGTCATTTTGTTAATAAAATAACATATACAAATATTAAGGATTTCTAGGCTGATTATAAAAAGCTGAGTTGAAGGTTGAATTAATGCGGCTACGAGTAATTTAAAAAATGAGTGTTGCGTCCAAGAAAATTCTAATTTGAATGAAAGTCTTTGAAAATGTGAAATATTCTGCGGTAAATAAAGAAGATATTTTTTGCGGAAATTACCTGTCAGTTGCTGCATGTACGGACGATTTCTTTGCGGGAGTTCATGTGGCCTCATGAGATAACATCGCCTTTAATATCGTTTAATAAATAATCGATTCGTTCGTGGTCACTAACATAGTATTAACTTGTATCAAATCTAGCAACAACGCTGGGTTATAAATACATGTTAGTCGACTTCAGTGATTAGTTAAACGTAAAATACAATTTATAATTTTCTATAATCTCGTTGCTGTTAATTACGCCACGCAATAAGCGGTAATCGTGTAAGAATATCATTATATTCCCTTCTTTTCTTTCTTTCTCCAGGCTCACCTATTATACCCTATTTTATGATCCTTATTCTTAGCTTTATTCGCGAACAAAAGGACGTGGCAATCCTTGTCGTTCCCGTAAAAGGCAGGACAACAGCGTCTGCCTATTGTCGAGTTCCTTTCGCATCGACTAACTTTCGTCTCCTGTGCAATTTCCACCGGCGTGTATCTCCTTTAGATGCTACAGTAGCTGTAAAAGGAAATTAAAAAGCATTGTAAGCACTCCCGCTGTAATTCGCGGTAAGAGGCGCGTGATCTTATCCGCGAACAATCCACTCTTGCGAATACCTTTTCGCTTCATTACATTGCACGCGACCACTTCGAGACCTGAGAATGAGATTAGAGTGTATTCTGATATTGTTAAAGCGGATATCTTCTTTCAGCGTATCTCTTTTGATACGTTGGAGATTATAACGAATTTTTAATCGATTAATATGGACCTTTAATAACGATCGAAGAATTTTACTTAATAACTTTTGAATTTTTACACAGAATTTTCTGTAATCGTGTAATTACAACATTTATATCCGTGTGCTTGTAAAATTCTCTTTTGCTGTAGTCTGAGAAATTTAAATTTCGAAATTTTTTGCAAGTTTTTCTTTAAATTGAATTTCTTATAAGTTTGACAGACGATTTGACTCTGAAATCCATTATTTATTAATTATCGTTTAATATACCCTTTCTTTCCATTTTTAGCTATTTATTTATTTATTTAGGCTAGGACGCATCAATGAAATTATTTTATAGTATGTCGCCGTTAAAGTCCATTGTACACAAAAGTAGATAATTTGTAATAAATAAAAGACATTGTTATTTCTATATACTTGCATATATCTGCATAGTCGATGTAATGTTGCAAATTGCCTTAACACTAGATTTACGGACGTGAAATCTGTCACATTGCAAGATATTAAATAAGAACTTTGGAAAAAGAAGGATCAAGCGGCAAAGATGGTAATACGTTAAGTTATTATTGTATTATAAAATACACGTGAAATATCTACTGTGCAGCTTCTCTGCAAATTTGAGAAATGTTTATAAGGCAAGTAGGAATCCGTCAGTTTGACGTCTTCCGTAAATCTAGTGTTAAAATGTTATATAAAGCCAATTCATTTTTCAAGAGTTTAGATTTTTGGAAATGTAACTATTATATTTTCTAGTTAATATTATAACGCGTGTCCTTTTCTTGATTGAAAGGAAATACGTACATTTAAATTGAAAAACACGTTAACCTTTTGTAGTATACGCACGTGCGAAACGAATGAAAACCGGCCATCGCGAAAGAGTAAGACGAAAACGCTTGAAGCGACTCGGCCCCTCTAATAACTTCATTTAAGGCATTATAATAAATTTCAAAGTAACCGAGCGGTAAAATTCATGTTTAAAGTACTCTTCTAAATTATGCGAAGGGAAGAAAATGCGTAATATCGTAAATCAGAGTCTGAAACTGTAAACTCGGAAGGCCCATTTTGACTTGAAGTAAAAATTTAATGTTACAATACGTTTCATAATTTTGAGCACAGTTCCTTACAGTCCCTTCATCATTTTGCAATCTCGTTTCTAATTACGAAATAATGAGAAAATACCTTTCATAGGATAAGGGATTTTCCGCCCGTAATTCGTGACATTACACTTTAACTCAATTTCCTCAGGTTTGTTCATGGGTTAAGGGACTTGCCCCTTTTCGATATCATATTTTCCATCGTTATATCACCATTCTTCATAATTCTTATAACAAGGGAATGTTATGAACCATGTATTAGCCCGAATATAACGCGATATTGTTGGACTAATAATTTCCCGTTAAAAAATTGACTCGCGCTAAATTCGAGGTCTAGGCAATGGAATGTAACAACTCCTCTTATTAGTGAATTATTTAATTCTTTCATGGAAAATGAATGGATCGCGTTAAATTTGGATTATATTTTTTGTCAATATCGTTATGAACAATTTTGGTGTCGCGTTATATTCGGGCTAATGCGGTAATTTCCCCTAACAATTTTTATTTTTTGCACGTTGATTACCGAAGATCGACAGTGTAGAAAGGTATGAACTTTACTGTGTCATGTTCAGACATGCCCTATTCAAAAACAGGAAATATTCTGCGATACTTTTTTCGAATACCTGTTATTGTTGTTGCTGCCTGAGAGAAGTGAATAATCAATAAACGAGTATATTACTAAATCTCTTTTAATCACTTCGCAACAAAGAAAAAAAGTTACTCGGGCCGCAAATGGTTAACACTCAATTACTTATTCTTTCTCTTCAATTATATTTTTCTCATGTAAACAATAATATATTATAGGCTTTACTTATAACACTGGGGACTACAATAGTATCATTGACATATAGGTTTCCTACAAGTGGTCAACTACTAATTAACATATGGTTAATTCCTATTTTTCTCGATTTCAAGGATGGTCAACTACTGACGCAATAACTGAATTTTCAGAAACACGCATGAAATTTGGATAATATAGCTATTGCAAAAATTGAATTTTGTTACATAATGTAAGAAGTTCCGGCAGCATTTTCACACATAAAGTCTCTGAGTTTAATAAAGGAGCAACTGCTCGCCTTTATTTACGTTGAAAATTTTGCTTACCTGGTAAACTTAGTATCTGTCATTAAAAACAGAAGGAATTATAGAGAATTAATATAGTATCTTACCATCGAGAAAATTCTCCACGAACTCTTTTTCATTAATTTACCATTTCAAATGTCCCAGTACCATGTATACAATTTTCTTCCGTTATGTCACGACAAAGACTTCAATTTCCTCGTACCATAAGCATTTTAAACTTGACAAAATCACGTTACCGCAAACTCAACGCGTGAGTGCAGCAACATTGAACGTGCATCTGTGAGAATGGCGTTAAAGTAAATTGCTGCAAGCGGCAATAATCGGGCATCGATGTACGCTCGCAATCTCGAATCCACTTCAGATCGGTACAACGTTATATGAGTAATTGGTCACCTTTGATAACGGAACTATCAGTGCCACTGATGGCATTGAAACAACGTTCTCCTTATAGTTCGTGAATGTTGTTTCAAAATTGAATGTGCTTCATTCGCTTCTAATATCTACGATAGTCCAGACAACTTTCGTAACATGGTAACCACATGAGCATGGTGCAGACAAGTGAGCTTGTTTCTTCACAAAGCACCTCGTTCGGCAGCCCTTTCATGCATGCGTTATGAATTTCGGTTCTCATGTTTTCAGTTATATCGTATGTTTAAGGTTGCAAGCTGAAACCCGTTATAGTTTCACTAGAAATTTCGGTAGATGTTTAGATTCCATTAATTTTGCTCCTACTTCATTATAATTCTAACGACCATTGATTTCGACTGCAGGGATTTCTTATTTGGGATTTAGGGTTAGGAAAATTATTCTTTGCAAATTTTTGTCTGCCAAAGAATGTTCTTTTGTCATTCATCATTTCTCAGTCATCATTTATTGTGATACAATTTATATTATGATGATAAAATTTCATTTCGTTTTATAGATACAAATTTTGAACAGAAATGCTTCCGCAGCATCGTTAATAGGAAGATGCATGGCCATAGTTTCAATATTCTGGACCGTTGCTTACATTGCGTAGAGGACACTGTATATTTCATAACTTTGCCCTATCTTTCAAGCTGCAACTGGAAATTTACATATCCATTACGCGTTTTAATATAAAAACATCAAACAACAATTTGCATTTGGATAATGTCATTAGCTTGACACTCGATGAGCCAGGCATATTGCAGATCTAATAGGCAATATTGAGTGTAGAGTTTCAATTGAAAATCTTTTGGAAAACGCGCTGAAATTTTGAGTAATATTCTAACTCCTTGTGTTAATCGTTAGAGATTGATTGCCACATTTATCATTGTTATTCGTTTAGCACAAAGAATCTTTATAACAATAGGTGTTGGTAAATAAATATTTAATCCAGCTGTTTTCGATCTGTTGATACAACCAAAAACTCCATGAGCCTACATTGAAGAATAATTAAAAAACATGAACACTTTATTTTCGAATAAACCTATGGCGAAAATTTAATGAAATCCACGTGTACTGGAGTATGCCGTGGACAGATTTTTGCAGCGTTTTAACAATCTTTTACACAAATGTCCAGATTTTTAGCCCAGAATTATTTTTATTTCTTCTTTTTTGCTTTATTATTTACTGCAGTTAAGCCGAACTGTAACACGAAGATTGCTACAATAATATTTTCAGCATTAGTTTATTCAGAAATAAAGTTTCTTACGGAAGATATCAGTCAAGGTTTACAACTTGTTTGTTTATGTAGGTCTATTCGCCTCTTTCCTCATTGCATTATCAGATCGAAAACACCTTACACAAATTACAAACATAATCGTACTTAACACTAAGCGAAAAAACAAAACTAATACAAAAATAACTTTACTCTAATAGCAAAAATGATCAAATATAATGAACTATAAAGAACTAATGTAAATATAAAAAAACTGAATATTTTAAAACTAAACTGAATACAAATACTTTGAGGATCGCGAGGTGGGTGACGGAAATGTCTAGTCTTTTTGAATGGAAGGCTGAGGTCTTCGATACTGTATTTTTCGTATTGTTTCCTGCTGTCTCGACGGCTCTCGACCAAGTGTCTGGTCGATAATAAATTTCCACCGACGCAATTTCTTGGGAGGCGAAGCGAAGTTTTGGGAGTTTTTCTCTATTACAATTTGATTGGTTTTTGTAATTGATTGGTAGAGAGAAACTCCCTCCGCTTTAGGATGTGTCTGGAAAGGAGAGGATGTTTTAGTAAAAATTCAGCCGGCGCGCAGTGGTCGACTTCGACGAAATTCTGGCCAAAACCTCAAAACGATTTCGATTTAGATAAAAATTTACACATTAGGGTTATTTGGGTCGCTGATTATGAATCTGAAATCAAAATTTCCAAACACAAAATAGCGGACTCGATATGGCGGACACGTGAATCAAAAAATCGATAGTTCCGCGCCACAATCAGTATTCTGATATTTTTTGAAACGCTGATTACGAATCTAAAGTCAAAATTTCCAAAAATAAAACGGTTCCGCGCCAAAATTAGTATTCTGATATTTTTTGGGTCCCTGATCACGAATTTCCGGTCAAAATTTCCAAAAAAAATAGCGGATTCAACATGGCGAACACGTGCATCAAACAATTGTTGGTTCCGTGCAAAAGTTAGTATTCTAATGTTTCTTGGGTTGTTGTTCAGAAATATGAATTTAAAAATGTCGAAAAACAACTGTTAAATGCAAAATAACAATAAGTCAAACCCGATGTCCCGGTCCGAAGCCATACATGCACTGTCTCACGAACGGCGCGCATAACAAATAAATAACAATAACTCCTGGAGTAGCAATAAGTAGCAACAACACCCAACGTGTCTTACTTCAGAAAGCTTCAAAGTTTATTTGAAAAGAAAAATTATTGCGCAATTTCGCTTCATTGCGAAGTATTAACGATTTTTAATACTTCAGTGATTCTATTATAATATCAGCATATTACGGGGGTTCCATCTTCAATTTTCCTTTTAATTACTAAAAATTTCGGTGGAAGGAGAGAAATGTAAAATTGAAAAGAAACAAATAACACCTTCATACCTGCACCTAGCTAGAATACATTCGAATCCTCAAAGATCTTTCGGTTTATGACGGCCAGCGGACGAGCCACCTGCGGTTACCTATTGTTGTCTCGAAATAAAAGACCACCAGTCTGCCTAACCCCATTTAAATTTTTAACCCGATGAAATAAATATATTATTTTGTAAATTACCAGGGCGACCGTAAAACAGGATTAACAATATTCATTTAGTAAAGCACGATAGTCCAGCCCTATGCCATAAATGCGTTTCCTCGCGGAAGTCGCGCGCGGAAAACAAATAACAATAACTCGTGGAGTCGCAAAAAGTAGCAACAAAACTCAACGAGTCCTCTTTCGTGAAGTTTCAAAGATTACTTTAAATAAAATCACCGTGACATCTTGTGATACTCTCAACTATTTCCTTAGGAGAAGAAAAAAAATGAATAGGTCTTACATTCTGTGCCATCATAGTTGTAAAATATGAAATAAAAAAATGAAACCAAAATATTTATAAATTTAAAGCATGACAGATAGCTACCAATGCTGAAAAGGGGGTCGTACTTTGATATCACATCGAAAACGTATTTTCAATTCCGACGTGAAAACGTTACATTATTCAAGTGTCATCTTTGAGATCGCATATCTCTAAGAGTGTTGTGCAACAAAAATTATTGTTAGTGGAAAAGGATGTTCTGATGTGTTATCAATCAAACGCAATTGCTAGATTTTGAAAACCGTGAAAAAAAATGTTGGCTCTTTGGTCAGGATTTCGACGAGATCGACCACTCTGCGGCGGTGACTCACGCCGTGACCGAGGATTTTGACTTCCTTGCGAACCGCGGTTTATGGCGGTACATTTCAGGTCGGCCCGAGGCAGATCGGCGCGACCGGTTCGCGGGCAAAAAGTTATTAAGCTGTTGATCATTGTCGTCTAGAAAACTTTGGCTTGTAATTTCTTTCGAGCGTCTGCAATTTAATATAATATAAACGCGTAAGGTTTCGTTCGTTGCAATCTCCCGACACATGTAGAAGCATATGTATATACGCGCGCACAACTTGAATGCTTCACATATAGCAAGCAAATTTTACCAACGCGTTATACCTTGTCGAACTTGCGACAAACAATGACTTACCCATTTCTTAATATTTAACAAATACTTTAAAGCAAACGTAATACTAAATGTTAACACACTATTGGCGGGAAGGGTATTAATACCTTTTCCACAGACTGGCACCAATCGGCGGGTCGGGTAATAATACGTTTTATGCAGAACGCACACTAAGTGTTAGTAAAGCACTTACCAATTCTTTTTTTTTCATTTAACACTAGATTTACCATACCAGTCGAAATGACTGGTACACAATTTTTTCCAAAAATTCTCCAAATTTATATGAGAGTCATAGAATAGATATTCTACGTCCATCTTATAAAACATAAATTGCCGAATCAATCAAGTTTTCCACCTCTTAATTCCCCTTTTTTCAAAATACTTATTTAATATTTTTAAATATGATAGATTTAACGCTGGTAGTTCTAGTGTTAATGAATATTTTGTTTTGCACAACTCTTTGTAACCAACCTTCACTAATTCTTCATAATGTTTCACTAATTTTCGCCCGCTAGATGTGTGAGTCAAGCTCATGGTATTACCCGCCGATAGTGTGTTAATAGTCCCCGCCTCCCAGTATATATGCCAGCTCATACTTACAACACCACACTTGCAATCATTTTCCTCTTCTCAGAAAGATCGAACATGGATTCAATCAAAAGAATTAGCTTCTGAAGTATCTACAAGTCTACATAACTGATATTTATTATATGAATACTGAAAATCACCACTCGTTGTTATACACACGATGTCATAAGGGTCTATCGATCCACTTGTTCAACTTAAGACATGCATCGACCGGCGCAGCGGGGAGATACGGCGTTCAATTAATTCGAGACGAATTGGTTCGAGTTAAATTAAAGCTCGGTTATATGAAATCTGAGTTACCAAACTCGAATGGCGTCGCACAGCGGACAGTTTTCGTGGAATTGTCGGGTGGAAATGGTAAAGGAGAGGGGACACTTCGCAAAGGGTGGAAAAGTAGCTTCGCGCGAGTGCGCGGAAAACGGTGCCACGAAGTAAATTTCTGCTGGGCTTCGCGGGAAAGGGTGATAGCGGGTTAATTTGCTAATGAATTTTAAAAAGTGCCGAGGAGCCCCGGAGTGCCCGAGCGCTCTTTCATCATAATAATTTGATTTCATCGAGCTGCCCGAGATGCAGGGATGGTTTTGTTTACTCTTAAATATTAAGCGGCTTTTGCAGGGGCAAAAATGAAGGAGAATCGTAAAAAACGTCGGAAAAGAAGAGAGAGGTAGAAGGGAAAGAGAACGGTCGAAGGGTTCCATTAGTTGTGCGGTTAACGCAATCGACTGGAATCGTTTGTTCATGCATCGGCGGGTCTGCTCAAGTGTAAAAATAGTTGAGCTATCGGGGAACACTCGCAGTCGTACTTTTTCCTTTATTGCCAATGGACATAAACTGCACGATGTTTTCAATTATCTCGCTATTTCGAAATGATCGATTACACTACACAGCTTATAATTTGATTAAAGAAACTATCAGTAATCCATATGGACTGACGCGTAACTGGTAATACAAATGAGTTTCTAATGATTTTTATCGAAACAGATGCAGAAAAGTTTTGTAAATAAAAGTTTCTCAATCGTTAATTGTAGAAACATATTTTTAAAAATAGTGTCGCAATGATGATGGGTCAAAAAATTATTAACCTTTATTTTTAATAACTTTGATAACTGCAGACCTTCAGAAATTCATTTACGTATTCATTAACAGAGCAAATTTTCTCGCGATTACTATAAATATTGTTAACGATTATTTGTAACCTTTAATTTTTCTTGGTTATTTGCTTCTATGCATTTGATTTCAAGGCTGGGCTGCTTATTAGTTTTATAAAACTTTTCCTGCAGAAGAGTTGACAAATCAGAAATTGCATACAGACACTAAATATGCAACAACTGACTAATGATTCATTCTAGGCAATCATACTCATTTATTTTTATTGCGTCAGACATTCATATTTTTTCTAGCCATCATACCGTACCGCATGCAACAAAATCATATTTTTTCAATATTTTGCCTTCAGAAAAAATCCATTTTTACGAGAAATCGCTTTATAGCACATAATGCGAGAATTTAGTTCCTGAAAATTGTTATACAGTACAAAATATGAAGTATTCAGGCCACAGATCTTTTCGTAAATGTATCTGAGAGATTTAAAAAAAATGAATGTTATCACTGAATAAAAGTTACACTGCATATTACTTTAAAGCCGCAATAAAACACTTCAATAATTCGTTACGTTCCTAACGTGAAATTATTTATATATCATTAAAGGCATTTCCTACTGCCGAGACAATTGTAACGTATTCTGTTTTTTATTCCGCCCATTAAAATTTCAAATTAGAGTAGGCATACAAACATTCTTACTGCAATGATATTTTCGCAAAAATATACTCGCGCTCTCATTCTAATATGATCATAAAAGACACGAAGAAACTTACAAGTAAGCTTATACGATGTAGGGATCCATTCGATCCCAATGTAATTACCATCTAATTAATATTTTGCTTACTAGGTGTGTGAAGTTAAGGAAGTTTTAATTTAGCTTTATTAAAAATGTAATACAAAGTAATGTGGTTGAAATTTTTGTTTAATATAATTTGATGCTAAAGAACATTATCATTTTGTTTATATCAAGTACTTAATATGAAAATATTATGCGAAATGATTTAATCGAACTATTCTAGCATACTTTGTGCAATTATTAAGTTCATCGTAAAATTCTATCCATTTTGTAATTGAAATATATACATATTAGTGCAAATTTGTTATTTTCATTGAATTCAAAAACGGACAGAACTTTACAGTAAACCTAATATCTTGTTGAATATTATCGATGCTTGTCGAATGGGAATCAATCTGTTAAAAAAGCTACGCTGTCTTTCCAGGAAAAGCTTATCTAAGGATCGTGTAAAAATGTAGGTACCATTAATTGTGAGATATTTACAAATACATCTTACAATTACTTGGCATTTCTTTTTGTCGAAGGCTCGATATGAACAATTAAAACACCGCCATCGTTACTTAAATATTCTTAGATATCGGAATATAAACCCCGGTCGTAGATGACCAACATGTCAGTACAATGTGTTAACAATAGCGAAAACTTAACAACCATCACCGCTTAAACTCGAAACAATTATTTTAAATAATTTAAACCTTACCAATCATCAATGACCTCTTCCACTTCAAATCCACAACCGTCTTATATATTTAACTCATAACCCACACAATGCAACACCTCCAAACAATCATGCATCTCATCCAATCTCCACCAACAAAGTCATACAATAACAAGAATCCATCCTAAGAAATCAGTCGCGCGTCGTCTCGTCATTAGGAGGCTTGGCAAGCCGTGGCTTAAATCTGTATTTCGTTTCATTTCTGAAAAGCCACCGAGCCAAGTTACATTCGACGCGAGGCCCCGGTAATGCCTAGGCCGGATGCTTCCCTTTACCTTCTCCCGTTGTCATCCCTAACGCGCTTCGAGCATACTGGAAAATTTCCCAGATAGAAAGAAAGGTAGACATTTCAACGTTACTTTTGTTGGGCGAATATGGAGGCGTATCGATGCGCGAGCGTCGCCGCGGCAATCCAGCGGAGGGTCATCGAACCGTAGAGCTGCACTCCCGGCTGCTGCTGCTGCTGCTGCAGTCGCTGCAGCCGCTGCAACGACTCTGCGAACGGCCAAGCGCCGGCATAGCTATTGCAACTGCACGACGCTTTTACAACTGCTCTCCGGTGAAATAATAACGGGCGTGGCGCCGTCAGCCACGTTAATGCCGCCGCCTACGGCCACCGCGAATCAACGATCGGAGATAATGAATACTTCTGATTAGAGACGGTAATCCCGTTAACGTGTGCCAACGATACGTGCTGTTCTGTTCTACCATAACCCGATATTTAAATGCCACTTCTGTCCTCGCTGTTTTGGGGGGGACGTGCGCTGGGTTTATGGTGGATTTACCCTCGCGGATTCGTTGATATTCGGCAGATACGACCGTTTTACCGGGTATTTCTGATATTTCGCTGCTTCGTCGGTTTTCAATGGCCATAAGCACGAGTAAGTGGCACGTATTGTCGGGCTTATGATTGGAGGTGAGAATTCTTGTTTATGGAGAAAGGGATTAAATATTTTGTATCATTTTGGTTGCCGGTAGTTGAAGCTTTATGGAATTTATGACTTTGCGTTATATCTCAGGTTTTTGGAGTAGTTTATTTTATATTTGTACAAAGGATTTCTGTTTTATCGAGAGATTGTAAGATGGACATTTTTATATTGTATACATGTCTCATCGTAATCTATCGCGATGTCTATATGCCATGTTATTCTGTCCTCTGTCTACTTCGTTACAGTTCTCATTTATACTCGTTCACGTTCTACTTTTCACCCTCTCGTACTTGTGCGCACATTTACACACACTTTCAGTATCTTCTACGTGTTTTCCGTTCATTCGCACATTTCTGCAATCTTTCACGCATGTCGTCATCATTTAACGCACCACCATGCTTTTTCGCACTTTTCTCACATTTCCGCACGCTTTCTCTCTCTATTTTGCAGTCTTCTACAAAAGTTGTTGTCTTCTATTTTTTGTAGTCCCTCTCTATCTATTGGTACGGCTTTTATTTATTCCTTTCTGTATTTAATTAGTAGAGTTATTCTACTCTGCTGTTTCACCTTTAAATTCTCTCTTCCGTCTATGCTGACTGGTTAGTATAATCAATGGGAAAGAGCAATTAAAAAAAACGACTAAAAATGTTTCACGGAAAAGGCTATGTATGTACGTATGTAGCATTTGGTCGAGAGAGAAGGGAAGATAGGTAGAATACATAGATAGGGAATCACTGACCCATGGCGAGAGAGACACGTTCAGGGCAAAACCACATAGGAGGAGAACGGAACTTAAAGGAGCGAAGTTCAATTAAACATGGAACAGTGTAACTAATAGGAACGTAGAAAATGGAGCTAAATGATGAACGGAGAGAAAGGAGAGAAGTATAAATTCGCGTCAATGTAATTGTCCGTGTATGAAGGAATGAATTTTAAGACACAAACATGTGTGAACCAGCGCAAAAGCTATTCCTAAGTGACGAAATAAAAAACATATCATGTAGCTTAACACTTTATCTACCGCTCATTCGTCTGAACATTATGCACGAGTGTATATATCTGCTTGCAAAGCTCTATAACATTAAAATTAAAATGTGAAGAAATACTCAAACTGTTGTTTTAATTTCAGTTGTTCCACGGCAGCGTAACTTTATTTTATTATCATCTGTAATAACAGATTAATAGACCGTCGGCCAATGAGTATTGATAGACAAAGAGCCTATTAATAGGCTTCCGGTAGATGAAGTGTTAATATTGTAGTAGGATTATTAGAAGGTCTAAGGTGGATTAAACAAACGGTGATCACACACACTAATAATTACAATATAATAATAAATAGTATATATATATTGGGTATATAAAATAAATCAAATAAAATACAAACTAAAATAAAGTACTAAGTAACTAAAGTATCAAATTACAACTGACTTGTATCTAACTGTATGTAAAATGTGTCTCGACTAAATTTTAATCTAAACTGTTTTTAAGATCTTAATCTGATTGAAACTAGTTACATATTTGCATTGTGAGACGTAACTTCTTGAAAAACGATCACTTCACATCTTACCGATGTAACCCATCGCTGTAGAAAGTGATTTTCACTATGGGTACTACAATATCGTTTAAAATATGGTAGATGAAATTCAGTGTCTAGAGATGTTGAAACGTGATGAAGAGGGAGATTCATGTAAAAGAAAAGTAGTGTATTTCATATTTCCAGGTTATAACACAGAGTTGCATATTTTATTGTTTCAATTAAGTTAACACTTCCGTGAAATACACGCCAGTTTTGGCGTATGTGTGTAAAAAATGTGGGAGATTTCTTTTGTGATGGTTGCAGCACTTTGCCATATAAAGACCGTAAAATTCTTTGTGAATTGATAGACTTTGCAGAAAAATACATATATTCGATTTGAAATCGATGCTAAACTTGTTACTGGCATGATAAATAAAAATCACAATTTTCACTACATATTAAAAATGTACACTGCATATTATTTCATTTGTCAATTTGTGTAGAAATTATATTATTTTGATTAAAAAGACTGTATATCAAGGTTTCTAGGTAAAATAACAGTTGCTAACATTTGGAATATTAGGGCCAAAGAGCATGAAAAAAGTTATTGTTTCAGAAAAAAAAATATTACAGTTTAAAATGTTTAAAGTCAAATAATGGGGTATACAATAAATTTTCAAAGTTAAAAATGCCCCGTATTCTGTCGTCAAGTGACGAAAGTAGCATTTTCATAAAATCAAGATTCAACAATGTATGGTAATTATTTTTACTGCAATTAGGATTAAAGGGGATACTGTTTACTACTTACCGTAATTAAATGCGGCACCGTTATACTCTTCTCCCTTTAAATAGCGAGCGCATGTATCATGTTAAAGAGGAACATCTATAGGCTTTATCGTAGATTTATTGTCCCCTGATTCCAGTATTTTGTTACTCGTTGTAGATAGGATCGTTGAACCGTATATTTCATTTCCAAATGCAGCGATGACGCAAACAATGCCATAATATGAAAAATATTTTACCTTCGTGAACAGCAACACCTACAGTTAATTTACATCGATGTACTTTTCCTCTTACGCTGATCATAATCACATACTTTATTTTCCTATTGAAAGAGCTGTACCCAGTTTCTTTCGAGCTATTGTTAAACGGTCTTACGATCTTTCCAAGACATGAGAGCATGAAAAAAATGATACAGCCGTCTAAAATTCGCAATTATTATTATGTAGCACTTATATAGCCGTGTTCCATCTCTGCGACCACGACACGTATCCGTGATAACGGCGATAACGGATTGCATCAGAAAAATCAAACTAAACTCTCTGAAATATTTGGATTTCTTTTGATAGTCTTCATTAATCCAGCTATCCCTGGATCCATTCTATGCCGTCATATTAGAGAAATTAGTTATCGTGACAGCAATGCTTCTTGAGTTTGCCCTGGGAGGGAACGTAGCAGATTAAACAAGGCCGGTCATGCTATGGAGGGTATGTCGCCACGAGTGGTCGCTATCATATACAAGTCAGTCGTAATGTTGAAGCAAGGAATCTTGCTCCGTATGATATATTTAGATCTAAATGAGGGTATGCCAGTGAAAGCTCGAATACAAGCTAGCATCATGGGTTGAAAACAGTTATGATATCAATTCCAGTTCTTGAAACAGTTACGAGAACCGAAAAAATATTGTAACTGTTATAGATATATCGGTTCCGTATCGGTTCCATAACTGTTGTTTTTCGGTTCTTGAAATGTCAAAACCTACAATACATTTGTCCCGTATCGGTTCTACAGTGCTGCAACTGATATTTTTTGGTTCTACATCGGTTATAATTCGATTCTACGTATGCATGTAATAAATAATAAGTGTCACTGAGAATTAAAATTTTAATTTTGTATAATTTGGTCGTAATTTAATCTTGTAATTAGTACATATATCGTTAATCATTCTCGAAGTCACTCATGCTCTCCACGAATATCGAAATAAAACTGATTTCTCTGTTGTCCGTTTTTATAAAGACAAAAGCATATCACAACAGTCGTCAATCGCAGCAACGGCAAATGTGCATGCAACGATAACATTGTTTCAAATGCAACCGTTTGGTTGGAAAACGATGAATTTCGGCAACACTTACCTTTTTTTAAAAACGAAGACGTAGGTACTTTGAATCTATTATCTCAGAAACATTAATTGCAGACGTACAATATTTGTGCAGTAAGCCATCGATACAATTACTTATTATATAGATACGTAGAACCGAACTGTAGCCGATTTAAAACCAAAACATATCAGTTGCAGCATTGTAGAACCGACACGGGACTAATATATTATGGGTTTTGAGTTTTGAAGAACCGAAAAATAACAGTTATAGAACTGATACGGAACCCATATAATATAGGTTTTGAAGAATTGAAACCGAAACGATATAGGCCAGAACCGATGCATCTGTAACAGTTATAATATTTTTTTGGTTTCTGTACCTATTTCAAGAACCGGAATCGATACCATAGCTGTTATCAACCGCTGCAATGTAGACACATGAATCGTACGAAGTATTATGTAGATGTATTAACGAAACACGTTGGCGAGTGAGTTGAGGCTATTAAAGAATATAATTGCTCCAGCAAAAACGGGTTTTCCGGTAGTAGGGTGATATAAACACGTTATGACGGTTATCTATTATCTGCTACATGCTCTGCATCTTGCACAAGAAATTCGGTTGCCATCAAGACGGGCCAGTTATAGTTTTGTCACTCGAGGCAGTTCAGATAAGGAGAGAAATTCAGATGATCATTAGATCACATATATGCAGGGAACTTAAAAGGCGAAATTGATCCTTTATTTTCGTAATCAGTAAATGATCCCTTATTAGTTGTTGTATTCGATTCGTTTTCTAAAATCATTTTTTGGAATTGTTGCTTGATTCGTTTCACATTGTTTGTTACTGTAATTTTATCCTAGTGGATTTACTTGTAAAGTTTGTCACTTCATTTTAAACTGTATTACTAAAATTGACTTTAAAATTATTAAAAAATTCCATGTCTATTTTATGCTGCAACACAATTTGTTTTGATTGAATCAGATTTATGTGGGACAGAAAAATAACAATGATTCATTTTCCATAAAAAAATACTGAAAATATTATAATACTATTATTTCTATGTAGAACGTGAAAATATATTAATTTTCTATGTTAATAAAGTGCCGTTAGCGGATCATCAAAAGATCTTCCACCTTTCAGCAAATTTTTGCAAAAAAACTTTTAACTTTACCTGCACCGAGCTTTTGCCGTCGTATGTAAAAGTGTATTTTACCTTCAACGCACATCTGGGGAGCATTTTTTACCTTGAATTTTGCTTAACAACTTCCAACGAATGAAGCCCAGCAGAACTTTTCACGTGAAAATTTTTATATTTTCATATCTGCTCCCGACTGCGTCGTTTCTCTTAGGGAACCAAATTGAAGTTCAAGAAGATGGTGTTAGTGGTGCCTGGTTATTATTGGTCCGGTTGTTTTTCTACTATTCGCGTTAGGAATCAGTAACCGATATGTGAAATATTTTGATTACCTATCACAACGGGATGCCCATTCGCCTGGATGTAGTAACTGTCCATTCTTGAATGCCTCACTGAGAGATAACTATTTTTGAAATTACTTTTACCTAGTTATTTTTTTATTCCTTTAAATTTCTTGTTGCCATGTGATTCTCAATTTTTCTGGTTGAGTAAAAGGCAGGTCATAATATTATTGTAACTCCTATCACTCTAAGAATATTATAACATGTCTGCCAGCTAATTTCAAATACATCTGATTATTTTGCAAGAAGAATATAAACATGTAACATAATTTTTTAGTACTTGTGTATTAGCAAAAATAGTTACAAATGTTGCATACACATAAAACAATATAAAAAAATAGAAATTAATTCGTAGTTTGCTAGCTTGCGTTTCTCAGTCAGGCTGTCGGTTGGAGTGATAAGGGTTAAATTAGAAGTTTGAAAACTGTGCGCACGTATGGAAATTCAGGTGTCCGACTAGATTAAAATGAGAGGATCCTGAATATACGGTGAAATTTGTTGTAAAAGTATGGAGACTAATCGAAGAGGATATTTAACAAATATTGAAGTTTGTGTAACGTCTCAAAATGACAATGATAATCTTACAATAGTACAAACTTTTATTGGAAACTGGGCGGCAAGTTTTCGAGGTTAAATGAAAATATTTTGCCGATGTTCTTAATATCTAAAAATCTTTTCTAATCTGCAGTAAATGTTTATCAACTTTAACTATTTGCAACATAAAGTTGCGCTAACGCAATTTTAATTGTGAAATGCGTATGAGAGGACAGTCTAACAAAATTAATTTTCTTTTTTTTGAAGAAGAAGACTATATAAATACCGTAAACAATTCTTTAAAATATAATTCTTATCAAGCAGAATCTGTCCTTAATCTAGACTGATTCGAGCAATCTTAGAAAATAAGAAGATAATTGTTAAACATGCCACATCGGTGACTGAAAAATGAGTAGGAGGCACCAGGTATCCTTAGAAATGTTGACAGTATTTTAACCATCTCTAAAGTATATAAACAAATATTCCACCGAATCCGTGAGAGTCTTTGCTCATTGTTAATTATGGTGTAGAAAAGTCATTGTTTGTCATGAGAATTGTATTTCGATTAGTCTATACTTGTTTGTTCACGAAACTCGAAAATTTTATCAGCTATTGAAATGCCCTAATTCTGCACTGATTCGCAAACGTCTCGGTTTTAGTAAATCAGGCGAAATGGATTTACCAATATTTATTTCTAACAATGAATATGGAAATCTTGTGGTTTATAAAAAAACAATAGGTTACTCTGCTTTACGTCTGTCTCGTACGCTATCTCGAGCTACTATGCCCCAAAATTGAAATTGAAGACTTCTTTGACTCTTTGTTGACTGTCGCGCTGCGCTGGTGACCGCAGTTGAACCTTCCGGAAGTTTCATATCCGCGGTATACACATTCCAGGTTATATAAAGTCTTAACGTCATTATTATTGATTTCTTGTTATTAAAGTTTTATTTAGTTTATCCGCCTGCTACACATCCCATTAACTTTCCATTCGGCAAACGAGATAACGTGTTAATCCAAAGATTACTTATGATTTAACACTAAACCTACCATGGCGGTCAAGTGACCGCTTTCTGACTTTTTCTAAAAATTCCCCAAATTGATTGATCAGCCACACAGTAAATATTTTAGGTCTATCGTATAAAACAAAAATTATTTAATTGATCATCTTCTTCACCTCTTCAAATCTCTTCTTCCAAAGTACTTATTTCATGTATTTCGATATAACAGATATAACGCCGGTAAGTTTAGTGTTAACGCATTTCGTAAATGCATTCGCAAAATAAATTAGAAATAGTATTCAGTAAATCAGTCATAAAAATGATCTGATAACCGAAAAATTAATTTCTACATACCTAATGTACGTACCTTATTTCGATAGTATTTCTATAACGCTGAGGCGCATTATATCCCAATTAACTCCATTCTTTTCATCGTTCGAACCTCAAAGCCTGAGTTTTGATAGTGAATGTCAACTCAGCAAAACTAAATTCCGACATAGCTGGGAGTAAATTATATTCTCAGTCTTTCAACATTGTTTATTCGGAGCGTTTAATTTAGTTATCTATGGAACTGGTGTTTGAAGGGCTTTATTCCTGGCAACAATGAGACTTTCTCTCTTCCTCTTTCCCTCCGATGTATCTCTCCCTACCTTACTCTCTCCTGTCTCTCTGCCACTCACCCCTTTCGTTCTTTCGGCCGCTTTAGCATTCGTCCCTCGTTCCTGCCTCCCTTAAACCCTACTTCCTTTTTTACTTGCGTTCGAGTGGCTGCACGTTCTTTTGTGCGTCGTCGTAGCGTAGAGAAACTGATGCCGCGACCGGCATCATTCCAGCCGATTTGACGCGGCGAACATCCGCGGTCGAGATGTTAAGCGCCGGTAGTAATTAAAGGCCGGGTTAATTAGTGCCTGGTGCGCTCGTTCGAGCGAATCGCGGTCTATATAACGCGCACCATCAAACTTTACCGCCACTTGGTATTTTTTTAATGTACTCGGGGTTGGAAAAATGCAACGCGAAGCTGCCATGATAACCAGCTTTTTTAACGCGATAGGGTACAGTTGTGTCGTTCGTGGATGATTAATATAGTGTTGCCTATATTCGAGTGATTGTACGATATTGTGGATGGGGGATGTTAACAGAAGAATGTGATAACAGGGGGAGGGTGGTTGTTTGGCATTGTGGCTCTAAGGCGTGATTTTCGTACACCATAACTTGTGGGTCACCTTTAAAAATTCTTTTTTTTGTATTTTTTCCGTTTTAACACTATTCCTATCGACACTTCACGTGTACGTTTTCCTACCACAACCGGCGAATTTGTCAAATGATAATTTTTTCCCAGAAAATGAACAGTAAAAAAAGAAGTGAATACAGAAAAATGTATTATACGTATATTTGAGGAAAAGTCATGAAGTTTAAAGGCAATTCAATTACGTTGTATATAGGAAATTCTAATCGAAATTTTAAAAACGGTCATTTGACCGGTCGTGGTAGGAATAGTGTTAAGTACTATCATCATTTTGTTTATGATCTGCCGTTTTAGGTGAGTTTCAAACCACGGAGGTTACAACATAAATGTTACGTTGGGAATGCTTCCTGAGGTGACGAGATTTACCAATTACAAATTTTACTAACAGTCCGAACTTTTAACTCCTTGCATAATATAGCTCTTTCAAGGTCTGTTCTCACTGGAACGATCAGTGATCCGTTCGAGCTGGCCGAGAGTATTTTTTTTAGAAAAATAATGTTATTTTTAGTTACGCCAGTTAGAAAATAAGTGTACCGTTTTTCGTAACGGTTACTTCAGCGAAAGCTTATAATTGTCTCCACGTGCAACAGAACGGCAAAAGTCCTCTGCGAATAGTATAGCTACTCTTTCGACAGTATTTCTTTTTAATAAATTCTGTGACATCTTTCGTACTCGAGACTGATAAGTACTGCATCATAAAATGCGCAATAATTCAGAATTAAATTAGTAAAATAAAAATTGATCAGTGATCCTTAACATATCGCATAATTTAACGTAATATTAATATTATACGAATAATTTTCTTCTGTCGCGCTTCACTGATACTTTCAATATGATAGGTTTTTCAAAACTTGATAATTTCCTATCCAATTTACCGCATTACTGTTGGAGAGTTGAATTTGGCGCGAAAACAACAAAAGAAGCAAGGGATTGGCATATCATAGTACGCCTTGTCTGTGCTGTTTTTATGTTATAACGATCAATAACACTGTTCAACAAATTTAAACTTGTTTAACTTTTTGCAATATCCACAGGGTGATCCTCGTAGAGTTGCTCATTCTAAACACGAAACCGCCGGCAGAATTGCTCCATCACCCTCAGTTTTAAAAAAATTAGTTTTAGTAAAAACACCCGATTTTGGTACAGAAATGAGGTATTACGCAAAAACTATAAGCGCTAGGAAGGTAAGAGTTATCTTAAAAGATAGACGAAAACACGTCGAATATTTTAGTGTATCTAATTGTTATAATTGACTGTTTTAAATAGTTGTAAATCACCGTAAAATTTTAAAAAAGTGTAAATAGTTTTAAACGGGGCGTAGTCACCATTTGTAGGCCAGTTATAATTAAATAAAACGTTTATTATGATTCGGTGACCAAATTATGAATAATATTTCTAACCAAAAATTAATGATAAAAAATTGATTATTTATACTTATCAAATGCAATCGCCCTTCGGATGATACTATCGCATCGGTGTCGATAACGCGTAGTTACGGCACTGTCCCCATGCAATGGCCGCATGGCGACGAAACGCCGATTACATGTTCCCGACAGATATTTTTTCGACCTGTCGGAATTGAAAACTGTTTCCGAAGTTTTTTTGGCAGTTTTCTCTTCATAAATGTCTACAGAATTCGATCCTGTACAGCAAATTTGTGGTAGGTAAATGACTTTTCGTAAAAATGTCAAAATATAACGTAGCAATTTCGCGCATCGGCACTTTCTTAAACTTCGACGGACAATTACAACTATTTAAAACAGTCAATTTTAACAATTAGATACACTAAAATATTCGGCGTGTTTTCGTCTATCTTTTAAGACAAATTTTAACTTCCTAGCGTTTATAGTTTTCGCGTAAGACCTCATTTTCGACCAAAATCGGGTGTTTTTACTAAAACTCATTTTTTTCGAAAACTGAGGGTGATGGAGCAATTCTGCCAGCGGATTTGTGTTTAGGATGAGCAACTCTACGAGGATCATCCAGTCGATATTCCAAAAAAAGCGTGTTGGACAGTGTAATTTTTATAAACCATTATCAAATAATTTTAAGTAATCGTTAATAAAACATGCATATATTGAGAGGAATGAGAACCAGCAACTTTCATCGCGGGCAATATACAGTCAACTCTAATATTCCAAGTAAAATTCCCCATCATAACTACTCTGTATAATGAACAACCGACTTTTCCATTTTTACTAGTAATATCAGATAAATATTATTACTACCATTTTCAACAAATATTGATATACGTTTGTTATTAATTTAATCAATCTTTTCGGTCGGCATTAAAAGGGTTAACGTTTCGTCTCGAAATATCATAGTAATGTCTCAATATTAAAATCATATTTGTTTACTACGAACTCAACATAATTTCTAATAAAAAATGTAGAAATAAAATTATGTCAAAACTTTAAAGGCGTTTGACACACACAATCAGTGATATTATGGATCTCACAGTTTCTATGTAACAAATTCGATGCAGAATAAAAGTGTGTGCTGAGCTTTAGAAACTTCGTATATCTCTGTTATCACAACAAGCCTCTGCTGCGTGCATCATGGTATTGATTCGAAATCCAAGTGTTTTACGAGGATTTCATTCGTTAAATGGTGCTCGAAGGTAGAAACTGCGCTGTATGTAGCTTTCAACGAAGCTTATAATCTTCCAGGAGGTATAATTATTTGTTCGGAATGCATGCATCGATTCAGAGCGTGAACTTGTTTTTCATTTCTCTTCATTCATTCCGAAAATAAAAATCCACGCTTTTAAAGCGATTTCATGAAATTATGAATACAAACGTAATTGAAAATTTTTAGCAGCTATTGTCATCGAATATCTTTTGTTTTGTGCAACCGAAAAGGTTTCTCAATTTTTGTGATATCATTGTATAGAAGTGACGCAAAATTGCCTTTGTAAATGAGAGTAGGGAGGAGAAATTTTACTCGCAGTTTGTTCTCGTATCTTGGCTTTGAGTATGGATATAGCAGAAGTGTATAAAGTTAGCTATGTAATAATGCATTGCAAAATACGGGCTGCTAAAGATATTTTACCCAGACTATTATCGATTAGCTTCATATCAAACAGGTTGTAACTCACAAGTAACATCGTTTCTGTGAGGATTACGGCATTTACGAGTATTCTGTAATCGACACATTACTAATATACACTTTACTGCCGCAGTTTGCAGTCTCGGTTAAATACTTTACACAGTACCGACCAATCATTTTCTCGAACTACGACAAGTTCAATACATCGTCTAAAAGAATATTCACTTTTATTAAATAAATAATTATGATTCTGTATACTAAAGTCGGCATCTAAGACAATTGGTTTTTCACGCTATGTTGACAAAACAATTCCTCAACACGAAATATCATTTTACTTATCTCATTCTACGGCTGTGTTTTATAAAAGTTCAAAGATATGAACTTTTTTTTATATAATTTATGCCTACGGGTGGGTTTCATTACTGTTTACTCTTCTGTGTATGCGAAGGCTGTAGTGTCAAAATTTATAAGTCACAAATATAGCGCAAAAGGTGAAAGCACACGAAAGTACCTTGAAGTACTTACAATTAGTTTCAGGACAGCAAGCACTGCCCGAGTCCCGGGTTGCTTTATTCACTCAATTGAAAGGTTTGGCGGTGCACAGGCATATTGAGAACCCCCTTAAAAAGGACGCTCGATGCACCCTTTTTGCATATCGTACATCAATCCCTTCAATTTTCCATACCTTTTAACATTTTGCATTTACTTTACGATCTGATTTCCGTTGCTATGACAAATGTTACGTCACTTTGGTATTCGTCTCCAACTCTACTGCTTAGGACGTTATTCCAGGGGAATTTTGTTTTTTGACGACTTTGCAATCCTACTCGGTTCTTAACCCTTTTGGGATCCGAATTATTTTCCTAGTTTTTTTGTCAGCTAAGGGAAATTGATTTTAGAAAATTGTTTACTTCCAGCTGATCAGTTTTTTGAATAATAAAAATGATTGTAGGTGCTGAGAGCTATTTAGATACAAATACAAAATTAGTATTAAGTTCCAAAATTGAAATTAAGTCGAGAGAAAATTAGCTACTCTGATAAATCCTGTCGTGTATAACTCAATACAGAATGGCAAATGAGTAATCATGTTTTCTTCGTCATTTTCTTACACGTTTCATTTAGCATGAAATTTAGCATGTGATTGTAGAAGTGCGTACGTCGGTCTTAGGGTGAGAAGATAAATAAAGTATACACTTCTATGTCAAACATGTAAAAACGTATTTAAATATATTTGATGATTAACATAATAAAACAACGAATAGAATAATTACACTGTCCAACACGATTTTTTTGCAATATCCACAGGGTGATCCTCGTAGAGTTGTTCATCCTAAACTCGAATTCGCCGGCAGAATTGCTCCATCACCCTCAGTTTTCGAAAAAAATGAGATTTAGTAAAAACACCCGATTTTGGTAAAAAAATGAGGTATTACGCGAAAACTATAAACAGTAGGAAGTTAAAATTCCCCATAAAAGATAGAGGAAAACCGCCGAATATTTTAGTGTATCTAATTATTAAAATGGGTTGCTTTAAATAGTTGTAATTGACCGTCGAAGTTTAAAAAAGTGCCAATGCGCGAAATTACTACGTTATATTTTTACATTTTTACGAAAAGTTATTTATCTAGCACAAATTTGCTGTACAGGATGGAATTCTGTAGACATTTCTGAAGAGAAAACTGCCTAGAAAAACTTCGGAAACAATTTTCAATTCCGACAGGTCGAAAAAATGTCTGTCGGGAACACGTAATCGGCGTTCTGCCGCCCTGCGACCATTGCGTGGGGACAGTGCCGTAACTACACCTTATCGACACCGATGCGATACTGTCACCAAATGTAAGGGCCCTTCGGATGATACTATCGCATCGGTGTCGATAAGGGCCATAATCGCATCGGGCCATCACAATTGTTGCTAGCGATATCTTGCATAGGCATGCCCTTAAATCTCCTCCGCACGAGCCGAAAGTTCCGACAAAGCCATAGTGGGAGGACATAGAAAATTCCCTAATTGGGCCTTGAAACGATTTGAGGCGGCCCTTTCAAGGTCCATCTCCCTCTTCCCTGTCTCTTGCGGGGGTAAAAATGTAACTAAATTTCCCTCTCCTGAGGAAAGTTCCCCCAGAGAACCGTGGGAAGAGAGAAAGCGATAATGGTATTTTCCAGAGCCAATCCTGCCGAGAGTCCCAATGCTTAGGGCACTCGCTGGCTTGTAAATTACACCAGGGTAGTCGGGAAATTCTTGTCAAAGTTTAAGGAGCATCATTCTCTAGTGAGAACTGAAGAGGCAATGTATTTCCTAAAGAACGTTACAATCTCCTGCCTCTTTAGCCTTGTATTCAAAGGAATGTGTTTATAACAAATTTCTTTTTCTTAAAACTAGTGCCTTTTGAAGCGTACGTGACTTAAACCTATGATTAAAAGGCGTGAGAAAGTATAGGAGCATCTACATCCACCGAGAAATGCAGATGCCCCACGCAATGTTCTTAACAAGTTACATATAAAAAGAGTCGTCATTTGGTCAAAGTTCGGTATGAAACACTTTATATAAAGTATAAATTGCGTATTTTCAATTATTTTGTAATAGAATTGCTAATATCATATGAGAAAACTAAATGATAATACCATGATGCGCGGCGTCAGGAGTGCTGCTAACGATGTTGTCGGAATCCTACTTCTGATACCAAATTTTTAATGATGTTTCCGTGATATGTCTGCAACAATTTTATTATAAGAAACAAGAATCGAGACTTTTCAGTTACAAACTATAGGGTCCTATTCTGGTTTAAATCTTAGACGAGCAATCAAAGACTATCGATGCTCGTCTTTGAATAAACGGAACAGATTCCCTTAGAACTAATTAACAATACCGTAGCCTAGAAACTAAACTGAACGCGTGTAATTAAAAACAAATGACTAACGTTATTAAATATATGAAAATACAATACTCTAAACAATACTAAAATAACTCTAACGCTCTAAATCTCCACTCTGTATATCTCCACTCAACTCGACTCTATGAACTCAACTCAACCAACTGACTCTTCCCAAAAATCCACGCTCGCATCCACCCTCGATCCTCTTTCTCACAGCATGCATTCTTCGTCTTGCTCACAGCATGCGTTCTCTGTTGCACTCACTCATTTTCTCTTTCTCTACAGACTAAACATTCATGCTAGCCCTGACATCCGTCGCCTTCCAAATCACGCACTCTAAACATCCACTCTCGGTTATTTACAATCCATCCACACTCACTAATTCCAAAATTAATATTATTTGAGCGTAAGAAAAATTCCGTTCCTACAAAACGAAATAAGAGACGCAAAATATTAAAAATGAGTCGATATCCGACAATGTTATATCATCGTTCGGCTCTGAAAGATAGCATAATAGAATATAAAAAAGTATCGCCATGTCCATATAATTCTTCCACATTCGCATATCGTGTAAATTGTCATTTAACCAGTTAAGTGTGTTTGACGACTATATCCGTCATGGATATATATCCATAAAAAATAAAATAAATAAAAATAGAATAAAAAATAAAAATTAAATAAAAATTATAAAAAATTTGATTTGGATTCATAACTTCCTGAGAGCTAACTCGTAAGCAGTGATTATCGCGACACACACTGGTGCGCGCTTTGCAAAAAGATCGCCACACTTAATTGGTTAAAGCTCCTTTACATACTTGTAAGTTATTTTATCTACATGTTTCATTATTGTCAAATTTAAAGGACGACATATGGACCTCATTAGTTCGGACGTAGTTAGTTTTAAGAGGATATATTAGTTCGGTTCATCATAGTTAAGCCTCCTATACCACTCTTCCCCTCTCCATACCAATGCTCCTACAGAAAATCCGTAATCCATTTGACAGCAACCAGTTCGTAAGCGCTCTCCAAAGTCACACATAACAAAGTTGTTCACCGTTTACACGGCAAGATTAAATTCGATGCACAATCCGTCGAATGCAATGTAGATCCATTATTGCATTTTTATTTTATCTCATCCATAAACAACGACAAAACAATGTCGTGTTTTCACTGTTTAACTTCAGGTGGTCTCTTTGAAGCTAAGCCTCTTCATTGACCTTTCGTTTTTTAATTGGATGGATTTGCAGTTGCGCGTTTATCGAGCTAATTTCGAATCAGGTCGCCTGTATGCACGTAAAATACTAATTTAGTGAAGATTTAATCACCCATTGTATTATTTGATGCGAACTATTGAGCAATTTGATCAGTTTTAGCACGTTTAATGGGACGCTTTTTTAAGAACTTTCGTACTATTTGACGAAAATATCATAAATAAGTAGACTCTACTGGACATTTCCATTTGTCTTTGCAGGCTTTATTAAGACTTTGTTTCATTAGACTTGTGTTAATAATTTTGGGACTGAATACTTTATAGCTATGCAATGCTTCAAATATAATGCTTTTACTTTTGATGTGATATATTCTGATTTAGACACGTTTGTGTAGCCAGACGGTGTGGAGTAAGAATAATGAATGAATGATCTTGAATTAGTTAATGAGAGTCGGCGGGAAGAGACGCAGAGTTTTAAGGGCTTCAGGGAAAGGAGTGAAAGAAGGATGACGGAGTTTGGGAGTCGAAAGGTCAAAATAGGAAAATAAGGATTTTGGACTTGGATCGGTGATTCGGGGATGAGTAACGACAGTGGTAACTGAGGATCGAGTCACCACGTCGATGTACAAAATATTTGTTACAATATTACAAATCGTAATGTCGAAGGGTCGGTACATTACAGTTATGCATCTGCTTATTTTGCGAAGAAATGAGTTTTGAATATTTTTTAACCTTTTATTTAAGTGTGTTTTTATTTACGTATCCTTCTGTTGCTTGTGCACTTTCGACTTTTGGCTCACCTGTTCACTAAATATTCTACTTCATTTATTTTCTTGAAATAAAAAGTATTCAGATACAATTAATAATCGCCGACGCAAAGAATACCGAATTACAATTTACGTAAATGAATTTAATATTAGTCAATTAAAAACCTATGGCCAAATTATCTAAATTTGATAACATCGTAAATGTTTTCTTCAGTTACTTCATATTAACCTTCATCCACAACTTAAGAAAAATTATACTAAACTCCCTTGGGTCATTTCTGGTCTGTAGTCTGGTTTCTACTAAAAGGACAAGACTTTTTTTTACTTTTTCACAATAATAATAATTTATTGAGAATTGTATGTATACACTGTGAATAATTTGTCTCGATATGCGTAAAAAAAGTTCTCAGGAACGGGTGAAGTTTAAGCAGTACGTGCTTAGAATTAATATCTGTGCTACACAAGTCGCCACATGTCGCTTCGCGCCGCAACCGATCTACCGGTCGTTATTACCCTCTCAGCTAGTTTATGGTGGCCCACTAGATAACTTATCGTTTCATCAAATCCTTCCAAACATCATAAAAATTTTCTATTTAATATCTATCACCTTCAACCACATCATCATCTAACTTACTGAACGATGGACCAGAATACGCAAAAATGTCAATGGAGGAACATATACTTCACAGATGTCAAATAAACAAAAGTACATTTAATCCACTCGATTTCTTTGTTTCTGAACAGTTCGTATAGCCATTTAGCTGGCAAAGAACATTCGAATTTCGTATGATTAAAGCGGTCAATTCTTCCCGCTCGAAACAATCGTCGGATGCCATTTAGATATAACCTACGTCCGAAATGTTGGAGTTCACATTGGTAGCTCGCCGCGGATATTTAAATATCGGAAAACCACTTCCACCTGTGCTTGCTATTCAATCGGCTGTCCGATCAGAACCTACTTTTATTCGCAATTCCCGATATCGTTTCCATCTGTCCGTGATTACTTCAAATAAATCGGCGAATTGCTTCGGGGAATCCCGTTCCCCTGCACCCGAAAAACAATGACTTCGGTAGTCCGCGACGAAGTGATCGACGAAGTGATTGATTCCGCCGATCGATTCGAATACGGATTATTGGTTCGTTAACAAGGCTATTTGTTGCCACGTTCCGCTGCTGGTCCTTTTCTCGTTTTTCGCCTTCTTTTCTTTTCTTCTTCCTCGGTCTCTCTCGCCTCTTGCTTCTCTCTTTGTACTGGTTGCTTTGAAGCGAAATTGAACGTTTCCGTATCGGGAAATAGCTAACTGTAAGAAATCTTGGAATACTCCTGCCGAACTCCATCGATTCTTGCTTGTTCCGTCCTGTATATTCAATTGGTATTTTTTTATTTAATTTTCATACGTTATAAAATTCAATAGACTTAGATGTTAAATGAAATACTGTTCGTTATACCGAGATATATTAATTTTTCATTGCAATCCTTCCGCATTAACCCTTTTTGGTTTTATGTCGAGGTATATTCGTCACTCATTTCCATCATTATTGATCTTTTTTAAAGTAATTTTAACATTAGGTTTAATAATAATTTTGTATATTAAATCCGAGGTGTGTTACGATATATAATATATAACCGCTGTCAACGGCAGAGATAAATAAATATCCGACTGTAGAATAACATTTCTAAATTAATTTCTATGGACTGACAATACAAGAGGAAGAATCCGATATAAGAATTCTGAAAAAGGACTGTGAATAAAAAGTGTTTGTATAAGAAAGTATCCTATTGTTATCATGTTACCCTCGAGTCAACTATTTCTGAAAGAATTGCACTATCACTTTCCCTGTGGAATAAGTATTACCACAATATCAGACATTTTTTACATTTTACTATTGTATATTCACCATCAGTGACATTAGTGTTAAACAAAGACGTCAAACAGATTCGAGAAAAGTGTTGGCTGGACATTGAACCGTAGATTTTTTATGCATACTTACTTTCTTTATATAATTACTCATAGTTTCTCTCACTAAATATTATAATTTTAAAAATCAGTGTCACTTTCATCTTCTCTTTAGCTGCGAATTCTATCAGTAACCGCAAATGAGTCCAACGTTTCACTGAAACACACTTCTTCATATTAAATATTACGAATGAAAAAGTTAATTATGTCTTTCAGTACGTTATAAACTTCCTTCTTCAATTATATTAAAACAGAAATATCGCTTTTGCATACGTGGATTGTATTGCACGCATCAAAAACGTTGAAGTTTCATTATTAAAATGCGTGTAAGCTATTCCGTGCATTGTTTCGTATTTGCCGAGATGAAACTGTAGACTCGTATCTCGGAGTTTCCAGAACTTCGAAACTTCGTCTTAATGCTAACTGGCTTACGAGTCGAGCAGGCGAGGAAGCATAAAGGAGGCTTAACTACGTCCTTGCTAACTATCCGCTTAGTATCAGGGCAAATTGTTGAAAACGTCGTTTTCGAAAAAAAAATGGAATATAATCTCATTGCCTCGGCGATCCAATGAATATTGATTGCAAAATAAACGAATTTACCTGCCCTCGTAGCGGAGCTTATACAGAGACGTTCCTGGTATGAGTTTTTGTAAATGAGAACAAAATTGAATAAAGCACTAATCTATGGAAATTCAGTTTTGCAATCAGAGAGATGAATTTTTTTAAACAACCGTGAAAGTCGATAAATTAAAATGATACTGTTTGCGATACGATGTCTAGCCAATACACAATTTTCGAGTTTAGGTTTTGGCTTCCCTGTGCTATTAGAGTGTATTATATACAGGATAATTTGCTATGATATATGATTTCTGATTTTTTTGAATGTGAAATTCATTATTATTTCCTGTTATCTAAGTGCAAAGTAATTTACATCCTACATCTCTTTAAATTATATTCCTCTTTTTGAAATTTTAACATTAGCTCTATCAAAATGGCTGAATTACTGGTTTTGAGTTTTGAATTTATTATATCACATTTAAATTTGAAATTACAATGATCTCTGTTAACTGAGAAAAAAGTGCCTATACAAATTTCAATTTCAATTCTCCTTGCATTATATTTTCCTTTTTGGAATTTTAAGAATAACTATACTGTGATAATCAAACTGATTGTTTTTCAATGTTTTCAACATATGTCTGATTTTAACGCTGTGTTTCCTCTGATTTTCTATGTCTGCGTTGTAAAAGAACAATGATTAAATGGATTACTTTCTATTTTTTTCTCTTTTCTCTCAACATATTTATTTGGTATATACCAGGGTTCTTTATATATTGCTTTGAACAAGAATGATAAGAGAAGGATATGTAATTACCCCAAGTAAAATAAATAAATTAATTTCAAAATAAAAGGTAATACAAATAAAATGTGATTAATTTTATTTAAGAAATAAATTATTCTTCGATATAAAATTTCATATTATGATTGTGGAAAATAATAATGCAAATTGTAAAATTACAGTTTCAAAGACTTTAACATTGGTCTAACTGTAATAGAATAATTATCCCAAGTCTGCGATTTTGGTATTGGAATTTCCATGCCGCAATACAAGAGTAATTAATTCCCCCGTGAAATCAAATAGCAACCACCTAAATTTCAAATAAAACACCAAACCTTAGAACAATTTATTTCCCAAATAAAATTTGCTACACACATTAAATTATCTAAAATAAAGGGATAGGATAAATAGCATATAAAATAAAGGTTTCATTAGTATAATGATTCAAATAAAAGTTTATCTCGAAAATACCCATTCCTATTGCATGCAATTGTTGTTCCAAGGGATTAGATTTCCCTCAAATCCATGTGCTATTAAACCGTGCGATTTCATCGATTCGTTCCGGAGAAAATTAGTGAAAATTTCCAAATAGAAACGATTTCCAGTAAGTCATGACAATAACGTAGAACGTTCAAGTACCGCGAGCCGTTGATCGAGAACGATTCGATTCCCCGAATAAAAGGAGGAAAAGGGTGCAGGTATCGGCCGTGACAACTTGCAAATTGCTTTTCTCCGTTGAAACGACATGCATGATCGTCCTTTTTCGTTTTCGACGCGGAGCTTTGACGCCGTTGAATTTTCAACCGCGACGCCGGGATATCGTTTCATCCTCGTAACTCCCACACCGCGACTCAAACTGTCAGAATCGATTGAAACTTCAGCTCGATCGTTACCAGACCGGTCCGAAATAGGAATTGACGGAGGCGATGCCGTTAACTCATATATGACGAAACGTACCCGACGAAGTTCTGCCGATGATCCATCGATTCGAAGATTCCATGCAAATCTCCAAGTTTCCCGGCAATTTTACGAGGTTGTTTGCTTCTTTCGCTGAGACTTTACCTCTGAGGGTAATTTTTGAAATTACGTAAAACTAATTCTTGTCATATCATAATGCGTTAATTCATAATTATATTCAATATTTAATAATACTATAGGACACAATACAGCGCGTAGAAATATAACACAATTTATTTACAATTGTACAACAAAAAATATATATATATATATATATATATATGTTTCGTAACGGGATCAGCTGAATAACTCATAAAATATGTACTGTATAAAGAAATGTTTCTGAAAAATGTTGCACGGTTAGGAAGGGGCCATTCAACAGTAATATTATTTTTGTTTGCTGTTTTACTGCTTTATGAAGATGAGCAGGTCACCTTCATTTTTTTAAATCGAATGCCTATATTTTCTTTTTAAATTCTGACAAAGCATCAAATTCTGCATACAAAATTATCATACTATATAGGGTCTAAACGATTAATTACTGACTGAGATATTCACAAAATAATTACCCTGCATTACAAGGCATGCTCATTTAACGGGACTGTTAGAATTTGCAGGACAACTTTGTTGACGACGATAGATAACGTTGCTAAACACGATCCTAGCCATTAGACATCGTCACAGTAGATATACAATACACTGACAATCACTATCTGGAAGAGAGGGGAAGCGATTCGCTCAACCCGCGCACCCTTTTTTACTCTCTTTTACAACGACGACCATCCCTTAGAAATGCACGTTTGGCCTCAGTCAGCAATCACAGCATTATAACACAATCTTCTAGAACCTTCCGAACCACACGCACATACACGCACACAAAGCATTTCTTCCAGAACATTCACACTCATGAACATTCTAGATCAGTGTTTCCCAAGGTGGGGCCCACGCCCCACAGGGGGGCAATTCGATTGTTAAGGGGGGCAATTCGAAAATGGACTCATCCAGAGTTTAAGTTAACCGTATGGCGACTCTCAACCGCTACTCGAGCTGGGTAAATCTCCGGTATAAGTAACTTCTGTCCGCCAGGTTAGTAGCCGTGATTTCATTGTTAGACGTTAGAGTTGAACTACTGGTTATACTGAGCCGGCACTAATTGTAAGTATTTCGCGCCATTTTTTCTGAATGGCGCGAAATGCTGAGTGCCGGGATCTCAGTTTCTGCAATGTTTTGCAGCAACGCTTAGCATTCACCGTTGGTGTTAATTTGAAATAAGCGCCGGTTAAATTGTTGTAAAAGTCTCGTTGTTTTAAAAAAAATATACATTGTATAAATATAAGAACATTTCTGGGGGGGGGGGGGGCATAAGAATTTTAAAAACGCTTAGGTGGGGCATAGCACAAAAAAGGTTGGGAAACACTGTTCTAGATGTACTCGTACTGCTCGTGAGAGCGACCGCATAATACTATGTTTTGTATAGGTTTATTGAAATTAATGATCTGGTTTGATTCATGGAAATACCTAATGTTATTTCTCGTGTAGTCGAAGAACACATATTAGACGCGTTTGTGGTTTATGGCTCTGTTTTTCTCGGCTTAGTGGGATCTTACGAACTTGAACAACTTTTGAAGAATAACGCTTGCTGTTGCCATTATTGACAGACGTCCTACCGAAGTTTTCTTTAGTTTTCAGTTATTGGGGACATATGAGTCGTAGACGAAAGGGAAAACTGTTTATGTCCTAGAATAAGGTAGCCATACTGCTGATAGTTTTACTTTCAAACCATCGTTATATAGTATATTTAGCAAAAAAGGAAGCTGAGAAAGATGTTCTCCGTAAAGGAGGGAAGTCGATGGCATTCAATTTTGTCCTTCTCGTTCTTTCCAAAATATATCCGGATAACATACAGACCAAAGTCTTCATCATAGACAACAGAGAATTGTAATATAAGAATAATTAGATGAATTAAGCAGAATACTCCGTTTATAATTGAATCAGTGACTAAAAAATACGGTGTTCCTAAGAAGTATACACAAACTGAAGAGAAGTTAAATGCAACGAATTACGTTTGAGCCTAACTATTCACACAATAACACGGATAGTTTGCCCTTAGATAGGAAGGAAACAAACATGATCGGTCAAACTTAGAAAATGTCGCAATTCTCTGAGTCCTAAGCTTGGCACACTTGGTGCCACGATAGGAAGATCACTTTAAGTTAGGACAAACCATTCAAATCTGACCCTCTCACCTCCGTGAACTTTTTTCTATGTGGTATGTACCTATAATTTAGTCTCTGTAGTTTGAAACTTACCAAAAGCCAGTAAGTACTAGGCAAAATGACCATAGCAATTAAAGTAAAAAAGTACAAAAGGAAAAGGAGAAGACGTAGAACAGAAAGGAAAGAAGTATGAGCCGCAAAACTTAAATTAGTATATAAAAAGTAGAATCCAGTCTTATACTCACACTTACAATCAGCATCCTTCGTTATGCGATGAAAGTATCACACTGTTCCTGTCTTAAACATCGGCACGAGTTCACGACATAAATTCCTGGCATTGGCAGTTGGCTCATTAATTTGTTTTGTTTGATTTCACCGACAGAGATCAATCAGGTTGAGTCACGATGTACGAATATTTTCATTGGTGTCGACCGGCTCGATACGCCGTCAGAAACATCATTGCGTAATCTCATAAATGGATTGTCAGTGGCGAGAAGCAAATAGATCCGTTCAACGAGCCGAAAAGGGGGCAATGGTGGCGGGCGAAATCAGTATTTCTCGAAGCAAATCTATTTAACGAGCGCAGTTCTCAAAGAGTCGTTAGCACGATGCAAAGCTGACATTTTCACGGGGCCGGGAATAAAAATAATCCGGCGGTACTGTTCGTCGTTACCATCTCTACATGTCTACTTGTTGGAAAAGGAATGTCGATTCACGGTAAAAACTTTTGTGGCAGCTGCCCGTTTTTCGCGGTTCGATTCTCTTTTTAATCCTGCCATTCTCAAACCCCTGCTGAAATACCGATCGGCGAACATCGGGACGAAGTGTTGGCGCAAAAAGCCGAAAGACGGGACAGAATTCGCGAATGAAAAATGAAGGAGAGCATGGTTCTGAGAAGGGTGGTAAGATGGTGCGAAGGCTGTTAAACTATAAAGGAAATTTGATCGTTGAATGAATTTAGAACTTTGTTTACTGTATGTAATTTACTTTTTTACTAGATGTAACTGAAGTGAATATCTTTGCATGGGGCACCGTTTATAGGATTTTTTCTTTCATTTCAATCTCCTTTTGCACCCGAGATGTTTTTGAAATTATGGTGGCCAGCGATCATCGAGTTTTTTTTTAACGTGTAAAGACGCATAAATATTAGACACATGTCGAATGCCGATATTGATTGGCAAGTGGGTAATTATGTAATAGAATGAATTTTATATAATATTGATGTCGATTATTCTGCAAACGCATATCGCAATTTACATATTTTAATTGAGATTATAGAAGTTTCATTGTAAATGAAAAAATGAGCAAGGCTTATAAGTATCAGACTATTACAATTTATTATCAATCCCTTTTTCTGGATAAATCCAAATACTTACGATTATTATTAGGCATTCTTAGAATTCAACTCTTCCATATGATCTATTAGATAAAAAGTGCAAGTTTAAGACTAACTGAGAAATGTCACCAGACGCATATGTTCTTTGCTAAGCTGTGGCATTCATTGAAATGAGGTTTGGAATTGATTTCAAACTTTCCTTGCCATATGGAAAGCTCTGATTTCAATTCCAGAAGTTGATGCGTGCCGTATGTTATGAAGGATCAAAATGTTTTCATATTTGATTCGTTCCGAGATTGAATTCCTTTCTTTGATCCACGAATATTTTGGATTCTCGTCTTACTGATAGCAGGAATTCTTGTAAGTTATGCTATGTGACGAAAGGGACTCATGATTGATACATCTAAAAAAGGATGAACGAAATTTTGCAAGAAAAGGTTAAAGAAATTAAGGTGAAGATTATTAAAATAATTACATATAGACCGTATTAAAATTTTACCCACTATACAGAATTAATGGAGGAATATTTTATATTAAATATTTATATACAATTATTATCCTTATATAAAAGTAAAAATATTTCGGAATGTCAAGGAAATTAAAATAAATGTTATATACAATCTCTATAATTATTTTAGCAGAGAAATTATAATTCTAGTTAAATATCTGTCAAATATAATATGTTTAATATTTGTAGATTATTTCTAACGTATCTATAACTACTTAGAATAAGGAGGGACATTTTTTGCAAATTGATTTGAATCTATAGCTTTTTTATTGCGCAACGATTAAAAGAAAAGTCCAAGATAAAGAATAGATTACGGACTTAATTAAAAATCAATGGAGAAATATAACGAACGACGATCTTTTGAATAAATTTTGAATATATACATGGACGAATCTCAGTTATAACAGCCATCCTATGTCGATTCGATAAGTGTAACACATGGTCTCACATGGTATAAGTTTGTTGACACGTTATACTTTCTAGGACACTCGCTGAGTGGCAGCTCGAAATAACAAGAACGTGTGCACCAGTTTCGCAGTGTCGTTCTGCAACGAAGTTAAGAATTTCTGTTTCCGGATTTCTTTTCACGATGAAACAGGATTTCAGACATATAAGTGCAAATCATTATTGCATAGCTGGAACGTGATTTTCGCAAAATTTTAAATTTCAACGACAGTATAAATACCATACATTTTTTTTATACTCGTTTATATACTGTATTGCTTTAGCTACTAACATATCGTTTAACTATTATATTATTTCATATATATAACATTCGCTTGTTCTTTTAAAATATTCTTTAAATTATAATTAAAAAATTTGGTTGTTAAAATTTACTATCTTGGACACATATGAATTTTCAAACTATACATATTACTGTATTGGACAGGTTTAGGAGCAATAAGATAATATTTAACGTAATTTGATTATTGCAGAAAATATACATACAAAATATGTTTACATAATAATATATCAAACGTATTTCAAAAATTGTTACGAAATGTTTGTGATGAAGAACTTCAGGTAATGAAGAGCAAAAGTAGAAGTAGAAAAATCAATCGTTGGTCAGCCGCGCCGTAATGAACACGAAAATTACGATTCTAAATACAAATGGAAATGCCAACATTTGTCATATATAAGTTACGAGTGTTTTTACATCATCGAAAAATATTTTATGTTTAATTTATTTAAATGTAAATAATTGAACACGACAGCTGTGGCGCTGAAATTATAAAAGTGCTTAGCTGTGGAAGAAAATAAACTGAATGTAAGTAACATGTAATAACATATTGTATTGGTTAATAAGGAATTCCGTGAAACCAACAATTTCGTTGGAATTTACTTGAGATTTTTAAATTTATTTATTTATTTACTGGCACGTTTTTTTTTGATCGATAAGTGAGCGATTTTCATATCTGTCGCAACATGGTTGACCAATGACGGTACTTTCTACTGCAGAGGTGTCTAAAATTCTATGGCACATAAATCGTGTGATAGTTTTTAACATATATTGATGTATAATATTATTTAAAATGTTATTGGTTATAAATACATAACTGTGTAAATTAATGTTTTACGTACCATTACACTTTTAATGATAATCGAATTGCATTTTACGGCAATAAATCTCCCCGATTAGAACGAAAAACCATTTGCATGCCGTTTAATATGCAGAAATAAATATATTCGGAAATTTTCAGTGAATATATTCAGTCAAGAGAACGTAACAGCGAAGCTTTTCGAAGTGTTGCTTTTCAAAGCAAAAATTATATTAATTCTGCAAAAGAAGCCAAATTTTCTGTGGAAGAAAAAAAGAAAATTTGCGTCATTCAACTTCTTTCGCATATAATTCAAGCATTACAGTAACATACTTCCTGATGAGAATTAATCAATTATCAATTATTTCGGAAATTTTTAAACAGAATTTTCTGTTTTCTTTAAACACAGAAGAAAGTGATTGATTACATTTTGGAGTTGTACATTTCTTAAATGTTGCTGTGATACATATTTTTCTGGAAGTTTTAGATCGATCTTTGAAAGAGGTACGACAAAAAAGTGAATATCTTTATAAAATATTTAAGTTTTCTGCAACAGATAAAATTAACAGAAATTTTGAAATTTCCCTGAATTTTTATAAAATACTTTTATACATATTCCGTTTTGCGGATCATTATTTGAAATAGCGAAGGAACGAATAACAGGTTATAAAATTATGCAACGTTCTTTGTATGATAATTTACGAAACACCTACAGTGAAGGATGTTAAATCAGTAAATCTCGTTTCGTATTGTTTTTAAGAATTAACATGGTTCGTAACTTAATAACATCAAAAATTAATTCTGCTGGATACTCCATGCGTAACAGCGTCATTAATTCCTTTACAATGCAAAAATAAATATCCTGCGACACTATTAAACCAACGCCTACACAATAATAATACTAATTTAACATATCTCATGTATCAGAACGGTGCTCACGAAATACGGACTATTCATAATTATTACAAGTTATAAAAATACATCACCCCTCTTTCAATTAAGCAAAGCTCGATACGCACAGAAATAAAAGCGCGGAGGTATTTCAATTTACTTTCAATCAATCCAAAGCAGTTGGCCGTCGTTCGAAATTAAAGTCCTCGAAGATTCATTGGTAAAAGAATAGAGATTAATCGCCAGACTTCTCCCCGATAGCCTTTTAATTCGTTGAAAGATCTTAACGATGTCATTAGCCTTTCTCAATCAAATCCGTAATAGACAATGGAGGATTTTTTGTTTCAATTCGAACTGCCGAGAATTACCGTCATCTCAAAGGATCCTCGAGTATGCGAACGAAAAGGCGGGAATCGTGGCGACACCAAAGAAAAGGCTGATGGAACAGCTCCAGCCGAAGCTAAAAAAAGTCTTTTGCGCCAGCTGGCCATTTTTTTATGCGTAGTCTAGGGTCGGTTCTTGTCGACAAGATATTCAAAAATCGCTTAGACCCGGCGCATAGCTGCTCGAGAAGTCTCGGACTGATATATGACGTAACTTCCGTTCTCATTCAAGATTCTCGTGTAAGTCGCAATGTGCTGTCTTCAGACTAATAGAAAGAAAGCGTTTCGTGGATACACTTTGTTGGTTAGATTTTTCTATTTTCGCTTGGGAACAACACTCGGTTATTCCGATTGTCAGAAATTCTGGACTTAATGTTTGAAAAATACTTTTTTCATCTTATTGTTAATAGAACATTTCAGATAGAGTGAAACTCGCAATTTCGATATGGCAGATCATATTCCAAAAATGTCATCTTAGAATATCACATACCATAAGGGAAAATATCTGGATGTATCTAGAGAAAAGTGAGAATGTATGTTGTATCCGAAAAATAGCGCATAAAATGTTAACTTTTACATTTTGAAATTTTAATCTTTCTCAGTGTCGAATTTACGAAGATAGGTAAAATAATTTCGTGAAAAAGGATAAGCTGGAAAAAAATGATAAGTAAAATAATTATGAGATATATTTCAACAAATGAGTTGAAATGAGATTTCAACAAATAGAAATCGTTCTTTACCTGTTATCGTTTATTAGTTATTTGCGTACATCTTTCTTCTTAGAATCGCCGAGGCAGTATTTCATGAAGAAAACCCTAAGTTGATGTATGATATAGTTTTTGTTCTTCTTCATCTTCTCCTAATTTCCAGACAACGGCCTGCTACCGGGAAATGGGAACACGAAACGCCCTTCGTAGCTTGTCCTTCCAGATAGGTTTTTTATCCTCATGTAATAACGGAGGAAACTCGGTTATTTCTGGCCTATACAGTTTCTGTGCTATCGTTCAGAAAATATTTCTTCTTTCATGCGAATACTTCAGGAATTCTGACACGCTTATACTTTTCCATCGTTCGCACATTTTCACATCATCGCCGTCTTTCGCGAACTTTTAGAAAGAATTAACTCACTGGATATCCTTTGACGGCACGATGTCTTTAATCCAGTTTTGTAATTTCAATTTCTGCTGGCTTCAAATATTACTCTTTTATTTATTAAAGTACAAAAAGCAATATTAAATTGCTACACTTTTTACCCTCTGAAATTAAATTCTTTCGGGACAGTGATGGGGCTAACTTTTATAGGAGAATGTTCAACAATTTTCAGGTTCTTAGTCTTTATTATTGTTCTTGTCTTTGGTTCTGTCGATGCTTTCAAATAAAACGCTATGAAGTTATAAACTTTCATTTAAATGTTTGCAATATCTAAATATCCTATATATTAAACTACAATATTTAAATATCCAAAATAAAATATTTCCTACGTGTCATTTCCCTTTGCTCGTGTCTAAGGAATATTCTATACGGGATAGTTAGAGCTTCTAGCATGTGAGTAACTATCATATAAATAAAAAAAAAACTTAAATGTTTGCGTATTTATTTAACACTAGATTCATGAAGGTGTACTAAATGACAGGTTTATACTTTTTTTTAAACGTTTCCAAACTTTCTGATGCGACCATATTGCAAAATGTGAACGATTAAATCAATAACTTTATAGCCTTCTGCACTTCGTTCTTTCTACCATATTTATTTAGCATTTCCAAATACATTGATATAATGGAAGTAATTGTACTGTTAATGAGTATACTGTCTTTTCATAATTTTCACACTTTGTAACATTACTTCATCAATACTGATATTAAAAAAAAATTGACACATAAAATAAGTCCAGTTTACTTTATTTCCAATATATCAGTTCGTTAACACTAGAAAAATTATTGAACAATAGCATTGGTTACATTTGTATATAAGCAATAGAAATTTTTATTAAAACAGGCATAGTAAAATGAAGATGCTGGAATATTAGGAAATTCAGGATTGTTTAAACGAAATTTAAAACCAGTAATTTTGACCACCTTGCCACATCCAATGTTAACACGTTACATCTCAAAGGTATTCCGAGAAACAGGAATTATTGCCTCGTGCGTTTATTTTCCAAGAGAATTGCATTTTCGCCATTATTCGACGAATTCTCTCCTTCACGATTCGTATCACGATTTCGCTTCAAGAGACTGACGTGTTCCTGGTACGTTAAAAGGAATTCTCATAGCATCTTCTCGGCGATTCCCGAGAACGACGACGGACTTCGGTTGTGTGATATAAAAGAGCAAGCTCGATTTGTCAAAGGAATGCAATACCCATGTTCCAAGTGTAAATAAATCTACGCCCAATTTCGCGCGTGCACTTTTACTGCACTCCCGTAACTCGTTTTGGAGCGTTTAAGTAAGTGATAGCTTTCAACCCTTGAATGCAATTTACGTGCATTTCAGATTTCCCAACCTTCATCACTTTTTCTTCAAAATTGACTGACCGCCACATTAATGGAAACCATGATATTCGGATATATTCCATTTAATTTCAAATATTGCAATGTTACATAAGCCCTGAAAAATTGGTTTTCCATCTGGCGCCAGTCTGACGCTTAGCGAAAACGTAGGAGACAAAAAACGGTCTAGCTGCATAGGGCCACATTCCAATCAGCTTCTCAACAACTCTCATCCATTAACACTAGAACCACCGGCGTTAAATATATTATATTTCAAAATGTTAAATAAGTACTTTGAAAAAGGAGGAATCAAAAGGCGGAAAAGATAATCGATTCGGTGATTTATGTTTTTTAAGATAGTCGTAGGATATTTATTCTAAGACTCTTCTATAAACTTGGAGAAGCTTTGGAAAAAATTGTGTACCAGTCATTTTGATTGGTTTGGTACTTCTAGTGTTAACAGTCAGATAAACCAAATGCACGACTTCCGCAGCCCAGGCGAGATTTTCTCTTGCCTCATTGGTGCCCTTTATTTCCCCACCAGAGTCCTACCACCTCCACTACCTTTTCCGCAGTTTTCCCAAAACCAGGCCCTATATAAGCAAGCTACCTTCTGTGTCCTGCGGGCCAGTATTCCTTAAAAACCGTCACGCTGTTAGTCTATCGATATACGAAAGTTCACGGCTTTTCTGCATCGTTCAAGTATTGAGAGCATAAAACGTAGGAACCTCCGCGAACCGAAGCGTGATCTTCGGCTAATCACAAATTGTAAGAACATAATTTGTAACGAGTTGTACGATTATCAAGTACGTACTCTTTGGAATATACCTTTATATTCTCAGGGAGGATATTTAGAGTCAGTGTTTATTAATTCCTTCACCTTCGAGTAATAGAGCAACGATCCCCCTTATTCATTATTACTGCTCGGAGTGAATAAGATTTAACATTCAAAGTTACGGGCAGTAGTTAAAGAGAATTTACGGGCTGTAGTAATTTTCCTATATCCTAATACCAGCCAGTGGCGGTGCCCCCGTATCCATTGGTACGGGCCTGATCGGTGATACTGGTGCAAGTAAAATGTAGTTTGTTCTCGGTATTAACGGGCAGGCGGCGACCCTACAGTTATACTATAGGTCAGGCTCAAGCTTTATTTGATCGTCAGAGCCGTCCTTGGAGAAACACCTCCTACTTCACCCATACATATAGCTGAGATGTTACTGATTCACAGACACTCTCGCGGAAAACAAAACGACGTGCGTGGCACGTCTTTCCAGCGCGAGCGGTTAGATACGAATGTCGCCCCAATACGCCACCACGCACGTGCCAATAGGTCCGAACCTGGCAAGTGAAAGGCAAAGCAATCAGCGAGCTCTCGAGCGCACGGGAAGGGGAAGCAGGCGGAGCTCTTCCAAGGACGGATCTGGCGATCAAATAAAGCTTGAGCCTGCTATAGGTTAGTCCGGTCTCCGGCGTATTCATTTACCAGCTAGTGGCGGTACCCCCGTATCCATTGGTACGGTACTGATCCGTTATACTAGCCCGAAAGTACCGCGAGGTGCTGTCGTTATTAACGAGCAGACGGCGGTCCTATAGTTATGCTACAAGTTAGTCCGGGCCCCGGACCCTTTAAAATCCCACACTGCAACTCATAAATATCCGCGTTTTGAATTAATACGTTTCGGTCTCATTCTGCCACTCGCCCGACTCGTAACAGCAATAAGAAAAATGATCATTGATAGTTGGTTCTTCTATATATAAAAAATTTAATAAAGAAGTGCATTGCAAAAGTAATACTGAATGTTCGATATATCATTTTTATTAGAATTTCTTCAACAAATTGAATTCATGGCCACGTTTCTTATTGTGTGCACTTTGACATTATATATTTTTGCTATGCTATTACTTACGTGAATATTGGTTGGAAAAACAAATAGTTTAGTACAATTAAAATGTGAAGTAATCGAGGAAAATTTAAACTAAATCACACGTGTCATTAAATTTGCTTAGATAGAAACAAAATCGTTCTACTGTGTCGCACTTCTGTTCTACGCGATTCTTCTTATTAAAAATTGAATTTCAACAAGTAGAACTACAGTAATTTCCGAATAAATACAGATACAACTTTGTTTTACATACAAGGTTTTATCTAATAATATACCGGAGGGTAGCATTAAAAGACTTGCTCTGCGATATTAAAAAAGAAATGAAAAACTAATATATATATATAATAAATACATTATAAATGTATTGAAAATGTACTACTTTCTTTTAATGCAAAAACGGAAAGAACTTTTCGGTACACCTAATACTTATACATATTAATTTCAAACGACTACTAGTTTGTGTGTTTTCTATTTAACACGTTGACTGCCATGGGGGTCACCGGTGACCGGCGCTATTAAATTCAATGAAATTTCGTATGACTTTTAAACTGCAATATTTACGAATATCCTAATATATTCAATATTTAAATATTGGCATTAAAAAGATAAAGTTCTGCCGAATAGATATCCATCTGTGTGTTTGAAGTTTCTGCTTTACAAAGATGTAATTTTAATAGAAAAAGTTTCACTTCGGTAGAAATGATGAAACTAACGAAATACCGGTAACGTTCAACGTGTTAATAATCTTCCGAATAGCAGCTACAATTCCGAACACCCGTAAACTTACCTTTGCATTCGACCTATCTACTTTCCATTTCCTTTGCACGTAATTCTCCATTAATATGGCTTTAAAAAAAATGGCTTACAATTAGAGGCAACGCTCCTTAAGGGATTACCGAATTCGCTCTTTTGACGAGAAACGCTTATATCTCTTTGTAGTTACTCTCATAGCTACGTAGTCTCAACGAGATGCTGTTTTACCATTTTATTCGCCGCGTTCTACGATCGCTACAATCGCCCCCCGTATTATTGCGTTCCGGCGAATAATTTTGATGTAGCGCTTTCTTTTCACTTGAATCTCTTTTCTCCCCCTTCATTCACCCTACCTTCGCCCCCTTCGCGTTTTCTCTTCCTCCCCTTCCTCTCGCATTACGGCGTCGATGAAACGCGTTTGTTCCTTCAGAGCTTTATTAGTTTCTTAACCCACTTTCGAACAATGCTGGCAGGTATGCAGAGTGCCTCGAACTCGTCTCAATGGCGTCCCCTAACAATGTCTCGTAACTTCCATGGTTTCGTAAACAAAGCTACCACGACGAGCCGGTACTTTCATGCTCTGCCACTTGAATTTTCCAGGATTATTAAACGTCAACGCGATGAGATCCATCGGCGGGTCTGAAACGCGGTTACTTCTTTCAATTCGGATCGATCTTACGTTATTATCTGTCTCTCTTATTATTCTATCATCCGTTTTGCACAAAGCCAATCTAATTACTTCGCTTTAAAGCCATTGAAAAACATAGAATCCATCGTTCCGCTCAATTTAACCGGACTGGTAATCTCCTTTGTGCACGATAATGAGATCGCCAGAAGTTACATTTGATTAAGAACCACGGCGATGAGAAGTAATGCGCCTTTCTCTTTTGTATGTCACTTTTGTATTTGCATATTGTTCATGTTATTGTTTCGTGGAATGACGCAATTCCGGGAAATGTTTGGAAGTCTTTCGTGGTGGTATTACTTGATTATTTTTACGATCATTATGTTCAGGAAGATTGAATGTATTAGGAAAAGTTCTATCGCGCAATTTCATATTTAGGGGCGAAAATCCATTACTACGATGATGTAATGAATTTTAACATAGCTATGGTAAAATCCATTATTACGGTTTCTGTTACGTTTGCATATTTTGAAATAAGTTATTTGCAGACTGTACATAGATAGATATGTTGGAAGAAAAAGAATAGCAAAAGGAAGAAAATTATTGCACTTCACATATACAATTTGCAAGATAGACATAGGAAATTTAAGGAACTTTACCGTTAGAGATTTGAATAGTATTTCAAAACTCTTACGAACCTGTATTTCTGACTGTTGCAGTACATTTAATATTAATCCCTGTTGTTCTCCTCGTGTCGATATGGCCCGAAATGCAAATAATGTTTTAACAGATACTGTGTTTTTGAGTATTTGTTTTTGCTATTCAATGTATTTAAAGGTTACGTCTGTTTCTTTATATATTATACATTTTTTAGAATGTGCACGTTTGTTTATGTGGTCACTATGGCCCAGAGGAACACAAATGTGAGGTATAAATGAAGAAAACAGCGAGTTTAAAATGTTATATAAGCCGATACGTCTTAAGAAAGATGCCTGAATTAGCTTATGTTAACTGATCAGATATTGCAATATGTTTAGATGATAACGTAAATAAGAAATATACTTTTATATCAATAATATATGTGTTTAAATGTTATTCATAACAACTCTAATTTTGTTTTACGATTACTGTTACGATTACAAAATGTTTAGTCTGTACAAATGACAACACATTCAACTACCTCAAATCGCTGAAACGTGGGTATACTACGTATACATTACAGACACATAGTTCTTTTAATAAGTTTATCTATTACAATGTATCATCATAACTTTTTCTTAAAAAAAATATAATTCGGTGGAGATTTCTTGGACAGCAAATGAAACCTTAGTTATTAAGATTTTTTAAAGAACTACTGTTAATATTAAAGTAACGACATGTCAGAAATTCAATAAAGGGGGGAATGGCATGTACATAAATTACAATTCTTTGAAATAGATGGTTAATTCAACAATATCTCTGCAAATCATTGGAGATTTACGTCGTAACAGAGATATCACAGTTTTTTTTTATATTTATTATTTGGTCTTACGATAGTAATTTCGTTGAGGAACTGTAAATTTAAGTGATTTGATATACTATTATATATATGTTATGTAATAAAAGCCTTCAAAAGATAATGGGGAATTGATCTCGCAGTCAGATCGATTACTAGTGAGAATATGTGTTGTATTGCATTACATTTGTACTGAAAATCAGTCGTAGATACGGGGGTCCTATTACACTTATTGTTAGCATTAGGTGTGGTTTAATACGTTAAACGCCATGGTGGACATCGGTGACCGGCGCTATTAAATTCAATGAAATTTCATATGACTTTTAAATTGTAATAATTACAAATTTTCTAATACATTCAATATTAAAATACTAGCATTAAAAAGTTAATATCCTGCTGATTATATATCTATTTGTGCCTTTAAGGTTTCTGCTTTGTAAAGATGCGATTTTATTAGAAAAAGTTTTACTTTAGTAAAAATTACGAAACTGGCAAAATACCGGTGGCGTTCAGCGTGTTAAGTGCAGAACGAATAAAATGAATAAAATACTCGTAACAGTACTCGTCAAGTACGACTCCCTTAAATTCCTGAAAATCGCCTTTCTGAAGAAATTCGTATCGTCTCCCACACTACCCATTCCCGGGGCAATAGATATGGGTTAAAAATTCTCCACGGCCCCTAGGATGGAGCTCGATAAGACGTAAGTAGTCGAAAGAATAGTTTCGCCGGTGGTTGCCTTTTCGATTCTGTCGTCTTACTCCCCCGCCGTCATGTCTTTTCCATTCTAGAAAATTTCTCCGAGGTATCGTTAAACGTACGCCCGCGGAATTTCGAATGTACGTTCTCGAACGCTCTGAATATACCGGGTAAACTGGTAAATAGATAGACGAGATGCGAAACTAAAGGGACGAAAAGTAAAACGAAGAAGGAAAAGGAAACCGGATGAGACGGGGATGGGAATAAAATAGCAGTACATAAAGACAAGGTAAGAGAGACCGAAGGCGGATAAGGAAGGCCAAGAATAGAGATGGGAAAATTGAAATTACATGAAAGAAAGAAAGTGGAAACGAGTCCGGGTGGAAAGGGCGGCGGAGGGAAGTAACGTCCGAAGGAAAGAAGAGGGGAAACGTACCCCGCATTCCTTCGTTCCTACGTCTCGGGAGAGAGCTTGATCCAGACCGCTCTGTTTTCTTTCGACATCCAATTTCCATAACATTAGACTCCTTACATGTAAACAGACCATCCGGCGCCGTGTTTTCTCAAGCTTCCTAAGATCGTCACAATGAATGGTTGAGGAGATATACCTTCAAAGGGGGCACCCAAAGACTTTCAGATAACTGCGACACTTCTGGATGTTGCGCACCGTTAACGGGTCCTATTTACATCGATTTGCGTGTAATTTTCTTTAGGATTAAAGTTTTAGCGTTGCGCTAGGAAACATGCGTAAGCGAGAGCTGTTTTTACGGTTACTTGTATAGGCTTTGAGTGGTTAAATAAATGTAGACACTTTAGAATCTTTTCCTAACAAGGAAATGATGATATTTCACTTAAAATCATAGATAAACATAGATAAAACAATATGTATGGAATCAGTAATAGTTCAAAATACAATCACAGACAGTATCATAAATAAAAAAATATATAGCAAACTAGGAGTTATCAAATGTTTTCAATTCTCGACGCTCTCGTTGTATCTAGATTTCCTAACGCGCCACTGTAGAACGTCAAATTCTAACAAGAGCACTTTGCGAAGTAACCAATAGCCTTTTGCAAAAGTCAAGTACAAACAAATAAAACACTAGAAATAAATAAAAAATTTAGTATATATTCTATTTAGTGTGATAAATTGGAGCGTGTTTCGGGAGCAAATGAGAGAGGAAGTTAAGGATGGATAAAAGAAATAACCGCATGTCGATGAAAGGAGCAATTACGAAGGATTATATACCTTTTACATTATTTTCTATCAGTCATTACATTTGTTTAAACAGTTCTTGAAGTACACCGTTAACTTCCTGACCTCTGTACTATTCAGTCTTGCATATAGTATTACATAAGGGAATGACTTTCTCAGTCTGAATATTCTCCATGAAAGAACTATTCTCTAGTGTCATGAATTCCGAGAATTTTGAAGCATACATCGAAGTCGCTCTCATGTTTTCAAGTGGACTGATACATTGCTTTCCTCGCAGCGATAGCGACGTTTGAAACGAGATCAGCAACCTATAATGCAAGGCCATTCCAAGTCCATTCGCACGTTATGCTTCAATAAGTTCATTCGTGATTAGTAGTGCGTCTGAATCAAGGGTTGAAAGGTTGCAGCACTACATAGACGCGAATGGCCATCGTTTAAAACACCTTTTACGAGGTGATCGCGAGATTCCAAGCATTTATAGCGTGAAATCGCCTAGTGTTATAGGTCGTCAAACTCCACTGAAAGATCGCTATCACGAGGTGAAAAAGCATGGGAAACTATTGGAAGAAATAAAGGTAATCTTGATATTTGCTACGGAGGTCCATACCCAAGAGCATTATCGTCTTTTGATGGTCCCTCGATATCGTGAAACTACATGAAAAAAACATTGTTTGGCAGTCATGATCGCGAACATATTTGTAGTGCTAATAGTTGTTTGTCCAACCTGTATACATACCACTTGAGAGAAATTTCCCACTGGTCCCGGTGAGAAGATTTGGAATTCACTCTCGCTATTTCGGAATTCGAGACTTTACCTATCGTCGTCGCTGTAGTCGGCGAAATAAATTAAATTGTGTGTTATTTATCGTATTTCAACCTGAAATTGTTTTAACAAACTTGAAATAATATTTGTAAATTATTTGCAGTTTGTGCTACAATATTTACTGACACTTGTTAGTGAATACTAATTATCTTAGGTCCGATATAAAGGGTCCGGCGGAGTAACATGTACAAGCGGACATGAAGGTGATTTCTTATAAAAAAATAAGAGCGAAATATAGAATAAAATGTTTTAGTTTAAGACTTAATTTTCGAGGAAATCGAGTTTGTAAATCCGATGCGTACATGTGCTCGTACAGCTAAAAAGACAACATATTTAACCCGTTCATGCCAATTCTAATGGAACTTACGTGAGATATAGTTCTTGAAAATAATATTTTATCCGTATTTTAGTTTTATTGGCGATCCTTCACATTTAGGAGGTGAAAGTACCGCTCAAAGTTGAGATTTAAACATTCATTTCTTGAGGTAGCTCGATAACGAGAGAACATAAAAAAATATATACTGTTTTAAATTGTCTGTTCTTTAACGGATAATTTAGCTGCATAATAAAAGTTGCAAAAATTTATTTATATAAATAATGTATCCAAAATTTGAATTTTCAAGCACGATTTTCTCCAAAATTAACTAAGCGTTAAATGAAAAGCTTTTATTTCATTTTTTTTACTTATTTTTTCTCAAGAGAGCACCTCGTACCCGCTTGTACATGTTATTCCACTGCATCCTGTATGTGAATTTAAGATAGAGGACCTGAAAATATGAATTTCTTAAAGGAAAAGGCCTATAATTTTCACGTCATTGGAAGTATATTGCAAAAAGACAACATATTTTTTCCTGCCAATAGATTATTTACAAATGGTGTTCACCTTGTTTGTTCTCCAGGATAATATACTTTTTCAAGATATAATCTTTTCTTCGGGCATCATACCTACCTTCGAGGCTTAGAATCACGCGCTTGGAAAAGAACATTAATTATCAGCTGCTTTTACACATTAACGATGACAGATATTGTCGTTTTCAGCAGATAATTACAGAACGTAACCCACATTTTCGTCAAAAAATCACAGAGTTAAAGGAGTTAAAACAATAGGGACATGTCTAGTGAAGCTTACCGCGCACACAATATCCATTGTGATTCTAACGCTCGATATTGTGTGTGTACGTGTTTGGATGATCTTCTTTCATGTCGTAGAAATCGGGCCAATAGACAAAAGCATTGGAATCACTGCTCGTAATTGCGGTACTCACGCTAGTCTCTCCTAATCCAAGTCACGTGGCCCGCACGACCGACCATAATTCTCGTCTCTTTGTAAGGGCAGGTCGAAAACAGTCGTAGGTTTCGTTCTGTGGCAGCTTATCTCAATCTTCTTTCCTAATTCCCTCTCTTTCTCTCTCTCTCTCTCTCTCTCTCTCTCTCTCTCTCTCGGGCGCGCGCTTTTCTTTCTCTCTTTCTTTTCAACATATAGCAATTTTCTTAGTGAAACTCCGGAGACCAAAATATCGAGATCGTGCTGGGAAAATCCCACCTGGCGCCTCTGCTAAATTCTAACTGGATACTCTGCCCGGAAAGGGGAGTCTTTGTCGAAAATAGGAATCTAATTGTAGCATCAGCTAGGATTCGTTCGCTGTGTTCTTAACGTGACTTTACGGTTACCTTTCGTGAGGATAAGATCATCGATTGGTTCTATGAACTGCGCGCTTTTCCACGTTATTGTTCGTAATATCGTTTAAGAGTACTTTTGTTTTGTTCTATATTTTATTGCTGTTGAAGTGAGATTTATATTAAATACTCTCTCTGATTACTTTAAAAATATGAAACTAAGAATTATTACTGAAATTCTTACAGTGAGAGAAATATTTTTTAATTATGGAATAGGAACTTTTTCTGATTAATTGCCACCAGTAGAATTAAACTGTTAACCTCTTCGGTACAACGTAGTCAAGAACACGTAGTCAGTACACACTTTATACAGCTGATATTCCCACTATCGACGAATATAAGATACTAACGTTTGCCGACGACACTGCTGCACTAGCTGCTCACTCGGATACAGTAGTAGCAGCTAACTTGTTACAAGAACACGTAACAAAAATCGAAAAATGGCTTCCAGAGAAAATGATAAAAATAAGCCCAACCAAATGTAACTATATCACGTTCACACTGTGTAAACAATGCTTCTCGGAAGTCAAGATAAACGACGAGGTTATCCCACAAACAAAACAAGTAAAGTACTTAGGACTACACTTTGATTCAAGACTCACATGGAAGTATCATATTAAAGCAATTATAGATAATATACGCATTAAGAGAAGACAAATGTACTGGCTATCTAGCCGGAAATCCAAACGCAGTACAGAAAACAAATTAGGAGTTTATAAAACCATTATAAAACCTATATGGACCTACGGGATTCCACTATGGCGAACCGTAGCAATGAGTCACATAACAAAACTTGAAGCAATGCAGTCAGAAGTACTAAGAACTATAATAGACGCTCCATGGTTCGTACGGAATGAAGAAATAAGAAAGGACCTAGAACTACCGATGGTAATTGAAGAAATAGAGAATTACACCTCAAAACATAAAGAAAGGACCGCAGCACACCCCAACCAGCTAGCCGCGGAGGCGTGTGCAACCCGTATTAACACTAAACCTACCATGGCGGTCAAATAACCGCTTTCTGATTTTTTCTAAAAATTCCCCAAATTGATTGTGCAGCCATTCAGTAAATAATTTAGATCTATCGTATAAAACAAAAGTTACTTAACTGATCACATTTTTCACCTCTTCAAATCTCTTTCTTCAAAGTACTTATTTCGTGTATTTCAATATAACAGATATAAAGCCGGTAGGTGTAGTGTTAAAAGAAGGCTTAGAAGGAAACATCCGACTGATTTGTAACAAAAAAAAAATGTATAAAACATTAAATGTAACCATGACCCTGAGGTAGCAACTCACTGGAGATTGCTACCCACATGATATGTAAATGCTATAAAAATTTACCTAATGTCCACGGACAAATTTTAAAAGTGAAAATAAATAAATAAATAAATTAAGGCAAAAATTGTAAGGCATGAGTGTATCCAGAATACCAAGAAATAAAGGAACAACTTTCTCTCAATATATTAAACGACTGTCGGAATCTGCTGCAACAACTACAACTGACCGCACCACTCTTCACGGTACAATATACCAAAGATATCAATCTTTGTAATTACTACACAGATATATATCAACTTAAGCGACTAAAGTCTCTCATAATAGCAAGCGGATTAAGGAAATGACATAAACATTTTATTGTTATAGTCTCCTTAATTATCCTGTATATGCTTTATACAATTCACAGGCATTCCAAGTCGTTAAACAGTAAGTCTCTAATACAATGCGATAGCAAAGATTTTGCGGTCGTTTGAACTTATCATCGTATGTATTATAATATCACAATGTCTCTGTTTTATCACGGCAGGCTTATTCTGATTTTCCTCCTAAATCTGCCGCGTTTCTTCCTTCTGTACGACGATTTGGTTCTTCAATCGGCTCAGGTTCACGCAAAAGTGCTGCACTCGCGATTGCTAGCGAAAAGCTTGAACGGCATTCTATCGTTACCCTACGACGTGCGATGGAAGTGATTTTATTCGGTATGAATTTACGATCGCCCTTAGAACATGCATTGTCACCGTGTCAGGTGCATTAATGGAACATTCTTCGACGTTTCTATGTCGTGGTAGATGGATGGGAATGATTACTCTTTCATAGAATATTTTTTGAGGCTGAAGATTTTAAAATTTCAGTGAATCTTAATGTTCAACGATTTTATGTGAGAGAATGAAAGATAGAGCTAATATTTTGTTAGTATTTTCTTCAGTGTTCAATTCTCGGGTAGTATGCATATATACTTAATGTTAAGTATACCGGAAAGTTCTGTCAGTTTTTGAATTAAAAGAAAATAGCGCACAATATATTTGTTAATATTAATTATCTGTATTTGTTTCTTTACCTGGAACTACCTTTTTGCAAATGGCGCTTAAAATTCAACACGAACTTTTAGCTAACTGACTAGCGTTACTCTGATTTTCTAAAAGTGATAAGGTGCTTAAAAGAGAAACACAAGGGAGAGGAAACGTATCTTCGTTACGATAGCGGATCTAGCCTTCAAAACTGTACATTTGTCACACAGACGCATTTTCATTTCGTTTATGATAAAAGAAAGCAACACTTTACGTGAATGTTAACAAAGAGTGTTTCTGAAAAAGTACATTTTCGCAACAATGGTAAAACGTACGACACTCAGTATGACTTTAAGATGTTTTATGATATATGTACGTATGATATATATGTTTTCTGATATAGTACGATATTGAAGATATTATTTTTTGAAACTTCTTTACTATCAAGTACAATTTAGTTAATGTGTTCAAATTACTGTGGAATTAGTTTGATACCTGCAATTCTTACATTAATATAATTGTATTATTGTATTAATAAAGTTTCATTACTATCGTGTCTCCTATTTCACATGCGATGTTTTGGTAAATATTTTACAAGTATCATTGTTAAACTATTTTGACGGAGTACTTTCAAACTGTATTTTTCAAATTTTCATGATTTTTCATGTGCAATAGGATGAATAACAATTTATATTAGACATATTTCATCAAATAATATACTTTAGTGGGGATGTTTTATATTTACAAGTCTCTTGATAATCGATTTGTGGATATCACTACGAATATTTTTCACGTACAAAGAATTTTTTTCTATCTGCAATAACGTGTTAATATCCTTCGAAATATCACATTTTACGAATTCACGTTGCCTCTCCATAAAAGCTGGTATTCCGTTAAAAATATTTGCGTTGGAACACGATAAACATTTTATTTCAAAATAACATTTACTCAGTTAGAATCTGGGAAGATGATTTATTGGGTCTCTCAATGGTCAAAAAGCTCATTTCTTTTCTTTTTCAACCATTCTTCCGTGGTTTCTTCGAAATCGAATAAATCCATCTTTCAGTAACTAGAAACACTCGACGCAGAACAGTAGCTTCAAATCTTCATTCTCGTCTTTCTGCTTTCTTTTGTAGAACTTGAAGAACCAGATCATGACGACGAACGTTTGGGTGGAACAAGTAAGTATCATAACATACTTAACCTCTTTTATTAACTATTTTCTACAGTCGATTTTTTTTATTTCTCCTTGAAAACCGCACGACTTCATTCAACACGTATTGTGTCTACATTAACCTGGCAGTCTTTAAGTTAATGATGATTAACAATTTGATTAATTCTTTGCAATTAATGTTTTAATCTGAATGTTTTATAAGTTTAATGTTTCTTACTTTTTTCTATGCTTGGAAATTTTTAAAATTTTTTAGAACTTCTGCTTAGAATGCGAACTTCAATATAATATACTATGTTACGCAATAAGAATTTAGTTATCGTTATATCAAATCGTTTAGAAATTATATTTTTATACTGTCGCACATACAACAATTTATTTTCTACTGTACATTCCAACACTTTTGGGCCTGATAGAACATGTTAATTCAAAACTAAATTCATTATTGTAAGTAACATTTTTTATTAAGACAAGTTGGAGTTCGAAAAAATATTGAATATTTATATAAGCTATTAGCACTTCACAAAAATTACATAGCGGTAGGGACTGTGAACAAATATTTTGCATTTCGTCGAATGAAAGAGCTAAATACTGAAAGCTTCAATTTGACATACAAGGTCCACAGACTATCAATATTTGTCGTATTATACATTAAAGTTTGCAGTATTTGAATTGTAAATGCTGAATGAAACTTTGGAGCGATCATACAGACATTTCATAGTATTTGAGTGTTGACCAACATCATTGTTACTTATACAATCCGAAATTCAAGAATGAATCAAAATCAAAATTGAATACTAGTATCTAATATATTTTTATTATTTACTGAAGTTTCACAAATCTTAAAAATCTGCACTCGCAGAAAGAACAAAAGCAGACTTTCGTCCACCTGTTATCAAAGTATAAATGCAAATTTGAAGTAATCTCGTCGATGTTGTAGAACAATTAAGGCCAATTAACCCCTTAGCTCACAATAACGTGTGACACACGTGAGGCGATAAATGTAAGACGAAATTTTGAAGTTTTCCAATAACTATTAAATTGAAAATATCAGTCGATCACGAGGCGGTAAAATTATTTCTATAATATTAATATTGCAGTCAGTTGTGCCAAATGTTAAAGATCAGAGAGAAATTTTTATTTATGCAATTAATTCTGGGGCATTGCACACGCTGTCAAAATAGAAATCGTAAGGCAAGGGGTTAATACCATTATTATTCAAATAACTCAAAAATTCTATAATATATCAAAATCAAATTTCAATTCCAATATCTATCATATTTTTATCATTTGCTATAACTGTACAAACTCCTCGGAATCCGAATTGGTGTAAAGAACAAAAGCAGAACGTTCGCCCCTAACAACCGTACGGGAAAAGTACTAATTCACGTGTATAATGAACGACGCTCGGCCTCGTCGCACGCATTATGCATTCATAAAGACGATACTACGGTTCGTTTTTCATCTACAAAGCTTTCCATTATCTCTGTGCAAATCCCATGTCGAAAGTTAACGAACCATGACACCCGTTCGGTGTTCCCGATTCACAAAACGATCATGAGAAAAGAGGCCGCAGGACCTTCTGGCCCTGTTCGCAAGGTGGAACGGGTAGGCAAGTTACCCCTCGGGCGAAAACGATCGCAAAAGAGTCGCCCGACTAGAGAAGAACGGTTTCGTTCCTATCACCGGCAATATATCTACCTGCGCAAACGAGAAAGAGAGAAAGCGGAATGGGAAAAGGAAACGGAAAGGGCTGGTGAGGTAGCTCTTTGACTTTTGGAATCTCCGTTGAAGGTACGGCACTCAGGCTTGGAATTCCAAAGTAGGCGAATTTCATTCGTTCCTTGTTGACGATGAAAATCGAATTGTCAGATGGTTGATCTTTATCGCGCCATACTTCTGAAAAACGCTTTGAGGTTTAGACCGATACTGCATCGTTGGCTTTTTGTTTTTAGTAGGAGTTTTTATTGCGGGCGTTGTATATTTGCGTCTTCTATGTTCTTCCTGCTTCGGAATACAATTGTAGTTCACGTTAAATGTAGAATCGGCTGCAAATTTGGTTGCACTTGTTCGAAACAAGGGGCGATATTCCTCTTTTCCTCAAATAACTGATGTTTTCAATCCTTATGCTACTTCATTTTGCTCGTTGAATTTTGCTAATATTCCAGAGTTCTTCGAGTGGTACTATTTTTTATTTTTAATGTAATTTGTGGTTGTGATTCTGACATCTGTAGAAATTCTCATGGAGAAGTTCTTTTACATATTATTGTAGGACATAAGGCACGCGTAATAAGAAATGAACACAGTGCATTTATTTACAAATACAGTAAGACCTGTTTTTATGCGGTAGATAGGGACTGCATAAAAGAAACCGCACAAAAAAATATTCGGAAATTTCATGAATACTTACATATAATAAACAACTTTATACGACATACTATAGAATTTTTTTTATGCGGTGGAGAGGCACCGCATAAAAAAAGTCGCACTTAAAAAATACGTCAATTATTTACGAAATTCATGAGAAAGTGCTTCCAGACGAAATAAATAATTAAATTACACATGTAAACATTTTAAAAATATTTAATTTCTCATTGTACACATGGACAAGTTTTCAAAATGCACATTACATAATTCACTGCTAATCGTTGTAATCCAAAACGCGCATCTTGTTGTGAAAATCGCTTTCGTCACTTGACGATACAATTTCAATTGATTTATTTCTTGGCACCATAAAGTCAGTGGTCAGTTTTTGCGACGACGGTCGATTGGTCAGTTGCTCATAAACGTCACGATAGATAGATACGTGTATGCATGATCGAAGCTCTTTTTGGAATTTTAAGCTCCTTTCGAAATTGGTATCTATTTAAAGAAAATGCTTTTCCAATTTGTTGACAAGCTGGATCCCTGCATATATTTTATCTGCTATAATAAAATCGGGTTCTTCTCGTCCGTCTTCAAAATCTATCAAATTATTGATAATGTCACTATCATTGACAGGTTCGGCCTCAATCATTTCGACAAGATCATTTTCGCTGAAAGTGTCAAAGCCTTCTCCGCTGACGATAGAAAATATTACAGTGCTGCCAACGCCGTTGAAATTCATATACCGCATAAAAAAAATCGCACAAAACAAGTCGCACAAAAAGTACCGCATAAAAACAGGTCTTACTGTGTGTACGATACATACAGGAGCACACAATGCACTTACTCAATAACTATCTGGAAGAGGACTCGTTCCGCTCGCACACGCTGTTTTATGCTCTCTCAAAAAAGACAATCATCCCCGAGCAACACGTGCTTCTCGAGCATTCGGTAATTCTCACAACTTAAATAAACGCATCACGCTTGGCCTTATTGGTAATTAGCCGGCAATCACACCATGATTACGTATGCTTTTAGAACCTTCTATACCACACGCATATATGCATACACACAGGTCGCATTTCTTCGAGGACATTCATCCGCGCGAAAATTCTCGGCACACGCGTACCGCTTGTGTTAGCGGCCCTACAATATCATTGTACAAACCGGTGTTTAATTTTATATAAGTTGCATCATACGAATTCTGTACAGGCGACCCTCAACTTTTGCACATTCTACTTTCGCTCAATTCGCTATTTCGCATATTTTCATAATTCAGTTTTCTACAGAATTTTGTCGATATTGCAAAAATTGGTTGCTTCCATGCAGTCGCTCCCATGAATAGGAGCGCTGTAGCTCGCACTCACTCACACATTGCCTATTAGAGGTTCGCTAATATTGTAGTATTGCCTCTAGTATTGCCTAATAGAGGTTAAAGAATCTCAACTTTACAAAAAGAAACACATGGAAGCTCTTAAACAATTCTCATTATCTTGTTTTTTGTATATTCTTCTACTTTCGAACTTTCAACATTCGCACACATTCTCAGTAACCAATTATGTGCGAAAGTCGAGGGCCGACTGTATATAGAAGTCAGTAAAATCTGCAAGAATTTACATTCGACTGTATATATGTGCAAGTGAATAAGAAAGTGGTTCGACGGAAAATTTTGAAAAATGAAACGTATCACATATTTTTTGTTCGTAAATGTTCCTTACAATATGCTGCAACTACTTTGTAAAAAGAATTAAAAATTGAACCGGTTGACGAAGTTGACAGTTGTCTCATTACTCAGAACACAAAACCGAACCTAAAGTAAAAATTAAAGTATCTTAAAATCAAGAGTGAACGACTTAGACCGCTTTTATAATTACCAGTATATCATACACATATGTGTAAGTCATATGTGAACGGTCACTATTCAAAGTAGATTTTACTTATTCTTAACCTTCATCAGTCCTTGGGGTCCTTTCTGACCCAAGTCGAGATGTAATTTGATCTAAATCCAGACAAATTGTGCACGGTGAATACCTATTATTTTCAATAAAGTTATTATTAAGGGTAACGTTATTATTAAGGAATAGGGGGAAGGTTAATTAAGTAATGTTCATTTTTTCTAAAAAAAAATCCCATCGTCACCTGTTTGCCTTATTAAGGGTAACGTTCTTATTAAGGAATAGGATGAAGGTTAATTAAATAATATTCATTTTTTCTCAAAAAAAACCCATCGTCACCTGTTTGCCTTCATACGCAAAGTTTTTCTAGCAAATCTGTGTTATTAAATTGCAATTCCATACGATTCACGCTGATGTTAAACGGAAAATTGACATAAAGGAGAAGATAACGTATAAATCTTTGGGATTAGTTTTAAAGTATTACCATCGTAGTGTCAATGATACAGCATTCCCCAATTGTTGGCGTTGCGTTATCGAACATTGCAAGAGTTGCGGTGGTGAGAAATATTGGTGTCGTTGAGAAAACAAGACTCCGCCTAAGTGGTAACCGCAGAATTGGAATTAATTAGTGTATCCTCCATAGTACAACGAGAGCGCATGTAGAGCCTTATCTTTACAATGTCATTTTTAATGTAATAGAAAATCAATGTTCATTATCGATTTTGTCATGAAATTATAGCTTTCTTATGTAATTCAAGTTACTGTTTTGTGATTCTCTATGGACTTCACTGGATAGACTATTAAGTAAATATATTTCTTGTTACTTGTACTGGAGAAAATCGAACTAATTTATTTTGTCATTCAGGATAACACTTGTGACACTGAATATTTTTCAATATTTAGTGGTGTATTCCATAATCCTTATTTCGAAATATTTGTGTGCGGAAGTAAATATCTTTTGTGCACTATTAATTCCATGAATGTTCATTTGGAGAAATTTTTTGTCTTGAGCGACAGGATATGTTGTCACGCTGTTACGGGAAATATTACCTTATTATATTTAATATGATTATTATATAGTCAAATGGCCTCATTGAATATTTAATTTTGCTTTTTTCCCTTTGATTCTATATAATTTTAGACGACATTTTTTTTCAAATATATCATAGATACTACATGAAAGACTCACAAACTATATTAATTTTGGAAAAAAAGAGCAGCAAAAAACGGCGTGTAAGAAAATATTTAGTTGAATGTAAGAATTAATTCTAAAGTGCTAAGACATTTTCACTATAAATGTTTTTTCTCAAATGTCCAAAACAATTTTTCATATCCTTCTCCTTTTTGTTATTAATTCTGGCACATGAACTTGTTGCAGTCACGCAATTTAATATTTGAAGTACAAAATTAATTTATTTTTTATTTAAATTTGTTATTCAATTAGTCCACACATATTCGAAGTGCATGAAATAATATTGTATAACGTGTCATGTCAGTGATAGTTTAATCCTGAAAATGTTAGTTATAACGATTTTTCATTATAATTCATTTGAGACCTCTTGCTTCGAAAAAATGAACTCTTAATGCTTTCCAATTTAGTATGTACTGGATACGATAAAATTGAAGAGTTATTTTCATAATGTATAAAAACGGATGAAGAATGATAGAAAAAAATTATTAAAAAGTCACCGATGATGTTCAAAAATGCGCCAAGTGATACAGCAGTGAATTGCAAAACACTCAGAAGTTTAAACAATCTGCAACGAAATCCGCTGAGACTCCATCGAGCGCATATAACCAGACAGATATTCAAAGTCGATTTTTTGAAAAATGAGGTCGCAAGTGCAAAAATGTTACCCTACGAGTTCGACTCATTTCTTAAGCAGAATTCACTTCTTCCTATTAATATCTCAAAAATCATGGCGCTGTATATAAACTTCGTAAATGTGCACATTAACGAAACAAACATTTCGTCATTCTACTTTGTAAAACACTATAAATCTTTTCCATTATAATAACAGACAATGGCAGAAATTTACCACGGTTCGAAAACCGTAGAAATAGCCAAGAAACAGACAAAGATTGCAAACATTCGCCAAAAAGTGAAGTCAACCATGTTGCATATAGTGCAAAGGTACGGTTTCAGGGAAATGAAAAAAAGGAGGATTTCATCCCTCTCGTTGATCGAGAGAATACTTTTTTCTCGATGTAGAAAACACAGAATCCTCTAAGATTCACGAGTTAATCCTGGCAGTGATTCAAAGTAGCTAGAGGCACGATAGAGTGCAAGAAGTCAGACGTAGTCTGTCTCGTTTTTCCGGCGTCTGCGAGAATAGGGATTTAGAAAAAGCCGAGCTATCAGCCGTTCCGTGAGCCTCTCGGTTTTCCGTGACCGTTTTTCTCCCTCACCTTTTTTTTTCTTTCAGCCGCACCGACGATTCGTTACGATCGTTTGTCAGCGTCAATAGACTTCGCGCCTTTCTTTCTCTTGTATCAATCCAGGGAGACAGACCTGTGCCCGGGGATAGTAAGAGGACAGGAAGGAGCAGAGGGGAAAATACGCCCTAGGTCAGGATAGTCTGCCAAGCGAAGTGCCGGCTCTTTATCAGAATCGTCGAATTGTTTGCAATTGTTGCTCTGTCGAATACTGGGGGAGCCAAGTTGAAGGGTCCTAAGATTATTTCGGATTTGAAGCTTTTTTTAATACAGCAGTATACGCAGTAATACCCCGAAGTTACGCGATACTTCAGACCTACTAAAATTGCGTAAGTCGAAATCGCATAAGTCGGGGTACCACTTTGCATATAAATGCATATTAAATTTCATTGAATTGGGTCGAAGGACTAACAAAAACAGTAGTTTAGAATAAAAATATTTAATAAAATAGCAGTTCTTTATTCATATTAATACAAAATATTAAAAAATAAACCGTACCGTCAGCCTATTATCTCCGCCGAATAATTTTAAGGAAAGTGAATTTTCGTTTTTTTTTCGATACTAAAGGACACGGAATAACTACTAACAGCCTTGCCCTTCCGTTAACCTTGAACACTATGGCTTCCTGGGCATGCCTTATTAATTTTTACATAAAAGAATTTCCGCGAGGCAATTGAATATCTGCGCTCGAACCTCTTGCTAACTATTGCTACCTGTCCGAAGGTGGCAACACGTATCACAAGACAATCTTAGCTTTTGTCGATCGTAAAATCGTTATCGTGGATGTAGAGTTCACGTGAAACGCTTCCAGTGTGTGTCACAAGAGAAATATCGAAAATAGCAGGTAACATTGTTGCCGAACGAAAAAATCACGAACAGCGTAACTCCGATTTCGCGTCAGTCGGGGTATCACTGTATGTACACTGTATGAACAACTTTAGTTGCGCATATGGCTGACAAATGTTGGTTTAACAGTTTCAAAAAGTGGAGCGCCCGTCAACAAAAGAAGGACAGACTCGTTTCCTTCCAAATTCTTCTTTCTTCTTAGATATCGCCTTCCCCTTCTCAAGAGAGTTATGTAATTATTGAACTATGTGATGGGCGTTATTCTGTCTGCCTTGTTTTAAATAGTGTAATTAATTCCTTTATTCTCCATAACGCAAAATATGATAGCAGAATGGATAATCCGTAATAGATATACTTTAGAGGAAAAATCATAATACTCTGTCTTCCTCGTCTATTCATGTTTCCCGTTGAGTAAAGGAAATATAACAAATTGGTTACAAAGAATATATTGTACAAATGAAACATGAATATCAAAAGATCAATATAAAAATGATTGTATATAGAAATGTATCCGATATTTTTACATCATATTTTCTAAAATGACAAAAAGATTAACTCGCAGTCCAGCGATATATTCATGTTATATAGGTATTAGAATTAAATTGAACACGATCAATAGGTTATGGGGTTGTTTTACAAAAATACCAATGTTTATGAAATTCAACGTTTAAAGGAATAAAAGTCACTCCCCCCACTTGTGGAATTTATATCGAATATCATATGATAGATATAACCGCAAAATCTGAATTTTTCGTCCGAACAAATGCGAGATCCGCTATAACATTTTAATTACGTTTTCGTCACTGTAGCAAACCGTTCTTGTCCAATATAACATTGATATGTTTTATCAGGTATGAAAGTACATTCTAATGAAATTTTCTATATCGTCCAAACATCACTCTGCTTTAAACAAAATTCGCTTTAATATTGCTCGGTAAAAAATTGCGCTTAATATCAGTATCGTCATAACTGTCCGAATTAAAACGGAAAATAAAAAAAAGTAAGCCAATAAATACCCAAAAGTGATCGTTCTAAGCTCTCCTCTGTTACTATTGGTGTAAAAGCTAAAACGTTGAATAATACCATCGAAAAATACAATAATTAACTTTTTCAGTCACCCTTAGTTTTTCAAATTGCAAAAAGAATTGATTTTCAATGTATTTCGAGGGAACGGAACTTTTTTCTTCCCGTTTGTCCCCAGAGATGTCAGGAGTTATGCACAGTGCAACTATAACAAAACTACAGCACGGGAATTGCCTTCGGGGCATTCAGATAAAGATGGCAAGAACGTCGAGAGAGGTTTCTGCCCTCCTTCTTAGCCTTCGTAACTGCGACAGAATGTAAATAGGAGTTGTATTCTCAGTCGCCTCCTCTTTTGTTCATTAACCAGTCTCCTCGACCGTTCGTACTTTGCTTAAGTCCTCAATAGCACGGAGGTATTATTTGTTGTAAAGAGGCGACGTTGAATACGAATTCAAAATTCGTTGCTTATGGCTTTGCATCGTGCACACTTTGCTACAGTTACGGTGTTTCGTCGAGTTCCACGAAATGTTGCACAGTTGCTGGAATTACAATGAAAGTGGTGTAATTCTACATGGAAATTGTTAATTTGATCTTTGGACGTATAATATTACGATCGACAGGGTTGGAGAAATTATTCGTTGCTGTTTGACGTTTGAACAGTTCAATAGCAGAATTGCATTATTAAAACCAACATGAGAATTAAGATTAATATAATTTATGAAATTGAAAATAAAATGCAGCTAAGACTATGGTAACTATTCGGGTCAAATTACAACTTTTTTAAAATTGCATTCAGTAAGGCAGCATTTTTTTAATTATCCCCGATGACAAAATTCCAAACAATTCCAGCAATAATTAGATCGTTCGACGTACACGATTATGATCGACAAAGTTGGAGATATTCGACGCTGTTTGACGTTTGAACAGTTCAATAGTAGAATTGTATTATTAAAACCAAAATGAGAATTAAGATTAATATAATTTATGAAATTGAAAATAAAATGCAGCTAAGACGATGGTAACTATTCGGGTCAAATTACAAATTTTTCAAAATTCCATTCAGTAAGGCAGCATTTTCTTACTTATCCCCGATGACAAAATTCCAAACAATTCCAGCAATAATTAGATCGTTCGACATATATGATTATGATCGACAAAGTTGGAGATATTCTATGCTGTTTAACGTTTGAACAGTTCAATAGTAGAAGTGTATTATTAAAACCAAAATGAGAATTAAGATTAATATAATTTATGAAATTGTAAATAAAATGGAGCTAAGACGATGATAACTATTCGGCTCAAATTACAAATTTTTCAAAATTGCATTCAGTAAGGCAGCATTTTCTTAATTATCCCCGATGACAAAATTCCAAACAATTCCAGCAATAATTAGATCGTTCGACGTACACGATTATGATCGACAAAGTTGGAGATATTCGACGCTGTTTGACGTTTGAACAGTTCAATAGTAGAATTGTATTATTAAAACCAAAATGAGAATTAAGATTAATATAATTTATGAAATTGTAAATAAAAAGCAACTGAGACGATGTTAAATATACGGCTGAAATTTCAAACTTTTCAAAATTGAATTCAATACAACGACACTTTCATAACTATCACCGATGATAAAATTTCAAACAGTTGTAAACAATGCTTCCGGCGTCGCACTAAGACACAAGGTGCTTCTGGTGACTGAAACGAAATGAGGTTGCTCATGATTTCCGCTATATCATAACGTAGTTTAGATTTTATCGGCATCTCCTCGAGGAAGGTGCTTCGGAAAGTGTCGATCCGACGAACCGTTTTGGATCCACACGATGCAACGCTTACTCCGCCGACTCCAAGTCATTCTTTTCTGCTCGATGGCTGACTAACCCCGAACAAGTGACGATCCTTCCAGATTCTGGAGAAGCAAGGAGCCAGATTTCTGTAAAATCGGTCGTATTTATTCTAGCATTCTGCCATTGTAGCTAGGAGCTGGCGCGTCTCGCGCTTCCAAATGCTTGCACGAACGATTGTCAGCTTTGCCAGGAAATAAGCCGACGATTCCAACTATGCCAAGTTTCTGCTTATGCATCCCCTTACTGCGATCCCTCTCTACTCTTCCCTGTGCTCGTACTCTATTTTCTTAACTTTTCATGCCAGAAGGTTAATGCCATGTCTCCGAGTGAAAGAGGATGTTAGGCCTCGAAACTTTCCCTCGGCTTATACTTTAGCTTCCAATGGGCTTTCATGAAATTCTACTGCTTTCGCTACCTCCTTCCTGACAGTTCTTAGTTACAGAAGTATTCTGTTGACCATTTAAAAAGGTTGTATTTATTGAATAATCAATATTTTATTTATTTAATAAATGGTCCATTGGAATAGTAAACATTTTATTCCATTGCAATTAAAGATACTTCATTTATTTACTTAGCAATTTTTTTTAACTAGAACATACATACTATAATGTTATTCGAATTTTTGTTTCGTTCCGATGGTGAACATTGTTATACAGTGATTTCACGTTTGATCTTTCTAATTAATATTTCGGTAGCTGCGCGGATCCTAATTAGCTAGGAATTACTGTAATATTGCAACGTATTAAAAAGTGTGCAACGCGAAAACAATACAGTTTTCTGTTCTTTACCCCTTTGCGGACGGAGACTTTTTTGAGTGTTAAAAGATAATCATTTATTTGGCGATCAAAAACTACATTTTTATCAGAAAGTTCGAGTGTTAATGTATCCGAATTAAACGTTACTATTTGCAGAATCATATTTCAACGGTTATATTTCAATTTTTCAATTCTAATCGTGTATACATACCTCGATAAACTATAATCAGATTTTTTCTCAGATCGCATATATGCGTCAATAGTCCTTAAAGGGTTAAAGACTATGCGGTATCTCTGAAAAATTGTACGGTAAATTCGATAAGTAGGCAATAGCCGCTCTCCAAGTACATCATACTCCGTAAATTGAGGGAAGAAACGATATAAGTATATGTCTTATATTCGACATAATTTTTCCATAAGGGTAATTTTTTCAAGTTATGTCGGCCTTGAATTAGACTTTTGTTGTACATACTTAACCAAAATGTCCTATTATACCCGTAAATATAGTTTCACTTTTCGTTGAGGAAAAGGAAATATGAAGGACACAGAAAAATTAATTTCAATTATTAATTTCAACTAACAACAAATGAGTGATATTATTCGGACAACAAAGGATTATAATTGGATCGACAGAAGAGTGAAGTGATCGTATGGACATATGTAGGTGATCATAGGTGGAACATGAAGTTTAAGAATCACCAAAACTGTGAAAGTTATTTGTTAAAACGTGAATGTGCGTTTGAGTACCCTTTCATAGTGTATAAAATGAGGAGCCTTTGATTGTTTCATTAAAAATAACGCAATTGTATCGCGTTAAAAAAAATACGATGAAAGAGTGTATTGACAGTTCGTATACAGGTAGCTTTCCGTGCTGATAATACCAACTCTTGATAGCGAAAAACTTAGATATGTGTGAAACTAGTGAATACTTTGCAATTGCATATATTTTCGGTTAATACTGTAAATTCGCTGGCCTTACATAATCACTGAATTTTTAAACGAAATTTTAATAATAGGGTATTGTTTCCTACAAAGGTAATACACACGTTTTTATTTTAATACACTTAAATAAATGTCTCTTCTTCTTCTTAACGGTAATGAAACTGAAAGAGAATTCGATACTGTTGCTATTTTAACGACATCAAACGCAGGATTAAACTAATATTCACAGAAGATAAAGGACGGCAAAGCAGTCGGAATGAAGTACTCATTCTGTATGATGTTTCATTGTTAGCAAAGTAAAGCCATTGTTTTATCTTCTGTATGTTCGCTGTTGAAAAATGCAACACTTCAATCGCATGGCGAACAATTCTTTGCGGACGTTTTATGATATTCCGGAAGAAACAAGGAATTACTTTATTTATTTGCGCAAAATTCTGTCTCTTTTTATACTCATTGTGAGGCTTAATCGTTCATCTCGTTACCATGAACGTTAACATATTATTTTCCCATTTTCTTCTTAGCGTGCATTTCAGTTCAATGAGAATAGAACACGGTATATTGTTTTCGCTTTAAAAATGTTTGAAGAAAGACTTATTCAGTTTAAGGGAAGAAATTGCATTGCCAAAAGCTTGTTTTTAGGCGGTAATTTGGTTTTATTCATTTGTCTTACTGCATTGTAATTAAAATAAAGGTCGGATAATTTGAAGGCAAATGGATGCCTGGATCGGACGGACAGTTACTAATTTCCCTTCCACTTAACCTCTCAGCGTTGGAGCATTTTAGAATTGCCACAGTTTGAAATTTCCATACCTTCAGAATATAAAACTCCGTTTATTTCTTTAAATGGAAAGTTTACTGTTTCACGGTTGAAATGTAAATCTACGTTATTTAATGTTTACCGTTATACTACTTCGAGATTGATTACGTTTCATTCATCAGTTGTTGATTACGAAATTGTTGTTAATAACTATCCTCTAAGAAATTAGAATATATATATTTATAACGTATTACTACATGTTATGTGTTGTCTCCTGGTAAAGTAACACTTTGTTATGCATCTAAAAACCATGTTAGTTTTTTTCAAACACCACCAAAAATATGTAGATTTGTCAGTGACAAGTTCTCTATACACATATCGACTGCCTTTGTACGGAATAATTTAATAAAATTTACACGATCATTCAAATACAAGTATTGTTCGTAATGTAATGCGTTTCTTTAAGAAGAAAACTCACTAATGACCCTTAAAAACAACTAAAAGAAGTTACCACATAAAAAAAGTGTCTACTGTAGTATTCTCCTTTTGAAATTATCCGAGCATTTTCAGTTAAGACACCCTGTAGAAACCAAGTCAAATTCAACTCTGAAAGAGAATTACTGAGGTAATGTGATAGAATTGGATAAAAGATCAGTTTACTCTGACGGGTAGATTCGAACGTTTGCTTCAAAATTTGAACCGCACACCCAATGAATAGGGTGCACAGGCACAATGAGAAGAAAGTAACATTACACCCTGCTGGTACAGTAAGGGAAATTGATTCTGACATCCTATGCACTAGGAGACGGGGAGAATGTTTCCCACACTAAATTCAGTCACGTACACAATTCGTCTTATTTTACACGACAGAATGGCGTATATACAACGCAACTCAGCTAATTGTAAGTGAAGGAAACATTCTCCTCAGATAGTAATACCTATACAGCATAATGCTCCGTTTCGGCTAGTATACATTGATTGCTTTAGACTATTTGTTAATTCCACGACGTAGAATCTATTCGTTCGTTATCGAATATTGTCTGTTTATTATAAGCTTCAAATGCCCTTTCTACTTTTGATAGCTTCGACCAACCGGCAGTCACGATATTGCTAATCACATTGTCTTCGACAGATAAACAATCAGACAAGCTGTTATTTTCACAATTAGGAGTATCTATTTAGTTCTGCTTTTTATGTTTGAAAACCTCCTTATTTTTTCGATGTTTTTATATTTTCTTCTTGAGATATATTGAAAAATTCTCCGAACTGCTAGCAAAAGGAAATATGATATCAAAGAAGTAGTTGGGTTATTTAATATTTTTGTGCTTGAAGGATTGCACGGTGTACAAAATCCTTACTTTTAATTGAATGTAAGTTTTACATTCAAGACTTTGGTCATTTTTGGGATCATTTTAATTTAGATTTAATGAAACGCTGGTAGAGGATTTATATCACAAATTGTTTTCAGAGTAGTTCATTATTTGTATTAAAATTTTGGAGTTCAAGTAGATTTGGGCTCAAAGTGGAACAATTGGAATATTTTTCTTTGATATGCATTGTAAAATATTACTTGGAATTCGATGTCATAAAGTGCAGAATATCCTCCGCACTATTTGCTGTTATATACTTGTTAGATCGGTTAAAAAAGCCATATCAGATATTGGTTATGGATATCACAGAATTAAAGGCACGAAAAAATGGCAACCATTTATATTGAACCTAACTTTGTCCGTGATAATTAACATTTTTAATTGATAATTTAGAATTGAATCTCTTCAACAGCCTATTATTTAATTTCATAACGGCAGAAGAGATTTTATTTTGTTTATTGAGGTCATCTGTTGACGAAAAAGCATGTTTCTTTGTCACATTATTGCAAACTGTCATTTGTTAACATTTATTCATAATATTACTCTTTACTTTCAAACGACGATATTCAAAATAAATTGTAACATAAACGTCCACGTATGGTATCAACATTCATAAAAAAGTCAAACAATGTTTGTATAACAAATAGTATTAATTGCAATAACCATTTATTTCTCCCCTAACATTTCTCAGATGTCTCGTCAAGAAACATTAATATGACTTTAAACTTATAAAATAACAAAAACTCTTTTACAAACAAAATACGTCTTATACTTAATTGTGTCAACTTACAATGCAACAAGCAATTCCAATATTCATTCGCAAAACATCTCGTTGGTTAATATTCCATGACACCAACTCTGTAGTTTTTCTTTGAAAGGTGAGTCACAGTATATCATTATTTCCATTAATTGTCGTCCATCTAAATGTTTTATGTACGTACAATACTAAAGATGCAATGTAACGGAACAGAAATCATAATTGGGATCTTTCTATTGCACTCCGAGAGAAGAATTGGAAATAAGAGAAATATGATGTACAGGTATCTTCGGGACGATATCCGTTTCCAACGTGGAAGACTAATAAGCCGCATTTGTCAGCCGTTCTCCAAACTCATATCAAAAGTAGTTTCCTCCGTGAAAAAGGAAATATTGCCCTTAAATTGCCGTCGTTTTTTCACCGCGAGCGTTTGCGATTGGTAGTGAGTGCTCGTTGGTGCGATGGTGTGTGATTTTACGACGTCGTACAACCAGTTTCCCTATATCAAATCGTTTCTTACTGCCGAGGAAAAGGAATAGGAATGCAAATGACGTATCCTGTAATTTATTGCCGTATTGAGAAGTAGTCAATTTTCTTGGGCCGTTTGATAGTATCGATCGATCTTAAAGTTCAAATAAAGGAAAAGTAATCCGTAAAAGATAAATGGCGCAATGATGAATGAGTTAGTCAAGAAATTATTGTTATTATAATAATTTAAACGCTTAGATTTATTCTTCTTTAATTCAAAGTCAAAGTTAGAACTTCTTTTATTGTATATTATTGCGGAGGAAGTAAATTGTAGTACCGATTTGGAAGTATTTGCAATTAACGATAGACAAATACGGCGATCAATTTGAGGAAATATAATTTTCACCAAAATTGTTGAAACATCTGCAACATTTTTAATACTAAATTTTTACCAAACGATTTCTTATAGCAGTTTTGATGATATAAAGGAAAAATGTGACTTTCTTATCATTTAAAGATAAAAATTGTCTGTTATATAAATCTAAATTTATAACAGTGGCAGCATGTTATAATTCTCGTTGGTACTTCGCTCTAAGTAACTAATGGACTTATTTATCGATAATGAAAAGTCGATAAATAAATATATGTAGGAGGCTAAATTTAGACTTACGTTCCGCGGTATAATTTTTATCATATGTTAAACAACTGAATATCTAATTAGAATTTTCCATATTCTCTTGAAAAAAAGTCAAGCTGTATGAAACATCAGAAACAGAAAATTTGGAATTGTACATTATAACGTATAAGTTAATTCCTTTTTCTTTGATTAGAGCATCAATTATTTCTCTCTGATTCCAGATATTCTGATTCAGTAATAGGAGGTACAATTAATACAAATGAAGGTGATTTGCTCTTGTATGTCCATAAATTTAAAATGGTTCTGATAATTATATTTGTATTATCAAACTATAGTTATACAATAATTAAAATCATTCGTGGAAGTTAATAATAGAATTTTAAATAACAGATAGGTTTCAATTAGAAAGATTCTATTGTAAAGAAAATGCATGATGTTCGGAAGCGAAATTACGAGTGTCGTCAAATTAAAAATTACATAGTACAGACTGAAAATACAAGTATATATGTACTGTGTTATCTTAAACTTACAAGGCGTTACAGAGGATTAACAAGAGTAGTAATTTCTACGATACCACAAGTTTCTGAAAAAAGTAGACCATTTAACTTTACGATTGTACGCTTTGCTGGCTGCAATGGTCACCGTTTTTATTGCTTCAGTATGAGAAAGATAATCAAATTAATGAGTATATCTAAAAACATTCTCCACTTGCAATTACCTTCATATGTATTTGTTTCCTAATTTAATTGTCGTTTTATTTATGGGTTATATTAATTACGATTGTAAAAATGGTTCCAATTAAAAAATCAGATGTATTACAATACTATTTCGCGTTTATAAAAATGGTATGCAGTAACCGCAAAGTATTATCCTGTTTATTAGATTATCAGAGCTTCTGTTTATCGAATGTTTAATCAACAGCACAGTTTTTAATATAATCATATGAATAAAGATAGCAGAACATTATAAAAATCCGAAATCTCAGCCAAATCGCACGTTTTAACTTACTTCAAATCCTTTTATCCGAAATTCCCAATTTGGCTGTATCTTGGCGTTCTATCCAAAAGAAAAATGACCCGTTCGAAATCAGCATTACAAAATTACAAAATTAATAACATCATTAATAATGACTTCGCTAAATCAGGACATCTTTATCGCATCGTTTAATTACTATCCCTTTGAAAGAACTTTGGTGAATTTAATATCTGCAAAAACCGGGAGCAACACCGAAAGAAATTCCGCCAAAGACTGAAATTGACATCGCAGAAAGAAAAGAGCCAATGAGGTGGGCAAACGAGCTTTAATTGGATAGTAATGCTTTCCCCATATTGAGACCAGCTTCGCGATCTCACTTGCTCTTCCCTTTCCGTGGTTTTGTCTCACGAAATTTCCATGCGACTTCACGGTTCAACCTCATTTGCTTCAAATGTGAAAATCAAAACCACCGGCTGAACGTACCCGTTGACACGTGTGCGCTGCGATAATTGATTCGGATTCGTGGCTCGAATCGTGCACGGAATTCTTCCCCATTTGTGATGTATCTACGCCTCGTATCGTCTCCTGCGAACTCGGCTAATTGCGAATGGAATAATTGATACCGCCGGCAAGATAAAATTCCACCCTCCCGGCGTATTTTACCGGGGATTTCTTAAGTCGATCTGATAAGTAGATCGCATCGGATATTCTTCTTTTTCACGAAATATGGCGATTACTATCTTTCGAATTAGTACTCTCACGAGATGTCTCCCAACTTTATCTATTCTTTTGATAACCCGGGCCATTGTAAGGGCGAATGTATTACTTGCTGATAATTTGTGCGATAAAAATGTAATTGTGAAATGATAAGCGGTGTTATCCATAGACAGATCAGTGGAATTGATATTCGCCGTTTATGAGAAAATGTACTTGAATTATCAATTAGTTAAACAAATTAACGGTTGGATGCTTGGAAAACATTTGCTTGGAAAATTTAATATTGTTTAAAAAAATTAATTTACGAAAATTATTACATGTGACATACTCTCAAGTTATGTTCATTTCATATTATAATTTTTAATCTTCCTACTACAGTTTTTAATCTTGTAGCTTAATTATTAAAATATTTGAACGCCGCAATTTCTTTGTTTCTCTGCGTTTCTGTTTTAATTCTGACATACAGTACTACTAGATAAATACTAAATAATTAAATTGATTACATGTGTACCAGGCAAATATACATGTATACCTTTGAATATATCTATATATTATTAGATATTTAGCACGTTGAACGGCACCGGCATTTTGCTAGTTTAATCATTTCTACCAAACTGAAACTTCTTCTATCAAAATTACATCTATATAAATTAAAACTGTAAAGACAGAAATGTATATAATTTTCAAATATTGAATGAATTAGCAAATTCGTAAGTATTGCAATTTAAAAGTTATATGAAATTTCATTTAATTTATTCCCCGCTCACCTGTGATCCCCATGACATTTAAGGTGTTAATAAATTATGTAAATATGTAGACACTTATGTAATTAGGTTGGTTCATATGAAATGTCGGATTTCATCGTGCAAAATTAACATGCCATAGTTATTGTAAAACGAATGTTTATAAATCAAAATAACTTCCTTTGACATCAATACATTTCTGCCAAAGATCCACAGGGGCTTTTATACGATTTTTTATAAATCTAAGTTTTTGGAATCAGTGGAACTGGAGCCGACACTGTTAAGTTCACCTTCATTATTGATTTTTTTCTGTAATGAAGTGGTTTAAATATGTAAAAAGTGATAATCCATTAAAGGAAGATCCGGTGAATTAGATGATCATTGTAAAATTTGATATTTTTATTCATGAATTTTTTCTGAATTCATTTTTCCGGGATATGGTCTTGCATTGTCGTGCAATAAAGTAGGCCCCTGCCGATTAACTGAAACCAAACGCACTATTTTAAATTCTTCATTGTTGACATTATCTATCAGTAGTAATGCTTTCATTGTCTTGTAAAAAAAGATTTTCCGCTATTCCATATACAGATTAAGACATCATTATCGCATATGGTTGTGGGCCTACCACGCGGCGCATTTTGAAGCAACTTTTACCTAGAACGAACCTCTTTGAACCAACGTTGTACGATTTTTTTGTTAACACATGCGCGACCGACAAATTTTTTCCGTTTCTAATTCTGAGTACCGGCGAAAATAATGAAATTCCGAAGCTGGTTGCCGCAAACTTGTATCATTAAAGCAAGGATAAAAATTATAACGTTTGTTTCGAAATAGCAATGATGCAATTATGTGTTGTTTAAAATAAAAAGATTTTTCTGATTTGTATACTTGCCGGCTTACAGTTAGTGCGTCAACTGAGACATTCTCACTTGTCTCACTGAGATAGCACTTATTGTCGAAAGCGCCTAATGTTACCGCATTCAGAATCAAAAATTGCAGGACGTGAATTCACGCCAGCGGCAATCAGGAATAGAATTTAAAATGACGCGAATTCACGTCAGCGGCAACCAGGAATAGAACCTCAAAAGACGTGAATGCACGCGAATGTGTTAACATCTGTTTCCCCATATGCTCTGTTTATGTTAAGACATGCAGCAGCAGCACTATTACAAAGTTTAAATTCATATCGGTTTACAATTCGTATTTCACTACTACTCACATTGCGCAAAGAAGTATATTTTTTTATAGAAGTTAGGAGTTTTCCAAACAAGAATACACTCAATATGAGAATATACGCCAAATAACCTGTTCCAGCTATCAAATTATTAATTTTACGGTTAACTATTTCCACAATATGGCCAAGATGTAGTGTATAGACAAAATCCAACATTTCATGTGCACCAATCTAGCATCCCTAAAGCGAAACGTTTTGCACATTACACAAAATTTCACGACGTCCTTCCAAGGGCGTGTTTGGTGCAATTCAATTAAGAATAACTCCAAAGAGAGTTTTCGTTAGGTCAGCGATGGAGCAAGATGTTGATCGTGATCTGCTCTACGACCTTCGTTTTAATTGGACCCTGTCTGTCCTGAAACTCTCGAGGTAGGCTGTTAGTGCTTCACTTGTTGAATTGACACTCCGTGACAACGGACATGCTAGGTTAACCAGGTGTTTCACAGGCCCAAGAGTCAGTGGCGTGTTCATTGAATCTAGTTCAGCTGACGTTCATGTGTCCGTACCTAGGTAAACCGAGGTCGATTTAATTGTGATGCAGTCATAAGGCTTTATCGCGACAGCTTTTTTGTGGCTGTTTAACACTAACCGTACCAACACTTTATGGATACCTGTTCTTACCATAGTAGATCTTTTGACCGGTTATGAAATAACGATGATACCTTCCTGAAAGAAATGCAGCAGACTGCGAATTTAACACTAGATTTACGGGCCTGAAATCTGTTCAATTGCAATATATTAAATAAAGACTTTAAAAATGTAGTAATCAAGAGGCAAAGATGGTAATTCGATAAGTCATTATTGTATTATAAAATACACGTGAAATATCTACTGTACAGCGTCTCTGTGAATTTGAGAAATGTTTATAAGCAAGTAGGAACCCGTCAATTTGACGGCATCCGTAAATCTAGTGTTAAGGGAGGAATTAACGTACCAAACTGTTTTCACTGAATAATACGAGAAATTACATATTTCCATATTATTGAACCGGTAATCTCACCGCGCATGGTAGAATTAGTGTTAAAGAATGCAAGATATAATGTTATTTGCGTGATATTGTAAACTGTTTGAACAAAGTAATGGGTAGTCTTGAAACGAAAAGGAAAAGGTAATTGTGATGGTTTCCTATCTTAACTCCAGTAATCAGTGAATAATCCGTTCCCGTTTTCGGTCATATTTGATAATTTCACAGAGTTTGGATGAATTTTGATGGAATAAAGACTGGCGTGATTAAAAAACATAATTGTAGAATACCATTTACGACCTCGTTAAATTTCTTAATACGTTCACCGATCGTCGACGCTGTATTTTCACATTATCCCTTGACACTGCTGTGTTGAGTTTTACTCCACTAACTTCAAACTGCAGTTAATTTTCTATCTACTTAATTTCGACTTTGAAATGTGACAAAAATTATGTATCTTCGTCTGCACAGCTGAAAGTATAACTACAGTTATCACTAGATAAAAATAAATAATCAACAGTACAAAGCTGTGATAAAAAAATTTAAATAATTTTATTTTCTATTATTTTATAAGAATATAAAATACTAAAGAGCTGAAGTATATTTAACCAACGACACCTGTGTTATATGTTTCATATTTTAAAATTATGTTAAAATTATTAAGAAATTGTAAACACGTTACAATTATACATTTAACCTGCTTTTTTCGGTAAATATATCTGATACAAAAAATCTGTAAAATTCGTGAGGTAGTTAACGTTTTAATTACAACTTGTAGCTGCCAAGAGTTAATTATAAGCTCTCATTGACAAGCATAAGTCGAGTACTTTTGAAATATTATTTTATAATATAATAATTGCATCTATTCTGCACTAAATTGTCTTGAAAATATCTTATTATAAAATATTGCAAAAGCTAGCGAAAGTCGTCGATCGCTCCCATGGATCGCATAACATGAATTTTAATAGAATGCCCTGCCTTCTCTGCCAGCCATAAGAGAAGTGAAGAGAGCTGTTTTGATTTCCCAAAGAGGAATACACCTGAAACTCAGCTCTCCTTCCTACCTCTCGACGTCGAGGGAAGTCTCGTCGACGGAAGGCGAATATTTCTGAGCTGTCGAGGAAACAGCTAAAAAGAAGAAAAAATTGTAGACTTCTTCCGATCAAGTGTTCAATATTTCCTGATATTGAGCGAACCCCCGAGTCAATTGATAATCATCCAAATGCAGAACTTGAGCCGTGTTGTAATTGGGTTAACCCTTTGCACTCCTGTGTCGAGCTATACTCGATGTAGATTTTCACTTCATTTTATTATCTAATTTTCTAATATCGCCTTTCCAATTGCATAATGATTTTGTAAAACCGCCTTAAATATCCGTCAGTACCTATAATTATTGCTTTCAATAAAAGAAATCAATAATCAGCGACAGAAAATGTGAAATTAATTTCAGTTACAATTAGTTCACTATACAACTGACATCATAATTCGGACCGCAAAAGATTAAAGGACCTGAATGACCATAAAGCAATAGTTTGACGTTGATGATGAAAAGATACACGAGATAGGAAATTTAGATTAAACATACTATACAAGGATATAGTGTAAATATTTATATACGTCACTTTTATATAACATTAAGGCAGAAGTAATATCGATTCATATTTTCCTAACGATAATTCTGCACTTCGTCATTATATCTAACTAAACTTTGTGTAAAAGGATCTAAAGTGTTCACAAGAAGTCTGAACGTAAATCCAATAGATGATCTCTTTAATATCTAAAAAATGCATAGTGTTCCATTTATAATTTAAATATTTCTTGATGGAAATACAATTAAAACTGACACTATTTATACACTTTTTTCGCTATATGAGCCATTTATTTTCAAAGTGGCATAAGTCCAGATATTTATGGGTTTGTGTTTTAACTTGTCTAATAATATCGGTGTCAGTTTTCGAGAGAATTCACTTCTATTTGTTATCTTTAATACTTATATTTTTTATAATATAAATGTTTTTATATAACCATTGCAAAATCACCATTCTAAAGCCCAAATATCCAAAAGAAGTCCTCTGGCCTCTGGTGTAATGAACTGTGTAATGAAGTTCAGTAAATCGTAAAAATCCTATCTTAATAATTATCCTGCAATGCTATTTAGTAAAGACATTTCAAAGCCACGGACATTGAGCAAATGATGAACTTCATGACACGAGGTGACTAATATAGATTTATCTACGTAGGGCTTTACCCCGCAGTACCTCCTTGACCAATTACGAGCCTCGAAGGGACACGTCTAGCAAGACCTAGGTATACCTCGCAAAAATAGAGAAGTCCTCTGGCCTGTTGTTTGTTCTGATTCGTCTGACGGATAGAGACATGCCTCGTTCTGACGTCATTTTCGATTCTAACGCACGATTGGCCGATAATGCTGCACATTCGTTGCGTTGTCATGGGAACGACGAAAGAATTGTTTTGTTTTCGCTTCTCACTCGTCCATCTCAGGTTTCCAGGACCGATATGGTGGGGATAGGCGGTGCAAGAAACACTCTTCCCTTACCCCGTGCCTCATACCGCGCGCCTTCTTTCCCTTTTGGCTATGATACGGTAAAGTCACTTATACCCTTAAGTAGCAAAATTTCTCTTCAACAAAGTTTAAGTTATTTTCATCATATTAATTGCAAATTTTATCAAAATAAAGAAATGCCGTGAAACTGTAATTTTGTTGTTTTGTTTGAAGCAGTGACTTATGTCACTTTCAAAATAAACGCCTCATATAGCGCTACTTTTTAATACAGGTACATATATAATTTTAAGATATCTTGTAACTTGAAGACCTTTTCGAAAGGTGTTTAATTGGCCGCAAAGTGTATCTTGACTAAACGAGATTGGTTTAGTTTTGCACAAACCCTTTATTCCTCTTTTGATATTTTCAGGGGTTCGTTTGCAGGATGTATGACATTTATGTACATAATGTAATTTGTTGCTCTTCAGTTTGGTAATAATTAAGATAATATTCGCAGAATATGGCGTGAAAGGAGGGATATTTAATGTGCAACCTGTGAGCACGAATATATCTTATTCGGTTCGGTTTGCGAATAAAATTGCAGTCAAGCCGATGAGCTGATAGAAATGCAATTTGACAATAAAATGAAGTTTCCGCCTCGTGGATGTTAAGATAGGTGCTCCGAGTACGATGTTTAACATTTCACCCACGAAATGGAGACATCGATAATGGAAACGTCGACTACATTCATTTACGAGACACGCCGGTGTTCACGGAATTATAAAACAGTTGGTTCTTGCTTCGCAGCGACTGATATTGCAGTTAATCTTCTTAATTCAATGCACATTTTGATATCGCGAATTGAAAAAGATGTATTTCAAATAATAATGAAATATGCTCGAACAAATTGGAATTACAATTTTTTATACTATTATTTTCTTTACTTATTAAAGTATGTCAAATCGTTAATGGACTAATGAACAATGAATGTTAATTTTAGGTATTGCATGTTGGCATTTCGGAACGTTCGTGGCGATAAAATTTTAAAATAAATGTATAACAAATATTAAAAACTTCTAAAAACAGGAATTTAAATAATCTGATTCCTGTGAAAACCGTTCATTTCTATGAAACATATGTTTCATAATTACTTAATTCCTTGCCTTAGAATGTAAATAATTATCAAAATAAGTGTATATCTTATTATTTTATATCAGAGTGTCATTATTTTTTGTACTGCCATGTCGGTGTCGGACAAGAACGAGGGAATATATATATGATCATTAGGGAAGTATATATATGAATTATTCACATACAACATTAATTGATGAACTGTTAAATAGTTCAAAAAATATTATGCAAATTGCATTACTAAATGCAGCGAACGAAAGAGCGAATAATAAAAAAAGGAGATTGAATTACATTCACTTCGTAATATACGTACACGGTACAAGTGTTTATCGACTAACCGTACCCGAGCAATTCTGATTCTAATTTAACAATTTCTCGACCTTTCTCTCAGACGCTCGCTTTACGACTCTTTTCTCGTTTGTAACAGCGTCCGTTCTGCTATCGCCTCGTAATAATTGAGTTCTTACGCAGACGGCAACCTAACGAACTGAAAAAAGTCTCTCCGATTCTTTCCATCATCCCTTCTCTCTCTCTCTCTCTCTCTCTCTCTCTCTCTCTCTCTCTCGCTTCGTTATATCCTCAAAGCAGACATAACGAATGGCTTTCTATGTCCCACCGATCGTTCCACCGTTCCTCCCACTGTATCTTGTTAATGCAAGGAAAAAAGAAGGTACAAACTTTGTTGCTTTCACTTGTCCGTGATGTCTCGCGATCCGGCGGGATAGAAGGAAGTTAAGAGGACGGACACCGGGGAAGAAGAAATGAAATAAGAAGTCAGATCGAGAAAAGACAGACTGAAGCGAAGCCGCCGTAATTACTTTTCCTCCCTCTTAATCGTTTCACCTCGTTTGAGCGCGTGAACCGTTACCCTGAAAAGTGAATCTTTGAAATAAGATCTAGCCTCTTTCTATCCCGGATATCGGTGGCGGAGGGTGAACACTGAGAAGGTAATTACCCGTCTCGCACCGATTTCTTAATGCTGCGAGGATAGCCGGAGTTAATTCGCTCAGTGATGCGTCAAAGAGGGTGCAAACGTCGACTTTGAAAGTAGTCATGGAAATCTGTATATTCGGCTCTGAGACCTGCTGATTTTGCATTTATTATGCAAATATCGATATTTTCTGTTAGAGCGGTAAAAAGTTCTTAGATTTACAAAGTGCTCAATTTGACTTTTTTATTTAATATTACAGTAATAATGGGTAAAGCATAATAAGGTACTGAGAGTGCCTGCTGTTTGAAGTTTAAATCGATTATTACAGAAGACGTGTGACAATGAGAATAATTGGATAACCAAAATTGAGAAATGAAGAAAATAAGAAAATTATATTTTCTTTTGAATATTTAACGGTATTAAGAATTATTTTTTATCTGTAACAAAAATATATCGTTTTATATCATTTAAACGCGTTAGATAAATTTCTTTGTAGAGATGTATTTACAATTACGGTGAAATAGTCTCTGGAATAGTCATCAAAAGTCTGTCCTGAGAGTAAACATGATTTAAAAGGAAGATTAGTAATCCTCTAATTCTTCTCATCCTTTTCGCATTCTCTTTCGTTTACTCTTTACCTTCTCACGACCCAATTAAAACGAAGAAAATGAGAGGCAGTCGTCCATCACGAAATTCAGTAACTTTTGCAGTGCCTCATGAAATTCGAAAAAGATAATAAGAAAAATGCAGAATGTGTAAGAGGACAAGAAAAAAGTTCGCTGCCGAAATAAGAATTCTGTATTGTTGTTACATTCAATAATTGCAACTAAAATAGGACTTATTCAAACAAAAATATATGTTACTTTATCCTTTGTTAAATATACTTAATTGTTTAACTCACATTATCTTTTTCTGCTTGCAGGAGTGGAACGATTATAAGTTGAAGTGGAATCCGGACGACTATGGCGGTGTCGATACCCTTCATGTACCATCGGAACATATATGGCTGCCAGATATTGTTCTTTACAACAAGTACGTGAATTTAATAACTTGCTATAAATTAAAATTTTTCTTTCTAAGTTATCATTCTTTCCGTCATTACTCGGAATCACTACTAGTATACTGACTATGCAAGGCATTATAGTGGTACAGGTGAGATTTTGCATGGTACATACGGTGAGTCACCTCTCTGGAATGTATCAAAAACAATTCTAATAGATCCTTATCAATTCTAAGTCACAAAACTAAACTACAAATCACAAAACCATTAACCTCTCTGAATTAATATTATCCAATTCTACATTTACAGTCTGTCATGATAAAAATAATTTATCTATACAACTGACTTTAAGTAAGTGTAAGTGCCAATTACATAATATTTGGCTCCTTCTCCACAAAACACTGCACCTCTCCTCGCTGTGATTTACTTCAATACAAAACCCAGGGTTTACACATCACTTTCAAGTAATCGCCCTTCAAGGAACAATTCTCCGTTATTCCTAAGAGGCCTCTATGCCCTCGACAATTCAACCTCATCGATCTGCGCGATCAAGTTAAAAAGATCGTCACGTCAAGAAAGCTACGTCCTCTCGTTTGTTCCCCGTATTCCAAGTCTCTTCAACTATGTACATACGTACAAAGCATTTCCTCGTAGTATCCTTTTACTTTAACTTTCCATTCGTGATCCCCTTTCCGTCATCCGTCTTTGCCGCAGTACCTCGTGCCTGCGCAGTTACGCGAACCATATCGTCCGTCACCTTGGTCCGGCCATACTTCATAGGATTTTAGTGCAAAGTGCAAAGGAACGTATCTCGTAAAGTCCCGCGGAATATTCCACGGCGGAACGTGACGTTTTCACCGTCATCCGCTAAGGCCATTTTGAAAATCCATGGCAAAGGAAGAGGCACATACGTTACACATACACCCGGACAGCTAACACTGAGAAATAGGATGTACTCTAACGCGTGTACGACACTTTTACGAGTAGGTAGGGGCCGCAAGAGCGACCTCGACAGCGTCGTTCGTTTAACAACGATAGTTTATACTTATGTCCGTCTTTCCTACGGTTATCACCCCCTCCTGACTACCCTTCGTAACTTGCTGAGTAGCGATGGGAATCAAGACCGTAAAGAGAAGCTGATAGATTTTTATATAAGTCATGCTCACACCGATTTCCATGCCCTACCTTTCCAGCTCGGATGCAGATGTCGTTTGCATATCCAGGTCGCGTCAGTCGGATGTAATGATTTGGCAAACGCGAAATTGGAACGGTAAATGAGTTTCATAGAGCAGGGGTGGCCAACTTCTGTATATATGATTGATTTTTTTTCACAAAAATATGTCGCGATTTACCTATTAAATTCTTGACATTTAACATATTCAAACTTGTGTCTTGTGTATTAACCCTTTGCGGACGGAGAATTTTTTGAATATTGAGAAATAATCACTTATTTGGCGTTAAAAAACTACCTTTTTATCAGAAAGTCAGAGTTTTGATGTATAGAAGTTTTAAATTACTATTTGGGTAATCGTATTTCAACAGTTATATTTCAATTCTTCAACTCTAACCGTGTATACATACACCGATAAACTATAATCAGATTTTTTCTCAGGCCGCATATATGCGTCTGTCGTCCTCAAAGGGTTAATAAGTACTAAGGCGGGAGGAGGTTTGATTGTTGAAATCGTCTCTTGTTAGCTGCGATCGTCCAAAATCGCTTCTCGATCGATCAGTCGATCAAGATTGACTTATTCATCATTCCTTTCCCAGAGCATTTCGAGGATGTAATAACGGCAATAGCTGGTGTTTTTTGTTGAGAAATTGAAGTTGATGGCTTAGTTTTGACGATCATCCTTGATTCTGATAAAATTATTTGATAACAATAAGCAAAGTACTCACAGAAGAAGTTAAGGAAACTGAACATACAGAATAATATGACTTTATTTACAAATAAAAAACTACGTTCGTAGTGGTTTTTGTTCATGCCGTAATTCAGTGTTAGATGATCAGTCACTTCCTCTAGAAAATTGAAGAATTCCTTTATGGTGATAAATCTCAGAGATGGTAGGAGATATCGTGAAAAAGGTAACTGGAAATTATATTGTCGTTTTAAATGAATTTCAATAACAATTAAAATTATGGACAGCAGCTAGTAAGATGAATAAAGATTCGTCAACACAATAAAATCTTTATGCATATACTAATAATGCAGCGACGGTTCCGCAAGTCAATTTTGTATGCACGGCTGCAGTTGATTTGCTTGATTAATTTCGCATAAGATATCTTTGGTTATAGCGTTTCCATTCCTGCAGTAATAGTCACGGCAGAAGCCATTGTTACTAAAATGTCGTAAAATACCTCGCCATTAAGGGCACTTCGAAGGTTTCCCAGAACAATCTCAGTGACGTTATTATTTTGGGAGTAATTTTGCATGCTTGAATTTTGGATTGACAGATCACACGTTTTGCACAATTAATGGATGCATTTTATGGTATAGAAGCATATAAACGCACTAAATCGTCATTTACTATTTTTGTTTCTAATAACCTTGCCTTTTAGGGAAATGATTTATTTTCAAAGTTTCTCAATTGTGGTGTTACGTATTCCATAACCGTTAATTGTAGCAAGATTGCGGATGATTATGCAAATTCAAATTTTTATGAACACCATAAAGGAAATGTTTAGTCGGAGCTTTATTATACTCGTTAAATATTGTTGACGAATGCCACACTTTGGGTATATTATATATTTTTTTATGTTATATATACTCTGCGCAGTTTCACAGTTTAAGCATCCAATAAATGCATAAAAACTAGTTCTCGCTAATAAACTCGCGGTGTTGATGCGATATTAAACGTACAAATAAAAAACGTTTACCTTGGAAACCCAAGTTTGAAAACTCTGAAAGGTATACATACATTCTATTTGATAATATTTAAAACATTTCGATACTTGTTGAGTATAAAACATCGTATATTCATTTTCACAATTCAGGCACGGAAAATTAAAAGAACTACTAGTCTGTTCACAACATAACGGTTTTCACTTGCTGGTTCGTATATTTGCTTATAAATGTTACGTTCCGTATTAATATGTGTAAAGTGGTTCTTATTATGCATTTTTAATAACGAGCAAATGAGTGGTAGAGAAAAAGATAAGAGTGACACCTAGGAATGACAGCCGAAAGTGTTTATGAAAAATAACAGATAAGTAGCTGTTTTTTTATGCTGTGTGAGTAAGAAAGGAAAATGTCCGTAACTGTTAATTAATTTACATTCTTAAATAATTTCAACAATATATTTCATAGCTTCACAGCAACTCTTATTTATTTGGTTTAGTCTTTTGTCGTTTTTAAACAGTATTTTTAATGACATACGATTATTTGCATAAGTTGTTAAACTGATTAATACAAAAACCATCAGTATTTTCATGAGGATATATGTAAGTGTAGTAATGTGTCAATATTTTGAACAAATGATTATTATTTATGATGAAATATCAACATACAGCGATACAAGCTGTAAATAAATATCGTTGTCATTAAGGGATTGGTTGGATGCACTGAAAATGTTCTGAAATTAGTTGTTTAATCGGGAGTTAGACAACCCACCATAAAAGTAACGAAATATCCCGCGTAATTCTGATGCTTTTCGTTACATACTGATATTTTATTATAAATACTAAACGTTTATCATAAATATTGATCAGAAATATTGTTTAAAACGTAGACTCGGTAAATACTACGCGTTTATTCGAAATGTTACTCAGAAATATATTAAAATATAGCAGATCAGATAATGCAAATCTTTTATAGATATACTCTTTAAACGATGAAAATTAATTTCACAGTATTTTAACCACGGACATTTCTCATTCTGTCTCAATTGATTATTTCGTTTACTGTTGCAGATATTTTGAAATGAGTATTCGTTCGAAATTTTCCATAATGTTCATGTAACAAAAGAAGAATTACAAGGATGATGTATTTAAACATTTCCTCCTATGCTCTTATTACACTGATTTGCCAGTTACTGAACTCGTTGAGTGTTGCTGAAGTCTTCGCTGAACAAAGCTAATAAGTTCAAGAAATTTTCTGTTAAGTTTACAATAACGATACCGATGAATCTTCTAAAATATTGAGTATCAAAATACAACTGTAAAATAGTTGAATCATTGTTGAACGTAAATGTAAAACTCCACTTTACACATTATTGCTGCATAACAACGCAACTTTAACGACAAGGTTGCCATTCAACATGTTAACAATTAATTTTTGTTACAAACAATGGAATATCATAAAAGAATAGGCATCGGCGGAAAAAGAATTGATGAATTTAATAATTTATATTTTACAAAGGCCATGTAGAATATCAAAGAAAATGCAACGTTACTTTGAGTAATTTTTTGAAGAAATAACAAACCAAGCCAATTTCAATGGATTGGAAATTCTACTATTAAAAATAACAACTTCTTACGTTTTTCTAGAACTTTGCGTGACCTTGAGAATGATAAAAATAATATATACACAATAAAAAATAGTAGAAAGTATCCTTAAAGTTCAACCGTTCGATATGCAACTATATTGTTTTGTTAGACTTCTAAAAGATGTAAAATCGGTTGATTCAACGATACTTTAAAAGACTGAAGGTACTGCCTTTGTGCCCTGCAAATATGTAAATTCTTCCGTCTGTATTCTTTTTATATCGAGAGGAAGTGATTTACATGGGATAGCTCTATATTCCGATTAGTAAAATCTAATTCAATCCGTCTGTCGGAGTCGATACTGGAAACTTTCGTGAAAGGCAAGGCCTGTTTGAAATGGAATTCATTGCAGCTATTGCCGGAGTGTTTGAAATGACTTTTACAGGACTTCCCTGCGAGTTGTCTTCATACATCCAGCAGAGAGTTATCAAGCTGTTATATAACGTGCTTTTGTTTCAATGAATTTTGATAGCATCGTTCGTTTGACGTCTTCAAAGCTAGTCTCAATAGCACCGTCCGTTTAGCAGCAAGGGCTCGGAACTTTGATTATTTATTGCATTTTAAATTCACCGGTATGGCAGGGAATTCCTTGCTTGATAGCTTAGCCCGTTTTCTCAACTGCGATGGAGAATTTTAATTTAAAACTTTGAAATTATACGAGTAAAGGGGAGATGTTCAGGAATTGAATTAAGGCACTTTTTGGTTTCGTAATTGATGAGGAAATAAATGTTTTAACAGGATCCTGTAGGTATACGTATTCTTGTAAGCTTTAGAATCAATGTAATAAATATAGTTTATTGGTACTCTACAAATTTTAATCGGTTTGTAGAAATACTTGTACTTCAGTTCAGAATTATATCACTTTGATACCATTTCGAAAAATATGTCTTATAGTACTGGGTGAAAATGTTATCACCGTCGTTCTTTACGTATTAAATATTTTGGAATATATAATGTTACGTCCGAAACGAATTTAAGACTAATAAACGAAAAAATATAAGTCAATTTGCGCACAATCCCCACGGACAAGACCGCTGGTCCGTTTTTGGTGACAGAAACGAATCTCTTTACACGGGACCGGACCCAAGAACGCGATGTTGCGCAAAGATATGAGGTTGGAAGTGAATGAAGGTTAAAGGTGGAAAAGGTAGATAGCCGGAGTGTAAAATATGAAGGAACTTACTTTTATTTTAACGGAGTTGATGCCAACCCACGGAGATACAGTTCGTACTTTTCGTCACAATATACAGCACTCTTTTCTCGATTCTGACTCTACTTTCAATAACTCCTTAATATAAATAGTGATAACTTAATAATGAATGAACGAATTACTCCAATCAACTACTAAAGAATTAACTGTAACGAAAAAGACTCTAACTAAAACGAAAAAAGAGACTAGTATCCCTTTCGTATCCCTACTCTACGGTTTAAATCTACGGACATTTTGAATTCTGATTGGGGCATGAGTCGAAAGAGGGGACTCGAAATCATCTCGCAGCGTTGGAATTTTGAGACAGGGTCAATCAGCACCTCTGCTCTTATTCTCAGAACATATTTTTATCGAGGGGATGAGAGAATTGACCGTGAGATCGGTTTGTTGCCAACTGCCTTTCGCGATACCATAGTACTACTCTTTCGACTCATTTTACGATCTTAACGCGTGAAGCATATTTTCTCATGTCACCTCACTGTTAACAAAGAATGTTTTGGGTTTCATTACTGTTACTCGCTCGTAAATTATGGAATTTGTCCCTGAATGTTCATGGAGTAAGTTTTGTTACGGACGTAACAGTAACACATTCTGAAAAGTTTTAATCCTTAATTGAAGAACAAACTAAAATTAAAAGATCACCTTTGTTTTAGAATGTTTGCTCTATGGAAAAAAAGTATTCAGACCGATTTATAGAAATTAATTAATTCAGTATTTGTTGTTAATTTTCAAATCAATTGTCTGCTAGCCATTAGAAAAATACTATCTTCTTTCTTTTTTGTAAAAGGAGGATTTTTTATCGAATTATCTGTAGATGGTTTATAAATTCATATCTGCATTGAAGTTTCTGAGAGGAAAAGCATATGTTTCCTGCAACTTCTTCATCGTGCGCTTCTCTTACATAACACTGCGGTTAACGTTCAATCTCCCACCATTTTGATCAGTTCAGAGTTTGAGCCATCTTGCTAAGACTTGCTATCAACCCTTGAGAATGTGGCAGGAGATCTTTACTAAGGAGTCAAGGAGGTACCAATTAAATCGTACTTAACTCGTTCTACTAAACTCAAGTCTACCAAGTATACCGTTTACTATCTCAATTTGGCGTATCCAGATTTCTTACTGGATGTTGTTGATCAGGATGACATTCAAATTTGAATGCTCTTTTGATTTGATTTTTGGGTTATCAATAACATGATACCATTGGGTCCGATGTTTTCACTTAGCAGTAACCGTGCCACACGCGGTCAAAAGACCGGTTCGATGAAATGAAAATATATAATTTGTTGTACTATCAAGTAAAGACTGTTTTGTACGTTGTTTTCTATATTAACATTAAATCTACCAAGCCGGTCAAAATGACCCACAATTTTTTCTAAAAATTACCCAAACTGATAGGGGAGCCGTGAAGTAAATATTCTACTTCTATCCTATAAAACCTAAATTATTTCATTAATCATCTTTGTCACCTCTTGGTTTCTCTTTTTACGAAGTTATCCTTATTCAATATATTTAAATTTCAGTAGATATAACGTCGGTAGTTTTAGTGTTAATATGACAGTCTCCTACATTTCTTCCAGGATAATATTATTGTTAGTTTATAACCGGTCACAAGATCTACTGCGGTAAGAATAAGTATCCATAGAGTGTCGGTACGGTTAGTGTTAAAATGAGCTGATTTATTCAATTTTGTTTGCAAAAATATGTAATTGCGTGACCGTGAATCAGACATTTTGTTATGTATTATTAAGTGTTTGTTCAGAATCTTGATTCATCGCGCGGACAGCATAGTGTTAACACTTTACCGACCGCTATTATTTGAGCATTCTACTCACTTTAAATGATTTGTTTCGGCTTAGATCGGTTAAAGAAAATTACAATGTCTTTGAAAATTACAAATGCTTCTCATCGACTCCTTAACACAGTTCTACTACAATAATAAATAACAAATTAGTAATTGCCGTAGGAACCGATTCATAAACTAAAAGTCTAAAAGCGTTGATGGCAAAAAGCCTATTCATAGGCTACCGGTCGGTAAAGTGTTAAGAATCACGTTGACTACGCGTATTTCCTAATAGAAGATTATTTATCCGCATATTTTCGCATGACACCAACGTGGTGTCACCGGACGGTATAGTGTTAATTTGAAGATACCTCAGTAATTATTCATTTGAAGTCCCACTTTGTGCAATACTTCTTTACGCATAATTTGATAATTTATCCAAATTCGAAAAAAAATATTAGACATTCCATTTAAAAAATTGAAGGTGACCCTAATATCTCAATAAAACATCAAGGTAATAAAAAACAGATTAGAGCACTGTATGTCCCCCTAGATACCATGCAACTTTTGTTTGAAACATTTTTTCAGCAACGAATACCTTACGAGTTATTTGAGGTCGTCATGTTATGAGACTCACCCTGTATATTAGTCGAGAAATATAATTCTTACATTTATAAATATTGTAACAGTTCATTATATCTCGCGGTAGTTACCAAAAGCATAACAGCATTATTCTTTATATCATAAACTATTGAACAGTCATAAAGGTGCATTTTCATGCTCTTTGATGAATCATGGCAAACTTAATTTTGGTTTATGGAAAGAATGATCGTGTACCGAACTCTAGTATTCTATTGAACGTGTTGTTTGGATATCGGAATTGGTACTTTCAACGATTTTTTTTCAAAAATTTATTGTTCTACAGCGAAAATTCTTTACCACTTGAACGAAGTATAGTGTGACTTCAATACTACAACAAGTATCCACATTTTTCAGTTAAAAAAAATATCTTATTTTCACAGTATTTTTGCTTTTGGCTTTTATACCACACCTAACATATAGACAGTGTGAAATGATTGCTCTTGATGACATAATTAACCGAGGTGTACCGTAAAAAATTTTTTGTAACAGATTCGGAAAGCTGAAATTTTTGTGCGTATATCACACATGCATTACAGAGCATTCTATATTATTCGTCGGTTTAATGTAACTTTTCGTCCCTTATTTTCTCTTTGACAAGCTACTATTTCCTTCTCTTTAACGGCAATATATATGCAAATGGCATAATGCTGCAATGCACTTTAATACATATGATTTATATTCCAATATTAAAGCGAACACATTAGCATCTCACAGAGAGAGAGAGAGAGAGAGAGAGAGAGAGAGGTAAAATCAAATTTTAAATTAAATGGGTTAAAACTTGTCATTGAAACTAAATGTGTCTTTGCTTTTTTATAAGCGTTCTTCTTATATTATATTGTTACGAATTATTACGAGCAACGAAATTGCCTCCCCTCTATATGTTAACGATTGCTAGAGCGATAGCAACGAGATGCGAATGTTTAAAATAATATGTGGGAGAGTTGTCCGTGAGCTGTAAGATTGGCTGGACGTTTCCAAATAGAATCGCTATTTTTCTAAAGCATAAGTTGTTTTATTATGCCGCGCCGCAACAATATTATACAATATGTAATTAGGTGATAGAGTAAAATTACTTATGCTAAGAGAAATTCGTAAACTATGCGAGCAGTTTATTTTAAAAGTGGCATAAGCCAATTTTAATTAGAGATATTTAGGGTTTGCGTCTTAAGGTCTTTTAACATATCTATGCCAATTACGGAAAGTGACTTATGCCACTTTCAAAATAAACGACTCATGTACAGGTAGTTTATCTAACATTACCCCCTCAGATTTTTCTCTTTAATGAAAATTACATTAAAATATTATCCACAAAAGTTTCATATCTTTATGATAGCCAGTGTTTAGTCAACATTATCATTTATTTCATTCTGCTGAAAGATGTTAAACACGACGAGGAGCTGAGCGTTGTTTTCTGTTGTAATGAGTCGTTATATTTCATTCATTTTTCGTGCGATACTAAAGTCAATAACTTCAACAAGCTGTAATATTATGTCCGCCAAGGTAATGAAAGACCGTGTAAATGGAATTTTATTCTTATTTTTCGGTATAAATGTAATATAATATTTCCCTTACTTACTTTTTTTTGCTTCAAGTTCAGAAATATAAGGCCTTAATGCACATGAAGGTAATCTTTCTGCAGAAATTCTAAGCGCTAATTATAACGTACAATTTAACAATGATACGAATGCGAAAAATAATTATATTAAGATTTATTAAGCGGAATACAAATTTGCTATAATAATTTTCACATTTATTCTTCACAGATCATCTTCAGCCTTCAAAGAAAATTAATTGATCTTACATTATTAATTTTTGAAGCTGCATTTTATACGTTAAATCTTTTTACTCTTCAGATTGAGTTTTAATTTAAATAAATCCAAATTAACATTCCATCATACCTCCGACAGTACTTGTAATTTGTGAAAATATTGCGTAATACTAGAAGCTTGACCTCTACCTGTTACTTGTAAGCATTATCCTTTAATAATAAACAGTTGTGGCACCAACTGTTTATTGTAATGTTGCAGAGGTATACAAGCAAGAATGCCCCAGTGACCACTGACCTGCACATTCGCGAACTCTGTAGCAACGTTATATATTATGTATCATATGTTCCCTGCTTATACACAAGAAAATATCAGGATATTTTTAACAAATAAAGCATACAGTCCCACATTTACACTTAATAGATCACATTTTTTGAGTCACAAAGTGACGTAACTCAAAAAATGTGATGTATTAAGTTACCCCTCTGAAAATATTGCAAAGGCACATCTCGAGCAATGATCCAAGTCTTACTTGAGCCCCTCACTTGCCAAATCGATTAACTCCATAAAGCTTAAAGTGGAGAACCGTGATGAAATAGTATACACTCTTTTTCAAAATTCCCTTCAAAATATAAATACAAATAAATATTGTAGAATCTATAATGCTTTCCTCTGATGAAGTATAAAATGAATAAGGTGGAATAGCCTTGGAATTAATTACCCAGACTTTTGAAATCAATTATTTATTATTCGATGGTCAAACAAACTTCGTTATTTAATTGTGCTAATCGTTATTATTACGGAAATTTATTCTAAAAATAAAAAGTTAGCATTCAATTAAGTGCTACGAGACTTAAATCTTAAAAAATTCAAAAAGTGTAGTTAATCGATTTGGCCTGTAAACGGCTCACTTATTAACCTTCATAATTTGAATGGTTGAGAACAGTCATCGACCCACCTCTGTATCGCATCATATTTTGGTACATTTTATGTATCTTATTATAAGTTGTGTTGTGTTCTTGGGTTTGATAATGAGAAATAAAACATGTGTTTGGTTGGAGTGCAGAATTTCCTTGGATAACGGAGAGGGCGACGAAAGACAAGAACATACACAGCCCTTTAAACTAGGCCTACCGTGGCAGTAAAAATAACTGGTTGTTGATTGTGTTGAAAAATTCTTCATACTTATATGAGAGCCATACAGTAAATATTTCACGTCCATCTTATAAAACATAAAGTATTTAACTGATCATCTTTTTTGCTGCTTAATTCCTCTTTTTTTCAAGTCAGATTTTACGCCGGTATTTCTAGTGTTTTGGGGAATCACGGGCAAAGACAGCGTTATTAATATCACAGAATTCAGTATTGACGGAGTATTATTATTATTGAGTTGACTATTGACTGAGAAATATTATTGCGAAGACACTATTTACGAGGAGACTTTTACGGAGTACCTTACGGAGTGTTACGGTGACAAGTTATTTGTATAACACGAATCGGCATTGCTTTGCCACATTTCCAATTATTGTACTTATTATTCACATTTAAATGTATTATTACTGATGCGTCCCAAATCTACGCAATTTCGCCCTCGAGCTCGATCCTGTTCGGTTCGTAAATTCGAACAATCTCACTTTACTTGGTTGACATGACGTAGACTGATTGTGTCTAACGCTCCTCGTATCGTAACCCTATTGTTTACACAGAACCGGACATCTGCATGCCAGGGAAACTCACACTTTTTTTAAAAGAAATATTGCAAGTTGGACATTGGAACGGAGGGCAATAGAGGCCTGCAGTCCCGTAAGTCTTGAATATTACGATTTCCTGGACATGCATTGTCTATTTCAACAAAAAGATTCCGCAAAACAATTGAACTCCTACGCGCGACGTCTGGACAACATTACTATCTACTCAAGGGTAGTAACAATTACTACAAAATTATTAACAGTTCATCGATCAATGCGAAACACCATGCTTTAGTAACTTTTGAATTATTATGATTTAATTTTTTATTTCCATGTCAGTTAAAATAGTGAAATCTGCCAGTTTTCTCCTCCTTGCCCTTGTCAGGAATCTTCTCTTACTAGTTTGTGGACGCGTATTACGGTACATTATGTAAAACTCACTCTGCCGTGCCAAGAAGTCGACGTCGTCGTCGACCTGCATCCCTTCTATTCTCTATTCTTTATTCTGTTTCAAGAGCGCAAAGTGCACTCTACGCGACAAAAGGTTGAATTCAGATACAATCGAGAACGGCGGTAAGGATAAACAAATTCGAATTCTATGAGGCCGGCTGGGTAATCGAACGCTGGATATTCGAACGGGTGTAGTCGCATGAGAATTTTCTCGATTGCCGCTCCGAGAGATCGGAAATTGAATCCTGGGAATTTTCTTCGGGGCATTAGGACAATTTTCAATCGAAGATAGTTTGTATGGAAATATGTAAATCGTAACAATAGAGCTAAACTTTTATTTACATTTTTTCTAACTCGTACACAATACTGTGAGTTGTTAGGATTACTTTAGAATAAAATACGTGAACATACATCTGAAATATAATAATATGTTGTTACTCGTTCGAACATGTTTTCACAGCTCTATCGTTCATTATGAGCAAACCAACACTGTTTATAAAAACATGTAAACTTTTATTTTGTGCTGAGCATTTACAACACCTCCTTGCTCTGAGGACGTCAGACCGTAGAATCTCTTGTTCTAATATTTATGAAAATTGACATGCCTCGTAACTTAGTAACATTAATTCTACTGGTTGCCTCAATTTTCTCTTTCTTGCTTAACAATACATCATATTTTCTGAAATGAAATATAATTAAATTAGCCTTATATTCGTGACCTGACTCAGAACGAAATTTTGGGTTTTATTTATTCAAAGTCGTACTTCTGAGATTTACTGTTCACAGTAGCGTAAGTAAATTAAATTAGACAAATTGATATCAGGAAAAAGTATATACAGTAAAGTTTTGTCCATTTTTGAAGTAACAGTAAATAGTACATTTCTAAAATTTTTATTTATATTTCTTTGTATATATATATAATACATTTATTGTTTATGAATTACATTCTGACAATAACGCTACATTAACCCAAATATTATATTTGTAACATTCGTTCATATAAATAAACAATATTGTTCAATTGCATTTACAATTTTAAGATTAATTATACGAGTAGCGGGTGTAGTTATTTCCATTTCACTGTCCAAGGAGTACGACAACCGCTAAGTGTTGTCAAAATATACTCTGTTTAACCTCTTAGGCACTATGCGCCACTATAGTGGTTTTCGCGGATGCCATCTCTCTGAACGACGCGCCACTATAGTGGCTTTCGCGGATGCCATCTCTCTGAACGATGCGCCACTATACTGGCGCACTACTCTACTAGCTCACTCGCTCACCGTTTAAATTAAATAATCGTTTTCACATATTGTTTCACACTTGTTTTGCCTTCGCATCGATTGATTTAAGACAAATTATAATTTAATCATCAAACACTTCATTCCAATGTACTCGTGTAGAGAACAGCATTATCCGTCACACATTGCAGTGCTGTATCATTCACACGTAATTTGCGTTGAACTCTGCCGTACAGAGAAACAGCGCCGTGCAAAATTCAGCCGTGCCTAAGAGGTTAAGCAGGTCTCGGCGACCACGACCTACAAGTGTCCGACTCGTGGGCCCACTAACAATAGCCTCGCTATCAGACGAGATTCAGAATCACCAAGTACCTTTTTTTTGGTGGGCTACTTGGTAATTCATCTTTACAATGGTATTAACCCTTAGTTAGCGGTCGTTTGTCTGCTCACAGCCACCAAAGCAGTTTTTCCGTCGCCATCATATGTCTACTCTCAGCCACCAAAGCAAAGACTCAACAAGTTTCTGAGATATATATATTTCTTACGTAGATTTTAGTAGTTTTGTTTTAATTGCGATTACAAATTTTGTTTTAATGAAATATACGCGCAAAGGGATACTGAAAAGTACCAGAAAAGAAATAACGTATTTCTTTTGGCACTACAGCTTTAATGTATAATTCTAATAGTGATTTTGGGCTGAATTCAGATATGTAATCTGTTTGTCTCCATCATGTAGGGTTTATGTGACAAGCTATTTTATATTTAATAAGGCGTATAATCTTGAACTTGAGAATGCAGTTGAACAATATTGCGTATTTATATGATTACATTTTGCAAACATATTTCTCTGTTTAATGTAGCATTATTGTCGTGAAATAAGTCATAAACAATAAATGTACTTGTAAAGCAAGCTACATATCTTAATACTAGCGCGGGTGAAACGGTTGCGTTGAGAATCACTGGCAGTACCTTGCGTCTTGCGCAGCTATTTTAATTTCTCAGCCTAAAACAAAATTTGTGTTGCAACTTTCAATTATGATTTACTCATGAAAAATTTCTGCTCTATCACCTCATTCTATTAGAAATCCTCCAGGGCGTCTTGGTTTACAGATTAATAGGAAAACATCCACAAAAGGTGGAGCCTTTTAGGCACCGTTTTCCGTTCATGGTTTAAACATGTTTAAACGTTTATAACCTTAAAGTAATATGCATCGTTATATTCAGGACGGTTCTCAGAATCATTTTCATCTTTGGGCAAAAAAAAGTTTAATTTTCTAGACCAGTGTAATACGCGTAAACAAATAATGCGATAGTTTACTTTGGAAGATTTTATAATAGATCCTACCGTTAGATTTCATCATAAATCTTTTTTTTGGAGTTTCAAAACTTTTGTTCACACAATTCATCGTGGTATAGTACAGGGGCTTGTTCCGTAATTGCAAGATTTTTCTACTATATTCACTGTCTGACAAGCACAACTTACCATTTGAAAAAAGGGTGCACTCGAAAAGGTACTGAGATATATATTTTTGTTCAAATACTCATGTAGAATTTCTAATAGTTCAACGTATAAGTGCAACTGGTCATCAAAATTCCAATCTGGAAGCCTCCACTATTGCCATATAACTTCGCAGAGCTGTACAACTTAACTTCTTGACCGTGCTAAGCTCCTTAATCTTTTGATGACCATGTTGTCCTCACCCGGTCGAACAGTACCTGTGACCTATCCAAGTCCCTCGGCGGCTTATCTTCCAAAATTGCAAGCGGTCAGTGAAATCTTGCATATTGACCGCACACTTGCTCCGATTTAATTAAACGACCACAATATGTAAATTGTTTGCCTTAGCAGCAAGTTCTACAATTTTGAATAATAATCATGTTTTTGATTTTCTAAACCCAAAAGATTTAAAGATTTATTTAATGGACAAAACTATTATAGGGTCCTACTCTAATTTAATCTCGGACGAGCCCCCAAAGAATATCGGTACTCGTCCTTGGAGAAACCGAATAGATTTCCTTAAATTTTAACTAATAATATCGTAGCCTAGAAACTTAACTGTACACGTGTAATTTAAAAATAAGTTATTAACTTTATTAACTATATGTAACTATAAAAGTACAAAACTCTTAATAACACTAATTGTAAGATTACTCTAACTCTGAATTTCTCGCTAAAGCTCTCTCCACTCACGCTATGTCTCTCATAGTAGACAGTTATTGTAAATTATTTTACTGATACTTGAATGAATTATTCAATTAGTGTACGTAAAAGGGTTCAAACAATATCCTCGATTAAATATCAAAAGGTAATTTTCTTTTTCTAACTACTAATACAGTGAAAAGAAATAGGAGATCTATTGAAGCAGTCAAAATGATTGATTCTTAATTTCTTTGGATATCTCTTTATACGCCTGTTTTTTTCATTTACTTTGCATCAAAATCTGTCTTGCAAAATGCAAATGGTTACATCGATTAACTTTCTTTCCTTATTAATTTCTTTTCTTCCCATAGATTTACCAAATATTTATAAATATCCCGGATTAATTGGAAGTCTGTAGTTCTAATGTTAACAATCTTTTAATGGGCACAAAAGGTGATTGAACTTTGACCTAAAATTTTCCTAGTCCAACGGGTATCGAAGCTCATTTCCTTGAATTCTCTGTTACATCAGTTTGAAATCAAATATATTCTGAAACTTCATTTCGAAGCACCTCATGGTAATGTCTATAAATTAGCACTAACCGTACCGACACTTTATGGATACTTATTCTTACTATAGCAGACCTTGTAACCGGTTAAAAAATAACAATAATATCCTTCGGAAATAAAGTCAGGAGACTGTCCACTTAATATGGAACACAACATAAAAAAACACTCATGATAAATAGTTCAAAAAATTCCATTTTTTTCATTTCACTAAACCGGTGATGTACGGTTAGTGTTAACCCTTTGCACTCCTATGTCGAGGTACACTCGACACAGCTTTCTATGGCACTTAACGTTTCATCCATTAATTATCGTCTTTTACAAGATCAACTACAATTTTGCATCTTAACATAAATATCCCGCGGTACCTACAATTATTCGTAGCATTAAGTAAAAATGAATAATCAACGGCAGACAATTTTCGGAGACTATATTTGCTTATCTGACTAAAAGTTACTAAATTTATTCGGAGCGCAAAGGGTTAAAGGAACGTCCTCGTGAAAGCTGCGTTTAATTAAGTCATTTATAACAATCATTTTAAATAGAGCTAATATCTCGTGCGTTTGAAAGTAACTTTATTCGTTATTACAGGAAAACATTTATGCCCCATGCGAAGGTACGTGGGTTACTCTTCATTTAAGGAAGTAACTTATATGTATATATGTAAACCTGCAAACATTTAAATGAGAGTGTTTATCAAGCAAGGGGAACTCCCTAAAAAGAAAGTTCTCCGTCCGAACTTTTACAGGGAAACTTTTCTAACGAAACGAAAGTTTTTAGGGGAACGTTCGCAGATAAACTCTTCACGGTAAATCAGGGTAAATAGTACCAAGTGTATATTTGGTGAATGAAAAGGCAAACAACTTCAGGCGAACAACTGACAACGATTTTAATTGCGTACTGTGTTTAACTAAATACTGAATTTTGAGTTACATCAATTCAAGAGACTCGGTATTCCGAAAAACGAATGATAATTGCTGTAATATAATATTACCATGCAAATTACTACATTGTAGATGAGATTGGTACATTGTAGTACGATGCATTATTCAGATAAAAATTTCGACATTATTGGTACACTGGCTAAGAAGAGCATTTTATTTAGTATGTTATCTGTATGAATTTTTTATACACATTTTACGCGTTAATACAATTACTATACGGCAACTGTTAATTTATTTATATAACTGCCATTTGTAGTCCGAAATTATTTTAATCGTTTAATAATTATATCTGAATCATTTTAAATCACTTTAAGATTCGCCCATTAGCACCAAAAAGAGGAATATTCCGGCAAAAATGTATACCCTATATTTATATCACCTAACGCGGACTAATCCGCTTGGAGTTGAAATATTTCTATCGAGAATTTCATATTTATTTCATTATTAGCAGTTAGTATTAACGAAGAATTATAAATATTCGAATCAAACGAAATTTTGTAAATTAGGTATGATAAATTGTGTATGTTTCAATGAAGCTGTCTTATCATGAAGATCACTATTGCAATGGTAAGAAACAAGTTGAACTGTGTTCAGCAATTTGAGCTGTGATGCAAGTAGGTTGAATGTTTGTAAGCGTTCATACGCCAGCAAATTTATTATCATAAGTGCTTTACTTTATTATAATAAAAAATTGTGATTTTTCAATGACTATACTGTTGGATACCGACCTAAATCCATAAGATAGAACACCAAATATCTTCAAACGTGATGCAGGATCCAAACGGAAATCTTATTTAATTGTTATCACTTTCCCTACAAAACATATTCTTAGATACCGACCTAATTCTATAAGATAGAACGACAAATATCTTCAAACGTGATTAAGGTTCCGAATGAGAAATCTTATTTACTTGTTATCGCTTTCCCTGTAAAACATATTTTAAGGACCTTTAGTCGTAACAAGAGTCACAGGGAAAGCGGCCGCTCTTTGGAATCCTAATCACGAGAGGTGGGGTTATCCGAACCTCCCACCACGTTGTTTCGGAGCCCTTAAAACCTCGGCTCATTTCCAAATCTTCAGAATTCATAATCAATTGTCTTGAATCGCTGACAGTCGGTACCTTGCGACGACGTTATCCTTACTTGTAAAAACTCCAAACGCGAAAGTAATTCTTCGTTAAATAAAACTGTTGTAAAACTCCTCACGGGATACAACATAAAATTGGTGTCAGAAGTGGGATACAACAATACGCAATTATTTATATTGAAAACAATATGAATATCCAAGATAACAAGTGCAAGTAAATCTTCTCGAAAATTGACAACAGAACTTCTAACACGTTAAAACGCAAATCCTAGATATCTCGATTTACATAAAAAGTGACTTATGCCGCTTTCAAAATAAATGTACAAGCGGGCACGATGTGATTCCCTACGAAAATATAAGAAGAAAATACAGAAGAAAATTTTTAATTTAAGGTTTAGATTTCCAGAAAATTGATAACATTAATTGCAATTTTCAGTTTTAACTGTCTATGGCCGTTTCGCTTTGAACCTGCTATTTTAGGTTTCTTCCGAACCACTGAGGGTATTATGTATCAAAACAATAATTTAGGAAACATTTCTCGGAGAGACTACTCACTAATTGCTGGACTGAGCCTTTAACTCCTTACTCACCATACTATCCTATCGCGGGTTAGTCCCTATTTACATATATTATCCGTTTTTCCAGAATACGTATACATAAGTTTCATCTTTTAAAAGGAATCTCCATCTGAAACAGCATAATCCATCTCGTATTCTGTTCCAAATGCATCTATATACCTGCTATCTTTCATTTTCCTTCATTAACCGCTTAACGATCATGCCCGAGATATCACGGGCATAGATGCTGTTTCGATTTCCTTATGAACGAGTTAACTCGGGCGCTGACAATTTTAGTTATATTTAATGCCAGCGCCCAAAATATTGCGTGGCAATCGATATTCTACCAAGCACGTCTAGTGAGCTACATCTGTAGATGACAAAAATGGTATAAAAAAAATCGGGCATCTTCGGCATAATTTTGAATATAAATTCGGTCGTTAAGCGGTTAAAGTCCACTTATATAAGTTCAATAATTTCACTGACAAAATTTTTACAATATAAAGTCAGTTAAAGTGCAGTTTCACGTATCTGTTGGAGTAGATATTAAAAAACGTAAAACTCGGGCGGAATCGATTTCCTGGCATGTTACGGGTAACAAGGGCAAAGGATTTTCGCTGAAAATGATCCAATATCGAATGAATAAGTACTGGCCCTCGTTGTATATTGGAACGAAGCAGATACGATGGAATCCAATAAACCTGCCAAAGTGTCGGTGCAGGCAACGATGTAAATGTCCACTTGCATAAAGTACCAGAGGCAGCACAAAGTATTTCGTACACTGACGTTTTTTGTTTCTCGCCTGCATAGTTAATCATTCGCGATTCGTCGTGACGCGCAACTATCGACGTCGCATAAAACTATTGGAGAAAGGAAAGTTTCGCGTTTCAAAGTAATTGAAATTCGCCGGAGCGCCCGGTAGCCGGTTTCGCGTATGGAAATGAAACGGGAGTTAGAGTAATCAGTGAGGTGAATGAACAGCTGTAGAGGACTTTAAGGATGATATATGCAGACTGTTTTGCATAAAATAAATATGTGCGAGAAACCTTTCCTTAGCACGGTAATTAATTGTTTCGAATTAATTTATTATCGGGGGAGGCGTTTACTCTGCGAATGTGTGCAAATTTTGGCTGAAGCTTTAGTACCTCGGTATATTTGATGGGTGTACATAACGAAATTGTGTGTAACATTAAGATTTATTTACGAGTCAGGTTGAATCGATAATCGTTATTACAATAAACACAAAAGGAATACAGTGGGCCCTCGACTTTCGCACATAATTGGTTCCTGAAAGAGTGTGCGAATGTTGAATGTTCGAAAGTACTGGGATGTAAAAAAATATGCTCCAAAACCTGTGTTTTAAAGTATTTATTTATCAATACGTATACATAATGAAGTTAAATAGGCGTATTTAACCGTTTGTGTCCCAGAGGCTTTTAAAAGAACACGGTCGAAAAAATCTGAGCAGCGCGATAGCGCTTGCCTCAACCGAGTACAGGGACTTTTCGACACAAAATCTGAAGTGCGCGGTCGCGCTCCTTGGGACTCAAACGGTTAAATGCTTTTGGATGTTTTCTTTATAAACTTGTCAAGAGTGGGTTGAATACCTCTCTGTTTTTTCTTTTCTTGATAAAGATTTCTATAATATGCTGTGTCTTTCTGATGCAAGACTGAAACTCTTTTGTCCTCTTGATCGGAACAACATTGTAGTCTGATGGCTAAAGTCTGATGTCCCTTGAGAGGGGGCAGTCCAGTAGCCAGCTCGACTCACGATGTCCCCTCAGAGGGGACATCCAACCGCAAAGGCTTAACCCTTTGACCTACAACAACGAGCGACACTCGTGATGCGGTGGATGGAACAGGAAATTTTGAAGCTTCTCAAAACTGATCAAATTTAAAATTTTAGTGGTATACGACACCATAATATTATTTCTATGTTATTAATATTGCGTTAAATTCTAAAGTATATCACAAAGCACTAACGTATTTTTATTTTAGCAATTTAATGTTCAATTATTGCGAAGGCAGTCAGAAAAGAAATCGTAGGACAAGGGGTTAAAAACTTGTATTTTTTAAAATATGCGAAATAACGAATTGTGCGAAAGTAGAATGTGCGAAAGTCGAGGGCCGCCTGTATATTGAAAATTAAATTCTTTCTGCAGTAAGCTGAATATTTTTATAAGAAGAAATGTTACCGGATTTCTTGTAATTGTACAAAGTTGCTATAATATATCGATGTTTTCGTACATCAAAGTGCCAAATTATGGCGAAATCAATATGTGAACGCAAACATTTCCCAGTGAGTTTTAAACAATAATTTTTACGGGAGAGACAACTAAAATATCAGTGGGATAAAATCCAATATAGATAGCATTGACAGACTATTATTGCTGTTGAGGTTTTGAACTCGTGTTAATTAACGTTCATTTTCATTCTCATCAAATTTCATTTTTTATATACTTTCTCTTTGAAAACAATAACGGGTTTGATATCCGTGATGTATCGATTGACGTATTTGTCACCTTCATTTATATCATTCATTTATATCATATATAGAATGCAAAAAGATATATCAGGAGCATTTACTTAAAGTTCTATCAATGCAACAAAGATCCGGTCCGCAATAGAAGTTTACTGCAACTACCTCTGCTAGAACTGAACAAATTGAAGAATAATTCATCAAAGGCGTTTCCAATGGAAACCTTCTATAGTAATCGATTTCCGTTCTCAATTCTTGTCCAGCACCCTCGTATTCGCATTAAAACACCAAAATGAAAGCCAGCATCCGACCAAAGACGCGCGCACACCGCACCGTATGCACCAGCTGGCCCTTTCAAAACGCAATTGTTTCTCGCAATTTCAAAGCTCCTCGAAATTTCATCGTATCGGCGAATTTCTCCTCTCTGGCACAGTGTAGAGCACTGGGCAATGGGGTTGTAGCAGTAGGGGTGGGGAGGGTTGAAAAAGAAGGAATCTCGTGGGTGCAAAGCGATCGAAATTCAGTGGGTAACTTCGGCGGGTATCGAAGAGACGAAAGGAGAATCCGCGCGTAAAGAGGGACGTTGAACGCGAAGAGAGCACAACAACGAAAAGGTGTGGGGGGAGGAAGAGGGTAGTAAAGTCTCAGTGCAATCAGCGAAGTAAATAGGCGTCTGTGCGGAGAGGCAGGAGTACCAGCGAAACCAGCGGAACCAACAGATCCAGCAGAGAGGCCACGGGCAAAGGGTTGGCCACCCCGGTACAATGACCCTACACGGACGTGCGGGCAGGCGAGCGAGCCGCAAAATGCAAAGTTAAAATATGCAGGGAACGTACGTGAGCTGGAATCTCGTTACTCCATTATCACCGGATTACTGCACTTGCAGCTCATCCCAGACGCGCACCGGTAATCCATTCGCGCACCGGCGCGAAAGTGCACCGCGTAGAGCACGCCGGGGTAACGAAGTAACGTTCCCTCAAAGTAATCGTATGGGCCGCCGGACCTCGTTGCGAGATAACTTGGAGATATAAATTGGCTGTTGCGCGCGAACCCGCACGTTTAACGTTTTAAAGCTCATCCAGAGACGTTGGTGAACGCGACCGCGAGCCTCGAGCTTCCGGCGGACGGGGATCCGCTTGAAATCTCGTTAGATGACTTGGATGGATGAGATTAGGCGGATGTATTTTTATGAAGATCTATACGGCTTCCTGTGAATGGGTTAACGCGGGAAAGTCGGGATGTTTGATGTCTTTCTGCTTGGCGTGGAAAGAAGAGGACTTGAATAATGAGGAGGAAATAGTAACTCTGATTTAACTAAGCTTTATGTTTACATGCAATGGGTTCTTAGATACGTGTGAGGAAATGTATATGCATAACGAACGCTGGTGAAATGTCTAGGATACTGATATAGATTTCTAACGATGAAATCGAAGTGCTTTGAAACGGGGTGAGGTCACGGTGAAAATAACCTTGAGATTCCTCTCTCAATAAAATCTGTTTTTGCAAGCGGCGTGCGTGGTTTTGAGATTTATATTGCAGCCAAGAACGTATTAGGTTGGTAAGAAATTAATGTCGGTTTTCGAGTTTTCAAACTTTGGCGCTTAATTTTAAGATAGGCATTCATTTTAATCGGTTTGTTTTCTTATATCATTTTAGAAAAAAAAAATTATTAAAAAACTTGTTTCTCGTTGGGAAAAATGTGTAAATTGTAATGGAACTTATTTCGATTAAAAAAGGTTATTCCCATTCTCAACATGTGTATTTAAAGATAAAGTTTGAAAACCGAAATTAATTTTCTATCAACATAATATTTACAGGCAACGACTAACAATTAACAATGTTTAACGCAATAACAATTTGTTTGAATGTTTGCATCACAAGATATATTGTCCTCATTCCCCTTCCTTAATTGAAAATATTCGAATCTACTTGTCAACTCTCGTGTTTGTATCAGTAAGGCAACGAACATATAGATATACGAGTAGGTAAATAACAGATTTGCTTAATTATACAATTATTTTCATTCAATATGTACGCCTCGGTGTCTCGCATCTCTGAATTTCTTTTGCCTTTTAACAGGGCTCTGGAATTTTCGTTTGTTGCACACACATACTCTTATCGGAGATATACGAAAAATCCGTCTCTGTGCATTTTCTTTTTTCAAAATTCTAGAACTTTCACTCTCTACACATATGCACACTTCTTACTCGAAGCACACGAAAAATTCTTACACATACATCCTTATCAGAAATGCACAAAAATTTCCTTACCACAAACATGATTATAAAACACAATTAATAAATAACGCCAAGCAATTGCTGCAGAAGAAATAACCGAATAAAATAGATCAGTAACACGTATTACAGACATTTCACCTCTGTAACATTTTGTACAATTGCAGCCTGTAAATTACAAAAGTCAATCTGGCAAATGCGAGAATTACGAGGAAATACCATTTTCGCAGTAATACACCGATGCATATATTTATCGGTGTTATAAATCCATTATGAATTAAAATAACATTATTTCGGATTATAGTAAAGTAGATACATCGTATTCGTTGCGTCAGTTTACCATCGAATTGTCATTCGATATTCGAGCTAGTAAACTTCGGAAGTTTCGGGGTTACGATAAAATCCGGCCGGTAACTTCGTTAAGTACATTTTCGCAAAATTATGTGTTCGTTCCATCTGCTCGAAATTTATAATAGAAATTATTGTCGCGCTATTCGTGAAGCAGTGCCAGCACGTTCGTGATTCATGCAATCGCATACAGCGAGGTACGCGACAATTTCCAAATATGAATGGGTTATCGTGCGCGGTAATACATTTAACGTCTGAAACGTTTCGTGGATAAAGGGCAGCTACAGGAACACAGTGAATTAAAAGGAAATTGAACTGCTCGCGGAGGTATCGAATTTGTGACTTGATATGCATAAGTCACGCGTCATACTATGTGCAGTATCGAGTTAAGTTTCCATCCAATTTCTTAGAGGAATTTGCTAATAGTTTGTGCGGAACAGTTAATAAACATGATTTCTTTTATATCAATGAGAAAGGTAGTTTATAAATTTTCTAAATGGATTTTCAATATTATTTACTCTTCTTGATTTCTCAAGCTATTTTAGAAGTAGTCTCTTTTAAAGATGTAGTTAACTATTTTATAAGTAATTCTTATTTTCTTCATCTTTATTGTGTAAGAACTTAAGTGTACGAAATTGATATTGTGGATTGGCTACAGTAATTGTATCAGACTCTGAAAATTTGTTCAAGTATATAGCATATTATGATATCATTAAATTAAAATCATTAAATTAAATTAGTATGTTATTGAATTAAAATGTTATTTAGCATATAGTATTGTATATATTCTGAGATCTTGCATTATTTTACAATTACATTAGATTATAATGTCACAGTCTGAAGTATTCGTTCTAATTAAATACCGCCTGTTGCAATAAACTCTCATTATTTTGAAATGTTCTTAATGGTCCACACAAAAAAATATAATAATCGTGACAATAGGAATTGCTTCTATTCCTCATTACCGAGTGGAACTTTCACATATTTATATAAGTTTAATTAAATAAATTGACGTATTATGAGCTGATATGTTATAATTTCGCAGAAAATGGTTATCAATTTTTTTACATCTTGTCAATTATCGAAGCTGAGATATCAATATAGCGCTTTCTTAATTGAAAATTTTTAATTTCGTTTCTAATTAACTTCGAGGTTTTTATGTGATTTTTCACAAAGATTGAAGTGTACCAAGTAAAGCCTCAAGACACAAAAATGGATAAAGGCACAGGTAGCAGTTATAGATAGAAGAAAATTGAAAATGTGAAAAGCTGTACCTCAAAAGCATATAAAAATGTAGGAAACTACGAAAACCCAGTAAATGTTGAGTTGTGCACTCATTTTACAAAAAATATAAACTTAAATACAGTTCATATAGAATTTTATCAAAGTAAGAAAGTTCCATACGCGGTATCAGCAATAAAATTCACCATAAGGATCTTTTGATTATACCTCACTCTACTCACAGGAACTCCTTTAGGACTACGCTTAAAACCATATCAAAATGGAGCCCAAGTAATAGTGATATTTAAAAAAACTCTAAAGTCTTAATTTGCCGGAAACGAAATCGCTGTTCGCGTACTTGCCGCTGGAATTCGTGCTTGTTCGAGATTCGCAGTTGCGCCGCGTGTGCAGAACACTCCTGCATCCCTATTCTTCCCTTATGTCCCTTGCTTTCTCAGCTCTGCCTCCCGCCCGCCTCACAGTTTCTCTCTTTCTCTCTCTATCTATCTCTGTTTCTCTCTTTCTCTCTCTATCTACCTCTGTTTCTCTCTTCCTCTCTCTATCTACCTCTGTTTCTCTCTTTCTCTCTCTATCTATCTCTGTTTCTCTCTTTCTCTCTCTATCTATCGCTGTTTCTCTCTTCCTCTCTCTATCTACCTCTGTTTCTCTCTTTCTCTCTCTATTTATCTCTGTTTCTCTCTTTCTCTTTCTATCTATCTCTGTTTCTCTCTCCTTTTCTTCACTTCTCTCTCTCTCTCGCTCTCTCTCTCTCTCTCTCTCTCTCTCTCTCTCTCTCTCTCTCTTTCTACCTATCTCTGTTTCTTTCTTCCTCTCCCTATCTACCTCTGTTTCTCTGTTTCCCTCTACCTTTCTTCACTTCTCTCACTCTCTCTCTCTCTCTCTCTCTCTCTCTCTCGTTCACTTGGTCGAGTACCGAGCAGCATCCAGGCGCATTATAACGGTTAGGTGCCAGCTGACCTAAAATATGCCAAGTACATGTGGCCCTGTTAGAGCTAAGCCTTTCTCGTGCTTTCGACCCCTACCTTCCCTTCGGCGTAGTACCATCTCCGCGTCTTCCGTCGAAAGCTCCGACCGACGCGACGAGTCGAGTAACCGCGCCGATGCACGCGTTTCTACGCAAACAGTGGGGGTTCGCCCGTCTCGTCTGTGTCTGCCGGGCGAAGATGCATGCAAACAGACGTGAAAATCGCATAATCCGATATGTGCTGATTACTAATTAGAACGTTTTGGATTCCGAGCGTTATATCTTCGTGATCGTGGTTCTCTGTTTGGAATTCGGGGGAGTTTGAGATTATTACAAGGCTAATGAGAAGCAGGTATGTTGGAGGATTAAACGCCATTTTGTTGAACTGCTTTAACGATTTTGTTATGGAAGGTGATCATTAGAAGGCGGTAGCATGGGCTACGAGTTGGAAGAAATCACAGAGTTTTTGGTCCAATGCTTTTATTGGGATAAGACAATGCAACAATGCAAATGCCAGCTGTACAAAAATTATTAAATACAAGAAGAGCGTATATTACTTTTCAAGCGCCTTTCTACCTACGCGATTTACTGGAGGAAATAAAGCAATTAGCACGGAATCAAAATCTCGTTCCGAGTCTAGTAACACCTTTGAATGAAATCCACCCGTTGAACTTGAGCCGCTGACAGTAAAGCACACAACATTTCCTACCTGTACAATTCTCACGGCTCCAGTAGAAATATTTTCTTAAACCCCTAGACGAGAGGGACTCTCAACCGGAAAGAACAAACCGCCATTGTAAATCGCCGTCCATTCCCATGAAATCCACGATAATCTTTCTCGGAGCTTACTCGAGAGCGAGTTTCGTCGCGGCCATCGGCTGCTTTTACCCGACAGTTTGTCCTGTCCCGACGCATTGCTCGCTGGTATATTCTCAGTTTCAATGGTTGGATCGTTTCGGCCACATTCCACGTCTAGACATCCTTTTATGGATAATATTACTTACAGTAACCTCTCGTCGACGTGATCGCTCGAAGAAAAAGCTTCCTATCGTCGTAGTTCTCGATATTCTTCTGTGCAACGTTCATGACGTTTTCACGAAGGACGTGGCTTAAGTTGATAATAGAAGAGCATTAGGGAAAACTCAACTTATTTCTATTGTCTAGCACTTTTCGTTTATAGTTAAATATTTTGAATGGTGTAGATATCAATGGTGCACGTTAATTTAATTTTTCTTGCGAGATTTAAACAATCTTATTTATGGGTTTTCGAAAATATTGGGCGTTAATAAAATACCAGGGCGAGGAAAGAATTAATGAAGGCGGAAGGGGTATTTACGGCTTAAAATTAATTTTTTATAAATTTAAATATAGTAAATTATAAAACAGAATATTAAAATATGTAAGTATATGATAGTGGCATTTTTTGATGAAAAAAAGGATTAACATAACATACATAACATACATGAGCTGTTTCTTTTGAAAGTGGCATAAGTACTTTTCTTTTTAAATCGAGATATTTAGGCTTTACGTTTTAATGTGTTTAAAAATATTGATGCCAATTTTCGAGAACATTCATTCTATTTGAATTTGTTATCTTAGACATTTACATTTTCATCAATATAAATAATTTCATATATCATTAAAAATCACCATTTGTCATTAGATTAAAGTGACTTATGCCACCTTCAAAATAGACAACTTGTATATAGTATGAAAATATAATGAAAACTTTAGGTTTTATGGTGCGTACAAAGATGTCGAATCTCTACATCATTCATAACATTATAAGTTGCAATTTTTATAGCTACAAAATTTAGATGCGTTATAGGTATATCATGTTCTCAACTATAGTGTAACTATAGAACAGATTAGCTACTTTTAAAGCATTTAGTCACTCGAACAAGGAGACAATAAGGAATTAGCGGTTAAAATTCCGCGGAAATCACAAAGTATACATTGGTATTCACGTTAATTGAATATAAAGTATTGTATTTCTCCGAATACTTTCTTTTAAACCTGTCCTAAACTTTCCTAATCTGTCTCGAAACGTCGTCTTTAAAAAATCTTTCAGCCACGAATGGAAGGTATTTGCAAACCTCTGAAAGTGATCCAATAAAAGAGGGGCCCATTTTTAATTACTTTTATATACAATTGCATCTCCAAATCATACAAAGAAATCAATACTGCAAACATCCTAACTTCACGTGAATTAACATTACGGTAAAATTTCTCCTCGATCATCGTTAAACCTTCCAACTTAACGGCTAAGCTGCTTAATTATATTTATGTTTACTCAAGATTGACGGATTTATACTGACAATCCGCTATAATTTTGGCCGGTCCACCGGAAAGATTGGAAATTTTCGCGACCCTCCTTATTGTGATTTACATCGTCCTTCCTCTTATCAGGATGTACGACGTCGTAGAAAGGTGTACGTGGGTGATCAACGAACAGCTACGTCGTCGTCGGACTCGGTTGTGGTCAGGAAAACCAAAAGATAATTCACGTCCCTCGGTACGTGCCTTTCAGAGACCCCGTTAAGGTATTAGAAGGGTTTCTACGCCCTTGGTTTAGTAATGCGTTAATGTTTATAATGATTTATGTCGTCTCCGGCGTTACAGGGTACCACGAAATATCTTTCAACAAAAAGTGTTCCTTGTAACATTTGAATGCGTCCACAAAACAATTATTTCAGTAAAAAGAACAAAAAGGTTAATCAAGATTTCCAAGCGGAAACAGAAGATAGCAAATCTCCGACAGTGGTAAAATAAATTGATCGTTGGAACAGCGTTTAATAATAATTTCGAAAGTTAATAGTTTAGAAAATGACTAATTTTTAAAGAAATGGGACTAACTGAATTCATATAGTTAGCAACTGTTAAATTTCATTATTACTGGATGTCAGTTTGACATCCGACTTCCGGAATTATATTAGATAATACCATAACTATTATCCTTCACTGCAAGGAGAATACATATATTTTGTACATCAGTGACCGAAACGAAATCAATGGTGCCGTTAAATCGTAAAATTATGGAAATTTCGAAGGAAGGTTTATTGTAATTTCCTCTGCTTGGCTTGTACGGACGGAGGAATGTAATTTCCACCCGTTACATCTGATGTAAGGAAAAACGAACACGGTTAATTCCGTTTCACGTACTTTATGTTCGACCGATCGAGAATTTATGGTCCGTCCAATTTTAATTGGCTAGAACGGTACTCGACGTAGGATCCTTAGCGCAGGAAGGACAAAACGACCTGCAGAATTCGAGGATTCTCATTGTACCCGGAAACTTATATTGATCCGTCGTCTGTGACCATTTTGCAGTATTCAGCAGCGTACAAACCGAAAATAAAACTCACGCTAATGTGTATAACGTTAATATTTAAACGCAGCGAGCTCTAAAGTATACGGTTACATTTCCAAAGGAATAAATTCTGCCTGTACTTCAAATTTTCGGATAGCTTATATTATACTTATAGGGATCGTGTTTCTAAACAATTATGTTTAGCGTTTTAAATAAACTGTCAGGGCCTTAATGAAAATGTCTATAGATATAAAAAGTTCATATTTTAATTTATTGCCCATTAGTCATAACAAAATATTAGTATGTGGCAACATGAGCTATACAAGGTCTAATGGTTTAGGAAATCTAATTTAAAAATAATAAACTGTGTCGCTTTATTCTAATAGGTCATATTGTGTACTGGCATTTGATTTTAAATATCGGGCCCAATAAATACCCAGCTGTTAATTAAAAATGCATATTCAATAAATAGTTGCTATTTCGAAATTAAATTCAACCTAACGGCTTTGTCAAATTAAAGTTTTAGTGCACATTATACTTCCAAAAGAGATAAATTACACTGCATATTTAGCAATTAAGTTTACTGAAAAATTGACAAAAATGAAGTAACAGAATGTCCTCCATAAATTCTAAAAAAAATCTATACACTTCACTGACCGATGTTCGGTCAAAGTTCACAATAATGTCTTTCCTCAAACTGAACTGTACTCTTTCCCCAGACACACAGTGTGCATGCAACGTTTAATCTAATTTCTTATTTCTCTATTTTTCCCCGTTATACAGATTTCCTCGCCCGCTGTTAGTATATCATGCCCCACATTGTTTGCATTTCAATTTCATATTTATTCCCCGCTGTCACGAAAGGATACGTGTTGTTTGGGTAACGTCCGTCGACACTGATACGCACTTTAGGATAGATTTTTTTTCCTTTAACAGTTACTAAGTAAAGAAGAGTTTCCACGCCACTGGGAACGTTTCACCCTCCGGCTTCGCCGCAAGAGTCGTGCTGGATGGCAAACTAAATCTCAAGGTTTAAGGAGATACATACGTGCTCCCCAAAGCAACGGCAGTAAATTTTCCAACTTCGATTCGCGTTCCCTTTTTATTCCTTCGTGAAATCGTGCGGGGGTGCACCGACCCTACAGAAAGGCCGCCCCAAATCACAAACTTTAGTTATTTCGTGTTTAATCTTAAAGGGCGATCGTGTTTAAGGGGATGCGAAATAATTCACGGAGATGTTTTGCCGTTTGTAATAAGGATATATTGAAAAGATTATTTTAATAGTTTGACAGTTTGATTGAAATTCTTGCTGTGAGATTTATGCTTTTTTAAACATCGTGATATGTTTACTGTAACTATAATTATTGCATCGTGGTGTAAAGATTCGAACAAATTGTAGAAAGGTACAATAAAGAAAATTTGGATTCATTTCTCTTTTACTTTTTATAGGAATCTTATGATATAGTCATATGTGAGTGATTTCAAAGTTGTATTACTACCAGGGATTGAAACGGTTTCGGTTCTGCAGAATTGATATTATATTGGTTCCGCGTCGGTTCTATAATTGTTATTTTTCGGTCCGTGTATCGATTTCGGTTTTGGTTCGTCAAAACTGAAAACCCCCAATATATTAGTCACGCAACGGTTCGACAATGTTGCAACTAATATTTTTTGTTCTGTATCGGTTATAGGTCGGTTCTATGTATGTACAGTGGGTGTAGAAAGTATTCGTACACCGACCAATTTTGAATCATATATTGTGAAATTGTAGTTTATTAACTAATTTTGTATAAATAACGAGTTTGTACATATTCGCGGAAATGTCTAGAACAGACACAAGTGCAAAAAAAATTATTTAGTTGAATAATTTGCAAAATTGTCACGAAAAAAACCAAATATAAGAAATATAAGAGCAATAAGTAACCAATAAGCTCCACCACAATCTCCTGATATTAACCCCATCGAAAACCTATGGGACTACTTGGAACGTCACATTAAAAAACATCACATATCCTCTAAAGAAGGCTTAAGAAATAAAAAATATATTTCGGACAATATTTCTTTTTTTTCTTGATAACTTTGCAAATTATTCAACTAATTAATTCTTTTTGCACTGTGTCTGTTATAGAGACTTCCGAGAATATGTACGCACTCGTTGTTTATAAAAAATTAGTTAATAAACTACAATTTCACAATATATTATTCGAAATTAGTCGGTGTACGAATACTTTCTACACCCACTGTATATAATAAATGGTATGTATCACCGACAGGAGAATTGAAATTTTAGTTTTGTATAACTTTCCCGTAACTTAATCTTATAATTAGTGTGTCGTTAAGCATTCTCGAAGTCACTCATGCTCTCCACGAACATCGAAATAAATCTGATTTGCCTGTTGTCTGCTTTTATAAAAACAAAAGTATATCATGACAGTCATTGACCGCAGCAACGGCAAATGTATGTACATGTTATGCTAACATTCTTTCAAACGGAACCGCTTGGTTGGAAAACCATGAGTTTTGGTAACACTTACCTTTTTTTAAAAACGAAGACATCGGTACTTTGAAGCTATTATTTCAGTGCATGTTTTTCAGAAACATTATTGTACAACATTTGTGCAGTAAGCCATCGATATATACTACTTATGATATAGATACGTAGAACCGAACTGTAGCCGATGTAGAACCCAAACATATCAGTTGCAGCATTGTAGAACCGATACGGTACTAATATATTCTGGGTTTTGAGTTTTGAAGAACCGAAACCGAAGCTGAAACCGATACAAGAATAAAAAAATAACAATTCTGGAACCGATACGGAACCGATATAATATCGGTTCTGCAGAACCGAAACCGAGACCGATATAGGCCAGAACCGATGTATCTATAACAGTTATGACATTTTTTCGGTTCTCGTACCTGTTTCTAGAACCAGAATCGATGTGATAACTGTTTTCAACCCCTGAATTACTAACTTTCTGTATTTAACATTATAATTGGAAATCATATTATGATAGTTTTATAGTATTTTCTCCTGTGTGTTTTTATTTTTTTATAGCAACGAAGAAATTTTACATAAGAAAGGTTTTATAACAGTTTTAACAAGTAAATGTTTCACATTTTAAATTACAATACAATGACATATGATTTTCAAAGTTTCATAGAAGTAAGATACGGTAAAGGAAGTATATTTCTTAAAATATATACATACATATAATACAAAGTTAATGTTATAGTTATACATAACCGTCAAAAATGTAAAATATCGAAGATCCTCTTCTATGTTTATTAGTAATTTTATGAAACTTTGAATTATAGAAACAAAATCTTTTATTAGCTTTTGGTCACAAATAATTATTTTCCATATTCGTAGAACAAATTGCTCAAGATGTCCAAGACAGGTTATTTTGAAGACTTTAATGCGAATGAAAGTTTTTTGCTTGCAATTTAAAATTATTCAAACCGACGGCTATGTTCCAGAATTGCGGCAATATTTAAGATTTACGCGGACCGCGTACTTTTGTGAGAACTGTCGCGTAGGGCACAGTTCACGAAAAACGTGATTAATAGAGACTTCTAACTTCTTTGGCGTAACTTCCAAGCTTTCACTCCTTTTCTTCGTGTTTTCTGCAGCTTCTGTTTCCGTTGACGCCTATAATACTAGTCACAAGGTATTACCGGAAATTTTACTTTCCTTAGTTTCTGTGAATTATTTCTTCCCTTTGCTACTACTGTTTCTATTCCAAGCACTGAACTTTTGCTAATATACTGAATGATTAAAATTTCTTTGTATACAAAGCATTTGTATTCGAGGAACAGTATAATAGGAACAACGCATAACTGCTCGTTTTAAAATATCACGGTATCCAATGTAATCATTGTAGTACAATTATTTTTATTTGTATAAAAATTTTCTTTGTTCCGTTTATAAATAAAAACACTTCAAACAGAATATGGCGAATGTACAAGTTGAACGATTTTAATTAATCTGTGACAACGCCATCGAAATAAAATGAAAAACAGTTTTTACCAAAAATTGAAGAATATCAGAAGAGACATCATGTAACATAGGATTTTATTTGGGCAGTGAAATTAATATTTCCAATATGGATAAATATTTTTTTTCCTGAACAAACATTTAATCAGAAGTGTCGTCCAAAAACATTGAGCCCCCTTTGATTTTCCTAATGGTATTGAAAGTAGTTTGTCCGCTCCAAACAACATTTACGTTTTAACGATTGAACGTAATTGAATCGGTGAATCGAAGGAGAATACATTTTCGAGATCACCGTTTTGAGCGTTTCGAAAGAATAACTTCAGTTTTTTGTGTCATTTTAACCATTGATTTTCTAGTGCTGTTTCAATATAAACATAGCAATGCCAATACAGATAAACGTTTATATTTACCAACTAAAGTTAAACTTTATTTCCAGGCTTTTTATGTTATTTATTTAAATTAACTGAAGTCAATAGATCATTATTGACATTTTTTAAATAGGTACTATAATTGTTCATGTAAGGAAGGGATTGCATTTTAAAAGGTGACAGCTAATATAGTATGGGATACTATACGTCAAGCGAAAAAAACCCTGCATCATATAGACGCAGGATAATATAAATCGAGCATTCACAGAATTCTCGAAATAATTCAAACTTCCAACAGATAACAGCTTTAATAACCGTTAATAACTGTAAATAGCTTTCACCAATTGACCTTACAGCAATATTTAATTAAATTCACTAAAATCAAGTAGCCAGATGCATTCCGAAAGTCCTTTGTCGCAGGAATCGTCTTTTAAATTCCAACATCAAAATTACCCGCGTCACGGTTAACACATTATTCCACCTGACAGTCTCGTGTTAACTCTCAACTTTGTCCACACATTCCCGGAAGTAGTCATAATTATGTAACGTCCACTTAATGGCAACATTTCTCCAAGGGTGAACCCTCCACTCTCATTCTTCTTCCTCTGTCCCGAGGACAAAGCTTCAGACGGGTCTGGAGACGCGGTACATTTAAAATGTCACCTTCGGGCTACCACTATGAAATTATTGCCCGTTTCGTGGATTGTTATTATTATTGTCATACAACAGCATACAGTGCTGGCACGGACTTCTGACTGCTGGCATTCAGGGCAACTAATTTTCCAGAGTTAAGCCCAGGTGTGCGGGTCCCTCGGTCTACCTAATTTTCAGTGTAACGGACTGTGCTTATGCGAATTATGACGCTTCCCTTCACTATTCACTGCGATAATCGACGATCGACTCGAACGCGAGACTGCACACCCGATAGAGAGTACGTAATGTGATCGAATGGACGTGGATTAGCAAGTGTTTGTTCAGTACATTATCAACTGTACTGAAATGATTGCTTCGAATCCTGAGTTCCATGAAATCATTAATATTAAGGATATTTCTCGGGTGAATGTTAAGTTTCAGATTCACTTAACGGGAACTGATGTTGCAGGTGTTGATTGGGTGTGTATCTTTTAAAGTTCGTTCCAGAAAGGCTGAACGTTAATTTCAGTAATTATTGTGTCCATTAACACTGGGTTTACGGAAGCCGCCAAATTGACGGGTTCATACTTTTTTTATAAGCATTTCTCAAATATACAGAGAAGCAGTACAGTAGATATTTCACGTGTATTTTATAATACAAAAATTACTTAACGAATTATCAGCTTTGTCGCTTGATCCCTCTTTTTCCAAAGTCTTTATTTAATATAAAGGAAATATTTTGCAGACGTGTGTAGTTTATGAATTATAGGACGTTGTTTTCCAATCATGCATAATACTTTTCCCTCCGCTATGCATTTAGACTGACTACAACATCAGTAGGGCTCTGGCAATTATATCGAAGGATTCTGTACTAGTAATCTCTGGCGATATTGCACGCAATGAAGTCTAACTTTATTCTGGCAAAGTCAATGAGAATAAGAAAGTTATCTGTTATTTTTATTTAACTTTTTGAAGCATAGCTATTTAGAAGAATTAATAGCCTTTAAGGCCCAGAAAAATAAAGTATTTAGGGAATCGGCAAGCTATATGCGGTGGCAAATACAGCTGGTTATCATACAAATGCAGATATGATAACATTATAAAAGTGATTTGTAATAATAACCACCACGCCAAAAAGTTTAAAAGGTGGTAGTTAGTGCTATTAACCATTGAGCTTGAAAGAGTTAATAACAGTTAGATGAGATTATATCTAGACGATTTTCTATATTGGCGTTTTGTCTCAAACAATCGATTAGATAGAATTCATTACATTGGTTCGGATTACTTAAAGGATTACAGATGATCTGATTATCGTATTCATTTTAAGCATTGATGATAGACTGGGCAGGTGCTATAGAGTTCAGGATTTAAGTACCTCACATTAATCATCCTGTTACTAAAAGGATTACTAACTATCATGTAAGTATCAATTACAGGAGATCGATTGTTTTAAAAGTAAATTCTCTTCCTACATGAATATTTGACGAAGAATATGCAATAGTATAATCTGCATAGGATAGCTTTCAATCTGCTACATTGTTCAGTTTGGAGGTCGTTTAAAATCGTGAGTCTATGCTGATGTAATTCTTAACGAAGGTATTCTTCGTCAGAGGGCTGAAGTAGAATCTGAATGAATCAGACAAATCCGTGAAATTTGCAGGGATGTTCATTCCCAGACCTTGATGCAATAATTAGGCATTGTTTAATAAAATGCTGTAATGCGAATTCAATACATACGTGTGAAACTTATATTTTGATCAACATTTTTGTATTTTTGATAACCTGTAACCTGCATTGGCGAAGGGTTGCATTGCTATTGTACCATGCATCGGTAAGATGTATTAAAATTTTAAAATAAAAATTTATAAAGAAATATAATGTCGATAAAAAGAGATGCAATTCGCATAAACATATTTTATGTTACTCTGTCTATGAATGTTCATCAAGGAATTTATAATAATTTGTTAAATAATTTAGTTAATGCGATTGCGATAAAAAATGCTGTGGAAAGATACTGATCTATGTCTACGGTTAAAATCGGCATAAATTAATGAACAGTCATTTCCAAAAGAACACTTACAATTAGACACGCAGAAATTATTGCATATTTATTTTATATATGCTTTCGATATTTTCAAATGGTCATGTAATAGTAACAAAATAAAAATATGAGGGTTATTCCGATTATATGAAAATGTAAGTGTTATATATCTGAGTTAGTTGAATATATTGTTTATATTAAAATGTATGAAATATATGTGCTTACAACCTCAGAAATAACTTATTTCATGAAACTGGAATCTCGCAATTTTGGAGGATTTTTATAGAACCGTTCAATATAATACTTTATTTTATTTTATTTTATTATAAAACTTTATTTTGTGTTCCAATTCATACGATTTTGAAAATCTTTTTCCAACTCGTATATCCACTACGTAATAAATCACTCTACAAATGTCCTAAATTTTTCTCCAAAAATTTTAGACATTTTCTTTTGACTTTCTGACCTAGCACATTATGCAATGGAGATTTAACTTTAGCTTTTCGTGAATAAGTTTCTGGTGTTATGCTTGTTCTTTCGTCTCAAATGTACCGGCGCAGTAGTCCTGCCTTTTTCTACTTCTTTAATATATGGAAAAACCCAGAAATACACACATATACTGTACGGAAATTAATCTATATTTAACTCTTCTCTTCTCAACGACACATACGTCTTAAAAATTGACTATACTTTATCGAAAATATATGTCTGCAGAGTTATAAGTTATGTAACCATAAAAAGTTAGATAAAAAAAATGTAGTAATTAATAGTGAAGAAATTAAAAATGTTTTGAACGCACTGAGATTGCGATAAACTTTAACTTTGCATGCCATACCAAATAGCGAGCAGCTATAGAAAATCTTTCTACCAACTTCGCGAAAAATCTAATTCCATTTTCTTAACGACACCTCTTGCGAAAGTCGAGTACGATTAACTGGGTTATTTCGCGTTTATACGCAGCCTATATGAATACTGATAACAGAAATGTAATTGTCCGACGGGGACAATGAGTCGGAGACCTACATTAAATCGTTCATGCTCTTGCAACCTGATTACCAGAGAGAGAAACTTTATCCAATATAGAAGTTTCGTTGCAAACAAACGCACACGCTGATCAGGATTCGCGGTTGATGTTGAACGTTGCAAATCCTCTCGCGTGTGTCTTCAAAGCGGATTACACGGGAGTCGGTTGTATGCATAACTATTTTCATCTCGATTTAATACGACTTATGCACTGTTTTTAATTTCTATCGTATTTAGCTGAACCATGTAATACTTTAATATCGCATTAATTTAACGACTATCTTATTAGACATATGCAGACACGGCGGAATAATATGTTCATACAAGCGGGCAGGAGATAGTCCCTTATAAAAAAATTAGAGCAAAATATAGAATAAAATTTTTTAATTTAAGACTTATATTTCGAGAAATTCGAGTTACATAAGTCAAATTTTGATTTCATTATTTAAATAAATGAATGAGTGCAACTTTTATTATGCAGCTAAACTCTATTTTGAAGATACATGCATTTTAAAAAAATATATATCTTTCTAGTTCTTTAGTTGCCGAGCTATCTCAGGAAATGAATTTTCAACCCTCAGCTCTGAGGTGTATTTTCACCCCCTCAATATGGACGATGGCCGTTAAAGGAAAACACGTATCGAATATTTTTTCGAGAACTACATCTCATATAAGTTTCATAAAAGTCGACGTGTACGACTTCGATATGTTGCCTGTTTAGCTGCAACAGCAGAAATACACATCGGATTTTCAAACTCGAGTTTCTCCAATACTAAGCCTTAAATTGAAAAAATTGGGATCTACATTTTCTTCTTATTTTTTCGTAAGGAGTCACCTCGTGCCCACTAATTTTTGTTATTCCGCCGCGTCTTGTAATATTGTATCAACGTTAAAATTTCGCTTTTATTCTTGAAATCAGTTTTGAACAATTTATACATCTTTCATTCAGAGGATTACAGCTTCTACATGGCAACGAAATAACAGTTTTTGTATATAAGATTTAAATTATGAATACATAATGGAATTAGTTTTAGTCTATTTCAATTCGGAATTGTACTTCTGAAATTCGTGAAAGTTGAGAAAATGTCAATGTATTTCTATTGTTCCTCTTTGTAAGGATAACAAGTTGTAACATCTTCATACCTAGGCTCTTTAAGCCTAAGACAATTTGTCAGTTTTTTAAGTTATAAATGAATTTATTGTTTTCTGTGGTTGATCATTCTTCAATGAGACATTCAATTATGCTAAGAAAAGGAATAGAAGTCGCGGAAGTTTATTTCGTATTGCACATACAACCTTCTCAATTCCCCAAAGTACTCATTCATGCTCCAGCTGATCTTTCCTCCCTTGCGGCCAGTTGGGATCGACATTCTGCACTCAAATTTAGCATATTAAAATTCAAATGCAGCAGAACCACTTTCATCCGAGCTAATAACAAGTCACGAGTGTTGAGATACGAAAAATGTTAAATAAACGAACAACGATTTTATATTAAACATCATTTACATAATGAGACATCCGGACGATCATATTTGTTTACAAGTTTAACACTAGATTTACGGTAGCCGTCAAATTGACGGGTACCTATCTGTGTTATAAACATTTCTCAAATTTAGAGAAGCTGTACAGTAGATATTTCATGTGAATTTTATAATACAATAATGACTTAACGAATTACCATCTTTACTGCTTGAATTTTCTTATTTCAAAGTCCTTATTTAATATATTGCAATGTAACAGATTTCACGCCCGTAAATCTAGTGTTAATAGATGCCGTATTAGCTGCTAAGCTATTCGAATTTTTTAAATCGTGTGTCAGAAAGAGTACGATTATTTTGTTCTTTAAAATACTTATTTGACTTATTGCATATATAAATTATAATAGAATCGTGCGACTTTGGCAAAATATAAAAGTGTACGGAAGTGTACAGAGTAGGTAGTATCCTACAAAATAAAGTGAAATTACTGTACGTTTTGTTGAAGCTACATTTTTTCCCCATGAAATTCAAAAGTTGCGGTCTGCTTGTTATGGCAGGAGGTAAAGAACGTTGTTCTTCTTACTTTCAATCAAATTATCTCAGGCAGTTTAACAAAGTAATTGATTACATTTCTTTTTCGTTTCCTATTAAGATGGAATTGCGAAATTCTTTTCTCACAGCAAACTATCCAAAGAAATAGAATTCGTGAGAATCTGAAGAAAAAGAGCATAGAAAGGTGGTAGCGTTGACATTTTAGATACAGTACTCTATTTATTTCAAATAGAACACTGCATTAATAACTCTCCATTTAAATGAGGTCGAATTTTTGTTCAATCTAGTATTATTTAATATTATTGGTAAGTTATGCATAAATAAAACCTTTTAATATGTGTATTCTTTTTTAATTAGCATATACCGCTTAAGTTACACTACAATTGTATCTGCTTTCACTTATAATAAATGTATTACACTGTCTATTTAGATTCACGCTGACTTCAAAATCATGTTAATTCACAAATTTCTATATCAATGTGCTAATTTCTGCTCTTGTTTATTTTTCAAGTTTCTCACTCAAAAACGGTCGTGCACGGTGGAATACAACGACAGTTGACATATAACTCTTACAATTAGTTCCACCCCAGTTTTTGTAAACAACGATCCTCGTATTGACTGCGGATATTCTGCTACTCTTACCCCCAATTTTTCAAAACTCCGCTTGTCCTTGACGACAAACAGTTCGGTATCTTTCGAAGCAGTTGTCCCTCATGCTCCGTTGTGAAAAATCCTTTATATCTGTTTAGAATAATCATGTCTCAAAAATGTGCATGAAATACTATTTGTAGTTTCGATGAAGATTTTTTGATATTCTTTACTCTTGGATAGGGATACATTTTCGCACGTTAATTAACGTGATACACGGTTTAATGAATAAACTAAATATATTTGGAATAAATAGAATGGACCCTTATTGTTATAATACATTAATATGACATTGCTTACTATTAACTTTGTATGATTAAACAATAAACCGTACATGAACTTAACTTAATAACTACAGCATTCGCTACTTATACCGGAAGCAAGAAGGCCCTTTATTCTTTTTACTATATACAGATATGAGAGCGCCACTTGCGTTGCCGAAAGTGCAAATTTTAAGTTTACTATTGCTAACAGTTACATAATCTAAAGGCATAATTGTCTTAAGCAACAATCGTTTAGTGAATAAGTATTATTTTTATACCTGTACATGACATTTCCCTTATTCCTGATATCAAGGAATGTATTTTTATTCTCTTATATAAATTCTCGACATTAACTTACACATATATACTTTTCAGATAGAACAAAACTGATACCCGAAAATAACATTAACTTCGATAATTACACGATGATACACTCTTAATTAAAATTGCTTTGTGGACGTCATAGATAAAAATACAAGTCTACTCGTCTTTGCGATATCACTGTGTATTTGTAACTACCCCTCACGGCAATATCTCTATGTTATTTCAGACAGAATTTCAGACATTATAATTTAAACAATTCCCTTATGTTGCAAACTTAGCATCAGTCATTTATTTTTTCCACCTGGCCTCAGTATTTCCATTTCGGGAACTCCTTTGCTCGATGCCAAAGCAAGAACGTTGTAAATTAACGCATTTCTCCAGCCAACCTGAGAGTCACAATAGTCTGGAAAAATCGCTTTATCTAACATAACTCCGAGGAGATTCGCAAAAACACAGATCGGTCGATATTCGGAGCGTCACGTGCCACGGTAGAAGATATGAAAAATTCACGAATCGGCAAAACCAGTCAAAATGAATCAGCGGTGCAGCAGAATTCAGCAATAACTGTCGGCACGACGGTGCCGCTAATAATAATAGCACCGGCAATCGAGTACACGTCAGGGGAAAATAGCGCAACAAGTGCAGTTGCAGCAGCGCCAGTGGCAGCTGCAGCTGCCGGAGCATTGCGCGCGTATTATATTAGAAATCTGACCGCATAATCCCGACAAATTTATTCCTCTGGAGCTCTATTTCCTTAGGATCGCGTATAATATCCCAAGTGTGCGCTTACGCGTATCCTTTATTCCAAAGATTTTCTTATCCCGCACTTCTTCCCGCGACCGGATAGCCTATGCGCTCTCTCGTGACAAAATTTTTTAATTTCTTATTTTCGGTATGTTCATAGGTTCTCTGCAGCGATGTCTAAATGACTGGTTTTAAAGTTCGTGACTGTTTGCTAGGTGTATGAATGATTTAGCAACTGATTGTGCAAATTCAAAGAATTTGTTAATTAATTTTTGATACTGGTAGTGAAGACCAAAGATGTTATACGAAGATTTCATTTAACACTAACCGTACCGTAGCCGGTCAAATGACCCGTTCAATGAAATGAAAATACATATTTTTGTTATACTGCTAACAATAAGTAATGACTATTTCGTACGCTGTTTCATATATTAACACTAGAACTACTGTTTCTACTCGTGGTCGGCGGTCGTCGGTCGAGTTATCGAAACTTGGTCTTTGTATATTAATATTGGTATGGTTCGAAGGACCACCCTCTCAATGAGGGAAAAATTGTATGTAAAACTTTGTAACAATGCCACACTTTATTATCGCGAACTGACGTCGTGTTTTATCTTGCGGACTCTAATTATTACGTTAACAAATGGGAATGTATTATTCCCAGAGATGCAATATCTCCTTATAGATCCAGTATCTATGTGAGATTCAATATCTCTATCAGTATCTGGTATCTATCTTATATCTGTATATATCTGTATGTATCTTAGTATCTTTATCTCACTTGTCGCGCTATGCGACGCTTAATTTATATAATTTTGTAATGGGCGTTGCCGTCCTCCCCCAACTCCCTTCTCCAAGGCCCGGAGTACTGGGACTTGTGGGTGGGAGACGTCAACGCCTCCATCTAAGGGATGGAAACAACTTCCACGCCCCTATTCAAGGGTGGAAGGGACACCTACTCCCCTACTGAAGAGGTGGAAGGGACATTGGCAGCGTCGCAGATTTCCGGGGCCCGGTCTTACCCGTGACCATCAGGTATTCCAGGAAGACCGGACAATTTCCCGGAAATACATCTGCGACGCACGTGCAAATAGCACGGGCAGGCAACGAGCGCCTAGACCCTTTGCCAATGTCCCTGGTTTACTATACGGCCATATTTTTAAAGATGCAAAAGAGATAAAAATAATTTCAAATTCGTGACCGAGGAATATCCTATCGGTCCGTATAATAAACCTTGCAGCTGTCGAGGCCTGTGCCTGAACAACTACCAACCGGTCAAAATGACCGGTACACAATTATTTTCCAAAAATTCTCCAAGTTTATAGAAAACTCATAGAATAAATATTCTACGTCCATGTCAAAGAACATAAATCACCCAATCGATCATTTTTTCCGCCTCTCGATTCTTCTTTTTTCAAAGTACTTATTTAATATTTTGGAATATAATAGATTTAACACCGGTAGTTCTAATGTTAAGTAGACAGTATCCTGCATTTCTTTCGGAAAGGTATTCGCATCGTTTTTCCATAACCTATCCCAGGATCTGCTATGGTAAAAATAAGTATCCGCAGTGTCGGTACGGTTAGTGTTAACTATTATAAGGAAGCGCGAAATGATGATGAAATACCAGCTTATTTTACGTATAATATATTAAATAAAAGCAGTCTTAACACTAGAGCTACCGGCGTTAAATCTGTTATATTTAAATATATTAAATAAGTACTTTGAAAAAAGGGGAATTCAGAGGTGGAAAAAATGATCGATTCGGTAATTTATGTTTTATGAAATGGACGTAGAATATCTATTCTATGACTCTCCTATAATCTTGGAGAATTTTTGGAAAAAATTGTGTACCAGTCATTTTGACTGGTTTGGTAGTTCTAGTGTTAAGAAGAACTGTACAACTGAAACGCTGAGATTCTCGGGCAATATTGTTCTCTCTTGATCCTTTGAAGGAAGTATAACTTCTGTGCTATTTTGCCTGAAAAACTATAGTAGGTGCTTGTTTCGAAGACCTTGATTACTATGAGTTGTATTTGGTAAAGTAATTCAAAGAGGATGAAACTTCGAGTGATGTTTCAGTTCTTAAACTTGTACTATAGCAAGAGAAATATGTATTCCTTTATTTTATCTCCAGTAGAAATAGTGCTAAATTTTACTAAAATCAACATTCCAAATTTTGCAATTATTTATTTTAATGAAAAATGACACATTGCGTCTTCTTCAGTTTCGCATTGTAACAGAATATACTCCTCCAAGCCCTTTGGTTCCTTAACTTGTTAATAAGACTCATCCCTTAATTTTCAAGAAATACGACATCCTGACTTTTTAACCCTCATACGCTCCACAAATATAGTTACACAAAACCTCCTCGGGTGATGTGTCACCCACATTATGCTTTAATTAATATTACTTGCAATCTGTTATACTATATTTGACTGCAATTAAATCAAGTTACAAAATATTTAACACGTTCGGCGCCCAGCACGATTCCGTTGAGTTTCTCGCGGGGCCCAAATCCGACTATCGCACGGTGGAACGAATCGGCAATCTAGGTGAAAAAAAATAATAACTCAAGAACCATTGATTTTATTGAAAAATGATATATACAAAAGTTTCATAGTATCGTGGAGAGAATATCGGTGCAATATTAATTTTTTATTTGTTATATTTCTTCAATGTTATTTAAAGGTCAACTTCATTTTTTATAGGAAAATCTATCTCTTTCTTTTCATATTTTCATTCAACAGAAGAAATAAAGAAACTTTTGTATAAGTCATTTTCTTGTTGGACCTGTTTGACCGCCTCCCTAACTTTCGGCAGGTATAACAAAGAAGGGGGTAGGTCGACACAAAAAATCATTGCAGAAATTACTTGTGTATAGTCTAAGGAATATATATGGGAAGTTTCAACCCAGTACCTTTCGGTACTTTTTAGTTATTCAATTTTTAAGTGAACTGTGTACCGCAGAGAATATGATTCCCTTCTACCCAGATTACCCAGCTCGCTCCTCTTTGCTTGTAAACTAATAAGATCAATTAAGTAATAAAAGTGATTTCTTAATATTTTTATGCTGTATATCCTATATTTATATATCAGTGTTTACTCCATTAAATTTCTTTTAAAAATCCAACTGAAAATTCTATTTAACTTGAACAAGAAAAGCGTCACCCATATTTGGGTGACGGTGTCCCCACGGAAACATACCCACCACCCAGATGTGGGTGACGCGGCGTCAAACGTGTTAAATGAAATCAAACATTATGTAGAATCTAGAAACGAAGATTGGTTTAATAAGTTCTGGAATTTATTAATTGTACACAAGCGATAATTAAGATAGTACTACGCCGAACTTATATTACTTTGTGCAAAGATAAATCATGATAGACATTAATTTTATTTACAGTGCTGATGGTAACTACGAGGTGACCATCATGACCAAGGCAATTTTGCACCATACAGGGAAGGTCGTGTGGAAGCCACCGGCGATCTATAAATCATTTTGCGAGATCAACGTGGAGTACTTTCCCTTTGACGAGCAGACTTGCTTTATGAAGTTTGGTTCGTGGACTTATGACGGGTATACGGTAAGTACAGATTTCGATAAGATAATATTTAGATAATGTCGTCATCCTAATTAATCACTGACCATCGGAGAATTTATCACTGACATCCAAGAAGTTGCCGATCTTACGCTGTGAAGATTAAGTGCTCGTAATTTGAAGGGCTAATTGGTAAAGAAATAAATTTTAAAAAATCTATCGTTATAAATAATCGTAAGAAAATTAGAGAATATATTTGAATAAACCTTTAGCATTCATATATACTTTCTAATTTACTTAGGATTGTTTATACTAAAAAATTCCGTGATTAAATATAATCTAGAGTTCCTTGGACAAACGAAACTGATAGAATATTTTTTTCACTGTTCGGGATCCGAATGTAATTAATACTTCATGCATTTATCAACTGAAGTGTCAGTACTCATGAAGTTGGTCGCCAATTGTAAGTATCGAAATCCGACCTTCAGCAGCTAATAATAAAAAGTTAAACGAATATTATGGTTAAAGAACAAAATACAGACATTAAAATTAATTAATATCATAGAAGTTTAAACATACCGGTATAACTTGCTAATAACAAAATAATACGTAGGTTTAACAAATGCAATAATAATAAATACTAAACAACTTTTCAATCAAAAAATAAGCATTAAATAAAACCTTTTTAATACTATCAATCATCACTTATCGATTGTAGTTTAGCAAGACTATCTGTCTTTCTTTTTTGGACCCTCCTTTAGGTTGTGATAAGGAGGCCCCTTTATTAGATCGACAGATTTATCATCGACGACATAAATTACGGATATATATATAAAAATAACTACAAGACAGACGTTTTCTTTAGATCGATATACCCGAAAATATTTTACAAGTAACATAAATATACGATCATTACATTCTTTATAAAATGTCGAGTGGAATTCCATTGTCATTCGACTACAGTCGAACACTGCAGCGAAAGTGAATAAAAAGTTAACGTCGAAACACTATAGTTCAGTGTTACTCACTCTATCACCACCATTGGATTCTCTAATTCTAATTAGATTTTGTAAACGATATAATTCTCCACACGTAACAATTGCATAACACATCTGGAAGATGCATTATCCGTATCCTTCCACGTATTCGTTCCTCTATGCTCCCATGTAGGTCAACCATAGAACATTTCTAAAAAAAATTAAAAAAACGTCGTTAAACTAAACTTTATGGTAAGATAAAAAGTATGGAGTACTAAACAAAACTCGAAAGAAGTACCCGAACGCGCGTTCGCTCGGCTGCATTACAATGCTGTCACGATATGCAAGCAAATGTCAATGGAATGTCATGTACTGTCGGCTCTATTCTCTGTCATCCGCGGATTCTTACAGCCCTGTTGTTCCCTTTCAAGATCAACGAATACATCCTCCGCTCTATCCAATGGATTTATTACATTTATGCTTCTTTACAATGTTTCTTCTACATTTACTTTCTTATTGTGCTTCTTGCGGTTCCATTTGTTCAACGTATTCTAAAGCGCCTTTGGTGGAATTTCGCGCCAGCGAACTTACGAAGGCGTTTTTATGGGAGTTGTTCTCTTTCTTTAGAACGTGAAATGAAATTCAAGGAAAGATGCTTCTAGAACTTTAAAGCCGATGTTGCTTCTGGATAGAGTTATGCGCTTGACTATTACTGGGCAAAATGAAAATTACAGGAGACGACGATGAACTTGGTATTGGTGAAATTATATCATTAATTGTAATTTATTCGAAAAAGTGGGATCAAGTGAAATTTTCATTCATACATCTTTATTTACCTTTTTACTTCGATTTGAAATACTATATTTATTTCGCCTAGAGCATGTAGCCTTAACACGTTCACGGACGTGAATGCTATAACATCCATTTTCATCGTAATGTAGAATGACGTGAATGCCATAGCATTCATGTCATGCTAAATGATAAAGCCAATTATAATTCATTTAATGTTATATAACCTTAATTTTTTGTAATAATTATGCAGTTTATGGTGGTGGCCAAGTGATTCATTGAGTATTTTCATACTATTTTATTTTTTCTCTGTGTAGTTAGAAGTGTAAGTTAGAAGTGTAATACTTGACTGTCCATTTTTGCAGCTCACTGAAATTTTACTGTCCGCGAAAGTGTTAACATTAAACCTATCGGCTTTATATCTGTTATATTGAAATATACGAAATAAGTACTTGGGAAAAAGAGATTTGAAGAGGTGAAAAATATGATCAGTTAAGTGATTTTTGTTTTATACGACAGACCTAAAATATTTACCGAATGGCTGCCCAATCAATTTGGGGAATTTTTAGAAAAAATCAGAAAGTGGTCATTTGACCGCCATGGTAGGTTTAGTGTTAAGGTTCCGAACCGCAGAGACTATGATGAACGTAACAGTAGGGACAACTTTTGCACAAAATGATGGAGATTTGTACTCTGGACTAGTAGTTGAAGTCAAATATTTTAGTTCTAAACCTTTGACTGCATCACCTACTGCTTGGTTTGAGCCTGAGATTTGTGCTAGTATTTTAAGTATGAAGAGTCGATGAAAGCAACTCATCGTAGTCAACAAATCCCACTATGCCCCTTACTTCTATTATTCACTATGTCCCTTACTTCACTATGTCCCTGCTTCGAGTACAGTTATAAAAACTACGGATACGTTTGATAAATATGTGCACTAAAGCTACTGTAGTTAAAACAAAATATCCTTGGTGCGCCGGAGAAGCGAGTGCAAGCTGTATTGTATTTTTGTGCATAAGAATGCACCCCGACCCAACGGAAAGTCAGTCTTTCCCTGGTTACGCTGTCGAAGTTACATTGTATTCATTGCCGCGGGAATTGTTATTTTGATTATCGCAATACTTTGTTAATTACTGTTTGTTAAGTTTCACGCGATGTCCATCCCTCTTATCGTTTCTTTTACCTATAATTGCAACGTAAAATATTTCAGCGTGTAAATCTATATGGCAACAAGTCAAAAGAATAAACAAGCGATTCCTCTGAAAGAATTGTTCACGCATCTTGAACAAAGCGAATTTTGCGTTCATCGCGTGGAACAAGTAGTTCGCGTATGTAGTTATTGCTTTGTTCTTTTCCATTTCAAGTTCATAATTTTCTTATATCCTGTCCTCTTCAAGCCGACACATGAGAATACCACTTCATACATTTTTTAACTTTTACATTCATTGAGTACAATTTCTGTGGACATCGCACCTTTTATGGTTAAAAGCACTTCATAACCCGACATAGGGATATTAATGGACATCATCCCTTTCAAAGTAATTATAATTAACTGGGGTGTACCTAGTGAACCTAATAAATTCATTTAAAGAGACATTCCAAAAAAACATGATTCCTATAAATTGCATAAGATTTTAACAAATCAGTACAAATAAAATTTCGTATCAAAAGACACCAAGAAGTAATAACTTATAACGATTATGTAAGCAAAAATGATTTTAGTAATGACTAAATTTAATAAGTACAATACTTTGTTGGATGACGCATGTGTTTTTGGCATTTTCTTCAATAATGAAAGGATGATTACTATACAAGGGCCACCTCGACTTCCACTTACATTAGTCATTTGAGTAAAAGTCATACTCGTGTTGGAAGATTTGAATGACTAATGTGTAGGCGTGGATAAAAGTCAGTGGTGGATGTTGTCAGGATCCCTAATGATTTTAAATAAATAACAATAACACACACACACACACACTAATTATTAATATATAATAATAAATAGTATATATATTGAGTAATATGAAATAAATAGAATACAAAATAAAATACTGAATAACTAAATAATCTAAGGTATGCAATGATGTCTAAAAAAAGGTTGTGTGGCTAACTGGGCCTCTAAACTGAATCGCACTGTAACTATGCTTCGCGAGACCCAACCTCTTGAGATGACGATCTCCCCCACTTCTTTCCTACGCCACGCATCTCTATGGGGAGACGTCTCTCTATGGGTATTATACCACACGTGGAAGTATCCATTCCCTTCCACATCACTCGTAAAAAACACTCCCAAAACTCAGAGGAAAGCGCTGATTTCCACAATTTATAGTAAACCTCTGTCACAGTAGTCTCGATCAGCGTTCTTCCACGCATGAACTCTGGTATATCAGAAATGAAACTCTTCATAGTTAGTAGTAAAAGATGTTGCACTGAGTTCCCAACGCGAACTCCAACACAAAGTAGGTGTCAGAAGTGGGAATCCATCAACTTCTGTACGATTTTATTCTTTTCGATGCAAATTTTGTTTAGCCTTCACATGCAAATGTAATTAATTACTTATAGAAACATTTTATAATGTGCTGCTAATGTAAAAAATGACGCAATTGCTAATGAAGCGTAGGTACGTTCTTTTAGAAGAATTGTTATTCTAATTAGTAATGGGAATATCTGTGGATGTAATCTCTTCCAAACTCATTAACATGTAACAAACTGAAATGTAACTCATCAACTTAACACTTTATATTTCAGAAAAGTATCATAGCACTACGTAATAATTAAAAAATAATTTCCGGATTATTAAATTTACGTTTACATTCTTTTTAGGAATATTAACGAAATCATCAGTTAAATCGAACTGAATTTCATTTTCAATCAAAGTACATGTATATACAGCCAACGAATATTACTATGATTCAATCTTGTTCAGGATAACTTGAAATTAGACTGAGCCCCCATTCCAGTAATTTTCTTCTGATGTTGTTCCCTAACGTGCAATTATGTTTCAGACAAAAGGTATAAACCTTCATTAAAGCATTTAGAATTTGCATGTAGATAAATAGAGAATTATTTCAATCTTTCATGTTATCTCACTAAGCAATTTACAGTTTGGGAAATTACGCTTAACAATTGTATCACTTCGGGTCTTCCTTTTGGTTCTATCTGCCTTTGTCCCGCTTGAGTCTTCTGATTTCAAAACATTCCAATGTTTCACGATTGATCGGAACAGGATGAACAATGTACTTCCGAGAGTATTATAAACTTTCGTTAAGTTAATTTGTTACAGTTATTAAACTGATTAAGTCCAGATGATCGTTCAGTATAATAAAGGAAGTTTCTGCTTTCCGTTCTTCGACTGTGAAATTAGAGGCGAAGGGAAATCGTATTATCATAATATAAAAGGTAAACAACTTTCTAAATAAGGTAAATAAGGTTAATAATTAGGTACGTAACTATCTGATTCTGCTTTCGTACAGAATTCTTACAGGACTTTAATTTAGCGTTTAATTATTTAACGGGAAAATTCAGTTTCATCTTTCGCGATTTGCTTGGAACTATTGTATGATGATCTTTTAAGAAATCTCGCATGAGATTTTAAATCGGCCACGAAATATGGCAGATTACTTTCCATTTAAAAACAAATTCGAAGTCCAATTTTGTGTGTATATACATTCTATTTTTTCATGTCTACTTAAAGGCGTTGATTCAAAATCGGACAAAATTACCCGAGACCAATTTTTCTGAAATTTGGCATATTGGTAGCTCTTTGGGTCTGACATTGATTCGATCGGAAACTGATATCAAAAATCATAAAAAAATCAAGCTTTCCAACGGTGTATAAGTTTATGTAATTTATTTATTGCTTACATCATTTTTTCACGTTTTTCGTGTTTGTCCAGGTGAAAAAAATTCAGAAAAATTGCAATACCCGAAAAAAGTATTGCCTGCTTTTAACCAAAATAGCCTTTATCAATTAAACATGTATAAAAACGCATTAAAAGGTGATAGGGAGTACAGTATCAATTTTGCTATGCTCTGAAGAACATATCCTGTTATATTAATCGGTTCAACGTATTATTTTCATTGCTTGTAGAGTATAGAATTAATCTTTTATTCTTGATTATACATAGCATCTCTTTTATGCAAATATTCTGTGTACATAATACAGAAGAACAAAATATAGTGTATTATAATGGTTTTATATTTTTATTTATTTCTCTTCTAAATGACAAACGATTAACACCAACAAAGCTGCTGAAAAATTTGATTATCAATCCTTTAGCGAGTCTCTTTTGTATAGTTCAAAGCTAAATGTCTTAGTAATCGCCTTACAATGTACTATTCTTACAAATAACTTAAGAAGTAATGATCAAACCGTTTTTGTTTTATTGAATAATGGAGTGGAATTCGTTCATAATTAACTTGAACTATATTAACGCACTTTCTGATTGATTCCATTTCGTAACAACGACTGTATTATATATTTATGTATCGATGTACATATGCAAATGTCCAACTTCATAAATTAATGTCCAATAATTAAACTTTCATATTCGAAAGGAGAAAAATATTTTTTTAATCAGCCTAAAGGCAAAATGTCACAGTAGAGTTGTTAATGATGTAATTGAGTTCTCGGACTTCCCTAAAAAATAGGGTACATAAAGAACTTTTCATAGAACTGATGAGTAATGGAGCAACCGAACTTCTCGTTCTCTCTGAAAATTTTAGTAAGCTCATTGAGATAGAATTTTTGGTAGGATGAGCTTCTGCTTTTAAATTTTGCTGTACTCGTTCTTACAAAATGCAGTTTGCCCTTTTTTTTAATTACCAATTTACGTGAAATTATTCGGCAGAAACTATTCGTATTGTTGTTCTCCGTTAAACTACTGAATATCGCAATGTTTATGTAGGATCGTGAAAAAGAAAAAGAGGCGTGCGGCAACCCATCCATGCACTGGTACTTGGCATGCGTTGCTTAACACGGGAGACCTCTTCCTGATGTTAATTCCTTTCCCCTTCTGTTCTCAAAAGTTCATATAGGAATGTACCGCCCCGATCCCACATTTATTTGTTGCATATAGAATTTCCCAATAATATTTAGTTCTATTAATAATACAAAGGTTTTATTTTTACGCTTTATTTCATAACTCACGTAGAATTTAATTTAAAATTAAACCTCTACGAAATTCTCGAGAATCATTTACAATACTTTAAACAAAATGTCATGGTCTCAAAGGATTATAAACACAAACAAGAACACATTGGACGTATATTAATGATGTTTCACGACGTTAAATATCGATTACGCGAATACCCTTATGCCGCATTCATTTATATAGATTAGTAAGTTAACACTAAATATACCAAAACAGTCTGTACGACTGGTTTGCCACTTTTTTGTATAGTTTCCCAAATTTATATTCGCCCTTTTATTTGTTTTCTTCCAAGATATTCATCTATTATGTCCAAATATGGCATAACATTTGATTAATTGGTCCGAACACTGATAACACTGTCCTAATTGACATTGGGGACATTGGAAAATTCGTTGTGAAAAATATATAACAATATTTGATAACTGTTATTTGTGTAAATTGTGTGAACGAAAGGAAACACGTTATCTTAATATTATTTAGTTTCCTCATTTTAATCCTAATTAACTATTCGTAATATTCGTTGGCAAATATTACTACCTGAAAATACGGTGACACTTTTTTTTATCTCCGAAATCATTCTAGAAAACTTAACGTATTTACGTACTCTATGTAGTTTTATGTACTATGTATAAATAACAATAAAAAGAAGGCAGAACAAGATTAATTTTCACAACGCCAGACCTGAAAAGAAAAAATATCGTTCTGAGTTTTGCTGATCCCACGGAACGTGTCCTCGGGTAGCTCGAAACACATAACCAACTCGTAAAAAATACGAAGGTAAATGTCGATAGAATATCAAGATTCTGCGATCTCATCTCCCTTCGGCAATTTTTTTCACTTTAAAACGACCGTTCGTATTCAGGCAAAAAACATTTCTCGCGCATGTTTGAATGCTTTCCGACGCAGAAAAAGGATAAAAGCAGTTTCGACGAAACGTTGTGATTTATCGATTGCCCGTCGTACTTTCGGCTCTCTCTTTTTTCCCATCTAAACCGTTGTTCTAACCGGGAATATTATTGGTTTCCGTTCGAATATCTCTCGGCACAGGTGAGACGTGGCAACAGACGTCAATAAAACGGCACGATTCGTCGATTCCATTTCGAAGAGACGGCCTGAAATTCTTCCTGTCCGCGTTCTTTTTCGAATACCACTGTACGTCTTCTTCTTTTGAAACAACGAACTTTCTGATGCGCTTCTTACGGGAGATGGATGCAACGGTCGGATCAAAAATTTTGAAAGACGTTCAAAAGTGAATGTGTAACGGAAATCAGTTGAAATGTGTTGAGCGGTAATTAATAAGTTAATAAAATAGTTAAATAAATTTAACACTGCTTAAATACACAAGAAGCATGTAATGTAAAAAAAACATCTGAAATATCCAAGATACGGCATTCGTTGTAACATTTAGCGAGTGAAAGAGTCCTTTCCTTGAATTCTTCCTTATTAGCTGTGTTAATCAAACTTCAAATCTGCATAAATATCCGCAGTGTAATAGTTAGAAGTGAACACTGTTGATGCAAATGTTTATCTTTACTATTGAAGAAAGTTTAAATTCAGATACATGTATATTTTTTAAATTAGGTCAAACCTATAAGAGAATCTCTTGGTGTAAGAAAGTAGTGTGATGTAAAAAGGTAATGATTGGAAATTCATCGTAAATAGCATCAGAATTTTGTTAAAATATCTTCTTGTCGAATGTAACTTTTTTAAAAATCAAAATATTGATATACGGTCGAGAGGGTGGATAGTGAAGGTCTAAGACTTTTTAGCAGAAGGCTAGGAGCTTTAACACTCTCTTTTCTGTTTATTGCTTTACGTCTCGGCAGTTCTCGCCTAACAATAACTAGTTAGGTCGGTGACAATTTTCCACCGACGCAGATTCCTAGGACGCGCAGCAAAGTTTCGGGAGTATTTTTCTTTTACAATGTGACTGAATGTTGTAATTGATTGGTAGAGAAAAACTGCCTCCATCTTTGAGTGTATTTGGAAAGGAGAGGATGTTTTAAGAAAAACCCCGGGCGGTGACTCACACCATGGCCGAGGATTTTGACTTCCTTGCGACCTGCGGTTTACGGCGGTAAAAGATCGGCTCGAGACGGATCAGCGCGACCGGCTGACTGACCGTGGTCTATTGACCTTGGTCGTCTAGAAAACTTGGGCTTGTAATTGCTTTCGAGAGCTGCTAATTTGACCCTTGACATTTACAAGCCGGCTTAGGGAGTTCCGAGAAACAGTAAACCGAGTGTCGCTACAAAATAAATTAAAATTCAGTTGGATATGTTTAACTTCTTTAACACTAAACCTACCATTGCGGTCAAATGACCGCTTTTTGATTTTTTCTAAAAATTCCCCAAATTGATTGGGCAGCCATTCAGTAAATATTTTAGGTCTATCGTATAAAACAAAAATTACTTAACTGATCAACTTTTTCACCTCTTCAAATCTCTTTTTCCAAAGTATTTATTTCGAATATTTCAATATAACAGATATAAAGCCGGTAGGTTTAGTGTTAATGATTATTCACAGAGTAATCGTGAAGCTCTCTGCGTGTATTCAGAGTGTCAGTGACCTTGTTACATTTCCATCATTCATATATAGGACCATCTCTTCGCGGCATTTTTGACAGCAGGAAGTATAATCAATAAAAAGCTGAATAGAGTGCAACTGAAGGTTGTAAATACAATACGTTGAAGTACCTGTGAATTACAAAACTATGATAAAGCTAGCAATATTTAAAAAAGACTTGTACATTTAATAAGTATCCGATAATTGTTTTCTGAATTATTATCCAAGCATATTTAATTAACTATATTGGTAAGTAATCGTCAAATTTAGAAATTCAGAATCTACAAAAGTACTTTCTGAGACCCATTCGCAATTACTATCGGTCTCGTGCATGGTAATTTTCGGTAACGATTGACCTACCTTTTTTTTCAAAATGTCTGACGCGATTGGTATGACCTCGTTACACTTTTTTTTTTTAAATTCCCTCCAAACATATTTTTCTTCAACGCAAGCTTTTCTGACAAAACGTGATTCCGTTTTTTCCTTTTCGCCCACATTACGCCTTGTCATAAAGTTGTTTTATGACTGGTCGTCAATAAAGTTACTATCGTGTTTTAAGGTGTACAGTAAAATCGCAATTGTCTTTATTTTAAGGTCTTCATACCCCAGTTCGAACGAATTTTGGCGTATGACAAGTATACAAACATAAAACGAACAAAAATTTCCAATAAATCGTGAGTCTTTCAATTTTACGCTATTCTGTTCAACTTTGCAACGTACGGGAAGTACGGCAAGAATTATACGAAAATTCAACTATCGGTGCTCGTATTTTTATAAAGCTTTTAGTTAATCATAATTTATTTCATAATGTATTGAAGTATATTAATAACTCCTCGATACTATAGAAGAACAATATCATAGTTTTCTAGGTAGGTTTTCAAATGTTTTCGACCAAGCCTCTTTCGACAGTGTTTTCTTCTCGATTCCGATGGCTAAACTTTCTTACAAATTGTTGGATCTGTACGTTTCGTAACTTTCTTTCGTCATCGTTTTCTCGAGGAGATTTCTCTTCGAATATGTTGACTCAATGTGGGAACAAGTATACATGGATAAAACTTTATAGTAATAAGGGATTCTCTCCTTACATTTCTTATTTTTGCAAAGGGGTGGCTTTTGTAAATAATCGATTCTTTTACGATGAACTTGCGTTCTTTTTCAATCCCAATAACTCACGAGGTTCGTATGCATAATATAAGAATAGTTATTTAATCACATTAAATAATATCTATCATATCCATATCTTAATAGATCTAATGCAACGTATTGTAAGGAAAAATTTGGTTTCAACATTATAACTTGTACCACACATCTATGTCTTTGAAAAAGTCGAGAATATACAGGACCTTCCTTCATCAAACTAATACTATTAGCATAAATAGAGGTACATACCTAAAAACAGAAGCAAAAGTCAACATAACACAATAGTTTGCCTTTCCATTTTAAAGCTTCCCGCCAAAATCTGCCATTCTAAATTCCCTATCAGCCCCGCATATCCAAGATGGTCGTACGATACAAAACTAAAATCTCTTCGCTCCTCAAATCTACGCCCCTTTGCATACACTAGTAAAAAAGCGACAAAAGAAAATTTTGAAACCTGCACATCGATACAAGAGTATCGAAAATCCGAGGTGTTTCTGCTCTGTCGAAATCCTTTCCAACGGCGGTTCCTTTCGCGTTCCGATGACCGTGAGCCTTTTCCGCGGGCGGATTTATCCTTTCCTGACAAATCCACCTGTCCGTGGATTTTACCGACGAACAACCGCTGCGGGAATAAATCCCGTGTCTGGAACGATAAACCATCCGCCACTGGCGAGCGTCCATTCTCCAAGTCGACGTTGCATCTATCCTTCCCAGGAAGACTTTCAACTCTGCTTTTCGATTTCAATTTTGTCAGTTTCACGTTACACGCTTCCGGCATTTAGCCAGATTGCGTTTAACACTCTCGCGGGTGTTGGAGGGTTTCTTTGGAACCGGAATTTAGAATTTTACCTCTCATATTTTTCAATGATTTCAAAGAATGCCTAAATTTTTGGTATTCTTCAAGCATCCCATGGTCGTTTATATAAAATGATAGAATATAATCGTTTATATTAAATATTTTCGATTCTTTGAACAGGGTATCGCTAATAACAAAATTATCTGTGCGATGTGTAACAGAAATGTTTCATGAGCCACGGAAAAGAAATGAAGTACTTTTGAGAATATGATAGATGGTAATGGCTTGTATGCAATATGCATTTAAGGAAGATAAAAAATGTTTAAAGTGTGAAGATAATGTGAAAGACAGTTTTGTTATAATAATATTTTTATAACCCTTATCTCTTACAGAATCATTATTACTTCTCTCGTTGTATACGAATAACAATAAGATCTGATTGAATAATAGCGAATACATTGAAAAATTTTTCTTCCATAATTATTATCTATTATCAAAGATCGAGCGGAAATTTAAATAAGTCACACAGACTTTCTATAATATTAGGTTGGTGCTATGAAATGTCGGATTAGGTCTATACACAACATTTTGGCCATATTTTGTAAATAGATAGCCATAAAATTAATAATTTTACAGTTGAAACAGATTATTTACTCTATACGCTCAATATTGAGTGTATTTTATTTGGGAGACTCCTAATTTCTATAAAAAATTATACTTTTTTGTTGCAACGTGAGTACTAGTGAAACACGAGTAGTAATCCGGTATGAATTTAAGCTTGGTAATAATGCTGCTGCTGCAAGTCTTAACATAAACAGAGCATATGGGAGGCAATTGTTAATAAAGAAATCGTACAACGTTGGTTCAAAAAGTTTCGTTCTGAATATAAGTATCTTCAAAATGCGTCTCGTGGTAGACCCTCAACCGTATGCCATAATGATGTCCCAATCTATACATGGAAAGCTGAACTGACGGCTGCGGCGACAACAATTTATTCTTTGACGCAAGAAGGCTTTGCGTTCTGCAGCCACGGAGTTTTTTGACTATTTGTGCTGAAAATGAATGTACAAACCATAGGCAGAAGTCCAAAAACATTAAAATCTATTAATCGTTTTTGATTTAAGACATATCTGAGCATACTTTTTCACTAATAATACTTTTGTTTTACCCTGCACACGACGTGGCGTGATCTGAAAATGTTCTTCGACAAATAACCCTAGCCGAGTGCCACGCACGTCGTTTTGATTTCCGTGATCGATGCGCGTAGCATGTCTTTCCAGTGCGAGTGGTTAAATACAAATGTCGCCCCATGGGCTACCACGTTTATGGCAATAGGTTCGCGCCTGGCATGTGAAAGGTTAGTCAATCAGCGAGCTCTCGAGCGCGTGGGAAGGAGTAGCAAGCGGAGCTCCTCCAAGGACACATGCGGCGATCAAATAAGCGGCTTGCCTGCTTTAGATGAAACGTCTTTATGCCTTTGGAACGTACAGACGTGGATACTCAAAAGACGAATTCGGTCCCACTTAGTGTTAGTAGCATAAACTGTTTATACGACTCCCCTCTGCACTGTAGAAAGCCTTAGCTTTAAGACTAATCACACGGGATTTTTTCTAATAGAATTCTTATTCTTATTTAGAATTTCTTATCACCATGCATATAGCATTTCATTGTTAATAATAATTCAACAGTAACAACCCAGAATTTCAACACGCATAAAACAATAAAAGTTTATCCATCCGAACCCTGAGATTATCTTCCGTTAAGTGTCTTCTTCATCGGATTCTTTGCTAATTCGACAATATATCAAAGTGTTCGTTTCCAATATCACGTTACCCCGCCCCAGGAAAGAGAGCAGTTCGTAGAAAAGGGACGGCAGAAAGAATAAACAAGATAGCAAAAGAAAAAAGTCAAAGAAGATGCGGTTAACGTACGGCGATCTCTACCCCTGCTATCGAAAGATCTTCCAAGTGGCCCAGGGAGGATCAAGGAGCATCCTGCGATTGGCGGAAGTTCGATGGAAGTGAGATTTGGCTGCGCTCTCCAGAGTTTATCCCCATTCCCAGATTCGCCGGGTTCTAGAGAATCCGTTACCTATCCTGGTACCTATTAGAGATATCCAATTCCTTCCGTTCGTTCCTTCTCGTTCGACCGTACTCTTCTCTTCCCTCTTCTTCCGGCGTACCATAGTATTCTCTTTTTAAAACGATCTTGAGTGTTCGGGATCGATCGCGACGAAGAATTAAACGGATTTGTGTACGGTTGGTTCGTTCGAAATCCAAAGAGGACGCGTATAAGCTCGGAAGGGAATTATATACAGCACCTCGAGGGTAGAGAGTATCGTTGTCTTCTTCCCTCGCGTTGAATCGTACTATCGCTTCTCTGTTTAATCTTCGGTCACGTATACAGATTCGTAGATATAGGTAAGCCTTTGTCTGATAGCTCCTTTCGGGTGATGCCCCTCATCTGGAACCTCAATTAGAGGGTATACTGTGGTGTAATAATCTTTAGGCGTACTAACTGCTCCTCCTGCTTGCTAGATTATCCCATCAATGTACATCGATTGTCTATTCTATCAAACATTGACTAGTAGTACCAAGAGTTACAAAGTCAGATATAACGGAGCGGTGAGTTCGAGCTATTGGTAAGCCGATTATTAGCTACTTAAGATTGTTATCTTGAAAATGTGTGTGTGTGTGTGTGTGTTTATGTCCGTGAATAGAAACCTGTGCACGGTTAATGCAGAGACTTTGGGAGAGAACAACGTGTTAACAGAGTTTGGGTGGATTGAGTAATGCTCTAGCAAGTCGAGATTCTTTTGATGAATAGTTGGTACAAAACGTAGGATTTATTATTTATTTGATACACAACGTAATTCACGCAGCAATGATGAAAGTAAAGTGGAATTATGTACGTATAGCTTTAATACGTTAACAACCACGGTATTTCTGAATAATAATCGTATTATACATCTCTGGCGGGGCAAGAAATAATATAGTTTAGTAAAATTTCAGTTGTCCGATAATTCTAAGGCTACATCAATTTTCTTCGCCAATCACTCATCGGGAAATGCTAAGATTCTAATTTTTGGTTAAATATCGTACAATGTGAAATAGGGCGTTGATCTTCTCAGATCCAATGTACCAGGGAATGTTTTATTCAATTGATAATGACTCGGCTAATATTTCTAAAGAAATATTTACTCTTACAATTAGAATAGAGGTGAAAGAGAGGACCATTCAGGGAGATCCTTGTTTGCACCGTATGAAATAGTATAGTGAAAGCAACGAATTACATTTTATTTATATTAACGTTCATTGTCGTATAAGAGAAGAATATGAAGCACCACAGATAACTGATGATATATAGAGACACATTGCCGGGACCGGTATTGATACCATAAAAGAATAAACGCGGTCGCAAAAATTTTCCAGCAACCCTGAGGGTAAACTAACGAGAGTTCGTTACTAAAAGAGTCGTCATTATAAAGTTTAAAAATTAAAGCTCTTCAGAATACGACATTGGTCTATAAAATACATTATATTCTGATTGCTAGTAATACAAAAACAAATAAAAAAATGCTTGCTCGTAACAAGGGTCTTATTGGTATTCCGAATGAAGCAAGACGGATATAAGGAGCTTTTTCTTTATTTCTTTTTATGCAAGGTTTTATGGAGATCTTTCGATGTCAGAGGGTACATATTTTTTGTTACCTATCTTCTGAGAAGAAGATAATACGATTAGCCGTAAGAACAAGTTTGATGTCGTAGCACAGAGCATCCTTTACTCGCAAATAAAGCGTTATTGAAATTCCAAAATGGTCATTTCATACAATCAATTATTTGGAGTAACAAAATGCAATTTATATTATCCTTATAAATGTTACTGTTACATTTCAATTAATATATATTTCTAATTAAGTGAAGTGCTTTTATGGCATTGAATTTATGCCATGAAGAGCACGTAACAACCGCGAAATTTATATTTATTTTTATTTTGTAATGACAAAATGAGGCATATTTTTACAATTGTGAGTGCAGAAATATTATATGTATAAAATAATACTTGTAATTGCACCTGTAATTTTATCGAACTTTTTACTGTTATTTATAAATTGATTTAATAAATCGTGTACTGTACATATTATTCAATGTATGTAAGGAACTATCCAATACTTCAATCGTAGTTCAATTTTGTGATTGATATGTTTTGAAACTATATTCTAATGCTGTCCACATATTATATAACTTCTTGATCTTCTTCGTTTACCTTTACAACTTCTGTATTAATAATTTTAGCTTGTTGTTGTAATGAAAGTCAGGAGAAGTTTTTATATTTTTCCAGACAACGAAACTTTAATCGTAGCCCAGTACTTATTGTCTGATAAGAATTTTTGGATCTGGATTCACAGAAGATAAAAGAACAAAGATAATCGGGAATTATAATTACTATCAATTAAAGCATATAATGGTAAAACCAGCTAATACTAATTACTATTTCGTTGATCATATGCAATTTCTATATAAATTAAAAAAAATGTCATGCAAATGTCATCGGAATATGGAATGCTGCGCTTCATAATAGTTTAATATAATTTTTACGTATCCTTGTTAAGAATATCTCAGATCATAAGATTCAGAACCGCGATCAATTTCACATCCATTATGGCCATTGTCTTTGAAATTGTTTTCAATCCTTCGTTGAAAATTATCACAGCCAAAAAAGTGGCAATTTCCACAATTTTCGGACCAAAATGCAGGTGTTTAGGATTGAAAGTCCAGATCAATGAGTTGAGCAACTCATAGTTGTTATTCTGTGTTTCCGCTCCCAAACATCTCGTCAATAGATCACTTTTCGTCAACTCTTCGTAAACAGGTTTGATTGCTTTCTGCAGTTCTTTTGTCAAAGGCGGTTTATCGTGTCGAAATGTGAGCTCCCGACCGCACGAGGCAAACAGCTTTTCCGTTCTACGTTTATAACATTCTAACAACTTCGAATATCGACATACCCTTTTACCTGCATATTCTAAAAATGTTATAGACACAAATTATGCAAAAACATTTTTTTCGATTTTTGTGGACTTGTCACATGGGTTGACCCCATTAACACATTGTTGACCGGGATTTTTTGCGGAAACTGATTTATGTAGCTTGCGATTTTTTCTAAAAGTGAATAAGAAAGAAGCTGCTTATGATGGAATATAAATAACTTTTTTATCACATAATGTATTTATTAGAAACTTTGTATATATATGTTATTAAAGCATTTTAAACAAAGTTTAGGAGTGCGATAGGTTCAATGGCAACTATATTCTGAAAAACTATCATCTTCTGAATCGCTAGCACAGACGTCGGTTGGACAGTCAGATAAATCATCCTCACAAAATTTGGCGTAAAATTCTTCTTCATTGAAAATTTCGCGATGAGCCCTTTTTAAAAACTGTACAGTAATGATCGATAAAATGCGCGTCGCGAATAACGTTGTGAGTGACAAATTTTCAGGCAACTTCAACTTACTACGTGTTTCCTCAAACTGAGAGTTTCTCAATGATATGTTTAACGTTAAAATTGTTGTTAAAAGTGCATAGGCACACCATTCCGTAAACAATTGAAAGTATAATGAAAACAAACGATGAATGAACGATAACCACGATTTAAATATATAATACTCAGTCAATTAGGTTCGGTTATCGAAAAACGTCATATGACGTTCCCGTCAGCAACGTATGGTTATTGTTGCCAACGCGAGCCGTCGACCGTAGACGGCGAATAGCAAGGTGGACCATTGTCAACATTGGCGCGGCGGCTCCGAAGGAGAGTCACTAGACCACGGGCGCTCGTAGAGAACGGACGTGCGGCAATCGCTCGGCGCGTACGTTGATTATTAATATATTTGATTATTGGGCTACACGTAAGCGGCTTCGGGACTATCGAGGCTAAGCATCAATTCTGATCCTTCCACTTAGCGGGGGTGATCCTGTCGATGGATTTGAATACTGGAAAATCCAGTTACTTGGACTCGATTAGTTAGTGGCGTGTTTATTGTCGATCGTGGATCGAACAATATTCATGTGACCACGTCCCAGCACCTTACAGTCATATGCTTTTCTCATTGTTTTATATTTGATTATTATATTCGCGTCGCCGAGCGATTGTATTTCTACGTTGCGACCATTTGTATTGACCATATAGCATTGTAATATATTTGGAAATATAAGATCTCAGTTTTGAATCAAATGTGTGTTCCATTGTATTCCCGAGCGGCTGCGTCCACCTTTTCGGAACCTACCCCTACACGCCGAGGCCGTGAAAATAATATGCGAAAAATCGATCTAATCGAATGAATTTCGTTTTGGACACACGATTGGTTGGTGTCTTCGAGCGCCTGGCGTGTGTTGTCGTTTACAGTTGTCAAAAGACGTCATATGACGTCTCCGAGCAATAATGTGTTAACAGCAATGCATGACATTGTAGAATTCACTTAATCCTAAAATGACTAAAACTTATAGAAATAAGATACGACGAGTAGCAAAATTTGTTATTACATACGTTCTGTTAGTGCAACCTTTAGAAAAAGTATTTTAACCCTCGATAAATAAATCCCCCAATAAAAATAGGTCTTTCTCAATCATCCATGTAGGTGTTTTGCCACGACCCAAATATGTTCTTAGAAGCATCTTATAGAGACTTGGATTTCTCCTAACCGATGTCCCTCTTGGAATGTTTACAGGTCGACTTACGGCACCTCGCCCAAACTGAAGACTCGAACCGTATCGACGTCGGGATCGACCTGACCGACTATTACATCTCCGTCGAGTGGGACATCATACAAGTGCCTGCCGTGAGGAACGAGGCGTTCTACATATGCTGCGAGGAGCCCTACCCAGATATCGTGTTCAATATCACCCTACGCCGCAAGACCCTCTTCTACACGGTGAACCTGATAATACCGTGCGTGGGCATATCCTTCCTCTCGGTGCTGGTCTTCTACCTGCCGAGCGATAGCGGTGAAAAAGTCTCGCTGTCGATCTCGATACTGCTGTCGTTGACGGTGTTCTTCCTCCTGCTGGCCGAGATTATACCGCCCACTTCGTTGACCGTACCGCTGCTCGGCAAGTACCTGCTGTTCACGATGGTACTGGTCACCTTGTCGGCGGTCGTGACGATAGCCGTGTTAAACGTGAACTTTCGCTCCCCGGTTACCCACCGTATGGCCAAGTGGGTGCGGGTAGTGTTTATTCAAATATTGCCGCGGTTCCTCCTGATCGAGAGGCCAAAGAAGGACGACGACGACGACGACGAGGACGAGGGTAGGAGTGCCGCCTGTATCGCCAGCGTGAACGCCGACGGCGATCCCGTCGACGATGACGATGACGACGATATCGAGGCGGCGAACGGTAAACCGCCCGATGGCATTCTCACCGATGTGTTCCATGTACAAGAGACTGATAAGTACGATTCGTACTACGGCAAGAGGTTCAGCGGGGAGTACGATGTACCGGCGCACGGGTTGCCACCCTCTGTCACGAGGTACGACCCTGGCGCTATGGCTACCGTCGGCACCGTCGCACCCTGCTTCGAGGAGCCCCTACCCTCGCTGCCACTGCCGGGGGCTGACGACGACCTCTTTGGCCCGGCTAGCCCGGCTTACGCTCACGAGGACGTCAGCCCCACCTTCGAGAAGCCGTTGGTACGCGAGATCGAGAAGACCATCGACGACGCCCGTTTTATCGCCCAGCACGCCAAGAACAAGGACAAGTTCGAGAGCGTGAGTATTGCACTTCTTTGCTTTCACCTTAACGCGTTCGCTCACGTCTTTGTATGGCATTACGGTAGGTGTAGATCTTAACGCGATGGAATTGAATCAGGTATCTGTCGGGCAGTCATTTCAAATGGCTCAACGCTTTTCTTGGGTTGGATTTTAACGGATACTTTGAACGATATATTAGGTTGGTAAGAAATTTACATTTTACCGACCGCTATTGTTTGAGCATTCTACCCACTTTAATGGATTTGTTTCGGCTTAGATTGCCTAAAAAAATGACAATCTCTTTGAAAATTACAAATGCTTCTCATCAACTCCTTAACACAGTTCCACTACAATAATAAATAACAAATTAGTGATTGCCGTGGGAGCGGATTAATAAACTAAAAGTCTAACCGTTGGTGACAAAAAGCCTATTCAAGGCAAAATAGGCTACCGGTCGGTAAAGTGTTAATGTCGGTTTTCAAACTTTATCTTTAAATACACATGTTGAGAATGGGAATAACTTTTTTTAATCAAAATAAGTTCCATTACAATTTACACATTTTTCCTAACGAGAAACAAGTTTTTTAACAAATTGTTTTCTTCTAAAATGATATAAGAAGACAAACCGATTAAAATGAACGGCTACCTGAAAATTAAGCGCCAAAGTTTGAAAACTCGAAAACCGACATTAGTTTCTTACCGACGTAATACAATCATTCGGCTGGAATTTCGAACGGACTGTTATAGGATAGAGGAAGAGTATTTGTTAATCCTGTTGCTGGTATTCTGGTGGAAAATTTACTTGGCATCTGAGGGGTAATTTGCTCTGATTCGCCCGACGGATAGGGATATCCCTCTCCCTAACGCATTTTCGAGTGTGACGCGCTATTGGCCGAGAGACCCGCACATTCGTTGCGTCGTCATGTGAACGACGAAAGTAGTGTTTTATTTTCGGTTGTCATTCGTCGATCTGAGGTTTCCAGGACGGACATGGTGGGGATAGGCGGTGCGAGAGCAATCTCCCCTTCCGTCTCAGGTGCCAAGTTGCCGTTCTCGCATAATAACCAATGCTATAGATAATTATTAAAAAGGGAATTGGCAGAATGAACAAGTTAATTACATACACGTCTGTCGAAGAAAAACAATATACAATTGAATTATAGAGAATTAGCAATTTCTGGGTAATTTGAAAGATAAGAAGTATTGGGTTGGCAAGAAAGTAATTTCGGTTTTGTAATATGAAATGAAACTTAATCTTTTTTAACAAAGAATGAACTCTAATATACATTTTCCATTTTGTTCGATGATCTTTTACCATCTTTTAGACCAATTTATGATTCCGCTCTCATAGAAATTCTGTTCTTTATCAGCAAAAAACTGAGCCAGGTGCGATTTTAGACTAAAAATTCGAATTAATCATTTGGTTCCTTGGAAGCAGCTCTAACTACACAACACCCACCAAAGTGACAGCATAACTTATGTTTGATACAATTCAGCTTTCGATGTGGTTTGTATAAAAAAGTAATGACAAATTAAAATATGTTCGGAAATGTTCGTTTTTGCACTCCATATTAAAATTCACGCTAAACTAACAGTTGCAAACAAAATGAAGCACAATTTGTTTCTAAATCCTGCCAAAGGTGACAACTTTCAATTTTCAGAAGCAAAAAATGATAACATTGTCAGTAGTCCTTCAAAACAAACGTAACATTAGCTATCGACGAAAACCGAAATTACTTTCTTGCCAACCCAATATATATAATGCATCGTTCATAAGTTAGAGTACATGACCAAATGATCGGTATCTTTGACAAGTCAAAAACGATCAATGAACGCGGTGCTCTTTGACCTTTATGACGAGTAATCCACATCATGAGGCTATGTATTCGCAACGGTAGTAATGGACCGAACAAATCATAGTGAATCAGCCACGTGATCCATGATTGGGAACGGTAGGAAACTCTAGTCAGTAAAAGCGAATTATACGAATCAGCTCTACGACCTGTGATTCGAAACCCGATAGGATGGCAGCGGCAGTAGTATCGGATCGTATTAATCAACCGTAAGCACCTCAGGTTCCGATTGCTGTTAATAGCTTCGTCTGTATTTATTGGACAGCATTTAATTTATACGCGTTCTTATCCTTTAAATTGACTTACCTTTTTCCTAAATGTCGTCCAATTTAATTTTCATCATTCAGATTAATTTCATTTAATGCCTGTGTGGCGTGATGTGTGAAATTATTCGCGATTATTTATTTGGGTCATGCCTTTGTTCCGAAATCAGATTATTATAGTGTTGAATATTAATATAATGTAGTAAAATATATTACCGGGGCATAAATGGGCACATTCAAATGGAGTTCCAAATATTGTCGAGAAGAAATTTAATGGTGTTTGCAGTAGATCTAGAGAAGCAGTGAAAATTGACTTTGAATTGTTCTGGATTTTTTTCAGACTGCTACATTTATCTCGCTAAATTTTAATGATGTAATGTATTATCTTTCTTGTGCACCTTATTTCTTATCTTCCGACATATCTATTGAGTTTGTCTAAAATTGGAAGTTCTGACGTTGATATCGATTAGACACTGTAGAAAAGTAAATCCTCTCCGTAATATTGCGAGGAAACATTGACATATTTCAAAGTTATTGGAGTACGAGAAATTATACAATATATAATACTTTCGTCTGAAACGTTTTAATGGTCCACTAAAAATGAGTGTATCTATTCTTTATAGGTCTGGAGCAAAAGCACATTTGAAATTTTAAATAATATGAGGAAATATAATCGAAAAAGAAAAAACTGCAATTTAATTAATTACAGGCACTCAAAATCTTAAATGCCTTAACGAAATTAATTTTAACTAAAAATCCTTTTAAAAGTTTCATGCATTTCTACAATCTATTATTGTCTAACATTTTTCTTTAAAATGTAATAATAATATTTACGTCCAGAAAAGTTCTGGAGAATGATAAAATTTGAGATTCTTTAATTCGAACGAGATAATATTTTTCACTGTCGAAGCAATTAATATTATATCCATTTTAGTAGGGCTATATCTATATTTCAAAGTATATTATTATTCTGACAAAACTGAGGAATTGTTTATGTTCGTCCTTGCTTAATATAATATTTATTAAAAGTTTCCATTTCATATAGCAAATTCCTGTAAAATAATTTAATACTGTAGAGCGATTAATGGGGCGCACAATTTCAGTCTCATCGTATAATTGAAGTTATAACAAATTATTCATATTCAAACGAGATTCTGGAAGCATTAAATTTATGAACAGAAATATGTAAACATAAATTGGATATGAATGCACAATAATTGTAACATATTGAATTAAATATTCAATTATTTTACATTAAGCTTCACGCTCGAAGAGTCACGTCGATACTTTTTATAATTTATCTCAATATTCTTCGTCATCATTCTATGCATGTTCGCAAAAATTACCTCGATAATTCTCCTCTCTCAGTAATGAATATCGCATCAAATAAAACTGTAATTCGTTATCCAAACTTCGTGCTCCATCGTATAATCGTTTGCCACTGCCATAAAAGTGGGAAAAAAAGACCAATGTTCTCGAGGGTTCAATTTGCCTCGACAGTATGTAGCCATTGAATTTCAATGAGAGTTCTAACGTTCGTGTTCGGTCTAACATCCCCTGACAAGGAGTTTAATTAAAATCTTAATTCCCGTATCTTGTCGTGACGCGGATTGAATGAAACGGGCAAGTTCTCCTGGCATTCGCCCGTGGCCGAAGGAAAAAGAATGTCGACACGTGGTCGGTGATAAAGACAAAAGGACGGTAAGTTCTTTGAACGTGGCAAAGTGGTTAGCGTATTATTAGTTGGGCAAGCCCCTTTACTGTCGTCAGCACACTTCCACCTCGTGTCCTACCTTGAATAGCCAAGTTAACCAGCTTTTTGCTTTGACCACTGTGACTTCGCGTAAAGACCTGGCATGTAAGGGTGAGGTCCGTGCGAGGAGAGACGAGAAGAAGGCTCGATAAGCACCGTTGAAAGTCGACCGCGATCGTTCGCATCAATCTTCTGGGTAGTCTGGCCTTCTTGGTGTACACCTTCAGCTACCTGTTAAACTCTTAGACATCTGCTCGGTGTTGTAGGAAAAAGCGGACCGGTAGAATCCTTTAACGACGGCAAAACGAGGGCGGTTGGGAGAAAGGTTCTTCGTATGTCTGACTAGGGTTGGGATGTTACCACTCAAAGTACACGGAGTGTTGGAGAATGACTTATGTACGAATGGAAATAGATGTTGTTTTAAAAGAACTTCGTGAGTATGTATAACCGATCAATACGTTGAACGCTACCGGTATTTTGCTAGTTTCATCATTTCTACCGAAGTGAAACTTTTTCTATTAAAATTACATCTTTGTAAAGCAGAAACTTCAAAGACACAGATGGATATCTAATCAGCAGAACTTTATCTTTTTAACGCCAATATTTAAATATTGAATATATTAGAAAATTCGTAAATATTGCAATTTAAAAGTCATACGAAATTTCATTAAATTTAATAGCGCCGGTCACCGGTGACCCCCATGGCAGTCCACGTGTTAAGGTGTTACTTGAACAATTTGTAACATGTGGAAATTACTTAAGAAAATTATTACACTGAAATTAGCAATAATGAGGAAAATATGTGGGTAAAGCACAGACTCATTTCATTTATCGTTCACTTGGTAATTTTAAAATTGAAAAACTGATTTATTACTTACGCTGACCATATTTTACGTGTATTATGTGGGAGGTGTAATACGATAATACGTATTGTTGAAAATATATGAAATAATTAGATGAAGGTAAATTATACTAAAAGGAGATTGATTAGGAAAGACAAGATCTCTTTAATGATTCGTGGATGTTTCTGTCGATGCGTCTAATAATTAAACATGATATTGAAATTGCATGATCATATCATATTTGGATTACATTGTTGAAGAATGACGCCAATAATTATTCATAACAATATTAATATCGCATGAATCTGCTATAGTTACAGTTCAATGTATTTCACAATATTGAGTGAAGACTAATCAATTATTTGTCTTTAGCAGATTATTATCCCTGTATTTTTCAACATAATTCTTTTCTTTAATCTTCTTTTTAAGCATTAAAGTATGTCCATTGAGAAATTTTATTATTTCGATGCATCAATTTAAATTTGGAGATACATTTTAACGGAGGTAAAGAAGTTGTTTATCTTCGTACATTCAAGAGAAAGTTTTGTAATCATTTAATTTCTAATCGCTTAATTTTCAACTTTGAAATAAATAGATTGAAAAGTTCCTCTGCATTTCAGGAGTAAAAGTTTTCTTCACAATTTATGAATTTATTCGTACTTGGATGGTAAAAATTTTAATTCCTGATTATAAAATCAATAGGAATATTCTTTTCAAGGTTGTACAAAAAAACGTAGTCTGAAGGAGTATGATTATGGTAACTACTGTGTTCATTTAAATAATGGTATTCGTCCATTTATATTTTCCTATTACCTGCTCCGTCTAAATTAAATTAACATTAGTTAAAAGAAGATATGTTAAATTTATTCATTGCTATTAAAGATGTCCAAAAATTAGTGCAAAATACGAAGTTCATATAAACTTGCGAAGATGTTTGACGTTGGTTACTTTATACCATTCGGAAATCTAAAACTTCCCGAATCGATTTAGTCGTTTATTTACATATATTCTATATTGCAAGTTTATTTTAAGAGTTTATTTCGCATTACGAAGCTCATGTATTTGAAAATATATTATTACTTATCAATAACACTTCTAAAGCAACAAGGTACATTCTTTTCAAAGATTCCGAAAGTAGATTACTACATTTACTTTGTTTGGCTTTCTTGTATTATAACAAACAAACCGTACACGTTTACACGGGAAAATTTATTTAAAATTCATTTAATTTTTTATATACGAATTCCTAACTAGAAACGTAGTGACTATTCCGTTTAAAATTTTTTTTTAAACTTACATTACAGTATCTACCTTTTTCAAATTTTTGTCTCATTTTATAACATTGTGCTGCAAATCGATTGAAGCCTTGAAAGTTGTGTCAGACCACAATTTCATTTGCCATTAAAGTACTGACGGTAAAACTTGAAAAATCGAATGAGTTACTGTTCTTAGCTATTGTTTTGACACAGAAATTTGTTAGATGTTAGCGTATAGTAGAAGTTCAACTTCATTTTTCAGTATGTCCCGATACTTGTGAACTTCAGTAAAGTTTTTAGCACACTTTATAGTTACGTACTTGCCTTTAAATTAAAGTTTTGCTGAAACTTCGACATCTGAAAATATGATAATTTAGAGGCTAACGATAGCGTCCCTGGAAAGTGTGGAGAATTTTTTTTGCCATAAAGGAAGCGTTGGAATAATGGCGCTATTATTATACTCTGCGTTCCACTTTTTCAATATTAGGAAGTGTTTTATGAAACTCGTTGGCGAAGAAGAGGTGCTAACGAAGCGCTGGTAAAACTACGTGCTAAGTCTTTTTAATTTTTTTAGAGAAAAATTCAGGCAAAATTTGTGTTAGAAGTTCTTTGGTTACTGTAATTATGTTCGCAATTGTTGGGGTTATATGGCAAGAAAAAAAATTGATAAGTAAAATTAAAGATAAACATAGTTATAATATATCATAAACATAAACAATAGAAAGATCAATTCTTGTTGAGCATTTCAGTAAATTTGTTTTCGTAGCAATTGCACTGCAGAAATGTTTTCGAATTCGTACTTGCTTTTATACTAATGATCGCACTTAGCGAAACTTTAAAAATAACTAAGAATATTTAAGACCTACGCGATGTTTCCACGTAGTCGTTGTACTTCGTTAAAAACATAAGGAATATACTCCAAATATTTAAAGCACTGTTTCATTAATGTATATGTTATTAACGTTCCAAGAATATTACGAAATTATAATATTCTAAAATGTACATTTCATTTTCATTTTCATAATGACAGTATTACATAGGGAGCTAACTGAACTTAGAAATCACAAATGTATTCTGAAGCCATGTAAAATTATTACGAATTAAGAATTAAGGGTGTATTCCCATTTTTGGTAACTACTTTTTAGCTCTTCCCTGGGATTTATTTGGTAATATCAAATCAGTGCATTGTATTAACCTTTTGGGAATGCTTTTACTAATATGTTAACTATATTATGTATTTTTTTAAGTCGGAATATGCAAAATTGTAAGAGGTATGCATCATCGAAGAAGTTAACCTTCTAAGAACATGTCATGATGGCTGATATAGTTCCCGCCATTGTAGTAGATTGAAACAAAAACACGAGATGCCATTTTCTTCAGTATGAATGTGGTTATAGCCTGAACTAATAACAATGATAAAAATGGACTATTTCGACTTATTTTTTTTACTTTAACATAATACAAAAATTAAAAAAAGTTGAAATAACTTAAAGATTTTTGTCTCGGCTACACCGAGAAGTTTGATGAAGAACAGATTCAAATTTTAGGTCAATCGAGCAACTCGATTTTGAGGTATTATGTCAGCCATGTCCGAAAATATCATTTCGAGAAAAATGCGGTTAAACCTATCGTCGCACAGTGGTCGATTTCGTCGAAATCCGGGCCAAAAAGCCAAATTTTTTTTCTCGCATACAATAACAATACGCAAAACAATACTGTTTTTTGCACAACACTCTTAGAGATATGCGATCTCAAAGTTGACACTTGAATAATATAACATTTTCACGTCGGAATTGAAAATACTTCCGCGAAGAAGCGCATTTACGGCATATGGCCGGGCTATCATGCTTCACTCAATGAATATTGTTAATCCTGTTCTACGGTCACCCTGGTAATTTACGAAACAATGTATTTGCTTCAAAAATTTAAATGAGGTTAGGCAGACTGGTGGTCTTTTATTTCGTTACAACAATAGGTAGCCGCGGATGGCTCGTCCGTTGGCCGTCATAAACCGAAGGATCTTTGAGGACTCGAATAAATTGCGATAAGTTGTATGTACGACAGTGCAATTTATTTTTGACCTCATTTGTTTCTCCTTTCACCGAAACGTTTAGAAATATAACGGAAAATTGGAGGCAGAGCGCAACAACATAGGCTGTATCATGATACAGCCTGTGTAGCGGCAAAGAACGTTAAAACTTCACGACAAAGTGGATTTACGCAGTCATCTTTTTTTAAAATGAACTTTGAAGTTTCTTGAAGAAAGACCCGTTGAGATTTGTTGTTAATTTTTGCTACTTCATGAGTTATTGTTATTTATTTGTTGTGCGCGCCATTTGTGAGACATTTACGACATAGGACCGAGATATCGGGTTTTCCTTATTGTTATTTTGCATTCAGCAGTTTGTGTTTGGAAATTTTTAAATTCACATTTGTGAACAGCAACCCAAGAAACATTAGATTGCTAATTTTTGCGCGGAACCAACAATTTTTTGATACACGTGTCCGCCATGATAAATCCGCCATTTTGATTTTGAAAATTTTTACTTCAGATTGGTAATCAGCGACCCAAAAAATATCGGGATACTAATATTAGTGCGGAAACATCGATTTTTTAATACACATGTCTGCCATGTTAAATCCGCCATTTTGTTTTTGGAAATTTTTACTTCAGATTTGTAATCAGCGACTCAAAAAACATCAGAATACTGATTTTGGCGCCGAACTGACAATTTTCCGATATGCGTGTCCGCCATATTGAATCTGCCATTTTGTTTTTGGAAATTTTGAGTTTGGATCCTTAATCAGCGTCCCAAATATTACTAATATACCAATTTTCGACTAAATTTAAGTACTCTTTGGGGTTTTGGACAGGATTTCGGCGAAATCGACCACTGTGCGTCGCAGCTATAGGAAAGACCATAACAGCGCTCCTTAAGTATCTATATCTTCGTTATTTTTACGAATTCCGGCGTATCTTTCGATAAAGATATTTACTTGAAGAAAATGCAATAGAAATCGATTTTTTAAAAGTTCCAAATAGGAATACACCCTTACACAAAGCAAACTATTACCCGTCGCTTATTTAGTCTACAATTATCTTACTTTCATTATCGCAGGAAGGCTTTCTAGAAGAATACGTGTTATTTTTGTAAATTTCACTCTAAAGAAGAAGAAACTGTGTCAGACGTTAATGATAAGCTTCCCAAGATATTTTCCGGCAACTATTGAAACTTCGTGAGTGTTTAAACCGCAACTGGCTGGACGGAACAATTCGTATTATCTTAAGGCTAGTCTTTCCTTTTGTGTCGTTGCTGGTACTTTCTCCAGCTCTTAATGAAATTTTTGGATTGTTTCTTTTCATCGCAAGAAGGCCATTCTATTTGTCTCGTTCAAACAATACCTACCCTTCGCGAACGCATTCAGGGTGTTTACTTAACGTAAAATGTCTCTGGCAACGATAAATCTCTTTTATTTACAAAGTAGCAAGAAGCAGCAAACGCAATCACTCGGTTCCATTCAAGCGCGCTTTAAAGTACGTACTTGCGAAGCTGGAGGAAGAAAATATTCGAAAATTTCTGTATAATCATAATATCTTGGAAAATAATACAGGAAAGTTCCACAGAAAAAATTTCATAACTTCCACCACAACATCGGCATCCCAATATGCAAAGATCAGATTTTAAAGCCTTTGAGGTTTCAAATCGAAGTTATCGGTATTCAGTGATATAACCAGAAGAACATCCATAGCAATATTATTTTATAATCAATAATTCTCCCCTTAAAAAAAACAATAAAAAGACAGTTTCAATATGACAGGGTTGAAGAAATATAATTTATTAAATACAGATAATTACTACAGATAAACCGGGAAACAATAACGTGTTTAGTTTCAACAAGATTGCGATGCCAATTGACTGCTCTCGAGCAACCCCCGGAGTTCAAAAACAAAACGCGATCATGGATCAGCATGCGTCACGAAAAGAAGGAGAAGGCTAACTTCGCATATATTTGTCACACAATAAAATCGGTAATTCCACTAAATTTGAAAAACTCAAAGATACCTCCTTAGACAGATAAACCGACCTCAGGCTTTACATGCAAATACATCTCCACCTTTTAAAATGCAAACGCAACATCGATTTCCTTTCTCCAAAACTGAAAGTTGGATATTCTCCAAGTACTCCCGCCGATCATGAGTGCCGGGTATCTTTCATCGAATCAACATTTCGCAGGATCTCATTCGCATGACTTGAACTCCAATTAAACGTACGCAACTCGGAAACGTGGAGTCGCGATCCCGGAGATACTTCATCTCTCGCAACGGCCGTTCCAGCTTTACTTAAGTCTGCCGCATAAAGTCGCAGCGCTAGCGTCTCGCATAAATTATAACCGTAAAATGTCTGCCACGGTGAACGCACTACAGCGGGATTCCGTTCGTTGCCAAATGCGCTTCGTTTCAGCGAGGATGAGCGCCACATAGACCCTCGCGAGTGGCAGACTTCGTACGCGAAAATACAGCTAGTAAGCCGCGTATGTTGTGCGGTTTATGTGTATGTTTTTCGTTGATATATATGTCCCGTGTACGGAAGCGAGGTTTATGCGAGCACTTTCCATGGGCCTGTGTACTTACTTTGTATGCATGCGCCAGTTTACGTGGCATATACATATTACCATCTACTTAGGTTAGCTGTTCGCGGATATGCGCGTTACACGTATGTGCTCACTCATACGGGCTTTAACACATTCGAGAAATTAGCCGTTTCGCGATCTGGTCCGCGTGACGGTGGTGGGAATGAAAGTTACACGGGATTCGAACAGACACCATCGACTGATGAACGTTTGACGGAAATTAGATGAGCAGCTGCGACGTGCAACCACTGGGCCGTTCATCATTTAATTAACTAGATGCTTCGTAGCTGCCAAAATTGCGTCACGGGTTTGTAGAAAGAGACGATTAGGTAATACAATGTTATTTTGAAATTTCCTTTGAGATGAGATTATGCGGATATGATTTTCAAACGGAAATCTGCTGTTTTAGTGGAGTTTGTGCCTAATTTGATTTGTTGGGGATTCTGATTATGAGGAATTACTGAGGTGTTTAATACTGTGCGGTCTTATGTCGAATTGTATCCGGTAAAACACATGGCTGTTCATGTTCTCGTAAAGTAATTTGGATTTCCTGATTCGGCAGTTATCCTGTATATTTAATCGGAGTAATGCTGCAACGTCTACAGATACTACTGTTATTAGAGAAAATTGAATGCGTAATGACAGAGAATATTGCCAATTTGTTTTTAGTAAACTGTCAACCGATTAGAAAAAGCTACCCTCCTATTTTATAAACAGGGATTTTAGTCATTTATTTTTATGAAACCGTCTCTTACAGTTAGTACATCTGTCACGATAAACAACAATATGAGTGTTGCCAATGACTGCAGAAGATAGGAATTTTTGGAAGAAAATTATTTCAAAATTATTTTCAACCAAAGACATCTGCTTAAAATTAAACTTTTCGTTTTGAAGCAAGGCCTAGTTACGAAAACATACTGAGCATTTTCTTACGAAATTTACTATGTTAAAAAATTATGTGTTTGTTAAAATAAATAATGCAATGTACAATTTAACCGATAGTAAAACGCAGAAATTAATCGAATAACATTATTTTAGAATTATCTTGGGCAACGTTATTGCAGACGTACGCTTTGCAGGGAGGTCTGTGACTGCCTCAGAGTGTAATTTTCGTTTCATTGTAAATTCTAGCTCCGGGGGCTCACTGAAATTTTTAACATAGAGAGCAGCCTGAAATTTCTAGGACGGAAAGGTTAGATTAGATTGTTTTCTTATTCATTAATTTTACGTAAAGTTTTCTGTAATTTTCTTTTTACACTCGGTAGAAAAGATATAAACTGAAAATGAAAATTTTAATTCGTCCCGTCGAGAACTAGTTATCCGTATATTTGTATTCTTAAAGTTAAAGACACTTGATCATTAAATAAATAATATATGTCTGAAATGGGAGAAAATAATTGATTTATATGTATTATATTAATTTCGATAAAAAGAATTCTACGTGTAATATGGAAAATTTGGAGAACCGAATTAAAGTATCACACATATGTGAACACTCTTTAAATATCGACTTTCAAATGTACATTTATTTTGGTTTTTTCAGATACTAATTATTACACATCGATAAGTTGGCATAAATACATAGCAATACCAAAAAAGTAATTTGACAAATTGAGAAATCTCACGTTTCAGGTATGCAGTTATTTTGCTCTTTAAAATAGGTATTATTAAGTATCTGTAGACAAATTCTCATTTTTAAACTTTAATAAATTTCACAATTCTTTTAAAAATATTTCCGTAGTCTCTGCCACTCTGGTGCCACTTATACTTTCTCGCGTATCTCGCAAGTTGTCTTGCGATATAATAGAGAAATTTCGAATAATTCAAAATTCACAACGAACAACGAAATTTGCATTGTGTTAATCTGAAAATCCTTCGCGCAGTCGTAAATTAGATTCCTCCAAGAAGTTACGTTGTGCAATGCCTTTGAGGATCTATTGTCAGGCCAAAGCTTTGTAAGTCAGTAGATATCGTATTATAAAACTTTAGTGTTTCATAGCGTAATGGCAAAGGGGACCTGCTTTGTTTTTCTGATAATTAACGATTTCTTGAAGCTTGCAAATATAACAAACAATGGTAAAATAAAGGACTTCTCTAGAATAACTTATTTCGAAATACTCTAACGATAACTCACGTAGTACTGTAATTATAAGTTTTATACTTTACGCGATCTAAATTACTTTACACGATGGATACGACGAGAAATTTGATATTCTTAAGAGCTTCTATTTAATTATGGCGCAACTGTCTTTATAGTCGTTTCCATACTTGGTAACGCCATACTTAAATTGCTGTATCAGCAGCTTTTAATTTTATTCAGGACTTTCATGAGGATATATACAGTCTTCATGAGAGAATATTGCACGGTTGAATATTTCTGTATACCTTGCACGTGTGGCCGGTAATGCCGGTGCATTTACAGACTGGATTGGTTCATTAGGTTGACACAAAGAAGGTGCAAAATTAAACATTTATTTTTGAGAGGGATAAAAACAGGTATATCAATTTATTTTTAATGTTCTCTGAATTTACAAAATTTTTGGTGGTTCTGTAAATTTACTTTTCTTCGTTTTGTCATATTTCATATTTAGTACTTCATTCTAATGTAATATATTTATTGTTAAATGTTTAGAAGATAATAAGACATTTGAAAGAACTTCAGTTATTTCTATTTTAACTTAATATGCAGATTATTGCAACTGATAATATAAATAAGTAATAACACTACATGAAACAATTTTCAAGGAAATATAAATCTTATTTTTGAGTTTAGAGGCCGACTGCGAGAAAAGCGCTATTAAATATCAATACATTATACGTTTAGTCATTTTCGTAAAATAAAAATAAAAGAAATAAGAAAATCCTAATAATTACTTTATAATAATAAAATTCGATATTGTGGACAGTAAACATTTAAAAATTATCTGCGACTCAGGCTCATTGAATAACACGATAATTACTTGTCTATAATCGAACAGATACACTTTGTATTTCAAGTTTGATGATAACACTGTGATAAAATCAGCATTGTAATAGAGTGTGCTTTACGTGTCAAGGCATCAGAAAAGTGCGCATAAGCGGTAATCAATTCTTCCTGATGCATCTTTAAGTAGCCTATTGTTTTCAATACTTCATATCTCAAGTGTAGACAGACGAAGTATGCCAGTCAATTAGAAAGCTAATCTCAAGTGAAAAAAGGTCATATTACAGTAAATCTGATTTTTACGTGTAGTAGGCGGCCGAGATAATAATGGGGTTACATGTACACGTAAATTACTAAAAAAACAATACAACAATAAGAACTTAACAAAAATTAAAACTATTTATTTAAGAAACTATTAACAATATACTCTAACGACAAACTACCATAAAAACACTCGTAAAACATTAGATTACATAAAACATAAAAGACATAAGAACAGACCCACAGCGTATCGTGGCTGATCACGCTCTGCCCTGGGCCCATCCGGGGCTATAATGCTGGAACGGTAAGAAAGCAGCTGAGACGGAAGGGGAGATTGCTCTTGCACCGCCTATCCCCGCCATGTCGGTCCTGGAAAACTGAGATCGATGAATGACAACCGAAAATAAAACACTACTTTCGTCGTTCACATGACGACGCAACGAATGGCGGGTCTCTCTGGCCAATAGCGCGCCAAAATCGAAAATGCGTGAGGGAGAGGGACGTCCCTATCCGTCGGGCGAATCAGAGCAAATTCCTCCACAGCTGCCTTCTTACCGTTCCAGCATTATACACTCTGCGCGTCGTGACGTCACGGGAATACGCCGAATTCGTCTCACGTCCCGTCGTCAAAGTCGCATATACACTACATACCTTAATTCCAATCTTATCTTAATTCCAAAACATGAAGCTGTAGAAGTATTCAAGAAACTTCCAGGTTTATGGGAAAAGGCGTACGTAGTCATATGAACGTAGTGCTGGCGATACGTGCCAGCCAATTCTGTTGTTCTTGCCAAGATTCAAAGGGATCAGGTAGGGCCTTAAGATTGCGGAAAATCGTCGAACATAAACGGCTGACGTAACGAAGGAAATGGAAGAAGTCGAGGAGATTGAACCGGGAAAGAAACTTCGATCTAGAAAAGGATTCTACGTACTGACAGAATGGGCTCTTGGCACTCAAGTTACTAGCACGAAATACTAAAACAGTCCTCGCACAGGAAGTTCTTCCGGGGACGGAAGAAAATCATGAGCATAGAGTTTGCATGCAGTTCGTGATGCTGGCAAACGTTAAAGGTCGAGTTACTCTAGGATTTTAATTTCGTCGTCCGAATTCTGAACCGGGGGATCTCTTTATATTGTTAGCATTCAGATGGTTGGCATAGTTTTGTTTTAGTGCGTCGTGGTTGAATATTCACTCTGATAACCAGTATTTCTTGTTGATCGTTGCTTTATTCTACTTTATTACATTGTTACTTTTGATGGTCTTCTAACCCATTCCGGTCCGAATTATTTTCTCAACTTTGTAGTGAGCTAAATGAAATTAATTGCAAACATTTTCTTTCGTTGGTTATTCATTTATTTTTAATGATAGCAATAACTATAGGTACTGATGGATATTTTCTGATATTACAAAGTCATTATGAATTTGAAAAGTCGATATTAATTCGTTAGAAAATAACATGAAGTGAAAAAGGCTATGTCGAGTACAACTCGACATAGGACTGCAAAGGGTAAAAGTTTTTATAGTTTGGAATGACCACTAATGATGACCCACCGTCTATGAATGAAGATGTTTGATAGTTAATGATTAAATTCAACTTATATCTCTTAATATTATTCGGAAGAGTTAATATTCAGCGTACAGAATAATAATAATTAAATCATAAATGAATGTTATTAAAGTGACAGAATCATACTCGAAATAAAAATAATGCACACTTATCGAAGAAAGCATTGGAAAGTTAAAGAAGCATGTTGTATCATACAGGGAATGTATGAAGAAATAGGGCACTTATAAAACAAATTGAACTGTTTTCCGTCTTCATTTCTAATGTTACCCTAGTAAGACTACTTCTAATTTTACCCTTTAAACGCAACATAACTAATAATAAGACGCATTTTTTAAAAGAACAACTTGAAAAGCCACATAATTCTTCTCTATCAGATAAAACATAAAGATAAGTAAATGCAATTTTGATCACAGCCTAAATGGTATTTCTGCATGATTTTTACGTCGACAACTCAAATGTCATCGTTCTGAGTTATTCTCTGTGGGTCAGAGTTCTTTATCAAATGATAAAGAATGAAATATATATTTCAGAATATAACATTTGTTTACATATTACGATAAATTAATGTTGTTTGATTAAATGGGTATGAAAAAGTCCATGTAAATAGAGCTAAATTATATATATTAACGGAAAGGTATCTTTAATATATCAGGATATAGCTCCTTATCATAAAAAGAAATTATGGAAAATATTTTACAAGATTGTTGTCATACATTGAAAAATATGTCGAAGAGTAATCGGACAGTAGCAATATATATTTCTAACAACGAACTTAAGAAGTTCTCCGGGAGAATTGGCGGAAGTCCGGAATCCGACTTTTCTCATACCTCCCAAAGTAGCAAACAAACGATGGAAGAGGAGCTATAATCAGAGTTTGAATGTGTTTTATGACTGAATCACATCGTCCCTGACTATTACAGCAAATTCTCTACGGTCTCCCTTCGTTGTCAGTAGATTGGCTCGACGCCAGTGAAAGATGTCACCGAGGTGTTGGCAAGAAGGATTTTACCCGTCACGATCCTAGATTAAACGAACCCTTTGCTTCGCAGTAATTTCCTTCTTTCATTAGTTCCGTTGCTACGTGTCGTGACCACGTTATTTGGCCACAGTTTTGTTCTGGTTAACGATAGCCAACCATCGTCCACTTCCGTCATTTTGGTGCCATTGATGATACCATATCTAAATCCCTTATGGTTTATCTTACCTTCGGTACAAATATAACACGATAGAATTCAGCTACAGCCCCTACGTGTAACCCCTTGCCGTACAATAACGAGTGACACTCGTGATGCGGTAAATTGAATAGCAAATTTTCAAGTTCTGCAAACCTATCGATCTAAAATATTAATATTATGCTAAATTATACGATATATCGAGAATCACTGATAAAGTTTTATTTTACCAATTTAATTCTGAATTATTGTGGAGCCATTCACAATTGAAACCGTACGGCAAAGGGTTAAACAAATTTTTTACGACTTTATAATGTAAGGAAAGTGTGAAGGAATTTTAATAACCTCAGGAGGATGTATTTGTTTATAGAGAAGTAATATGAGATACATATGAGAGAAGCAGTTAATTAGTTGTTTGCCGATGATTGCAAGTCTCGGACGTCTGCCAGAATTGTAATTTGTTTTTAAATTTAAATAAAAGTTGCGTCTTTTCCAACAGAAGAAACTAAACTTTATAATCCTTTAAACAAAGTCGAAGTCGAAAAGTGCAGGATGGATGAAATAAATGAGATCATCTAAATATTTATTTAACCTATTCTTGTTCTTGTCCTGAGAGCAAAGTTGTGCTATTTATCGGAGTACATATAACGATAGAAATATGATTTTTTAAAACATGTTTTTACATTTCGGTTGTTTTGCTGTAACTATATTAATTGGAGAAAGTTTATATCTTTTAGGATTCGTAAAAAATGAATTACATCTTTCCCATTTAAAAGAGTCTTTACCTTTTTCGATATATTTCTTTAATCTGTTTTGATACTTTTGACAATAAGTCAATGTATTTTACAGAGATTTTTGCTTTGCAATTGTCACATTTATTCTTCTCGTCTTTGGTGATTAGGACAACACTGATTACACTCGTAACCTAGTAATTGTAACAACCGCTATTTAACGACTTTATAAATATCAATTTTCTTTTTTCCTGGCAAGAATAATAAAGAAGCCCTCAAAACAGTCCATAGTTTCAAGAGAGAATAATGTGTTTAACACTAGAACAACCAAACCAGTCAAAATGACTGGTGCATAATTTTTTCCAAAAATTGTCAAAGTTTATAGGAAAGTCATAACAGAAATATTCTACTTCCAACTCAAAAAACATAAATGACCGCATTAATCATCTTTTCCGCCTCGTGGTTCCTCTTTTCTCAAAGTACTTATTTAATATATTGAAATATAACAGATCTAACGCCGGTAGTTCTAGTGTTAATATCAGAATAGCGGCAATCGCACGATCTATCTTTCGATGTAAATGCAACCGGAGTTGTACAGTGAAAGAAAACAGGAAGAAGTCGTACGGAATTGAAGAAGAACGGTGTTTCGCGCAGTGTCCTCGAAGAAGTATCATAAAAGTATTGGGTGACGGTTTTATCGTCTGCTTCCCTTCTTCTCGCAGTGGGAATCGAAAGGAGTCAATACTCCCTTAAGATGAGGGATCAGTTGTCTGCTTCGTGTTTCCAGACGAAGTGGGATGACGTTGTGTATCGTAAGGGTGCTCGATTGAAACTTGGTAGATAGGACTTACCTTTTAGCTTCGTACATAAACCCACACAGCTGAGAGCACGTGTGATAAATACGTGTGCCGCTGAGTAGATGATACTTGGAGTCAATGAGGAAGAAACAGCGCTCGAGAAATATTTTCGGTTCTACAAATAAAATCTTAGAAGTGGAAAAACATTTTTGGAAGACAACGATAGCTTATGATACGCTGTTTTTCGTTGTATTTTACAGCTGCTTATATTCTCTTACGTTGCAGGTTTATAGAATTTATATAAAATACAAACATTTTCAATTCATTGAACTGGAAGATTTGAGTTCCTAAGGGTAGCTTTTCGATTGGACAAATACTTTTTTAATTATGCGACAGTGGTTATACCACTAAAATTAATTATAGTCTGTGATTGTACTCTCTTTAATTTAGTATAATGTCAAGTTTCAGACTAAAAGGATAGTTTATTAATGGAATGACAATAATTATTATTATATAAAAAACATGATACTAAAATTCATTGCAAGAAGAAATGTATGTTTAGTTCATACCGTTACTTTCTTCAGATAACTATCGTTGAAGAGATTTAATTGGATTTTTAGTAGGCTGTACATTTGATGGCGCTGCTGGGTAATTGCTCCTCTGATATACTTGTTTATTAACGCTAACTAATAATTATTTACATTAGCTTATAACACATAAATATGCGATACTCTCGGCAATAGGTTCGATGTCTGCTATCGTTTCACGCGTTCAAACTGGATACTGTAACTGACTTATGATTCTCATTCTGTGAATTTTATCTATAATAATTTTTGTTTTCCATTTTATCATTGCTATGGCCTTACATATCCTCCGTACAAGCTAAAAGTCGCACCAAAGCCGTCGTGGAAGGAGATACAAAATGCCACTGATTGATCCTTCAAAAGTTTAAAGGCGGTTATTCTAAGGTGGTGGTTCATCCCTCCTCCCTTTCTCTTGCGGGGGTGAAAATGTATTGGGATTTTCCTCTCCCACGGAGCGGGACCCCAGAGAACCGTTGGAAGGACAGCGGCGATAATATATTTCGGAGCCGGTCCCAATCGTTTGGGCATTCTCTGGCGCGTAAATTACACCAGGGTGGTTGGAAACTCTTTTCAACGTTTAAGGCGTGTCATTCACTAGTGAGTGCTGAAGAGGCAATACATTTTCTAAAGGAAATTACAATCTGCTGCCTTTTCAGTCAGGTATACTAAGCAGTGTGTTTGCAATAAATTACCACTTCTCAAAATTAGTGTCTTTTGAAGCGTACATTACTTAAATCTATGATCAAAACGCGTGAGAAAATAATGCAGCATCTGCATCCACCGAGGAATGCAAATACTCCTCACAAAGTGCATAACAATTATAATGTCATGATTGATTTAACCGCTTAACGCCCAGATTTTCTTGGAACCGACCGTCCAACAATGCACGAATTTTTTTGTATAAATTCTTATTTTATGCATAATGTAAAATGTTTTATGTATTTCTTGTGGCAAACGAATTATTTTTTTCGAAAAATAACATAAACCAAAAGATAGAATATGACACAAATAAGTCATATTAACATTACGAATTCTTTGTATTTGTTAGTGTGAAATGTGGAAGATCTACATTCACTTAGATGCATTTAAAAATGTTTTATTTTCTTTCGGATTTTCCACAATTCTTAGGAAAAGTAAAAATATTAGGGGGACCGGAAAGTAATGTCTTCTTTTTACATTAAATTCAAACAAATAAAGTAACAAGTTTTTATTTTGAATGAATGATGTAATCAACCTCGTTATCAACAACCTTTTGTCATCTAGTTTGCAAATTATCAATGTCGGATCGATAAAAATCCTTTAGTTTTTGAGCAAAATATCTGGAGAAACGACATTACTTTCCGATCCCCCTAATATTTCATACTGTATACTGTACAGTGCTCGCTCAAAGACTGAAGAAACGACCAAAAGTTGACGGCAAAAGCTGGAAATATCATTATTTATTCCTTCAATATACAATGAATAAAGTGTGCCGTAAGTGTATAGATTTCAGTGTGAGATGCCACAGAACTGAGTCTTAAATATCAGCGGCTAAGCTAAACAAACGGATGAGAGGCAGGCGTATCAGTTATGCCCGTGAATGTCACAGGCATGATCGTTAAGTGGTTAATACTATAATTTCTCTAAAATTATCGTTGTTAACACTATTCCTACCGACACTTCACGTATACCTTTTCCTACCGCAACCGGTGAATTTGTCAAATGATAATTTTTTCCCAGAAAATTAACAGTAAAAAAAGAAGCGAATATTGAAAAATGTATTATAATGTGAATGTATTATACGTATATTTGAAGAAAAGTCGTGAAGTTTAAAGGCGATTCAGTTACGTTGTATATAGGAAATTCTAATCGAAATTTTAAAAACGGTCATTTGACCGGTCGTGGTAGGAATAGTGTTAAATGTCTTTTCCATTTCTGACGCATTATCAATTCTTGAGAGTTTTGTTTCACAACTTCGCTGTACCGTAGCTGCCACTATACAAATCATCGTTCCTTCGTCATCTAATACCTCCCTGTTATTCGATGTTCCAGGTGGAGGAGGACTGGAAGTACGTCGCGATGGTACTCGACCGGATCTTCCTCTGGATATTCACCCTGGCCTGCGTGCTCGGTACGGTGCTTATAATCCTACAGGCACCGAGTCTTTACGACACCACGAAGCCGATCGACATCAAGTACAGTAAGATCGCGAAGAAGAAAATGATGCTGATGAACATGGGCCCCGAGGAAGATTAGTCGACGATCCCGCGCGGCTTCGTGCCGCGTCCACAGCGACAGCTGCCACATCGTCACCGACGCCGTGGCCGACGTTACCGTAATCGTCGCCGGTGTCGGTGTTATCATCATCGTCGTCGTCGTCGTCGCCGTCGTTGCCGGCGTCATCGTTGTCGTTGTTGTCGCTGCCGACGTCGTCGTTGTCGTCGGCGTCGCCGTCGTTCTTCAGCGGCCGCCGCCCATCATCGAAACTGCCGATTTTCGCGTCGACGTGGAAGAAGATCCTCTCTCGATCGGTGCTGCCAAAGATGTGGTCCTGAACGAATCGAACGAAGAAAAGAAGAATAAGAAGAAGAAGAAGAAGAAGAAGAAAAAAAATAGGAAAAAGAGGAAGCATTCGAAGCGAGGAAGATTCGTGTTTATCCCTTTGGATATAGCTCGTTCGTTCATTTCGGACAAACAGAATCGTACGAGGGTATCCGTGGCGTGGATCTTTCCCTCTTCGAATCCGACAAGATCCGACGGGTCTCGATTCTGAACATTTCGAGAGCGAGGAACGAGAGAGAGAATGCTTGTGGAAAAATGAGCGGAAGTACGTCTGAAAGTGTGTGTGAAAGAGAGAGGAAGAAAGAAAGAAAGAAATAAAGAAAGAACGAGAGTAAGTGAGAACGAGAGAAAGCGAGTTAGAAATCGGAGAGAAAGATTACGAGAGGAAGGGCAAGAGAGAGGAAAAAAGTGCCAAATACGCGAAAAACACGCGCACCGTATTTTTGTAAATCTGGTTTCATACGTAAGGCTAGAGTCGTGCGGCGAGACGTCGAACTGCCCGAACTGCCGATTTTATATAAGAAGACGTTTACAGCAAGGAGACGCGTACACCGATACTCACAAACATACACATAGCACAATTGACAGTCGGACATTTGTACACAAACACTTGCAGACACACCTTGGTGTACATATAATATTCCCACGATCTCAATCACGCAAATGTACACAAAACGCGAATCACCGACGCATACTCGATCCACCGTTTGATCACTGTACACGTACATACACACACATATATACACGCATAAACAACATAGACGTACCGACATGCACGCACACAAACGAAAACACTCGAGGTACTCGCATACCGCACGGCGAAGGAAGATTCTTTCAACAACATCATCGAGGACACGCTTCTCCGATAAAGGGGTACGATGAATCATCGAGGCAACGACTTTATATCGGGGAGCTCGTTTCTGAAGTATAACGCCGCCGAAGAAATAGAGCGCACGCTGGACATTTTTCCTGTTATTGTTTCCATATCGGGAGTAACGCGAAGAAACGGATCCTGAGTCTCATTCGTATTTTCTTATTTGCTCGTTGCCAAGGGAACGAATTCTTTCAATCGTCTCAAGGAAATATTAATTATATCCGATTGATATTTGTCCTTCCCCTGTCAGCTACGACTTTGATTCCTTCGTCGTGCGTGTTCGTGATTGCACATTTCAGGGAGGGGCTGAAACAACAGAGGACTACAAACATAAGTCGTTTGAAGACAACTGCCAATTTTACGAACGGCCCCTATCTGTTCCGGCCGACTCTTAAACGGGGAGAAAATTGATACTTGCATCGTGAAGTGGAGTGGGAAAAGAGCAGGGGAGGAAATAGCTGTGGAGTGATTTTCGTACATCAAAACACGGTCTTTGAAATAAAAACTCTTTTGCGCGATGAAACGATCGATAGAGATTTTAGGGTTTGTTTTCTTCATTCTGCCGATAGAGATGGACCTTTGTGATTTTCTTTCTCGGTTAGACAAGCAGTACATGATTGGAATAGGCTCCAGCTGTTAATTTGATTTTGATTCGGTATACTACTATATTTTATAAAATGTCTTTTATCGTTTGTTTGATAACAAACCTTTAACACTCGGTGGACACATTTTGGGAATGTGTATTACATCGTAAATCGGAAAGCCACCTACGAGGACATTGTTGTAATATTGCAGCTTCATGTAAGTTCATAATTGTTCATAATTCAGTCAATAGTTAAATAGAATAAATCAACTAAGAATTATTATTACAGTAAAAAGAGGGAATAAAAATGATATTGATTTTTCTTAATCTGTTGCAATGTTATATCGAGTTATGGTCGGTGGAATTTGCTATCGTAACTACCGTTTTGTTAAAAAAAGTCGTTTTTAGGGTTTCATAATTATTTGGCGTGCCTAATCAAAGTGTTCTGCAATATTTGTACTTTCTGGTACCACCAAAAAGCGTGAAACATCTGATGGCAAATAATATTACCAAATCGTTTTCAATTAACCGCCAACATAGTGAAAAAATTACTTTGTTCGCCAAGTGTTAATGCTACCCTAAGTTTATATGCCAAGAAAATATACCAAGTGTTAAAGGTCGATACATCCAGAATATAGCTGCAGCTGCAACAGTTATATCTAACTTACAATTTTGAATCTTTAGTCGCCGCGTCAGAGTAAAATTTCAAGAATTTCTTGATTCGCGTCAAGGAAATTTTTCAGAAAAATGTTTTATACCTTTAATGTCACAAAAGAATGCTACAGTACATGGTACAAAGTCACACTTTCGTTTAAGTTCGTTCTCGCGAAAGACAATTTGCAGCAGGCCGATGTGACGAATCGAACAACGATGCGTCTGCATGAAGCAAACCACGACACATTCGTTGTATTTTCATCAAGCCACGTTGCAATATCCTCTCCAATGTTTCATTCCGCAAGAAACGTGACAGAGGACTACGATACACCCGGAAATCGTTTTCTTCCTTTCTGAATCCCGAGGCTTCCTCGTACAAGCAGATCAATACGAGCATCATACCGATGGGGAGAAAGGAGAAACAAGCGAAAGAAGAAAGAAGTACCTAACATCTCGTGCCCTATCCTTCGTCTACAACGAGATCACTTAATGCGACTTCGAAGGAGGCATCCTGGTACGATGGAATCGCGAAGGATTCACGAAGGTGAGAAGAAAAATACTTTTGCCGAGTAATACGACGAAGAAGCTTCCAACAACGCGATTATTCCTCGGTAAGAGCGCAATGAAAGTCGACGATACGATCCGGGATAATTTTCTTTCGCGAAGAATGCCAACGAAGTACAAGAAAGGAAGAAGAATCTTGAGAGAACGGTATGGAGGGTCAGAGACGTACGAGAAGAAAGTCATATTCATACACAGCCATTTACGCCTAAATACAGTTACACACATATGCGTGCAGTCACACGTACATACACAGAGACATTGTTTATATACCGACATGGAACAAGCAGAAGGAAGAGTTAGGGGGCGTGAAACGCTGGCGGGAATGGCGAGCGATTGCCGAGTCCCCCGGCAAGCGGTATAATAATCAATTTATTTGCTCACGTAAAGGTAATGATATAATATATTTAATATTTAATATGTGCATATAGGTATAAAGAGATTAATTACATTAATTAATTAATGAATTAATTGTATAACCGAGAAGAAAGGACGATTCACTCGCCGAGGTGTGGAGGCCATGGTGGTGGTGGTTGTTAATGGTGCGGTGGGACAGGAGACGCGTCGTTACGTTAATACTGAGGATACGCGGCTGTGTGTATATGTGCCGGAAGTGCAAGCACGAGGGACGTGCCGTAAAAGGGAGCGGTATGCGGGCGATAATATATCGGGCCTCGTGGAGTAAAGAGGAAAATTCATTCGAAACTCCCGAGAGACGGAAATCGAGGAGAAAGGAAAGAAAGGTGGGAAGGGAGAGGGCGATTCGAAGGAAAGCACGTGGTTATACGTACAGGGGTTACCAAGGGGCTCTCGATGATCGTTGATTCGATTTTTATACTAAGACAAACACGCTATGGAGATTAACTTTCTTACGTGGTGGTTTTAAATTACTCGTGATAATATAATCAACGTGTGCAGGAATTTTAGCGAAGTTTCCGAGTTGGAATATGCGGGTTTATTTGTATTTTTAAGAGGAGATATGAGAAGAATTGGAATTTGACACGCGGAAAGTGATGGTTTCGAAGAAACTGACGTGGAATGACATTTGGTGAGTTGTAGAATGATATTTTTAAAGGACACTGTCGTGCAAAAACTTTACGAAGCTGACGTGACACGATACTGTCAGATTGATATTCCGTGTAAACGTTACCCTGTCCTGTGACATCGCTTTAACCTCTCGCTTTTCGTCAATAATTTACGACGTCTTTTAAAATCTGGCTTCGGATCGGAATACGTAATAAAAATATGCTATTCTTGACACTGATTCATGTTCCCACCTATCCATGACACGTGAAGATTCATAATGTACGATTTCGTTTCAAATCGGGATACGGAGTAACATGTAAAAGTATGACTCCGCAGAACATGGTTTCTCGTTCTATCGCTTTTCGCACTTAAAATCGCAACGACCATACTTCGCACATTTAGGACAACGTTTAATCGTGCAGAATTTCATCTCGTTTCACCTCATCATGGGTATGCGAAATTTTCTCGTCGTCCACATTTTTCGCACGTTTTAAATCGGCCTTTGATTCGGGTAAAGGGGAAGGCAAACAAGATAGTCGTGTAAAAATGTTCGCATGGAAAACGGAAACTCTTTTAAAGTTTAGGTGCGCGCGCATCGTGCACACATACGTTGACGATAATGGGAGCGGAAGTGAAAGAGAGATGGAACGTGAGGAAGTGCTAACACGTGGCAAAGTTAATCGATACAGCGTGTACGTAGGACGAGCTGATAAAGCACGCTAACGACCGTAATTTCAATAACAAATAAACAGTCTTGAAATATCGCGATGGAGAAACCGTTTGTTATTGTGTCAGCTGTAACGCCTAAACCACCCTTCCCCCCTGCCACCTCCATCGCTTCATCGACAATTAGTGCAACAATAATAATTGATACGATTATAACGATTAACGTTAAGAACGACTTAAAGATGAAATTAACGAAAAAGCGAGGGTGGGATTAAACGACAATGATAACGTTCGTGATAGCTGTTATCGTATGTTAAAAATTGGTACCCGTTGTTAATAAACGTTGATAATCGATGATGACAATGAAGTAAAAAAAAAAAAGAGCGGGAAACTTTAAACAAGTAAATTTCGTCGGTTGTTTCTGCACGTAAGCGGATAACTCGGCGATCGCGTCGTTCTGCTTGCGTGATCGCCATCGGTAAGCAATTACCGCAACAGAGATTATAGTAATCGTATCTATGTATTATGGTACATCATAGACACTGTGTTTAGTTATATCGTATAATTGCGCATAATTGCAATCAATGAGGATAATTGAATGTCGGTGCGCTGAGTGCGTGTGTGCCAATACGGTGGAGCTTTTGTCGTGCCTCTTCGTCCCTTCTGCGGAGAATGTTCACTCCCGTAAGCCCACGAGAAATTCCGATAATACGTCTGATGACATTCCGAGGAATTTTGTGAGAAATCTTTAGAATGGAACGGTCATTATAAAAGCGACACAATTATTCTTATTATTATATTATGTTATCGTTATCAGGGGAAGTCTTTTTATCTTTTATTTAAATTTCGGATTTCTTTTTATATATCACTTGGGTACGAGCATGGCGAGAATAAAGAAGAATATTTAGTGAGTTGGCTTATTAATTTGAGGAAAGATTCATTGATCATCTTGAAGACTAGGATTTGATATTCAACAGATGATTAAATAATAGATTAATGGAATCAATAAAATCAGTATTTAATAATTCCTTTCAACTTTCGGTATTAACAAATGCTATGATATCTTTAGCAGACGTAAGACTTTATTTTTACTTTTATTCTGATATAGTGATAAAAGTGAAAAGTTAGGAAGACTCAAGCACTGTGGAAAAAATAGTAGAAAATACGTAAACACATAAATGTCAATAATTGGCAATTATTTGAAATTTAATTCGACAGTTGTGCATATACGAACAATGTGAATCGCATCGATTATTCTCACTCGTTTAATCCGCCGTTTCAGGTGATGATAAAATGAATATAATTTAATCGTATAATGAAACAAAAATTGTTTCGCGCACAACGTTTTTCATTATTTCTAAGCTTCTTTTTTTTTCTTTTTAATAATTCGTTATCCAATTTCAACGTGACATTTTACCTCACTTATATATTCCCTGCTGGGAAGAATAAGGGGACACAGAATCGTTAAGATCGTAAAGAATTGTTGCCATTTTTCAAGCATAGTTTGAACATTTTTAAGGAAATGGTATCAAACATTTTTGTCCCTTTCTTGCCTCTATCTTTTCTGCGTTGCAAATCTGAAAAGAAGTGAATAACTACTCAAGCAACGCGTAAATGAATAGGGATGATTCGGGACGCGAAATAATTCTGTTTCTCGTAGCAGGATTATCGTCTTTTATGCACTACAAGACCTTCACTTCATATATACGAGTTTCATTTCATTTGTACCGAGCTGAAAGGATACCTTCTCGTCGTAATTGAATTTTTCAGTCACTTCAACCTTTCGTGGACACGTGATTCATTAGCAGTGTAAACCCTGCCAGAAAATTAGGGCGAGCATGTAAGGTAAACGAGCGACGGGAAAATGGATTAGGTAAGTAAGTTCTGATTTCATGTTCTGGCAGTGTTCGAAATACTAAACAGAGTATTTCGTGCTGTTTCGCCGATGAGAAGTTTAATTTTCACAAAATATAATTTCGTTTTATTTACTCTGTATAAATACCTTTTCTTTTTCTTTTTCCTTCATTCTGATTGGATGTGGCTTGTACACAACAGAGTTTTTCGAATACTTTTGAAAAATATTTATATTCTTATTACAAAGAATATATATTTAATGATATGTCAGTAACTTCTTTTAATTACTTGCTTTTCAGAGCGTACAAACAGTTGCTTTATACAAAATTTCATTTGCTATATTTTTGTTTGTCATGATTTATAGCTTCAAGAATTGCAAACTGTCCATTACAAATTTTGTTCGTAGGAATAAATACTTGTTTCTTTTCAAAAAATGTGTAAATAAAATTACATTCTGAATACTTCTTACTGTTTGTTAGAAAAATGTGCCATACATGCTCGACAGAAATTGAATTTTCATATGTAGATTGTACATAATACAAAAATTATATGTTTTAACATCATTCCCGTCTCACATCAGTATTTTTCTTATCATATTATTTTAATTACAACTTCACTAAGTCATTTTTATTAATTACACTAATGTACTTTTAAAGGGAAAGAAAGTATACGTAAAGAACTATAATTGCAGATTACAAAGATAACCGTCTTCCTGTCTTCGTGTTTGCAATTTCTCGCTGTCCTTGTATTCACAGACGATACTCTATATTAAAACACACGTGTCATACTTTCCGAAGTGAGCACACTAGAATATACAAATAAGTAGACTTTTGTACAGTCATCTGATCGCTCTGTACGTTGATATTAGTAGATTGTTAAGTAATTTGACCCTGGGTAAGGGGAGATTTGCGAGTAAGTCATTTTAAACAGATCCTTCGAATTGTGACCCGACCGCGTTTCTCGACAATCTGTTTCTAGAAATTCACGTTTTAGATTTTCGTTTGACATCGATTTTCAGAAATTCATTTGTAATATTTTCGGAATTGGACTCTTTTTAGAAACGACTGTTTAATCTTATCGATATAAGTCATCTCATCTAGCTCCCTTTTTGGAATATAACTGTACTACAGTCACTTTGAATGATTGAAATTTTAATACCATAAATTTGAAGTACTAAATCCATCTTTTGTAACTTAATAGAGATTAAATTGGTTAGCGGTTATCGAAGTGGCAGTATTCAATACTAAACAATATGGGTCTAGGAAAATTCACCATCCACAATTAACTGCCAGCAGTTTACCTTTTATTATTTGTTAGTCGGACCGCCTCACGGCGGTCCTCATTTACATCTATGCCCAACCAACACTAATTTATCTTTTTGTTACATACACCTAATTTAAAGCAGACCCTCAGGGGACAGGTACTCGGTGTGAAATGTGCATAGCATGTGTAAATTATAATCTAGGCAACATATCCAAAAATCATTGAAATCGGTGAGGTAGGACCTTTTGTGTATAATTATCAAAGTCTAATGTTAATTAATAAATTACTCACTTATCGCAGTGAATTTATTAATAATATTGAATTATAATCATCTTAGAACAAATTAATTTTTGTGTTTTATTCCATTTCATTATTTAATCATCCTAAATAAGTAATAAATGTACGGCGGTAGAGATCATTTGTAACCTAGAAACTGTGTATGCGCTAAACTGACGCGGCGGTAAATTCATGTCGGTGAATTGTGGGCGGTGAATATTCCGGATGCCAAACAATACATTCAATAGTATCAATTATGAGAATATGGAAAGAATGAAATTCTTTATTACCTCGATAGTGATAGTTATATTTTAGTTAACGTCAGAAGAATATAATTACTTCAAATAATTTTAACGAATCTTAATACCGGTGTGAAATAAATATTAATTTCAAAACATTCAAACGTTGAAAAAATTTGAATATCAAAGTTTCTGGCAAGTCTTCTGTACATAAATAGTCGCAATATTTCATGAATGATAGAATGTAATCGTACAATCATGAAATATAGTTTACAAAATTTATACAGCATCGTTTAATTCTCGTTTATCATTACTCAGAGGCTATTAACTGAGAACCATTGTGTTTTTAATTTTTCATCGGATGTTCGACAGTAAATTTATTTTACTTAATCGATAGATATTTTAGTAGTTTTTTGAGCCATAGAGGATTTTCCCACTGTCGACAATAATAGTCGACTTTTTTCCTTGAAAATTTGGTTAGTAATTTTAATTTAACTTTCGTCGGTTCACTTCCTCGAACCCGTCTAAATTTTCGCGCGACTTACCTAAAATCTGAATTTTTCTATAGAAACAGCTTGGGTCACAGTCGGTAAACGCTCAATGAAACAAGTACTTTATTGTCAGAAGCTCAAAGTCTTCCGCAGAGCAATCCTAAAGAGACCGTCTCGGGGTAAACCGCGAAACGACGAATAGGTAGTAAACAAAACGATGGATAATAGCGGAGTTAATTGTTATAATTATTTCCTTTCATCTGCACGACGGTTCATTTCGAACTTACAATTAGCATTGCATATTTTACGGGGAATCTTTTGTTTGGGCATTTCTTAAAACAAAAGGAAAACCGTGATGTGGAAGCAAGTAAAAGACGAAGAATAAAAAACGAGGAGAAAGAAAAACAAACCGTCCATAGAAAAATTTATAACTGGATACGTGGAACGACAGAAAACAGACAACTTCACTGCTCCAATCCTGAACTGAAGAGATTTTCATTTTTAATGATGCTTCCTTCAAGTCTGCGAAAAATAAGACACACAAATGAAATTTTACACAATATCGCATACATTTTATAATTATTATTTATACACCTTTCACTGCAGTTAAAATCAACTTGTAAATGTAAATAATCGCCACCTAACATTTCATCGAACACGAACTCTTTATCTTTATCCTCTGCACAACTGTATAAAATAATTCTTCGATCATAAAGTTCTAATTAACATACACAGAAAATTGTCATAACAATTTACAAAGTCAGTTACCTTCATTCGTCATAATTCTTCGACCATTTTATCCTCCACACATACCAACGTACAAAGTCTTTACATTCCTCAGAATACGAAAAAAGGAACTGATCGACTCGCGTTCCAGTGAATTGGAACGATTCGCTAGTCGATATCGCCGATAATTACAAAACGGCATAGGGAATATAACGCGCAACAGTAATCGCAATCTCTCGAGTGAGGTGTTTATCTCTCCGAAACGTAGGAAGAATTGCCCGGTATAAAACAAAACGTTACCAGAGAATTAATTGGTCCGAAGGCGTCAAACTCACACATCGTAACTCGCGCTTTTCATGCCCGCCATAAAGTCGCTCAACAATCCGAATTTCCACTCGGAATCTTTATCAACCCCCGTGCTTCCACCGTGACGCTCGACTATCCCTCGTATTGCTTCCGACATTGGGGGTTACCCTGCTGGCGCACACGCACAATTCCCCATAGAACCTCGGCGAGCCGACGATGAGGAAACGGAGCGAGTTAAATTGTTACTAACGTTGATAGGTATAATTAATTGTACGTCGTTGTCTATCACGGTCCGTGGTCATCGTTATTTTATTATCGGCCACGAAACGCGACACCTTCGAAACGTGGTGAACGAGACGCGGAAAGAAAGGGTACATAGAGAAAGGACTCTGTTTCGTGTGCGTGCATATAATGTGTATGTGTGTGCGTATGTTGTTTCAGACTGGTAAATTTCGTTGTATATACTATACGGCCACGTTTTCTCGACCTTTTTCCGCCGCGAGTCATCGTTACGTGGAGGGTAGGAAGGGACCGGAAGGGGTATGGTACGGTTGTAATTAACAAGAAGCGAGGAAAGGACGTATTCGTTGCGTGTATCGCCGCGTGCACGATGATGCCGGCGTTCATTTCTTAAGCGTGTACACGTTCATTAATCGTAACGTATGTGTGTAAGTACACTTATACATAGGCATCGGCATGTATTTTTGCCGAGAGACATGGTATTCGCAAATGGTATGCATAAATGACTCGTACCGTATATGTTTATGTGTATTATTTCCATGGGACGTATGTGTAATGTATTTCGAAGTCGAAACACAACGGGAATTTTATACTCGTGCGTTAATCGTCTAACAGAGAATAATCGCGTGAAATTTAATTTGTAAATCCGAATGCAGGCAAGATCGTTGCGCGCCGAACGACGATCGTGTCGAGCGTGTGTCCGACGATAACACACGCGGACAAGTATTTCACGGTCGTATCGCAAGAAGCTTTAATTCTGTCTGGCGACCGTTAAGCGGAAGTCGCCGGCAGGGAAGTTTCGATCGCGGCTGAGACCGCTTCGAGTTTAAAGTAAAGCCTCGAGTACTTTAATGAAACTGGCCCTTTAAAGAGCCGAGCGCCGATTAAGGCGGACACTTAGCAAAGAATTACTATCGCATGTCTTCCTGAGAGCACCCTTCGACTTTGTGAGACTCTTTGTGCGCGCCTGTGCCAATTACTTTGAAGAACTTTCCCGATCGTTCCCTTGGAAACGGCGACGTGCCCGCTGGCGCAAAATCCTCGAGATAGATACAGAAAGAGAGAAAGAAAGAGGGAGAGAGCGAGAGAGAGAGAGAGAGTGTCACCTGTGTGGTTGTGTATCTCTGTATGTGTTGTGAGAAAGAGAGAGAGAGAGAGAGAGATCGCGAAAAGTTTCAACGACGGAAAATTGCCGGTGAATGTTATGATGGATGTTGTCGTCATGTTGATTTTTATCACCGTGATAATTATCCTACGCTTATACACAGACGTCGTTTTAAGTAAATGAAATACTAAGAACATTATTGTTATCGCAATCAACGCAACCAGGTTGATTTTTCATTACCAGAAATTCAACCCAATGAAATATTCGGAATTTTTCGACGTAACTTTGCATCGTCGCACGTCGCCCGTTTTCTTTTCTCCCGACTAATCAATTGCAGACGTGAACCTCGTAATTGTTACGATCAAGCTTCTCATACATTTTTCCTCCGTCATGTAGAACAAGAGTGAAAGAAGGAGAGAGAAAGAGAGATAGAGAGAAAGAAAGAAAATATCTTGAGCACAGATTCATTGTTCCTTAAAATTCAAGGTGCGAACGGAGGTGCAGATTCCGCAAATCGCGCAAAATAGACAGAGTTTGCAAATTTTTCGACACCACCCCGAAACTACGTCCAATTTCATTTCTACTCACTCGATTTTGCATCTGCCCTTCGGTCCACCCGACTTCATTCGTAGAACATCGACCATGCAGACGAATCGCATTTGTTGAGACTATAGTCAAAACCACTCGCAGACTTTTTCTATCAGCGAACTAAAGTCCAGAAATCAGATGAAAGTACGATTTAATTATCGCAGTGACAAAAAAAAAAAGAATTTTACATCTTCATTCGTTCTCTAAGAATGATAACATAAGCAGCGCAACAAGTACGGCTTCGTACGATCGATCGTACGTAACGATTTAATCGTCGCAAATGGAATTTTAGATCTAGTTCTTTAAGAATGATAATGCGAATTGTAAACTGCGCAAAGTACACAAACAGTGGAGCACTTTAATAACTAGAGCCACCGATGCGAGATTCGCAGAAACCTCCTGTTACTCACGAATTTCGAAGTTGCCGATGGCACTTTATTAGCCACTACGAATGCGTCTGTTTGTTTTCCGCTTGTTCGTCGTTCAAATAACGCCCGCTCTGACGATTGTATCGTAGATACATAATTACACGTAACTGCAATAAGATCCTCGGCAATTCGTTGAAACGAAAGAATTAAAAGCGCATGTTATTTACATAGTTCTGTGAACATCACCGCGGAGTATTGTCGTGAGCTATTGTTTGAGATGTTGAAGATAGGAAGTTCGGGATCCGAGGAAGTAAGACGTGAATCGTGGCGAGTTTTATGATCACATCATCCGTAGCCGGAAACACCAATGGTGTCACTCTAGAAATAGTCGAAGTACTTGACCAACGCACAGACTGCCGATGAGAATGAAGAATGGATGCTTTCTTCTGATGTGCCGATACCCGCGCATGGACGAGCATTCGATTAACAGAACTGATCTCCAATATCGAAGTTAACGGAGCTACTTTGACCAAAACCTGAACTGCCGATCGGGGACACCATCGGCTTGTCCAATTGCGGACCTTAAAGATCGAACCAACCCGCATTTCTTTCGTAGTGTTTACTTTTTAACGATCGCAAGAACCTCTTCGTGAGGTGTTCTCGCGAGATGAATTTATGGTAAGAAACTTTCAACGTCGTTGCCTTATCGATGAAACGAGGAAACATAAAACTCCGTTGGCGAAAGAGCCGTCGATATCACGTGCTTCTATTTTATGACGATTGTGTCGCACCTTTCGATAGAATCGACTACCGGCATCGAAGACAATTACGTGAATATGGAGAATCAAATAGGAAATAAAGAAACCAGCGAACAAACGAACGAGCCATTTATAAACGAATCCAGGTGCGTGACTCGAAATTCATGGGATTGAATTACGAGCTTTTTTTCACTATCGCGACGACGTAGGGGTGCGACAACAATGCGAACGGAGCGGAACAAAAAGCGAAGCAGACACGCGAGAATAAAAGCGCTTGCGAATCTTCCTTTCCTCTGGTCCCGAAAGAATCTATTAGCTGCGGTGCGATTGAAAATGCGATGTGACAATTTGGAATATCACCGACGCTACTCGTATACACATCCAATTGTTCTTATTAATTTCAATGAATTGCTCTGGAATTTTTATCCGATAGAAACGTTGTCTCATCGTAAGAACTTTCGGTATCATTGCAAACCCTTGGATTGTTAATCTTCGAATTTAATTTTCGTAGCTTCATACAACATTCTGCGGTGTCGTCATATTCCAAAATTTATATGGTGTTTTCTTCAAACTCGTTCAATTACGGTGGCAATTTATTTGTCTCGTTCAGAATTAAATGTTATTCGTAATCAAGTATTAAGAGAACATCAAACGGAAAGTATTATAGAAAGATGAAACTACTGCACTATCTGCACGCTGAAACTGTATAGGGAAAATGAATTGTTAACTCGCCCTACCTGACTGAGTTGTTATAACATAAGAGTGAAGTTTGCTCAGTAACATTGTTATGTACTCAGTCGATCACGTGTACGAGTCCATCGAGTAATTGTTAATTGTAAGAATCTGAAATTAGTATTTCATGGCGGGGATCAGATGAAACGAGTCAATGATTCTTCTTTCCCCATTTCCGTTTCATGTTGTAGCCAATACGTCAACATCTCATCTCCCTATAATATCATAGAGAAGTCCAAGCCTACGAGAGAACTTGATCATAAATATCAATCATTCGATTGCGGAGGACGTGTCTTTCGGCTTCAAATGAAAGTTTACTTTAACGTAGCCAGCATTAGACAGCGCTTTAATCGCTTGCAAAATTACGACAAACTCGGATTCGCGAATCCCACGATAGTTCAACGCACTTGACGAAAGTAGTCGAGGATTAACCAGTAGGGAAATAAAACTCGAGGATAAAAACAATCGATACGTGTTACGAGTGCACTTAATGGTAGAACTGGACATTGGTACCCGACGACGAAGAGGTATTTCGGAGATCTCTTCGAGTGTTCGAACGGATTAAATCGAAATCTTTGCTCAACGTTGCATATGTGTTATATAAAGTAAGATGATGTTATCGTCTAGTTGAAATAGTGTTACTTCGCCCGGTAAAAAAAGATGGAGAAGAAGAGGAACAGTTTCCGACAGCTATACATTGCTGCCATCGGTACATTGTCTTCATCGTTTTGGGACGAACGATCGGAGGGAATTTTGAATGGACGACGATGAAACGTTTTGTAAATTGCGATGGCAGTTTGTGCCAGTGAACGTGAGCGTCATTTAACAATTAAAACTCGGATAATAAGTATTGGCGAATTGTACATTAATAAAAAAAAGAAAGCAGAGAAACAAAACATCACATCATCAGCGCACGATGTTCATGGCCGCGAACGAGGACGAGGAGTCGAAGGAAGGAGGGAGTATAGATTATTAAATGTAACAATAGTAATAATAATTATTAATAATAATTACGAATAATAACGACGCTACGATTGTAAGAATAATGAAGGATAGTAATAATAGTAACGATAGTAACGTAACAGTAATAATAACAATTAATAATAAATTAATAACGATACTATTGATAACTAAATAATGTTAATACTAATAATAATAACGGTAACGTTATGAAAATAATAACGATAAATAATAACGATAACGTTAAATCACAATATTAAATATAATAATACCTTAAAGTATATTGAGTGCTAACTAACGATTAAAAAAGTTACGACATTGTTAAAATTAATGAACGACTATTATTAAAAATGGAAACTCGTGTAAAACTGATAGTATTGTTAAGACAATCAGACTCTTATTGCTCCGGCCACGTCGAGGGCCATCCATGAAGATTTACTGTCGGGCTCGTCCCTCAGAGACGACGTGTCGGAAGGTGGATAATAAAATGAGCGAGCAAGAGGCGCGAGGCGAAACTAAACTCATCCGCTTCTTCCACTCGTTCCGACGAAAGGGAGGGAGGGAAAAAGAAGGAGAAATTCAGAAGGGACTGTTGGACAGCTGGAGATACGAGAAAGAGAGCAACAAAGGAAGTGGGAAATAAATAGAGAGAGAGAGAAGAGAGAGAGAGAGAGAGACCTTCGACTTCACCCCTACATCCACTCATTCCACCCACCCCTCGTCGAAAAGCGGGAGTACGAGCGAATCGAAAAGAGAAGATTGCAGAAGAAAGGGTGCAAGGATAATACGAAGAAAGAGAAAGAAAGAGGAGGAAAACACGGCACTAAACGTGGGATAACTGTGTCGAGTAGGCCGCGGATGCTTTTTTGTACGTCTCAAATTTTCTACGGTTTCAAAATAGAAAAAAAAAGTTGTATAAAACGCGGAAAGAAGAACCAAGAAAAGATGGATAACGATGAAGAAGAAGATGATGAAAAGGACGTTCAGTTGGAGCCGATTACTTGAAAATGCAAATGTCTCGCGCTAAAAATTTAAGAGGGTTACAGTTACATCAGTGGCGCCGCTTTTATTCTTCACGGTTTCTCCTCGCTGGGAGAGAACGAGAATGAGAAAGGGAAAAAGGGCGAGAAAAGTACAAAAAAACGGACGGCATATGGCGATACAATCAACATACGCAACACGCTCAAACAGACTCATACATAAGCAAACATCGGCGAGAGCATTCATACGAATATTTACACACACTATTTGCAACCGGAGACGTATCTACGAACTCATGGAAAGCATACTCACAAAAACACAATGGCGCGCGCGCGTGCGTGTATACATACACACAATTCGTATACAGTTACAAACGCACAAACATGTATTCATATTATGCAGTACACGTAAGAGAAAACATCTAGGGGGATACCTTCGAAAAGAGAAACGACACTTCTTTTACTCGATTTTTAACGTAACGTTTGGAAAAAAAATGGAAGCACTGTGTTCTTAAACGTAAGCTAGCGATAAAGGGCGTAAAACGATCGCAATAGTGAACACTTTAATCGCGAATCAGTTGTAATTAAGGGTCTTCAATTGGATCTTGTGTTAGAGCTTACATACTGTCTTATCCGATCGTATTATAGAAATACGGGCATCCTCAATTCGTAAGAGATCAAATTATCGTAGGTTTATAATGAAGACATTTACGTTGCACAAATAAATCAACTATATACATAGGTCATGTACAGAATGAGCGAATAGCATAACGCTTTGCTGTGTGTTACTCAAACGCATATTTCTCGGATAAATTAGGTCATATTTTTCGTATTATTGATTCTTGCAACGAATATTATCGCTCAGAGTTTTACTTGTCCCTGAAACTGTAATGATATAATCAGTTAATGAAAGAGAAAATAAAAAGATTGCCGCAATCGAAGCTGTCTCGGTAATTTTATCATTTTTAACATTTTATACTTCCTTTACGAGAAAATAACTTCAATCATTCAGCAATGTAAAGACAATTATAAAATTAATTCGGCATATTCCGTAAGTCCCGTTAGATCCGCATAGCGTTAATGAACATATGCGTCGTACGCCGCTTTCTTTTGCACAGTATTGCACATGTAATATGTAAACGTACACACACGGAAACACAAAGCGCACAAATAAACCGTTGGAAACGCATATGCGTGTTGCAATTGACACATGTAAGAATACGGTGAAACATGAACACGCTCGCGCGCAAAAAAAAAGGAAAACGTGTGCATAAAACACGATCGCAGAGACGAAACGAAAAAAAAAGAAGAAAAAAAAACGATGTTGCACATCGCGAAAGAAGAAAGGAATCCTCCCTCGTTGCGGAGCGCTATTTATCCATAATAAAGGGAGGGATGGTGAATTTTTGCTATTCGAACTATCTCGGTCAACATGTTTCGATAACGGAATTTTTCACGAATTTTTTGATCCGAGGATATCCATCGTATTTCCTTCTTACCAGAACCGAGTTTTATCTCTTCCCCTCGTACGTTCAACGAATCGGGGAGAGAAACATTTTACGTGCGTATCCCCTATCCGATAGCTTGAAACAGGTTATTCGCTCTTCCCCTCTTTTTTTTTTCTTCAAATTCCATTTTCTCCATGTTATGTATTCCTTTCGCTCTCCTCTTCGGCTTTAAGTTGACGACGCGACGAGAGAATCGCGATTTCATATACTACCCTTAGACGGCATCGCTGTAATTAATCACGGGACGACCGCGAATATTTGATGGGAAATAATTAAAGAAGAGAAACACGAAGTAACGTGCATACACATGTAATATACCTATATATACGTACATATAGAATATATGCATGTACACATACATACACGAGCATTATTACCGTTAAACACGAAGACGTAGGGAACGAACGACGAGAAGGAAGAAAGTTTTGGGGACAGATTTTTAACCGTTGAGCGGCAGAGTGTGCAGAAGAGGACGAAGAAGAAAGGGCGAAGACGAGGAGATAAATAAAAAGCATACGAACGTTTTGTTATATCCGTATAAAAGACGTAGACGAGCGTGTGTTATATGGGAGTAAACGTATCGAATCTACAGTTAAATGTTTACGATAAAATTACGGGTAATTAAGAAAATTCTAGATTTTTTCTAACTAATCGATTCGTACGGCGGACTCGTGCCAATCCTCTAGATTTACGACCTAAAACGAGATATACAAATGAGATGAAGCTGTTATCCTATATTAAGTCGGCTTGGAATAATATTTGATTATACGTATTTATCAAATGCGAGAGAGTCGTGAATGTGTGACTGCCTGAGTTGGAGTGGTATATGCGTGCGTCCCCGTGTGGAAGTGTGTTGCGAATGCGCGAAGAATTGCGAGATTCAGAAAATGCGTGGGAGGAAGAGATGCGCAGAGATTCGCGTATGAGGAGGAAAAAAATTGTTGTTAAAGAGAGCTTCCGGATGAGATAAGAGAAAGTGAAAGATAAGAGAGAGAGGGGGGGGGGGGGGGGGAGAACGAGAGTGCAGGTGACAGTGGCAAGAGCAACGAGTAAAGTCGTCAGACGAATTTTTACGTTAATCGATCGTCTTTCGGTTGATTCGTCGTCGTACTCGACGACGATGAATTGTTGTTGGAAAGTTTCGTGAAACTTTCGATAATGAGATATATAATTCCTTCGTAGCATCGTCGAATTTACATACGTATTATTTACAGCCGAGAGACGAGAATCGGCCACTTATTGTTAGTGTTTCTGTCTGCTGCTACTTTGGAAGAAGAAATTTTGCGAATACCGTATACCCTTGTGTAATACGTAATATTTATATAACATCGTTTTTCATAACGCGGTAAATATATCGCTGTTTTCTACGTGGTTTAGTTGGAAACGTGCGGAAGACACATTAATACCACAACTTATCCCAGTTTTATGCGATACAATATCGAATGGAGGGAAGATGTCCTAAACGTTCTACCGAGGGTATACTGTGTATATTTTCGAGAGTTTCGAGAAGCTTTCATCGATGATCGTCGATTATTGCGAGCACGCGTAAACGTACGTGATATTGAAAGACCAAATCAATCGGTTGTCATACGCCGCACCGCGAGTTCTGTCCGCGTCAGAATTTCGCGGTTTCACGATGTTTTTTAAATGTAGGAAGAGAAAATGTGATAAATCGAAATTTAATCGACGGATCACCGATGTCCTCGTTTGTACAATGTCGGAATATTCGTTCGAGTGATTTTTGACATGCACGTGCCGTAGCCAAATAAAACTAGGAGAATTAATTGACTTTTTAATTGGTGGACCACACTTTGTACATTTCCAATGAATGAATTTGAGACAATTGTTTCAGGTTCGTGATCGTTCGAGTTATGCGAGGTTGGAAAAATTACTACGGTTTCAGTTTGACGTAGAATGTAATTATATTGCCTCCGAAAATCCTTTTTAATTTATTCTTCTGCACTCATATAAAAGATACTCTAATCATATTATTACTTGAGACATACGATAATATTTATATATTTCTATCTATACAATTCTCACTTTTACTTAATTTTTTTGTTTTCATTATTATTTACACCTAATGCAAAAATAAGTAAAACATAAGTTTCATCATTCTTCCACGGTGTTTTTACCATTGTCCAATTTTCCATGTTATCATCATTTACCAACGCATCCCATTTTTTTTTCGCGAACCATATGTTTATAGTAAAACTGTACTTAATTTGCGGAGGCCGATACAGCTTTAATCATTTCTACAGCCAACGGAATATCAACGAAGAGCACAAACATTCAAGAGAAGAAAACCCACAGCTTCTTCGTGATTTACTATTAAATTAATCAATATTTTCAGCATTAAGTATACGCGTATATACGGTTTTAATTGCTACGAGGATATAGAGAATTTTAAGGATACCACTAGGCTATTAAATATCACAACTGTAAATTTGTGTTTGTTGAACATTAATTAGCAATAAACATCCGCGAGATACTGGTGCAATTCGTCGATATCACTATGCCCGCGAGCAGAAAGTACGTTTTCGAGAAACCATATCGGCAAGCCGCGCGCCAAATCATTGCTACTGTCATTATCAGTGTAATATTTAACTCATCGCTGTATAGTGCGGTATTCGATAGCCGTCGCTGTAACGAAGAAGTGAGATAATTATTAATATACATATGTACATACGAAGAAAGAGAGGAAATGCCGGAAAATAAGTGTTTTGTAATTACGGCATACATTATGAGTATTATTGTACGTTCAAGGCGATCTATTATCATTATTAACGTTATGATTATTATTATTATCATCATTCTTATTATTGTACTCGCTATTACTGTTATATCGTGACTGTTACTATTATTTACAACTACTACCACTATTACTACTATCTACTACTGCTACTACTACTGCTGCTACTACTACTGCTACTGCTACTGCTATTATAACTACTACCACTACTAAACTACTACTACTAACACTACTAGTACTACTACTACTACTACTACTACTACTACTACTACTACTACTACTACTACTACTACTACTACTACTACTACTACTACTACTACTACTACTACTACTACTACTACTACTACTACTACTACTACTACTACTACTACTACTACTACCACTACTACTACTACCACTACTACTACTACTACTACTACTACTACTACTACTACTACTACTACTACTACTACTACCACTACTACTACTATTACTACTACTACTACAACTACTACTACTACCACAACTACTACTACTACTACTACCACTACTACTACTACCACTACTACTACTACCACTACTACTACTACTACCACTACTACTACTACTACTACTACTACTACTACTACTACTACTACTGCTACTACTACTACTATTACTATTACTACTATTAGCAGTAATACTACTATCATTACTCTGGCGAATTAACCTCGATGGAAGCGCAAAATGAGCAGCGATGTCACGGTAAGAGAATGAAAGGGGATAGAGTGAAAATGCGGAAGACAAATACGAAAAATGTTTGTTTCAAATAAACAACAACGAATCACCGAGAAATTTACATCGTTAAAATGCCGATTTCTCTGTCTCTCTGTTTGTTTATTAGTCTGTTCGTCTGTCTGTCTGTCTGTCTGTCTGTCTGTCTGTCTGTTTGTCTGTCTGTACGTTTGTCTGCCTGTTTGCCTCTCGTGCGTCTGTGTCTGCTGTATCTCAGAAACGAGTGCCACCTGCCCACCGTGTCCATATCATGTCGTGCGTTTCTTTCAGACTTCCGTTCGCGATCGGCGCCGCCTGGATCGTTCCGTGGATACTACCACGATCCAATCTCGATCGACGTTTCAACGACTGTAATTACAAGCTTCATCCCTTCAGTGAGACGCGTATTGCGTCTATCTTCAATCAAGCGCACGTCGATCGGGGATAAAGCTCGATCCCCACCAGCGCCGTCGTGTCCCATCGATCATTTCACATTTCACGAGAATCGAACCGTCGTGCCCCATCGCGCCCTCGCGAACCTTTCGCGCTACCGAGGCGTATGGTAAACTGTATAGTAACTTTTACGAATTTCTTTGTACATCACTGTCAGCAACAGTAGTGCCCAGCGGAGATGCCGGGCGAAGATCGGTGAGTGAAGCAAATGAAACGTGGAATTTCGCGAGAAATGCCGTGGCGAGGATATAATAAAAAAAAAAGACTCGACCATGTACAATTTGTTCCCCAAAATCATATAATCAGATCGTCGATCGCCGTGGCACGAATTAGCGAATTCGTCGAACTTTTCTCAAGATTTCATTTGCATCACACACCCACACACACACACACACATACATACACACATGCATACACGGTCTGGCTGCGTATTGAGGTTCGTGAGGGTTCGACAGTTCTAAGTGTACATAAGAATGTTATTTTCACGGGATTTCCTTTCGGCGCGATTTCGTACTCGATTCGTATCGAGCGAGCGAAACGTCACACCACACCTCGAGTCCGCTCGATCTCGTTCAGTCGCTTCGAAGGGCAAATGGCACTTAAATCCGTCTATAATTCCTCACGTAATTCCGCTCCCGACGAATGTGGCGAGGAGACGAAGGGAATAGGGAGAGGGGCGAGGAGTACGAGGGAGTTAGTTAAATCGCAAAGATCGTTGGTAATGATGAAGGTTGGAAGGAGAGAAGCGGAAGCAGAGACGCTATATGTAATATATTAATTACCTAATTAAAAAAAGGAGCCATTACTCTAAAGAGAACGTACACGTACACACGTACACATACACACCGGACACGCGTACATACACGTATACACGAACACATTATGTATGGATAAACTAAACTAACCTATTTGTAAGCTAACGTCTACACTCTACACAACTATCCACGTATGTAAAACGATTGAAATAAACGAGCGGTTAAAATTATTGTTTAAAAAATAATAAACGTATTGAAAAAAAGATCTGTGAAATTTCACCTGCCGATGATGCGGAATATATTCGTTTGGTTGTTTAGCAACTTGGCGTGGTTTTTGTTTCGCGCATAATTGAAATCGAAAATGGATATGTTTACTTCGTTTTCGTAACACCGTGAAGTCTGAGAATTTGACTGCTTTTCTATGGCCGATTTCCTATGCTTTATTTTCCCATTGTTTTATTCGAAGTTTTAAATTATCGAATCTATGCTGTAGCAAACACAAAGATTTTCTAAACTTTCTGTTATACGTGTCATAGCTTCAGTAGTGTTTCACGAATGTCCCTTTAACGAGAGAATTGCAACTTTTTTCGTTAAGTAACATTATAATTGTTAAGTGAAAGAATCGAGTAACTCATATATTTGCCTATATTTAACAGAATTTATCCCGATAATGTGGGAAAAATGGTAAAATGTGTGGATACTTTTTTGATACTAGGAAATCGTAAGAATCTATTCACAATCTGATAATAATTTTGCTTCGAATAACAAAGTATCTTTATCTTCCTCAATATCGCTTCTATTTATTACATGTTTACGCTTTATATATGACCGAATAAGTGTAATATTATTTGAAACTTTAAAAAAAGTTGACATGGCCAAGACTAGTAACATTAAAGATGCTAATGGGTTGCTTATATGTGCATTAGTACGAATAAACATTTATTTGTCGATTCCTATACTCGAACGTCAGATTTGTTAATTTAAACAAGAGCAACGATATCTTAGAAAAATGAGAAAAATATTTTGTGGAATTGAAAGTACAAGTAACGAGCAGGAATCCATTATTTTGTTAACTTTTCAATTATTCGAAGAACAATTTGTAGCTCCGACCGTAATGTAAGCTAAAAATCATAATAATTTGTATTTCAATTGCTCAAATTTCTTCTATGATCCAATAACGATCGAAAATCACTTGAATGAATAAAATAACGCGATTAATACTAATTCTTGTATAGCTCCATCGATTTTCACACGGCATAAGCGTACCCCCAACTTTTTCTTCCGCCGTAGGAATCCGCAGGTGAATCCATTAGACCGTATGACACACCACTTTTCGATTTCTTTCTCGTTTTTGTTTGAAGGATCCATTATTGACAGCTTCTACTACTAATATTCGCCGAGAATAACCGAAAAACGAAGACAGGGAAGGAATCAACGAAGGGAGAGGGAAACTATTTGATGGATGTCCAGCGGGAACGTTAATGTCCCTTTTTCACGATTCTTTTTGTTCCCTTCCCTTCGCCGCCGGTTCTTCTACGTCTACGTTCTTCCCTATCTCTTGTATCATGTTGCCCCGAGAGCAAACAGCGTCCATGAGAGAGGAGAGAACGATTTTCCTGAATGTCGAAGGGAAACGAGAGTCGGGCAACCGAAGAAATGACGCTCGAGTGTATCGAGTTTGATGGGTCGCGGGAACGTAGGCGAATTTTATCGCCCGATACGAAAGAATCCTTGTTTGTCTTCTTGCCGCAAATTGGCTGTTCCGAAAGAGGGAGGAAAGGAATCATCGGGAAAGAGTGTCCGTCCCCAAATGTTTAGGAGTCGAACTTCTGTAGAGGAAGAACGACGAAGTCAGTGTATACGAGGGTCGGGTGACACGTATTTTCTTATCACTGGTCGAGGAAAGTTTTCTCATGTTGATACTCTGACATTTCATCGACTTGCTTCCTCGGCGTTCCTCGCTCTTTTATTTCTTCGTCGAAAGTTATTTTCATAATCGTAAGTGTAGCTTTCTTTACGACCTTCGGGTCTCTTAAGCTTTTATCGATTCGTTGACAAAAGTTTATCTCGTCCTGGTGATGCTTCGTTTGAATCTGTCATCCTTTGAGCTGATTGCGACTTCGATAGGTTTGTCAGTTTTTTCAATTATTAAAGAAATATTATTTTTTAACTGTATGTACGTTTGTATCATTTTAATTGCTTTTCTTTTAACACATTAGACAAGCTGTATTGCTTATAATAGTAGAAACTTGCTGAAGGTCATTACAAAAAGTGAATATCACTTTTGCTTGGTGAAAATTGATGTTAAAATGTTAATGCCAATCGTGGGAATTTATTAAGTTATCGGTAGAAATTAAACAGCTGAAATAATAGAAATCATACATTCTCATAATATTATATACCCATCTCGTATTAGCATAAATTTCCTCTTTTCTACCCCGAAAACTGGAAAGCTCAGAACACGGAGCAAACATAATTGGGACGATTTCAAATATATTACACATTATCCGTGTGCACATATCTTTCCGCTAACGACCAGGGTGGATTTTCGTAACCGAGGAAGCTATTCTACAAATCCCCCAAAATCTCCCGCCTTCGGCACGATTCCCGTCGACATTTTTGCTCCGGAAGGGCATTTTCTATCCCACGGATAGTAGAAGAATCCCGCCCCCTTTATTAAACGACTCGAATCGTTTCATCGAAGGAGAAATTCCGCTTCCGCCGCAAAAGTGAAAAAGAAAATAACAATTTCGTACGTTCTGATATATGTCCCGATTGTCGAACATCCCCAGCATTTCTTCATATAGACTTTTACTATTCATTTGTCACGTCTCGATTGCGGGTGGCGAGGAAAAGTAAAATTTATTCTTCAACTCCGTTGGCGTGTGCGGCCATGAAATTGCGACTGACGTGGAATACGTCTCGACGGAAGAATTAGGACGAAGTGGAGCTTCCTCCTTGTGGCAACCTGAATCTCACAGCGGCGTAAGTATATAAAGAACAATTAAGCTACTTTTTTCCGTGAGAAACAGAAGTCTTTTTCTCCTTCGCTCTTACAACGTCGTCCTTCTCCCTGGTGCACCACCACCACCCCCTTTATCCCACCTCGCTCTCTTTCTTCGCAGGATAATAAATTTAAGTTAATTAGAGCCGATTTCTCGTGGGAGTTCCTTCATTACGTAAACGGAGGGTCTATGCGCCGAATAAATTCGCAACATAGAAACAATTTCATTTTAATTAAATGCAGTGGTATGAAAGAGTTTTCAGCTGGATAAATTTTTGGATAAACGTAAATGGATTTACTGATCGGCCCTATGGGGATAAAATGTTTCGTAATTTCACCGATTTCGTGTCTGATGAACTGATAGATTGTTTTGGGAATAATTATTTTACGAAGGCTGAATAAACAGCTAATGAGTATGTTTCTTCCGAAGTTTCCAGCGTGTTATTTTTTGAGTCATATAAATTTTCATTATTAATATTTTATATTGAGTATACCATAAATTTGGTTTAAGGAAATTAATATAACGGTATTTAGAATCATTTATACGTTCGTGGAATTATTCGGTGCGCAGATATTTCACTTATTCCATGCAGAACGTTCAAGAAAGAATTACTGATTTCTAGTTACTTTTACATAGAAATACTTAGTTAATGCTAATAGCTATTGGAAAGATAAATAGTACCCTGTATTTTCTTCCTGTGTTCCATATCCAACCAAGATAAAGATAGTTGTTTAAGAGTTCTGTTTGTATTGCAGTACTGTCAGCAGTGCCGGATTTAGATGAAAAGAGGCCCATGGCTATTCCACTTATCAGTCCCTTTCCCCCTCATTTTTAAATTTGTAAATTACATGAGAGATAATAAAATACATCATTACTGTGATATATATCAATATATTAAATGAAACATTTTGTTATTGGTACTAACCTATATATATATTCAATACATTGGAGATTAAACATTTTTATGTTTGTTTATTAGTCATATGCGTAGAATTTATTCTTATTTTCGGGCCAGTGTTTTAGTGTTCACTGTTTTTAGAATACTGTAATTTTAAATTTGCTAACAATTTGAATGTAGGCCACTCTTGATCTTGGGGCCGTAGGCTGAAGCCTAGTTAGCCTATAGGAAAACCGGCCCTGACTGTCCGAATGAAATAAAATAAAAGTTTTTGGCTAAAAAATATATATATATAATTAATTAAATAGGAAACGAAGATTAATCATTACTGAGAACGCAGAATAATACATAAACATCAAATAACACATAGGTTTAACGAGAACAACTGACTGTTTGACTCTATTGATTACTTGATTATTTTATTGAAATGTTATGTAATTATGTTTCTAGATACAGATTTTTAACCGGTTTTTATTGTTACTTTTGTAGACAAATAACACTGAGAAGTGGATAGCTATAGATACTTTTATTTTTAGTAGACTCGAGAATTAGAGATTAGCTTTTATAAGGTGGATTAAGTATTTCATGGCTTTTTACTTATGTAAAATATATATGAAATTATATATATAAAAATACAGATAAAATATATATGAATAATATATATGAAATTATTTAATCTTCGTTTTAATGGAAATAGTCATATGATTAAAAATATCATCAATTAAGAAATTATTTAAAATACAAATTGTTATGATCGCGAATGTACTTTTATAAATTTTTGTGGGTATTTTCCTATCTATCTTAGAAACCAGTCGTCAAGGAGGAATTCTAATAGAAGGAGGCAATGGAGCAGACATTTTTCTTGAGGAAACCATAAATGAAATTTTTAACACAATTATTGTTTTCGGCTACAAATTCACTATACCTCATTGTCAGCAAGACACAAGGTAGTCCCAGTGGTTTTCAGCGGAGCCGTTTCACCCGCACTAGTATTATATGTACCTTACTTTACAAATGCATTTTATTGTTTATGAGATACTTTCTAACAATATCGCTACATTAAACAAAGTATTATATTTTTAACATTTGCTTATATGAATAAACAATATTCTTCAATTGTATTTACAATATCAAGACTATACGAGCAGCGAGAGCAATTATTTCCACTTCATTGACCGACGAGTACGGCGACCGCTGCATGTTTTCAAAAAATACTTGGCAGCCCTTGGCGGTCGCACCTTGCAGGTGTTCGTCTAGTTTGCCCAATAACAATAACAAGTCGTTTCGATGTTCGTCTCACTATCAGTTTGCCCTCGACCGCCGGCGAGTCATCAGTGCTCCGTGACGGGTTCTACTATTTTCACCTAGTAGTGCGTGTATAATACGTTCGGAGGTAAGATTCAGAAACACCAAATACGTCTCTGTTTGTGGGCTACTTCGTAATTCACCCTTACAGTGGTATCAACCCTTAGTTAGCGGTCCTACGTCTGCTCTCAGCCATCAAAGTACTTTCACCGTTGCCCAGAATCAACACGATTCTGAGGTAATATAATTCTTACTAAGATTTTAATAGTTTTGTTTTAAGTGCGATTACACATTTTGTTTTTAATGAAATGCAACCGCAAAGAGTTAATGAAAAGTACTACAAGAGAAAGAAGGTATTTGTTTTGGCACCATAGTTTTAATATGTAATTCTGGTAGTATTTTTTGCGCTGGCTAAATATGATAATACTAGCGCGGGTGAAATGGTTGAGCTGGGAACCATTGGCAGTACATTGTGTCTTGCTTCGCTATTTTAATTTCTCGGCCGGAAACAATAGTTGTGTTGCACATTTCATTTATGGTTTCCTCTAGAAAACTGTCTGCTCTATCGCCTCCTTCTATTAGAATTCCTCCTTGGCGCCTGGTTTTTAAGATAAATGGAAAGTATACACAAAAATTGTGGCATTTTGGGCATCGTTTTCTCTTAGAGCACTGTTTAAACATGTTTAAATGTTTATAACATTAAAGTAGTATGCAGCGTTATATTCGGGAGGGTTTGTGGAATCATTTTATGCAAACAAAATTTAACTAGCTTTTACAATTAAAATACAAAAAATTCTGAAACTTAAAAATTTTAATTTTTTTCAAAAACTGTTGTTCCTAAGAGTGGAGTCTAATGGAGACAAACGGACTTGACCTTCATGATCAGCACCACAAAATCTATAAGTATCAGCATAAATATTCTTTGGGCAAAAAATAAGTTCAATTTTGTTGACCAGTGTCATTAGCAAGACAGATTTAGGAAAGTGTGATCTATGTATGTAATCCACCAATTACACAAAATATATCTTATTGCAATCTTTCAAATTTGTGATAGTGCTAAACACTATGTCCAGTTTTTTTTAATTCCAAATAATTTAAGAAAGTATGCTGAATTTTGAAAATTTTAAAGGATGTCAACTTCGCTTATCACGGATTCTAAAATATAACTTTATATATTATTTAATCAATAGTTGTCGCTAATAACCTCATACAGTTAATATGACATTCAAGTTATAATTTAAAATAAATATTTAGATATGGTTAAATAACTTTGACGATATTTTCCTAATAACGGTTTACCGTATGATCCTTTAAATCGAGTCTCGGTTAAACGTTCATATACCTTACGGATTTTCGGCTTATTTTAAAGTAAAAGAAGTAGCACGTATCCTTAAGCCCTTGAGACAATATTTGTACTTCTTTATCTCTGTGCAGGGCAATACTTCTTTGCCTAAGACAATGCAAAGTATGATCCGTCAATTATGCTCACGGTTTTCCAAAAAATTTAAGAATTACTTAAAAAGTTATATTAATTGCAAAAATTGTATTTGAATTAAATATCATTTTATTGCCTTTTCCATTACCATTGGAAATTATAAGTATATGGAATTATTGCTTTTACAGATGATTATTGAAATGAACTATAGAATTAATTAAATAATGCCAGTATTGCAATGCATAAAATACATTTATGAGAGATGAAACATTTTCGATGTGCTTTGCAGATTTTATACGTATTATTAAAATGTCGCTAAAATGTATTAATGTAATTAATGACTGTTGTTGTGAAATGAATTGTTAAGTTGCAGTACTTAGGTAAATTCATTTCCTATAGCAATTAGGAATACCGATTTGACAATGATTTAATCTGTTATTTGAACATAAAGTATATAATCAGTAATCAATAAAACCTGGCGAGTCCGTGTTAATTGTATTCTACAGTAGAATGCTATTCGTTAACGAGTGATGCGTGCTTAATATTAATTGCCGATTGTAGTAAAACAAAACGAAATTAAGGTTAAGTCCGATCCAGCTTAGTAATGAATTGTTTAACGAGCATGAGAACGTTATTAAAAAACAATACAAACGAAAAAGAAATAAGCAAACGTACTATTAATAATTGTGCAGGTTTTTCAATAATGAAAATAAAGTCTGACAACACTGGTCAACACGAGTTTTTCCTAAAGAATATTTATACTGATTCTCATAGATTTTGTGGCGCTGAACACGAATATGAAGTCCGTTTGTCTCCATCAGACTCCATTCTTAAGAAACTCAGCTTCGATAAAAATGAAAATATTCAACTTTCAGAATTTTTTGTGTCTCAATCATACAAGTTAGTTAATTTTTTTTGCATAAAATGGTTTTACAAACCCTCTCGAATATAACGATGCATATTACATTAATGTTACAAACATTTAAACATGTTTAAACAATGGTGAAAGGGAAACCGACGCCAAAAATGCCTCAAATTTTGTGGATTTTATCCTATCTATCTTAAACACTAGACGCCCAGGAGGAATTCTAATAGAAGGAGGCGATAGAGCAGACCTTTTTCTTGGGGAGACCATTGTTGGTTTTCTATGTTTCTACGAACATAGTATATTTTAAATATACAAAAGTCAACTGGTATATTTACTTTCTGGAATGCTTAAGAGGTTGAAGTTGTATAGCTATGCAGTCTGTTTTATGTTAAAACCGAAAAAGGTTCTTAGATCCTCGCTGAATACTTTTCGACCTCACTCTGTGACTTTCACTCTTAGAGAGAAGACGTACCCTCTTCATATATTCGTAGAATAAAGTCTTGGTCTATTCCACTATTTTTTAAACAAAGTGTTTTAAACGCAGTAAAGCCGGACAATTAACCCTAACAAAATCTATTGCAATTGATCTGAATGTGTTGCGCTACGTCGCGTTTGTATATACGTCGAAGAGTGTCGCAATTCATTTTAATATGAGTATATTCCTTTACCCTTTTCTATAATCGAAATTCTGTTATTCATTATAATACATCTAACAATGGATTATTAACATTATGGATTATTATTAAATATAATTTTCAATGAGACCTGAATTAACATATGTAAAGAAATAATAAATGATACATAGAACTTTGAATAAATAATTGGTCTGACTGATGTGTAAGAGTATTACAATATTATAAAATATATTGAATTAATAGAACATTCGGTAGGATATCTTTGCGAAGCCGATAAGAACGTTGTAGAACGCTTATAGCTCTGGAACGCTTATAGCTCTGGAACGCTTTCTTGGCAGCTGAGGGGTAATTTTCTCTGATTCGCCCGACGAATAGGGACATCCCTCTCCCTTACACATTTTCGATTGTGACGCGCTATTGGCAGAAACAGCTACGCACACGAATCAGATTGCGCGACAAAGAGAGAAAGCGACAGCCGTGAAATTGAGTGCGACAGCACGAAGTCGAGCGTGAAAGTCGAAGCATTGGCGTACGAACGAGATTTTTAAAATCAGACTTGCATAGACTATCATTTTTCAGTATCGGTAAAACAGATTTCGGTCCGACAATTTGGAATATTTATATACGTGAAAATACGGCAATGCTACGACTATGCAAAATGATACGTCACGAGGCTGAGCGCCATAATTCCAGGAAATAAGACGACGGCACACGCGGGCTCTAGGGAGGGGGTAGGCGGTGCGAGAGCAATCTCCCCTTCCGTCTCAGCTGCCAAGAAAGCGTTCCAGAGCTATAGCTTTATCGGACCGCACGAGCGATGGTTAGGGTTTACAGCCGGTGGTTTTTAGAAGTAAAGGCGGTTTGCAGATGCACGTGATTTTTGAGCGTTGATTGGAAGGAAGGAATTTGTTATATTAACAATCTGAGTTGTGTCGCCAAGAGATATACTACCTTGAAACATTTGACCGTTTCTGCGTTTAATTAGGGAGTTTCCACAATGCTATGCATTATCGAATCACATTCGGTCGATGTAAAGAATCAGGTAAAAAATTTTTTGAAAAAATTGCTGTTCGGAGCGTAACAAAGGTCTTCAATATCTATATATTAAACCTGTATAAAGAGAATTCAGGTAAAATAATTTTTGTGATACTAATTTTTGTCGGACGTTTCTGATAAAAGTTAATAGTTAAATAAAGATTAATTCGTGATAGTAAACGCATTAATATCGTTGTGCACAAATAATGCTCCATTATTCTTGTTCTATTCTTTGTTACTCGCGTATGCTGTGAACAAAGCTTTTCATCCCATTTGGATATCATTAGGGAAACTATTCGCTTCTTCGTAATCTGAATCATTAATCTGCGTTAACCGTTTATACATAACTTTGTTCTGTTCATCGAAAACTCGCATATTGTGTCGAAGCAGTTGGGAAACTTTGATGGATACACGGCTTAACATGTTAACTTCCTTACAATTGGTAAGGTGAGAGAATATACGAGATAGCTATATATGCTACACAAGTTTAGGAAGTCGTTACAGATGTCATGTAATTAATCACGTTCTGTACGATATTCGTATGTACGTATTGTAACAGGTTCAATGGTATCGATTGTTTAAAACACAGATTGTCACAGGTGCAATTGCGTGTTTAAATAGAAACTGGACAATGTTAGACTAAACACAGTATTAATTTAGTAGTAATTTACAGTATTAATTCTTAGAGGTCGTATGTCTGCTCTCAACCGCCAAAGCAAAGAATCAACACATTTCTGAGATATATACTGTGGTATAATACCCATAGAGAGACGTCTTCCCATAGAGATGTGTGACATAGGAAATAAGTGGCGAGGATCGTCATCTTAAGAGGTCACGTCTCGCGACGCATAGTTACAGATAGTTTCATTATGGAGACCCAGTTAAACGCACATATTTTTTTAGAAACCATTACTTACTTTTGATTGTTTAGTTATTCAGTATTTCATTTTGCATTCTATTTATTCCATATTTACTGAATATATATACACACGCACACGCGCGCGCGCACACTATTTATTGTTATATATTAATCATTAGAGTGTGTGTGTGTGTGTGTGTGTGTGTTATTGTTATTTGTTTAAAATCATTATGGATCCTGACACCATCCACCATTTAGTTTTATCCACGCCTACACATTAGACATTCAAATTCTATCCTTATCCTCCTTAGTCTTATTTAATCGAATTCTACTACATACACACACACACGCGCGCGCGCTCGCGCACACACAGAGTTACTCACATTAATATTCGGACACTATCTTTATAATTGTTGCTATGTATAGGAGGGAATGATTCAGATATTATGTTGTTTATTTTACAAAAAGAAAAATCACTTATTGGAGATTGAAAATATATTAACAATTCGATTCTAACAGTAACATTTATTTGTATAATACATATATATATGTAATTATATATAATTCTTTCGGAGATTTTACTAGTTTTGTTTTAAGTGCGATTACACATTTTGTGTTTAATTAAATACGTCCGCAAATGGTTACTATAAGAGTACTAGAAGAGAAATAATGTATTTCTTGTGGCACAAAAGTTTTAATATGTAATTCTAATAATGTTTTTTGTGCTGAATTCAGATATGCAATCCGTTTGTCTCCATGAGGTAGTGTTTTTTTTGTCACAAGCAGTTTTATATTCAATAACCCGTATAAACTTAAAATTGAGGATACAGTTGAATAGTATTGCTTATTTATATGATATATACTCCTTTGTTTAAAGTAGCATTATTGTCATAAAATAACTCATAAACAAGAAATATACTTGTAAATCAAATTACATATTATAATACTAGCGCGGGTGAAACGACTCCGCTGAGAATCACTGGCAGTATCTTGCATTTTGCGGAGTTATTTTAATTCCTCAGTTAAAAACAAAACTTGTGTTGCAACTTTCAATTATGGTTTCTTCAAGAAAAATATGTGCCCTATTGCCTCCTTCTATTAGAATTCCTCCTTGGCATCTGGTTTTTAAGATAAATGGAAAAATATTATATGTAGCTTACAGTAATTACAAATACACTTAAACAAAGTATTATATTTTTAACATTTGTTCATACAAAGAAATAATATTGTTCAATTGCATTTGCAATAACAAGATTAACTATACGAGCAGCGAGAGCAGGTATTTCCATTTCACTGACCTACGAGTACGACGACGCTCCATGTTGTCAAAACATATTCTGCGGTCCTCGGCAATCGGACCTTCCAGGTATTCCTACCGTTCGTCCTCTAACGATAACAAGTCGTTTCAATGTTCGCCTCGTTATCAGTTCGCCCTGGACAGCCGACGAGTAACCAGTGCTCCGTGATCGGGTTCAAGTATTTTCACCTATTAGTGCGTACATAATACTTTCGAAGACGAAATTCAGAATCACCACATACCTCTCTCTTTGTGGGCTATTTGGTAATTCATGTTTACAGTGGTATTAACACTATTCCTACCGACACTTCACGTATACCTTTTCCTACCGCAACCGGTGAATTTGTCAAATAATAATTTTTTCCCAGAAAATTAACAATAAAAAAAGAAGTGAATATTGAAAAATGTATTATAATGTGAATCGTTTAAAGGCGATTCAGTTACGTTGTATATAGGAAATTCTAATCGAAATTTTAAAAACGGCCATTTGACCGGTCGTGGTAGGAATAGTGTTAACCCTCAGTTAGCGGTCGTTTGTCTGCTCGCAGCCACCAAAGCATTTTTACCGTTGCCATCGTATGTCTACTCTCAGCTTCCAAAGCAAGGAATCAACAAGTTTCTGAGGTATATATAATTCTTACTAAGATTTTAGTAGTTTTGTTTCAAATGCGATTACACATTTTGTTCTTAATGCAATGCGACCGCAAAGTTCAAGACTTCATTCTGCGATAAAAACAATATTACATATATCATACACAACTCAATGCAATATTCAGCAACAATCTTCAAACATTAACGTCCATTATTTTATTCAAGAGAGTACACACCCGTGCACCGCGAAGAACTCTCACAGTTGAGCTGTTGTAGAAATGTTTTCCTGAGCATTTTTCTCTTCTCCTGCACTCGAGTGCTATTCTAATGCACTTATACTTCGCATCCTCTGTCGTGCACTCGAAAAACTTTGACCACCCGTTGGTCCACGTCGCAGATTTTCAGACTTTTTCCACTGCCCTCGAATGCTACTTGTCGCTCGCGCTATCACGACGTGTGTCTGCAGACACAAGAAGAGAAGGAATCGGATACTCCTTTTTTTTTCTCTTCCTCCTTCCGCGCTTTCTTTCGCAGACCGACAAACGATACGCCGCAATATCCTTTCGTACCGTAGCATTCCTGCAGCCTTTTATCCTGCACGCTTTAGAAATATTGGATTCCGCCACGAATTTGAATCTCTCTTGACGAATCGTCTCTGTCTCTTCAGCCTTCATATCGCTCGTGTTTTCTTCCGTGCACGTTTTTGTGTTTTAGTTTGGGCTTCATAATATTCGGAGAACCGTGCCTGAAAATGTTGCAGAACTTTAGAAGATTGATAGCTTCTATGTAATAAAGTGTGTCGTATAATTTGTAGAAAAGACTTGCTTTTCTTTTGTGGACATCGTATCGAAGTCTGAAGGTGTAAAGTTAAAATCTTAGAAGTCATAGGTGAGAATTTTGATTCGAAACATTAGAGGATGAGGAATTGTAGTGCGCCGTGGAAAATATATTGCAAAAAAAGTCTTACAATTTTAACTAGGTGTAACAAATTTTATATGGAGAACGGCTTCTTAAGGGCTATTTTTGCTGTTATTGTGGCGGAATATTCTACAGTATCAAATTTTAAGGCGAAATTATGATGTAGGTGATTTTAAGGTAAGGGGTGGATGATCTATAACAAGTTTTTACAAGTAAATCTCTCGTTATTCCTGCTGTAAGGCCTTAACACTAACCGTATCGAAACTTTATCGGTACTTATCTTAGCATAGCGGATCTTGTGATCGGTTAGAAAATAGCAATAATACCTTTCTGAAAGCAATGTAGCATACTGTGAACTTAACATAAAAAACAACGTATGAAACAGTCTTTACTTAATAATGCAAAAAATTATATATTTTCATGTCATTGAACCGGCCATTTGACCGCGTATAAAACGGTTAGCGCTAAGAGTGTAGGGAAAGTCCAAAGACACGGACCAGCATCCGAAGTAGATGTAGAAAGAGGAATTGAATGGTATTTCCTCTAAAATGTGGGATACTTGCCAAAGGGCAAAGACGGATGAACATTTTCATGAAGGACAGACAAACGTGAGACGCATTTATGCGGGTTTATAAACAGTAACTGTAAGCACAACTTACAGGGAATTAGCATAGAATTTCATTTTTTGTTATTATTATTTACACTTTCATAATATTTAACGTTTGTCGTAATAAAACAGTGAAGTGAGTAGAAAAGATACCTATAGTAAATTAAAAGAGTGCAATCATTCTTTATAAACAGAAAGAAAAGGTCCATAATGTAACCAAGATAAAGCAAAATAAATTGTGGGAGTTTGAGTGTAATACTTTCAAAATATAGTATTGTTGCACCAAAGTTAAATATTAGTCATTAAGTGGCGCTGAAATTTAAAGAATTCTAAATAAAAGGCCTTTGATGAAAAAATGAACGATTATCAACTGGATGTTAATGAAGTTCGAACATCATATGTGAATAAAAGCTAAAAAACGTTTTTTTTTTACCTAATTATATTCTGCAGCAACAAGTTGCTGCTAGCGATTTTGTGGCGTAGAAATTATAAAGCATTCTACTATCGTAAATCCTACAGCAATTTTGAGTTTATTGCTCCACTGACATCAGTCGTTATAAGCATATTAAAACACACTTTATTGTTAAATTTATTAAACACATCTTTATGGTAAAAATATCATCGTAGTATTTTTTTTGATTGATAAATATTCTCTATTATACTTTATTTTAAAAAGTATGCATATAATGAAATTTTAAACAATAAACGTTGTAATAACTGTATGAATGAACTTGAACCGTTTAACTTTTTCTACCTACGAGCAAATATTTTTTTATAATTATAAAGTACTGTCCCAAATATATTATGTTTTCAAATAAATATTTCATGAACTTTAATTTTCCAACATTTTTTTTCTTCTTTCGTTTGAAGAAAGTGTTTCCAAGGAAACGTCGTGACAATAGCATCTTCTGGGTACTTTTTACAAAAGGTGACAAGTAAAATTAATATTAAAACTTTCAGTATGTAAACAATATTTTTATAGATTACGTGCGAAATGTAAAAGACGGCACTTCATTAAATATACTGTATACATAAAGTATTCTAGTGACATTATACACATATGGGTTCAAAGTGTATGCTGTTAATAAATAATAAAATTTGTCCAATGAATTAAATACTAAATAAGGGCTCAAAAAAATATTATTCCTTTAAAACACTTAAATTAAAAATTTCTATGCTATTATCTTAAAATCCAATATATGGTATTTATTCGATTTAATCATTTACAGAATGTTAGAGAATACATAAGAAATTTCTAGGGAGAGCCGATGGTGTAAGAGACATGCTGCATAATTATTTTCTGCACAATTTATACTTTTTAAGCATTTTAGAATATCTTAAAAGCATTTTTAAATGATTATTGATTATTCTTACCCAATTGCTAATTTTAAAAGGAAAAAAAAATGTAAGAAGAAGTGAAAAAAATTATACCACTTGGGGCGCGAACTCACGACAAAAAGTACAGTGATTCCGCAGTCAGGCACTCAAGCAGCTTCGCCAACGCCGCTCTTGACCGATCGTCTAAAATTCCAGTAGATATACCAGAATACAGTTTAAAAAGTAATTGAATTATTTTAATTCTTTCCATTCCCACGTAATTGTACCGAATGCAGGAACATTGATAATCACAAAATGATCATACTGTATCAAAAGAATGCAAAAATAAAAAATACTGATCGTGTTTCAGTCCGAAATGCGTCGCAGAAACGGTTTTTAATTTTTCCCACTATGGCGCACCAAGCCGAAAAATCTGAAAAAATTGAGTATAACAATCATGATATCAGGTAGTTACTGTAAAAAGGAAAAAGTTGTGCTTGGAAGATTTCGATACGAAATCGACATTTCTCCGTTTTTTTCGGTTCTTAATTATATTCTTAATAAATCTACAATAGTTATAGAATATGATATAAAATTGTGAAATAAACAGTAAAACTGGTTTATTATAGTTGCAGCCATAGTATAGGTTCTGGTAATTCTACAATGTCACTATTAACAAGCGGAAACTTTCGGTATCGTTTATAATTGTCATTTTAATCACATCCTTCAGACTCGACAAGCTTTCCACGGTCTGTTACCCTTGGTGGAAGACATACCGTGTCCAGTAGGAGTTTGTCCTTCCACGTTTGCCGTCGAATAGGGATCATGTTCCTGTATCAAAGTCCTGTGATCTTGTAGCGGACGTGAAACTGAAGGCGCCGCTAAGACGTCATTGTTAATAGAGTTCTTGTTACGTTATCGATTACCAAAGCAAACAGAAAACAAGGGATGCAGACATGTATAATACACCAACGAGTACCGTGGAAACTATTATATAGGTAACTGCATACGTCACTTAAGAAACGGGCAGGAATTGATGTGAGAAAAATTAACAAAATGTTACGAGACACATATAGTTAAAATTTCTGTTATTACTACAATGTATTTATAATATGTTTTGTATTTTATTGATAACATATCGCTTATTCGATATTATATTATGAATGTAAGTATTTCGTAAATTTTAACACCTTAGAAAATATATTTGTTGGTATTTGTAATCGAAAGAAACAGGATTCTTCATCAATTATCTGGCACGTTCATACCATTATTTATTTTCTACTAATACTTACCACTATCAATAAAACAAAGTTTTTTTTAACCGCTTTGAACTGAATCGTTTAGTACTAGTTGCACTACACTTTCTGCGAAAGTATTATTTATCTAACATTTTTGAGGTTTTGAATTACAGATTTCATAATAATAGTAAAATATAACAATAAATGAAGAATACTGAAAACGAGGCAAGTAATTACGTGAATATACGCTGAACCTATAGATTATATATCTGATTAAACAAACTACATATAAAGCTTGGTGAACGATATAATTAAAAATGTGTGGCCCACATATGAATAAAACTGTAAACCATGTGATTTTCAATATTAAAATATTAATTATTTTCTTTGAATGAGATTTCGTATATTAAGAAATTAAATTATTTCCTATGCATAATATTATATCTTTCATTGCTTAAAAAGTTATTTTCGCCTACAAGTTAATAAGCAATTCAAGTTTGACTAAAAAAAATTAAATGTTTCGGTTGAAGTTTAAAAATTATAAAATTGTTTTCCTTAATCCTTTTATAAGCACCATCGACTTTTCTACAGTAAAAGATTTGAACTTAAAAAGAAATGCCGAACTTTTAATACGTAATTTATCGATGCATAAGTTCTAATTCTAACGGCATCATAATTATTTTGAGTTAGAATTATTTACACTATGATACAAACTTAAAAACTTTCGTGTGCAATGGAAGAAACTTTTTCAAAGTAGTATGTTATCCGCAAAATTAAAAACTGAACCAAGTCTAATATTAGAAACTGCAAAGTGAAAACTAGATTCTGTTATCAGATTAAAGCCAACACTCATCCCTCTCTTTGAACACTGTCATATACAAGTGATGAAAAGCAAAGAGTCCGTTCTAGTTTTCCGTTATCTCTTCACCTATGTAAACTTGAATTGAAAAATTTCTATTTCATCTTTAATAAAATTAAAGTGTATTGAAAATCTAAGGACCAAATGTCATAGAATACTCGTTAGGACACAACGTACTGTTAGAGCACTCAAAAGTGGTTAACTGAAGTTTTCAGAATATCTTGAAATAAGACTGCAAATCGCAAGACTCCAAATTAAAAGACTTACTAAATTATTGAACATACGTCATTCTGTATCTTATCAAATTAATACTGACTATTCCTGCTTAGAACTGATCGTTGGGCATTTGTAGAGATATACGAATTATCATCAAATACATTATTACAACAGCCCGATTGTTATCAATTATTACAAATTTTTTATCATCCAATTTATACCCAGAGTATAGTCTAGCAAAATGGTTGACCCAGATACTATGAACTTATATTATGCATCAACAATCAAGCTGTCGTACGTTTTATACCACGTGCATCTCCGAATTGCTCTTCGTAGAGGTTGAGGTTCTGAAAATGGTTCCCTGAGGAAAGTCGTTATTATAAGTATAGGACAGTTTGTCTTCCACCACTGAAATATTGGGCAACATGGACATGAAGGAATTAACCTTAAATATAGACCAGTTCCTCTGACTTTTTAATCTCATCAGTAGACAAGAGCATTGCCAAGATAAAGACAATTACGAGCTTAGCATAGAGCGACTCATAGCCCTATCATCAATGTGTCATGCTAGTTCAGGATGACGAATGCAATACAATCACTATCATATAAGTAATTATGAATTACTACGGTCTCAAACTTTCAGTTAATGAGCTTAAAGTCAAAACCCTCATTATTACTCTCAAATATTTCCACTACGTGATAAGCACATCATACATGCAGAAACAATCCATTGAAAAGGAGATCCTAGTCCACGGTGGATTACCACAGTGGCTGAATTCAAAAATACAGAAACGTTCAATCATTATTATATACTGGACAAATAACGTGCGAAAAAGTGCTCAATGAATTAAAATACATTCCATTGAATATAACAATTTCATTATAAATAAAATACTATTAATTACACTGATTTTGGAAATTTAATAACAAAGAACTGATAAAAATCCCAAATTAGTTGAAGTAGATTCATCTCATCATTTAATCTCAATACACGAGATTTACTTTTTACACATTCCAAAAAGATGAGCAAATTTCTGTTTACAAGATAAATTCTACAGTTTAAACTTAAAAAAAAAATATATATATATCATATTTGTTATCATTAACCGTCTTTGGTATCACTTTAATCAGAAAAATCTCACAAATACGTTAGCAAAGGTTTAAAAAAAAATCGAAAATGAAAACGGCCAATCATCCCGATTTTTCTGACCTAACCCTTTTCTGATTTTTCTGATTAAAATGATACCAAACACGACATACTTTGAATTATAGTTACTTAATATTTAAGCAAGTTTGACCTTGAATGAACTTGAGTCATAGGTCATTGAACTCGTCTTGAAATGTACTATTTCATGATGAATAAAAAAACATATCATTCCATTTAAAAAAACAAAGTTGACCTTTAAATCTCCGAAAGGCCTCCACCTTTAAAAAAAATTAACACACTACATAGTGTACCCTTTTAAACCATGTAACTTTTGTATATAACATTCTTTCGTGCAACGCATACTTAAAAGTTATTCGAGGTGCACAAGTTACGTGGACCACCCTGTATATATATATATATATTCATTTTATCAATCCAATGTCCATCATAACAGACAACATGACGTATATAACCCACATAACGCAGGTCGTGTTAATGGAAAATTGTCGTAATTTATAGCCATAATAGGGAGGAACATAACATCGAAGAACGAGACGCGATAACGAGGGGGCGGCAAAGGAGATTTGTCCTGTTTCAGAGCAGCCCGAGGGTATCACCTTACGGCGGCCGAAATCGGCGGTCCAATTGGAGAACTGTTCGAAAAGGCAATGCGCGTCTCACGAAATTAAGTTAATCGAAAAGAAGCAATTTCTTCGAGAAGTACTGCGGCAGCAGCGCCGGTGCCTCCCGAATCAATACCTTCTCGTCGCAATGAGCGTTTCGTAGGGCGGTCCGAGACGAGTTAAAAGCGGCCTCGAGCTTTGCCGTTGCTCGAAGCGTGAATGAATAATCAAACGGAGGCTGATGATAATACGCCAACCCTTTTGTCCTCGTCTGCCGAGATTATTAAACCCTTAAGCGGCCGAGACGGATGCACAAGGTGTGTCCAAAAAATTTCTCGGCTATGATAATAGAAGAACGGAGAACGTTGGTAATGTTTATTATCTATGTCTTCTTTTTTCTTAAATTTTTAAGGCGATTACTTAATTAGAACTGTGACTAAAATTTAAGGTTAAGAATTGGATGAAATTTTGTCATGTTTGAATATTTATATTATTTCAAAACGTTTGCAAATAATCATATTAATTAACTACTTTTAGGATATACTGGAAAATATTACAATTAAATTAACTCACTTTATTAAAGAAGCTGCTATATGTATATATCAAAATCGACGCCTATATGAATAAGTATCGGTAAAAAGTTTAAATTACTTAAAAAGCATCCAACTATATTTTATAAAGACATCTAGCAAAGTTTAGTTTTAGTTGTCTTAGATTTTCTTCACTGTGTACTTACTTATTATTTAGCGATCTAAAATCATATTGCTATTGGTTGCTGCTAAAGCCTTTATTTCGTAGAAAAATACAATTATGCACTTACAAAATAAATATTCCAAAATAATAGCTTTTTCTCCTAAATTGGTTTAGACGCAGGTAAACGTTCTTTAAATATCTATTTATTATTACTCTAAAACAACATTAGATGTTCTAATCCAAAGTATAGTACACGTTTCGATATTTGGATTAGTTTTATTATGCGCATTAATAATCTTTCTGTAGTACACATTTTTTTCTTAAATATTATTAATCGTAAGTATTCAATCAAGAATGCATTTATACAATATCTATCCATTATTCAATGTGCCCATCTGCTATTAGGGAATATACCATACACCACATTATTCCACGAATGCAAATTTACCACTACATATGCGTAGTGCGTGACTAATTACTAATCACACGATATTATATACATGCGTGTGTCACCACACAATCAAGTATAATCAAGTTATATTACCAAGTATAACGCTTAGGTATTTGACGAATACCTACATCTTACACTCATTTCACCTTTCATTTATATCTTTACCTCTAAGCACCGATAATTGTGATGTAATTATCACTAGAATTATTGGCGATTAATGTCATATATTTGGTTATACTGTATAAATAAATACTTCAGAAGAAAAGGAAGAAAAGGAGGAAGAAAATTAAGTTCCTTATATTTAGCAAGATAAACATTGAGATTCAAAGGACTTGTAAGGTCACATAGTTCAGTAGTTTACAATAAAAAATTACTTTTAATGTCTTTCAGGAAATCAACAATCTGTAAGTTAACCTTACACTCGGTGTGTTTATGTGGTGCAGAAGAATTACGAATCACTTGTTTTCATCGTCTTTCGACAAATGCTATCCAGTATCAAAATAATAATAATCTTCATCGATAATAACTAGATTAAAAAACTTAATATAAAAGTACAAAGTTACTTTGATTCACAAAGAATGAACTTCGGCTGAAACGTTGTAAAAGGAAAACACTGAAGTTTATTTTAAACAGAAAACTTTTCCCGAAATAAGAATTAGCCTTTACGCAATACTTGAATCTTGCTACTTATTTATTTCGGCATGAAAAAGGATTTTCTCTCTTTCCACTGATTTCTGCTACTCATGAAGAAACTTTTCATCGGATTTTCATCGAATACCGGTTCGAACGGGAACCGTTAAAAAAGTTACGAACGTAACTGGCCCCTTCGTCGAAAGTTCGAGATGAAAAGTTGAACCACATAAAAGTCGCTGTATCGGCTTAAGTCACGCCATGGCCGAGTTACCATCAGGATTCTTCATCGTGAACGTGCTGCAGAATATGTGCTATTTACATGAGATCTGCATGCATGCATTGAAATTATTTGAAGCAGTACGCTCAAACATTAGTGTAATAACTATCATGCTTAGTTTAAATGATTGTAACGACTAGTTGTATATGATGCATTGAATACTTAGTTCTCTATGTATAAAATATCGGTTTGTCAATGATTTAGTAACGATATGCTATCATTATATGTCCGACTTGACATTGGAAAAGTTGTTTGAGATTTATGAAAGGCCGATGAGCTTTTTGTGTAACTGTTTGTTCTTAAAATATTGTTAATAATTTGAAAAATTATTGCAACAGAGTTGAACTATGTGCAGTATATAATATTTATATTGTTACACATTAAACAGGTGTAAGTTGAATGAAAATTAATTATAGAATTTGAATTTAAATAGTATTAATAGATGTTATTATTTTAGGTAAAATATAAGTAGTTTTATATTATTGTTCGTACTTTCCACGAGGCATAATTAGAAAGCACGATATTTTAGATATGTATGAATTATGTTTTAAGAATAATTTATAAAAAAAGTGGAGCGGCCTGTACGGAAACTTATGGATAACTGTACCATATATGACAATATTTCTAAGAATAAAGTATCGTTGGAAAAAATAGTTGCAAACATTTGCAAATCAATATTATGTAATGCAAAACCCAATAAAGCGTAACGGTCGTTAACATTAAACCAGGAAGGTTTATATATTACGTAAAATTACAAATCTTAAGGACACAATTCCGAAAAAGTAAATATATAGAACTATTTTTTTTTATATTGCAGAATTTTACAGGTCTAAATTTGGTTTGACATGGATGTATTTCCATCGTGTTATTTTAAGCTGGCGTAGAGAGAAGTTTTCTCGAAAATAATTGCTCCGTGTAAGAAAAAGTGTCCTATCTGCGTTCAAAGTTTATGGCAGTATTACCAACGTTTCGGAGAATTTCTTCGAAAATTTTCATATCATCTTTTTCATAACGTGTAATAAAAACCTTGGAAAGATTTGCACGACAAAATTTCCTTCCGCGAGATATTGGCTTTTTCCGAGTTCTTTGAGAACGACTTTCATTAGTGTGTATAAGATAACACCGCAGAAGTTGAGAAAACTCGCATAACCGGTTGATTGAATGCGAAATAACCCCTTTTTCTATGTATTTGCTCCAAAAGTTATCAGAGTTTGAAAGGATAAAAAAATAACTATTTGTATTTGTACGGTGAAATAACGATTTGGAAAAGCGATGCACTACATAATCACATGATCACAGAATTTGCTTACCGTTCAAAAAGTTACTATTACATTTATTTCCTTGCGACATTTACGGCTGAATTCGATAAAAATCTGCCCTAAATCTCCATGTTTATTGAAGTTTATCAGACTTTATACTTCGATATTTTTTACATGAACGGAAATGAATTCTTTGGGACAAATGGTGGCGATCTGTAGAACGTCTATTCTCCCAAGACCGGTAATTCCCGAACTCTGATTCCTGAATTGCAGAGGTGAAAAAGTGCTGTTTTAGAAAATCCGCAAGGTCCAAACTATTTTCATAATAACAGTAAGACGTTATTTGCAGCATCCATAAGAGTTTTTGTGAAATATTTATCTAAAGTCATATACTTTGGAACGAAAACAAGTCTTGGGGACCTGACAGCAGCTTAAAAGAAATGACATCAGCCACAAAAAATTAAGAATACTAAATCGGTACAGTAATCAGAAAAAAACAAATCCTTCTACTTTAATCGTCGAAAAGAAATTCCCCCCAAAAAAACGCAAAAAAGATTCCAACGTCTGGAGGATTGAAAAAGAAAGCCCGAAGATTATAAATCTTCTTAAAAACAGAATCCTTCGTGCAATCAATGAAATAAACTTGGAAGTTTAATTCGTCGAAATGACGGGCTTGTTATTGTTACTGGACGACGTAATGTCACACGGTATTACGGTGACCGTGGTAGAGAAAGCCTTTTATAAACGTGAAACCAGTCTTGCTGATAGCGGCTGGTACCGTTGAAAAGCGTGGTGACGAAAAAGGAGGGCCAACCAAGTAGCTCTTACTCCTTTCACCTGAGGGAATTGTGGTTAACCGTACGGAATCGGTAGTGTCGTGGAAAAGAGGGTTGTTATAAGCGGCATACACCACGCCCGGCTTGGCCCGCGAACTGGGGCGGTGTCACCGTCGTGGAATCGATATCTGTTCACTCTTACTGAATTTTATTCAACGTCCAGGAAGAGGAAGGAAATTAACTTCTCTAGGCACTCGATGAGATTGTTTTCTGATAATTGTTAATCCTCCTCTGATTCGCTCCGTTGTATAATTGCTTGAAGAATTTTATATGACGGGGTTTATATCTATTAGTATTGAGATGTGATGGAATAGCTTTTCTTTCGCCGGTTTTGATTCAGGGAGCTTTGAGAAATATTAACATTGTTTAGACGTGTACTTTCTGATAGGAGTTTAAAGTGCTGATGAGGAATTAACTACCTTGGGCATCTGATGCGATTGTTTTCTGATATATATTAATCCTCGTCCGTATTGATCAGCTTTATAATTGCTTGAAGAATTTTATATGACGGGGTTTATATCTGTTAGTATTGAGATGTGATGGAATAGCTTTACTTTCGCCGGTTTTGATTCAGGAAGCTTTGAGAAATGTTAACATTGTTTAGACGTGTACTTTCTGATAGGAATTTAAAGTGCTGATGAGGAATTAACCACCCTGGGCATCTGATGCGATTGTTTTCTGATATATATTAACCCTTTGCGGTCCGAATTATTTTGTCAAGTTTGTAGCAAGCTAAGTGAAATTAATTGCACAACATTTTCTGTCGTTGTTTATTCATTTTTTTAACGATAGCAATAACTATAGGTACTGACGGATATTTAGGTGATATTACAAAATGATTATGAATTTGAAAAGTCGATGTTAATTCGTTAGAAAATAAAATAAAGTGAAAAGCTATGTTGAGTATAGCTCGACATAGGACTGCAAAGGGTTAACCTTCGTCCGTTTTGATCAGTTGAATGATTGCTTAATACTAGAACTATGTGCTGATAATTATGACAGTATGTTCGGGTATACTAAGTAAATAGGTTTAAAAAAAGGATCAAAGGTGAAAAGAGAATTGAACGATGCAATTGATTACATTTAGCGAGGTAGAGATCCAAAAATGAAGGAACATAAGTGGTAAGAAGTTCAGGGTCTTTTCAAAGAATTGAAGGACCAGTTATTTTTACTGCCTTGATAGATATAGTATTATAGTACATATTTTACTTTCTGGGATTATATTTGTTGGTATTGAAATACGATAGAATAGCTTTTCTTCGCATATTACTGGAGCTTCCAAATTTATTAACACTGTTTAAACGAGCACATTGAAGTTTGAATTTAGTGTTCTCATAATCGGCAATGAAGTATTAACTGCTGATTTTCTTTTCGGATAGATAGAATTTGTATCGTTTTTGATTAGATTATATTTATTATTCTTTAGGTAATACTAATTTTTGTTATTGAGAATAACTTTGTACAAAGTTTTGTACTTATCGATTAATTGCATCCCTGAGTTGTAGATTGTTGAAGTGGAATATTTATTTTCATAAACATCCTATCATTGTGCTTACGAAAAGATTAAAATGTGTACAACTTTATATTGAATGATTCAATGAAATAATGAGTTAATCAGTACAAATGATAATATATATGATATTTTGTATCTTTCATTATTACAAATTGTTTTAATGGTGATACTTTTAATATCCTTCATCAAATATTTTTTTGTTTTCGCTGAACTACTCGCAGTTGTACTTATTGTTAGTTAACAAAAATAATTATTGCCTGTACCCAAAGCATAACGTAAGAAAGCTACTTATTAAAAGAGTAAGATAGAGAATTATATTATAATATAATTAAAAATTCTGTAATTATTGTACGCGGTTACTTTCATCGAAATAAATTTAATTTCTTTGCAGTATCTAAGGGCGAAGTACGGCGTTGAAAGGATTTTTCTATTTCCAATCATCTTCGTGATTTTACGATAAAGGAGCTTAAGAAGTATTATAAGGTTATAAAGGTATAAAGTATCTCTGAAACAGGAAACAAAAAACTGCATTTTTTAACAATAGAAAAAGTTTGCCTTTTATATTGCAAATGAACCAAATAATTGCTTCCTTTGTCGACCCTTCGAGATCCGTTAATCAAAGAAAATTTTATTTATTTTCTTTCTGTAATCAATAATACCCTCTTTTAAAAGTGCCTTCGTAACGTTATACCTTTAAACGATATTATCAAATTTAATAGCTTGTAATCTTTTCTTTGTATTTCAGTAATTTCGTCGCGGTATTAAGTCGACAATTATATTACTATTGCTAAAAGTTATTACAAAATTTTTATTAGAAAATCTAAATACCTGATGCACCGGAAAATAATAACATTAATTTCCTTATACCAGCAGGAGTAGATTGTATTAGAATGTTAAGGATTCCCTCAATTTATAATGAAAATAGAATCCACTGTACTGCAACGTAAAGGGCATTTTTTCATAATAATATTTAGACAGGTGATTTAAGCTGAGATTGAAATTATTTCTGTTGCCCTAAATTCAACAGTATTCCATCAATTTTACACCAGTACTTTTTTATATTTTTTCGGCTTTAACTACAGCTATCATTTTGCGAGGACATATTGTTTATGCGGGTGCTGAACCACCGAAATTATAATCCGATACGGAGTATATTTAGAGTTATATATATATATATAGTTGAATATTTGAAGAAATTTAATTGAATTGTAATATCGATTATCACTGAAGATATCTTTCAACTCATTACTGTTTGATGCCCAACAAAAATTCTTCCTATAAAACAAGCCTATAATGAATTTATTGGGTTGGCAAGAAAGTAATTTCGGTTTTGTAATATGAAATGAAACTTAATTTTTTTTTAACAAAGGATGAACTTTAATATACATTTTCCATTTTGTTCGATGACCTTTTGCCATCTTTTAGACCAATTTATGATTCCGCTCTCATAGAAATTCTGGTCTTTATCAGCAAAAAACTGAGCCAGGTGCGATTTTAGACTAAACATTCGAATTAATCATTTAGTTCCTTGGAAGCAGCTCTAACTACACAACACCCACCAAATTGACAGCATAACTTATGTTTGATACAATTCAGCTTTCGATGTGGTTTGTATAAAAAAGTAATGACAAATTAAAATATGTCGAAAATGTTCGTTTTTGCACTCCATATTAAAATTCACGCTAAACTAATAATTGCAAACAAAATGAAGCACAATTTGTTTCTAAATCCTGCCAAAGGTGACAACTTTCAATTTTCAGGAGCAAAAAATGATAACATTGTCAGAAGTCCTTCAAAACAAACGTAACATTAGCTATCGACGAAAACCGAAATTACTTTCTTGCCAACCCAATATTATATAAATAGTATAACTCCATTCCTTTTTCATCAATATGTTGACCCAAACATATCAAAGAATGTGATTCATGAAATTTACTAACATCAGTCACCGATGGTATCCAAAATCAAAGTCATATAGCCGAAAAAATGATCCTGCAGTATTTTTCCGCTTGTATCGGTAAAAACATCTCCTTCAAGGGGAGTAATATCAGGGCGCATCGGTCTCTCCTCTTCCATTCGTGTATGGAACGCATCAGTGTCATCCGTCACGTGGCAAGAGTATCATTCGTCCCCTAGAGACTCTCCCGGCAGCGACGTCACTGAATAAATCCAAAATCAATTTTTCCGACAACGAGCTCAAGCTGGTCGTTCGTTGCTTCGTATCGAGTTCATCGACGATGAAACAGTCCCGTCATACCCGTATCGTCATTGTGTTGCTGTCCGGACGATCGCCCGAATGCATGCAGTGATTTTTCATCTCTTATCATCGGCTACGGTACTTCATGGGAGCACAAAAGCTCGAGTGGCGAAAGACAACGTGTGTAGGGAAACGCACGTGGGGAGAAGGAAGGGAAACGCGAGCTGTTGAGCCTCCGCGTGATCAGAAAAAGTAATAAACGGAACGCGAGGATTTGTGGGCTTAATGGGCAGCATTTAGAGATCATTCGGGAGAGTGTATTTCTTGGTGATTTCACCTGTGTAGAATGTTTTTAAATGATGTTTCGCGGATAGTAGCATCAGGTTCTTTGTTATGAATTTTATTAGAAGTGCGATCTTACGAATGATTTTGAGTAACATGTCGTTTAGTATGGTGACGAGATAGGGATTCTGTACAATTATAGAAAATAATTAAATTTTATGTAGGAATTTGTTTATTGATGATGTCTTTCAATTTAATTTTTACTGTTACGATTTGTAGCAAAGAATTTGTGTAAATTGAAAAAGACCTTCAGCCAATCTGACTTCCAGCATTTTGAAGGCAACAAGATATTATGGAAACGTGCATTTAACACTAACCGTACTGTACGCGGGCAAATGACCGGTTCAATGCAATGAAAATACGTAACTTTTTGTATTATTAACTAAAAGGTATTTACTGCGTTGTTTCCTATATTCAATTGGCAATCCCCCGCATTTCTTTAGGAAAAATATAATCGTTATTTCATAAACGGTCAAATGATAGGCTACGGTCAGAATAGGTATACTCTATATAAAGAGTATATAACTATACTTTATATAGTATAGTTATATAAAGTATAGTTGTATTATATACTATATAAAGTGCCGGTACGGTTAGTTTTAATAAATGCAAACTTGTCAAATAATATGTCATTAAAATTTTGCATTATTATAATCTGCTTTTTTAAGAATAAAAGTATCTAATAAATTATCTTAATTGTACTAACAAAATGATTAATATGAAAATTGAACAGTTTGATGTCCACTAGGAAATAGTTTTCGTAGAAACTGTAGATTACAACACAATTTCTAGTTCAACAGAATACTATTTCTTTTATATGGAGGATAACGTCTTAATTAGAATTATTAAATTCCAATAATAATTTTAATTTGTTCATATACACTTTACAAAAATGTAACTTTTCCGATTTAGAACGTTAGATCATAATACATTATATCTCGGTTGTGGAAAAATGTATGTGGTATATGTGAAACGATGACACAACAATTATTATTCCTCCACTGTGGTATAAAGTATTTACGGTGCATCGCAAGTGCAGTGAAAAATATCTCGAGAGTGTTGTTCTACCTTCGCTTCTGCAATATTAATTCTCACTGCTGCCATAATTTCTAACTGAGCGTCTTTACTTCACATTACTTTTTTGAAAATGTATGCATTTTTTGTACATTGAGCAGTGTTCAATAATAACTGACAATGAATCCACTTGTTAAATAAAATATTGTGGACGAAGTAAGCAATTATGTGACATTACATTACGTTTTAAATAACCTAAAATTATTGTTAACAAATACTATGGTAAGTTATCGTTTTATATATAATATTGCGCCGGAGTTACCTTTAAATAAAAGATATCATTTTTACTTACATGTTGCCACGGATTGCAATGAAAAAAGTTCCCCAATAATTTAACTTAAACTTTTTTACTTGAATTCTCACGAAAATGACATTCAACTTAATGTTTCCGTTTGCAATGCATTGATACCATCAACATTGCAGCATAATTTGTATTACATTGTCTCCCATATCACTACGCATTACCAACAAACTTCATTGCAAACGCATCAATTAGAAATACAGCTGCTTTCCCTGCACTCAACAGTTCAACAATGTTATGCAATAACGTCGTACTACATAAAACATTTTCAATAACTATATTTCCAAGATTCTCCATTCAGTACGTAATGTATCTCTTGTAAACTTTAGTCAATGTTACTCCAACGAATTCACCAAAAACTGTACCACCCGTTGACGACTTCCTCTGCAAATGGAACCACTCTATACAGGCGACATTTCGCAGAAGTCCTTGCACTGGATTTCTCGCAATATACCCCAGACTTCCACTCCAGAAGCGTCGTCTTATTTCATGTTATACCTCGTCCACTCCCCGGAAGACTGATCCGCATCGGCGGTTCCGGTGGATCTAACCGGAAGTTGAGGCTGGCGTGCTCGTGGCGCGTCATATTTCCCGAGGGCCACGTCGATGAGGGAGAAACTGCATCCGGAGAACATGCTGGCGCAGTCATGGCCCTCGTGCCCCGCTTTATGAGCCTCGCTATACACGCGATGCTCTTCGGGCTCAAACGAGAAGATCCTCTTCAAGGGGAATCTACGACAACCGGAACGAAAAATTGAGGAACTTTTTAAGGAGAGTCACATGTGTGTGAGACTCGACACAAGGAATTCGGACAGCTTGTCGAAGGGTCGGGAAAAATCGACTACGATGATCGGCCGGATCTTTTCAATTATCATCTGTCACGAAGATGTACTGCTCAAAAACAATTGAGTCTCTCTACTGTCGACGGTTATATAGAACAAGTGGAAGAAGAGTAATGATAAGTAATATTATGTTGGAATACCAATTCTAACACCAATTTTAATATAATGCCTTCCATCGCACGCTTCCAACCATTTTTATTGTAGGGAACAGATTCTGAATTTTCGAATAAAAGAGAAATAAGAAACGCAGATGCGCGGTATGACTTTCTGTCAGAATTGCAAACTAAAAACTGTTCTTATTCCGAGCTGTAGATCGTCCTCTAAGGGTTCGAAAATGGCATGTTTGAAATATTTAAGAAAAGCGATAACTGGACGGAAAATAAGCAGTGCGCCCTGTTTAGGATACGAGTAACTTTGGGCTACATCATACAAAAATATTTAATATAGGTCGGTATCCAACAATAAGCGTAGATTGTGTTTTATAAAGTAATAAGTGAAAGAAGTGTAAAGTAGCTTGTGCTTTATAAAGAAAAACATTGATAAATATTAGGTTGGTGCATATGAAATGTCGGATTTTATACGGAGGAATTATAATAACACAGTTTTTGCAAAAAGAATGTTTATAAATCAGAATAATTTCCATCGACACTTCTGCCAAAGATCCGCAAGGGCTTTTATACGATTTTTAATAAAGTCTGAGTTTTTAGAAACAATCAAATTGGTTGCGACTTTTTTAAGATCACCTTCTTTATTGAATGTTTTTTTTTGTATTGAAGTGGCCTAAGTGTTTAAAAACATTATAATCCGTTAAAGGAAGATCAGGTGAATAACATGGGTATTGTAAAATTTCATATTTCAATTCACGAAATTTTTTTCAGCTCACTTTTGACGGATATGGTCTTGCGTTATCGTGCAATAAAGTAGAACCCTGTCGATTAATTGAAACCGAACGCAGTATTTTTAATTCTACAGGCATTTGTTCAATTCATATCGGATTACTACTCGTATTTCACTAGTACTCGCGTTACACAAAAAAGTTTTTTTTTTGTAGAAATTAGGAATCTCCGAAAAAACGCACTTAATATTGAACGTATAGACCAAACAACCTATTTCAACTGTAGAATTATTAATTTTATGGCTAACTATTTACAAAATATGGCCAAAATATAGTGTATAGACCCAATCCGACATTTCATATGCACCAGCCTAATATATTATTCACAGGAATTAAGTATATGTATGTAGAACATACGAAAATTGGAGTGATTTAAGCAATGGTGTACTTTTTGCTTTGAACAATTTCTTCTATATAATTCTATTGCACGGACCTTGAATTTATTTCAATGTCAAATACTCTGCTGTATCATTATAATAATAGGAAACACTGACACCTACGTGTTCATTACAAACTTCTAATATCAATATGTCAGGAAAATCTAAATGTACATACACCATTTACTGAATATTCTCTTACTCAAACAACACGCAAAATCCTTCAAAATTGCAAAGCTTAACGGATGACCAAATGAGACGCGTAAAATATTCTCGAGGGGTATCCTTTTAACCTTATTTGCTTAATACAACCAATCCCTCCTTTTTCTCTTTCAAAGTGGGATTATTTCGAAATCCCATCGTTTCCAGTTCGAGTCTACCCCTAAAGCCCAAAAAAAAGAAAAGAACTAAGAAGGGAGAATATGCGTATCCACGACCCTGCGAGACGCCATTGCCAAAACCCTTTCTTGTCCCCGTGAAACTCACGAGAATGATATCCTCATCATTTCTTCGATAAGAGTGTTCCCTTTTGGCATTAGCCGCTGAGAGGCCTCGCAGAGTGCTCGCAAAACGCATGTCCTGCCGTCAAATTTCATTCTGGAAGAATAAAGTACAGAGATAAAGAAAGTAACAAAAAATGGCATTAAAAAGAACGAAAAGAAAGGAAAGTACAAAGTAGAAAGAAACAATTTATACGGCAAAAAAACAAATTGTATACATTATGTTACGCCTGAAGACATGACTGGCTATTAATTTATTGTGACACATTAATTTTTTGTTTGGCTTAATTGTATTATTAAATCAACTTGATTAGTATAAAAGCTTTATAGTAATTTATTAAAATATGTCATACATAATTGTACCGTTCATCGATATAAATTTCATTCCGTAACGTTACATTATTAAAGCCTTAGAGTGTGTCTGGTGTAATTTCGTGTAATTTGCTCTTTAGAAAGAATTTAAGGAAATAGTTTATAATACTGTTACCGTTACTTCGACAGACGGGTATAGTACTTCAAAAATTGTAATTTTTACTTCCTGACAATGTTTGTGTTAAGCTAGAATAATCATTTCCTATTGTTTTAGATTGTGTTAAATTATATCCAACGGCACTGTTTGTCATAATCTCAAAACAAAATACGGAGAATTAAATATTATACCTTTCTTTTAACACGTTCGCTAACATGAATGCTATAGCATTCATTTTCATTGTAATGTGGAATGATATGAATGATATAGCATTCATGTCATGCCAAATGATAAAACCAATTATAATTCAATTAATTTAATATAATCTTAATTTTTTCTAATTATTCTGTATTTTAAAGGAACGGCCAACTGATTCATTGTGTATTTTCATATTATTTTATTTTTTTCTCTGTGTAGTTAGAAGTGTAAGTCAGATGTGTAACTTGACTGTCTATTTTTTCCCGCGAATTTGTTAATATCAAACTGGTAATTTAAGGCAAGATGCAAAAAGAAACAGCTTGTTATTAAAAAGATATGATAGACCGTATTAAAACATCTGTTTGCCAATCAGCCACTTCATTTAGTATCCATACGCGCAAAAAGAGTCACATGCTCCTATTTTTTTATCGTCTTTTTCACGTCTTTCTGCAAAGATTAAAGCTCCCTTTGAACTCACTCTGCGAGATGTTTCGAAAATGTGTCCCAATCTACCGTAATTTCACCCCTGATTGGAGCTACCGAAGACAAATTTCGATCGTTTTCACAGGCTTACGTTCATATTCCCTAGGGGCGCTTGAAATAGGAAATACAGACAACTTTGTTTCTTATTCCGTACACATCTCTGTAAATTACTACATGTAAAAATAATATTTACATATTATTATAACAGTTACATATTTCATGTTCCAGCATACATGTTTAATGTCAAATATAAAATAACAAAATTTAATTTCCTCCGACATCAATATATTTCAATTAGTGTAATAATTACTTAATATTAAACAAATTCTTCATATAACAACAAGATTCATGTTGTGCATAGCAGTGATACGTTACTTTGCAAATGCGACTTTTCCCGTGATGGCTCCTATACGGAAGGTTAAAGATAACCACTACAAACGAAAAAATCCAGGCATACCCATTTGATCGTCAGATTTTCTTTCTTCATGGTCCTAGAATCAGTGGATAGTTCATTAACCATCCTTTAAAAGGACCCTATCCCACCTAGAAGGCGGTGGAGTCCAGAACCCTCGCCACCTTCTGGGAGAGAAAATCGAGGGCCAAGGGTAGAGTCACCGTCTTCAAACACCCCTCCCTGTTGCCAAATTTTATTCAACCTTATTCCTCTTGAACGATTCACACTTGTTTAAAATCCAGAGAAACTGCCTTCAAACATCTTGCGGTGTAAAATTTCCAAAAGTCTTTAAATACGCTGTTACTCTGTCACGCGTTGCTTTAAAATTCAGAAATTCAATGATACTTTATCACGTCCAGTTTTGAAGACATATTTGTTGCAGTTTTTTTGCCGATTAAAATTCAAATCAGAGTGCACCATGTTAAGTCAGGATGTTCTCGATCAATGATTCGGGAAGAATCGCGTGATCCACATATACAGGGGGTTTTCTCTTGTGTGACGCACAGTATTTCACTTACTTGAAGCCATCTTCCAAAAGAAAGTTTAAAGCAAGAGTTTCAGGGTATGGGGTCTGTAATAGATATCAGTAAAAAAATGTCAAAAACAGTTTATCTCCATGGTAAAATGGAGGTCACCTTGGGTTTTATAAATAGGAACCTGCATTTTTTTTACCATATTATAGGGGACATCGAGACGAATTCAAAATATTTATTAAATGATATTTGTAGTAATATATTACTGAACTCACAGTATTGGTAATGTGAAATATTGTAGTCTCGATACAGCAATGTCTTTCCATCGGATCGCGAGGAATGCGGAAAAAACGGTCAGTCTTGTTTCCAATACATGTTTGGTACAAAGTAATCGTTTACAACAAGCATGCCAAATAAACAAGGTGTAAGTTTATATGGGCCGCAAGAAAATAGAAACTTGAATTTGTATAGAAATATAGGTTTGTTTCGAAAATAAAAAGGAACAAGTATAACGGCAAGATTAATGTTTTCATCCTGACACTTGATATCTCTGTCTTGACGGGCCGCAAAGACAGTCGTTGTGAGCTGCATGCGGCCCGCGGACCGCGAGTTTGACATGCTTGGTTTACAACAATGTGTTCTTTTTCTAATTCCGAGATAGTTGAAATGATGATAATTTTTGACGAACGCAAGAGAAATTCTCGAGAAGCTATTAAAATTTCCTACAAAAATAGATTTCCGCATTCGTCGCGACACGCATTACGCGTTATGACGTAAGTGGGATAAACATCGTGGGTCGCACGAAAAGAAAACACCCTGTATATTTATAGAGGAATTTTTAATTAACAAATTTATTACGACAATTATTATACTGATATATCTCTGTATTGTCATAATTATATTGAAAATATCAATGCCATTATATGTAGTATGTCAAAATATGTAAAATATGTAAGTCAAATTCAAAAAGTTTAAAAATATCTTCAATCATATGCATACATTATAAATGCTCATTTAGGTAGTTAATAATTTTACAATTAATACAAATATTCCTCGTCCTTTAATTAATATAGTATCTACGTAATAAATAAAACAATAATTAATACTAAAAACAATTTGCTTTGAAACATGTAAATGTTACTTATTATTAAGAAGAAAAAAGCCACTGAGGGGAGAAGGGAGAAAAGTAGTTCTTTACGCATGACCTCATGAAATAGGGTCGCATCTTGCGATCAGCAATCCGAGTAAATGCCTGCCATTAATTCAAAGGGATCCTTAGAAAGGGAGGATGAAGCTCTAGAGCAGTGGATTTGAAGAAAGTAGATAGAATTAATACTACGATGTTTTCCAAGTTCACGTAGACGATCCCCCAGCATGTTACTCTCTCTTCCAAATCTTTTTGTCTTATATATTATTATCTTCCTTATTTTTCTCACATAGTTCTATTAATAGTAAATCCCAGTGCCTTAACAACCTTTTTTTTGTGATAGATACAGTAGTTTAACCCCTTAGCTTACAATAACGTGTGACACACGTGAGACGATAAATGGAATACGAATTTTTGAAGTTTTCCAATAACTATTAAATTGAAAATATCAGACGATCACGAGATGGTAAAATTATTTCTTAATATTAATACTGCAGTCAGTTGTGCCAAATGTTAAAGATCAGAGAGAAATTTTTATTTCTGGAATTAATTCTGGAGTATTACGCATGCTGTCAAAACAGAAATCGTAAGGCAAGGCGTTAATTTACTAACTAATGTTGACGACAGCGCCATCGACTTTTCCGGCAATCCCGTAGAGAAAAGGACGAATGAAGAGGATTCAGGCGACGAAGAAGGTGATCAGTTAAGTATCAGGGTGTCCCATAAGTTTCTTTTCTTTTTTTGATACGAAATGAATGCACGATATTTGTTGTTTAAGGTTGATTTATTGCGTTATATATGAAGTGTTCTGCTCTACCACCTTATTCCATCTCTCAGAAAGCTTCATTATTCCCTCTTTCCAAAATTATTGGGGCTTACTTGCAAACTATTCCTCGAGGTGCGTTTTTATTTCACTTACGGATTGGAACCGTTTAGCACGCAGAGAATTTTTTAATGATAGGAATAAGTAATAGTCGGCTGGAGCAAGATCTGGGGATTACGGAGGTTGCGATAGAAAGGCCCGATCAAACTGTAACAGCTTTTCTCTTACAGCCAATGCAACATGCCGTTTTGCATTGTCGTAATGAAGGCCAACGTCTTGTCGTTTTTTTTGCTTGACGGCTTTCAAATTTATCAAGCTGATTGCAGTATTTGGCAGAATTGATGATTTCACTTTGAGGAAGGAGCTCGTAGTAGAGTACATCTTTCCAGTCCCACCAAATGGATAAAAGAACTTTTTTCGGGTGAAGTCCAGGCTTCGCGACAGCTGAAGATCTTTTGTCCTTAGATCAAGTGCGTTTTCGATACACATTTTGATACAAAATCCAAGTCTCCTTTCTAGTGACCAGCCTCTTTAACCGTTTTAGTGCCAGGGTTATTTTAAGAATCCGTGTCGGATTATGCCATGCAGCGCGATAGCGCTTCGTTCATTTATTTGCGAGAAATGCCGATCAAAGCGATCGCGCTGCTCTTTTTTTTCGTATAAAAGTAAATTCAATAAATAGTACTCTTTGTTACCATCGAATTGGTGAATTTTCAATCGGTACATTTATGCAGGTAGTTTACGATTATTTGAAAAAGAAATAGTGCTTACGAGAGAAAACTCTGATATGACTTGCGATGAGCTACATTCGGAAACAAGCACGTTGCGAATTGATGATCGTGACACAGTTCGCCACAGTGCGCGAATAGCGCGATTGCGCTGCGTGGCGCTAAAACGGTTAACTTGTTAACCGGGTAGGACGTAATATTTCGTCATACCAGGAAGACAACTCTAATGCGTATGACGATGTTTTTCGTCGTGGCAATTTTTAAATAGGGTATGTTGAACGCATTACGTTTTACGTTATTCTTTTCCATTAAATTCTAGCGTGGTACTTTAGGTGTGATAATATTATTTCTCACTGCGAAGAAAAAAGTCTCCAGTTTGAAACGAGTTGAACAAAAGTTAATTCCGCGGCTAACAGGTTAAGAAAAGATCTCTTTCATAATGCTGGAGAAACAAATCGCACATAGAGATGCGGTTCATAAAGCCGGTCTCCGTCATTAGGTGTGGAACCCAAACTTCACATCGATTGACATATTCCATCCTGATCAGGCGATTATGTACCGTTGTTATGGGAATGTTAGTGGCATCCGCTATCTCGCATACACTATATCGCGGATTATCAGCGAGCATGGCCTTGATAAGGCTTGTATCCATCGTCGTTGGTAAGCCGCTGCGGTCTTCATCTTTCAAGTCAAAATTGCCAGTTCTAAATCTCTTAAACCAATTGCGAACGGTCGTAATAGTTGTAGCACCACTCTCGTAAACGGTACACATCTCGTTTGCAATATTGTTTGCACTTTCACCGTTCTTAAAGCAATGAAGCGTAACATGCCGCAAATGCTTCATTTGGCTATCCATATTGAACGGTGTAGATAAAAGGTCTTAAAAGAGACTGTGCCACCAACGACACATATGTACTTTAGAAGAGCTCTGGGACGATTGATACGGCTATTATTAATTCGGCGATTGGGACGGCCAATAGATAAGCCTGCATGTTTATATAAAATAGCCAGTTAAAGTCATTCCTAGCGTGTTGCGAAAGAAACTTATGGAACACCCTAATACTTTATGTGTTACAAGATACATGTGGAATATCTATTGTGCTGCTTCTCTATAAATTTGAGGAATTTTTATAAAAAAAAATAGAAACTGATAATTTTGAGCGCTTCTATAGTTTTAATGTCAATGATCGTTTTGTTTGTTTCAGCTTCAACAGCCAATTCCGGTAACTCCTTAGACGACGAAATCTACATAAGTTATGTTAGTTACTTACAATTAATTCAGGCTTGTATAATATTCGCTATAAAAGATCTCGGACTAGCAGGGTATTACTTCCAACTCTGATAGTTTGTTTTGATAAACTGTTGTCGAATTTAGATTATGCTGGAGGAAGTTAAAAATGCGAACTGTTTCATTGCGTATTATACGGTAAAGTTATAAATTTGATAGAATTAATTGTAAACGTAGCTTGTTATTCCAATGTCAGTTAAGAAATACAAGGTGTCAAATTGTCATAAACTCTTTACACCTATTAACCTAGAATTGTGAGGGTGCATTGAATTCTGCAACTTCACTGTTAATCAACTGGCTACTACTAACCCATAAATGGATAAACCTACGTACCATCCTTTCATTACTCCCGTTAATCACTACTCCGGACAATGCAGCGATCGATCATATAGCAAGTAAATTATTACCGACAATGACGTTTCAGTCAATACGAAACAATTATCGTTCTCCGTAAGATATTGAGATAATTGTTTAAAAATTCTAAATTTAATAGGTAACACGTGGCTAACAGTTAAGAATCTAAAATTTTTGTAAAAGTTCAAATTATAATCTTTTATAGGTTTAGAATATGACATTTTTTTATTGTCTCACAGGTAAGAGATTTAATTGACACAATTGACTGCCGTGTACTCAATATGTACTTAAATTATATTTTCTTGGCGTCATAACAAATATCGTATGTTGAAAGCTACAGAGGTAATAGAGATCAATAGGTCCGAATTAAAATCTTTCGTTATGTACGTGAATTGTTTCATATGCGTATTTCTATCGTAGCCTCTGTTGTTCGGAACCCACGAGAAACATTAAATTTTACAATTAGACGGAATAAACGTAGCAGTTAAAACTGAAAAGATAAATAAGAAAAAAAAGGTTTGAACAGATAATTCCAGTTTTTAATATTGTAAATAAATGAAAATTAATTGCACGATGATTCATCATTTAATCCAAAAATATCAGTTTTCTTTGATATGATACTGACTGAAACAAATCTATTAGTAAAGCCACTGTATCATTGTCGGATGAACTCCGAAGAAAAGTAATTTTATTAATACATGAAACTAGTAATTTCCTCAAAATGATCAAACTTTCCTTCCAATTCACACAATTTTTCTATACGTTATTTTAAAGTAATCGCTAATAACTATACCCAGCACAGCGTTTCAATCCGTAAACCTTACAATAATTTCTGTCTTCTATAAAAATAATCTCAAAGTGCGACCTCGCCTCGAGCCGCGGAGAATGGAAAAAGGTTTAATTGTTCGAAAATCGATTGTACATTTCTGTGGGATGGCGGTGGCGAAGCGTGGTGGTGTTTTGCAGAGGAATAGTTCGCGGCGATGCTAGTGGAAGAGCTTAAGGGTGGCATGAATCAGAGGGTGGCGCCTCGGACGCCGTGAAACGCTGGCCTAGTAGCGGCGTAACTGCCAGTGCTTGAGGGAGGAAAGGAGAGAAGGAGAGGTTGTTTCTGAACGAGCCTGGCAGACCATTTATCCGTTTCTCGGGCCAACGGCCATGGGGAAATAGTTTCTCTCTCTCCCGCATTCTGGCCATAACCAGATTTATTTCCGCCGCCAAGGGATTTGATTATTTTCGCCGGTACGGGAGCTCACGCTGACCGAAATAAGGCTCCACCCTTGCTAGACATGCCGTTATCGAAAAACGGTCCCCTTGTAAGAATTTTCGGTATATATAATTGAACATTGCTTAAAGGCTTTCAAATATTCAGTGGTCAAGGGATGGATGGATGGGAAATAGTTCGTATTTAGTTTTTCGAATATCAACGTTCAGTAATAGAATTTTTCTGGTAGACAATTTTCAGTAATTCGGGAAATTATCTTTATTTTATTTAGAATTAAGGGAAAACCTTAGATAAGTATTTGTTTAGTTGGCAGGTTTTTATATCTTTCATTTTGATTTTTCTTATTATTTTTGATATTACATGTGTAGTATGATAATATTTGCAGAGATTAAATAATTGGAATATGAATCTGCAAGGAAAAAGGGAACAGCTTTTAACTGTTTGAAAAAATGTTCAGTATTTGCTGAATCAAATTGAATGGGCATTAAAAAGGTTCGTTGTTGAAAATAACATATTTTTAAATTAATATTATTTACCAATATGTAGAAATGTTGATATAGATTAATATTCAAACTTTTAAAGCGCATTTAAGTAATATGTTATATTCAAATTGTATATTAGTAAAATAAAAGAATGTTTCTTTCATTCCTTTACAACATTACAAAGAACGGAATACACTAGCAATAATTTTGCTATCTTAAAATCTTCACAAACCAGTCTATCTTGTATAAATTACACTGTCCAGCAAATATAACCCTTTTTCTGTTTTCCAATAACCACAGAGTGATTCGTATAGTGTTCGTCTATCTGAACACGATTTCGCCAACGGAATTTCTCTATCACTCTCTCTTTTTGAAAAACATGAGTTTTTGTAAAAACGGTAGATTTCAAAAAATAAAGGAATGTTTCTTGAGTATGCAGATGTGAGCAGTTATAATATTCCGTTTTTTGTAATGGTAGTAAATAACTGCCAAAGTTTAAAAACGAGAGGATGCGCGAATTTTTTCCGCATTGTTTTTACATTTCCACGTAGAGTACTATTGTCAGCACAAAGTTACTATACATTATTGGATTCTGCGGACATTTATGGAGTAAAAACTATCGGCGAAAAATATCATAACTGTTTTCGTTTTGGCACAAATTAAGAAAATATCCGTCAACAACTTGTGCCGACCGTTTTCCCGCTACGACGCCATCGCTCGCCGAACCTGGCTCCTCACTGCCGTAGCTACACATAATACTTTCAAGGGCCCTGAAGGGCGACGATTCCCGTTGAGGTGGCATTTTCAACTCCTTTATTACCGTGGTGGCGTGAAAAAATATTTTTCTTTTTTTATAGAGGGGAAATGCTTTACGCACACTTGCAGATGTGTTATTTTGCAGTTAGTGTGGGGCTCCGTAGGCCTATTGCACTAAAACTCCTCTCTCATTTTACTCTGTTTCTCTCTTTAATTTAATTAATAAAATTAGATTTGCCTCAAACAATTAAGAAGAAATACCTTATATGGGGTGTTTGCGATAAATCCTACCATCGTTTTTTTTCGTGGATGGTGAACATCAGAAAAAAATCGAAAGAGAGAAAGTTGTAGTATATAATATAAATATATTATATATTTAATACATATTATATAAAATATTTGTAAAAACTGTAGGATCGTGAAAAAGATAGAGAGGCGCGCGGTGACCCATTCAAGCACCGTACTCGGCCTGAGTAGTTTAACATGGAGATATCCTGGGTCGGCACGGTTCCACTGTGCCAGCGTCCTCTCTGCCTTAGTAAATATTCCGTATAAAATATTTCTTATTCATTGTTTGAAGCGAATCTTGTTTTTAATGTTATGGCGAATAGAAATTATAGGAGTGAAGTTACGTCGATTTATAATTGACGATGTACTTCTCCAGGCTTATAAACATTTGAATACCCTAAACCAGACCGTTTAAAATTCATTCAAACAAGCTGAAAATATATCATTTATTAATGAAATAAAAGTATTATATTAAAAATCAAATATTTATAAGCTTTGAAAAGTTAATCGTCAATTATAAACAGACGTAACTTCACTCCTATAGTTTCTATTCACCATAAAATTGATTAAAATTAAGCAGAAACACGTTATGAAATAATAATTTCTTTTGTAATAAGCAATTATTGACGAAGATTGTTGTAATAATCGATATTTGCAAAATTATCCATGGAGAAACGTGATCTCAGTGCGTGCATTGAATTGCGGTGTCCTCGACGCGTCGAGGTGTACTGCGCATGGTCCGCGTTCAGCGGGCCGCCTCACTGGGTCCGTACTACGCAGTATAGCTTCAGCAGCCGAATGGGTCGTGCGCGTTATGACAGTACGGTCTCTATGCGTACTTTTGGATTTGCCTATCGGTACGTAGTCACTTTTGACCTTGGGTAACGACTATTAGTGCATGTATACTATAATATTAAACTACTTAAACAATAAATTAAAAGTGTTTTTAAATAATTTTAATAATTAAATACAATGTTTTGTGGAAATGTTAATGACATCAAGTGATAGTTCCCTGCAGTGTTCTTAAATAATTTTAACAATTAAATACAACGTTGTATGGATTTGTCAGTGACCTCAAGTGAGAGCTACCTGCAAGTGATTTTAAATAATGTGCATAATTAACTACAACATTTTGTGGAAGTGTTAGTGACCTCAGGGGGCAGTTACCGGCAAGTGTTTTTAAATAATTTCGACAATTAAGTACAACGTTTTCTGGATGTGTCAGTGACAACAAGGGACAGTTACCTGCAAGTGTTTTTAAATTATTTCGATAAGTAAATACAATGTTTTGTGGAAGTGTCAGTGACCTCAAGTGACAGTTACGCTGGCTCTCACCCCTGAGAATTCCCAGGCCTGTCAGCCACGCGCACTTTGCGTTATGTACTGTTTTCCCTCAAGACGTCCGTTTTTTCCTTCCGTCTATCCGTCGTACAGTGGTCGATTCTGCTAAATTCCTGCCCAAAACCTCCAAACAGCTCCAATTTAATCGAAAATTGATATATTAGCATTATTTGGGTCGCTGTTTGCGGGGTATGCGTCAAGCATTTCCCACTATAAAAAAAAATATTTTTTCTGCCACCATGTTAGTAAAGGAGTTGAGAATGCCACCTCAACGCAATCCATCGACGTTCAGGGCCCGTGAAAGTATTATGCGTAGCTACGGCACTGACAAGCCCAGTTTGGCGAGCGATGGCGTCGTAGCGGGAAAACAGTCGGCACACGATCCTGACGGATATTTTCTTAAATTGTGTCAAAACTAAAACAGTTATGACATCTTTCGCCGAATAGTTTTTTCTTTAGAAATGTCCGCAGAATGCAATACTGTGTAGTAAATTTGTGCTAGCAATAGTACTCTACGTGAGAATGCAACGTTAATGCGTAGAAAATTCGCGCATCCGCTCGTTTTTAAACTTTAGCAGTTATCTACCACCATTAAAAAGTATGGAATATTATAACTGCTAACATCTGTATACTCAGGAAACATTTCTTTATTTTTGGAAACCGTACTTTATTACTTGAAACAGTAATTACTATTTCAACTTAATTACTAACTTATTACTTCAACTTAATTAAAACTATTTCAACAGTAATTACTATTTCAAACAGTAATTACTAACAGTAACACTATTACTTGAAACAGTACTGTGTACCGTTTTTAGTTTTCACGTAATACCAGCTTCTTTGCCAAAATCCACCGTTTTTACAAAAACTGATGTTTTTCAAAAAGAGAGGGCGATAGAGAAATTCCGTTGGCGGATTCGCGTTCAGGACGACGATCCCAATAAGAATAACCCAGTCGCTATCTATTGGAAAACAAAAATGATGTAGGACAGTGTTATCTGCTACTTTATTAAATAGGAAATTGATTGTATTATTATAATATTTAATATCTTTCATGGGCTTCTATATATATATATATATATATATATATATATATATATATATATATATATATATATTGTTATTGTAGTTATGAAAAGCAAGTGTTGAAATCCTTGCAGCCCAGCTAATTGCAAGTAGACTTGTTCATCTTGAAGTATTTCGTTATCTGCTTCAAAGTAATCACAGAAGGAATAAATTTTGCATCGAATGAATATTGCAACTAAACGGTTTACGACGTAGCTAAATATTTCCGCATAAATCAACAGCCATAGACGTTTCAATCGGACGTTATCAAATATTTATAAGCGATTTCTCATTTTCTGGATTCCTTCCGCATTCTAAGTATGCCGGCCATCGTATTGGCGTTATCGTTGCGATGTGTCGACCTTTTACATTAATGCGAACGGAGTACATCTCGACAGATGACACGGAAGGAACTGAAGTGGTTCGACGGCTCTCCATAAAGGGAGACGCCGATCGTTCGATCATGTCGGAGCCACTAAAATTGCCGTTACATTTTATTATCGAGCGTGTCTCTCTCGTCTGAACGTTCTTCATGGAAATTTATTCGTTACCGAGACGTAGAAATCGAGGTTAATGCACGTATCTGATGCAGGAGGACAAACGTAGTAGTTAATGATTTCTTGTAGAAAAAATATTTTTCCTCTCCGTTTAGACCCTTTGATGCTTGTGCTTAAAATAACAGCTTTGCTGTACACATTTACGGCGATGTATTTGATATATCAAAGTTTTATAAATGATTCGAGAAATTTTTAATGTTTGGGTTCCCCCATTAACTACTTGTTATTTGTAAGTAGTGTAGGAAAAGGTAACATTTTTGATAAAATAATTATTCCAATTCGGATTCCAACACGGTTGAACGCGAAATATTTAATTGGTATTATATTTCAAGAGGAGGATTTTCCAATAAAAGTTGGTTAATGAATTTTCCATAGGTTTCATTTAATTATACGTCAGCAAATTGATTGCAACGTCGATACTTACTTTCTATTAAATAAAATGAAGAATAATTTAATTTACAAGAATATAATCAAGAATAGTTTCATATTCAAATAGTTATTGTTAATGTCTCATTGATACACATTTGAAGTTTACTGTTTCTATTTTTACAGCTATGCCTGTGCAAAAACATGTGAATAATCGCTTTACACGGTATTCTTGACCTTGTGTTGAGGCTTACACCCTCAATATGCCCGGTTTTATTACACGGACCGCAGGCCACTATTCCCGAAACATTAATTAATTTTGGGGCCCAGTGAGGGCTGCCTTCGGGCCTTCGGTGGGCCTAATTCACGAGCATTCCTCGCTAGCGAGTTTGTGTTAATTTGCTTCTTTGTTCGTGGATTTGAATAGTGTTTTCCGTTACTTGGTCGAATGTGGAGGAGTCGGATTCGGGAAATATGCCATGTTGCCGATGTTCTCGCACCCCCTTGAACGGAGATGTCAGTGCACCCAGGGTAGACAAGCTGCCGTGTTAAAAAAAATACGCGAAACAGCGCCGCGATTGACGGCGGAGACGAACTGAAGGCATAAATTTATATAGAGCATGCCCATCTATCTTAATGTATACTTAATGGTTGTATTCAAATGCTTGCTCTTATATTTTCTTTACAATTTTATTTTGAACTGGAAAGAACAACATTATATTTCAGTTACTTTCGTTTTATTAATATTCATATTACAAAAGAATCATAATATACATAGGTATACATAGGAATAGATATACAATTACAGTACAAATATTTTCTAACCTCTATTTTCCTTGCAGTAAATGACCAAACATTTCTTCCTTTGCTTCATATCTAGAAAAAGAAAACAGCTTCAATTATAACAATATTTTAAAAGTTCTAGCAATTATAATAACTATGAAATAAATAATAATTATGTCTCAAGTTCGTTTGGCTGCTCGCTTTCGTCGTGAACGGTCTCCAATCACCCATAATGGCGGTCCAGAACAGAATTGACATTTCAGTCTTGGCGGTAACAGAATCACACCGATTCTCTTTTGCTAGTGTAGTTGAAATTCACCGATTCGGTGTACATGTTTAGTAGTAACATCACTATCGCCACCTGGTGACGGCGCGGAACGTAACTAGAAACAGCTTGGCCTATTACAGCTTGTTGACCCTGAGTGCACCCACGAAATATCAGGCCCTCCCGATTGGTACGGAAGGGAAGAGTGGGAGAGTGCAGTGACGTCTCTCAACACATAAAAGGGCAAGTGTTCGCCCATAACAACACACTTTAATTTATATTTTAACTTACACTTCGTAAATTACACTTTATAAACTTTAACTGACACTACATTTACACTTATAACACTTACACCAGTAGCATATCAATTAGACTTTGATATTTACAAGTGTGCGACACTGCTTGGTGGTAGCCATAATTGCTGCCCAAGTGTCACACCCTCACAATACACGCTTAAACATAACTTTATAATTAAATCATTTGTACAATTGTCATACTAGTGAAATAAATAATAATCAATAGAGTCAGTGAATTTCTAAGTATTTTCCTCCCTTATGGGAGGTGGTCCTTCGAGCAACAATTGCAATAATAAAATAAAAGGACCAACAAGCTCGAACGCCGGAAGTCGACCACGAGCCCAACCACCTCGAACAGAAAAATGTCCAAAGTTGAGTAATTTCTGCCGCTCTTTGTTCACGTTGGTCTTATGTGTAAAATGTTGGAGCAAAAGATTTTAAAACTTTTGTCAAATTACTATACGGAAAATTCCATACAATTTAAGCTCTTGATACGTAAGTTCAAAATTACCATTTTAATTCGTATGTGACTTCTCATGATTAAATTTTTAAATACAAAAGTATTAAATGCAATGTGAATTAAACACCGCTTGAACAAAGAATTTTCGATCTTATACACTTTTCAAACAGTTTTGAGACAAAACAAAATATTATTTCATTTTTGTGCCCTCTGTTTCAATCTAGATGAAAAAAACAAATTGTTTCACTTTTGAAAAACAGCATTTGGCAGTTTTAACAAACAATTGCGTTTGTTATTGAAAAATGGGGAGAAATAAAATATAGTTTTAATACGCAAAATGAGATGCATTATTTTTCTTAAATTTTTGTGTTATGGCTATTAATTTGTACAAATTGATGAAAAGAGATTCATGTGAAATCATAAAAATCCAATTAAGATTTTCAAACATATTTCCCTATTTTTTGAAATGCATTCTATTTTCCACAGACCGTAGCTGTGTATGTATATCTCCACATCTACTAGTTTCCCGTAGACGCGATGTATTTTTCCCGAATTTTATACGAATTGTTCCAATTCTTTTACATTTTTCGAGAATGTGCCTATTGTGTATAAATAAAATTACACACATGTAAGTATCGTAACAAACACATCGACGAATGTCAATTTATTAAACGTTGTCTATTCGTCAGCGTACTTTTTTTATAAATCACTGCGTTAGCTCCTTATTTTTCTTATTTAGCATCCCATACAATTTTGACACAATCACGCCCCTATATCGCACCTATAAATTGTATTATAAAGAAACAAAAACTTACGCATTCAGAATGGCCTCCAATTTAGTATAAAGATCCCTTCGATGTCTTCTCTGTACGTAATGATAATCGGATTTATAGTACTTCTTCTTTTGGGGCTTATACGAAAACTTGTTATAGTTGTTCCATTGAGGATATTTTAACTTATCGTTGCTGTTAAGTGCAATGCTGTTCTTGAGAGCAGTATATTTGTTACCGGTTTTAATTTTATCGTGCCTCAGCTGCAGGAAAGGTTCCAGAGCTGGCTTACTCTCATTGGGTAGGTCGTATGATATACCCCAATTAATGCCCTCCGTGAAAATATCGTCAGGGGTCAGAGTGTGAACAGTCAGGCAGAGAGCGATCTAGCGAAATAATAATATATGATTACTTTAATTTTATTGTTAAAAAGAATTCAAATATTTAAAGCATCATTAATTAGATCTCTTAAGATACTGATTATTAGTATTATCATTATTAATTAGTCAATATTAAATTGTGTTCGGATTCTGAACACTCGAGAGGAGAAGGATCTACCGAAACGATAAGATATAATTAATAGAAACTTGTTGTTACAAGTAATTTAAATGTTTAAAACAAAACAGGATTTTAAAAGATTGATATTTGTGTTATTAGTAGTAGTGCTATCAATTATTCAATTTCATATTGGGCTGTCCGAAGAAATATGTTGATAATAAGCTGATGCACTCATGAAATTGTTCTTCATAGAATTTAAAACTTGTTCGAAATTTTTACTCAATTATTCTGAATTTAATTGTCCTATTTATTAAGGGGTTAATTGAAAATTCAAAGTTTTTATTTTATTGCGTCCATTTGAAATTCTTAAATACTTTTTATAATATTTTTAAATCTTCACGGGATTCTTAAGAGCCATACTTTTATATCGGCTCTCACAGATCTAACAGAATTAACGAGAACTAACAAAAAGTTTAAAAAGAATGAATTAAGTGTTCATTAAGCACGGAAACTCAATTGCTCTTTCCTTAACAATCCTTAATCTCGGCTGTTTTTCTGTCTTTTTATTTTATTCACACTGTTCCTTTGAATTCATTCATACATGTTGCATCTTTATATACTACACACACACACACGCACACAGAGAGACGCCAGACACATATTCTTCTTACATACAAGGTGTTCCATAACATATGGCTCGTCCGAAAATGCTGCAGTTCTATACGAGAAAAATACCTCGAAAATATTGGACAAAATTCTTTCATAGAAAGCTTTACATTGAAAATGTCGGTTGTAAATATTCACCCGCTAGAGAATACTCAAAGATATCTCATACTGTACGAGTATATTAAATATATCAATTCTATCCATTTATAATTTTTTTCTATTTATATCATTTCCATTGCTCAAAATCGATTTCAAAGCGTTTATTGTCACTGGCATTTGACAGCAGGAATATTACGTGAACCATTATGCCCTGGGAAATTCATTGATATTCGGTTGCAATGTAATTCATATTCGATTTCTTTAATGATTTACTCTTTAAATAGCGTGATATTCCGTTACGTTTTTTAAAACTTACCAACTTATATGATAAATTGTGAAGCCTAACGTTTAGTCGCTAATAACCATCTAATGTGGCTGATGCGACTTTAAATAAATAAAGAAAAAAAAAATTGTAAATTAACTGCAGCATATCACAAATTTCAGTTGTAAAACGTAAAATATATGTGTTGTACTATATATTATGATTATGAAGAAATTGAAGTTGTAAACAATTTTAAGCGACGTGAAGCATTGCAGTTTAATTGAATTATTTTCAGTTGCATCTTTAATTACTTACGGAAAAAGTCGATCCTTCGGGGAAAACAACGTAACGTTTGTTCCTCGACAGAGGTGTTCCATGTTCAGAATCCACTTTATACTCGCTGACAAAGATGCAAAGTAACAAAAGAAAAAGGTATTTTTCTCGTGATATCATGGTTGCCTCATTAGGTGGATAAAGTACCCCCTAAAACATTGAATGCATGAACTGAAGATAAATTATAACATAAAGCGGTAATATAGCATTAGAATGTAAACACCTGTATATGTATTTTTTATTAAAGGGACAAACTAAATATTTCATGATTGCCATTTTATAAAAGAAATTTCTGGCGATTATAACATTATAAACTTATATAACTTTTCACAAAGATTATTCTATTAGAATGTTTCTTTAGAACTGAAATTGATCACCTTGTTTTTCAAATAGAATGAAACCCCATTACATTAATTTGAATGTTAGTCCAATTTTTAAATACTATAATGCATAAATACACCGGTTTTAATCATTAATCCTAATACTGTTAAAATCACTTCAGCTAAAACGCTTTTGAAAAAAAATCCAACGTCATAAAAATGGTATGTGGGAAGTAATTTCCAGAACGCTTTGAGGATCAGATATAAAAAAAAACTTATGAAATACGAATAGCTCGATAACCAAGAGTCGGTAAACGTTGACCCATATCAAACTTGGAAAACTGCAGCAAAAAATCTTTCCGTGAAATGACTAACGAAACACGAAATTCATACGTTATTGAATGCTGGTGGAGCTCCAGCGTAAATTATAAATACTAGTTTCTTTTCGTCGTTTAATTCATAGTTTTTTATTTCCCTTTTTCGAAATGAACCATAAAATCCGCTTGATATTTTAAATTTTCGAGCCAAAATACTCGATTGTAAATCTCAAATTATTATAAGGTTCGGTGCGATTCTTTTCATCAGAGTAATTTTGCATTGCAGAAAGATACTGAAAGTATTTCTATAAAAATTTGTATGCACCTTTGAATTTTTTAATTTATTAGCATCATAATTCTGTATTGTACGAAGAAAATGGATAGAATTTGCTTTTTTTATAAATATTTCTACAATTAGCATATAGAAATATTAATTAACGTAATAAACATATATTAATTATGAATAATTGTTAAAGTTTTATTTAAACTATTTAATGAAAAGTTGTAGTAAAAACCAAAATTGCGATGAAGCATCTCTATAAATTTCAGCGTTCTAAACTTTTACGCAACTATTTAGAAATCTGAACCACTGTTCTCGCAGTCACCGTGGTCCAAATCGCACTTTAATTTCTCGCACACGCAGGAATGAAAACAATTCTCCTAGAAGCTCGTTAATCCAAGATTTGTAGATGCAGAACAATGAGAGAAACGTTACTCCTCCTGGGCGTCAAAAGGACGTTATGAAGTCCGGGCAAATTATTTTATTTGTCTCATTGGAAGAGCACAAGAGGAATTTCTTCCTGTTAGCGGGAAGTTGTAAAGGAATTACCCAACTTCCTGGGAGCAAATCTCGGTATAATCCGTTGAGAAATTGTTCGACGACGCTTTGAAATAAAAGCGGCGTCGAGGACGTCGGTAATGCCGTCTTTTCACGATCACGGAAAAGCGAGACCGCTGTAAACCCTGTGCTCGTGATTCGCGCTGGTTAACCCACGAAGAGCGAAGGGAACAACTTGAGATTGCGCACGGAGATCGACAAAATAATCTTCCAATAAATGGGCTTAACTTGTACGGAGAAATGGGTGGATTCTTTGTTGCTACTGCAGAGAATTCGATTAACTTACCTACGTGGAACGCATTAACTTCCGTCTTGCGATTATCTCCGTTCTGTTTAGAACTTTACTCCTGGCTTTATGCTGCAATAATCTTAAGGACTCTAAGATGAATGGAGGACAAAGTTAGTCGAGTGGCTTTTAGATGGATGAATTTACAAATACACCTGCCCCTTTAATTGGATTTTACCAGGAAATGTTTCGAATTTACTTAGTACTATGATGTTTGTGTATGTGTTATGTTATCGTGCGTTTATATCCTGGTGTCGGTATTCAATGGTTCGTAATCGCTTTTGCTTCGCAATTAACACTCCGAAATTGGGACTATTGTGTTCACATGATTTAGTAAAAAAGAAAATTGGAATAATATTGAGTATATATCAGAGGATACGGTATTTTGTTGGATCATCGTTTGTTCTTCCTGTAGCACGTTGTTTTTTTAGTGTTTTACAGCTCGCTTTAAAATTGAAATATTGAACGAATTATACGTTATACTTTCCAATATTTTAAATGAATGCACACTGTTTTATAAAATATCTGACGTTTATTATACAACATATCCGACCGTAGAATCTCTTTGTTCAATTACTTATAACTGTTGATATAACACGTGTCCCAGTAACATTGCTACTATGTACTGGGCTTTTCATGCATAATAATATTACATTACTTTATATCGAAGCGGTAAGACATTTAACCCTTTCGCTTCGGCAATCCAGTCCGCCGAAGTGCCGTCACCGAACGGAAGCACGCGCCAGAAATGTTACACGGTGCGTATGATTTTTGTATATACGTTCTTCTAACTCTTACATAATTACTGCACTTAATAAAACAATTGTTGCTTTAATATAGCACGTATTCTTCACATTTTTAATATGAAAAGACTTATACAAAATTATATTAGTTATTCTAAAAACATTAGACCAATTATAGTTGACATGTTTTTAGGTATTTACATATTTACTGGACTTTACAATTAAACGTTTAATATAATTAATAATATAACGCAAAATAGTTAGTATATTAATACATATGTAGAGACTAGTAATATAATTCTGTATGATATGTATGTCAATAAAATCAACAGAAAATGTTCAGCCGACAACGAAAAATGTTGTCATCGACTACAGATGGTCCTTATACACATCATATAGATGCCGGATATATCCGGCCCTCGTACGCACAGGTCGTCGTGTGTATGCCGGATATATCCGGCGCTCGTACGCACAGGTTGTCGCGCGGACGCCGGATATATCCGGCGCCCGAAGCGAAAGGGTTAAGAGAGTATTACATAGAGTATTACTTACATTACAGAGACAGCACGCAAGTGTGTGAAACAGATGCGAGGTTGCATATAAGTAACCGTAGAATTAAATGTTTGGGGTCAGTTTCAAGTCATTAGTCGTTAGTTATAAGCGACGAGCTGTAAAGGTCAGTTTTAAGTTGGCAGTTATTATTTGTCAGTCATGAATTGTAAGAAGTCTTTCGTTAGCTTTCAGTCGTGAGTTGTAAGAAGTCATTCGTTAGTATAATATTTGGATATTTAATTTCACTGGTAAATTACACCGCGTTGTAATTTGCTGTCGTAATTTTATCATTGTAATTATTATTTCCATTCTATAATATTACTTTGCCAATATATGTATTAATTTTATTGCCAAAAAAGAAGAAAGTGCTCCGCAATTTCAAGTGTTCGTCCGGGATAGAACGAAAAGTCTACACTCGTTTCCTCAAAGACAATTTTTTTGTACGTCACTAACCTCCGTCGGATTTCACCTTCATACAGCAGTTTCTTACAGATAAACGTAAATTTATCGCAGCACCGATGTTATCAATGAAGCGAGAGGCAGGGATCAAAGGAATTCTGTAAAATCGCCGCTAATTTTTTCTCGCATCGCGAACTCCCGATCGCGCGCCACAGGTAATCGACTTTCTTCCTCGGAGAATTTACCTGGGAAAGTTTTGAATTGCCAACATCAGTCTCTTCGGCGACAGGACAACGTACGTGCTCTCCTCCCTCGGTTTCCAAGGAGCGCGTGTGCGCATACAAACGAGAACGGGAGAATTGTACATTCCCTTCTGATTATGCATCGATCACCATGCATCTCTCTGTCCTGCAGGAACTTTTATCATTCTTCCTTTACCCCCGCTTCCTCCCCCCCCCCCCATCTTTATTGTTCTCTTATTTCTTTCTCTTTCCTTCTCTTTGTTTTCTTTGTCACTTGATACATAGGGCGATCCTCGTTGCGCTTTCTTTCTATTCTTCCGTTACTTCTAACGTTTCACTTTTTCTTCTCACTTTTCCCTATCTTCTGTACTGATTTCCTTCTTTCTTCGTTTTTCCCCTTTTTCTTTTATTTCATTTTCTCTCTCTTTTTTTTATTTCCTGCTTCAGACAGAATAACGATATATTAATGTGCATTATTTTAGCTATCTTTTAGATCTATACAAGTGCAGTAATGTAATGTGGGTGTAGTCTAGATATGTACAGTTGAAAAGTATTATCGTAGACAAATTTTAATGGAATATTAAAGTAAATGAATTAACATCTAAATAAGTTGTTTCTAATAGACATGGTCCGCGATGTCTCACCATCGATATTACGTAAAATATCGTATTGTGAGATGTATACTTGAAATGAGAATTGCAATTTTATCAAAAATCTCAGATAAAACTTTGTGCAAATTCTATATTTAGTTTTCTTATAAAAAGATTTCACGTTAGGGTTAAGGATAATGCAATAACTTTATAAAGAATAAAGGCATAACGTTAATCAGAGTCAGAATACAGGGAAATATTATTTAAATAGAAATAGACGTTGTCTGCAATTAAGCAATGACAGAAAGTATTATCATTCTGTTATAGAAATTTCTGAATTATTACCTATTTTATTTTTTATCATATACTAGCGCCATCAATGTCATGTTTACCACTTATTTTTCATTTTTACATTAGACTTCCACGTTTTCGTTGAATGATAAACGCAGTGCAAATTTGTATTTCAGTGTTCCCGCTGTAACCTGATTCTTCCAATTTTTCTTTTTCATTACCGTTACTTCGACTTCTCTCCACTTTGCCTACTTTATTCCTCCACTATGTTTCTGTCTGTCTTCACCGCTATTCGGAGCGACTCCGCTCGCTTTTGTCGTGACAAAAAGGATATTGTCGAATTCCTTCTTAGGACTCGTGCCTCTTCCACTTTTCGTCTTGTCGAGTCAACGTCAATTTTCCACCTTCCGGTTACCCCGTTTTCACGATCACTTTACGCGGAAAAATTGTTTGTCTGCATACAACCTCGTACATAACTTCAAACGGAAGTACATTATACTGTAATACAAGATATGGTGGAAGATTTTTCCTTTAAGCAGTCATTAATCGCTTAATTTTCTTCGCCTTTGAAATATCGAGAATGCGATTTCTAGTGATTTTCAAATCAGTTGTTGTAGTTCATTTATTGGTTGACACTAGAACTACCGGCGTTAAATCTGTTATATTTAAATATATTAAATAAGTACATTGAAAAAAAGAGAATTCAGAGATGGAAAAGATGATCAATTCGGTAATTTATGTTTTATGAGATGGACGTAGAATATCTATTCTATGATTCGCCTATAATCTTGGAGAATTTTTGGAAAAAATTGTGTACCAGTCATTTTGACTGGTTTGGTAGTTCTAGTGTTAAGTCATTGTATTGTGTTAGATACACTTTAACATTAATAGTACTGGCAATTAATGCATACCTATTCTCACCGTAACAGATCCCTAAACAGCTAGGAAATAACGTTTATACGTTTCCGATATAAATACAGGAAACGACGCAGAAAACAGCCTTTTGTTAGTAATACAAAAAGTATTTACATATTTTCATTCCACTGTGACCGATCATTTGACCGTGCATGGTACGCTTAGTGTTACATGAGGACGCGCGTTTACTCTCTTCAATAACTTACTACCCGATATTTGTTATTTTTACAAAGGATAAGGAGATATATGGATGCCAATGGGTCTTGTGTTTGTTAGTCATTTGATTAAATACAAAGGTTTTCCCGCTTTGTAGGTATTTTAAACTTCTCTGATTTTTCCGCATTTTCTACGTGAGTTGGGGTGCAGTCTGTTTGAAAAACAAAATCATTCTAATTGGATTCTACGTATTCTCTGAGAGTGAATAGAGGATTCTCTTTGTTTTAAAATTTACTGAAATAAGAATTATATACGCCGATTGTCAAGGATGAAGATTAATAGTTATTTATTTATGTAATGACACTTATTCTAAATATTATATTTATAAATTTATAGATCATCAAAGTCTTGGAAGGTTCAAAATCATTGTTACAATCCGATTGCGGAAATATATTAATTTATACCATCTCTTTTATTGATAGTAGTAGATATAGAAGATAAATATCATATCAAAAAACCATGGAACAATCGGAATAGAATATATAAACGAACAGAAATACCGTTGTTGAATTTAAAAAACCTTGTAGAATTTACATTCCTCCCCAAGGATTTTAGTAAAAATTAAATTTAAATATTTCGTAATAAATTAACTAAATTGATCTTAACATAGTAGCATTTCTATTTGAAGGAAATACTCGTTGTTCCAGAAATGATTAACACAACATTGTTTGACCTAAATCTCTATTATAGGGTGGCACAGAGTTTATCAAAGGAGCTGAAAAATCTTGCTTACCCTTCTCTTCACGATTAGACGAGTAAATACGAATCTCTAAGGTTCCCCGACTATTTTCTGCCTCGACAAATCTATTCCAAGATCTGTCTTTTACCTCGGCGAGTGGTAAACATGATTTTGTCTTCGTTTATCTGCTTGAGAAACGCTCCGTCTGAAATAAATATTTCGAAACTCAAATTACTTTCAAATTTATGTGAGAAATTGAGATAAAAAATCTAATTTCATTATTAAACTGAAACAGAATCTTGAAATTTATATAATGCTGGAATTAAAGGTAGCATATTTCTAAGTTACAAAATACGGGTTAAAATTTGCAATATTTCATAATTTGTTATAAATTCTAGAGAACTAAGTGGTGTTATTACAATTTTTAGAGATATTATTATACAGTTTTAATTATTATCAAACGAGAAGGGGTTACTTCCATGATTCTAATGAACATTAGGGGTTGATTTGTTCGTAGATAGTAGAAAGTAATTTCGCAAGTGTTTTAATATATTATTAGTCACTTTTGCAGTGCCCTGTAGTGAAACAGAGCCAGAGGAATAGAATGACAGTAAAATGAAGCTGTAGCCTTCGTTTTATATAATTAAAAACCTGACTTTGAGTAAAATATTTGTTAACATTTCCATCATTATATTTATGTCACCCAATATTACATCGTTTGTGCAAGGAATTTAAAAAGTTTTGAACAACTGAAATACTGATATATCCTATTTAAATATCTCACCATGAACGAGGATATTGATTATCCATCAAAATTTGTTAAAGTAATGGCACAATTCAATCAGTACCGTACCGGAGAACCCGTAGCGTCGAATGATGTTCATGGTCGATCGGATAAGATTTATTATAATCAACAGGAATTCTCGTTCGCCTGCTTGTCCTATATACGAGGATAGCATGGACGACAGAAATTTCTCGGCTATTTCGCGTCTTGCCGAGTCAACGTTAACTTCCGGTTTAGTGCTGGGTTATTGGAGACGTGACTCTTCGTACACGCGCAACTACATCGATCGCCGGGATGTTTTGTATAATTGACCCGCATTTTCAGAATTCAGACAATTGCAAAAAAGCCTTCAGGAATTCGTTAATCCTTAGATTTCTAGACATTCTTAAAATCGACATGCTTATATTTTCGAGAAAACAGAGGTGCAATATGAAATTTTATGAATCGATGATGATAATATAGAAATAAGTACTACGTAAGCATTCTATTGGATTTCTTTCATTGCACATCGTTACGATTACAATACGGCATTATTTCTTCTTGAAATATAAGTGGAAAGATTCAGAGCTAAAGGTCACTCGTACAGATTATTACAGAATTTTTTTAGGATCGTAATTCGTGTTTAAGGGGTAAAATCGTCCCTTAAGGGAAATGTAAAGTTTTCTTTATGGTGAAATATCGCTACAATGTTGAGGGAAATTGAAAAAAAGGTTCAAAGAAAAGTTGTGTTATTTTCTCATATCTATTAGAATAATGATTTCGACGACCGTTGCAGTATGGAAATAAACTCAGAATAAACTTGGAATAAAAACTTTTTAGTATGTACAGTCGACCGGTGAAGTTTTTTCTTACATTTTATTTTTTTAAATTACTTTGACTACCAGTCTGACAACAATAATTTTAAAGATTTTCGTGAATAGGGGAGTCCGGTGCAGTTTAACTCGAAACTTTTTTTTGGCAATTCTCTTCATTCTCAAAATATTACACTACAAAAACATATTTCATCTTTTTCGTGGCTTTCGTATTCACATAACACTATATTCTGTTGTATATTATTATATTGTCTTATTATCAATTGCATTCTATTTTGCAGATTAAAAACTAATTGTAAGAATGAAGAAAGATGTACTTCATATAATTTTATAACCATTATTCTTTCAGTTCGTCAATTTCCTTAAAACTTGTTTTAAAAATTTCAAATGAACACGTAAAACGAAAGAAATGGAGGCAAGAAACTTGATCGATTTAACGCTTACAGTCTACGAGATAGACACAGCCAATTGAAAAAAACAACGTTTCTTCAGGAATATTTCGGAAAAATCCAGCACACGACATCTAGACCACCTTGATAGATTTAGTGTCAATCGAATGCAAAGAAGCAGTCTTTCGGCTCTCCAAGAAAACATATTTCATCGAATCGTGACGTTTTTTACTTGGTGAGAGCACATTTACTTGATGTGTTCTTATTACTACTTGATTCGACGATAAAGACAGGACAAATATAACAGAAACAAAGGAGAATCACTTTAAGTTTCATCTATTCCTCTACACATTATTTCTATTACACATTTCACTGTAAAAACTGTCCGGCTGTCAACCTTTCACTCTTTACATCCAAGAACATATAAAAATGAACAAATAAATAAATAAATCCATTAAATGATTGAACAATTAAAGTTTTTGGAATCTTTTTCGGAAGAAGTCAATCTCATCTCGCGTAGTCCATGCACATAAATTACATATATGTAATTAGTATATACATATATGAGTATCTGTTCATCATGTTACAAAGCAAAAATCGTTTTAATATGAATACAGTACAGAGAATGTAAACATGCCCAAAAAACCGCCGACTGTCTCGTAACGAAAAGAAAAGTGCTGTTTCAAGTCACAGTAATTTCAAGCATCAGTGGAGGGAACGGAGTTTTCCGCAAAGAGCGGAAGATCGATTCTCGGGGTGGAAATATCTCGTAACTCACCTCGGTAAGCTCTTTAGGAAACAGGAAATTGTTAGTCCGTAGAAAAGTGGGCGGAGAAAATGATCGATAGGTGACGCCGATACTGCAAAACACCGGGTGGACTTACTTCGTCTCTTCCGTTCTTTGCAGCCGTTTCTTCGACGCGAAAAATTGAAAACGACGTAGTTTAACTTATCGTGAAACCACAATGCGACGGAATGACGAGCGCCCTTACCTTTCTCCCAAGAAATTCATCATCAAGGAAATACAATATATTTTCCATTAAGGAAATACAATATTGCAATTATTCATCAAATTGAATTTACAATTGCCACTGTCGTGAAAATAACGATATTGGTAATAAAATGGATAGATTGGATAATTAGTTTAATAAGCGGAATTTTATTATATTTGTGGAAATGGCTATCACTGTAGTATGTGTCAGTGATTTTATCGGCATTCAATGGGTTTATGGAAAGTTAATTTCGGATTTGATTGTTACTGTATAGTATTTTGATAATATGATCGTTTCATGCATATGGAATTTGATGCATGCAGTAATAAATTATATATTACATATTTTGAGGAACCTTTTCTGAAGTTTTATTTTGGATACACTATTATGGAATAGTCGTCCGACGGAGATTAAGTAACTTAGGACGCTGTCAAAATAAACGTGAACCTAATTTTGTTTGGTACCAGAACTGTCAATTTTACCGAGTGATACAACTTTTACTGAGTGATGCAACTTTTATTGAGTGATTGCAACTAAAAGATAAATTCAATGTTTTTGCATTCTGGGCAGAGGCCATTTTTATCATTGCTGATATATACATTGAATCGAAATATGAATTATTTGTTTAAATTAAAAAAAATGTATTGCGAATCGTTAAAATATGAATATAAAGAAATTGGACGCCAAATTTTATTGCATGAAAATATCACAAATTAATCACACTTTGTTTTATTTTAACTGGAGAATTTTAGAAAAGAATTAATAAGTTTAAAAATTAAATTTGTTTGAAGATAAAATCCATAAGATAGCAAAATCTTACAATCTGATAATGAAATATGTCTATTTAGTTTTATTAATATTTACATAATATTATATTAAAGCAAGTAAATTCAATCCCAATACAGCGTCAAATCTTTTTCTATGACTTGACTTGCAGTAATGACAATTCACTTCTATTCACCTGTTGATTAGCGTTTATTTACAATGAACAGTGCATGGATATTCTTTGTCATTTAATAATATCTCACACAGTTTTTTCATTAATAACACTCACAATCAGCAAAAATGAAGTATATGTACAATGTAAAATTGAAATGCAACAATGAAAAGAATGAAGGCAACAAACATCATTCTCTAATGTTTAACATATGACTGAATGTAAAATATTGTTTACAACACATCTTCTTAATAATCATCGCAATTCCATAATCTTAAATACTTATTACCTCAGAAGTTACAGAAACTGATCGCTTGGCTCCAAAAAAATGTACTGTTTCTGTAGTACATCCACCCTCCTCCCTCTCTGCCACTTACGTTATAATATATTCTAGTTATTTTGACACACAAGCTATAGAAGCTAAGAAAAAATCCTATTCTTTGCAGCGTTTACATGGAAATTAGTGTACTCACCAGCGACACTTATCTCAGGCGATCTTCCCTGAAGTCTTCCCAACGAATGATGCCAGGACTCTGATAAAACGACCGTTATCATTACATTTCAAGCAGACTGTATAGTCCCGTCAAATTCATTAACATTTCTCGCCAATCGCCAACGTTCTCTGGAGTTATTTAACGAACAATTAACAACTTCGGAGACGAACGACCGAGAAGGTTGCTGCCCGTAAGTGTTAATTACTGGGGCCATTATTAGCAGAGTTAACATTTCGGATGATATTTCGTTGACTTATACGTACTTGTATTTGTACGGTGCAGAAAAAAGGCAGACTGTCATTTAAGAGTATATGTTGAGGATGAATAATTCTTCTATGAGTGTAATGAAACAAATTAAAATAATTTGTAAAGATTAATTTCACATGGACGTTTAGGTCATTAGTAACGCGTGTAGTCGTTGTTATTTAACCATTGAAATGGGACAACTATTTACGGTTTGTTTGGAAAGTGAAAACAAATATCATCGGGCTTTTTTTTGTATGTTGCATAATCATAAATATCACCATTGGTTTTTTATTTGCTTTCGTGAAATGTTTTGTATAGCGAGTAAAGTAATTCTATTCTGCTTATCCCACTTTCTTAATTGCTGCTTCCTTTGTTTTTTTTTATATTTAACGCTCTAATCGATTTGTATTTTGGGGAGGTATTTTTATTTTACGTATTTTATTATGAAGTGTGCACAAACATAACCTAATCGCAGTACCCTTATGATTTCTATTAATGAGTTATTTCAGACAAGTCGCTTATTTGATCGCCGCATGTGTCCTTGGAAGAGCTCCGCCTGCTACTCCTTCGCGTGCGCTCAAGAGCTCGTTGATTGACTTGCCTTTCACTTGCCAGGCGCGAACCTATTGTCACGAGCGTGGTGGCGCATTGGGGAAACATTCGTATCTAACCACTCGCGCTGGAAAGATGTGCCACGTGCGCCGATCACGGAAATCAAAACGACGTGCGTGATACGTCGAGTAAGGTTGTTTGTCGAAGAATAGATTCAGATCGCACCACGTCGCGTGTAGGGCAAAACAAAAGTGTTATTAGTGAAAAAGTAGATGTTTCAAATCAAATACCATTAATAGAATTTAATATCTTTGGGCTTCTGGCGATGGTTTTGGCCGAATTCGACTACTACGTGACGCCTTACGCCAAAATATAGTATTACGTTCTGGCACGCGCATTTGTAAATTAATTTGCAGTGTAAATAGTTAAGAAAACTCCATGACAGCATAACGCAAGGCTTTCTCACCTCAAAGAATACATTCTTGCCGCCGCGGCATTCTTGGCGATACATTTTACAATACTGTCTAGTTTCTCGCCAGCAAAGTTGTACATAATAGATTTCCACATCACCCATGGGGTACTATTGCCAATGCGTTTTTTTGCAGTGGTATCTCTTGTATCAATGTCCTTTTCTGTTTAATGGTTCGTGAAAAATTGCGTTAAAAGAAAAAACTAGACAGGATTGTAAAATGACGGCCGCGGCGGCATCAATGTATTCTTTGACGCGAGAAGTCCTTACGTTTTGCTGCCGCGGAGTTTTTTGACTATTTGTGCTAGAAATTAATTTACAACTGCGTGTGCCAGGACGCAACACTATATTTCGCCGTAAGGCGTCACGTAGTAGTCGAATTCGACCAAAACCATCGCCATAAGTCGAAAAACATTAAAATCGACTAATTGCATTTGATTTAAGACAAATCTGAGCATACCTTTTCACTAATAATACTTTTGTTTTATCCTATACGTGTCGTGGTGTAATCTGAAACTGTTCTGCGATAAATAACCTTACCCGACGTGCCGCACAGGTCTTCTTGATTTCCGTAACCGACGCGCGTGGCATGTCTTTCCAGGGCGAGTGATTGGATACGAATGTTGCCCCAATGCACCATCACGCTCGTGACAATAGGTGCGCGCCTGGCAAGTGAAAGGCAAGTCAACCAACGAGCTCTTGAGCGCACGGGAAGGAGTAGCAGGCGGTGCTCTTCCAAGGACACATGCGGCGATCAAATAAGCGGTTTGCCTGAGTTATTTAATTCTTTTTCGGCAGCTTTATCAATAATGTCGTTGTTCGTCATTTCCTGATGCAATAGTTTGTTGTAATTAAAATCTCTTTATAATTCAATATGAAGTTGAAAAGTATCTTTTTCACTCAGCAGTTAATTAATAGTTGGCTAATAATTTTTCACGCCATTAAAATTATATAATATTTCTTGCAGAATTATTAATATATTGTTAAGTTAGGACATATATAAGATTTACATTAACCCCTTAGCCTACAATAACGTATGACATTCGTGGCGCGGTAAACGGAATAGGCAATTTTCAAGTTTTGTAAAACCTAGATTTCTACAATATTAATATTACGTTAAATTATGCGATATATCAAGAATCGCTGATCAATTTTGATTTTAGCAATTTAATTCTGGTTCATTGTAGAGACAGTCACAAAAGAAGTCGCAGAGCAAGGGGTTAAACTTAGAATTGTAAAAGTTATGACAGTTAAGAATTATTGGCAGACAAATACAATAAAACTTATGTAAAATAAAATAGACCTGCGGTGAAATATTTCATCAATTCAGACGATGTTAATTCCAAACGTAATTAAACGGTTCCACACATAAGAATTATCCGAGTGGTTGTCACTGCGAAAATTAATATTCCCCATACCCCCAAATCTCCACAGTTTTCATCATCGAGTAAATATTCTCGGCTGTTGATCGCCAAAGCGCAAACAAAACCGTTAAATCGGGAAATCGGAGTTCCAAGCAGACACCGCCGGGAGAAACGGAAGCGCAACGGTTCGCAGGATAACGAGGGTAAAAAAACACTCCACAATTACGATACTGACAAAGCGCGAGCTAGTAATTCGCCAACATTAAAATTCGATCGAAATGTTAATCCCGAGCGTGTGGAGTGTAATTTGCTTAATTCTACACAATTGTCCTAATGACGATATCAAGCAGCGTGAGCTTAATTACTGCATGCGATGGAATGTTAAATGAGTCTCACGCTAATATGACAATACCAGAGGCACTGATTGAAATGCCCGACTTGAAATTGCAAATGTAAAATTTACAGTGAAATTGCGCATCGATCTCGCCATTGATTTTACGAATCTCCACGAATTCCACGTGTAACTCGTTCGGAACGATAGCAAAGCAGAACGGGGAGTAAAAAAGGGAGGACGAGGATGGTAGTACTTCTTGGATGTCGGGCGTTAGCTGTCGATATGAAAATCTTGCACGTACACGGCGGAAAATTTGTGGGAAATTAGGTCGTACCCGGGAAAGAGGCCCGTCGAGACTCGTTTGCAAGTTTTCATGAAAAACAATGAAAGAGTTTAATGGCTTTCAGGCGGATCTCGGAAAAGGTTAGCGTTTGATGTCAGTGAGCTGAATAAAAGCGATACGTAAGGAGAAATTTGCTTCTATCTGCGGCAGAAGTTTGCGATGACGATGAACTTTATTGTTTGGTTGAAGCTTCGTAATTTATTATGAATTATCACTTTAATAAACGGTAATGTTGACGTTATTTTAACATAAATTAGGTTGGTGTGTCGCATGAAATCAAATTGCAAGCAGAACTAATGTTCATTTAAAAAATATAATTTTCCAATGGAAGAAGAATGAAGTTTTTGCCTTTATGTATGAAAAAATGGAATAGTACTTCATAATTCTTTGGAAATATTTATTACAAGTGTAGAATCTTAATTTAAACAGGAGTTTTATTAAAATCCAAGATATATAAAAAGTATATTTAAGTAATATATAAAACGTAGTTAACAGTAATTTTCTCCTTTCGTCTTTCGCTTTTCGCCTTTCGCCTTTCGCCTTTCGTCTTTCATCTTTAACCTTACTTCACCGATCGCTTACGCACGACTGTCCCTCGGCTCTATGCCGTTACTCAACAAACAACGCTCGCACCCAGCATTCATTCTACGCACTCTCATATAGATCATTCTTTCTTTCTTTCTTTCTCTCTTTCTCTCTTCCTCGCATCCCACACAAGTATCTATAATGCTAGATAATGTTAGAAAAAAAATGCAAATTCCATTTTCATATAGTGTATATTTTACAAACTGATGGTTATCATTTGGTCGAAGCAATTCGATAGTCTCGAACGCGGATACGTTTTATTCGATGGCGTTAGCGTTTTCTTGCGCCTTGTGAGCGACTTCGTCGCAAACGAGATAAATACGAATCGTCGCTCAGCAACTGTTTCTCCCGATCCATGCGGATCTTAACCGGACCATTCAATAATAATTAGCATCCCTTACAATTTCACGACCACATTCAGCCTATTAAACTCCTTTATATTATATTTTGATACAAATTTTGTATTTCAGAAGAAACAATTAATAATTTCCAACAAATAAATCGTTTCCCTTGCATATTCTTTCTATTTATACATGGTTGTACCACACATTCGTCAAAACAAAGTGTATGTGAAACAAATTTAGATCCAATATTATTTCAAATATTCGAACGATTATTGTTACAGCACTAAGTTAAAGGATTTTATATAAATATCAACTAACTCTGGATATTTTTCCTACTAAAATTTTTATTTATTATAAAGCTACGATAAATTGTACTTCGGCATCGACATGGATGCACATTGCTAGGCAGATATTCAAATCAACGCAACGTTCCGTTAACTACACATGCATATGAATTTGGTAAATTCACATCTTTGCCCATCCAAGTATTAATGCATGCTAATTAAAAATGTTTAAAGTAAGGTACTATTAACACAACAACAAAATGAATATTTCACGGAAGTTATGTCAAATACTAAAAATTGATTATATTGAGTAAAGAATCGTAGGTCAGTTTCTAATTTTTTGAGATATGCAACGTTTCAAATGCGTGAAATTTGAAATTTGAAATTAAATTATATATATACATGTTTTTATTCTTAGCAAGAAGTGAAAGTTCCATATGTTTTATATGAGAAGTTATTATTGACCTAAATGAATATGCTTATTTATTTGAATAAAAAAATTTGCTTATAACTATTTTTTATTCAGTAATAGATAATATGTTAAAATAGTATTGGATATTTCGTATCTATCGATATTATATATTATTTATATATTATTTAATTATTTATTATTTGAGGTGTGTATTATTAGACCTATTAACATCATTATCATGTTTTATTATAAAAATTTAATACTATACGACAGTTATTATCAATAAAATGAAAAATATAAAATTAAATTAACATTTCGCGAATGTTATCCTTTGATATCTAATATAAGTTTTTCATATCTAAAATTACTTCGGAAATATAGGTATAATTAGTTTAAGAATCATAAGTTTTTGTTAATTATTCCTGTAGTTTTTCATTAATTGAAGGAAGAAACTATTCACTTTTGTCATAAATATTTAAACGCACTATTTCTTTCAAACATAATCATAATTCCTTTCTGAATTATTCAATTTAGAATACTACATCTTTGCAAAAAATGGGGTTAAGTCCTGTTGAACACGAAAACGAGGCTCTTAAAAAAGTCGTGCTAAGTGGTTTCACTCTTTAAAGTCTTAACACATTACGATAAAAACAAAAATCATACTTGAATATTTTCGCTTTGCTTTTATGTGCATTTACATTATTTAATATATCCAAACATCCTAAGGTGGTACAAAAGTTAGATAAGCATAAACAAAATGTATAATTTTTTATACCAACCTACATTTTTATATGTCGTGCAGTTATTTTACTACTTGAATTTTAATTGTTCCTGTACTACTTAGAATAATTAGGGTGACATTTCTGTTGACGATTGTAAAGCGTAAATTTTGAAAATAAAGAAAACTGTTAGGTGTATCACAAAACAATTTGTTATTCACACATAATAGTATATGAAAAGAAAAAGAAAAGATTAAATATGTAGATAAACGCTATCAGAGATCAAAATTTATTGCAATACCTACTTTGACGAGAAAACAGGGAATACATGCAGCTCTTGAAGAAACAAGTTTGCATAAAAAATCATTTTCACGCATACCGTACCAAAATAATTTATTAATTCATTAAAATATACTCTCATGTACTGTATTTTTTTTATTCATAACATAAGTCTGTCATATTATCGTCATATTTTTAAATGTCTTGCTTGTTGAATGAGAATACAAATCGTCCATACTTCAGCCAATCCCACACACAAATTACAATAAATCACGTATTCTTTGCACATAGAAAAACCCAAGATACTGAATACTGCCTTTACATAAGATTTTTAATTTATCTTAACACTTATAAATCATACTAAATTGTTAACACGCAAAAACACTACCCCATTGTCACTTGTTACTACACAATACACAAGTTTGAATGTGTTGAATGTCAGAGTAAGGTAGGTAAACCACAACACATTCTTAGGAAAAAAAGTCAATTATATATATACAGAAGTTAAATCATCCCTGACCTATAGGACACAAACATTTATATTCAACCAAGTTCAATCATTTAATCGCGGCCCGATGAGACCTTTTCTGTCACCTAAATATTGTTCACGTGGCAGTCAATGTGTTGTATCCCACTTCTGACACCAAATTTATGTTGTTTTCCGTGAAGAGTTTTACAACAGTTTTATTAAACGAAGAATTACTTTCGCGTTTGGAGTTTTTACAAGTAAGGATAACGTCGTCGCAAGATACCGACTGTCAGCGATTCAAGACAATTGATTAGATTTTGGAAATGAGCCGCGGTTTTAAGGGCTCCGAAACAGCGTGGTGGGAGGTTCGGATAACCCCGACTTCTCGTGATTAGGATTCCAAAGAGCGGCCGCTTTCCCTGTGACTCTTGTTAAGACTAAAGGTCCTTAAAATATGTTTTACAGGGAAAGCGATAACAAGTAAATAAGATTTCCTGTTTGGATCCTGAATCACGTTTGACAATATTTGGCGTTCTATCTTATAGAATTAGGTCGGTATCCAACAAATGTGTTAAATCCAACTATATTTGGTAGTTAACTATATGGGTCATCATATCCACTGCCTTATCTATTAAGTGTCAGACGTGATTGCGAAGATCCTGGTATTTAACATTGGACGTGAACACTCGTGAACCAAGCAATAAACGCCATTGCAGGTACCAATGACGTCACGCAAAACGTCTCGGTAGGATATTCCATCAGAACCACCTGGAGCGCGACATATGCATAACAATATTGCGCCATATCGTAACCGCTTAACCAGTTAACGTTGGTTGGATAAGCTGTATATTTCGTGGTGTATATTAACCGCTTATCCACTTCGCTCGTCGCTCTCGAATCCGACGTTTACGCCTTAAGGACTACCAGCACCTGCGCTGCACTGGCATTCCCCTCGGGCTGAGTGAACTTCGTCGATGACAAGAAGAGAATTTATGACGACAGAGATATCCGAGGTAGCGTAGCGTCTCTGCTGCGATTCGTATGCCTATCATCGTTTGATCACGAATGCCGTTGAGAGGATATTTCCTTCGATGTTAGAGGCACAGTTTTTGAATTCACATTAGTCGGTGGAAAGCATTTTCATGAACTTTGTCAGAATTTAATGCATAATTTTAATTCTTCTGTCAGTGGCATCTGATGATGTTAGCTATTATCTAATGTAGACGTTGCTGACGTTTTATAGATTGTATCATAGTAATTATGTATATAAAAGTCGTCACCTCATTTCGCATACGTCTACATACATAACTGTCATTTAAAGCATTGTAGTTACATTTGTATCTAAATACATTTTTATGGAAAATATTAAAAATTTTCGATTACTGTACAATTGTACTAAATTAAGAATAGCCGTACCATGATCGATCAAATGACCGGGCTGGTGGAATGAAAATATGTCATTTTTTGTATCATTAACTAAAGGTTGTTTTCTGTATCGTTTCCTGTATTAATTTAACAATCTCCAGTATTTATTTCGGAAAAGTATTAACGTTATTTCGTAACCGGTTAAGAAATGTGTTACTGTGAGAATAGGTACATATAAAGTGCCGATATGATTACTGTTATACTATATGAATCGAAGGTGGCAATGATTCGGTAAAGTATAAAAGCCAAATCATAATTAAAGTAATAAGAAGCTCAGCTATTCGGCAGTTGTTAAGAAATTTAAAAATTAAATGAATATGTATATGTAGCAAAAATATTATATTTTCAACTTATTCTATTTGAATATAATAGAAACAATAAGTATTTTAACAGAGAAAACGGACAAGGGTAAGCCCCTTCGCAATCTGCTTTTGTAGCATAAGCAACATCGTAAGCGTCAACATCATTTGGATCCTCGAAATTGCTGCAACAATGTTATGAAAAATGTGCCGATCAGTAACAGAAATGAATTAATAGAAATGTATTCAGTGCAATGAGTTATTTTAATATACCTCAAAATCAGTCGTATAATATCTTCAATGAACGAATCTCCTCGTGGACTTAATAAAGTTTCTGCCTCGCAGATTGTCCTCAGCACACATTGTTGCCCTGGTAAATTTTGACTAAAATATTTCAGATTTAAATCTTTATAAAATACAATTAAACACTATGATTATTGTTATTATGGTACTACGATTCTTAACATGGTATTAGTTAAATGAAACGTTCATTTCTGTAAATATAAATGATCCAAAAGGCAAATGAATACCGCCTTACCTGTTTAGGGCCGATTCAAAATTGGCATAAATTTCACGTCGGTGGCGTCGTTTCAATTTCCACGGTCTTTTGATGAACTTTTTTTTTAAATCTTGCTGGCTCGGTATTGGCCAAATCATGTCGAATTCAAAATCAAGAAACCAATTACTTGGCATCTTGAGCTGAATTGCTTGCAAAGTAGATACAGTCACCTGTAGAATGGGAAAAGAATTAAGCAATTTAGCAAATACTGTTTATTCTACTTGCGAAACATCTGAACGTTTTGCAAATCTGTTTGAAATTAACGAACTCAAAATGTCAAACCATTAAAAATCATTCAATTCCGTAATTACTGTAGCTTTCACGTATATGAAATAAAATAAACTGGTTGTGCCAAATTAATGTAAATTGAAAGTGTAATAATTTAAAACCAACTTGTTTCAAAAATTGATAGAATTCTATGTTCTTAGAGTTTTCCGGAATAAGTATATTCTAATATCCATCAACTGCGCTGCCAAATCTAAAATAAAAAAGAATGCATTGTCTTCATTAATTGGGAAGAGAGCTTGTAATATTCCACGTGCAAAACTCCATATAACTCCCTTAAAATATAATTGTAATAGCATAATTCCACTACACTTAAAAAACTTCTTATCTCAATGAGAACTAAAATATTATCATTCAACAATAAAACAACTAAAAAGGTTCATCCAAACGAATTGAAAATCCAGTTTAAGGAATTCCCTTACAATTTCTCGATTCGTCACAGCTAATAAGTAAAAAAAACTGTACAAACATTTCACACTCCTAATATCTACATTTCTTAAATTGGTCATTAGATTAATAATCACATAAATATTTCGACTTCTGCCTTCGAAGCTGTACCAAAGACAAAATGCACTGAACTCACCACAAAGGCGCTGCCCTTTGGAAAAACCAAGCGTCTGCGTCTTGATAAAGCCTCCTCCGACCTTTGACCGACGGCACTTAAGTCAGTGTCATTATAGTGACACACGGCATCCCCCAGGACGAGGTCCAGGATCTCAGTAAGAATCAGGACAAGCCACGGGGCTCTCATTTCTCGAAATTATCGGGTGGAATCAGCCCTTTTGCGCGGAGCAACCTCAGATCCCTCCTGGGAGGACCCGGGCCGAAAACTTTTTCAGGAAACTCGGGAACATCTTTCGCGGTTACGCGGCGAGATGTGGTTCACTTACGTTTCTTCCAAGTAGAACCGGGATCTTCATGGATCACGTGAACATGCGACAGTCGAGCACTTGTGTTTGACTTACGAATTATCGTGTCTAGATGTAAGAACTGGCTACTGCAACCAAACCGATTACCTGTCCTTCGCGTAATAATTGCGAATGACGTTCGTGTGATATAGGAATATTGTTAAAAGTGATCCTACTTTTTATATGTAAAACGGATATACAGGGTGCGGTGGAATAACATGTATAAGAGATGACGAGGTGATTCATTATGAAAAAGATAAGAACAAAGTATAGATTATAATTTTTTAATTTAAGACTAACCTGCCGAGATAATCGAGTACGAAAATTTTAATTTTGAATACATTACTGAAGTGAATAAATTTGTGCAATATTTATTATGCAGCTAAATTCTCTGTTAAAGAACACGCAATTTTAAAAAAATTATTTATTTATGTCCTTTAGTTACAGAGATATCCCAGAAAATGAATTTTCAAACCTCAACTTTGAGAGGTATTTTCACTCCCTCGATATGGACGATGGCCGATAAAAAAATACGTATCAAATAATTTTTCGAAAACTATATCTCACGTAAGTTTCATCAAAATCTGCGTGTGCGTGTTCGATATGTTGCAATTTTAGCTGTAACAGCATACGTACTAATCGGATTTTCAATTACGATTTTCTCAAGAATTAAGCCTTAAATTAAACATTTTTATTCTATACTTTCTTTTTATTTTTTCGTAAGGAATCACCTCGTGTATGCTTCTACATGCTATTCCGCCGCACCCTATATAACGCTTCCCATTTTTTCTACCGGAATGCTATTAACAAGCTTTTCGTTTATTAGGGCACCTGACATATATTACCCTATTAACCAGCTATTATAAATGGCAGTAAAATGAAATTATCTAGCCTTGTAGTAATTAGAATTCAAACGACATAGTGAGTATTTCATCACATTTTAATTTCAGAGTTACAGAGTTTTCAAAATTGATTTATACACTCACGCCTGTTATCCAAAGAGTGAGCAATAGATGAAGTTTCTCTTTGTAAATAGGAAGATGAAGCACTATATATCTGTTTCTATTCTGTGATGGAGAAATCTAACTTTGTGAAATATGAAAACTTCATTCTCGAATCTTATAAACTTCCTTTGCGATAAAATATTCCTGAATAAGAGGAATTACTAAGTCATTTTGAATATTCTGTAAAAATATTCATTGTGGGTCTTTTAAAAATAATATCTGGATAAGAAAAATTTGTCGCGTTGTTCAGAATTTGTTGGAATATCTCAAAGTATATTTTCAAGGACGATATCACAGTATTTTTCAATTTCAGGGAATCCTGACGCACTTTGACCATTTTGGCGGTTTCCATCTTGGAAGTAAATTCACTTTGTACCACTTCTCCTAGCTGAACATCCCCCTGCCTTTTTCTTTCCCATTCGGTCGACGACGTCGCTCGAAATTCCCTTGAGCGTCTCAACGTGAACCTGAGTGATTTATCTGACGTCCGAAAGGAACTGATTTTACTCGTTTTACCTTGCCACGATAGGTCTTAATTAATCGGGCCAATGCTTTTTGAACTGACAAGAAACTTACGAAATTACGATAGCCTTTCCAGGAAAATGGATTTACGATGTACGTTAGATTATAGTGATCATTTATTTTTTTGGACCATTGTAATCCAAAGTATCCGTTTCTTTTAACAATAAGGATAAATAGTATTGTGAGAAATTAAATGGGATGGAAATTGACAAGTTATTTTAATTTCGTTATCCTAATTTAAGCCTTCAGTGATGTTTGAAATTATACTGGTAGGCAGAGATAGAGAAATCGGAAACCGCAAATACAAAAGATTGAGTAACGACGAATTCAATCGTAAAAAATTATTTCCTATCAAATATTCTAATAATAATGGAGATATATTCACACGAACGTCTTAATAATTTGTGAAACAAAATTATATTTATATGTAGAGTAAAGTAATATGTAACATTCCTAATCATCAAGACACAGTCTGATACATATACTTTTCTACTTTATCGCTTCTGACGGTGTTAGCTTAACGCACACGAATTAAGTTGAAACGTTAAATGTATAAAACGCGAAAGATTTTTCGATTTAACAAATATATTGTTAAACCATAGAAAAACCTTTATAACTAATTAAAAAGAAAGAATTCCAAATTTATAGCAAGTCAAATAATGTTATAAAGCATTACAATCAAATATCTTTCTTAATATATATGAAACAGTCATATTTCTACCTTCCAAAAACCGAGGCCTATCTCATTAATCGTACCACACAACGTAGATACAAAGAAGGATATTGTAGAAGAATACCTTAACAAACATTTGGAATCCCTTGAGCGGAAAAGATGTGCGTCGTACGCATCAATTTTCTATGCCAGACTTTAACAGGCTACACTCATCCCATGCCTTGCATTTCTCTTTAATAAATTTCAGCGTTTTTATCTTTCCATCGTAAACTAATGGCATCCGGAGAATTCACCGCCAGAAATTCACCGCCACAACAATTCACCACCAACAATTCACCGCCATTAGTTTTCCGCCGCGTCAGTATAGCGCATAAACAATTTGTAGCTTACAAATGATCGCGACCGCAATATATTTATTACTTATTTAGGATGATTAAATAATGAACTGGAGAAAAACACAAAGATTAATTTGTTCTAAGATGATTAGAATTCATTGTTATTAATAAATTCACTGCGATAAATGAGTAATTTATTAATTGACGAGAGATTTTGACAATTATACAGAAAAGGTCCCAACTCACCGATTTCGATGATTTTTGGATGTGTTGCCAGGATTACGATTTTCACATGCTATGCACATTTCACACCAAGTACCTGTCCCCGGAGGGTCTGGTTTAAATTAGGTGTATGTAATAAAAAGGTAAATTAGAGTTGGTTCGGCATAGTTTTAAATGAGGCTAACAATAAACAAATGGTAAACTGCTGGTGGTGAATTGCTGGTGGTGAATTGCGGGCGGTGAATTTTCCTATACTCCAACTAATAGATGTAGTAGTAACCTAACCATTTTAAATCAATCCCATTCAATGCAAAATTCATTAGTATATTTAAGTACAAAATGTTAAATTTAATTTGTAAGACATTTTAAAAATATAGAACGCTGTAAACTATAAACCAATAAACAGAATCTCGCAGAGGGGATCAGGACTTAGCAACTAACAGTGACTCGCTTTAATGATGTGTGATGCAAACTCAATTCCCAGCTGACATTCTCAAAGGGAGAATTGTATTACAGTTCCTCGTACGTATATACGCACATGTAGGTATATTCACAAACACATCCTGCAAATGAAGGTGAGACACATATGCAAACAAAATACGTGTATTACGCTATAGCTTTCATAAGGGTGTGCATTGGAGAGGCGCATGTTATTCCGACGAAACGTGATATTATCGCACGGTAAATGAAACGATCCACTAATAATGTTCTCTTAATGGAAACAGGGAAATACTAGAAATGCGTTCTAGAGGCATCTTGGAAAATTTATGTTCTATCGGCCCGCTATATTTATTCTGCGAATGAAATTAATATTCGCATATACATTTCATCGATTTGATTGTCGAGATTTTTTAATTAAATTTTTTGTAGGTTTTATTTTTTTTAAAGTTATGCAAAGTGTAGTAGAATTGGATTTAAATTGCGATTGTATTGCTTTCGGAAGCTATTGTTTAAAAAGGAAATAGAAATGTTGAAAAAATTACTGGAGTAGACAGTATTACTTATTAAAGATGAGAGGTGACGCTATTGTTGCAATTTGATATGAAGTAGTCATCAGAAAAATGAACCATATGTTTAACAAATAAATGCAGATATTGGTTAATGCTGATATCATTCTGTTCAGGAAATCAAAAGGTAATATTACGATACAGAATACATATTAAAAATTGATGTTTAAATTTAAATTAAATATTAGTACTATAAATTGATCGTAACATACATCGTAAATAGAAGTACAGACCAAAAATTATTACCAAGTATAGTAAATTACAAAAGATAAATTTATCATTTATTTAATACAAACAGCACTGTGATTCAATAATTCCGATAACGTAAAACAATATTGTGTTATGAACAATAAAGAAAATTTAAGATACAATCAAAATTATTATTATTTGTCTCTTAGTTCATATTCGAAGAAAAAAAATTAAATAAATATCTTTAAGAGCACTTTACGCCTACGCAATTATAACGCATTATTTAACATTTTCGAGCTTTATAGTATTACGGAAATCATTTTTATTACAGTGCATATAGAGTGTGCGTGATTACAATTTAGATATCTATCGACTGTCATGACAAATTATAAATTCTATCCACGAAATGATAAATATGCATTTGAATTCTCTCACCGTAGTAATAAATACACTAATGTCGTTAATAAGGCACTGACTGGATCAAGCACCGTCACCCGGGAGATGCAATGTGGTTTCCACAAGCCACCAAACAAACACAGAGCTAACACGAGTGGTTTCAAGTGGTTCCTTCGTGTCAAGATTCCCACAGCCGTTCAGTAAATTAAGAAGAAAGGTGGATTCCATCCTTTCAGAAAACATCTGGGCACTTGTCCTGCACTTCATCACAATTTTCTTTCCATAGGTAAGCTCTGTCATATTTGGTCATCGCATCGGCGTCGTTAAATCCATCGGATAAACTGAAAAATATTATAAAGTCTTACGTAACGTAATGATATTCAGATGCTATGAGATGGACAATTCAAAAAGTATGAAGAACTGATAATCATTGCCAGTATTGTAGGGAGTCATATGGAAAGTTAGTCGGCTAACACAATGGATTTTAACCTTAATCATCCTGAATTTTAATTTTATTGACGTTTTGACATTTTCCGTGGTTTTTTTTGCAAAGTGGGAGGAGGCTGGGAAGAAAATCATTAACGAAGACACGTTGAAATTCAGGGGGAAGCTAAGATTCTGATTAACAATTCAGTGTAAATGCGTAAAGAAATATAAATATAACAGAGAAACTAAGATATATAACGTGAACTAGACATTACTAAGAAACACAAAGAATTTAGTGTGATAATCTTACAGTAACTTAAAACAGAAATGCACCGTTACATCATGTTAAAATTCTACATTATTTTAGTAAGCAGTAGAAATAATATTCAGCAGCGTATGTGAATCCAGGTTTAGCCCATTGTCTGTTCTGTATATCACATGATGTATGTACAATAGATTATATTTCTAACAGAAAATAATTTAGTTTAATGTCCCTTTACCCAGTTTTATTGAGTTAGATATGTGGGTTATGAAGTTTTATATCTAGAGTATAACATATACTATTCACAAAGCGCCGCAGTATGAGTTTTACAGGATTATAATCCTCAACGAATGCTTTTCAGGGAAGTTTTACCGACGACTAAGAACTCTTTGGTTTACTACGATTTATTCGGTTTATTTACACCGTGATGCGACAGAGGTTCTAGTTTTGACTCCTTGAAAATAATTCTTCTTGTTCTGGGAACTGAATCGCAACTGATTCTAAAGAAAAAAGGACGAGTCCTTCGCGGAGGGGTGTCTCTTTCCACCGTCCGATTACGCCGCCAGGAATACTGGTCGCGCGCCATCGGAGATGACGACATGTTTCCACAATTGTAATAATTTACTAGGAATTTCCGAGAGCGCGCGAAATATTTTGGCGGGACAGTTCCGCGCTTCTTTGGAGCTTTGGAGAGGTCAGAGGTCCTGGCTGAGTGGCTTGTGGGCCAGCTCGGCCCTTGGTGGAGGGGCTAAGGCACGTGGATAGCGGCAGAGAGTGGTCCTTCGGTGCAGGCGAAGGTTTAGAACAGGCAAGCCGCTTATTTGATTGCCGCATATGCCCTTGGAAGAGCTCCGCCTGCTACTCCTTCCCGTACACACGAGAGCTCGCTGATTGACTCGCCTTTCACTTGCCAGGCGCGAACCTATTGCCACGAGCGTATTGGCGCATTAGGGCGACATTCATATCTAACCACTCGCGATGGAAACACGTGCCACTCGCGTCATTCACGGAAATTAAAACGATATGCGTAACACGTGGACTACGGTTATTTGTCGAAGAACAATTTCAGATCGCACCACGCCGCATGCAGGGTAAAACAAAAGTATTATTAGTGGAAAAGTATGCTCAGATATGTCTCAAATCAAATACGATTAATAGATTTTAATGTTTCTGGACTTCTGGCGATGGTTTTGGCCGAATTCGACTACTACGTGACGCCTTACGGCGAAATATTGTGTTACGTCCTAGCACACGCATTTGTAAATTAATTTCTAGCGGAAATAGTTAAAAAAACTCCGCGACAGCAGAACGCAAGGCCTTCTCGCGTCAAAGAATACATTGTTGCCGCCGAGGCCGTCTTGGCGATACATTCTACAATCCTGTCTACTCTCTCGGAAGCAAAGGACGCGTCGTTTTCATTTCCGTCATCGACGCGCGTGGCATGTCTTTCCATCGCGAGTGATAAGATACGAATGTCGCCCCAATGCGCCACCACGCTCGTAGCAATAGGTCCGCGCCTGGCAAGTAAAAGGCGAGTCACTCAACGTGATCTTGTGCGCACGGGAAGGACACATGCGGCGATCAAATAAGCGGCTTGCCTGGTTTAGAATACGGTTATTTTTATTGAGGATGAGAGGAGTGACAATACGGAACCTCCTAATCTTGATTCGCACCTCCCTCGGTTGCTAAAGGTCTGGCAAGCACATGTTGCCGTGAATGTTATTATTTAGCTCAAAAATAGCTTTGTCGCTCGTACCGTAAGCATATTGTTTACACGGAACCGGATATCTGCATGTGAGGGAAACTCTCACTTTTTGTTAAAGAAAATATTACAAGTTGATCATTGGAATGGAGGACAATAGAGGAAATATTATGCTTTTCTGGACATGCATTGTCTATTTCAACAGAAAGATTCTGCAAAACAATTAAACTCCTGCGCTCGACGCCTTGACAACATCACTACCCATTCAAGGTTAGTAACATAAATTTTTTATGAATAAAAAGTACTATTTATAAATATGCATTAGTGCATTGTCAGGGTGCGAAATTAATATAAGATCGAGTCTTCTTTTCGGGAAAACACAGAATTTACACATCGTGTCTCAGATAGCATGTGTACATCCTTTAATTATCATTTAATTATTTTATCCTTTATGTGTTTCCGATATAATTTTGTGCGCAGAAATGGGCTCCACCAAATCACATATTACATAAATGAAAAGATTTTTATTGGACCTTCTAGATATTGTTAGTTCGTCCAGTATGGACAGAAAATGGATTAATAAACATAAATTATATTTCAATAGAAAAAAGCGATTAGGTACATAAAGCACGTTGCTATTATTGAGATCATATTTAACAACTACCGTTGGATAAATTTTTCATGTCTCTTTTTTATACATTTTATTACCAATCGCATCCAACTTGTACCTTCCCATAAAAAGTTGCCATCGTACAATAACTTTCTTGGATATCCCCGTAAAATAGCTCACGGTTCTTCGTGTACGAAGAACTCCGGTTCGATTATTAAAACTCTGCTATCGGAGGAGGCGTGAAAAGTTACCGAAAGAATTCCCGTGGCTGTTTCGCAAACACACTTGACGAGTTTCGCCAAGTTTTGAGTGTACACGGACCGTGACGTTAAGTGTCACTACGACGAACGGATCTTATGAATAAATTTAACATTTTATCGAAAGTATGTAATATGACGTCGTTTCTGGCAGTTATAAGTTACTTTTCTGCGGGCTGAGCGGCTCCGAAATACGTAAGAGCTTCCGACGGGACGACACTTTGATGATAACTACATCCGTCATCGGTCTCCTTTTCTGCCGTTCTCTATTTTTTCCATTTTCGTTATCCTACGAGTCGTGACAGGATTTCGCGGAGAGAGATTTCAGCTTTGCCGAATAATACAGTACACGTGCAATAAACGAAACGCGAAACGTTATTTTCACACTTAACGTTATTTATAAAGTATAAATGAAGTTGAAATACTTTCTCTGCTGAGTTATTGTATTTTCAGGAGATCTTTCTCGGTTTGTGAGCAACTCTTGAATTGATTTATGCGATAACGTTGAATGGTGTACTTTGATGTCATTGTTATTTCATTTATACACTAAGAATTGTAGAAAAGTTGTTTATATATTCCAATTCTTTATTATACCGATATTTTATATTTATATAGTAAACGTTTTGCATGGCAAGCAATTTCGATCTTTGATGGTAGTATCGCTATTAGGCGCTTTTATTAGATTTTTGTGTTACACCATGTCTAGAAAAGTTTTAGCAGAATAATGTAGGATCTTGTTTAAAATTAAAATGTTTCATGTCTAAAGAAAATCGTGCACAAATGAACGAAAACGAAAAAAAGAGAAAAAGGAGTAAAGAAGAGAATACGGGGAAGTAAAATAGATTATCAAGAAATTGAAGCGCAGCAGTAGCAATTGATCTGATTTTTAACACATAGCAATCCGGATGAAAATTACTGCACAAATCTCCACGGATCTTACCGACAGTTCAGTTAAGAAAGAACTACAATCACGTGAAAGAATGACGAGAGACGAAGGTATTCAAAGTGATATAAAAAAACCTGTAAAATTTCGAGATAGGAATATCAAGAAAAGAAGAATACTTGCGAGCAGATGTCGAGCTCAGGACTGCTCAGTGTGAAGTGGGAAGCATCCTCAGTAAAGGACATAAAGCGAGAGAACACGAACGAAGAGAAAAACGGGAGAAAGTCTCGATGGTACAGTCTGTTGCACTTTTAACTGGTTCAGACATGAACACCTGAGCGCAATTTTTGTGAAGTTTATGTTAGGTTGAAACTTATGAATTTATGTTGCTTTGTGTTGCAGTCAAATGAATTTATTAAGAAATTTATTAGTGCCATGAGAATCTGCAAGGAATATTTCTGAGCATTGCAGGAAAAAATGAAAGTGGGCAGATTTGATGTAACTTTCAAAATAACTATTTATGTATTAACTTCAAATAATCATCTTAATGACGTGACGATATTATAATATTTTTAAATTTTTGATGAAGTAAGTCCTATAGTTCGTTAAATCAACGGAAAACAGGAATTTATGAAAAAAAGGTTCTAGGAAATGTAACATATTTTAAGGGTATGTGGCACGAATTTGTATACTGCTTCAACTGGATTTTAATGCATATATAATATTTACAGAAGGAAAAATTTGTATAGTTTAAAAAGTAGTTACGTTCACTTCAGCAACATTTTCATATAACGAAATTTTATAACGAAAGAGCAGCATGGAAGCCAAACAAAATTTGTTGTGTAGAATATGTTCGAATATTTAATTTAACGAACTTTTTGAAAAAATGTGACCCATATTTTGTTAAAGTTTAATTGAAATCGTTAATGAAACGTGTATGTACATTGTCGTCGAATTTGCAAAATACTGTAGCTGAACTCGAATGCAACAGAAGTCTCAGTACAATTGAGAGAAAAAAAGTATTCTGCGTAAAACTATTGTGCGATGCAATATATGATCGATTCGGAGAATTGTTTATTACCAAATAGCTACAATCTCCTCCCACCGATTTCTGTTTATTGCGGAATAGAAATAAAAGTAGATTTGCCCACTTTGAATACTTTGTAGTCACAGTATGGACGCATTACCACCATTATAAAGTTAAAATCTATATTTTTATACCATTCAATGCTTTATTTAAACAAAATGATTAGGAAGCTCTATAAATTTTATTGCTTCGATTTAGAGTAATTACAGACAATTACTACAAACAGATGAAATTTAATTATTTTGTACCAAGCAATAAGTAATGCCAATCAATAATAATTAGGACATTTAAAATTTCGCCCCTCTCCTGTTATAGATAATACATTGTATGGCGAAAAATAATCCCTTTTATACGAATCTTGTTATTTTCTTTCACGAATCCACAATTTTTAAGAAGCAAAGTGTTAGTATTCCTTAAATAGAAGTTATTAAAAAGCATGTAAAGCAATAATTTATTCTCGTCGAAAGTATAGACACTTAATAGATTACCTTTTATAGATTAAGCCACCATATCCAATATTTGCATATAAATCGCTACAAAATATGAATATTAAAACACTACACATTACACAATATTTTAGAACCTCTCTCTTACTGACAATGAAAAACCCTGCACCACTCTATTTACGTATTATTGTTTAAAATGTCCTCCCGTCGATTTGAAATCAGTGTCGACTGCATACAAACGTTCTCGAGTTTACTTTAAATCCGGCAGTTTGAAGTCAGTAAAACCAGTTACTTGTGCAAGCAAACCGTTAAGCGCATAGTCTTCCCTTGGCTTCTTCCTTCCTCCTGTACATCAAAGACTCACGTGAATAAAGAATGCAGAATTTCTTCGAGAAAGGTACCCTTGCCAACATCCGATCGACTCCGCTTGGCAGCCTTGCAGATTGCCTTAAAGACACAAGCTTCGCCGTCCTTTCCCTGACTTCGCAAGAAAACAAGGTGAGTGGAAGGACGAGGAGCGAGACTAACAAGATCGTTCATCATTACTGCCCTTTATAATGTAGCCAAGTTGCCGGCGAGTTGACGGTCTATTCATTAACTTTGCAGTAATAACCGGCGAACATTGATACCACGGAGTATGGAACAATTAACCGTTAACCGCAGGAGGTCTAGAAGCATCCTTTCTGACCTTCCTGATCAGAGGAGAAGAAATTCCGTTCGTAACCCCGAAAATAAGCACAGACAATTACAAGGAGTGGCTGTCTGCTGTTAGAATTGGAATTGTATGTATTCTAGCATTAGCATACGTTATGAAGCTATGTAGATTCTTAACCAGTTAAGTGTGTTTGACGACTATATCCGTCATGCGTAAAATTTTGTTATAATTTGATATTTAAATTGTAATTTTGGCGAACACTAAATTATATTCGTAAATGTTAATATGTTTAGAATGTTTAAAGGTCAAGACGAAATGAAACAAACAAATAAAAATTATAAATAATTTGAGTTGGATTCATAAATTCCTGAGAGCTAACTCGTAGGCAGTGATTATCGCGACACACACTGGTGCGCGCTTTGCAAAAAGATCACCACACTTAACTGGTTAAGGGATCATTTATTATCATCATGCGGAGATAAAATATCTCATTTGTGTTGGACGATATCATTGCACTTTTTGCCATTATTTTTATTAGAGCAGTGAAGATTGAGTTTATTTGAATTTTGTTTAGAATCAAGTTTATTTAAAAGGTTGTTGTGCATTTGGTACATACGAGAGAATTTGATTTTCTTGTGGAAGGTAAGAAAACGCATGGAAATAGGAAAGGTATTTCATAAAGTTATTTCCCTAATGGAATTTCTACGAACATGTAGGCCGGGATGAAATTTATTTTCAGTTTCTTTAAAAGATTAGAAAGATGTTGTTTACAGATAGGTGTAATATGTAATATATCTGCTGTGTTGGGATAGAATACTTTTTACTTGGTATGTAAAGAATATATTTTGAAAATTGGAATCGATGAAATTTCTAATATACTTTTATGGTACCCTTTGACTTCAAAATCATAAACGCACACATTTCATTTTGAATTTTGCAGTTTAAATTTATTTATCGCTGTTAAAAGAAGAGATTAGTCAGAATATCAATCTTAATTGATTTACCAAGAGTGAATTGATTTGACTGATTAACTGATTTCAACTTCTGTGCACTTATACATATATCAAACAGAATAAATATCAAATTCTAATTGTAAGAACTCCAGATATAATTAAGCTGAAGGCATATATAACTTATTAAATATCTACGAATAATTGAAATATAAACAGTAGCTAATTAAATGTCCACATACTATAACAACATGATATGCCATCGTGTAACATTTCTTAATTTTGTAACAGTTTCACGGTTGCCAGAAAGGCAAGAAGGTATTTGCAAAATGAAAAGTCTTTGACATTTTCAAATTACTGCAGTGCTAATTTACCATTGGCACAAAGCGAAGAATTAAGTACTGATAATTTAAAATCTCAGTGCGGTATAGATTATTTTAATATTTTTCATGTCCGACGTTATGTATATATTACTAAAATGTTACATTCAATAATTATATGCTGTAAAGTCAATTATTATTAGGATTAACGCAACCTGTGTTGATATTTACTCGTATTAGTTGGCGCAGATCTTACCAAACTTCGACATGTTTGCAAATGTATAATACAGTCAAGAAACGCTGGCAATGTCGAGAATGGAGAACTATAAACACAGAGATAGAACCACGTTCTACGCGATACCTTTCCACGATCTGAACCTGGAATACCTTCGAGAGAATTTGGAGAGAAAATATCAAATGCAGTCGCGATCTACAAAATCTCTGCACGCGGAAATAATATTTGCTATTGCATATGACTATTGAAGAATCGTGTATTCACATCTTAGGAGAAAGTTGTAATTGCGAAGTGATGCATGTTAAGCCGTAAAGACACCAATATTTGTATCTCATATTGAGGTTTAACACTGGAATTACTATCGATTAATTCGATGCACTTGGCTACAGATGTCAGATAAACATCATCAAAGAAAAGTAATGGAGGAGAGAAAAAATTAAACGATTTAATGGTTTATATTTTATACTACAAGCGGCGAAAGTCAAAGGGATTGAAAAATTCCATAAACGCCTTGATTCACTAGCTTCAAGATGTAATTGTTAATAATATTTAAGGGGAAATAATATCTAAGTGATTGATAAATGATTGAATTCAATATTAAAAATGTTTGCTTTTGCATATTTTAATGTAGATATAATTCACTCTTTTTGAACTATGAAGAAAACATTGCTTAAGTAATCACTTTGTTGCTATACTTGCCAGTGAACTTCAGAATAAGTGATTGTATTATTTCTTTCGTGGTATTGAAATAAAATTAAAGCCATAATTACGAAAATTCTGAAATTTTTTATTGAATAAATATGAATGAAATCGTGTTACCACCGCTTCCAAAGGATGGGATAACGGCCAATATCGCGGAATTCGAAATAGTCCAATATCGAATTAACATTAATCGATAATGACAGTACTATATCAGTATCGCGATATTACATCCGGATATTAAGAATCCTTGTATTGGTCATTTCAAATAGAGGTACTGAAAACGCAATTTTAATGAATATTACATTTGAAAACATACACAAGCGTAGGAGGGAATTTGAATTACATGACTCTTCCTTGGTAATCATCATTGAATTCATTTAGCTGTTCACACGGCACCATTTTATAATAACAAAGACACTTGTTATGACATTTTGTACTTTGTACCAAATAGAGTGCTTTTTAATAGATCGTTGAATTGTATAAAAAATATTTTAATATGTAAGTTCTAATTGTGTCCACTCCTTTTTTCCGCAGTTTTCCCAAAACCGGGCACTATATAAACAAGCCACCTTCTGTCTTCTGCGGGCCAGTATTCCTTAAAAACCGTCATGCTGTTAGTCAGTCTATCGATATACGAAAGTTCACGGCTTTTTGCATCCTTCAAGTATTGCAAGCATAAGACGTAGGAACTCCCGCGAGCCGACTGCGTGATCTTCGACTAATTACAAATTGTAAGAACATAATTTGTAACAACAAGTTGTACGATTACCAAGTACCTATTCTTTGGAATATACCTTTATATTCTCACGGAGGATATTTAGAGTCAGTGTTTATTAATTCCTTCACCTTCTAGTAATAGAGCAACGATCTCCCTTATTCATTCTTACCGCTCGGAGTGAATAAGATCTAAAATTAAAGTTACGGGCAGTAGTTAAAGAGAATTTACGGGTTGCAGTAATTTTCCTGTATCCTTTTACCAGCCAGTGGCGGTACCCTCGTATCCGTTGGTACGGGCCTGATCCGTAATACTGGCGCAAGTTCAATTTAGGTTGTTCTCGTCATTGACGGGCAGACGGCGGCCCTATAGTTATGCTATGAGTCAGTCCGGTCCCCGGAGCATATCCTTAACTGTTTTAGTGCCAGAGTTTTTTAAGAATCCGTGTCGGATTGTGCCATGCAGCGCGATAGCGCTTCGTTCATTTATTTGTAAGAAATGCCGATCGACGCGATCGCGCTGCTCTTTTTTTTCGTATAGACGTAAATTCAATAAAGAAAGCTTATTTATGCAGGTGGTTTACGATTATTTGAAAAGAAATAGTAATTACGAACCAAGTGCATTGCGAATTAACGATCGTGACCAAACATCGCGACACAGTTCACCACAATACGCGAACAGCGCGATCGCGCTGCGTGGCACTAAAACGGTTAATACCAGCTAGTGACGGTACCCCCGTATTCATTGGTACGGGCCTGATCCGTGATACTGGTGCGAGTACAATTCAGTTTGTTCTCGTTATTAACGGGCAGAGGGCAGCCCTATAGTTATGCTATAAGTCAGTCCGGTCCCCGGAGCATATCCTTAACTGTTTTAGTGCCAGAGTTTTTTAAGAAACCATGTCGGATTGTTCCATGCAGCGCGATAGCGCTTCGTTCATTTATTTGCAAGAAATGCCGATCGACGCGATCGCGCTGCTCTTTTTTTTCGTATAGACGTAAATTCAATAAAGAAAGCTTATTTATGCAGGTGGTTTACGATTATTTGAAAAGAAATAGTAATTACGAACCAAGTGCATTGCGAATTAAGGATCGTGACCAAACATCGCGACACAGTTCACCACAGTACGCGAACAGCGCGATCGCGCTGCGTGGCACTAAAACGGTTAATACCAGCTAGTGACGGTACCCCCGTATTCATTGGTACGGGCCTGATCCGTGATACTGGTGCGAGTACAATTCAGTTTGTTCTCGTTATTAACGGGCAGAGGGCGGCCCTATAATTATGCTATACGTTAGTCCGGTCCCCGGCATACTCCTTTAAAATCCTACACTGCAACTCATAAATTTCTGCGTATTGAATTAATACGATTCGGTCTCCTTCTGCCACTCGCCCGGCTCGTAACAATGCTAACTTGGTAGTGCTCGAATGTAATTGCTAGGAGGTGGAGCAAAGAGTGTATGTCACGCATGCCAGAATTAGCATGGTAGCATAGTCCTGTTCGTCTCGGCGTTCAAGGCTGAATAATGACGGGACTGCTCCGCTACAGTAGCGTGAAAGTACCTTCAGATGCTTTCGTTATTAAAGGGCATACGGCGACCCTGTAGTTATTATTATAGTATTATTTCCCTGATCCGTTGCAATCCTTAAATGTCGCAAGTATAATTGCATTAACGCGATTCGGTCTCGTTCTGCCATTGGCCCGGCTTGTAACATCATTAATGTTGGCTGTATGCCTCTGTATTGAATTTTCCTTAACGTTGTGCGAAAGAAGCGGTGTAGGACTCACGGTCAAAAATTCCCAAGATTTTAACTTTTTACGCCTGAATCTTTCATTACTTAACACTATTCCTACCGACACTTCACGTATACCTTTTCCTACCGCAACCGGTGAATTTGTCAAATGACAATTTTTTCCCAGAAAATGAACAGTAAAAAAAGAAGTGAATGTTGAAAAATGTATTATAATGTGAATGTATTATACGTATATTTGAGGAAAAGTCGTGAAGTTTAAAGGCGATTCAATTACGTTGTATATAGGAAATTCTAATGGAAATTTTAAAAACGGTCATTTGACCGGTCGTGGTAGGAATAGTGTTAAATTGTTGTAGTTTTATATTTAATACACGTAATCTTTTTTTATTATCTGTACCGTAAAAACCACAATTGACTTCTTTATATAAGATCTAAAAAATTATTTATGATTGAATATTTATATCTGCCATTGAGTAACATTATCTGCTTAACTTCTACCGCACTGAAGAGTTTAGTGTCTGTAGCAAAAGAAGTGCATCTTTACATAATATTCGAAGGGTGTGAGAATCTTTGCGGAAAGGAATTTACACCCATAAAGTAATAGTCTCTGATTAATTCACAGTCAGGAACAGGATAAATCCTTCATTCATGGTGTCGGCGTAAAGGGATTACGGAGAGCAAACAAGATTTCCCATTCCCATTTCTGTTTATTCACGAAACAAACGGTACACATTTATTGCCGAACGTTGTTTTTGCCATGAAAAACTGTACTTACTCGGCATGTAGGGGAATGAATGATCAACGTGAAACCTCTTAATCCACACATGTATGCCCACAAACACTTCTGTGTGTAGAGCACTTGCCTGTTTTAATTGATCGACGCGAGCGACCGAATAATGCCTCCTTCCGAGCATTGTCGAAGAGCTTCCACCTTCGACCGCAATTCGACGAACCGGTTCTTGTGAAACCGCACTTTGATAAATGTTTCTTCGAAAGTCCAGTTTCAAGTGTATTGCGGAGAAATTGTTCAGCGATAATCCGATGTTCGCGAAATTGGCGATTTTGAAACAATTAGAGGAGATTAGTTAATGCATTGGGTAATACCTACTTTGATTATTATATTCGATAGGGTGAGTGGAAAAATGTTTAGCGAGAGAACTAATTTTATGTGTGAGATATATTTTTAGAATTTTTATTTCTCCGCGAACACAGTTACAAATATATTTTTAGTAATATGTAAACGTAAGAATATAGAAATAAAAAGGTAATATGTAAATTTATAGAATGCTTAAAAGCAAGTGCTTAAAGGAAGGTCACGTTTGGCATGTTTTTCTGTTCTTGTATGCTACATAAATTAGGTATTTATTCAGTGCAGAATGTGAAAATTAGTAGACATTTGGTGTTTCTACTCGTGGTCGGCGATCGTCGTTCGAGTTAACGAAACTTGGTCTGTGTATATGAATGTATGTATTTATTACTATTGTTTATTACTGCTCGAAGGACCACCCTCGTAATGAGGGAAAAACTATATGAACTTGATCATTACGCTGTACACAGGGGGATGCATTATCCCCGGAGATGCAATATCTCCGCACCGAATGTGACCTTTCGAGAATGCAATATTCTCGTGAGGATGCATTATCCCCTTAGATTCAATATCTAAATAAAGGTCCGGTATCTGCCGTCGTGTTACAGTACGTAAGAAACTATGGAGACGGACTATGGATGGTCCGAATGGCTCAAAATGGTACGCATGTCACATACTGGCCCGAATGGCACAGAATGGCATGAATATCACATAATGGCAATATTATGGGCGAACGCTTGCCCTTTTATGTGTTGAGAGACGTCAGTGCACTCCCCACTCTTCCCTTCCTGACCAATCAGGAGGGCCTGATATTTCGTGGATGCACTGACGTCTCCGTTCAAGGGGTTGCGAGAACATCGGCAACATCGCAAATTTCCCGAATCCTACTCCTCCACCTTCGACCAAGTAGCGGTAAAGAAGGGGAGGTAGGGATGCCCTGGGTCCGAGCGTCTTTCCGGTCTAACAATAAGGGTCGCGGTCCGCTCGAAACAATGACACCAGGGCCGCTTTGCCGATGTCCCCGGGACCATTGTAAGGCACTATTCTAATCCATGAACAAAGACGCAAATTAATATACGCTCGCCAGCGAGGATGGTTCATGGATTAGGCCCACCGAAGGCCCGAAGGCAACCTTCAGTGTGCCCCGAAATTAATTAATATTTCGGAAATAGTGGCCTTTGGTGCATACAATGGAACCCGGCATATTGAGGGTGTAAAGCCCCAACATTTGGTTTCTTCTACAAAACGATTCATAGTGGCTGCTAAGTGGTTTCGAACTAATCAAGATTATCCGGTATCATCTTCCGCATATAAAAGCCAATAAAAAATTACGCGTACATTACCACAAAGGAATACCAGCTTCCGGAAAATCTATGGAAATTCTGTACGCTCAGCAATTATTAGGAGCTATCACGAAATGCTTGAAGAACGCGCAATATAGATATATTTTGTTAAACTTCTGTAGTAATTATGTTCCGCCGAATTTACAACTGTCACAATATGGGTTAACAAATACAGTTACAAAATAGAATCTTGAGGTACTTGTGTGTAATATTAAACTGATACGGGGTATGTGTCGAAGAAGTTGGAGAGTAAGAAATTTTTTAGTGTTTTAAATGTGCGGAACGCAACGTTACTTTTTCTTAAAGTTGAAAAATTGTGAGTTTGTATACGATTTGTGAGAGTACATTACGAGACTAAATTAAAGTTTAATAATGAAATTTTTGAAAATCGTCCTTCTTTCGACCCCAGAAAACGACCATATTTTTTGATACTATCTTGAAGCGCTTTCAAACACGTCCTCCTGCCATAGAATTAACTGAATGCATTAATTGATCGATTACGTCCTTCGACTAATGCATCATTTCAATTATGTTAGGTTACTATCAATCTTCAGTATCTTCTGGTATCTAGCTGCTTCTCATACAATTTGAATCGATCAACTCATTATTCGCAATTTGACATCAATACAGTGAAATGAGTAAAACACAACAAATTTGAAATGAAAAAGATATCTATTTATTTAAATGCAGTTTATATAATGTCTGTACTGTAATAATATAAATTATATCTGCAAAGTTTCATTTTCGAGTTGATAAAGTAACATGAATGAAAATATTTTTTTAAAATAAGGTGTACAATATATCTTAATATTATTAGAAGGCAAAAGAATTTACGAAATTATATCCTAATGGTAAATGGAGTAATTTCTTTATTTTATGATTGTTGGAAAATGAGGTTAAATAGATTTTAGAATAAACTGTATGCCTTAGTAAGATGAGTCAAAATTTGAACTTAGAACTGTCACGTCAGTTCGAATTTCAGCTTGATAATCAATATATACAAGTCTTTAACAACAAAATAAAACTCACATTACTCTTGGATCACTGAAAAAAATTGTTTTTCTAAAGAGGCCAGCGTGTTATATTTCTTTGTGCGGAGAATTAGTAATACCTCGATTATTCAAGTGAAGAGTAAGATTAAATCCTTTTATTAACTGCATCATAACTAACGATAAAAGATCGTTCTTTTCTTTCCAGCGTTCTTTTCCGAATTCATCATGTAATGCTCCACAAGAAACGCCTCAATATTATTACTGCCAGATTTGCTTATTTCTACCAAAAATCTCAAAATGTACACCACAAAATTCTCCGTGCTTTTACTTGCAGTGCCTCAAAAACCACAGTGCCGCAAAACATGAGCACGAAAGCGTTTTAGCGTTAATACAATTTGAAATGCATAATAGCATCGAATCTGCAGAGAGCTCTCCATTATTTCATTCTACAACATCAAGAGAGGATAATTTTTGTGGTTGTTCTCCGGAAGTTAAAGGTCAAACGACAACACTTGCTCCGTTCACGTTGTTTTCCTCAAATAGCCCATAGAAAATGCCCAAGAATACAAAATACCTTATCGCCGTCCCTAAAACGAACACAGCAATGTTTTCCAAATCTCGAAGCTTCTTAAGCGTCGCTTTTATGACGGAGGTCAACTTTTGTGCATGAGAAAAAGGAGTTCGAGGGGCTAAACGCTCGACTTACTCGACCTTCCATTGCCTTCTCTGTTGATTATTAAGAATAATCGGTGAAGTGCCCGGAAAACTCGTTCTATCGACACTGAAAGATTTGGGAAAGGGGATTGTAGTGCGACTGCCGAAAAGCCTCTTATCTTTAGGGACAGACCGAAGATGGAGAGGTTAATGGCTCCCTGAAAAGAACAATAGATCGAACCTTTGGAAGTATTTCCTGGCAAATTTTGTGCACCCGTTGTGGAAGATTGAGTGGGGCATGTAAACTACTAGAGTGTCTTTGTCAAACAATTTACTTTGATGATTTAATAGACCATTAAAAATATTTGAGGGTGCACTTCCTTTGATAATCTCGTAGCTTGAACTGCATACCAAATGGAAAAGCGTGGAAAGTTGTGAATTGATGATTGTTGACATATGGGTGTCTATGTTGGGCCTGCCAATATATATCTGATAAACACTTTATGCTATTTTACGTCGTTCAATGTAACTAATAATATACATTCGATAAATAATCTGTGAGAATTTCTTCAGGGTCATTATCGATATCTATATACATATAGATGTATATTGTATATAGATGGATACATATATACAGATGGATGCATATTGTATATAGATGGATACATATAGTTTATGTATCGTGGGTTTAAACTGGTTTAATGACCTTGAATTTTTAGACAACTTTCTAAACTCATATTGTATAATTGTGCACATTAACTATGCTCTTATCTTTTGTTGCCTTATTTGTCAACAACTATACGTTAATCTCTACTTTACTTGCTTCCCTTTAAATTGAAAATTTCTTGTCGTCTTACTTTCGGGATTGTTTGTCTGACATCGCAGTATTTTGCGATGTAAACGCAATAACAAATTACTTAAGAAAGAGGAACAATAAGTCATGTCATTTTTGAATTTTTCTCTTCTGAATGATATAGCGATACGAGAAAAGAAAAGCGTAGATAGGTCGGCAGGATAAAGAAAATCGTATCGACGTAGGAAGACTCGAGAAAGGATCCCCCCATGAGTTTTCCTGCCGGTAGACTACTTCGTCCTTTTTATCGGATTTTCTTTTTGTTACTCACGTTCTCAGCATTAGCTCTACTTTGCGGTACAGCTCCCTTCTGCTTCGACGATGATAAACCTCGGCCAGATCCATGCGTGACACGGTATTTCTATGGGGCAGTTCCCATGCCAGGCCTGAAGTAATCCCGATCGTGAAGATTCCTGAGGGTTTCGCGTATGTGCTGATAGTTAAGCAGTACACGAGCTGGATGATTGCAATGGAATAAATATCATTAAGTGAAGTATTGATTTTAAATATTAGGTTGGTGCATATGAAATGTCGGATTAGGTCTATACACTACATTTTGGCCATATTTTGTAAATAGGTAGCCGTAAAATGAATAATTTTACAGTTCAAACAGGTTGATTGGTCTATATGCTAAATATTAAGGTGTATTTTTTTTGGAAGACTCCTAATTTCATTAAAAAAATATACTTTTTTGTGCAACGCGAATAGTAGTGAAATAAGAGTAGCAAACCGATATGAATTTAAACTTGGTAGTAATGCTGCAGCTGCAAGTCTTAACATAAACAGAGCATATGGGAGGCAATTGTTAATAAACAAATCGTACTTGTTCGTAAATGTTGTAAATAAAATTTTATGTAAATAAAAATCGTAAATGTTGGTTCAAAAAGTTTCGTTCTGGATATAAGTATCTTCAAAATGCGCCTCGTAATAGACCCACAACCGTATGCCATAATGATGTCCTATCTGTACATGGAAAGCTGAACTTCCTTTTTTCCAAGACGTTGAAAGCATTACTACTGACAGATACTGTAAAAAAATTGAACAAATGCTCGTATAATTGAAAATGCTGCGTTCGGTTTCAATTAATCGGCGGGGGCCTACTTTATTTCACGACAATGCAAGACCATATCTGTGAAAAGTGAGCTCAACAAAATTTCGTGAATTAAAATATGAAATTTTCGGTACCCACCTTATTCACCTGATCTTCCTTTAACGGATTATCACATTTATAAACACTTAGACCGCTTCATTACAAAAAAAAATTCAATAATGAAGGTGACCTTAGAGCAGTCGCCTCCAATTCTATTCTTTCTAAAAACTCAGATTTTATTAAAAATCGTATAAAAGCCCTTGTGAATCTTTGGTAGAAGTGTATTGATGTCGATGGAAATTATTTTCATTTATAAACATTCATTTTGCAAAAACTGTGGTATTTTAATTTCGCCGTATACAATCCGACATTTCATATGCACCAACCTAATACTTATCTTCTGATAATTCAACCACTAACAGTTACAATATATATAATATAATTGATATTAATATATATATATATATATATATATATATATATATATATAATATAATTGAATCTAATTATTTATTAACCGTTTAATCATTATTTATTAACCATTTCATTTTAGGTCCTTCTTCCTAACTGTATTAATACTTTGAAGTTCAAATTACTGTCCTAATTTGTTATCAGTTTGTTACAAATAATTTGATGATATTCGTTAATGTTGTACATTTGTTTTTTTCGATAATAATGGTAAGTACATGCACAGATGAAACACTTGAGTATCTATAAAAATAGTAATCAAATTCAAGTATATAAATTACTTTAACTTGAACAGAAACTTAATTGCAACAGAACTTTATAAAAAAAAAATGATTAAAAATGTAAAGTTAACTTGTTGTTAATGATCTGCCATTACTTTCTCTTAATGTTATGTATTGCCTTAATGGATGATGTATGTACTTGTGACACATAAATTTGACGCAGAAAATATTCTATAAGGCAAAAGGGGCTTTAGCTCTGACAACGATGATGTTCTGTACCACGTAGCTTATTAGAAATTATTAACCCATCGTTTACACCAAGTTTTGCGGTACATCCGTGAGAAGTTTACTCGTTAAAATATATTAAAAACACGTGCATGCACTATGATGACTCCCTTCATCTAGTATGAGATTATAAACATAAGTTTTTTATGGTGCAGTTGTAGGAACTGGTTCATGCATCCTCGTCATGATACATAAAGTCATGACACACTTTGAAAGTTGTTATGGCGTTTTATTAATCTCTCGTAAGCCTATGAAAAATGAAAAGGCGACTTACTTGCACATTGCTGCCCTCGGGAAATGCGAGATACTTGCTGCTCAATTCTCTTTTGGACCTCTTCCTAGCTTCGTCCGACACTTTCGTAAAATTCGTAGCTGGGGCAAATTGAAACGCAATTTCGATTAACGTAATAACAAGCAAGAAAACCAATCTCGCCATTGTCGTGAAATTCAACGTTCGATGTAAGGAGATTCGACAGAACAGGTTGAACTCGATAGACGAATTTGTTCTTGAAGAAACGCTAACTGACTCTGGCATTTAGGAGATGAGTTGAGAATCAACGGTACTCTACATCATTCAGAACGTTTAGTGTTAACTGCTTTTGAAGCAGTCGTTAAACTACTTAGAATTAACTGTTATATTGTGCATGAGTGCGAATTGCAAATGGTTATGCTTACCATTAAAAGTGATTTTAGATTCAGTATCATGGTAGAGGGTATAATACGTGTAAGAAGGGCGGGTTTCAATTTAGTGCGATTGTACATACAAATGCTTCTAAAAAGGTAATCAAAATTGCGAACCAGAGGTATCGGAACTCGCAAGGAAGAATAGACAAAATTGACGGTGAGCTGAAAACTTAAAGACGATAAATATACGGTTCTATGTTATTTCTTTAATAAAAGAAACATTTTATTGTTTGTGCATAGATATATTATAGTTTTGAATATCAATAATATTTCAATAATAGCTATATATATATTTAATCATCTATTGTTTCGAAGTAATATAAAGCTTATTGGTGAATATCTACATATCGCAGCATTATTTAACGATCATTACAATTTTAAAATATCAGACCTTGACGAATAATTGTAATAATATTAACAATTACCACAGTTTTTAATTTCAACGGACAACTGTCGTATTGTTTGGGCAAGTTACGATCATTTCTTTCAAAAACAGATATACTTAACGGGAGATTAATCTTTATCGGTGTATCGCTCGTAAATCTAATCCTATAAAAACTTCTGCCTTGTCGAAAGTTTCATAAAATTCACGAACTTCAAAGTCCACTTAAACTCTCTTTCTAGACTTTAAGAAAACAATACGGCCCGGGAGATCATTAATTTCGTCGGCTGGAAAATGTTAGTTTACATCAAGGTTGACATATAAAGTGACATATACCAATTCTCCTGGTCTTTAGCATCAGAATTCCTGATTTGACAAATGTTTAATATGTAATAATAAAAACTCCAACGATATGACCCATGTTAATCAAACCTTAACGCGATACAAGTTATAATTCATAGCAATTGTTAACTGGGGAGTTATATATAATAATAAATATAGTAATAGTATATTTAGGCAGTTAAATACAAAATCCTTTATAGAAGTTTCTATTATATTCCATGCGGCTTATTTCGCATTTGGAGGCATAAAGTACTCTATTTTGCGCGCAATATTCCGCTTCGTGATGCAAATTGATTAAATCTCAATCGACCATTCTAAAACTTATTTACGTTTGTTATCCTATGTGATTAGGGAACTATGAAAAATGAAGGTGTACCTCCTTTGCTGTAAACTGCGCGATATTTTTTATAACCAACAAGTTGTATTGTTCTCTTCTTGAACTGTGTTAAGAATGTTCGCGATGTGACACCTAAGTAAAGTCAGGGGGTGCAAATTCAAATGGGAACAGCGTTACGGAATTTTCGAAAATTGTTTCATGGGTTTCATGTTAATGATTGTAGAAGACGGTAGCGTCATCGAATTTAGATCCTTCTAATTGTAAGTAATAAACTATACTATAAAAAGTGAAAGTGGCATCAAGCAGAAGGGAAGAAGATGAAATAGTTAAATTTCACAAAATGGGGGAATGTAAGTATACAATTCTGATCTTATTAAAATAAATTGAAATAAATGACTGTGTAGAATTACTATTATATATTCTTTTGCGACGTTGACACTGATTCCTGCATAACAATTACACTGCAGTTGTATCTGAGCAGATGAATACTCGCTTTTTGAAGTTCTACCTGAAACAAACAGAACACTTGTTTACTACTTATACTATAACTTGTACTAATTTGTTATAAATATCAAATCTAAATATCATCTGCAATTACCGATAGAACCGACGAACACGTCATATAATTATACAGTATTTCTAAACATAGTCAGGATGATATTAGTGTAATTATACATTCTGATTTCGGAATTAGTAAATCTATAATTGCTTATCAAAAGGTTTCTACCAAAGATCAGAGTATAAGTGCAAAAAATTGAAGTTAAGTTACTACATCGGAGGGTAGTTATTAAATCAAATAAATTGTTAAAAACTTGGGAATAAAAGCGAAATATCTCGAACGTTTCAACAGTATTCCATCACTGGTACATTAATTTCAATTTTAATCTTGATACTCTGTTAAAAAATAAATGACACTATTACAAGTAACAGGCATAGGAAAATGAGCTTTATTTACAACTTAGGAACTACAATATAATTCGACTATTTACTGTTGAGAAACGTTAATTTTCTATTTATTAATAACGTTATCAGCATAAAAATGCTTATATATTATGAAAGAAGTTTTATGCTTTGACATTTGACTGTCGAAATAATATTTGTCCTGATTGTCAGGAAATTCTTAATTTAATACAATCGTAAAATGTAGTATAGAGAAATATTAATAACTTCTTACAAAAGCCGACAACGTATATTAAATGTTGTAGTTCTCTTCTAAACAAGTTTCTAATATTATATTCTGGTGTCGAATGTTTAACATTCACTGTTGTATCAAACTAGAAACGTCGTCTTTTTTTATTTTCATTTATAAAGGTCTTCGATAGGGTATTCGACCGAGCACTCTACTGAAATGAACTATAAATCGACGGGACTTGGCCGACCATTTTATCAATGCAAAATGTCACAAAAGTATTCTACTTCCCACCAAAATATATTATACGTGGCCTAAATAAAATAACAGCCAATGAAAAATATTGACTGGAGAATCAATTATCGAGTCTCCTGAAATCGGATTCTGGAGCTGTTAATTGGCATTAAAGAATTTCATTAATTCTCACTTCACAGTTTCCGTGTTACATTCCTTTTTTCAAGATATTACCAGGGAATGGAAAATGACTCATTATTTCTAGTTGAAAATTTTTCGATATTTCAATTAGAAGTATGTAACAGCGACTCAAAGCTATTATTCACTTTCTGAATTATGAAAAATTACAAACGTTAATAAATTTAATAAGATATACTATCTACGGAAATATCGCGCATATTAATATAATGATCGAAAGTTTAAATAGTACAATAGGATTGTTGTACAATCTTACAACGGGTGATAATTTTGAAAAAACGCAAAGTGAAAATTAAGTATACTTAATTTTCGAGAAAATCGAATTCAAATAACTATTAAATGCCCGTACACTTAACTAAGAGTAAGCACGTGCAATAATTGCAATTTATACGATGATTCTAAGATCATGCTATTGTTATAAAAATCAATAGTAGATATATTGAATCTAATAATTGATTTTTTGTAATAGCATCGTCGAATGGAAAAATTTATTGAAAACATTCGTCTCCGCTTTGACTATAGCATCAGTCGGCATCTGCCCAAACAGTTTCATACCCTATCTTTAATATATGGTACCTAAATGCATTGAAAATTATTTTGAACAAATCTTGCTCATATCAATGAGGACTGCACAATCATATTAAAATTTACTTCGCAATTTATTAATAGAATTGAGGTTGGCTTTATATTTCTCGCATTTGGAACCGTTCTAGATCTCCTTATTTTACGAAGATTCAGAGAAATCATCCCTATTTTACTAAGGGACTCGTAGCCATTGATTTGTAACACGTGTGAAACACTCTTCTTTTTCTTTTGTTTTTTTTTGGTTTCATCTGCTGGGGTCAGTTCGTTTACGGCCTACTGTTTTAAGTGGGTACTGAACCATCGAAGTTATGGTGGCTCATAGGAAAACATGGGGAAAATTTCCCAGAGGTGATGGAGCAGTTGAACTCACAGGCCTACTGATTGAAAGTCCGAGCTTTAATCTCCTTACCTACCGTAGTCCATGAAACACTGTACGTATTGATTGTAAATATATTTAATATTCTTTTTATTTACAAATTGATTAAACTTTCAATCTTTCTCATCTTTTTAATTTTATTATTGTGCGCTGCTGAAAAGATGCGCTGCTGAATACCAGTCTGATTGGCCGAAGTGGATGAAATACGATACTTTTCTTATGCATTTTCGGATGTAACGAGCTATTTGTTAAATGGCTGCATACATTGTTCGGGTCGTGTAACGAAGGAACTAAATCAGACGTTTTAAGATCCAAGAGACTTCTCTCCAGCACTGCATGATACATACATTTTAATATTTTTGTGTACTTCTACATTTTTGTATTTCGTTCAGTTATTTTGATACGTTGACCTCAAGATTCTTCAATAATGCTTCTGATAACATTGTTCCTTTATAATCGCCTTTTCTTTAAGACGCTGTTTGAACCTTTTAGAACACCATATTACATTTACTTGGCCGCACTCCACCAAAAATACTTTGCACCAATATGTTCATTTTCGTAAAAAAAAGGCTTGAAATACAAACCGCGCACGATATTGAAGATTGGAATCAATGTTTAATCTATTAACGTGCACAAATAGTAATCGTATCTCGAGACATAAACGATTCACCTTTCCATTGTAGCTAATTTTCTGGTCAATCTATTTCATCTTAAAAATTTACTGTAATTATTATTATTATTGTCAAAATAGGGTAGGTATTCACAGGTAGACAAAATTAAATTATATTCATGTATTTGCCAAATTGCTTTAAAACGCAAAGAACTGACTGATTAGAATATTCAACGAACTTTCGATACAATTATTCATTTTAGAATCTGCTATTCGTATGAGCCTTGCACGAGACACAAATTCACTGCACGAAGAGAAAAATTGTGCGAGGGACAAAAAAGACTTGAAAAAGCTATTCATGTAATCTCAGGCTTCCAGTTTTATTACATTGCTGACTGAGGTCTTATTTTTTATGTTGATGTACGACATGAAATCTTATCAGCTTGATATTTTACATCAAAAAGATATCACGCACAAGATAGGCGCTAAAAAAATATAATTTTTACTATTTCCGCGTATATCCGTCATCTTATTAAAACACCCGTTAGAATAGCCATTTAAATATTTAAATCTGAAGGAATAAATACAGCTGAAAATGAGCATAACTTGGCAAACAATCGGATATTTTATCAAGGCGAGCCTCTGGAAGGACGCGCCAAGGTTCAACTTGAAAAATCACCAAGAAACGGGCGAGTAGCCAGAAAAACTTCACGGACATTTTGCGGCAAATGTCCCATCAGATCTGTAACGGGAACGACGTCAGGCACGCATACAAATACCTCCAACCTGATATTCGTGGATTCTATGAAAGTATCGCGAAGGCTACCATCTTTTTTTCTTTTGACAATTTCAAAAATCAACGTCATAAATGGAGTGCTGGCAAGTCCCATAGAGCTTCTTGCAGCTTTCCGTGGACTCGTAAGCGTAGTCGTAAACTTGATCTTCCAACCGTTCGAATCTCCCACCGTCCCTCGGTAATCTGCGATAAGAAAACAGAATGTAAAATCCAAACGGCCAAAGGACAAAATTGCATTGCGGAGTGTCGTTGACTGGTTTCAGCGTTATATTTGAAATCCGTGCAACCGGGACAACGAAATAGAAAAGTCGATATGGAATTCCCGATTCGTCCACCCTATGATACAGCTGAAGTAGACGTAATTCAGTGAAATGAAGCTAACGATTTGTATAAAAGCACTGTATTCAATTGCATCTGTAACATTTAAAAGGTTTTACTTTAACGATGAATCTCGCCATTTATGATGTTCTATTGAAGTATTACATTTTTTACTGCTTCTCTTTTATTTAGTAAGCATTCAGAATGAAAAGGAACAAGGACGATATTGTTGCTATATAAGTGCAAGGAAATACAGGGTTTAAAGACTCTTTTAAACTTTGATATTTTCTGATAAGCTGACGTACAGTCGGCACAATTAAAAGCTTGTTACTGTGTATTAACTTGAGTTTTTTTGTGAAAAATTTGTAGTTACTGATACGCTGTATCATAGCTTCGATAATGAGGAATCCACCGTAAACTATAGGTCTACTTCGGATATATAAATATCAAACAGAAGCAATATATGAGCCATTCACTTGTCAAATTGATTAACTCCATAAAACCTAAAGTGGAGGAACGCGACGAAATAGTATACACTCCTTTTCAAAATTCCCTTCAAAATATAAATACAAATAAGTATTGTAGCATATATAATCGCATGTAGCTTTCCTCTAACGAAGTATAAAATGAATAAGGTGGAATAGCCTTGGAATTAATTAGATTGACCTCTGAATTAAATTATTTATTATTCGATGGCCAAACAAACTTTGTCATTTAACGTTGTTAATCGTTATTATTACGAAAATGTATTCTAAACATAAAAAGTTAGGAAGCAATCAAGTGCTTTCAGACTTAAACTTAAAAAAATTCAGAAAGTGGAGTTAATCACTTTGTGCTGTGAACGGCTCATATACAGAGTGAATCTCGCAACGAAATGATTCTAAATGATTCATAAAATGTGTACTGAATGAAAAAATGTTTTTTGATTTTCGTATTTTATCGAGATATGCAGGTCACCTTCACTTTTTAAATAAAATGGCTAAATTTTTATAATGAATATTGATGAGGCTTCGAATTTTGCAGAGAAAATCATTATATTATGTAGGTTCTAAAACGAATAATTACTAAAATATTCACAAAATAATTATCCTGCATTACGAGGTATGCTAAATCAATGAGACTGCTATAATTTGAAAGACAACGTTGTTTATGTAGACAGGTAATGTTGTTAATCACGATCGTAGGCATTAGACATCGTCGATATGAAATATTTGCAGTGTGCTGGCATGTGGATTATGTGCAACGGCTGCTAAGATAAAAGTACAAGATTCTTCGTCATTGAAGATCTTCCTTTCGCATTTACGTTTTTATACGTTAAACGGTGCCAGTTTTTTTTGAGACGCTTATTAAGCCTGAAACAGGTAGAATGATGGCTGATTTCGATCAGGATATTTATTTTGTCACAATATTTTAGGTCTGGCAGCATTTTCATTGAACGCACCGTAAACAATTATCATATCATATTTCTCTCTGTTACTCAACATCTTAATAAATGTAATGATTTTCTCCGTACGATTTGTATTATTATTAAGCTTAGTTCATATTCCCTATCGGCGATGTCTGATGCCTAGGATCTTGTTTAACAACATTATCTGTCGTCGTAAACAAAGTTGTCCTTCGAATTATAACAGTCTGGTTAAACGAGCATGACTTGTAATGCAGGACAAATATTTTGTGAATATCTCAGAAATCATTCGTTTTAGACCCTACGTAGTATAATGATTTTCTCTGCAGAAATCGATGCTCTATCAAACTTTAGAAACAAAATTAGGCGTTCCATTTCAAAAAAAGAAGGTGGCCTGCATATCTTGATAAAACAGTAAAGCAGCATAAAACCCATATTATTAGATACCGGAAAAAGTTCGTGCGGATTTGTAATTTCAGATTCAAGCACTCCTAACTTTTCTAAAGCATAGTTTTATTTTACAATGTTGCAACAATTGACTTCTATGACACTTTTATAACGTCCTATAAGTTTATACACCCCTTCCTTGTAAAAATCGGGGATTTTATTCGAAAGGAATAAATTAATTGCCATTTTGATCTCTTCATCATTTCTGAGATTTTTATTGCCAACGAAATTTGATAACGATAAAGATAGATGGTAAACAAATTGAAGGCAGATCAGGACTATAAATGGGTCAATGATAAGCCGTGAAAGCAAGTTGTTGCATCAAAGAGTCCTATAACGCTTATTCTGCTCTGCTAGACGGTGCGGTATCCATTTGTTCCAATATTTTATGGACGCCCAGTTATTGCCCTCTTTCTGGCTGTGAATTCATCACATCGAAATACTTTTGCAATGTCTGTACACCTTTTTTGAGGTTTTAAATGCATGTACCCTCGCAGTTCATCGTCTTTAATAACGGATAGACGTCTCGACTCTGACTCATATTCTAGCGATTCAATATCTTGCTAAAATCGCTTAAATAATTTTTTCAGCGTCCTTTCACTAACATTGCCTTCACCAGACACGCTGTAAATGCGTTTTGCTGCATTTGCTGCTGAATTTCCAAATTTGAACTCATAAAGGAAGAAATCACGCGTCTTAAACTTTTCGCTATCCATCTTTAATTTCACATGCACAATGGAATTTTTAAACAATTGGAAAGCTGCACATCAGGAATACCAGCAACATAATCGTAGTTTTCTGTTGATGCCCATTTTAAGCATGACAAGAACGCGTTTCTAACTAAAATTTTGATTAAAATTCATTTCACCGCACGAACTATTTCCTGTACCTAATACTATTGAATGCCTTCTTTGTAACCGTGCAATTTTTGTCCGAAACATTTTTTCATGGAGTACACACACTACCGCTCAAAAGTATGTGGACACTTTCATAACTCTTATAACTATCTCAAAATCGTTACGAAATCTTTGATAAACTTGCTTAAATTTCAATGTATTCCAGTCGGTGCGGCATTAGAGAATATATTTTAGTTATTATTTATTCAATGTCTCACCAATAATAGTAAAACATAATTATATCGATGGAGCAACAAAACGCCTCTTATTTAACGTTCCTCTACTCTGAATAATGGTTTAAAGTTTTTATATCCGTTTTGATAAGCCAGCAACTCACACAAAAGCGTTGCATTCATCATGAAATAAAAGACAAAAAAATTACCGTCCACGTAATACTGTACTAGGTCCACCGAATAAAATATTATTTATTGAAAATAATGGAATAATTAAATTATTTCATTCAATTCCAATAGAATGTATTACATACGTATATATTCGCAATGGAATTTAATAATACATGCTGTTTAACAGCAATAATATACATTATACATCATAAGTTTCATAAAAGTCATAAGTGTCCACATACTTATGAGTGACAGTGTATGTTATGAGTTATTTAGAATCGTCACGTTGCGAAACTCACCCTGTTTATTGATATAGAACATTCAACTATACCAGACTTCTCATCTCCCGTTTTTCCGATCAAATTGTGTTCGTATACCCGTCACTCGTACAGAAGCATTAAAACTTTGCGGCGCAATTCGTGCGCATTATAATGAAAATACAAATTTTCTTGTTATCTAAACCGTTTGTGTTCGTGACGCGAAGGTACGTTGTTAAATTCGAAACCAGCAGGAAATTGAGAGGAAGGCTACACTTACGTGAAGATGGCATGTAGGAGTTCCTGGACGAAGGTCCCTTTACCGAGTTTCGAAGGATCTCTTTGGGCCGCTTCGCAGAGCGCTCTCATCACGCAGGCTCTGCCGTCGAGACCGGTGCTGTCGATAAAGTTTAATTTAAAATAGTTCCTCTCCATAAACTTTGATGACAGTGCGGCTTAAACGAGCTCTTACGGTTGAAACAATTACCGACGACTCGAACATTCCCACCACAATCATATTTAACTTTAAACTATACCTTCAGGATGCATATAATACGTTACTCGGTAATATCGATCTTCCTTCAGCGCGTGCATGAACTTTTGGAAAGGATGATTACTTAAGTTTCACTGGTACTACACATTCAACGAGACACCTCTTTTTGCATTCGCCGAGAATTACACGGTATAGAGCGATAAGAATGTCACCGTAATTGGCGGTATGGTTTTACGTTCCCCAAGAATGTCAATCAAGGCTTTCTAGGATACTAAGAGGGTCACTGTTAATTAAATTCTTCTACGAGGATGAGTGCTTCGCACGACAGAAATCTTTCCTACTTTTAGAAGTGTTAAGTTTTGGATGTTAGACGCTTCATGTTAAACGAGGATTAAAGTTTCTGTAAATAAATAACAAACTTTATATGGATCTGATAAATCGCTAAATAGAAATAAAAAGCGTCAATGTTACGTCCAAAGTAATATTTGAGAAGAATTCGCGAATAATTTACGAACACTTATTATTGTAAACAATTTCACGAACACCTTGTCAATTGTGCAAAGCGGATCAGTGAAGTTTTAAGACTATTTACTTGGAAGGTGGAACATCAAAGGACCTGTGTGCGAGCTGTAAACGTATGTGGACACGTTTTTAACAAAGGATATTGTTCTACAAAATTCGTTCTTTACAGTCCAATCACATCAATCAATTTTTCTAACTTTTGGAAGAATATTTTAAGAAATTCCTTAAACTGTGTCATTAGATAGCAACTCTGTTCTAAAGGAAGAATCGGAAAATATTTTCTCGAAGGAAGAGAAATATACGCCTCAAATAAAATGTCTACCTTTAATAGAAATTCACTTCGAAGAATTAATATCATCCCTTAAAAGTTCGTTAAATGTTTAGGTCTTTTTTCAATCTAATGTGTCAAAAGTGAACGATAGTCTAAAAATTGTATACCTAAGTTACATCGTGTTGTAAAAATGATCAAAGTACAGTAGAAGAAAGTTGCAAAGTTTTCAAATTCTGCGACAAGATCCATTATCTGAAGTAGAATCTACTCGGCACTTTACCGATGACTTTAAACGCATATCTAGGGCAGAAAAATTAATTTTTTTAGCAGAGCATTATCTACCTCTAGTAAAATGATTCATTGCACCAAATTAATAATAACTAATAAGAAGCATACTAATGGAATTTGAAATTCCAAAAGTACCTGGAAAAAGGCTTTATTTTCAATTATTTTAAAGATTTTATTTGTCACATTAATATTCGAATTATCAAATAGTACATAACGTAACGAATATAATAAACGTGTGCAAATTATTATTTCCTTTTTTCCTCGATAATTTGTTTCATAACTGTCCCGTCCATTCTAAAAAGTCATCAAGACGTTCCCTCGATCCTCATATAAATATAAATCAAACACATGCTTCGAGGGTTCTGCGCCGGTTGAAAGAAAGAGAATGTGTTATATAATGTCCCAGAATCAAAACCGGCAACCGCCGTCTTCCTGTTTCGTTATTCTCACACATTCCGCATGAAAATTCCTACGCCTCCCCCGCATTTGCATGTGCCAGAAGGGAAAAAAGTGTTCCATTTGCATGTTTCATCATACCCCCCTCAGAACGGATGGAAACGAGTTGCCGCGGCGCAGTAGCTTTCATAGAAAAAAAATAGTAATTTTTTACATTTCTGCATCGCCGCGTCTTCCCTGCGGTTTGACACTCTATTTCCTACTTAATTTACGACACTCGACTACAGTGGGAAGCTATTAGCATCGTTCTAAATTACGATTTTCTTTCAATTTCTTTTCATATTTTTTCAATTGCATGTACGATTTCTTCGATGACACTGAGTGATTGCAAAATCAACACTCAAATCGCCGACGACTGCGTCTTGATTGGGATTTGAATAGGCGAAGTGAAAGAATAGTAAGTCACTTACGATTGCAAGAAAGCTTCTATCTTCGGAAACATGACACTTCTGCTTCGACGATGAAGTAACTCCGATATTTTGGAATCAACTTTACTTGGCAGTTCCCAAGCTAGTGCAGCTGTCAAACCCATCACCACATCGTCTTCTTTGGTGTATGCCGCAATTGTTAAGCAGTACACTAACTAAGACAGATAAACAATATGTTTCACTGGCACTTTCTAATGTCATTTACAATTTGCAACAATTTTCGGAAGCAGACACATGTTGTGATCCTTCCACTCTGATAGTTGCAACTATAAAAATTGAATTATCTTTCCGTGAATTATTCTTAGACTGCGAATGTTTAGGAATTTTTTGGCAATTAAAAAATTTCAAGTTCTACAGAATACGTACAGCATCGAAATTATATATCATATGAAAAATATGGTATTCGTTGTGATATTAATTGAGTGAAACATATCTCTGTTTAGGTTCACAAAAATCTAAATTTACATAAACATTCGCAGTCTCATTATGACATACTTGCAATAATAATATGTTGTTGGAAGATATACATATTGAGTAGTGATAAAATTTAAAATGCCTTTATGCACCAAATAGCCACTGAAACTGACTATCATCATTATTTAGGCCCATGCAATTCTATTTTTTATAAATAGTAGGAAGCAAATCATTCCCCGATAGACATTTCACAGTACATACAATTGCGTAATAAGTGTGAAACATTTTTGTAAGTGTAATATTATTTTACGTGAACGCATCACAATATTTGAACAAATACGCAGTAATAATTTGTATTTAACACGCACCAAAATTGTGAGTTCATTTCGAAACAGAAATCTCTTTTACCTGTAAGTTACTGCCTTGTGGAAAAATTAAGTATCTCTTAGGCCTCGACAGAATCCTCGGTGCGACCTCAGACTCGGTAAAGTTGTCGGTAACGGAGCAGGAGAACGCGAAAATCATCAAGAAATCTAAGCACGCGAAAACGAACGAAAGACGTCGGAGGTCTGACATCCCTTCCGCGGAAATATATTTTCTGCTCTCATACGTTCCACTTTCGCCACTCTGCTGCATACATATGTGCGAGGAAAGAGGAGAAAGTGCCAAATAGATGTCGTCGCGCGAAGGAAATTACTTCTTCGGTAAAGTTACCTTCAATCACCATGGAAAGGATTATCGAGAATGGAGAGCATAATTTCAAGTAAAATTAAAAATCAAAAAAGTAGGAGAAGAAAAAGAGAAGGATGAGAGTCAAGAAAGTAATTTTGAATATTGGAATTTCGTCAGCGGCGTTGCGTTTTCTTGCGGGCGTGGCAGTCGTAATACTAAAGAAGTAAATCCCTGGAAGATGGGAACGAACTTCCATCGCTTATTTCCGAGCATTCGGTAACGGTAATGCTCGACATCGTGTGTTTTTCCACGGGTTTAATGGCCCACCAGACATCCTGACAATTCGTTCTGCAAACAAAACGGGCGCTGTTTGTGCGCCCGTCTTATTTATTCGTGGCGTCGTTCAAACGCGTCTTCCCTTGCTGAGCTAAGACGTTACCGTTCTCGTTATTGCGGCTCTGACTGTCTGCTTTTCGTGGTAGATTTTTCCGCCCTTGCGTTCTTTAACGAGCCGTCGAGTTCCTTAAGGTAAATCCAGATGTGATGTTACATTTGGCGGAAAAACGAGTGAATTTAAGATACATGCATTGCCACCTGTAAGTTCTACAATAAACGTAAACGGAATGGGAACTCATACTACAAATTTTACTTTCGTTACATTCGATTATTAACTTTTGGTGGTTGTATTTCGTTAGAATTGTTAAAGATTTATAAAAATTGTACATTTTGTTACATTGTAATGCCTGTATAAAATTTGCAGTTAAAAAATTGCGACGGATTGCATTTCAAATCGAGGTGTGTAAGAATATGGATTCAGTTAATGCGAGACTTTGAAATGTCTTTTTTTATTAAATTTAGATCATATATTGTTGTGCGTAGGTACTTGAAAATATTATTTCCGAGGCACGTGATTCATAGAATTTATTTGCATCATAATATACAGATTAAATATTAGACTTTTATTTCTGATAGGTAAAAGTCAACAAGTACCTTTATTGCGTTCATTGAATTGGACAAACACTCGTGTTCTTTCTTCTTAAATTAAGGTTCCCCCTGTGCGAACCATATCTTATTTTCATAATGAATCAATTTTTAATCACTTTTTTCAAACGATACGATATATTTCCAAATTTTGCTCACAGTGTGGCGTCTTAAATTATTATCTTAATTTGGACGCAAAATTGATAATAATACTTACTTCCAATACAATACTTTCGGGTGAATATAAAGCGAAGACATTTATTTCTGTAAAAAGTGTCCCTCAGACTGAAGTTTATCATTTCTTTGATACTTTAATGAAATTCATGTACACGTTGTTCTTAATTAGAAACGCCTCATATTACGTTTATTAAGGAGCTTCAAAAGTTTATGCAATTAATAATAATGTAACAAGATTTTACCTTGGATTTACGCTTGAAGGTAATGACACAATTTCTAATGAAAATTCCGAAAAAGATTAAACTTACATTTACACGATACATACAACTTACTACAGCACTTTTAATGATTTGGCAAACAAACGAACATAATTGCAAAGGAATCGTTAATTTTTCAGCGAATTTCGAACTATGGGAGAAAAAGTTTTGTGAGAGCAGTTACTCGCGATACCTTTTCCTTCTAAATAGTCGTGGTAATTAAGAAAGCAGAAAGAAAGTCAATAATTGACCTTCTTCATTATACATCCTCGATTTTTGGAATACTCCGCCGGGCATGGTGGCAAAACCTTAATTACCGACAACATTTTTGCTAGTACTGAAAGTGTAAATAGCGTAGCACTTGAGAGAACTATTTACATTGAGATAGGGCAATTTTCCAAGCATTTGAACATTAACGAATAGAATTTTAGATTTTTCTCATTATCAGCCTGTATCATAGCTTTCATATCTAAATACAATAAATTTTCACTTATTCTTACACGATACATATAATCAGAGGAAAGGGGAAAATGACGTTTGAATAGTATCATTATTACAAAAATTAATACCAAATATTTTAACAACATCTGCTTTGATCAATTTATTTTATTTTTACATGAAAATATCAGCGTTTGTCAAAATAGTACTACTTAAAAAAAATTGTATGGAAAACTGTTTCATTTAATTTGAATATTCAAAATATGTAATTATCTGCCGTCATCCATAAAACATATTATGATGTATAGATACAATGGTAATTCACCCAAGGTTGTACACAAATATTTCAATTGATATAGTGGCTAATAGTCCAATTTATCAGAATAGTTATATTAAATATCATATATTAGATTTTAAATGTTCAATTTTGAAGAAAAATGAAAAATATACTGATATTTCTTCACAATGTACCATGTTCCTGTGTCCCTAAACTTTCGATATCATTTCAGTTCTGTGCAATTGTCGCTATTTATTTACTACTGATCCCCTTTAACACTTTAATGGCCGCACGTCTATGCAGTTAAACTTCGCCAGGGGCTGGCAATATTTAGAAAGAATTCAATTAAAAAAGCTTTATATAAATTCACGAAATAACTGAACATGTGCGAACACACACATTTTTAATAAAAATAAATGCAATAAAACAATATCTACACTTGTTCACGTACAACACAAGAATGGAAACATGAACTTATGCTGCCAATGATATAAAAACATTTGCAAGAGAGGAAGAAGAGGGAGAATAAATTTATGGCTTAATAATTATATTATATGTATTATGTTATCCGTCAATAACGTTTACAGAAATCATCACACAGAGAGTGTGTGACGGCCAATAACCGTCGGCGGTAGCATGACACACGTGTTGTGTGATCGGCCACTAAAAGTTGTCCCGACCATTACACACATGTTGTGTGAGCGGCCATTAAAATGTTAATATTTAAACTTCTCCAAATATCATTATCATTTTGTAGCAGCATTTATATCAACTTGAGCACTTTATATTGCAACTATTTGCCTTGAACGTTTGAGTCCCAAGAAGCGCGATCGCGCTGTTGAGATTTTATGTCGAGAAAACCCAGCACATTTCGAGGATTGTGGACAACTGACGGTGCGATACCGATTGTCGAAGTCGCGCGCTCAGGTTTACTGACGCAAGTACATCACACAGCTCCTTTAAATGTAAATAGTACATTTTACAATAGGTAGAATAATACTATAATAATGCAATAATACATTACAAAATGAAAATTTTTATTTCATTGTTATCTTCTCGATCATTTTTATCGAACAAAACTTGAAATATTTATAAATTTTACGGTATGCATATGTAATAATACATATGCATTTTATAAAATAACGAATTACAAATTAACAATATTTTTGTGTTATGAACGAACAATTTAAATGGAGAGTAACACTTATAATTCGTAACGTCGGTGTTTATCAAAACATATTGGATGAATTCCTTTTTTACATCGCACACAAATTAAATGTGATCTTTTTATTGCATTTTTGGTGCTGCAGACTACGCATTGTCGATATAAAATAAACAAAGCGCTATCGCGCCGCTTGGTATTTCTCGACATAAAATAAAACAAGCGCTATCGCGCTCCTTGGGTCTTTTCGTACTCATTTAGAGAAAGCGCGGTTGCGCTGTTTGGGATTCTTCGACAGTGTTTTTTCAATACCCCCTGGGACTCAAACGGTTAAAAGACTCTTCCCTTCCCTCGTATTGTTCCCAAATACCGGCAAAGCCCGACAGTAGAATATTTCGCACGTTATATAAAATACCAAGAACGTCGGGAAACAAACAAGCAACTGTAGACGTGCATCCTCAATTAAATTCAGAACTGGACGCTTATTAATTCATCCTTCTATGTGGAATGGCATCCTTTCGGAAAAAGTTCGGCCTGACGCGAGCTCTTTTTCACCGACGACACTTATTTCCTCATTTCGCAGCCCATAGCGGTGGAACGAGCGTCTGTTAATTGCATATGGGAGTTGGACGCGTACCTGGTTGTCTGGGAAGAAAACCACAGAGCATTCTAAATTAATGCTTTTCGTTAACGCGCACCACGGGGACCCGCCGTGGATGCAATTATAACCGTTCTGTCGTGGAATGTAACTCGAGTGCCGTGAGAGAACTGGATGGAAAATCCGGAAGGATAATGCGTACGAACGAGGAATACATTGAGCCACGTTAAGTGCATTGATGCGCTTAAATGACTCCGTCATTCGTGAAATTCAATCACGGACAACTTTACGAGCATTATAGAGCCCGCGATTCAGTGCAGCCGGTGGAACCAGTCTAGCTAGAAAATTCTGGATTCCAGGCGGGTATGGTAGAAATTTTTGGCACAGATTGGTGTCCTTCCGTGCATGATCGTACGTGCGTGTGTGTAATATTACGTATGAATATGTAGATATATACGGTTAAGTATCGGTGTATAGGAAGTCCATCAATTTGCTTCGATAAAACGATAATTGTGGCGATAAATAAACCAATTTTCCATACGTTGCATTTTGAATGTGTCGTTTTGCGAGAACTGGATATATAAATATGAAGAAAAAGATAAAAAAGAAAGAACGATAAAGGTGAAGCGAGAAAAAGATTTTCAAATTTACGTTAACACTAGAACTTCTGGCTTTATATCTATTAAATTTAAATATACTAACAATAAGTACGTTTAATACTTGGCAAAAAGAGGAATTAAGAGGTGGAAATATGATTAGTCAAGGAACTTTTTTTATAAGATATACGTGGAATATTTACTGGTTGGCTCATCTATCAATTTACAACATTTTTAAAAAAAATTGAGGACCGCTCAATTTGACCGTCTTGATAGTGTTAGCGTTAATATAACTGACATAATAAAACACTAATGTGCATACTACGGTCCACGAGCAGGTGCGACCAATTTCGAGGTTCTATCTGGCCCAGTGAAGATTTAAAATACATAATAGTATAGAAATTTTCAATTTCAGGATTTTAAAAAATTCATTTAAGAATCAGAATCAGTACATCTTGGTTTGAACGAAATTATAGGGAACTTTTAGAAATGCAGTCACAGCTTCATACATCACATTAGCATTACAGAATTTTTAGAATAATTTTTTTGTGAGTCCTTATTAAACTTTATAATAAATTGTATCGACCCGCCAATTTATTTTTCTTTTTTTTCACTCGTCTCTAAAGAAGTTTGCCCATCACTCTAATAAAGCATGAACTTCCATAAGCTACTCAACATCAATCGGTCAGCAGTAATGACGCTGCCTCGCTGAAAACAGCGACCTCGTGTTATTTTGTCAAGTTAAAACAATTTGCCAAATGGCTAACGTTAAATTGCAAAGTATATGTGAGATATAAAAAAGAGAAGTTTCATACAAATGAGAGAGCTGTAGGATGTACGTACGTGTAATTTAAGTGATTTTTGTTATTGCAATATGCTTCGGCAACAGCCTTAATTTGTGTCTTTTCTATAGACGATAATGTGTAAAAATGAATCGGTAAACTTGTAAAAGGATGATGAACGTCTCATTTCCATGTAAAAATATTTCAGCTTGATGCGCATTTTAAGAGGAGAATTGATAGGGAGCTTTGTTATTTGAATATTAATAAATTTTACATAATTCATATTTTCGTTTACCTAACAGCTTTTCAGATATTCAATATGATTAAGTGATTCGAAACAAGGTGGAGCTTTGCAGAATGTTGGCATAGATTAAATTATGCTCTTAAATGTAAACGTTGTGCATAAAAGTGTTTAATGTGTTAGAGACGTATCGTTTTGGGTAGTAAGTAAAAATTTATTGGTATATCATTGATTCATATTAGAAATGACTATTCAAGATAAACAGTAGTACTGGAATGAAATTATATGAAGTCCTAGATGTCCTTTATGACAGAATGGAATGACAATGTTAACACGTTAACTGCTACGCCAATTCTGTGGAATTTCTTCATCAGCCATATCTGATGAAACGAGGGGTTAGAATGTTTTAATTATACAATACTACCAATTTGTTTGATAATTTTTAAATCTTCTTAACTTTCTTTATCCGAGACTTACAGTTTACAAAATTCTATGGTAAGCATCTTTCGTAACCAAAATGATAAATAATCTAATAATATAGACATCCTGTAAAAATAAAGACAAAAATGTATCAGAACCGATTCATTTTTAATAACTGCAATTGGACGGTTTCTTTAATTTCTTACTCTTTTATTAATTTTAAACAGGCCTTAACACATAAATCGACGAATCTTTTTCGCAAATGATTTCGAAGCAGGTAATTAGAACAATTAAAATTGAGATATCCATGTTAAGAAGTCACTAAACATTATTAAGTATTTATCATCGAAATTTCGGCATTGTAATTATACCGCTGGAATAAACAATTATTTCAAAGTGAAACAGATTGCAATGGAAAGCGTGCTGAATATGTATCAGAGTGCTTCGCGCACTAGCCGTTCCAACGAAATGATCGCTTTGGGGGTTTTCATTGGGTTCATGTAAATAAGAATTGATCATTCAGTATATCGGACAAGTCAGTAATTGAGTTCTGTAATATAAATAACGGTGCGGCTCTTCTTACTGTTGAGTTTTCTTTAATAAATACAAACTTGTACTACAGTTTTGTCGTAAATTGTTCATAAAAATAAAAACTTGCTGCTATTGTTGTAACGTGGATCATGATTGGAAGCAATGATATGAATTTTTGAAAGAAGGGGTTTGTCAATTTTATTTTGTGAAAAATATTCATTCTTCATTGCATTATTGCATTCCTGTTCGTAATCCTTCGGATTTGCAAATGGCGTCAATCTTCATTTGCGACATTTACATTACTCGACGCTGATTCTGTTCTTAAATTGTCCTAGAAATTGGAGTTATTCTGATTTGCTATTCGGACGGGCTGATAATTATCAACAAATGTGATTAAGGAAGGAAGTACTGATCGATAAATATTTCAGCTTATATTTTCTAACATTTGCATTTACATAAAAGTCTTCTTTCAATATTATTATTACGAAATAATCACAAATATTATTACTTTTTTGCTACAGCATTAATAACTTCTCAATTTTCATTTTCCACATTATCAAAATGCTGTCATTAAAAAGAATTTCATAATCTCAATAAATACACAATTTTCACTCTTACAACAAAGATGAAATACAATGTTACAATAATCTTCACGCTTGTAGCATCAACTTGCTAACACAATTTTTATTTTTCCATTTTTCGCATTCATATCATCAAACTTTTAATAGTCATCGCCTTTTACAAACATAAACTTACAGCTCCTACAGTGCGTTTAATAATAATTGACATTTTCACGTAACACCGTTAAACAGGCTTTCGTTTAATGTTCTGTAAAGCTATCAATACCGATTAACTGAAGGGGACAATTCCTGACGTGAATGCCGCAGTAAAGTGAATCCTCGAACGAGGTGCCGTTATGCATATACGATCTGAAATCAACGATGATTAATACGGTAACCGTGCAATTAATATTAATATGACAGTACTTACCCGACGAGTAATTTCAATATCTTCGCTATGACTCCATCCCTTTGTCTCACGTACGCCAGAGCTTGGCAAACGTTCTTCAATAGACAAGACCGCCCGTCGAAGCCGTGACTAAAATATTTTTCACCCATGAAATAGGAACTCGACTTTCAATGACATAAATCTTGTATGCGTCGCATATGCTGTTGTTTTTGTCAGCAAGATATGTATTAAGTTCTGAGAGTCCTTTACTTTTTAAATAATATGCAAGGTGTGGAAAAACGAAGGAATGAAGAGTAAAATATAGTTAACAATGGTAGACAAGTAGACTAAGGATGAATGTATATATGTAGACAAACTCTAATGATAGGCTGTTGATTATTATTAAATTTTATGGAAAAAGTTTATTTCATTTTCTAATGTATACATCGAAACGTCATTAGAGTATACAATTTTTCAAATATTAATGTAAATCGTGAAATTAATGAAATATTTGTGGACCGTTGAAACTTCAAGGAAGATACTTGGTTAATAATTTTTCTTTTGTAATTTATTTGATGTTGTCCGATTTTAAATAAAAATCTGGGGGCAACTACTACAATAAACTACACGTGTATCGAAAATTTAATGAAATAGCATACTTGCAACTTTTATTTAAACATTAAATATGGGCCGCCATTTAAAAATTGTTAAAAATACAATTTGCTTTTCGGGATGTATTCGTTGCAATTTGTAAATCGCTTTTAGTCGTCAATAAAAGTGGAGCGAGTGCATAAATAATTTCGAGAAATGCCAGCTAGATTTCCATATAATTACATAAACTGGTACTTTATAGCAGAACTAACTAAATTTCCTTGATTACATGTAGAAGGATAGCCGAGAAATGCACTGAATGCATATTTTATCGCTCTCCGGCAAATGAAAGACCGCAGAGGAAAATGTAAGGGAAGGAAAAAATTAAAGACAAAGATTGTTTCATATTTTCGTTCATATTCGTGGTATCTTGAACTAGATAAATAAAAAAGTAGAGAAAATATTCTGTAACAGAACTTCACGTTTTCTATTAATTAACTCTTAATGGACGGCATACAGATGAATCTATTAGTTTTCAATTTCCGTTATAACCGGAGTTGTAAAACGTTCGTAATGAAGCGTTTAATAATATAAGGAATATATATTTAGCATAGACTTTTTACCAAATAAATTTCATGTGCTTTCAAATCTGCTCGAAACTGTATAAATAAAGCCTTAATTATATGATCAATATTGTAACATTTAATGTGGAAATTAATAATTTTGGGCATGTATTTACATGTTACAGTTTACATATTCTGTTATTACTATCTTTAAAAAGCAACTTCAATTACTAATGAAGCCATAGAAAAATTTGTTAATAAAATCAAAAGAGGGACACACGAAATGAAGTTAAAAAAGGGTACAAGCACAACAAATTCTTATCTTAGAAAAGAACAACTCAGTCAGAGTTACCGTTACTTCCTATTAAAAGAGCGGCAAATTTAAAATTCAAAAGTAGCATAACGAGGAGGAGATGCTTTAAAGAGAACCATCAATAACAAAAAGAAATTACCAAATATTGCATCCTTTCTGAAATTGTAAATTTCTGTGGGAATAGCAAAGAAACCATAACTATCAATAGATCTAAGAGAATACAATCACAAGTCATATAAATATTGAGATAAAAACCTAACAATACTATAAAGAAAGAGACACAGTAATTTCTTTCCCTTATAACATCAAGTATGTACCCACCAAAAATGATCTATCAAAAGTATCATATTCACACTATGAACAGGAAAAATCAGAGGAAGCAACAATCGGATAATGATTCTGGCTCGGCGAAGCATGCAAAGGGGTGCTGCACGCGAAAGAATAAGTAAGAGAAAGTGCAGAGAGTGACTGCGGAAGTTAACTGGCGGCGTACCGACGGCACTGCACCATTGACTGATCCTACTCGACGCCGGAAACCTTCGCCTAGGCAGCCAGAAATCCATCCGCTACCCCTTTCGACTATCCTTCCTTCTCTGGCCACGATCGCCACTACCACCGTACGGCAATTTCCCAACCCCCAAGGCCTTCGTAGCGTCGCCCCCTCTCCCCCTTCCCGGATCGGTACCATCCTCTACATTATTCACGGACTATTAAACTATTTATTACCTTTCGTACACGAGCTCGGCGCTCTCGTGAATGTCGGAGATGGACCTACCGGTTCGACCGGAGCCAGCAGGAAGCTCCCATACTACCTTGAACCCGGCAGCCTGAGCGAAAATCGTGGTGTATGAGAACGAAGTGATCTTGTAATTCATTCTGTACTGAAAGGAGAAATCGACGTTGACAGTCTGGGATTTCGGAGAATAATGCCGGGGTAAGTAGGCCTTGACAAAAGTCACCGGTGGAGATTTTAATTGTGTAGTGCGAGTTTGAAAAGGTGTAATTGTCTTTTTCTTATAATGATGATGATTAAGGGCTGGTAATTTGACGTCGTACGGTTTAAGGGGCCGTGCAATGGGGGACAAAGGGGTACGTAATATCGTATTGAATGTTATGGTATTCTGAGCGAGCGTGTAGTAGAATAACTTGTGATATAGGGGGGGTAATAAGAAATTTCAATTTGATGGCTTAATGGGTTCTTAGAATTGTGCTTTGTAAAAGTACGGTATGCAAAAATGTAATGCATGCTAGGAACAAAACAGTGTATAATTACGTTAATTATAGAATAATAGAAATTTTTAATATAGAATGATCCGTGTTAATGATTTCATATTTAAATAACTATAAATTCTGAATATATATGATTTTTTTTGTTTTGCACTAATCGTGACTGACATAGTAATGTTTTTGCAAAATCATACATTTGATGACTTTAAATGGCGCTTTGACGGATATGATCATCAGATAGCTTCATAAAATTAATTATAACATTTGTTCTACCATTTTTACAACTTAATACCACAAATACTATAAGTGATTCTATATCAGTTGTATTTGCAATTCGATCAACGAAATTAATTTCATTGTAAGGCAGCATTAAAGAAATATATCAATTCAATTGTTATATTTTTATTGCAAAAATATCGGGCTTGATACACTAGGCTCTTAAGAAGGTAACAGCAAGGAAAGTGCAGTAAAGATCTAAGAGGTTTTAACGATGCAGCACGAAACCCGAAACGTATATATCTCTTTTATTAATGGTACCTTACGAGTAAAAGTTCTACGACCTTCATCAGCAATTGAAACTTTACAATTTTCTTTAATCTATTGAAAGTATAAATTTCCATAATTGTGATGACAACGACGTTTTTTTATTTAATAACGATTGGAATATTATCAATTTTACTCATCACATGTCTGTATCCTTTTTTCTTTAACAGATGATGCTTACATACAGTTTCACTGCATACAAAATGATATAAATGAGTAAATGTTATTTCATTAATATTGCAATAATATTGTACGCGTTTTCACAAGTGAATGTTTGAACAAATTTGTATAGAACATGTAAAATCGCGGACATTTTCGTTTTTATGAAAATATTGTCCGGATTTCTGTCGCATTTTTATTGGACCGCATTGGAATTAGGTACATACGTACCAGATGGAACGGCGAAGCTTTATCATACCAGCATGCATTATTTCATCAGCTATAAAAAATGATAGAGAATATGCGATCCTTTGAAAATGTTACGTTTTACGAATCTCGTAAATTCACTAAATTTGCATATGTAATAAAAATGAATTTCAGCTTCGTCGGCCTCTCCTATAAATTTGAAAGTTGATAACCATATAGTGAACCTATAGATTTGTTTAATGTATCTTGAGATCACTTTAAACTGCGTTGAACAATGGTAATGATTTATTAATACACATTTCGATTAGTTTTCAAAACTGTCCTATATGTGCGAACAAATTGCCACCAATTGCAATTAATACCTAGCATAAACGGTAACAACATATTTTAGTTGAATCGGAAGCGTATGATATTAATAAGCGCAAAAACTTTTTTTGTCATTTAGTTGGCGAATTTGTATTTGCAATTGATACATTTAGGTTATCAAGTCAGTACCATCTCTAACTATAAGAGAATGCAAAAAGGTATCTCCTTTTAGCGATCATTGAAAAGTAACAGAGTTTCCACCAAAAGGTGAAGTACGATTTGCCGTGATAATATAAACTATTGTAAAATATTAAACCTATTTCATGAATCATAATCACATATACGTATACATAGAAAAACGTTTTAATAACAGTACTTTGATAGTGATCATACAATCACGATTCTTTGATAACGATACACAAATCATAATTATCGATAAGAGTAAATATATTTCATGAAATAGGTTTAATATTTTACAATATTTTATATTGTCACTGCAAATTTTGGTTCAGGTTTTCGTGGTAAATGTTTGGATACGATTCGGGTATCGTTATCAAATAATCGTAAATATAGGATCATTATCAAAGTGCGTTTATTAAGATATGTTTCTGGACATCATGATTAGTAATACTTTCATATGTATTTATCTACGTGATGTATTATAATTACATTTATATATTATATTGACATTTAACCAAAAGTTTAACAATCGATGTTAAGCAAATTCCACCTTCTATTGTTTTATAACAAGGAGTTGGCAAGGACAGAGTAGCAAGGCAGGTGTTACTGGCCCCACAGTCCCTATTAAAACGTACATTCACGGTATTGCTCTTGTGTAAACGCTGCAGGAAGCCGTAGGGGTGTCGTCTGAATCTGGCAAGCTGTTTGTCAAAGGAACGTCTCCCGAGTTTGGCGACCTAACACCCTTATTTTCTTACTGCGTTAAAATGTAGGCTACTGATCGGTTTATGGTCGCTATTATTTTGCCTTAGCGCAGTGGAAAATTATTGTTGAATTAGTAGGAAAATATGTTGCATTAGTTTTTGAAGTGAGTAATTTTTTCGACATTGTTTGCGGAAAACGATTTAACTGTATGTTTCAGTAACGCAATGATCAATTTTTAAATTGTTTTGTACGCTAGAGTGTTTAAGTCATATGTATAAAATGTTTTCGAAAATTTCTTCGGCATTACTATAAAACAATATGTTTAGAAATTGCAAAAACTGAAGGAATCCTTTGTAAAATTGTTCTGAAAATCGATATAAATATCACAAAATTTAAGTGATATCTATCGTTTCAGTGACTTTCTGTTACGGTATGAGTACTTTAAGAGTGGTTACATCTCTAATTTTACATCGTGTTAGTAAAAATTTTGAAAGAAGCTATCTATTATTGCCTCTGAATTAATAACCAGGAATATTATTTGCCTGTTTCGAATTTCTTATCTGATGCTATAAATGTGCCATTTATTGTTTAGAGTGATTTGGGAGCAGTGGCAAAGAAATAACAATAACTTATAAAACCGGAGGAAAGGTCAAAGAGCTTTTCTTTAGAAATCTTTAAAGTCAATTTGCCGAGAAGAATTACCGCTCAATCTCGCTTGCTACATAACTATTTTCTCAGGAAAAGACAAAAGGTACATAGATAGGTCTTATATTCTCTTTCATTGCAGCTATAAAGTAAAAAGTAAAACAATAAAACCAAAATATGTGTGGGACTGTCTAAATACAATGTTTAGTTAATTGAACGATATGCTATCACAACTATATTTATTATCTAAATTATTGGCTATAGAGAAACTAACTAGGAATATAAAAAGTTCAGTTTCTCGCACACACGCTCTTTCGTCTTTCGCTGTTCACTTCTTAACCCCTTGCCCTGACTTGTTTTGTGACCGCCTCCGCAATAATTCAGAATCTAATTGCTAAAAAAAATGATTAGAGATTCTTGATATATCGTATAATTTAACGAAATATTAACACTAGAACTACCAACCGGTCAAAATGACCGGTACACAATTTTTTCCAAAAATTCTCCAAGTTTATAGAAAAGTCATAGAATAAATATTCTACGTCCATGTCAAAGAACATAAATCACCGAATCGATCATCTTTTCCGCCTCTCGATTCCTCTTTTTTCAAAGTACTTATTTAATATGTTAGACTATAATAGATTTAACGTCGGTAGTTCTAGTGTTAATATCACAGGAATAATATTATCGCGTCGCGTCTCATTAATATTTTCAATTTCATAGATCTTGCAAAACTTGAAAATTTCCTATCCCATTTACCTGATCACGAGTGTCACTCGTTATTGTAGGGCAAGGGGTTAATCCTCGTCCTCACGACGCGTCGCACGCCCCGTTTGGGTTTCTACCATTCGTCCTTTCTCTTTTGCTCTCATTTATTCAATCATTCACTGTCGCATCCGACATGCAATTTGACCTATCATACAAAGTAAACTGCATTATAACCTATTCGTTCGCAGACTCCGACTCACCTTGTTGCACATATATTATTTAGAGCTTGCCAGATAGTTACCAACATTAAACTAAACGGATTACAGGTTTACACGACATTAAAAATTCATCGAACTATATCCGATTATGAAACTATACACCTTGGGATAGCATATCTCTAACAAAAGTGTGCATTGCGAACTATCACTAATAACAGGAAAACGTGTTTAACATTGTATTAATAAAATTTCTAAATCAGGGTAAGGTCTCTTTCACTTTTAGTCAAAATTTCACCGTAATTAGCCACTGTGCGTCGTTTCCTTAAATAAAATTAAATCAAATGTTCTACTTCCAGAAATTTCCAGCAGAAGGCGATGGCGTACCCTTCGAAAATCTTACAATTCCATCCCAGTTAGTTTGCAGCATTAAATGAGCGTAATTTATTAATCACATAATTAATAAAACTGCAAAATCATAATTGCAATGAACTCAATTATGAAAGTGATTGTTCGTACCCCTTGCAAACTCGAGCAAAAACGTCGTGAATGTGTTTTTAGTGTTTAAAATGACTTTGCAAATCAAAACAAAAGGTACAGTGATTCGCTCGCGAAATAAATCAGTTGCGTTTTGTTTTCTGACTCGATAACATCGCATTGTACACGTGTCCCTTCGTGTAATTAAAAGGGCGTCGTGGAAACCATGAAATGTAACGCGTCGTTAAAAGTGATTTATTCGTGCGATGTGAAATGTGATCAAAAATTCGTATTTGTTATCAAAACTCTCTACGTAACCCTGGTGAGGGGGCAGAGATCTGTCTTACACAAAATTCTACAGCAACAAGTAAGAAAACAAATAAAGCTAATTAATAATAACATATTTTTCGACTTGCATTATATTAGGTGTAGTAAAAAGTTCTTTCCAATGACTTTTAGTTGGCTGGTACATTTATTTGGCCCGAAAGAATCTCCCGCTTTTTTAGAGATCTGAATATTGGTATTAAGAATAATAAAATACCACGCGATTCGGAAAACTCCAAAAATAACTTTCCTAATTTACTACATCGTAAACAATGGCACCGAAGACGAAGTATAGTCGGCATGTATGTACTACGGTCCACATGTAGCGCAAGGGACAAAGGAAGTGATTTTTTCATTAGGATGAAAAATTTGTCCAAATACGCTAAAATCGCCACATGTAGCTCCGTTTGATTTTCACCTATTCTACTTCCAACAACATTATTTGCTTGACACAAAATTTCGCGAACTATGAAGATACATAGATGAATTCATGTCACCAAAACCTCCTAATTTCAATTATGCTGAGATTTGTATATTGCCAGAAAAGTAGCTAAAGATTATAAATAAGTTATTTAAAAACATATTTTAACATTAGAGAAAGATCGGAATCTAGTTTTTACTACATCTAACATTATAATTTATTTGCATTACATTTGACTTGCATTATGTTATATTTCTTCTGTTACCAATTTTACAATGGTAGGCATTTACTAATGCCGACAATTATCAAACATTTCTTGCATCATTTTAATAATTTCCTATATTTCTCTCTGCAATATGGACCAAGGGGCTAATATACATTTTCGATTCGGAAGCACAGATTGAAATGCTATTTACATTCGGAACGTCACTCTGTAAAATGTAATTCTTGTCTGAGGACAATTTAGAACGCGACTCTTGGCTTACAGAGAACGTAATGATAAATTGCAATCTTTTATTGAATTTTCAGCTTACAGTCGCACCGTAAGCTACTATACATTTGAATCTACGGCTATAATTATCCTTGCGAATAAAGGTACAAGTTTAATTTATTAAAAAGTCTTCAACTTTTGCTAAGGTACATCTGCACTTGCATTTTAATAGTTTAAATATCGCTGGCGTATAATTTAGTACCTTTTTTGTAATTTTTTCATAATGTTACACACCAGTTATGAAAAAGGCATCGGATAAAAAGAGCTTTACGTTTATATGAGAATGAAACAAATAACCTTTTGTAAGCATGTGCGGACTAATTAAAAATGTAATTACACGATTTCAAATCTTCAAAGATAAAGCTTCTCATATCTCATCGTATACAATAAAAGCATTTGTGAAGGTAATAATAAGACGCCTTGAAAGACAATTTAATTGAATCAACGAAGAATGACGAAAAATTTATTGCAGTTGATGCATTCTTTTATTTATTTTTTCAATATAATACTATTATTTTCATAATGAAAATATAATTTGATTGAAAGTGAAAATCCTAAATGTAACACGGAAGTTCTTTAACGAACGAATAAATTTTCTAAAAGAAGTTCCTTAAGAAAATTTATATCATAGCTCTTTTTTAATTTCTTTAATTTAAAAAGAAGCTAACTTTTATTTTTTCAGTGGCGTTTTTCCCCAAGAATTTGCAAATTTAATGAAATACATATTTATACTTATCAAGATATAACTTGGAACAGAAATAATTCTTTAAAAAATATGCCTGTACGTTCTTACATATGCACACATATCTTGGGAAAAACGTAGTCGCATAAATATTTGTTAGAATTGCGTTTTGAAATATGGGATAAAGGCGCTGGAAATTAAAATTTGTATTAACAATTAACAAACTAATAATTACACCACGACATACGTGATGACAACTGTAAGCCCATTAAACGAATGAAAAGTCATTGGATATACGAACGTGTTCCATTTAGATTGATTTACATTTTACTGCATACGCATCATTCCTAAGTAATAACAAATTCAAATAATACGTGTTTTTATAACGTGATTTAAAATATTGACAATAATGTCTGATTAAGCATTATCTACGCTTGTTTGTACGTACAATAATACCTGTTCAAACTACGTTGAGGATACAGCCCTGGTGTAATTCGAAATGGTCATATGTTAAGTTATGTATTGTTTCTATTAATTTTTTGTTATATTAAAAACATTGTATCATGGCAGGGGACCTCGATTATATTCAATCCTGTTATATCTAATTAATAAATTATGTTATGTGTTTATCAAATAAGTGTGAAGTGTTTCGAGTTTATTTCGAGTTTTAACAAACTATCCCCCCATAAAATCATTTTGCAGAATATGCGCATTTTTCGCTAAAGCACGATATCGGCTCTTAACTTACTTCAAGAAAAGATTTGAGTTATTTAGAGAGCCGCAGTTCCCCATGTAAGATTTCTTACACATTGAATGTCACCGGTATTTCGCCACTTTCATTATTTCTACTGAAGTGACACTTGTTCTATGAAAATCGCATCCTTGTAGAGCAAAAGCTTCCTCTTGCCCTACGATTTCTTTTGCGACTGGTCGCGTAATAATTCAGATTTAATTGCTGAAATAAAAATTTATTACGTATTTATGATATTCTATATAATTTAACGCAATATTAATAGTATATAAATAATTTGATCGTCTCTGGGCTCACAGAGATTTTCAATTTAATAGTTTTTGGAAACCTTCAACATTTTCCATTCCATTTACCGCATCACGAGTATCACACGTTATTGTAGGGTAAGGGGTTAAAGGTACAAATACTTATATATGAAGTGGGACTTCGTCTTTTTAACACTAGATTTACGAGCGTGAAATCTGTTAAATCGCAATATATTAAATAAGGTCTTTGGAAAAAGAGGGATGAAGCAGCAAAGATGGTAATTCGTTAAGTCATTATTGTATTATAAAATATACGTGAAATATCTACTGTACAGGGTCTCTGTAAATTTGAGAAACATTCACGAGACAAGTAGGAACCCGTCAATTTGACGACTTCCGTAAATCTAGTGTTAATAACCATATTTAAATGTTGAATGTATAAGCAAATTCGTGAATATTACAATTTAAAAGTCATATAAAAATTGAATTCAAAAGCGTCGGTCGTCCCCATGTGCGCCGCTGATAATTATGACGTTCGACGTGCTAAATAGTGGATGCTTATATGAAATTCAACTCCTGTCTCCTACATTAGGAAGTGTATGTAGTAAACAATATTCGTATCATCGATACTCCTGTGCACTTTATCGTAAGTGCACTGGATCATCACGACTTACGTAATACAAGTTACATAATTCTTCTGACATATCCAATGACTCGGAATACATGGTGCTTAGTAACGCCTGGTACTTTGTTAAAGTTAAATATTATAATGACGATGAACTACTAATCACGAATTTTATTATTATTTCTCACGTAGGCATTTTTTTCAGTCAATTGAACTACATTGCCAAAACTCGACTAAAAACATTTTGCAGATATATATGTTACGGTAAATGTGATTAATCCAGTGATTATACATAATCACCGGTTGTTATATACAATCACCACTAACTTTGGTAAATGTTATGAATTTTTGAATATTTATCAAAATAACCGGCGAGTTTATATAATTCCCAACTTGTAATAGCGAATGTGATAAAAGTCCGTTACTGTCATAAGAATGTGCAACAAATGTAATTCCAATGCTTAGTCGGGCCCCCCCCCCAGGGGCCTGTCCATCGCGTAGTCGAGGACAGGTTCGGGTCTGACGCACCCGGGGTTACCCGAGTCCGCATACCAAACGAAGGTTTTTTGGTAGTAGCGCCCGGATGTCCGAGGCTACACCCCCCCCCCCCCCCCCCCCACCAAGGGGAAAGTTGGTACCACGGGGACCAGGCTAAGCCCCAGGGCAAATTCTTCGCCCTGACCTGGTCATATGAGGTTGGATTCGTGGGGGCAAGTAGTAACCCCAAATCGCAGGGGGAGAGGTGGCTACCTCGGCGGGTGAGCTGCGCTAATTTCAGCTCGGGCACTGACACTGCATAGCCAGTAGAGATTTAGGAAGATCTCGCCTCCACTAGTAGGTAACTAGTAGCATGCACTTTTTTGTGCATGTGCGTTGATTGTGCGTATCTCAATCCCGCGCCCATAGGGGCCGTGTAGTTATGCCCTTTGTGGGCTGGGTACTGCACGTAAAAGAAAAGATTCGATAGCTTAGTCGGGCCGCCTGACGGCGACCCTTTTTTAAAACTATCTGCAACCAACACTAATTCATCTTTTTGGTGCAGACACCTAACTTAAACCACATCCTTCGGTGGCAGGGACCCGGGATGAATTGTGCATAAGAGGGTACTTGCCTCCGAAGAGTTTGGTTTAATTTAGGTGCTTATAACGAAAAGATAAATTAGTGTTGGTTGGGCATATTTGCAAGAGAGGGCCGCCGCGCCGCCAGGCGGCCCGACTGAACAGAGGAATTATATTTTTCGCACATCCTTATATCTTATAAGTCGGCAACTAACACCATCCAACTTGGAAAAAATGCTTGTCATTTATTGTAACTCGAATTATAATATGTCACAATAATCAGAAAATGTTTTGTTAATTTTGAATATTTTCCCTTCATATTAGCATGTCCTTTGTGCATCTTTGCATATTTTTCGTGCATATTTGCATATCTTTAGAGCATAAATAGCATATGTTTATTACATATTTATTGGGCATAACCATCCGGAGTCTACTTATAAGATTTCTTTTCAACAAGCATCGTGCTGACACACACATTGTCACTGACGTGCATGTATAGATACTGGCTCATTCGGTCGAGATATTTATCACGTGCGTCACTACAAGATGGGAATTTATCAACTCGCCGGTTAGTTTGACAAATATTTAAGAATTCATTACATTTACCGAACTCAGTAGTGATTATGTATAATAATCGGAGATTATACATAATCACCGAATTAATCATATTTACCGTAACATATACAGGGTATTTCACCTAACTTGACCACCTTAAATATCTCGCTTATTTTGTATTATAGAAAAAATGTCAGAGGTAGAAAATATTCTGTTTGAAGGCGCCAATACGATGATGGGCCGAATATTTTTCTCAAGGTAATTTTTTTCGAGATTTCAAGGTCATCGTATTTTTTTTAAATGGGACTACATATTTCCATTACAACAGTCTTATAGTTTATAAAAAAACAAATCCAACTAGGTGCAATATGTTGACCTTCACGTGACCTTTAGCGAGAAAATTATCGCTTTGATAATAATGTGTACCGGCAAAGCAAAGCCTTTGTAAACGGTACATTGTAGCCGCGTGCCGCTGTAACATCCCGGTAGAGGATCCGGCGAATAGCAACGACGAACAGGCCAAAAATGCTTCTAAATATACTTCAACCGATGAAAGGAGAACACGAACGTCTGCTTACAAGCACCAGGGACAATTACACGGTACACTGTTTCAATGAAGTTTAAGTTCATTCAGTTACCGTCCCCGAACGCGTACTGAAGTTACTGACAAACATTTCATAATTTTCTCGCTAAAGGTCACGTGAAGAACAACATATTGCACCTAGTTGGATTCGTTTTTTTATAAGCTATAAGACCATTGTAATGGAAATATGTAGTCCCATTTAAAAAAAATACGATGACCTTGAAATCTCGAAAAAAATTACCTTGAGAAAAAAATTCGGTCCATCATCCCATTGGCGCCTTCAAACAGAATATTTTCTACCTCTGACATTTTTTCGATCATACAAAATAAGATGGTCAAGTTAGGTGAAATACCCTGTATATTATATAGGGGTATCATGTTAAATCAATTCTATGGTTACTCATAGCGTTGTAGTATAAATATGAGACTATAAATTCTTCTCGACTGTTTCATAAATGCAATTTTCCTCTTTACGTACTAAATTCGTGAAACGATATTGCTCATAGGATCTTCAAGTTTGTGTTTATGTTTTCAAAGCCGTTTTCCCATGGCCAACGCGGATATAAAGTATATTGTACTGTTGATGTATTTCATACGCCTTATTGTTAAACGAATAATTCGATTTTTAAACAGAATTTCCCACTTTTTATACATCTAACAATTTAAAAAAGGATAAAAATTAACTGCTACTTCGAATAAGTCAATTATCATATCGAGCAATAGATCACTAAATAAAACCAAAACCGATCGCGTTAATTGTCCTTGAATAGCACGTTTAGATAATGAACAGTTTTAAATGTTATAAACATTAAGGAATGGAATGTATATTTGAAAAACTACCAAGCACTAACATTAATAACATTAACATTCAATACAATATAAAAAACTAATTCCTTTTCCTCGAATTAATTCAAATTATCTCATAAGTTGCCTTTTTTCCAGGCAATCAATCCACGTTAATGGTAAATATTATGAACGTTAAAGAAAGAAATTTATTCTTGAAAAACTACCGAGTACTAACATTAATATCATTAACATTCATAATAGTATACAAAATTAATTCCTTTTCCTCGAATAAATTCAAATCTTAAAAGTTGTCTTTTGTACGGACGATGAGGTCACGTTGTTAACGGATTATTTTATTCTTTATATCATTCCATGTGCCACATATAATGCAAAACATCATCAAATATTAAATATCGTGCACTGAAGCAGCCTTCAAAGCATATTCACCTTGCTGAGACGGGTGCATTTTAAGGTGAAAATATGAAGCAACGATCGGTTTACATTAGCCGTGGTCTTGTATATGTACGATACATATATAAGTTTTCTCTGCATGCTAAAACTGCAGAGGCGATGTACCTCGTAAATACAGCCGCTAATACAAAGGATATCTCACGACACAAATGGTAGCCTAATTTAAATGCCAATAATGTGTACGATATTTCTTCAATGATTCAACGTAAATAATTCGATTTATCCCTCCCCAAATTTCCATTTTATATTTTACCGATAAGAGCACGACATATCGGTTCTTTATGTAAATATCCAGAAAATTGACATTTTCACTTTTACCAAACAAATTATACTACTTTTACGGTGTTTTGGCATGAAATATCTTTTATTGGAAATTTCCATTTGCTCGTTGTAATCGAAAAAGTGTGTGCCGAAGTTCGACATGTACAAGCAACGATATTGTAATAAGCCAGTTCACTGTTTTTACTGCATTTATGTAAAGTTACACATATTAACACGAGATCTATGGGCGTCAAATCTATTATTCTCGAATATAATAAACAAGTACTTTAAAGAAAAAGGGATCAAGCGGCAAAGATGAGCAGTTAAGTAATTCGTGTATCATAAAATACACGTGAAATATCTACTTTACTTGTTCTCTGTAAATTGGGGAGATGTTTATAAAAAAGTAGTTCTCCGTCAATGTGATGGGTTCCGTGGATCTAGTGTTAATAAGCCAAGAAAATTATAGCAACGTCAGTAGAATTTTAGATTATATTAATTTGATTAACGGTACTAAAAATGCTGTATCAAAGTAGAAAAACCCATTAAAATACAGGATTTTCAAATCATTAGCTTCTTCCATTACTCCGCGTAAAATTCGCATTTTTATCGGTCAACAAAATTCACGTTAAATGTGCATAAGAAAAGTTACAATTAAAAAAGCGTATTTTCGACCATACTTCAACATCACCCCCACGGATGATTATTTATTCGATTTTTAACATAACTTCAAACAATCGCCCAACAACACTTCAATAAAACAGTTAGAAACAATCTTTTAAAACAAGTCACAAACTAAAATAATAAAGCTACATTTCTTTCGCCAAGTATAATCTAAAATACCGTGATCATTCTACATTTAATTTCGCTGCCAAAACAAATTGAAGGTGCTCTCCGCATGCTTTCTTGCGCACACCCAAAATACAGAACAAAAAAGACATCCACGTCTTTATTTACTCTTTAAGAAACGAACCGACATACACGAAATAATTCGATTTTGAAAACGGGATATTACTCGGCGAAGTTCGATACTCACGAAATAGGAACTACCCTTCCGGAAAGCCAGTGCTCTTGTGGCCCTACCCGCCGCTATGAGTTTGTCCGCGGTAATGAGGGTAAAACAGAGGATGCTCCAGAACAACAGTCGCATAATCAGAGCCGGCTAGCCTGGATGTCGGACCCAAAGGCAAGATGTCCAACCGAAGTTGCCACTGAGTTTCGTTTTGAGTTTCACCAAGTTACGTCGCGTTCGGCTCAGAAAATTTTCGTCACTTAAACTTAAATCTCTCCATCTGGTTAGAATATCGGTAACGGTGCTTTTACCCCTCTCTCTCTCTCTACGTTCTATTTTACGCCTCTTCGTTCTCCGTGGTATTGGTGAACAGTTTTCACTTGGTACTTGTGACGCGTTTACAATTAATTTGGCAAATATGTACTTCACTGTGCAGGTATATTCGCGCGGTGGTCATCCTGAATATAGAGCTATTAGGTTGGTGCATATGAAATGTCGGATTAGGTCTATACACTACATTTTGACCATATTTTGTAAATAGGTAGCCGTAAAAATAATAATTTTACAGTTGAAACAGGTTGTTTGGTGTATATGCTCAATATTGAGATGTATTTTATTTGGAAGACTCCTAATTTCTTTAAAAAAATATACTTTTTTGTGCAACGCGCATAGTAGTGAAATACGAGTAGTAAATCGATATGAATTTAAACTTGGTAATCATGCTGCAGCTACAAGTCTTAACATACACAGAGCATATGGGAGGCATTGTTAATACAAAAAATCATACAATGTTGGTTCAAAAAGTTTCGTTCTGGATATAAGTATCTTCAAAATGCGCCTCGTGGTAGACCCACAAACGTATGCCATAATGATGTCCTATTTATACATAGAAAGCTGAACTTCCTTTTTTCCGAGGCGTTGAAAGCATTACTACTGACAGATACTGTAAAAAAATTGAACAAATACTCGTAGGATTGAAAATACTACGGTCGGTTTCAATTAATCGGCGGGGGCCTACTTTATTGCACGAAAATGCAAGACCATATCCTTGAAAAGTGAGTTCAACAAAATTTCGTGAATTAAAACATGAAATTTTCGGTACCCATCTTATTCACCTGATCTTCCTTTAACGGATTACCACATTTATAAACACTTAGACCGCTTCATTACACAAAAAAAATTCAATAATGAAGGTGACCTTAAAACAGTCGCCTTCAATTTTATTAAAAATCGTGTAAAAGCCCTTGTGGATCTTTGGTAGAAGTGTATTGATGTAGATGGAAATTATTTTCATTTATAAACATTGACTTTGCAAAAACTGTGGCATTTTAATTTCACCATATGCAATCCGACATTTCATATGCACCAACCTAATATTTTTAACTGCTTAACGTGCAAGGACGTGACGTTTACGTTCACAGGGAACCGTCCAAAATGTTCAAGGACGTGTACGTTCACGTCCAACGACAGTATCAGCTATTCTAATTTTTTAAACTGTTGTAAGACGTGAATATCTCATTTAATCACATTGGAATCTAAGATCGACTAAATGATTGAATTATTTTTCGTTCTTACATCAAATCATATGTATATGTTTCAGTACTGTAGGCGATTTTTAACCGTGGTGCTTTAAGCATTTACTCACTCTCTCGCTTTTGACATGCGCTTCGACCTGTCATACAAAGTAGACTACATTGTGGGCATATCATTTGTGGTCTCATTGTCAGTCTCACCTTTCTACATATGTGTATGTAAAGTTTATTTAAGTATATTCGAAGTATGAGCCATTCGGGAGGCCAGAATTTAAAGTTATCGGATAATAGGCACGAGAGTAGCACAAAGGACACATATTCAGAAGAAAGAAAAAGATGAGAAAAGAAACAGGAATATCATTGTTGCGAAGATGATGTTGCCCTTTGTATAGTCCCATGTTTTGAACTGTATCATATATATTTTAGTATTTAAAGCTTTCTTACTAAAAATATCGTTTTAGTCATTGTTTTTTGGTTCTTTAGCTTTAAAATGAAAAGTATTGTGAATGGATATGTCTGACTGACAGTTCCAGTAGATACAAAAAAAATTTTTGGGCCGGTATTCTTGAAGAAAAGAATCGTGCGTTAAGCGATTAAGGAACGGTAATTATAGAGCTATGTTTAAGGAACAGTGATCAACGGTGATTATAGAGATATTTTTAAAGAACGGTGATCAACGGCGATTATAGAAATAGTCTTGAAGAATTGAAAATATTCACAGTGGGCGCAAATTATAAATTTTGTACGACAAATTCTATGTGAAAGACACCGGTATTTTTTTGGAGGATTGAATTTCAATTTTGCTAAATAGTGTGAAATATGGACGATTCGGTGAAACGAATATTTGTCGATATGTAGACACTTGGACTGTCATTTGTTGCAATTAGAATAAAACATTATAGCGTTACTATAGAGAAGCGTAACGTATAAAATCATACAATCCCATATCTTTGATGATGATAATCATCATATGTAAATAAATATTTTTGGCAAGGTTAGTTAAAAAATCACGTTTAATAATCTAGTTTGTCCTTTATATCAAACAAATGGCAAATAAAAAATTAAATGGCTGAGAAGTATAATACACGTTGCATACAGCACTATAACTCGCTCGAGTAGTTTAACCAGACACTCAATGACGATAATTCAATTGTTAATAGCGAGCACACACCCGGACCACGGTGGCTTTCACTTGAATTAAATTCGAGTTTCGCACAGGAAACCATCCGATCATATTTCCAATCGTCAAAATACGCCTCGCTTGGCGGATGAATTTCCACGGCAAACCAATCATACCGATTGCTGCTGTCTCCCTTGTTTCTTGCAGCTCTTGATTCCCGATTTTCGAAACGTCAACTGTTGTCGATACGTTGCTACAATGACTACGATGGAGAAAACCGCAGACTGATGGAGATATTTTCTTTATCCTTTTTCATGGTGAGGCCCTTTGCGCATGTTTCAATCACCTTGCCCGCTAAAGCGATCATGTATTCAGGAGACATTTTTCGTGCGAATGAAATAAAAACAGGATATAAATATTATCCGTGAAAAGTAACCTTTGATCCTTTTAAACGTTTAAGCGATGTTTGTCAAATCATTGATGCAGCTTTTCGATATTTCAAAAGGAAAGTGGCTTTAGATACGTAAAATATTAATGTTGTATAAACTGTTTCTTTAAATTTATATAAAATATTTGTAAAGCCTATTGGAATAAGAAAGGGATTAATATTCTTTTTTAGGTATTTTATTTAAAAAATTATTTTGTAATGTGGAATTCTTATTGGTGTAAAATTGTACAAAATGAAATTAATTTTAGATGATTATGAACTAAAGATTGCGGGACCTATATAATATTTGCAGAAACTGTTCATTCAATAAGTATAGATAAATATACATACTTATCAAATTTATTCTTCATCCTCATAAATATACATATTTTTCAAAAATATTTTGTGGCTGACCCAATTATTAAAAGTTATAAAACAATGTACATTCTAAGAATTATATAATATTTATCCTATTAATGTCTTCGAAAAATCTTTCGAAAATTCTGTTTCCTTATAAAATCATTTGCCAGCAATATACGACGAATTCATGCATACGTATTACGGTTTCATTAATCAGATTGAAAAATTCACCTTTTTCACTGATACCGTCCACTGAAAATGTATATTTCGAAATATTAAACGTCAAAGCTTTCAATATTTATTCATGGAACAGGTTTAGTTCAAACGTGTTATTAAAACATTTCAGCCAGACGAAAGATAAAAGGTTATGTAAATTCTGTGCAAAACGCCGTCGTGTTATAGATTTCAAAAGGCCGGCCAAGTATTTCGGGACACACCCTGTGTATGGTATAGGTATACTTATCAAACAAGACAGTTCATTAAACTTTGCTAATGCACTTAACTTCACCTCGCATGTAGTGTAAGACGTTCTTGTGGAAGGTGTCGCAGAATTAGCGGCAGAAAATCGACGAAATAATTCCCAAGAGTCGGCTGACTTCTCGTTCAGCAATTGGAGCTTTTGCAGTTACGTACCTTCAATTAAACTAACTTCATTCATCTATCAAATTGCCTCGGGTTACATTAGGTCATATTAGAGTTACGGTAGATAGGCCAATTTCGTAGCGAAACAATCGTGAAGCTGGCACTTAATAAGAAATTATTTCACATTCCGTTGGTTCCATTGTTATTTTGGAACATTATGACAAGAGTATATTTTTTCCTGCTTTTCACAGTATGGCGAAACAGAGGTATCCAATTTTTGAATGCCATAAAATTTATTTTATAGTAACGGTATTGCGGAGACGATTTACTTTCTTTTTCTTTTGCTATTTCGGTGTTAAATACTGTCATTATTTGATCTAGGAGCTATAGCTTTAGGTGACCTCTCAACCATCGCAACTTACCTTTTTTAAAATATTGATCACCGATGATAATTTTGATATTAAATTATTTGCAACCGAAAAATCTAGTGTTATAATCTACACTCCCAATCAGTGAAATAAATGCCGGAAATTGTTCAATAAAACACATAATATTGATCTAATCACTGAAATTTATTTTGTCGCCTTTAAAATAGACTCCATTTGATGCGATACACTTATATAGTGCAACACATTTAAGTTGGCGTCTGAGTGGTGGAGCCACTCGCTTTCAACTGTCTATTCGCGCCATTTTGTTTCTGGGGTCCCCGAGCTCAGCCTCCTGCAGTAAACATTCCTCATAGTCGTAGCATTGCCGTATTTTTAAATGTCTGGCTGGATGAATGGGACATGGCTATCCCTTCCACAAGGGGGGATCCCCCTTGGCGAAACGCGACGATCGATGAAGGAGCAGTGTAACATGATATAACCCGGATCAGATAAGAGTGTGACTAATCCAATTCAAGGATAAAATTTTTTCATTTTTGACCTTTTCTTCTTGAAACCTTTACCAACATATTTGTGAAATTTTTCTGATTAAAATGATGTCAAACACGATGTGTTTGACTTATGTTAAATAGTAAGTAAGTATATATTAAATAGTAAGTGAATATATTAAATAGTAAGTAAATATAATTTAACGTATATCGTGTTTGATATTATTTTAATCAGAAAAATCACACAAATATGTTGGTAAAGGTTTCAAGAAAAATAGGTAAAAAATGAAAAAGTTTTATCCTTGAACTTGATTAGTCGCACTCTTATCTGATCTGGGTTGCATCATGTTACACTGCTCCCTTGTGGAGTGTCGCGTACCGCCAAGGGTGATCCCCCCATGTGGAGGGGGTAGTTATGCCCGAGTTTATCCAGCTTTTACTATATTGATATGCTAAATCTTGTGCATACGTCAATGTTCTCACATTCTCCACCCAAACCGCGTTCTTTCCCTTGCTCCATCCGCAGCTCTCTCTCTTCGTCCTTTAGTTCGCATTCTTTCCGCAAGCCAACTTAAATGTGTCGCACTATACCAATGAACAATCCTGTCCTTGAAACACGTATTGTAGGCACTTTCCCGTATGACCTTCAGTTCCTTCAGAGAATTTTATTTTATAGCTTCAATGGACTCAAAAGGTCTTCTGAGAAGTGGTAATTTCAGTTAAATGTTCGATGATATTTGTTCAGTTTTGACCAAAAAATAAGAATTTTCAAATTTCCGAATTTTTTGTATTTTAACTATAAGTGTTCTTAACATTTAATTGGTATAGTATAATTCTATACACCCTCCCGAATATAATGATGCGTATACTTTAATGTTAGAAACATTTAAACATGTTTAAACATTGCTCAAACGAAAACGGCGCCCAAAATGTCCCAGTTTTTATGGATATTTCCCTATTTACCTTAAAAATTAGACGTCCAGGGGAGATTCTAATGGCAGGAGACGATAGAGCACACATTTTCCTTGAGAAAGTCATAATTGAAAGTTCCAACACAAGTTTGGTTTTAGCTGAGAAATAAAAATATCTCACCAAACACAGGGTCCTGCCAGTGGTTCTCAGCGCAGCCGTTTCACTCGCGCTCGTATTATATGTAGCCTGCGATACTTATAAATACATTTATTGTTTACGAATTAGTTTCTGACAGTAACGCTACATTAAACAAAGTATTATATGTTTAACATTTAGTTATATAAATAAACAATACTGTTCAATTGCATTTACAATATGAAGATTAACTATACGAGCAGCAAGAGCAATTATTTCCATTTCACTGACCTACCACTACGACGACACTGCGTGTTTTCAAAACATATTCAGCGGTTCTCGGCGATCGCACCTTCTAGGTATTCGTCTCGTTGGTCCTCTAACAATGAGAAGTCGTTTCGATGTTCGCCTCTCTATCAGTTTGCCCTCGACCACCGAAGAATAATCAGTGCTCTGTGATCGATTTCAAGCATTTTCACCTATTAGTGCGTGTATAATGCTTTCAAAGACGAAATTCAGAGTCACCAAATACCACTCTTTTTGTGGGATATTTGGTAATTCATACTTGCAGCGGCATCAAGCCTTAAGGTAGTTGTCGTGCAATGGGCATAGTGTCAGAAAATTCTAAATTTTAGAATACTCATTGAGGACATTATAATACAATTATCCTTAAAATTTTAAATCGATTGACCTCCTCTAATTCGAGATAAACTTAATTAAAGTTCGGGTCATTAGCATGGAGAGTATATGCGCTATGTAGTGGTTCTACCACTTTATTAATTCTAATAGAAAAACTAACAGTCAGAAACTTTCAAAAAACTAACAATTCATAAATGTTTTTGTTCTGAATTAGACAAAAAAACAACAAATATATTGACCTTCCCGTTATTGAGTTATAATAATGCAAACATTAAAAATCGTGGAAAAAAGCACACGCGGGCAAATCGAACAGAAACAACTTGGCAACGCTGTACTGTACATACATTGAGTCTGTATACACTGAAGCGCTGTATCCAGTAAACAAGCCCAGTATGTCCAACTGTGTGGCATAAGCGACGTTGTCAAATTGCGAGACGTGAAAATGTTTCATAGTGTTTGTGTATACATATATATGATATTTGTATGAGTATGTTGTCATGGGTACAGTATTGAAAGAAAGGTGATCGTTCATATCGCTACTCGCTCCTATACTCTTACCACGCACATGATCCAAAAACTATTGACGATATTGTACCACGACAACGTCCTTAAGCTCTTAGGCACGGCGGAACTTTACGCGGGGCTGTTTCTCGGTACGGCAGAGTTCAACGCGAATTACGTGTAAATGATGCGGCACTGCAATGTGTGACGGATAATGCTGTTCTTTACACGAGTACATTGGAATGAAGTGTTTGATGATTAAATTATAATTTTTCATTAGTATTTATAAAAATATTTATTTTTAAAATTTTTTAAAATTAAGATATGATTTTAACGCGCATTTTAACTTTAACAATTTATTCTAATAATTAATAGTACATTTCAGTATGGTACGTCTTAAAACACGGTACAACACAAAGACCAACATCACAATTTGACGTGTAAGCCACTATAGTGGTGCGCCGTACAGAAAGATACATCCGCGTAAGCCACTATAGTGGTGCTCAGTGCCTAAGAGGTTAAATACCGTTCGTACGTCTGCTCACAGCCACCAAAGCACTTTCACCGTTGCCATCGTATGTCTACACTCAGCTACCAAAACATAGAATCAACACGTTTCTGAGGTACAGGCGACCCTCGACTTTCACACAATTCGCTATTTCGCACATTTTCAAAATTCAATTTTCTACAGAATTTTGTCGATATTGCAAAAATTGGTTGTTTCCATACAGTCGCTCCCATGAATGGGAGCGCTGTAGCTCGCGGTCATTCACACATTGCCTATTAGAGGTTCGCTAATATTTTAGTATTGCCTCTAGTATTACCTAATAGAGGTTAAAGAATCTCAAGTTTACAAAAAGAAATACGTGAAAGCTCTTAAATAATTCTCATTATCTTGTTTTTTGTATATCCTTCTACTTTCGAACATATTCTCAGTAACCAATTATGTGGGAAAGTCGAGGGCCGACTGTATATAAAATTCTTACTAAGATTTTAGTTGTTTTGTTTTAAGTGCGATTACATATTTTGTTTGTAATGAAACACGAGTGCAAAAGTGTTAATGAAAAGTACTAGAAGAGAAATAAGGTATTTCTTTTGACACAAAAGGTTTAATATGTAATGCTAATAGTATTTTTTGTGCTGAATTCAGATATGTAATCTGTTTGTCTCCATCATGCAGGGTTTCTTTTGTGACAAGTACTTTTATATTCAATAAGTCGTGCAATCTTGAACTTGAGAATGCAGTTGAACAATATTGCTTATTTATAAGAGGAAATTTTGGAAATACACTTCTCTGTTTAATGTAGCAATTGTAGTGAAATAACTCATAACCAATAAATGTACTTGCAAAGCAAGATACATATAATAATACTAGCGCGGGTGAAACGATTGCGCTGAGAATCACTGGCAGTACCTTACGTCTTGCGGACCTATTTTAATTTCTTAGCCGAAGACAAAACTTGTGTTGCAACTTTTAATTATGGTTTCGTCAAGAAAAATGTCTGCTCTATCGCCTCCTTCTAGTAGAATTCCTTCTGGGGGTCTAGTTATTAAAATGGATAGGAAAATATCCACAAAAGTTGTACCATTTTGCGCGCTATTTTCGCTTTGAGCATTGTTTAAACATGTTTAAATGCTTATAACATTAAAATAATACGCATCGTTATATTCGATAGAGTGTATAGAATCATTTTATGCAAAAAAAGGTTTAACTAAAATAATTGCTACGGTTAAAATACAAAAAATTCTGAAAGTTGAAAATTTGCATTTTTCTCAAAAATGTAGTCCGATGGAGGCAAACGGACTTCGTATTCGTGTTCAGCATCACAAAGTCAATAAGAATCAGCATAAACATTCTTTGGGCAAAAAATCGTGTTGGCCAGTGTAATCGAAAGTTCCGCTGAAGACGAAGAAACAGACAAGGACTATGAGGACTATAATTTATAACGGTAAATATGCCAACAACATTCGCATTTTTTAACTTATTAAAGGTTTTAAAACAATAAAGATGATGTTCTTTGATAAATTTTTTTTTTAATTTTTTAGTCTTGTCTGTCGGAGTTATGTGTAAATTAACTTATATCACTGACCACAGTTTTCCGCTGAATCACTACCATTTTCCCGTTTCTTAGTCTTAAATTCATTTCGGACGTAGCACCTGTTGAAAAATGTTTTGGTAACAGTCGCCTATATGTTAATTGTAGTTAATTTTAAAAAAATTGCGAATATTATAAAGTGCCTGTCACGCAAGAAACTCGATAAATATTTGAGAACCACTGGTCACAAATGAAGAATTCCCAGTATTTATTAGACAGAATGTATTACTATGAGTCCTTCACGGGCTCAAAGAGACGAAACGGGCGATCTTAAAGTTAATTCGAAAGTAGTATTCTGTATTTTGCAGTTGGACAGATCGCAGGACAAAATGATATAAAATTCGCTTTACAATGAACGTGTTAACGATACATAATAATAAGAACGAAACTTCTGGTTACGGTTATCAAAAGGAACAATAAGATACTAAATCATACTACTTAGAATGGATACGAGGTTGGCTTAAGATAAGCCTTCAAATCCTACTTGAACTAGGTACAATTCTAAACAGCAACTGTTGCGGTACTGGCTTAATTGTTGAAACATGTATTTTAGATTTATGATACGGCCGTGAGGATTTCGCCTTTGAGATTAAGGATTTCTTCCAACTGCATTTCAGTTCGATACTTTTCACCATTTTATAACGTAGAAATATCCATTTTTGCGCTCTTCCTTATAATTGAAATATCTTTCTTCAAATCGTCATTTGCTAAGTATCCCATTTCTTTTAGTAGAATAAACCTTCTCAATTACTTGCTTGTTACATATTTAGAAATACTTTTTGTCCATCTGGTTGGTTACTTCACAATCCAGGTGATAATCAATGAAATATGTCATTTCAAATCAAGTGAGAATTGAAATGTGATCTAATATGCCTTCACCGGTAGGACAAGTAGCATAAATCATCGAACAATTGCCTCGTTTTCTTCCATTCTCCGCAGCTTCAAAATATTCTGAATACATAGCCGAGGTACTTTTATCACCGGGTCTGCAATTAAAAATGTCTAATTATTGAATTGTACTGATAACCTATTCATTGATACTGTGATCATTTGTTAACAACTATTAAATTAATGCTATTCATTGGGCCAATTTTTTGTAACATTTTTCGTCAATTTTTTTAATGCAAAGTGAATATTTATAATAACATTGTTGTATACAATATAAGTCATCAGTGTTACACTGATTAATATAAAAACCAGGAGTATTGTGGGATTATACTGAGCAATTGGCTAAAATCGATAGTTCGTGAATCGTGCTTATCAATAACTTAAAAATCTACTCCGTTGCGTCGTTCCGATCTCCATAACCGTTCTACACCGTGTCTCCGTTCGTCCGTTTGTCTCCGTACTCGTTCAAAAAGTCTCCCTGTGTTTCGTTAGTCGTGTCTTTATATTTCCGTTCGTTCGTCTTTGTCTTTCTCGTCTGTCACTGTCACTCGAGGAAAAACGCCCCAGTGCGCATGCACCCTGATCTGTGGGCCTCACCCCCGGGAAATTCCCGGGCCTTCCGGCCACTTGCACTCTCCGTTATACACCGTGTTCCCTCAAGACGTCCATCCTCGTCCTTCCATCTATCCGTCGCCGTACGTAATACCGTTAGTTCGTACCGTTAATAACAATGTCGTAAATATAGGTCTGGAACGGTAACTTGGCAGCTGAGACGGAAGGGGAGATTGCTCTCGCACCGCCTATATACCGATGGAATATTTACTTGGCAGCTGAGGGGTAATTTACTCTGATTCGCCCGACGGATAGGGACGTCCCTCTTCCATCACGCATTTTCGATTTTGACGCGCTATTGGCAAGAGAGACCGGCACATTCGTTGCGTCGTCATGTGAACGACGAAAGTAGTGTTTTATTTCCGGTTGTCATTCGTCGATCTGAGGTTTCCAAGAACGACATGGCGGGGATAGGCGGTGCGAGAGCAATCTCCCCTTCCGTCTCAGCTGCCAAGAAACGGTTTCCCAGCTCTACCCGCCATGTCGGTCCTGGAAATCTGAGATCGACGAATGACAACCGAAAATAAAACACTACTTTCGTCGTTCACATGACGACGCAACGAATGGCGGGTCTCTCTTGCCAATAGCGCGGCAAAATGGAAAATGCGTGAGGGAGAGGGATGTCCCTATCCGTCGGGCGAATCAGAGCAAATTACCCCTCAGCTGCCTTCTTAGCGTTCCAGCATTATACCTCGTCCTTCGTCCTTACATTCTACGTCTATACTAACAATAAGTCTAAAAATTCCCGATACTACAGTATTTTATTTAAAATATCCGTCAATATCAAATGATAGGACTTTAAATAAATGGTTTATGATGAAATTTCAATATTCTTATTTTACATATTTTTGAATTTTATGTTAAAAATAGTTTCCAATCATTAAAGGATATTAAAAAATAAAAAGAATGGGGCGAAGATATTATCACGTTTATTCATTGTACTACTAAAAACTTGTACTTCACTGATCAAAAACAGAATTATTGTTTGAATTACCTATACTGGCTACTTATTTTATAAGATAGTTAGTGTTAATTAAAAGAAGTAATGGTTCAGTAAATAGAAACGTTAACAAATTGATATTTGTTTGCAGGTTGTCAGTGTTTTAACGTCTTACACGAAAGACATTTAATTGTAATTCGAAAATTAAAATGCATAGTTGCAGTAAAGAGAAACTTTCTTAATGCATCAATTTCGTCGAAATTATACGCAAAGCTAATGTTCAAAAGCAATTTGTGACGCATTAAAACGTTCTTCTCGGGTTTACAAGAGACGACAAACTATGAATGAAATTATCTTACGTTAATAGAAGGTGCAGCAATTCTCCAACTAATCCCTCGTCTTTTATCGGGGTTTCAGCGGCCTGGCAAATGCTCTTTTTCAAACAATTTCGGCCGTCAATATTTTTCCTGCAGCATAGTATTAGATGCACTTTAAAAATAAATGAAATTATAAATCTTCCTTACTGTTATGTCATAAATTCTTACTTAGAACTTAAAGCTTAAAATTGTAACTCGTACAGTTCATAATTCATCCGCTGTACTTAAATATTATTTTTAAATTGTTTATCAAAATTTTGTGCACATTTTTTCGCTATACAATGGAAAATTAATCAAGAATAATTAATTTTATATTTATTTTGACTGAAATCATACTGAGATCGATGTGTGCGTTAAAATGCGATTTCTTCGTTGCAAAATAAGAGCATTATATTTTCAATGAATATCTTGTTATTAATACAAATTTATGCAGTACGTTTCCTACATATAAATCCTTGTCGACCGCTGAAAAGGACACTCAAACTTCCATGAAGGATATGGCCACGAAATGGGGAAGGTGAGAGACTTTTCTGATAAGAATACCGAGGGGGACATCTTGGCACTTACCTTGAAACCTCGATCACGATGTAATACGAAATTTCCAGTTTTTTCTAACATATTTATCGAATCATGCCTTATTAGGTTTTATAATAATTACAAATATTATTTTTAAGTTTAAAACCCCTTTATATTTATGGTTAACTATAACACGAGTTAGCAGGAAAATGTGACGAGTTTTGATAAAATAGGTGTACCATGCACAGTGTTTCAAGTGTATATCATTGTGTTTATTCGATCCAATCTGGCAACCCTTAAAGCACAAAAATTGACCAACCAAGCTTACCTAATTTTACGTAATAAGGGAATCAACTAACTATACTTATTATCTATCCATAATCGTGCTATATCATTAAATGATATATTAGAAACGCATGATGTTTCGTAACTGTAGACCATCTAAAGTATTCTATAACTTTTTCTTGTAACAATTAAATTATCTTTGTTTATATACATATCACGAAGAAAGTCTGGCGTCATTCAATGTTACTTATGTAGACGATTTTTTGGCCATGGTGCTCAAACCAGGTACTGTGGGGTATTAGAAAGAAGGCTATCGGAAGGAATACGAATGAAATCTGGCTTTGATTCGCACATTCAAATGGGACAAAACATGGGGTGATTTTTCACCCATGATAACTTTTAAGGGTTAAAGTCCCCTTTATTGGAATAAGCTTATAGGCTTGTGAGAATACATCTGTCCGTAACGGGACTCATAATCAGAGGAATACTGAACTACTATGCAAAGGCGGTTAGTTGCCATCCAATCAAATTAGTTTTCCTGTCCCAGTCGCACGTATTTATTCCTATTCATCGCTTTGGCTGAGTCAACCACATCCAAAGGTTTATCGCGCGACAGAGGTCATCAAAGTGACGCATCGAAACAAAATGAGACCGAGAGGTAAAGAACGACTGTTCGAATGCATTGACGTAGTGGTCGGCTCAGGATAATAGGGATTAATATTTTCTAACTGAATATAAATATGTTTCAACGTTTTAAGAGCATTAAAATTAAAAAAGAATAATAAAACATTTAACAAACGACATGAAGGGCAATAATAACGCTGTCATGCGCTTCGGCACTTCTAATTGTAAGAAAAACAACACGGTCAAATGAAGTCGGCGTTTAGAAAGCAAAGAAAGGTCTACTAGCGCGAAGAAACAAAACGGTAGCCGCTATATCTCTAACACGTCCCGCTAGCCATCTTCCTAATACCCCACAGTATATAGATATCTAGTCGGTTGCCACTCGGGTGATGACTATAGGAGCATCTACTTTTAATGGCAAATGCTTAGTGCGAACACTGCCTTGGAAAGTAAGAAAGTAATTGATGAGCATGTGTATTAAGACGGTGTACTCCAGGCAAGGTATCGTTGAGGCACCGGAAAGCAGGGGTAACTCTTATTGTATTTGTGAGTATAAAAAGACAGCCCTGCAATCGGAGAAGGGTTATCTTTGCTAGATACGCTGCTGAAAGTACAATATTATCGAAGCACGAATTATCTATTAGGTTGGTAAGAAATTAATGTCGGTTGTCGAGTTTTCAAACTTTGGCGCTTAATTTTGAGATAGCCGTTAATTGTAATCGGTTTGCCTTCTTATATTATTTTAGAACAAAAAAACTTATTATAAAACTTGTTTCTCGTTGGGAAAAATGTGTAAATTGTAATGGAACTTATTTTGATTAAAAAAAGTTATTCCCATTCTCAACATGCGTATTTAAAGATAAAGTTTGAAAACCGACATTAATTTCCTACCAACCTAATATTATATTATCCGCTATCCTGTTTTACTAAAGATATAATTATTTAACAGCTCGGAAGATGTTCAAAGTTGTTAGCTTCTTTTTTTTAATTCCTTTTCACACTTTCAAAACTATAAAAACGCATTCTCCTGCAAACTAATGTAATTGCCCCTCTGTTTCACGGTACAATACACTTCCGAATTGATTTTCCTGTGCTCTCTTATAAACTAAAGGGGAGTTCTCACCTCTCGAATTCTCGTTCTAAAAGCTTATAGACAGTCATCCTTTCATCGCCAGCTATACTTTTACGACGTCGTCGTGACGCAGCGATGTCCTCGAAGAAGTTCGTGAAGAACGTCGCATTTGTGGGCAAGGCGTATTGGAACTGAAAGTTTTGGCCGTAAACCAGAATCCGTCCCGAGAGTTGTACCGGTACTGCGACGCCCACGATAAGCTTGACACAAATGCAATAAATGTATACATGTATAGGTATAGGTACTGAGCGATTCACCTAACAAGACAAGTTCGGCAACCGGAAAATTCCTAAATTTGAAATCTTACATAAATGTAGTATCCATGTGATATTAACACTTTGAACGCTGGCTATCTTGTTGGAAACTTTGATTGAAGCACCACAATATTTAGGAGGTTTTTAGAAACATTGACTTTTATAAAATAAAGCTCAATTTTTACATTCATAATTACCGTTTTTCTCCATGTATAAGACGCATACTTTCGAAAAAGAGGTATAAAAACGGGGTGCGCCTTAAACAGTAGTATGCAGGTTTTTTACTTGAAGAAAACATGAGTTCAATAACTTTATTTGTTACTGCCTTTGAATTGGTAGTAATATTGTCAAGGTGTCGACCGCAGGAGTATCATTTTTTCACGGAATCTTTCTATTGAAATAGACTATGCATATCCAGGAAATCATAGTGTCCCATCGTCCTTTATTCCAAAATCAATCTTTTAGTATTTTCGTATAACAATAAGTCAGAGTTTCCCTGACATCCAGATGTCCAAGTCCGTAAAAACTATAGACTTACGATACGAGCGGCAAGGTTATTTTTGAGGATCACATTCACTTTCAAATCAGTACATGCATTCCAGGTTTTTACTAACTGAGGGGAATACGAAGTTTGAAGTTCACACTAGAACAACCAAACCAGTCAAAATAACTGGTACACAATTCTTTCCAAAAATTCTCCAAGTTTCTAGAAGAGTCTTAGAATAAATATTCTATGTCCATCTTAAAAAACATAAATCACCGAATCGAGTATCTTTTCCGCCTCTTGATTCCTCCTTTTTCAAAGTACTTATTTAATATTTTGAAATATGATAGATTTAACGCCGGTAGTTCTAGTGTTAAGCTTCATACTGTCACTTCTAGCTTCGTCATCAGAAATAGCCGTATCATAAACCTTCGCCTGCACCGACGAGCCACCCAATTTTGCCACCCACGGGCTTTAGCCCCTGCACCGTGGGCCAGCTGGTCCCAAAAGAGGACGCGGACCAGAACTAGGCTTGTTACGTTGCGCAATTCTGAATATATTTCAGGCAACACTACCCGCGAACTGATGGCGAGATAGTTACTTAACCGTTTGAGTATCACGCGTCTTTGCTGTTTCCCCGTCCAACAGTGCCAAGGAGCGCTTTTGCGCTTGCCGTATTCCCCATCCAAAATGCCAAGCGGCGCGATAGCGCTTGTGTTATTCTCCGATTAAAAATGCCAAGAAGCGCTATTGCGCTGTTTTCTGCTCTTGTTTCTGTACATTTTAATAACATTTGCATCCAAAAGTTACATTGAAATTAAAATTCGTCCTTTTATCAGCTGTCTCATTACTTTATTTTTATCTAAAACGGAATGGTAGTCGTACAGTCGCGCATCGGCTTCTGCCGAGCGTGTGCCGGTTGTCGGCATCGCAGCCTAGAGCGCTGACACTTTTCGAGCGAAACAGAAGAAGCGCAAAATCGCTCCTTGGCACTCGAACGGTTAAGAAGGAATTTCTGGGAGAAATTTACAGCATGTATTTACACTTCACTAATATACAAAGTGAGCCTTGCGCGACTCGTGAATGGTTAGAAGTATAAAATATGTATTGAGTGAACCGTTGACACTTGTGGGTCAACCGGCAGCGTAACGTCGTTGTCTAAATTTGTTATTCGAGAGAGAGCGCCGAGCCTCCGTGCTCGGCCTTTTTATTCCCGACAGTTGGGAAGGAGGGGTGGCTTGCCCTTGGAGACGGGTCCGAAAATTTGTGCGTAAGTTCCTTGTTGCCTTTTGTACAGTTAAAGTTTATTACAATTCCGAAAAGCCCAACAAAGTGACTCAACTCTATCCATTCAGTGATTCCACTCGTCACCGAAAGTACCTCACGTGTTACGTGTCAAGGGCCAGGAGTGTTGCGAGTGTCCGAGGTAAAAGAATAAGGTGCGATGTTCGTTAGGTTTTAGAAGTAATTATTAATCGTGGACGATGCCGTGTACGGCTAACACGGGTTGCCACAGGGGGTTGGAATTGCCTCTCTCCTGCCTGTCCTGCCTGTTCTGCCCGTCGTGCTCAAAAAAAGTGTTTTTTCAAAAACAATATCCTAGAAAATTAACGTTTAGAACGTGAGCTCATATGATTTTGACATAACTCCGATTGTATTTCAGTAAAGTCCGATTTTCGTGACGCCAGCCAGAAGGTCAAATTTGAGCTTGCAAGCTCACGTGTGATGCCTCAAACTAAAAGCTCAATCCGATTTTTGGCTAAATTGCAAATTGACTCCGTAAAATCTGAGCTTTTGAGCTACGAGCCCGTAGGTGTCTAGCTCTTGAGCCATTTTCCCCAGTTTTCGGAAAATTTCGTCGAAATGCGAGTGAGCTTTTAGTTTCGGTAACCACATTGGAGATTGCAAGCACAGATTTTGAGCTTCAAATGACCTTCAAGATGACCGAGAGATATTGGCCGGCGCCCCGAAAATGTGACTTTGCTGAAATACGATCGGAGTTATGTCAAAATCATATGAGCTCACGTTCTAGACGTTAATTTTCTCGGAAATTGCTTTTGGAAAAACACTTATTTTAGGCTGGACGGGTAGGACAGGCAGAACAAACAGAACAGACAGGACAAGTAGGACAGGCACGACAGACAGGACCTCCCTTAAGGAGGGGTCTCCCTTGATGTCACTCTTAAAGTTGAAAACGGGCACGAACGAATTACAGCTATCTTCTTACAATTAGATATATCTAATATTTATGCAAAGTTTCATCAAAATCGGAGTGTATCAGTGCCCGAACTTGCCTTGTAAGATTGAAACGTAACCAATAATCTTGCAAAGAAAACTGTACTTTTTTGTGGTGTAATTAATTCAAAGTACTTGCTCCGAACATGCTTGAGTTACTCGGAGAACAAACAGTTATAAAAACAATTTTTATTATTTCTCTGTTCTTCATCCACTGCTAAAATAGGTCTCGTATATTAACACGTTGACTGCCAACTACAAGATAACTCGTAGATTGTTTACCTTCCCAGGACGCCAACTACGAGTTATCCCGCAGCTTCTTTACAGATCAATTTTGTACAGCTATGACAAAAGTCGTACAATAACAGTGTAAATATGAATAGTTGGCCTCTGGGAAGAGAAGAAAAAATCAGGGTTGGCCTAAATGAAAAGAAAATTTATTAAGACATGAATAAAACATATAATTGTACAAATAATATAATATGATTAAATTAAATTGGTTTCTGGGACCGGAATCCTTGAAAGTGCCGTGGCAGTCAAAGTGTTAAAGTACACGCTGCACATTTCTCGCTGTTTAAACATGTATTGTTCGCTTTCCGTATTTCATTTTTAATTATATTTAACAAGTATGACAAAAACTTCTATAAGCAATTAAGGGGGGATTCCCATTTCACGGCTTCAAAAATTTGTGTTTTTTTTTATTATTATTATTGTAGTTCATACTCTTGAGAAACAATGTACAAAATTTCAATCCGAAATTCGTTGAATTGACAAAGTTATGAGTCAATAACGAACTCGGCGCGCACGTATGTTGAGATAGCGAGCGGGCAATACCCGAGAGGTTCCTGTTTAGTGTAGCAAGTATATAGTCTTTGACTTTGACTTTGAGACTCCGCCCATCCGACGGTGTCAAATTCAAAGTTGGTGGGGTGGAAATTTAATGAGCTATGAGTGATTAGGCCAGGTAAACAGCCGAACGCTGGTTCCCGGATTGAAAACTGTACGTAAAACTTCAAACGCGTTTTTCTCGAAACGGGTTTTTTCTGTACGGCCGACATGATATCTCCGGAACTATTCAGTCGATTGCCTTCAAAATTGGCACAATTCTCGAAAAAACATCTGTCTTCAGTGTGAACTACGAAAAAACATATACATGCACAACTTTTTGTTTTATAAACAAAAGTATGACGAAATTTGTTGCGAAAAAGAAAATTTTTTTTCCAACCGTCGCAGTTTCTTCAGTTTTTGGAAAAAAAAATTGGCCGTAGTTCATACCAGAACTACATTCATAAGGAGTAAATTGCCATTTGAATTTTTTGTTTCAAACAACTTGAAGGTCAGTTATCGTGTCGGCCAGCGACCGGGAATTTTCAGGAGGCGTCCCACTTCAAACGACGTGAAAGCCATAATTTTCAAGATAATCAATTAAAAATTTAACTGTAGTTCACTGAATACATAATAACTATACGTGTGAATTATGACAAAGATTTATCCAATGGTTTCCTTAATAAAAATTCCTAAAGAAACACGATTTTTCAACACTTGAAATGGGAATCCCCCCTTAAGAAGTACTACCATGTGCAAAGAATAGAGATTAAATTTGTTGCGATATATTACACTCTTTTAACCCTCTGTTAATTAATAAAATACATGAAATTTAAATTTACGCGTAAGGATAATAGTGCGGCAAATAATGTTATCATTATTTTTGGATTTTCTTGATCCTCACTTATAATGCTTCGCCAAAGAATGAATTAAAAGATTGTAATATATGTAGGATCCTAATTTAAACATGAGTTTTATTAAAATCCAAGATATATAAAAAGTATATTTAAGTAATATATAAAACGTAATTAAAAGTAATTTTCTCCTTTCGCCTTTCGTCTTTCACCTTACTTTACTGATCGCTTACGCACGACTGTCGCTCGGCTCTTCGCCGTTACACAACAAACAACGCTCGCACTTCATTCATTCTACGCACTCTCATATAGATCATTCTTTCTTTTTTTCTATCTCTCTTTCTCGCATCTCACATATATCAATAAAAGTTTTATCGTACAGAAGATATGGCATTCAATTAAAAGAAATGAAGGTGATTTTCCAAACTTCAAATAAAAGGACCAATCAATGAAAATATTTGTTATCACTCCATATCCCATATGGAAATCAAAAAGTTTTTTTCTAATCAATTTTTGTTAAATGTGTGTGGAAAATAAGTTGACGGGAATGGGCAGTTTAAGTGAATCACCCTGTATGTACATACAGAAGTAGAGAACGTCAAATTCAATTCGAGGAAGAAATTTGCATCCCTTACCCCGTATTTGCGTCGTAAAACCTTACGATGGATATATGTACTCAAATTGTAACCTCAAGAAGTTGCATTAAGGAATCCAAATACGCGTTTGACGAAATTCAAACGATACGTTCCTGTTTTTACTCAAAGTACGATTGTTAAAGAAATTAGTTCTTTGGTAGTTTACTGTTCCAAGCAAAAAAATAATTTCAACGTAACAAAGTTTTTCCAAACTCGGTATAGACAGTAAGTATGAGATGTTTAACAAATATGTCAAAAACAATTCTTAACACATTCGCTTCGGGCTGTTTTACACAAACTTTTCATATAAATCGGGAATAAAACGAGAATTCTCGTTTCCTGATACGAATGTGTAAATATCACCAGCAGTTATAATATTTTTGCAAATATGTTTTTATATTAGCTTGCCAGTGTATCTGCAGATCAACGTTTCGGAATGATACATCAGGCATTTTATTTCGGAAACAAAAATTTGTTTTCACATTTTGAAAAATCAGCAAAGTAATGATAAGTCGATCAGAGTATGGTGTATCTTCTCAATCCATGCCACTTTTCTTTCAAACATCTTATTGTAGAGCTTCTTTGTAGATAAAATACGTAAAAATGTGTTCCGGCCCACGGTTTCGTAATCTTTATTTCTACGAATATCATCATTATCATTCAAATCACTATTATTGTCATTATTATTATGTTTTTGTTATTTTTATTACTATTATATTATCATATTATTATCACTTTTAAAACTACTAGGATTATCATCGTCAGCATAATTGTTGAGTATAATTCTTCTAAATAAAACAACGAAAGCACAGTTTGCCTACATTTATTTTACAAATCAGCGTCATTGCGCGTCCGTATCGCACAAAATCTGTTTAAATTTTCACAACATTTTTCTTGTAAGATGTACTTAACACTAGAACTACCAAACCAGTCAAAATGACTTTTACAAGATTTTTTCAAAAAATTCTCCAGGTCCATATGAAAGTCGTAGAATAAATATTTTACGCCCATCTCAAAAAACATAAACCACCGAATCGATCATCTTTTCCGCCTCTTGGATTCCTCTTTTTCAAAGTTCTTATTCAATATATTGAAATATCATAGATTTAACGCCGGTAATTCTAGTGTTAAAATACATATATTGCATTGACAATAGTTCGCATAATACTTTCCAAAACATTATTTAACGCGGTGAGACCATTTAACGAGTATACAATATTTCGGTTCCAAACATTTTATGTGCTACTTACGCGGGGTTTACTACTATTTTATGTTTAAGAAATAAATTGCACTTACGGAAGCTGGGTCTAGCCTGAGACCTAGTGAGACGTTCTTAAATGGATTCGAAGGCAAGCGATAAAGTCCAATAAACATGCCAGCGAAACGAGAATTACTTTTATCAATTCCCCTTATACGCAATGGAGAACGATCGGCAAGAGAAGAATCGGCAAAACGGAGAAAGTAAAGGGGCCCGAGCGGTTGCTTTCGTGAAAGAAAAACCGCTATTTTCAGTTTCTTCACTTTCATACGCGATAGAACAATTTATATGCGGCAGAACTGAGCCGTCAGTTGAAAGGAACTCGGTGTAAGAGTCGGGCCAAAAAATTCATCACAGAAAGTACGTAAGGGCATAAAACATCTGTAGAATGAAAGCTTGCGTAATCTGCCTTAGGAGAATGAAAGGAATGCCAAGGCGTAGGGGATTGCCGAGAAATTTGACGAAGACATTTCTATTTTTCCCCCAAATTTCCAACGTGTTTTCAGCAACCGCTATAAACGTCAAAAGAAACGGAGAAAAGGGAGACGACGTTGAAAAAAAATGTCATAACGCTTATAACCATTTTCACTGTGTTAAAATAGAAAACATAATATACGATAAATAAATAAAACGAAATGTGGAACACGTTTTCTCTATTTAAAATAATCACTGCAAATAAGACTATTTCGTATTATGTAAATCTATTAATTTTGGAATTATTCCTGCAATTACAAATGGCTTTGTTGAAAATAAAAAAAAGGTTATAGTTACAACTTTATCGATTTATTAATGCAATTTTGATCTGGTGGTGGGAAAAATTTACATATCTTGTAAATTATTTGCTTTACAACAAAATGTTTGAAAAAATGGCTTCATGGTTGGAGACGATATACCACCAATCAACTTGTGGTTACTGTGCTCATTCATGAAGATAAATCATTAAATAGTTCTTCCGAAATGTGCATAAAGTATTTATGTTGGAAAAACATTTTTAAATGCAATTAATTTATAATTAATAATAAAATTTTTATTATTAATAATAATAAAAATTAGAAATCTTCAATTTTTGAAGCATAGGAAGTGTTTACATATATGAAAGCAATTATATATTTTTAATTACAAGGTTAATACTGAGATGCCGTTTCAAATTATTTTACAATTAATGCAGTAATTGACTTGAAGTGCGCTGTTCAGGAAATTAAATCTCATCCTTTGAAACATTAGAAATATAACACAATTAATAACATAACTTCATGATAATAATTGTACTTTTCTTGTTATACTATTGACACTGAAAATTGGAAGATGTCATTCTCACACTGTGTGCTAAAAATTATTTATATAAAGTTTAATATTTTTTAGGAACGGAACGAAGAATGTAATATCTCTGTTGGAATTTAAAGTCCACTTAAACATAAATTTGAGTATGCGGTGGCGAAGCTCAGACGTTAACGACCAGAAAGAGCAATTAAGAAACAGAAAAATCATCTTCAGTGCAATATCGAGATAAAAAAGTTGAAAAAGATTCCATTAAAGTTCACGAACACCACCGCTGAAAGTGAGAAGATTGCGGCGAAGTTTAACGAACGAGAATTCCGTTCTTCCGCGACCGCTTCCTTGGTTTGCAGACTATATGACATTGAGAAGGAAAACAAATAAAAATCAATGTGTAGTAAAATGACTTTTATAATAAATGGCTAGCATTTAAGTAAAGAATTTGACGGCGGTGAAAATTACAGACGTTTTCGTGTAAATATCGTCGAATTAATAAACTGCAATTATGAAGTCTTTTAAACAATGATCATCTTTTGCGATGTACAAACACAACGAAGGCTAACTACTTCGATAATTTTATACCACAGTTCACATAATAATTGCTTACACAAAATGTGACGTTATATCTGCTCAAAAAACGATTTTTGACGACTCATTTTGGGAATTGAAAAAGTAGTAAGTAAAGGATAAATCGATTATAGTACTGTAAATCTCTCTACAAATTATTTCAAAATTATTTCAAAATTATTTCAAAATTTTCCAGATTGTATAAAATCACTTTAGGTAAAATGTAACCAATTTAAAACTGTTCGACCAATCTTCAAAACCCACTTGAAGAAAACTCTTTACGAAGATAGTACGATCAGTAATTTCGATTTGTTATCACAAAAGAAATCAGTTTCTCTTAAATCATGCTTTTTAAAATAGAAATATTCTTTTCTCTTTCTTCGCTTACAATTTTCTCTGAAAATTATAAATATTCTCTTCGGTTATAATTTAAGAACTAGAAACGTTAATAAAATTTTAAGAAATAAATTTCGATGCATCAAGTTCTTGAAGCAGTGACGTAAAATAATGAAATTTACGAAGAAAAGAGTTTGACGTGCGCATTTCACTTCTACTTCCAAGTATTTTAAGAGAAAATTAAGAAAGATCAATATTGTAAGTTCGAACTCTGGCATCGGGGAACCAGGAAATTAAAGCGAAAAAGATGACTTTAAATGACAAAGGAACTCTTCTGGAAATAATTTGAAAGCTTTATTTTCCAGTCCGACGAGAAAACCGATAACATAATTATTCAAGGAACATTAAAATCCATACTCGAGTGAGTTTGGCTGCCAATGCGAAAAATGACAAGAACGAGGACTGAAGATTCATCTCGAAATGTTCTCTCGTAAAGCATCCATGGAATAAAAAGTCACGAGTCCTGATCCACGTAGAAGACAGTTGATGAAGAACGTCTTTTCTTTGAACCTGCTTCTATCGGGTGAAAATGGAAGAGGGGCAGGGAAGTTAAAGCTACGAGAAAAACACCTTCTGGTAGTAAGGAATGACTGGAAGTGAATTGGTCTCGGGGCCATGTTCTTTCCTCGTAACAAAAAAATTTACTGCGCGACAAATAGCTTAATTCGAAAAATATGACCAATCAGTGTGTACTGATAAGTAAGAAAAATCAAATTCCTCTTCATTTGGACTTTCCTTTTCAAGGCGTTTGCTACATATGTGGACATTTAGCTTAAATTCCATGGAAAATCTATTTTTACTTATGAAATTGTTTCAAAGAGAAATGTGTAATGTTTATTAAATTTTGTAACCCTGAAATAGATTTTAATTGTTATAAGGTAGATGTAAACGCTTTTTACATGTTTTTCATGGATAATGTTCATAAGTGGTCTTAAGGACAGATCATTATACTTGTATACAGGTTACACCTGACTTTTTTTCAACGCAGGAATACGAACTTCGATCTTTTATACTTTATTCTCTTCATGTACTGCAAATAAAATTTTTAACGCTTAAAACTTCTTTGTTTCTACCGAAATTAAAAATTAAAGCCTGCAGGAGTTGAAGTTGATATTTAACCATTAATTAACAAATATCAAACCATAAATAACACAATTTTATTGAAAGGAAATTAATTTGATTGTTTGTATGTAAACTATCGGAATTGAAAGAGACTTTTAATTTGTATTTTCTTTGAAATTACCTATTGAAACATAACATAAATATTTGTTTTAAAAATAGGATGCTGTATTTATCGCATATTTATATTTACTTAGAAAAGGTGTGACCATGTGATCCAATTTGCAAACGCATTACAAAATGTTAAAAGCTTGGAAAGAAAAGTTATGTGATTGAAGTCAAGCACCTGAGTAAGTCGAGGAAATAAGAGGAGTTTAAAATATTTTTCTCGCATCGGTCGAGATTGAAATATGCGTAATGGATTTCCAAACTGCATTCCTTGCGCTTTTTAAACCGTAAAATAGTCATCTATGAAATTGCTGAGCCACGGAGAACACATAAATTTTAGATGTTTAACTATAATATAATAAAACAATATGTACATAGTAATACTATATAAAGACAGTGAAAATTATAAAATACAATAAGCAAAACACGTTTGCGGCACAAAGAAATATTGCGAAACTATACAGAAATATTAAGTGTTATAAAAGATTTGCATAATTATAATGATACTCTCTGACTATATTGAAATGTGTGAAGTATACCGAGAAAGAGTAGTTCCAGGAAGAAGTTTGTAATAGTGAGAAAATTAACAACATTATTATTTATACACGATCGTAAAATACGTTTCTATTTTATAAGAATAATCCTGAAAAAGGAAACCATCAAAAGGAACCTTCGTTACTGCGGGTAAAAGTTCTCGGAATTGTTAAAAGGAACTTTTGTAACTGCAAAGAATTTAACTGGCGGAAGGCGGATGGAGAAAGACGAACTGGATAAAGGAGTTTTCCCTTTTCCTTGGTTCTGCCTTAGCTTTGAACTGAGAATAAAAGGGATAAATGTGCTCGATATAACAAAATGAAAAGTCTGCAGAAACGAAATCAAAATGGACTATTGATGGTGATGTTATCATTCATCGAACAACATGGTACATCTTCCTCAGGACATCGAATTTAGAAGGTGAGATTCCTGGAACGATTTCATAAAATGGTGCTTTACACATGCACGGCATTGATGACAGTTTGTTAATACCGATTTATGTAAGAATTTGTTTACTTTACTGCATACATTTAAATTCGATAAGATCGTAGAAACTTTCAAGTTGGATACAATTGTCCAATTTTGTTTACCAAATAACAAAGAGGTAGCTGCAAAGCTTACACTGTAACGTCAATAAATTATAAAATTATAAACTGTAATTTAATAAAAATTAGAACTGTCTGAATTCCGTTCAGCGTGTTTATAATAACTAACAATTTACAACACTGTTTATAAATAATAGGTGTGTACAACAATTTTAAATTCAGATTTGCGTGTTGAATTTGCAATTTTGAAAACAAAGTGAAGGCTTATACGATAAAACGTATTGAATATAAAGTAATACTTTAATGTAATAATTTCCGTGTTTATTCCAAGATGAGTACATTATTTCCCATTTCAAGCTGTCTCGTTGATCAGGCTTATCAGCTTCTTTTTATTATTTAATTATGTTGATTATTTTTACATAATATAAATAATATTTTATATTTATATAGCTCCAAAATTTAGTTTTGAAATGAAACTAGAAAGTTTTTCGTTCCGCCAAAATTGTTAACATTTTTGATACAGTTATTTCATGAAAGAGTAAGAACAATTCTGGTTATCAGACTAAGGGTTTGTATGGATTTCCGAGAAACATAATATTAGAAAAATACACAGAATGCATATGATATGAAGAGATACAACACACAAAAGATCCAAATTATGGCACTCATTGAAATACTTAAAAACTGTAACAAAATCTCTGGTTAAGTTTTATTGTTTTTAGTAATATTCGGAAAAATTGTAATTCATATAAACGACTACAGTTTGCTCCTATTTCGACGATAAACGCTTTTACCAAATAATACAGTATATAAGAAGTATTCATGACTGACAATGAGTAAAAAGCTTTTTCCAAATCCACGTTCATACTGTCCTTCGTCCCTACGGTGAATATAGAAAATTCAGTGAAAGTGTGACTATCCACCTTTGAAAAAATGAAGATTAAAGAAAGATGGAAAAACTGAGCAGCAGTACCTAAGAAGAAACAGAAGTGAAATGCGTGACGTAAAAAAGTGGGGATGTTGACGAAAGAGATTTCTGCGTTTCCGTTTCGAGCGGGCGATAGAAAATACGCAGGGAACGACATGGATGAAATAAAGTCCGTAGGAAAGAGCAGGGAAAAGAAGCGAAATTACAGCGGGGCCGCGGCCTTTTTTGCCATTCGTGGGAAATTTCGCCGGGCTTGGCGAAGGTAGCCCTCGTATTTCAACTTTTGGAATACCGCTTAACCCCCATTCGTTTCCAAGATATTACGGCGTCGCTGAACTTTCCATCCCCTCTCGCTATGCACAGAGGCGACCCCTTTTGTTTTTCTTTCTCGTTCCTTCTGTTCCTCTTTCGCTTTCGTACTTATCTCTTTTTATTCTCCTTTCTTTCCTGGACGCCTATTTTTTCCTCTTTTACCATTTGAATAAACATGCTTGTATTGTGAGCCTCCTTAACGAATCGATACGAGAAATTAATTCTGAAAATTCAAACTGACGCTCGATCGTTACGGGGAAGGATAATTGTATGTTTATCGCAAAGCTGCGTCGTTTATAGAGCAGTTCTTTCTTGCAATGATTCTGTACATTACGGAAAATTCCGGAATCTCTATTTTCCCCTCGTTTAGCGTTTAGATAAAGGAAGTGTACCGTAAGCTTTTTTAACGAATCGGCACGAGAAATTAATTCTGAAACTCCACCTTGATGTTCAACTATTACGCAGAAGAATAACTGTGTGTTTACTGTGAATCATCGTCTTTTATAGCGAAATTTTTTCTTGGAATAATTCTAAATTTTATAGAAATTTGCTGCAGCTCTATTTTTTCCTGTTTTTAGTCTTCCGATAAATACACTGTTTTATGAGTTTTGCTAACAGATCTGCATGAGAGATTGACTCTAAAAATTCAAACTGCGGTTCAGTAATCATGGTATCAGTTTTATAGAGCTATTTGAGAAAATTTAAAGTTTCCTAGCTCTCTATTTCGCCCTTTATTACCATTTAGATCAGGGAAGCCGTTTATTTGATCGCCGCATGCGTCCTTGGAGGAGCTCCGTCTGCTTCTCCCAACCACCTGCTTCACCCAACCAAGACTGACTACCCTTTCACTTGCCAGGCGCGGACCTATTCGCACGAACGTAGTGGCGAATTGGGGCGACATTCATAGTTAACCACTCACGCTGGAAAGACATACCACGCGCGTCGGTCACGGAGATCAAAACGACGAGCGTGCCACGTCGACTAAGGTTATTTGTCGAAGAACAGTTTCGGATCGCACCACGTTGCGTGTAGGGTAAAGCAAAAGTGTTATTAGTGAAAAAGTTTGCTCAGATATGTCTTAAATCAAATACAATTAATAGATTTTAATGTTTTTGTAACGCCTTACGGCGAAATATAGTGTTGCGTTCTGGCACGCTCGTTTGTAAATTAATTTTCAGCGTAAGCAGTTACAAAATTCCGCGGCAGGGGACCGTCAGGCTTTCTCGAGTCAGAGATTAGACGGGATTGTAAAATGTATCGCTGAAATGGTCGCGGCGGAAACAATGTATTCTTTGGCGCGAGAAAGCCTGGCATTCTGCTGTCGCGGAGTTCTTTAACTGTTTGCGCTGAAAATTAATTTATAATCACGCGTGCTAGAATGTAACACTATATTTCGCTGTAAGGCGTCATGTAGTGATCGAATTAACCAGAACCATCGCCACAAGTCCAAAAGCATTGAAATTTATTTATTCTATTTGATTTAAGGCATATCTGAGCACACTTTTTCACTACTACTACTATCGCTTTACCCTACGCGCGGCGTGGTGCGATCTCAAACTGTGAGCATGGCGTCATATATACTATTTTAATTAACATTAATTTGCAGGAAAACGGTTCATTTCTGACCCATGGTTCCTTTCAGACATTTTACCTATGCAACGAGACGAATGCGATATATCAGTATCTTCATTTTTAACCCTTTCCCTGATTTTGTGGGCCGGTTCTGTCACAAATGTCCATCTTTCAGAAGGTGTAGAACAACGCCTGGTAGGTCGGTACACATCATTTTGAAACAGCCTGTAGTACGTGAATGGTATTTCTTTTAAATAAGAAGCTAACTAAGAACAATATTGTAGTTGAGATAACTGTCTTGGTAATATTAATGTCCTTATAAAAAAAAATATCATTAGCTACATATCTAAAATATAGTTCGTCTTTTCTGGATTAAGTCTGCGTTAGGTTGTCGTTTTTAAGGTAAACGTTTTTCATTTTTTGTTGCTATTGCCTAATTGCTACATTGCGATGGTGGCATTTTCAAAGATGGAAATACATCAGAAATATCACTTCCACTATCGGTTTTTCAAATAGACTGACGTGTATATTTCTCATAGTCTGATAGCAATTTTTCCAGAATAAATTGGACGATCTGCAAACAACACATTGTTTCATAAATACTTTAACCGTAAATGATAAGGTCTCCTATAAAAGTTCGGGAAAATCTTACTTTATTTAAAGAAAACATTTTTTTGTCATTATATATAAGTATGCTTATATTCCAATTTGGAAAATTGTTCAATAAAAATAAGTGACACGAGAACGACAAATATAATAATTCAAGATTCATACACAATTCATACAAATATTCAAGACATTATTTTTAGTTATTGCCATCATGACAAAAAAAATATTATACTTAACAGTGGAGACTATTACAGAGATTGGTTTCAAGTAGCTGATAGTAGATTAGAATAATTATTCCGATCATATTCTTTCTCTCAAAAAACAAAGAATTAAACGGTCGACATACTGATGAGGGTAAACAGCATTCAAATGAACGAATGCCGTTTTATCGCAATTTTTCTCTGGATGTCGATACACTCTGTATTTGATTGCTGTAGATACATATATCACGCATACACACTCCTAAATCGTGCATCGGTTCTGGTATGCAACGACCTGGATACAACAATAGAATTTGAATTCCCTGGAGTCCCAGGGGAATGCAGGCAGAAGCTCTTACTCGTAACAGGAGATAAAACAAAAGATCGATATTTCTTCGTGAAGTTCTTGCTTTCTGAGCGATAGAATATTTCTTAGAGCCCCTAGAAACGCAATATGTGGGAATTCTACTCTTACTTTCCTGGTATTTCTGTTCGGCTGAATATTATTGAGGAATGAACTTCTTTGGATGAGACAGTTGGTGATTTAAAACGACAGTATGATCCTTCTGTACGTAAATATATAACCATTTGTATGAATGGAAGAATTATTATAATCTATTGTCAGCTAATTGAAATCAATTTTTGCAATATTCTATACTGCTAAGTATTTTTTGTTGACGATAGCAATAACTAAAAATATTGTAATTAGTATAGCTAATTGTATATAATAAAGAATATTTTTTTGCATAAAAATATAATGATATCGAAAGCCCAAAGAGATACAGAAAAAATATATTACTCTTTGGAAATTATACGGGTACCTGGAAGAGACGTTAATTACTTTCTGGAATAGTATCTATAACGCCATCCAATTTCTGAAAAGGTAGTTAATTGGTCTTAATTAACGCAATAAACAATGTTATAAAATCGTATATGAATGAAAACTGTGTATTTATGTAGTACACATTGTTAATTGCAGTTTTCAACATTTTCTTCTTTTTATTTGATATATCTTTGAGTATAATGTATTCTTTCTATAATACGTTTTTCTTTGACACTTGTAGTTGGCCAAGTATATTGAAAAAAGGAACATTACGAAAATATAAAAAGTAGTTTCAACTTCTTAACGTGAATTTCTGCGGAAAAAGTTATGCTTCACTTTCCACAGTGAGCTTTAACATTTCCACAAAATTTTATTAGAATTAGAATTTTTAAATTGGGAACCGTCCCAAGTAAATCGGTGTTAGTACTAATAACACAAATAAAAACGGGAAAAATACAATTAGTGGCCGATTTTTAAAAGACGGCCGGAAAAAAGACCTATCGATTGTTTATTCCCGATTATTTAAAAACAAGGATATTTAGATTTGAAGTGTTTCACTCAATTAAGATGTATAAAGAAATTTGTTGTTAGTATATTTCCATATATTTTGCGTTAAAAAGTGAGTAGTATAGTACTAAGTATTTAGTCGAAATTAATGAGAAGTATTAAATAACTAAATCCGTCAGTCGAATTAGTTAGCAATAAGGAACTTAAGACAATGTCAAGTATTTTTTAAAGAATTTAATTATTTTCCTGCACATATCGTGTACTATATTACAATACAAATTTTTATAACAGCAACGTTACGTTGATAATTTCTTTTTAATAGTTGAAATATTTGAAATCACTGAAAACGCGCAAACAGAAATTAGAACTATTCAAAGGATTCCGAGTTCTCGCCATTTTACTCATCTCTTTAAACTTTTTCACTCACTTTGAGTTTATATCTTTGATGCAGTACAGTGTCACGTGTTTGCATGCATACTGACCTAGAAACTTTGAATTTTGTTTCACTTTGGTTGCCTACTTCTTAAGGCAAACTTTCAAATATTTACAATCGCCGTGCCGTTTCATCGGTCCAGTGATAATCAAATATTTCAACTCTGACAATCAAACACTGCCAATTTCCTCTAAGGTTTGCGTTTGAAAAATTTACATGATACTTGTTGTATGCGCATTGACCCGAATACAGTGAGTTTCGTGTTCGCATTCTTTTTTTTTCGAAACTGAAAATGAGGATGAGAGAAAAGTTGTTACTGTTTTATCAGAAAAAGCAAGAAATTTCTATGTTTAATCAATTATCTTTTCCCAAAATATTCTTTGATAGTACTATCCCTATTTTTAAGATTGAAATATATGTTTATTAAAATTCAGTGAAATAACAAATTCTCAAAACAGTATTATACTTGTCTGCAACTGTGATACGATTCTGTGTAGAATAAAATTAAAATATCCTGTCTTTAAAAATAAAGACATATTTTAAAATCTAAATATAAACTACAATTCTGGTATTTCTGTAAACCTATTGTAATTGTCGGCGATTATTAATACCTGCCGATTCGTGTAATTTAATTCCTAAATTCTATTATAAGAATCGCAATCGTTATCATTGTTCTTGTTCAGTCATTAATGCCGAATTTCGCACAGGCAATTGCTTTGAAAACACCCGAATTTAGTTTTGTATTCGCTCTTTTTTATGGCAGCCACGAATGATGGGCAACTTTCAATTAACTTTCGGACCATCATAGGAAACCAATTAAATGGATTTCCTTTCTCTCTTTTCAGTTTATGGTTCTGTGAAGAATCCATACCGCGACGGCATTGTAAATGTAATGCTCTCTTTTGCCAGTGAATTGCAAAATCTTCACGTTTGTATATTTTGACCATATTAAAGTTTGTAAATTATTTTAACAGTTTTTCCAATCTACATACGTTATCGCATGGTGCATACGTATTTCAGGGATAATTATTTATATTTAAAAATAATTAAAAAACATACCTATTATAGCAATTTGTAAAAAATTAGGATCGTGCATTTTTGCGTTATCTTTTTCGAAAAGCACAGCAGTCCCAGAAATTTGTTTGCAGTTATTAGCTGTCAGTGTGATGCAGAAGGAAATAAGTATGATAAAAGATAAACATAGTTTATATGCATGGAGATTCGTGTACATAAAATTGCAGAACTTTTTCACAAAGTAAAATAACGATTGCCATTGTTTGTAAAGTCTTTCCTGACGTAGCATATCATAAAATATTGGATTATAACTGCTATAGTATGCCATGGAGAATGTTTCCAAAATTTTATGCATTGTCTCACACCCGTCTATATTTTTAGATCGTTTTTACACAGTGAAACAAGAAGTTGATCTTAATTTTCTTTTACATTCTGTGCCTCTGTGAATTCTTTGGCTTAAGCACCGTATATGTTGACTGCGCAAATGAATATTTTACTGCACCATATAGACACAAGGCGCCGCATTTCAACGATAAACAAGAATTTCGCGCCAATATGTTGCCTGCAATGATCTCAAAGCGAGGAAGCTAATGGCAATCTAAATAGACAAAGTTAACGATCTATTTACACGTGTAGCTCAAGATTATTACAAAAGGAAAACGAATGGAATAAGGAAAATTTACTGACAAGGAAACATCCCAAGTGTCAGTGGCCGTTTTTTGTGGAACTCATGTATAATGTAGTTCTCATAAAAATATTTGATACCTATTTTTTTTTATTCATATTAATCATTCATGTTAAGAGGGTGAAAACCGTCCCAAAGCTAGGATTATAAAGTATATTTTGGCAAATATCTCGGGAACTATAAGAGATAGATTAATTGCGTAAACTGACTAAATTTGTGCCCCTTTATGACGATTTAAATAGAACAAATTATTTTGCAAAGTTTCAATTTGTTTAAACAATATATCAAAAAATAGTGTTTGTCTGTTAGTTTTTCCACTTTAATGTCAATGAATTTTCTTGAGTATTTGTGTATAGAAGCTATATAACCATTACAAAATTACGGATAAATTGGAGTTTTGATTTTTTCGTCATAAAAAAAGCTATTACACTTGAAATTGCGCGAAATAGAGTGCCTACACGAGTCGTTCCTTGTTCATGACTAGTTGGTAGCTCTTAAAAGAATTGACTTTACCGATACACTTACTAAGCAAAATAACTGAATTTTCGATTATTTTAAAACAATGCAATGTTCGGCTACCGAGCGACGCGTGGCCACTGGTGGTTATAGTGGGGCACTCTATTCTTTCGAGCGTCGAACGATACCATTTCAAATGTAATAACAATTTCTGTGATGAAAAAATAAAAATTCCAATTTATCCGTAATTTGCGTTCTTAAAAAGAACACTATTTTTTCATATATTGATTAAACAAATTGAGATATTGCAAAATACTTTTTACCGTTTAATTCGTCATAGAAAGGCACAAATTTCGTCAATTTACGTAGTTACCGCATTTCTCATAGTTTTCGAGATATTCGTCGAAATATACTTTATAACCCTAACTTTGGGGGCGGCTTTCACCCCCTTAACATGAATGATTGCCGATAAAAAAAATAGGTATCAAATATTCAGCAAAATCAGTGATTGACACCTCGGGATGTTTCCTTGTAAGTCGATGAGAGCAAAACATACTTTTCAAAAGTTTTCATATACATACATGGTCCAATAATAGTTGGCACTTTGAATATCTTTGCAGCCATTATAGTACAGGGAAAATTTATCGAAAAAATTGCATATTTTTAATCGAGTTATCGCATGGTCTTATTAATTTTTCTACTGAAGAATTTTTTATCCGGCAAATTATTCTTTTGTTCTGGCAATTTTGAAGTATTTAAGGTGTTAATTCTTATTGGCCGTTATTTATTATATCAGCATGTTTTAACATTTTTGACTACTATTTTTAACAAATTTGAAAATAATCTAATAATAATGTTGCCATTAAATGAATTAAATTCTACTAACAAAAAGCGATTTGATACTAACTCTTACCGTTTCTTAATAAAGATACTGATCTAATTAGTAGAAGCGACTATTACTGTATCGTCTTATATGATATTAGAACCCCACATAACCTTAACAGCACAGGAGGATTTAATCGATACAACCAGGTACCAGGAAGTTCCTTTGTTAATTACTCATTAAATAAATTACTGTGCGTCAGTAATACCGAGTTTCATGAAAAACGAAATAACTTCCATCCAATGTATTAGTACCATCGCTTGGTGTACTGTTTCTGCTATTAGCTTCGTCGTGCATTCTTCGCGTATTTGTAAACTAAAGTTTAGTATTTTCGCACGTGCATTGATCTGGATACATTGAATTTCCTTTTCGCGGCCCCTTAGTTCTTACACTTCTACGCTCATGGAGGAACAGTCACGAACTTTCATTACTTCTCCTCGAAAGTGGCAATCGGAAAGGTCTGGGGAACATAAACAGTCAATATTGTTGCCGACTTTTCCCTTCTCTTCTTTTTCCCTCCTCGAGAAACTTAGGTCTGTCTAAATGCACTGATCCGGATATACCGAGACTACTTTCTTCCTATTTCGTTAGTTTCGCAGAAAAATAGACGACTGTTCTGCCACTTTATTCTTTTTTTTTCCCACTACGAATTATTTTCACAGACTTGAAGGTGCGCTTTTGTTTAAGAGTTATCATTCTCGACGATACAAAGCTACAAATAAAATGATGTGTCCGTTTCTATTCGCGATACATTTTTACCGTTCCTTATTTACAATTAGAAGATGTTCTGTTTGAATTTATATTTTTCAAGCATCTAAATTATAATAATTTTTATTAATCGACTTATCAATGGAGTGTCATTGTGTCGAAACTGTTTCATTTTTATGTTCCTTGCAGCGTTTTCAAGGTGGAATAATATTTTTGTACCGTCCTGATGTTTGATCGTGTGTCCAAAATGGTGGCAGGAAAATTTGCGAACATATGTATAAACGTCAATTTCTATGTTGAAAATATTTATTTCATTAGCTAACTTAATACTACTGGTTTTACGACAGTTGAAAATCAAAATGCTTTTGATTATTAAGCTTTCCCGGGCAGAATAATTTTTCCAATCAATTAATTACAACTTGGAATTGGTAATTTGGAAAAGATTCATAAAAATGGGGGCATTTTGGGCGTTGCTCCGCTTTGAACATTGTTTAAACATATTTAAATCTTTATAACATTGAAATAATATACATCATTGTTTTCGCGGTAGTTTATAGAATCATTTTGAGCAGAAAAAATGTAAATAACTATTACCGTTAAAGTACAAAAAATGTTAAAGTTGAGAGTTTCTTATTTTACGTATAAATTTTAAATAATCATTAAAATATATATTATTATTAGCACTAAGAATAATATTATGTTTCGTATTAGTAGAAAAGTCAACAAAGTTAATGAAAACCGCAATTTCTATCAAAAAATAGTTTTATCCAGCTAGATCGGCCAAATTACACACTGTGCGTCATAACGAATATTAAATAACCGGAAAAAGATAAACGTAGAACATATTTTCGAAGTTTCAGCCTAACTTCAGTTTACATTTTCTCCACGAGATAAAAGTAACTGTGTCAAGTAAAATTTCCCAGCCATCCCTTTTCCTTATCCGCGCTTGAATATCAACGAGACAACCTATATACGACGATCTGATATCACGGCAAGTTTTCGTTTAATTTTTTGAAAGTTTCGTCGTCCTTAGAAAGTGTGCGAATAATTGAGATCCCGTTCCGAAGCAAGAAAAGCCAAGACAAACAGTCTATCACGACATCTGCTCTCCTCCTTCTCGGGAAAGTGAAAACTATGGAAAGAGTTGTCCGATTTAATTAGCGAATTTTCGAGGACAGACGGTACATAAAACTGGAGTTAATTATCAGTCAGACTCGACGTTGGCTGGAAGAACAGAAAGACGGTTTTCTTGGCTCAAACTTCCTGGCACTTCTGTCTGGACGAAGATGTTAATTCCTAAGTCTGCAGCGTGCCGCTGTAGAGTGATACTAGACTCGAGGATCTAGTTTAGTTTGTGTTCCGCTTCTACGACTGATTTTCTATCCATAAAGAGACTTTCAGAGATAAGCCTTTCAAAGTGAGTTTCGACGGATGAGTAAGTTACTTTGCTTAGCTGATCGCGCATATTGTTTAATAATAGATTTCCCGAATGCACTCCTGTTTTGAATGATGAGAAAAATAGGCAAAGAAAATAATTTGAGAAAAGACATCATTAGTATATTTTTCAACACTATGGTTTTGTTTGTGTAAATCGAACTAAGTAAGGCTTTAACTAAGGCTTTATTACCACGATTTTAATCGAAGCAGTTAAGGAAGAATTTACGAAAGCAAACGGGAAAAATTACGAAACGTTCGGATATTTACAAATTTAACAGTGAAGGGCGTTGCATTATTACGATCTTCGTTGACACTCGTATAAGTTTTTCTTAAATTCTATAAATTGTCACAAATAAGAATTTGGTAAAGAAAATATTCAAAACTAGTTGCAACGTAGTATTTGATGACCTGATACTGTCAATCATTTATAATGTTGGACAATGCAGGCAGCTTAAGTTTTTAACAATTTGTTAACGTGATAAAACAATTTATGTCAAATATTCTATTAGTATTGCTACAGCTTGAACTTGCAATGCCGTTGACACTCTTAATGTAATTCTCTGCACTCTTCAGAATTTATTTTATATTATGCTAATCATAATATATTATACTAAGCAATTATACTAATTGCCATTCCAATTTATAATCAAACTATTAAAACAATTGAAATCCCCTTTTAAAAATAATGTATCTTTTCCATTTTCCAAATGCAAATATTAGCAGTAATATGAATGTTCATTATTGAAATATCAGTGTATAATAATTATTCCAGTGCGCACAAATTAATAATAAACCAGAGGAATGCTGTGTTGCAAGAGTTATAAACGTTTTGATAAATACCACTGTCTGCGTAACTTTGCTGAGAAGCTAGTAGAATTATGTTGTAAATAGACACAATGTAGTACGTCACCTACAGAAATGTTTCTTCCATTCCTTGAAGAGGTGGAAATCTCTTGACGTCAAATCCAAGCTATAAGAAGTTGAACGAGCGTCTTCAACTTCTGTATCTTTATACTTAAAAGATAGATTACCGTTACCACGAGCAAAGTTCTTAAAGTTTTGTTCGATAGACCTTTCATACTGACAAGCATAAAAGCAGAATGCATCGAATTTTCAGCGTGCAACATATAACAAGTGCAATTGTGCTTATTGAACAAAAGTACCATAGAATAGGAAAGATATTGTTACAATTTGTCAAAATTAAACTTTTCTTCTGGTACGTAATATAAGATAATATATTCGTGTTCCTAATTTACGAGTAATATAGAATTCATTTGAATGCAAATCTTATTCTTTCAACTGTTAAACGAATTGACAGAATTTAAATTCAAGATAAAATAAGATTATTCATGCTTTAAAATACTTTGGATGACGAAATACTTTCATATAGTCACATGTTCTTGAGAAATTTGATTTTGAAAAATGAAGTTCATAAGCCTAATTTTTCTATATTAGATTATGTGCTACAGATTTCCGTCTTTCAGAAAATTCATAATGTTTTACATAAAAACCTCGGGTCTGAAGGCCATAATTTGTAAGTTACCATTATTTTTTGTACTAAGTTGATCATTATCTTTACAGACGGTTCGCGACAGAAAAGAATGACAACACAACTTAAAATCGGAAATATAAGGCCGTATAAACTATAAGCCACAATCGGATATCCCATATTATATGGCACAAATTATTGTACACCTATAACTGATTATAAACAGATTTGCGGAATTAATAAATAAATACCTTAAAATTTCCAGCAACCGGGTACACAAGAGGTGGAATATACGGAGCGTGCCTCTGCCATCGAAGTTTCTCGTTTTCATCCCCTTGAATTTGTTTTATCGTGAGAAACATCAACACGAGCACGATATACTCCATCTTTACCTGGAAAATAGGATGATGCATTATCCGTAACTTACAAATTAATAAAGTTCACTAGTATCCTTAATCTAATGCAAACTTAGAGTTACTATATTCTCTTAACACACAAAACTTGTTAAATGATAATATTTAATAACGAAACTCTGAAAGCTATTAAATTCATAAACAATTGTATTTTTACAATTATTGGATGGATCTATAATTTAAGAGATATTCAGAGGTGGATAATTATAATAAATTCCGAGAAAACGTTTGCTGGAGTATCTTATCATGATAGCTATAAGATTTTTCCGAAGTTCAGTGCTATTTCTATCGCATAAAGTGTATGTCGTTGGTTGCAGGATGTGTATTCAAGTACTCACTGCACGATCAGCCTTTACGGATAACCATTTTTATCAGGGATGCAACTTATGAGAGCTTTTATGACTTACCTTGCGTAAATGCAATACAATTTTCCAAAATGAAAATCGGAACACTAAAAAGTTCGAGTTCGTTATGATAAACGTAATCGAAGTTGTCGTTTTATTTATAAATTAGTTAAATAATGTGAAATAATTTCAGTGTGTTGTTCACGTAAGGGGAACAAATTTGATTTCGTCTTGTTTGATGCAATTTTTATATTTCGTTCGATCAGAGTGTCTTCGACGAACGACAGACCCGCAACACTTCGTATGCCGATTTGGCTGACTCTGACTTGCTGCTTCTACTTCGTGTTTTTCGTCGAAATTAACACGTTTGTTGTTAAATCTCTGCCGTGCCGTTCACGTTGAACTTGTTTGAATTATCGCGTCTGGAATCTCTCGAGGCATCTTTCCTACGAAAAGCCATTCATTCCTTGAAAGTTTACTTTACGTCGAAATTATTTTATTTAAAGAAAATGTGCCAAAAGAGAATACAGTAGTTTATGATAATGTTCTTTAACATCTTATCACAAAATAACAAGTGAGACTCGTACCGTAGAAATGAGAATAAACATATTTTAAACTTTCTAGAAAGTGTCAAGTTGCAATAATTAGCAGTATGCGGTAGCACAGAATTCTTTTCTTATTATCAGTTTTATTGTAACACTACCGGCGTTATATCTATTATATTTAAATTTGCTAAATAAGTACCTTAGTAAAACAGAAACCAAAAGGTAAAAAAGACTATGAACTTTGTAATTTAGGTTTTATAAGATAGAACTGGAATATTTATTTCACGGCTTCCCTATCAATTTGGAGAATTTTGTATAAAAAATTGGAAGCCGATCCTACTGACTGCCTTGATAGTTATAATGTTAATCGATCCATAAACCGATCAACAGTCAATTAAAAAGAAATAAGACTAATCTACTGAACAGGCAGGAAAGTCTACAACGTAAAATGAAGTATAGTTCATGCATACATGAAACTTCCTTTCGTTCAAATATTTTTCGTATATGTCTATTTCACATAGCGAAAAAATATTTTACGATTCCTGGTGAATCGGGGGTCATGGTGGCAACGGAATAAAACGCCACGCTCTTAAATTGTGGACCCGAGTTCGAATCTCTTCGCCGTCACCTCTGGGAAATTTCTGCCACATGATATGTTATATGTATATCACGGCCACGTTGGTATGAACCCATCTAAAACGCTTGGCCCTCCACGAAATGACCATAGAAGGGAAAGCTGCAATATAAACAGCAACGAAATTCGCTGTATTCGTCCCGATACTTGTTAACAGATGACCGAAAGCATTCGTAAGGTATCATTTGAAAATTTGATTGGTACAATACAGAAAAGAAAGAAAGGAAGGTACATCAAAATTAAGGAGCTGCTATATACAATAGCTGTGAGTCTCTCTTAATCGTGTTATAAGTGAGCGATGATCCGAATCATTTTTGGACTCTTCTCTTACTCTAGAAATTTTTACTATAATACTCTTTCACAATGTGACAATTGTACTTTTTTTGTACGAACATTTAAGTGAACAGCTCAAATTCTTAATTAATTGATTCTGTCTTCTGTTTACTGTATTCCCACGTTTCGTTCTTTATTTTCGTCCTTCATTATCCTCTGTTAGCTATTGCATCTTACTGTTACCTTGCATGAACATATAAAATAACTTATATGGGACCTCATTCTTTATGTTAATCATGTAATGTAATTAAAGTTACTCACGAATATAATTCGCGATAAAACCGAAGATGATTTCGATAAAATCTGCTTCACTTGATTTTTCGAAAATGTGATCTCTTTTAAAAGTATTATTGATCCAAATAACTTTTTAAAGTAAAGCTACATTAGCTCGTGACTAACCACGGTATAGAATATTTAGTTAAAGTAATAATAGAAATAGATATTGTAAGTATTTGTTTTTTGTGTTTAATGTGAAATGTCAATTTTTCTATGAATCTTGTTGGTTTTGTTTTGTTTTCCCTAAGAGGAAATAGTTTTAAAATAAATTAACTCGATTTTGTACTATCTCATAAATACGCAGAACTTTTTATATAACGTTGAAAATTATGAAACTTTAATCCAAATACCTTTTTTATATGAGCAATTGTTTCCAACATAATATGAAAGGTTTGAAACTTTGGGGACAATTTTACTCCTCAAACTTTCATCATGGCCGATAAAAAAATACCTCAAATATTTGAGGACTTTGCCATATAAGATACGAAAACATTTCTATAACATGAATTGATAAACCAAGTCATAAATACATAATTTTGAAGTTTGAATATATTAAACAAACACAGTACACAACAATTAAAGGATAACACAATGCTTTTTCTGAAGCAACAACCAATATTGACATTATTATTTTCTGTTAATTTAATGAGACAAATGCAGATAAGTTAATGCACAGCATATTTTTCTAACAGGGCGACAAAATGGGCCTCACTCACCTTTTTTAACGAAGTAGCGTTTTGAAGTATTCCTTCTGTCCTCTACAACTACAGTTCTGGCAAAAAATACTTTTCTCAAGAAAAATTCTTGGATGAAGCTAGCAGAACATTTTAAATAAACGTATCTTTCGTTAAGAATCCTTTTATTAAACGCTGAATACAACGTTGACAAATCCTTTTTGTACATTAATATAAATACTTTGTTGCACACAAATAAGAAAATATGCATTTAGTGGGTAAATTTGTCGGGAACATACGTAGGATATTACACAAAATTTATAAACAATTGCATGTATTGCTCATGGTAAAGTAACTTGTATCGTATCTATTCTTTCACTTGTGTAAAGAAAAACTTTAATTATAATAATGGTGATAATATGAAAAATAAAGAGATACAAAGAATTAGAATATTCAGCAGATCCAAAGACAGTAAAAACGTTTGATTTCTAATTCTTCCTAAGTATTTCATAAAGTAACGAACTTTCTTTCACTTCCTACAACTGTTCTGTATATGTAATTGATTGAAATAACTAATTTTCTTCGCCCTTCGGTCCTTTTCTTTCGAAACGGTCGTTTAATTCATTTAACACTAGATTCATCGTACATAGAAACAAATGTTAAATAAATATATAACAAAAAAAGAAATGAAGGAGGCAAAAAAAATGATCGATTAATCACCTGTAGGGAACAAGATAGACTTAAACAATGGAAAATGCAACAGGGTTAGAAATTTCAGGAACATTTACAATAAATTCAGAACGACAAATTTTTGACCACATTGATAGATCTAGTGTTAAATATACCTCATTAACCCATTAACGTTGCCTGTACTGATTGAGTACGTCTGTAAACACTTAATGGGACTCCTAAAAGTAGATTAGGCGACAAACAAAACACTAGCTATTCAGTGCTTCGCTGGTGTTCAGCAGATGTTGTTAGAATACTGGACAACAAAAAATCGTTTCCACCACCGATCTATCATCAGTGTTAACTGTTCAGAAAAATTCTCAATTTTTATCTATTTCATAGCGCTGTGCAGTTGTTGGCGTTAATCACTTAATAGCTTGTAATTTTAGGTTTAACACGTTCGCGACGAGCTGTGCCACCGGTGGTACATTCTTGTCTGTCCCCTGGGGCGGGCTGAGCCACCGGTGGTACATGAGCTATTTTCGCATCATAGCATTTATACAACTGATTACTGTAATTAATAAATTTATTTACACCTTTATATACAGAAAATAATTTTTTACTATCGTGGATTTCTTTGAAACACTGCAAACATAAAGTCGGTTGGTTGTCGCAAACAGGACAAAATGTGGTATACTGAGGGACCAGAAACAAGGCACTTGAGGGGTAATTTGCTGTGATTCGCCCGAAGGATAGGGATATCCCTCTCCCTCACGCATTTTCGATTCTGACGCGCTATTGGCAAGAGAGACCCGCACATTCGTTGCGTCGTCATGTAAACGACGAAAGGAGTGTTTTCATGCACGAAAGATAGACAATGGTCAAACAAGTGGTATAAGATCAATTTGAATCAACCCCGCTGGATGGGAGAAAGTACCAAAAAGAGCGCCGCCCAAAGGCGGAGACACAAAATTCAGGGCCCGTCGCGAACGTGTTAAGTCTCATTATGCAATACAAGCTTTAACTGTTCACTCGATAACAGAGTAGGGAAACACCGATTCTTTTCATGCAGATAGCAATGTCCTCGCTTCCGCTTGAAGCCATTTGTTAGAGAAGCGTTCATAATCACAGTTCCGCTAAAGTTGCCAGGTAAACGTCTGTCTAGCTCTTCCAGGTGGCCATACCTGGGGCAACTTTTAAATAAGTAGCGGTGTGCGGACAAGTTTTGTAACGTGAAGACTGCACGTTGAAACTTCTCAGCTTTGAAAGGAGAGCGACGGGATAAAATATTCGTAAACAAAAAAAGAAGAGGGCGAGGATATGCAAATGAAAGAAAGGTTTTCAGAAAACTTGAGGAATGAGAATGCGAGGAATGAAGATGTAAAAAGACGCAGAAGAATATGAGATGAAAGGACTTGCTGTTGTGAAATTGCACGTTGATCTGTATTTTAACCTACGCGTACCATTATTATTTCAATTTGTCGTCAATCGTGTGTTTACTTGATGATGTTCTATATCGAGGAACGTTCACTTCTATTTAATGACAAGTAAGAAATTAGTGTGCAGAAATTGTGTAAGAAAAGTGTAGAAATTAAAAAATGTTGTAGTTAGACATACAAAGTTAGTAATAACCTTTAAAGTTGATATTCATAAAATGGGAAATTAGGTATTTCGGAAAGCAATATTGACAACTGTTTGATGGAGCTTCGTAAATTGCAATATCGTAATATTATCATGGCGAACAAAAGAAAATAGTTTAAATGAATGAAGTATTCAGACCGACGGAAGAAGAAACAAAAGGGGATGGAAACATTTTTTACGCGTTAAACAACTCCTCTTTCGCGTAAAGTATATAAAAAAAAGGGTACAAGGGAACCAGCAAGATATCAAGATATAATAATTTCGCGTGAAAACACAAGTATAAAATGAAAGGTCTCCGGTATAAGAGGCAAAAGATAGAGAGCAAGATGGAGAGGCAAAGAAGACGCTATTCGATATGATGACAAAAAACCATAAGAGAAAGAGGGAGCAGTAGAGGGGAACGTGGAACCTTGAGGAAGAAAAGAGATCCGAGGTCTTATATCGCGTTTTCTGGGAATTGTAGGATGAGGCGCGACAGCAAAATTTACTTAGGACTTCTCCCATTTTTCGCTCCACTTTTGTGACGGGACACGATCCTTCGATCGGAGACCGAGATCAAAACAACTTATGGTTACTCGGCCTAAAAGGCCACCAGCTTTATCGACCAATTGAATCAGACACCGAATGAAACGTTACTACTGGCTATTCTTGCAACGTGAACTGGTTGCTTTGACTTCAATTATCCACTTGTTGTCTTCAATGCAACGTTTAACTTGGTTTCATGGAAGGGATAAAGGAATTGTGTTATGCACTTTGTTTCTTCAAAGCTCTTTACGAAATATAGGATAATATCGTTATTGGTTTAACGTACTGTATTTTTTTGTATCTTTCTGACGATAACTGCTGCGGTGATTTTGCCTAGGACTTATTGTTTTAGGTGGGCTTCGAACCGTCTACACCATAAAATACGTAAATACTCGTACATACTCATACAGGAAACATTTCCCAGAAATGGCGGGGGATTTGAATTCCGGCCCACTAATTCGAAATCCCAGCCTTTTCTAACTCTTTACCCACCTATATATACTTTATGGTATTGTAGCAGGTACTGACTTCACTTTATTAAAATAATTCTTATATGTAATTCACCATGCTCATTATAGCGTAATTCTAAATAATGATTGTTAACATGTAGAATGTCATCTGTATCTTTCGAATTTCATTAATTCTACTTAAGATAAACTTTTCTATTAAAATCATATCTTTATAGAGCAAAAACGTTAAAGGTGAAAATAGTTTCATGTCCAGCAATACTTTATATTTCTAACGCCATTTTTTTAATATTGTACATAGTAGAAAATTTGTGGCTACTATCATGTAAGAGTCATGCAAATTTCTTTGAAATCAATAGTGCCACTCACCGGTGACCGCTGTGACATTCAGTGTGTTAACGTACGGTCTGTGCAATTTTTAATGTCTTTATTTCTTCGTTGTGTTAATTGTTATTTCCGTATTGGAAATCTACAAATACATGTGAAGTGATGCTTTTATTTATACATGTGTACTGATAAATATTTTGTACTATTTTGAGCTTACAAAAGGTAAGTTCAGAGTGGATAATACTTTAGAACAATGTGAAGAAAGAATATACCAGAATGTATAACGTAAGATAAGCTAAAATTCTTGCAGTTTGTATAAAATTTTAAATCTAATGATTTAATAGATAAATAATAAACAACTAGTGTACGCTAAATCTAGAACAAAACTAAAAAGTTTAATATCATGCGAACATATTTACTGCAAATTAATATTATCTGAAATCCAGCAATTAATTAATTAATCAAACGTAACATAATAAAGATAAGTTTCAACAAATATATCACATATACACTAAATGATTCAATTAATTTCATATCTAATTATTCTGTATATTATCATGTCAAATGAATAGAAAGATTCATTATTAAACTGCTAAACAGTTTTCAAAGTACCTAGTATAATATAAAGCAAGATTGACAATTATAACAAAACGTTCAAACTAAAGATATTCAGGGTTTACTTTTCATGAATATCAAAGCATTTTTCTCCCTCGAGAAATGAATAACATTATGATAAATTTCAGTAAAAAAAATACTCGGGAACAGTGATAAATTGTACAGTTTCGACCGGATTCTGAAAATTTAATCAATAATCCATAGGACATATACGGTCATTTATCAGGTTTAAACGATACTTGAGGGTGGCTCAAACCCGGATACGATGTCCACGTTTAAATCTATCATTTCCTAAGGAAATACAATCTCTGTAAATGATTTCAAGGGTGATTCGATGCAATCGGGATAGGCCAAGGTGCAGTCACCGCCAGATTCTCCCAATCGTTCGGCTTCCTGATACAATTTCTTGACGCTTCGGTGACTGGAATTAACCGTCTTTGGCAAATCTTCCGAAGGCCTAAAAAAGAGTTAAATTTATTCGATAAGCATCTTGCTCATTTGTACTCACTTACAGGAAGGGAAAATAAATGTAGAAGTAATTGGTGCGGTGATAGAGTCCGTTCAATTCTCGTGTTAGACTGTTTCCTTTTTACGTTGATAACAACACTAATTGTTAGTGTTGTTCATTTCTTTTGTGTTTTGTGCTTCATCTAATAGTATTAAATTTTTATAACTTCTGAGCTATGTAGATGATTTTATGTAGGAAAACAGTCTTAGAAATTACGAAGATTTGAAGTGGAATCCATTAAATGAAAGTCTAAACATTGATTATAAGAGGCATAACAGCCTTCGCGCTGTTTTATCATTTGTTTTAATTTTCAAAATTATTTTTCTCAAAAACAGAAACTGGTGTAAAGAAGTAATACCACATAATAGGCCACTATTCTTGTAATAGCAGAATGAAATGCTCATTAGCGATACATACCATACAAGTTAAAAAACAAATAGCAAAAGTTAAAGTTGTAAGTTTCCAAGATTTAAATTTGTAAATCTCTTATTTAATTGAAAACGCGAATAAGAATGGTGATTATTATTCAAATACTTATTAACAAACCGGCGGTCTCGGAATTATCAATGAAATCCTGATATGTATTGATAGCCAACCGTAAATACCATATGTGTTAAAAGTTACAAATTATATGCTTATACGTTGTATCGACCAAACGGGCATGAAAGTTCCATATATGCAAATTACAAGTGTATGTACATAATTGATTGTACTTGTTGTTAAAAATGTATGGACTTTATCGATATTTCGCTTGCGAATCAAATTATTGCAACACCAACAAAGATGGTATAATGCCACCAATACGGCACAATGTTCAGCGGTTTTCCTTTTTTTTCTATTAACAATTATTGTATATGCTCTGCATACAAAATTAGTTCAAATCGTAATGTAATTACTATAATGCTGATAAAATGAGGAAACGCTCGGTTAATATTTCACTATCTTTCTTTGGCGTGAAAACCAACGACTTACAGGTATCAAACATTCATGAGCTACATCGCAACGCATATGATAAAATATACATATATAACATTTTGACACGCACTTCCTTATAAATGAATCAAAAATAATTATTTATGATAATAAGACCATAATGTACGAGCCAGAATAATCAACTGTATTGTACTGTTAAATTGGAATAAATTTTTGTTATTGGAACTGTAATCTGAAAAACAAATCCAGTTGTGACTGAGTATTCAGTAATTTTCAGAACACTATAATTACTTCGAAAATTTAATATTAATCAAATTACTTGCGACCGTGGTCAATAATCAATCATCTGGGTTAGTCAAAAATTATAGTGGAATTTTATGTGATATCACCACAGTACGCATATAACTGTTTCTGTTAATAGATCTGCAACCACAGAAACTGTATCCATTTTCTCAACGACTACTAAAGAATATTCAAAACATCACACTGAATTAGTAAACAAAATATTTAGAAACTTTTTGATACTGCTTAGCAATAATTTCACACAATAGATAATTATTTAACAATACAAAATTCGCTAACACAGAATCTTAATATGGAGTAATATCATTCGTTGATAAAGACAAAATCTGTGCTCCGCTAAAAAAGTACAGGAAACCTCTTATCTGTCCTGACACAATCAAAATAATTAATTAAAATTTCACACCATGTAAGTATAAAATTTGCACTCGATTATAATGAGATATCCCACCATGAATTTGTTAAACCACAGAGTAAGTAGCAATTGCTGACAAATAAACGTTTGCAATTTACAAGTTTAATAATGATTCCAATAAGGGTCATAGACATCTGTTTTGTCAACACTGTTCGAATAGTACTATTAGGAGTACAAATTAGTTCGGTCCGTTTTCAAAAAATAGCTCTGGCTGTTATGAATGTTTCATAGTGACAGCTGATTTCAATTGTTTCAGAGAGGTTAGACATCTGTCAATAATATTCAGTTTATATCGCTTGGAGTTTCATACAAAAACCTTGTTTTTTACTGTGATGAATATGTCAAATTTCGTGTTAACGAAGCAGCATTTGCGGGAGGTTTTAGTTTTGTGCTTTAATTGGAAGAAAAGTGCAGCTGAAGCGCATTGAATGCTTGTGGAAGTTTATAGTGACAATGCTCCAACTGATAAATCATGTAGGGAATGGTTTCGACGTTTCAAGAATGGTGATTTCAGCGTTGTAAACAAGCCTCGCTCTGGACAGCCAAAAAAATTCGAAGACAACGAATTGGAGGTTTTACTCCATGAAGATCCGAGTCAATCACAAGAGGAGCTTGCAGAATCATTTGGAGTTACACAACAAGCAGTTTCCGTACGGTTGAAATCCATGGGAATAATTCAAAAGCAAGGCAATTGGATGCCTTATGAACTGAAACCGAGAGACGTTGAACGGCGATTTCGGCGGCTCGGCCTCATGTCGCAAAAGTCGTAAAAAAATATTTAAGAACGCTCAAGTGGAATATTTTACCGCACCCGCCGTATTCGCCGGACATTGTTCCTTCTGATTACTGGTTGTTCTGCCGGATGCAGCATGATTTGGTAGGTCACCGGTTCACTTCTTTCGCAGAAATCGAAAATTGGCTCCTGACTTGGATCGTCTCAAAAAACGAGACATTTTTTGAGATAGAATTTGAAAATTGCCTAAGAGGTGAGAAAATGTAGTAGCCAGCGATGGACAATACTTTGTTTAATCTGTTCATTCATTTTGTACTGAAATAATCGCATGTTTTACCACAAAAAAACGGACCGAACTAATTTGTACTCCTAATAAAAAGAGCGAAGATCAGTGGAGAAACGTAGTCCTAACAAAAGTCTGCACTGTGGAAGAAACACAAATTGAAAAGTATCAAATACCAAAGATATTTTTGATGTTCGACGTAACCCCACTGTAGCCATCGAATCGAATTACACCGGGAGAAATTCCACAGTGACGAGTACATACAGAGGAATATTACAAAGCGAACCCAGCGAAAACCTACGCCAAACACTTCCATTAGAACCTTAATGCACGCGCCTAACTTCATAGCAATTAGAGCACCGGTGCTAGCTCGGTTGCAATTTCCTTCGAGCACACGCGTGGCATAGCCGCGTTTGGAATAGCAAATTCGTGCTTAGTTTACAGGCAAACCCTCTCATCCGATCGTCTAACGAATATTTTAAATTCTCCAATGGTACCGCATTGATCATTCAAGTCGCTAACTACGAGTTTGGTAACTTTCTATTAAATTGTGCTACATTTAGACAAGGATTTTAAATAAATCCTGCTATGTGTTCATCCCTTTGTGCTGTTCGGATGCGTAGGGGTATCAGAACAACGATACTCCAACAAACGAGCAATAAAGATTTCATTTTCAAAGAGCCGAAGACTTTGGAAATATTACATGATTGTGACTTATTTGCAAAGCTTTAGGTAGATTGTTTATATTCATTTTTAAATATGTTGAGAAATCACATTTCATGAATTTATATCTTGTGTGTTGGTTATTCAATACGGCTACTTTTTGATAACGTAAACTAAGTTTTGTACGAAATCATGCTTGTATTATCAAAAAATACTTAGAGTTATGTGTCTGTATTTACGAGGATACTTGGGGAATTCGGAAATGTTTAATTATGAAAATTCGTATACAAGTCAAGTAATGCAAATGTAATACAAAGTTGTTTTTTTCTTCGTGTTTCAATTCGGTCTGAGGGTATGAAATCATCCCTGGAGATGAAAGGAAAATTTACTTTAAGGTGAAATACATCGAGAACAGCGAGATGTAAAAAAAATCTTGTATTGTACTGAAAATTTATACGTTCCAAGCAATGTTTGATACCGTTTCTTTAAATCTGAACTAAAATATTACCTTTTAGATACTATTTGAGCTAAAACGCCCTTTAAATACGAGCCAGAGTGATTTCATTTGTTTAAGAAGAAATACAACATACTATATACTAATATTTATGAAAAGAGATTGTTATACAATTTAACACTACCGTAAAGTACAAATCACTAATTTTACAACACGAGTGATCACACTTTATGGATGACTGTAATTAATATCACTGTTATTATAGATTTCGCAAAGCGTCGAAATCAAATCTCCTTTATGTCTCACTGTCAGCTGTTCGACATGGGTTCGACATAAATAACAATATGTATATATTACACATTCATTAATTTCATTTAAAGCCACATTATAACGCAAGAGTTAGAAAGCGATGGTTTTCAATAATTCTCGCAAAGAGGCGCATTTCACAAACATCTTTGTATTTAATTCTCTTGCTAGTTTATTCCACCCCTTTCCAAGTACAGTCCATGTACTTTATCATAAGTGAACGGGGTAGACATTAAGGACTTCCAACAGAATTCATTAACCGACTCTTTCGTAGGTATAAATTTCGTTTTGGAAAGTGCGCGGGACAAATGTATCTATGGGAGTCAAAGCGCGAGCATGAAATCGTCGAAATGAACTTACGTTAAAATTAAGTGGATCATTTCCTCGAGGACGTCCTGGCGTGTCCTGCCAAGCGGTGTCTCGGCGAGTTCGCAAATGGTCCTTAAAAGACACTCCCTGCCATCCCTCCAGCCGTGTCTAAAGAGTCAACATTAAATCTTAATTTCAAGCCAAGTTCTGGCATCGTGTGTGGCACGTTACGTAATCCTTTTTTCAATATGCCGTTGGATATAATTTTATTACCGAGTCGTACGACGACGAAGTCCTCGGCAAACTCTGTGCTCGCGAAATGATATTGGTTTTATATAACTATGAAAGAGAATTCTTAAACGTGTCTTCGCAGCGTTCCGTATTGAAATTTACTATGTCTCTCTTATTTGTTCCTTTCAACGTTAAGACATCGGGGTTAATTTGCAGATAGAGTTATATATAAGTTTAAATTCGAACGTCAATATGGATTTTGTTAATGGCTGTTATTGTACGCTGTAAGATGGGTAGGGTGTCTTTTGAAATGGTCGCTATTATTTTACGGCATTAAAATTGATGGAGTAATTTGCGTGCAGTTATCGGCAAACTTTGCTTCATTGTACTCATTATTACAGTACTTATTACAGTGTTAAATTCGTACCTTGGGGAATGAATATAATAATAAATTCATCTAGAGAAGGAAACAATTGGGCAAAAAGGTCATAAAAAAAGATGAATACATTGGGCGTGAAATTAATTGTATTGAAATATTAATTATGAGGTCATAATTATTCATCACAATTATTCACTTTCCACAGTTATGATCTAATTTGACTTTATCGATATTATCTTATATATTGTCGTTTTATTCATTTACGAAGTGTATATACAACAGATGTTTCATAAAGCGACTAAATTTTGAGTTTATTCAACCAAGTATCGGTGAAATGTATTAATATTGTATGTTCTATGATAAATAAATAGAATTTTAATGATGTACCTGTCGAATGGTTAATTATCTCAAAACTGATTATTTATTATGCACCAGCGTTCATTGCTATGGTCATTTATCACAAAGGTCATATCAGTAGGTCACATTAGATATGGTCATATCACATAGAAAAAATGTCCTACAGCTTACGGGGAATTTGATCCTGGATCCACTATTTATTTACAAGTCTATTGAATTAATGCCTTTTCTAACTGTTTATCCACCATAGACCGTACTTTAAGGTATTGTAGCAGGTACTGTACTTTTTCAGAAAATTTTTGGTAATTAATACATAAAACTATTTTTAGTGTACAGTCTGTACAATTTAGAATGCCTTTATTTGTTTGTTTGTGTTAATTATCACTTTTGTATTGGAAATCTACACAAACGTATATAATAGTGTTGTAATTGATAGATACGTACTGATAAATATTTCAGACTAGTCTGAGGTTATAAAAGCTAACTTCAAAGCGAATAATAGGTGTACTTTAGAGAAATGTAAAGAAAGTGCATCAGATTGTATTGTGTAACGTAATATACAGTAAAACTCTTGTTGTTTGTGAACCATTCTAAAAGCAATAATTGAATATATAAATAATTGACAACCACTGCATACTAAATCTCGACCAAAATGGAAAGTTTCAATAACTTGGAAATGATTATTTATTGTGTGTTTGAGAGTAATTTTAATTAATTACTTTTTTTTTAATACAACCGGAATATTTACTAATTTATTTAGTACACATTGAAAATCTATTTTTAAAATATTATTAGGATATTCGACTTACTTTTTGTTCTGCTTTAATATTAATTTCATCGACCAAATTAATGAGCATCATTACTTGATACGTGTCTAATCGTTACTTCTTTCCTATTAATTTATAAAAAAAAAGAACATAACAAGGCATTTATAGCACTTCAAGAATTTTACTTAACATAATACGGAAAGACGAATTACTGCATGAAAGAAAATCGTCGTTTATATTTTTAGAATGAAAGTAAACTTTTATGTTCGAGAAAACCATATCCAAATATTATAAAATCTCAGACGATTTCTGATGCAACATCGAGTATCGATTTAAACATGATATTCACAGCGTATTGCATAAAAGAATTGATTGTCTCATAATGAGATTCACGTGCTTGAATCCCGTTCAAAGTTCGCATATAAACTCTATTTAAAAACTTGAATTTCATGCTGTAGACTCGCTATTGCATTTCCACGAAATTCTATCGCGAAAGTGAGTAACTATCGCTTTCTAGAATTTAGTAACTCTTGCGTGTGAGGATGTTATAAACACCCGAGGCTATACTTTAATATTATATTCTCAGTAATTTCACCCAATAAAATTTCTCATGCAACTGCAAGTTTATTTTGTATGTTTGCTATCCGGGATTTAAGTAATTCCGGCAGCGTCTTCATATTACTCAGTAAAATATTAATGCCTTCGGAAGTATTAGGTAAAGCAGGCTAGCCGCTTATTTGATCGCCGCATGTGTCCTTGGAAGAGCTCCGCCTGCTACTCCTTCCCGTGCACTCGAGAGCTCGCTGACTGACTTGCCTTTCACATGTCAGGCGCGAACCTATTGGCACGAGCGTGGTGCTGCATTGGGTCGACATTTGTATTTAACCCTTTCGCTACGAGCGGTGACTATAGTCACCCGTCAGAATGTCACACGAAGTTATACCAATATTAAATATTAGACCATATTTTGTAATTGGATATTTTTTATATACCATAAGTGTTTACTTCTTATATATTAAATGCATTGTAATTTCGAATTAATTATTAATATTACGTCACAAATCATTAAATGGTACATTCTACTAGCAGCGAAATAAGTCGGTTCGCGCCAGGTTTGCTCCGTACCGTGTTAGCACACTCGCGGAAAAGCACTCCGTAGCGAAAGGGTTAACCACTCGCGTTGGAAAGACGTGCCACGTCCGTCGATCACGGAAATGAAAACGACGTGCGTGGCACGTCGACTAAGGTTTTTGGCCGAAGAACAGTTTCAGATCGCACCACGTCGCGTGTAGGGCAAAACAAAAGTATTATTACTGAAAAAGTATGTTCAGATATGTTTTAAATCAAAAATGATTAATAGATTTTAATGTGTTTGGACTTCTGGCTATGGTGTCGGTCGAATTCGGCTCCTACGTGACGCCTTACAGCGAAATATAGCGTTGCGTTCTAGCACGCGTGTTTGTAAATTAATTTCTAACGCAAATAGTTAAAAAAACTCCGCCACAACAGAATGCAAGGCGTTCTCGCGATAAAGAATACATTGTTGTCGCCGCGACCGTCTTGGCGATGCATTTTACAATCCTATCTAGTCTTTAGTTTTAACGCGATTTTTCACCGACGATTAAGCAGAAAAGGACATCGATGCAGAGGATACCACTGCAAAAAAAACGCATTGGCAATAATACCCCATGGGATATGTGGAAACCTATTAAAACTTTACTGGGGAGAGACTAGGCAGGATTGTAAAATGTATCGCCAAGATAGCCACGGCGGCAACAATGCATTCTTTGACGCGAGAAGGCCTTGCGTTCTGCTGTCACGGAATGACATGAATCATGTGATTCATTATGAATTATTAATACATGGTCAGTATCCCACAGCCAAGGTTTACAGTTCGCAATTGGAAGGAATAAATGTTATGACTTGTTTTCGTAAATAAATTTGTTCGCATTGTAAAAAAGAAATGACATTTCTTTTCGCTCTACCTAATTCTTTAAAATAAGTATTCTAAAACCGATTTACCAACATCTAAGCTTTATTGTTAGCAAAATCAACATTATCAATAGCAAAGTAAAACAATCTTCTATTAAACAGTTAAAGTAATAATCTTATAAAGTATAAAGAGACATTTGATTATTAAACGTTTAATCATTACAGTTGTTAAGTTACGGGGTTTTTTATGCTTGTTAGAGAGACTTGCAGTGTAATCAACATGTAATCATTCGCTGTCCAACCCCAATTGTGAAAAAATATATTTTTAAAACAGCCATTTACTTATAGAGTTAATAAAGTATCACGAATTTCAAAGATGAGAAGATTCAACAAATTCTTATCTCTTGTACTGTATCATCCTGATTACGAATACGAGATATATTTCAAAAGCAATTTTTGATTTATGACAAACTCTTCTAACGGTGTAAACTCTTTCACAAGAAGAATAACGAGATTTTTATTCTTTTTCTCTTGTAAATTACCGCAACAATGTTGCTTTAGATATCAGATTTTCTGAACTAAGTTTATAGAAATTCGTATATAGGACTACTGACTTGACATTTTTTTAATAAGTTCCTATCACACACCATTGTTTCGTACCAAACAACACAAAAGTTCCGCCACGAACTGCTCTATATCCGTAACTATCTCCAAGATAGTACACTGGAGGCGAAACTTCGAAGGTGTAATTTCACTTCTTAAACTCGAACTATCGTCGATAAAGCAAGCTGTTCTTTAATTTTCCCAATTCCAAAGATGCGCAAACTTTCCGCCAAAATCGACATCGGACCTTTCGTGGACTTTCTTCCGTAGTAACATACTGCTTAACTTTATCGCATGGCGCAACGTCGAATACCTCTTCTTGTAACTTGATTTCCAACGCTTGTCTCCGCCGTGGCGGAATCGGCGGTAATCTATTTTACCGCAGGAACATTTTAACATTGCCCTCGAAGCGAGCCTGACACTTTCTTAACTTTCAAAGCACCTTTCGAAGCACCTTTCGAAGCGGACTTTCCGCTTGTTACGCCCGGTTTCTTGTACCGCGCCTCTCTATCTTCGACGGCGAGGTAATTGCCTTATGTCCCAATTAATTTATGTTCAAGTTCCCGTCTTTACCTTACCCCCGGCTCTTTGATCTTACGACTGGTAATACTCGCTTAGGCACAGTACAGGCCCGCATCTACGTTTCCAAGAGGGAGATGCCCTTTGTTGCCAAGAGACGGTGCCTTCGAAACTATGTATTATTTGGCCATTTATTCATCAGTGAAGACTTCTAATTACTTGGCATGTGCGCAACGATTGTTTCTTAATTAAGGAAAGTGTACCGCAAGTTTCATTATCTGCAGAGACTTTTACTAAATTATAAATGAATATTGTTGGATTGGCGAAGATATCAGAAGTTAGGGAATAATATTTGAAACATGGTATTCGCGATTTGATACTGATGATTGAGAAATTTTTCGAAAGTTCACTAATGAAAGTGACACACTTATTGGAGATAGGTGATAAGAATTCGACATTTTTGCATATGGAGCACTTATTCTTAGTGGAATTTTTGCATGTATACTAGCGTTCCTTTCTTTTGTTATGTTTTGAAAATGTAGTACTAGCAATTAAAAATGTAGTTGTTTTATTTTGTCTAAATGACCTGTAAAGAATAGTGGCCTTTGTATAATTGCTCTTGGACTCACTTTTCGTTGAAAAATGTATGTTTTGATTAATAGATTCTATGGTTTTTAGGTTTATATTAGCACCTTTTAATTCTAAAGAGGTTTCGGTGGCACGAGAAGAGAAAGAGGTACGAGAAAATATTAAAAAATCATGCTGGTTATACTTCACATTGCAATATTAATAAGTACGCCTGATAGTGTTTGAATTATTGCAAGAAACGTGAAATATTGTCAGAATATTTTTTAATAATTTTTATAAAGTATCTATTCGTTTGCACGGTGCAATATTAAAGAGAATTAACTTGGCCCGGTGGAACAATAATTGCCGCACATGTCACTTTCTTTCTCATTACAAATCAGTTATCTCACGATTGGAACATTAATTATTAAAGTGAAGAAGGGCAGTGAGTTTCCATCTTGAATAATGAAGATTTCATTTGACTCGTCGACAAGAATAAACACAAATGCAAGCCACGGTGGAAACCACGTCGGATGTTTCTCAACTTGAAATGGAATTTCATTAAACTCCAACAGCAACAATCACGGGCAATTCTGGAGTTGTGTTAATCACGAATTTGTTCAGTCACTTCCATCGTGTTTACTGGACCCGCAGAGGAATTTTCAGACAGTAATGCGCGTCGGTTATATTTCCAGTTCGAAATTCAGATTCGTATCGGTCGTTTGAAAGAGCCAAGTGCAAAATTTCCGTGGCCATTTCGAACGATCGCATGAGAGGGCACAAATGGAAGAGAGGGGAAAGGGGGCAAAAAAAGCTCACCGATTCAATAAATTTTCGATGGCAGCGTAAGTGTCCTGCAAATCCAGGTCTCTCGTATTCCTGGCTGGTATTATTGTAGGCTCGAGCTCCGACAAGTTCGACGGAAGTTTATAGTTGAATTGGAATCCGGATGAGAACACGACACTACCTCTTTTGTTCATTGAAATCGGCACAGAAACGCCCGTCGTAAACTATACAGCAGAACGACGAAAATCAATTACACATAGGAAAACAGAAATTTGTTTGGTGTAAATGGAAGAAGAGGGATATGTGTTGAGTGGTAATGTATGTTTTGAAGTCCAGGAAATAATGTCAGTATTTTTGGCCGTTGCTTGTTGTTACATCTTGTATATTTAACCTTGTCAGTAGTATATTTAATCTCAATGAGATTAGCATACGTGTATACGTTTACTTTTTTTCAATTCAAATTATTCCAAATGAAAAAATAAACCAAAGTTCGTCGGAGAATTATTCAATACAGATTTCTTCAACAATAAAGAAAACACCTCGTCGAATATCAATGTTAATAGCCTTTTACTCTATTTTATGATCACTGCTTTGAAAACGCTGTAACGTCAACCTCTGACATGTAAAGTTTTGGCAATTTAAACTTTCCATTCATAATTGACCACCAACGGTCAACGGCCACACACGTGAACATTTTTTGGTGTATATTTATTGTCTTTTCATTTTTTTATTTACTGAATTGTTATTGACATATAACGAATAAAACACAATAAAAAAATAATTAAATTGATTTTTGTCACTTTTAAAAATTCGTCCCTGAAGCGGTTAAAATGAAAGTACTAGATATATTTAGAACTCAATTCGCTTTACACTTAAAGCTAAACATTTACAAAATTTTGATCAGCAAATAATTATTCATAAACTAATAAAAATCTTGTATTGTAGTCAGAAATGTTAAGTTATCAATGAAATGAAGAATTTGAATCATCATGTTATGTATATTTTAATCCTTCATTTTAATACTTTTTTTTTAAAACATTAACTACATTAATTACTACATAATTACTACATTAACAGTAATAAGTTGGGATGTAAAAATAGAAAATTTTGAGTAAAGCCATGATATACAAATTTAATTTTGCATTCAGATTGTCGCACCAAATCCTTTCGACTATATGGAATGTTGTTTCTTATTTAATATTTCGCAAAACATTGAAGTTAAAGCGCAAAGGGAACTGATGTGCAAATGTATGAGTTATGTAACAACCAGTAGAATTTATTCAGCAACGGAATAACGGTACGCGGCTCATGAAAAAGAGTTATTGTTTGTTGACTACTGGTTATCACCTTCGTTGTATATTTCACGTATTTATATCCACGAAATATGTGTACAACGGTAAAACGAAGTTAGTTTATTCTCTTGATCGTCACTTTCAGTTTGATGTATTGTATAAGTCGAACGCAATACATTTCTTCATTACCTATTTATTTATTGCCGTTAATTGAATGTCTGAACTGAAGCGACATATTTGGTTGTAAATTGCTATAAATACGCGTTAATAAATTTTACGATGAAATTCATGAAATGTCAAAGAATGTAATTAACTAAGAAAGAGTAATTTCTCACGGTTAAAGTAATCGAGTTTACAATTCGATAACTACTTTTTATATTTAGCCGAATGATCTTGTAATACTTACAATTATAATAGTATTATCACCGATGAAAATTTAATATTAAATGATTGAAAATATATTGAAATTATTGTCACTTTGTTGACAATATGTTTAAAACGATTTCTGAAAATCATAAGAATAAACACACAAGGATAAATCATGCAAACGACGAAATACCTTCCGTGCAGCTGTTATTTAATGCATTGGACATTTCGACTGCTTACTATATTCCAGACTTCTGTTATTTACATTTCTATGCTAAACCTCATTTTTAATTAGACTTCTTCAATTTCAATTTCACCTAATTAAACCAGAATATGAAGTATTTTTATATTCTACCGGTACATACTTGAAGCCTTTATCACTCTTTTCAACACTTCGAGATACTCGTAAACACCACTTCCGGCAGTACGACACGATATTTACGGGACCATTAAACAGTTAAAAAGCATGTCGAATTAAATGGTGAACAAGAAGAAAAAGAGATGTTTTATGAAATACTTTATTAAGCATGCAATAGCTTTCGCGGAACTTTTAAAAGGCGACCTTTCATCGGGCCCTACACCCGTACGTTCTTGACTCCTCGCTCGTCTTAGTTTATTTAAAAGCAATTTTAGATCTACACGGACGAGTTACGAGTACACCTTGAACCTTCCTTTACGGGATTGCTTATTCAAACGTTTTTCATAAAAAAAAGAACTCTTAATAAGAGCGAATCGTTTCCTTCGTCAGTCGCAGTCAAACATCAACCGGTAAAATTCACCTCGCTCCTTCTCCCGTCTAAGGTTGAAAACATTACGGATTCAATGCAAACAGAAGCGCAATCTAATTAGAGGAAAACTTGCGAAGGAGTACTCATTATCCTGGGAACGGCCTTAATAAGTTTCGCGGGCTGTCTACGCCGATAAGAAACACAGTTACGGCACGGTTTATCTTCTGGTATTGCGCTGTTGGCTCAAGAAAATGTTTTCAAAATCGTAAAGCGATGCGTTAAAAGAAACCGCATTCAAATAATTAAAGAAATTGAATCGCGACGAGCATTGCCTGAACTGAATTCGGCGTGAATTTTAAGAAGCTTTTCGTTGGATATGACTTCGCCCATCATTCTAGTTTGTTTGAGACAGGACTTTTGAACCACCTTGTATATGAATTATAAGAAATAAAACCATGAATGTATACTTATTGATTACAAAGGGTCGGTGAATAGAACCTCGTTATTTTGTAGGTCCTCCGTTGTCCCGGATAGAGATAAAGTTAAATCAGAATCGTAATTAAAAACTTGCTTTTATTACTCCTTTTAAACGCCTTTACGTTACACGTCTTTTATGTATATTTGAAAAAACAGAAACGATAAAAAACATATGAACATCGAGAAAATATTACCAACCTATAAAATGTAACTAAAATCCCTTTGAAAATTCCTTAATTCTCTACATCATAAAAAATATTGAATTAAAAAAGTCTTATTAGCCTTCTTCAAAGAAATTCAATCGATCCATTAAATTATATCGTTATGATAAAGTTTCAATAACATCTCTGCCAATAACGACAAAATTTTCTTCGGAAAACGTCAAAACCTATTCCCGAATGTTAGAATTCCAAACGTTCAAGAAATCTCTGAGAAGTACCGCAAATAGAAAATCGCGCATACTTTCTCCCACCGCAAAAAGATTCTAAAGCAGAAAAATCCCCAAGCGAAAGATTACGGTACAAACGTTTCGCATAAATTCTCATTTACCCGGTAAATAAGTACACCTCATAGAACAAGTATTTGAAGCACCAAAGCGAGCAAAGAGAGGTTGGGGCCAGGGGAATCGCGAAAATTCACTTCAACGTTGCGAAAAGGGTTTAAAAATTTCGTAGGAGGATGGTTTACCTGAAACAGCGTATTTTCCGGATACAAGAGAACACTCTCGACGCACAGAAGAAACGGACATACGTGCACAATTAAAAGAACTGTGGAAAATGATGGAAACATGTCGCGCATCACGCGCCCGTTAACGAGACGGATTCGAAGGCTTTAAGGACCAGCGATACTCTTAACGCTATACCTTACCGGAATAATTGGATTTCAGTATTGGATCACTGGTCAACGAACCGTGAGTGAGTGCCCTCTTATTCCAGCATGCGCATATCGACGAGTTTGTGGGAACACGATAATGAGTCCTGGAATTTGTGACGGGAGACCGTGCACTATTTGCACTCGACAAACGTTTGTAATCCGGAATTATGACCCGCTGAAAACTTGGTCCGGCTCCGCAGAGCGGATTATCGGATCATTTTTACCAAGTTTCCGTATAACGGCGATGTAGCGAATGAAAGGGGATTACGTCTATGGGATATTAATTATCGGGATATAACCTAACACCTACGTTTAGCGAATATAGCACGAGGTATTGTTATATGGTAAACTGTGGTTTTGGAAGGTTTTTAACACCTTGTACTCGAATTTTTCTGTCGCTTTTGTAAATTACTAAATTTCACTTTTAAAGAAAATTGTCGACGTGACTAACAAGGGAACATCCCGAACCCGTACACGCCGATTTTGATGAAAATTATATGGTAGATAGTTCTCGACAAAATATTTGACACCTATTTTTTTATATCTGCAATCGTCCACATTGAAGGGGTGATAATAGCCCTCAAACTTTGGGGTTGGAAATGGTTTTTTCGAAATATCTCCGAGATTAAAGGGCGCACGGAAAAAAAATTTTCTTTAAATTGTGCGCCTTGAGATTACGAATCCAGTGATATAAATAATAATTGCAAAAAATTATTTGTTTAAACAATATATTAAAATTTCTTAATTTTTTGTTAATTTTTCGTACTAAATGTTGTTCCATTTTCGTGGAAATTTATGTGTATAAAGTACAGACAAAATTAGTGAATACGTGTTTTTGGAATTTTTTGTTTGCTAACATTTAACGATACTTATGTAACGTTTAATTTTTCGCCCGCTTCGTACAGGGCGTATGAAAATTATTTGCCATGATCTGCCAGGCGTTGTTCTATACCTTTGGGGTGATGGACATTTGCAAAAAAATCTACCGCAAAATTCGCAAAAGCCTTGCAAATTAAGATCACTTTTTTTATTAGCTCATCGAATTCGTCTCGTCGCGTAGGCAAAATGTCTGAAAGGAACTATAGGTCAGAAATGAACTTTTCTTGTGCAAATTAATGTTAAAATTGCAGTTCCGTGAGTGGCTTTCACATCGGTAGGACAACCTTTGCTAACCGACATATAGAGAACAGAAGCACACGAATTATCCTTATTGTCCGAAATGTGTCATTTGCTATTATATTTCAGAAACCTAATTACCGTAGCACGCTATACGAGCTTCGAATATGGACGAAGAAAATATAGCCAGTAAGAAAAACGCATGTGTTTATGTTCTTCTCTCTGGGAAGGCCCTTGGGAGGACTCGAAGCTGATCGCAGGTCATTAATATTTTCCTAGCCTGCTAATAAAAAAAGTGATCTTAATTTGCAAGGCTTTTGCGAATTTTGCGGTAGATTTTTTTGCAAATGTCCATCACTCCAAAGGTATAGAACAACGCCTGGCAGATCATGGCAAATAATTTTCATACGCCCTGTACGAAGCGGGCGAAAAATTAAACGTTACATAAGTATCGTTAAATGTTAGCAAACAAAAAATTCCGAAAACACGTATTCACTAATTTTGTCTATACTTTATACACATAAATTTCCACGAAAATGGAACAACATTTAGTACGAAAAATTAACAAAAAATTAAGAAATTTTAATATATTGTTTAAACAAATAATTTTTTGCAATTATTATTTATATCACTGGATTCGTAATCTCAAGGCGCACAATTTAAAGAAAATTTTTTTTCCGTGCGCCCTTTAATCTCGGAAATATTTCGAAAAAACCATTTCCAACCCCAAAGTTTGAGGGCTATTATCACCCCTTCAATGTGGACGATTGCAGATATAAAAAAATAGGTGTCAAATATTTTGTCGAGAACTATCTACCATATAATTTTCATCAAAATCGGCGTGTACGGGTTCGGGATGTTCCCTTGTAAGATAGTTTTAAAAAAATATCAAGTTATACTAGTTTTATTGCTAATTACTGAAGTGAGTTCAAAAATAGATGGTAACTAGAAGGATGGCATCAAACGTCATAAACGGTTCGAAAGTTTGACACAAATGTCTTGACTTTTACATGATATTTTTCACAAAAAAAACTTTTTTCCCATTTTGAATTTTATTAAGATTTCACATTGATACAATAAACTTCTAAGTTATATTGAATGCACGAAAAATCGTGATATTAACAAAACTGTAATAAAAATACCTCTTGTGCGTATAAATTACTGTGTCAGTTTTTCTTTTGCAACATCGATTGTGAGAAAAATTATTTGGAATAAAATAGGCATAACATTGACTGCAATGTGCATTTAACTAACTAACTCCTCACTCGTCCGTATACAGCATATGTAAACGATTAAATGCATCTATACATTTCTGTTTGTATACAATACATCGTCTGGGTACATTTCTCTCATATTTCTCTTTCTGATCACCAACATTCGATATCAGCAGCTTGTCAAATACAGGTAAACTTGATTACTAGTTAATGCCAATTCTCTTGAAATTTGTTATGTAAATACGTCGCGTAACGAAATATATTTGGCAATTCCATTTTTTTCAGGAAAGGTCAGTCCCTTCCTGCCTTTATCGCATATCTTTAAGGCCTTCCATAAAATAAAGTTCATTTTAGGTGACTGTGAACAGTTTACTGCAAATAACATGTTGCTTGGTTAAAAATTATTTCTTTCGTAGCCATCCATATTACTATAAATATTAACAGTATGTAATGTAATTTAATCGTATAAATAGTATCTAATTATGACTTAATTATAGCTATTTATATCTCCGATAACTCATGGTAAAATTTAGAAGCAACTTGCTTGGATAAAAGATCGCAAACCGAGGATGTTAAAACTTGAACTACTGGCTTTATATCTATTATATTTAACACTAGATTTACGGGACTGAAATCGGTCACACTGCAATATATTAAATAAAGACTTTGGAAAAAGAGGGATCAATCTGCAAAGCTGATAATTCGTTAAGTAATTTTTGTATTGTAAAATACACGTGAAATATCTACTGTACTGTTTCTCTATATGTCTGAGAAATGCTTATAAAAAAAGTATGAACCCGTCAATTTGACGGCTTCCGTAAACTTAGTGTTAAATATAGTAAATATGTAAGTACTTTAAAAAGGGGCATCAGGAGGTGAAAAAGATGATCAGATAAGTAACTTTTGGTTTATGAGGTGGAATATTTACTGCATGGATCCCCTATAAATTTACGCTATTTTTTGAAAAAATTGTGAGTCGGTCATTTTGACCGCCTTGGTAGTTTTAGTGTTGAATTCTTCGATGAAAGTTAACCATAATAATAATGTTATTACTCAAAAAGAAATAAAGTTCATATCATTTTCAGCAAAGAGATACGTTCCTTCTACCAAACGAAATACTGTTTAATCGCGGTTCAACACGAGCGGCCACATTACCGAAAGAGGACAATTAAAGTATACCCTACAAGATCATTAATCGTTATCACTCGTAGACACAGACCAAAACAAATTTGCTTTATACGCATGCACGAAGATACATTTCGACATTCCATGGAATGCAGGTTTATACGAGCATAATCGCGGAAATCAGCACTACCGGAGAGCGATTCATCGGCATATCTGTTTAACCCCTGCAGCGATAGCGTTGTAAATCCAATAATTGCCCATCCTACCCCGCTAAGCAGCTTTAATTAATTCCATTTCCGTCGTGGCACGATTATCGGTGGAAGTTGAATTAAAATCTCATCCGAACGAGCTGGATACTCGACCCTGAAAATTTTCCTTGGACAGCTCGGAACACGAAACGGCGAAATGCTTTACACCCTCGTGTTGTTTTATTTCGCGACTAATTGTGAGGGTAACTGGAAAAGTACTTTCCGTGTTAATGCTTTAATTCGTTACCCTTTTACGACGCCATGTGACAGCGCTTAATTGTTACTCAGTACCTGGTAAATCGTTAATTCGTTGACCCAATCTTGCCGACACGGTAATAATATTATTTCATTTCAGTTAGATGAAAACACTGATTTTGTCTGTATAACTGTGCTTCGGTGAAACGATGTATTTGTTGCGCATTTGGTGCGCTAGCGAAGCACTAGTATTGATTACAAGCGAATCTACGCTATTTAGAAAAACATATAACTTTTATTTAGAACTGAAGATATACAATACATCCGTATTCGTAGACCTCGGACCATGGACTCTCTTGTTTCCATACATACGACAATTGACATACCGGGCAGAAACGACCTGATGGCACGTCCCAAGTGTTCTGATCTGATTTGCCAGACGGATAGAGACATCCCTCCTTCGCACATCATTTCCGATTCTAACCCGCTTGTTACGGGCTCGTTTGAACTTAGATTTTCGCGTCCCGTCTGAGTTTATGCACAGAGTGCTTCTATTAAGTTTCTCGAAGGACCACCCGATTTTGTATAAAAAATGGGAAAAAATGAATAAGATCGAAGTGTGGTGTGGAAAATGACTTCGGTTCTGCTCTGGTTGAATGTTACAAGATTTCTGATTTTAGAGAGTGTGTGTATTAAAAACGTTGGGTGTGATGCGCCCCTCTCTTGAAGTCGTGTATGAATCTCTAAGCTTCGATGGGGGTGGAGTCTTTGAAAAATAAGCAACTATTGGATGATTAACTAATTGACTCCACCCCCTCGAGGACTTCAAGAGAGGGAAGGCGACGACATGCTCTCAGTACCTGATGGAGGTACGCACAAAATTCCTTACATTAATTATTTGCAATAATATACAGATTAGGCGCAACCTGACCGAGCCCCAATCGTACCTATAGGTTTATTGCCGAAGACAGCTGTCGACAAGATGGTTTGTCGCTCCACCAGGTCCCAAGGTTTATGACTCCTTAACACCGCTACGGAGGGAAAAAGCTGCGCATTCGTTATGTCGTCATGTGAACGAAGAAAGAAGTGTTTTGTTTTAGATTTTTATTGGCCGAGCTTCAGGTTTCCAGAAACAATATAGCGGAAATAGGAGGTGCGAGCTACGACCCATCTTGCCGTACTGATTTACCGCGCGCCATCAGATCTTTCGCGGCCGGTATCTTGTAACATAGCAACATTTTTACTGGGTGCTGGGGGTAACAGTATTGCATTTTACTCTTGTAACATTACAGAGGAGCATTTGTTTCATGCATCAATTAAATTGATTCGGAGTAATTAATTTCTCTGTTCCTTGTTTTTCTATCAAACAATCTACGGAGTTAATTTGCTACGATCAGACCCGATTAATATGATACGTGTTAAATATGTAGGCCATTTGAAGGTCAAATTTAAGTTTGTAAGCTCAGGTGTCGTCGCTGAAGCTAAAAGCTCACTCGGATTTTGACGAAACTACGCGAAAAACTCGGATAAATGTCTCAAAAGCTCGACATCTGCGGGCTCATATCTCAAAAGCTCATATTTTATGGAGTAAATTTGGAGTTTAGTCGAAAATGGGATTGAAAATTTAGTTTAAGCAACGACACTTGAGCTTGCAAGCTCAAATTTGACCTTCAAATGACCTTCAAGATGCCCAAGAGTTATCGGCCGGTGTCACGAAAATGCGACTTTGCTCAAATACGGTCTGAGTTATGTCAAAATCATATGAGCCCACGTTCTCATCATTAATTTTCTCGGGAATTGTTTTTCAGAAAACACTTTTGTGGGCAGGACGGACAGGAAACTGGCGCGAGAGAGGCACGAGAGAGGTCAGATACGTAGGAGACAGGCAGGACCTACCTTAACACTAGAACTACCAAACCGGTCAAAATGACTGGTACACAATTTTTTCTAAAAATTCTCCAAGTTTATAGAAGAGTCTTGGAATAAATATTCTACGACCATCTTAGAAAACATAAATCACCGAGTCGATTATATTTTCCGCCTCTTGGTCCCTCCTTTTTCAAAGTACTTATTTAACATTTTGAAATATGATTGATTTAACGCCGGTAGTTCTAGTGTTAAATAGGGGCCTCACTTGATATCTCCCTTAACCAGTTAACTGCGGAATTTAATTTAAAATTTCTCGCAGGTTGCCGCATTAGAGTCAAGCAGCGGCGTGTATACACGTCAAACGCAAGGCAAATGCTGCTATTATCAATTTTACGGTGAAAGGAAAACAAAAGGTGGAAAGATTACATTTTTATTCGATAAGAAATTACAATTTTCTGTTAAACAGGTTAACGCAGTAGAGCTATGGATCGACGTGTATACACGTCGAACGCAGTTAACTGGTTAAAGGTGAAAACGGGCACGAACGAATTCCAGCTATTTTCTGAGATATGTCTAATAAATATTTATGCAAAATTTCATGAAACTCGGAGTGTATCTGTTCCCGAACTTCCCTTGTCAGTGAAGTCTTAATGCACGTAGATAACGTATAGTGGGCAGAACAAGCTGAGCTTCCTTAATTAATTGTTTCTTATTCAATTCACTAGATTTTAGTAGTGCATATCACGCACAACAAATTTTCCAAAAGTGACGGAGATTTTTCGAATCACCTACGAGTCAGAACCTTCAACTTTATAGCCAGGATAGCCTGTATCATTATTACTATAGGGTCCTATTCTGGTTTAATCTCAGACGAGCAACCAAAGATTATTGATACTCGTCTTTGAATAAACGGAACAGATTCACTTAGAATAAATCAACAATACCGTAGCCTAGAAACTAAACTGAACGCGTGTAATTAAAAACAAATGACTAACTTTATTAAATATATGAAAATACAATACTCTAAACAATACTAAAATAACTCTAACGCTCTAAATCTCCACTCTGTATATCTCCACTCAACTTGACTCTATGAACTCAACTCAACAACTGTCTCTTCCCAAAAATCCACGCTCGCATCCACCCTCGATCCTCTTTCTCACAGCATGCGTTCTTCGTCTTTCTCACAGCATGCGTTCTCTGTTGCACTCACTCATTTTCTCTTTCTCTACAGACTAAACATTCATGCTAGCCCTGACATCCGTCGCCTTCCAAATCACGTACTCTAAACAGCCACTCTCGCCTATATACAAACCATCCACACTCACTTATTCTAGAAATTAATACTATTTGAGCGTAGGAAAAATTCCGTTCCTACATTACTGTAGTCTCAATTGTTCCCATACATTTCAAAGGGATAAAATGAGCAAAAATACCACCGCAAGATCTGATACCTCCGAACCTTTTTAAAACATGCGATAAATCCTGAGTGAACTGACAGAATTACAGATTTCTTACTACGCAGAGCCACTTCCGCTGCTTCGAGAAATCCTCGATAGAGTCAGAAACGAAGGTAGAGGTGGGTGGCGACGATTGGCAACGAATAACGAGTATCCTGATCCGCTTTTTGCTTTCCTCTACTCTACTTTCCTTCTCTTTCTTCCATTCCTTTTATCTCGCCTCTTCCTTCCCTCTACCAAGTTTCGTTCCCTAGAATTCGGCGGAAATTTACCGAGAGAGATGCAAGGCAAAACTCGGTCCTTCCTTCCACCCTTCTTGGCCATTTGAAGTCGACCTTGTGGCCTCTTGCGGAGAATCAATTTCGTGAGAGCGAGTCAAGCTTCGAGATAGCACACACATAGTAGTACCTTTGCATTCCCATACACTTCACGAGAATGAGAAATGCGACGACGAAAGAGGGATTAGTAGTACCTTATCTTTGGTAATTTTTTGAAAATATTTAGAGTGTTATTGACATAATGATTACACTGTCCAACACGATTTTTTTTGCAATATCCACTGGGTGATCGTCGTAGAGTTGCTCATTCTAAACACGAATCCGCTGGCAGAATTGCTCCATCATCCTCATTTTTTGAAAAACATGAGATTTAATAAAAACATCCGATTTTGGTAAAAAATGAGGTATTACGAGAAAACTATAAACGCTAGGAAGTTAACATTTTTCTTAAAAGATAGGGGAAATCACGCCGAATATTTTAATGTACCTAATTATTAAAATTAGTTGTTTTAAATAGTTGTAAATGACCGTCAAACTTTAAAAAAGTGCCAATGCGCGAACATTCTACGTTATATTTTTACATTTTTACGAAAAGTTATTTATCTAGAACAAATTTGTAATACAGGATCGAATTCTGTAGGCATTTCTGAAGAAAAAACTGCCGATAAAAACTTCGGAAACAGTTCTCAATTCCGACAGGTCGAAAAAATATTGGTCGGGAACACGTAATCGGCGTTTTGTCGCCATGCGGCAATTGCATGGGGACAGTGCCGTAACTACGCGTTGTCGACACCGATGCGATAGTATCATCCGAAGGGCGCTTACATCTCATAAGTATAAATAATCAATTGTTTTTTTATGTTTTAGTTAGAACTCTGATTTATGTTGATAGTTAAGTTACTCATGCTCAGCAATTGAAAAGGCTTTCCTTTGTTTCGAATAAAATGTATGCTCTGTGGGACACTATGTTCTGTGCTGGCCCACTCTTTGCCAGAGGTCTACATGGCATATATCAAGTATCGACAACGGTTCAGAGCCGAGATTTTCCAGAGCCAATTTTTGCTAAAATTCCGTTTCTCACGATTCTTTGCCCCCTAGCCACTTCTTCCAGTTTTTCCTTGTAACCATAAATTAACATCGTGTCTTCGTCTCCTACGCTTACAAATTCCCTCAACTTCTAAACCGCCCAATTTTACCATATACAATTTTTTTCTAACGAATAAAAATCAACAACCTCCCTTTTACAAATTCTTAAAACCTCGAATACCAATTAGCTTTATTTTCCTACGCATTACTGTTGCGAAACTCCCAGAGAATATTTCTCTTTGTTAGTATCCCGACAAACGCCCATTATATTGTATTATCCAATTGTCGGAATATCATATTGCATTATTGTTATATATAACGATATTGTTTAAAAAGAATATTATAGAGCTCTGGTTTGTTCTGACGGATAGAGACATCCCTCGTTCTGACGTCATTTTCGATTCTAACGCGTGACTGGCCAATAATGCTGCACACTCGTTGCGTTGTCATGTGAACGGCGAAAGGAGTATTTTGTTTTCGGTTGTCATTCGTCGATCTCTCCAGGACCAACATGGTGGGATAGGCTGTGCGAGCAACACTCTCTTCCCCGTACCTCATACCGCGAGACTTCTCTATTTTTGCGAGGTATTCCTCCTTCGACCGCACGTCTTTGGTATCGCAGATCCCCTCATGCTGGCATGATCATAGTCAAATGGGAAAGAAGGCATGCGGTATAGGTCTGGAACGGTAACTTGGCAGCTGAGACGGAAGGGGACCATGTCGGCCCTGGAAATCTGAGATCGACTAATGGCAATCGAAAATAAAACCCTATTTTCGTCGTTCACATGACGATGCAAAGTGTTCCCTGGTCATCGAATTAGGACCACACCAAATTTTCAGCATTTTTCATGTTTTCCGTAAAATTAAAAGGCCTGTTCAAATTGTAATGATATAGTTTATTAGCTAATAACACAATACACTACTAATGTACATAACACTATGAACGCATGTTAATATCTCGTATTTCCACCCTTTGCCTTGATGACACTTTGTATCCTTTCCGGCATGCTTTGTATACATTGCTTTATATCTTCGTTATTTTCCCAAATATCTGTAATTTTTGTTTTCAACTCAAATAATATGGTGCTTGGAGAGTTGTAAACAAGTCTTTTGAATAGGCTCCAAACATTTTCTATGGTATTCAAGTCGGGAGAATTGTCCACACAATTCTGTTATTATCACAACAGTAACAAATCTATAGCTATGTATACTTTGTTATCAACGTATTTAGTAATCATTTGAATGACCAAAGACAATTTTTCATATATGATATAACATTATAACCAAAAAAGTGAAATTTTTCTACGTGGTCCTAATTCGATGACCAGGGACTGTACTTTCGTCGTTCACATGACGACGCAACGAATGTGCCGGTCTCTCTTGCTAATAGCGCGTCAAAATTGAAAATGCGTGAGGGAGAGGGATGTCCCTATCCGTCGGGCGAATCAGAGCAAATTACCCCTCAGCTGCCTTCTTAGCGTTCCAGCATTATATAAGGCACGGGGTAAGGGGAAAGTGTCGTTCGCACCGCCTATCCCCACCATGTCGGTCCTGGAAATCTGAGATCGACGAATGACAACCGAAAACCAAACACTTCTTTCGTCTTTCACATGACGACGCAACAAATGTGCGGCTTTACCGGCCAATAACGCGTTAGAATCGAAAATGCAGTCAGAACGAGGGATGTCTCTATCCGTCAGGCGAATCAGAACAAACCAGAGATCAGAGGACTTCTCGCATCTTTCCGGGCAATAGCTGCTTTAGAAGCCAGTGTCGATGTCGGAAATGATTTATCAGTGGTTCTGCATCGTTCAGATCGTTCTGTGGCATTTGATACTCATTTTGCAATATTTTGTTCATTTTCTACAGCATTTCATTCCGCTTTCTTAAATTCTAGTTCAAAATTTTACATCTAATTGCACAGCATTATTTAAACTTGTCAATTATTATTTAGCTCCCCTCAGTATTCATTTGACGGATCAGTAAAGAGATACAATCTGAAACAACGTTCGTTATAAAATTAGCATGCAGCAAGCCCAGTTTTTGTTATTAGATAACGATTAGCGATGTGCGTTCAATCCGACCACTTTTAACTTTTTAAGTAATTCAGTCAATGGGGAGTTTCGGATCACTTTGATAATTATTCGATGTCGAAAATTCTTGATGGTCTTGAAAACTTCGAAGAGTTAATAGTCTTAATAAGACTCGGAAGTTTTGAAGGAGGATGTATTGATCGCACAGAGGAAGTAAAACACTTATGGTCAAGCTCATCTAATGTGATTAATGAAAGAAGTCACACATCAATCTGATTAGAGGAAAACTATGCAATCAGATCTGATAATAATAACGATGTATCTTGTTAAAATTGATAATCGCTGATCAGCGGATTTTTATACATTTTTGCTAAACTTGGAACTGCAATAATGCACAAAATATATATGATATAAGGAAATATATAAAATATCTTAATTATGGCACTCGTTACAATATCTCGCAAGTGAAACAAATTTCAACTAAAGTTCTATTTCTTCAGTTATATTCACAAAAATTTGAATTTCCATAAATATCCGATTTCTAATGATCACTTGTATATTTATTTTTCGCTTTATTTTAGCACATATCACAGAAAATATTATTCTAACGTTGTTAAACAATTTTTTAAAATATTTATAACCTTAGATTGACGAATAAAAGTTGAAAAAAGAAGTATCGGCCGATATTTCCCGTTGTTACGTACCTCCGATAGAGACTATCTGGTAATGGAAAAATAATGAAATTGCATGAACTCGATTGCGGCGTATATCTGTCACGAAAAAATGTATGATATGCCTCTTGCAAAAAACACAAATTCCTCTTTCAAATATTTCGATTAGCCGTTCCACCGGTGAGAGAATTAAATTCGCACTGCTTGGTGAATTTCAATCTATCCTCTGAAACCCAAAAGCTGTAAATTGCGTTGCGACCATTTCAACGTGTGCGGTGGATGTCGCCTAAAGAACATAATGGTCGATGTTGAGTTTAAAAGAGAATACTTTTATGACGTCCGATTCTTCTCAAAGCTAGAATATTGACTTCTACATTTCTAATAAACCTCCACTTTTCATCGTGTAATATTTGTAATAAGAAGTTAACGTTTTATAATTATATTTTTATATATTAAAAACAAAGTAAAAACAGATGTCTTTTTAAATTATACAAAAAAATGAGAAACATCCCAAGATCATCTGAAAGCATTCTAAAGCTGAAATTAATCTGAAAATCTATTAACATATTAACATTCTTATAGGATCAATAACCTTGCTGTTGATACGAATTCAAATTGTACATGGACATAAAAAAAGAATTTCGTCGAGTGACACATTCAATTTTCTCCCTGAGGAGTTTTCTACTTTAATGAATGTAAATTTCACTTAAGTTTATTGCTTCTTGGCATCCATGGACTGAACTGTCTCTTGTTGATTAGTAATTCTCTTTAAATTAGACATAAGACTAAGAAAAAAATATAAGCTTAAAATCTTCTATTACAGAGATAGACACAATGAAAGATATTTCTCATTTCAAGTGTCTTCGATTTCGTAAATGCAATAGGACGTGATTTAGTCACAATGTATCTTGGGGAAGTAATTCTTTAAAAGCCGCACTATAAATTACTCGTGTCATTTGGAGGGCCATTCTATCGGACAGGTCGATGAATACGACGTTCTTGGGTTCTTGCAATGTCTTTTTAGTGAAATTGTAATCAAATTTCGAAATAATGAAATTGGACGACAGTAAACGAAGACGATACAAAAAAGATCACTGCGTCAGACAAATCAGATTCTTTGAAAGTTTTATAAGGATCCGAAAGTTTTGAGAAGTTTGCAAAACAATTCTTGTAGGTCGAGATTGATGAAAAGATTTTCTGAAGATATTTCTTGTGCACGCCTTGAGTATTTCTATAAAAAAAAAAAGATAATCGTGCGGTTTGCAAAGTGTTAATTCATACAGTCCAAAAATTATTATACTTTCCTGATCTCTCATAAATCGTTTTTGCGAAATGCTAAACAATGTTGAAATTATAAATTGCAGCAGAATCGCTCAATTCGTACTCACCGTTTAAATCATTTCACATAGTTTTGATTTTTTTTCTAATTATAAACGACACTTAGCGTTAAATAATTATATGCAGTGAATCCAACCTCACCTAGGTGTGGCTTCCCCAAAGCAATTTTAACAATGTCAACATAAAATTTGATCTTTTCAGAATAATACCTGAGTCTCCAGAAAATTCTGTTGTGTAGTTCTTATTAGGCAATTTCAGAAAATTTTCAAGTTTTGTCGATTTTCAAATGTGGAGAAAACCGAAGTGCGAGCAGTCATCAAATATTTTTTTGTCAAAGATTCATCTCTACAAAAGTTATTGCGGAGCTAGACGCTACATTTTGAAGTTGCCTACTTCCTTTACGACCGTAAAAACGTGGGTTACTAATTTTAAACGAGGTCGTACAAGCATTCAAAACGCTGAGCGTTCGGAAGACCAAAACCTGCCGCGACCGAAGGAATCGTTAAAAAAGTTCAAAAAATCGCTCGAATCACCGTAGATTGAAACTAACACAGGTAGCAAAGGTTGTTATCATATTGATAGAAAGGGTGCATCATATCTTAACACACATCTTTGGCATGAAAAAATTGTGAGCAAGGTGGGTGCCGCGTCAGTTATAGCCGCGCTGCGCGCCGGACCAGAAACTGCAAAGCATAACCGTATGTTGAATGTTGAAATCGTGCCTCAATCATCTCATTTGCCCTAACCCAAACCCTGTGGACTACAGCCAATTTCAAAACCTGAAATAATCTTTGCTGGGAGAAAGTATTGATCCAAAATCGAAGTCATTGCCACGACGACCACCTACTTTGCAGGCCTGAAGGAAATTGCCTTTACAGGAAGGATCCAAGCACTGCAGCATTGGTGACGCAAGAGTATATCTTCAGGGATTATGTAGAAAAATAAAGTAAATTACTTTATTACTAAATTTATTTATTACTTTTAATTTCCCTGTTAGGTCGGAAACTTTTCATTCCACCCTCGTAGAAATAATAGTTATAAATTTTAATTTACTTTGCGCATATACCGTATATTGCAGGCATTAGAATTAAATGCTCGCAACAGGGATTCCTGGAGGAGCGCCGCCTATTTCTCACCGCACGTCTTCGATTCCGCGGATTCCCTAGTGGTCTACGCAGGCAGGTGCGAATCTTTTGAAACGCGCGTGCTGGCGCATGGAGGAGACATTCGTGTTAATAAATTCCCGCATCACCTATGGGGTATTATTACCAATGCGTTTTTTTTGCAGTGGTATGCTCTGTAAGCATATTCCACTGTTTCGATGATCTTTCCTGCTGAATCATTGATGAAAAAGCGCGTTAAAAAATAAGTTACGAAAATACTATTAAATATTACCGTCAAAATTTTGATCAGTTTGGAAAAACTGTGAAAAATGGAAAACAGTGTGCACTGTTCTGTCTTAATGCTGCGAATTTTCGAAGACATTTTGACTACCTTCGTTGTTCCTAGCGTTAAATAAAGAGTTCCGTTTTCCCCGCACATTCAACCTGTGAAATTAAATTTATTGAAATCTACAATATTGATTATGGATTTAATATAAAGTCAGACCCATTGAAAACGACCTTTGAGACTTAAAAAAGAATTCAAAATAACATCGTTGAAAAGGATCTACCCAAAAAATGTGTGATTCGCTGTAAGTCAACCACCATAAGACAGTGGAAACCATCCGAACGTAATTTTTTCTCCCGTGGGAATAAATATCGATTCTTTTACGCTTAATATGATTTACCGAATAGGTTATTCGGTCCGAATAAAAAGCGTATCTCGCGGAGCAAAAAGCAGAAAGATATCTCGAAGGCTGGTAAGGAATCCAAAAATGATGCCTTATGCGCGTCTTTGCGGGGTTCGGTCATTTTCTTTTTTCCCTGTCTTCATCCTTCCATCTTTGCTTTTTGCTTCCCCGATGGAAGAAACCGAATGAAAATACTGTAGAAGGAGCACGTCTCGCAGAATCGTTCGCACTATCGTGGCTTCGTAGCAGAGTGGAATAATAACGAAGAACCCAGAGGTACTGACTCGTCCCATCGGGATTAGACTGATTTTTTGTCGTTCCCATCGTTTATCGATTCGCCTGCTGTCGGTGCATTTGATAAAATCCAACAGGCAGACTGCTGGTCATAAATGTAGCATTGAGTCACTCTATACAGTGCGCGACCGAGTAACACCTACAAACGGGCACATGGTGATTCATTATGGAAAAAATAAGAACCAAATATGGAAATAAATGTTCAATTAAGTTTTCGAGAAAGTCAAGTTTGAAAATCTGATGTGTATATACAGGGTGTAAAAAAATTAATGGTCATGACTTCGGGGGGTTGTTCTAGGCCTCGGATTGGATGGAGATTTGCGAAAATAACCTGCCGCAAAATTATTTGAGGAATCCCTGATTTAATCTGGCTGGGCCATCTTATTCGTATTGTTACGTAGGTAAAATGTTTTGGAGGAACCATGGGTGAGAAACGAACCGTTCTCTCACAAATCAACTTTTAATTGAGCCTCCGCGATCGAATTTTCCCTTAGTAAGTGGGAGAGTTAGCTGTTCCTTCGGAAAGAAACACACAAGATATCCTTGTATGTACATTGTATTATATGCAACAAAATTTTATTCGCATATTTTGCCCCCATTTTTTCATAAGGAATCACCTTATGCCCGATTGTACATACATGTTATTCGTCCGCCTTCTGTATATGTATGTCTCGTTCGATGTGCCTTTTGGCGAAGAATATATTTCTTTTTGTAACTTTTCTGTGACATTTTTAAGGATTAAGAACAGTTAAATTGTTGACATCGTGATAATATATCAATTTATAACTTTAATCTAACTTTGTTTAAATTGCGTTCGAGTTAAATGAATTTATTTTATCTTATCACATTTTAATATGGTTTTTGATCTGGCGTCATTTGTTACAAAATATCTTACATAAACGTGTTAATTATTTTCAAAATAGATTTGTAATGAGTAATGTATCTAAATTGCCGGTCTATCAAGAATTATTCACACTAAAATTACAGTCCTGCTGTAATGTCAAGGGTGGAAAAATCAAGTGTGAATGCTGTTGAGAACGCAGAAAAAATAGTCTTCCTCTAAACCAACCAAATATTCCGCGTTTTTGTATGCAGTAGTACGAAGCACTGTGTTACAAAGAGACCTTTTTTCTATTTTGCGCAATACATTTTACCCTGTCAGAGAAAGGAATTGTTCTGGTTACTTTTATACTGCGTATATTATACTACCGAATCTCTACACAAAAATTCGTATCAGAATGCAAAAAAATTATTGTGGAAGATAAACACATTTAAAATAAGATTTGATCTCATTTTCCCACTTTCATCATAATTTTTACACTCATTTTAACAATATGAGCTCTTTGTTTTGAAAGTGGCATAAGTCAGTTTACCGTAATGAAAAAATGGTGATTTTTCTATGACTACGAAATTATTTGTTCTGTGGGAAATGAGTATCCTGAAACAAGAAATATAAGTAAATCTCCTCGAAAGTTACCGGCAATATTTTTAATTATGTTAAAATGACCTTATAATCTCGATTTAAAGACAATCTAGCTTATGCCACTTTCAAAATAAACGGCTCATGTAAAATGTGGTAGACAATTCAATATATTAGGAAAGGGCATAATAGTTAAATAACAGAAAATGATTATTACATGTACACAAAAATTTGAGTACTAAACAAAAGAGAACTGAATTGTATTGCAATAAGTTTGTCAGATTTTTCGATGTATGAAAAATGTCTATGAGTATGTCGTATTGCTGCAACCGAAAAATAATTATTATAATGTAGGATTTTTAATAATAAGTTTATTATTAATATAGGAATATAGTTTATTTATTATTAGAGTAATATAGACTATAGATTATAGATAAATATATACAAAGATAGACCACAACGTGATAATGAACAATATGTCTAGAATAGAAAAAAGAAAAAGCGTCTCGGTGTCTATGCACAAAGTGTCCTGAAGCCCTTTCGCAAAACATTCGCCGATTGTCACTCATATGCAAACCTCTTTCACATATAAAACATCTTCTGATGCAACAGAGATATTCGCATCCCACAATAATATATCTTAAAATACATAAAACGACTTCGACGCAACATTAAACGTTTCACAAAATATGACGTCAATTGCAATAAACTATAATTTTGCTTTAAACATTAGTTATCGAAAACTAGTGACGTTTCTCCCATCAAATTAATTTGTAAGCCAAGAACGAGCGTTCATCATCATAAGATGTAATTGGAGCATATCCGAATTTCCTCCAATACCATATTTTAATCTCGTTTGATTCTTCAACATGCCCCCATTTCAAAACTTTCAACGAAGGACGAAATTGCATGGGAACTAGGATTTCTTCTTAAAACTACAGCTTATTTCGTTACAATTTTCATAACTTTCACGTAGATTGCAGACGGTTATGCGCGTGGCATATACAAAGAGCATATTATGTACAGGGTAGGGCAATAACTTTGTCAACCTTGAATATTGCCGTTTTTGTAATAATATGAAAAGATGTTATATACAAAACTTGCACGTTATAGTGGAGCACATATTTTGATGCAAAGATTTTTTGCGTGGCTCGAGGCATAGTGTAGATTTCAAAGTCATCTACATTTTTTTTAAGTGGAATCCTATGCCTTTTTATTGCGATGTAATTGCCGATATTGAGACAACTTCAACAAACTATCGTAGAAGATCATTCAAGGTCAAATGTAGTATTAAATTCAACTTTCTTATATTACTATCAATTCATGTTAATGTTATAATCTATCGGGATGTGTATGTACATTTCCAGTTACACGTGATGTACTGCTGCACATAAACAATGTTACAAGATCATTCGTTTACATAAAAGCACAGAAGCCGACAGTATTTTTCGGCATAAGAAGCTTGCAACTTCGGATTAACGCAAACGGTTACCACCTCAAACACGTCCTGTACATAAGGAAGTTCATTTTACTGCGACATTTGACCTCGAAAGACCTTCCCCGATAGCTCGTTGAAATCATCTCAACATCGGGTATCACATAGCGATAAAAGAATTATAGCATTCCATTTAAAAAACTAGGGCCGACCTTGATATCTTCTCTATACCTCCACCCACTCAACAAAATTTTATATCACAATATCTGTGCAAGTTTTGTATATAACATTTTTTCACATTCTTACAAATAACGGAAATATTCAAGGTGGTCAGAGATAGCGCTCCACCCTGTATGTATGAATAAAAAAGTATATCGTAAAAAAAAATGAAACATGTGAACAATACGTTCAATATAAATTTATTAGATAAAATGTTATACAAAAGAAAAGAAAGTCTGCTACATCGTTAAAATTAACTCTTTCCTAATTTTCAGCTTCAACCGGTTCCCTCATTTCCTCGAAAACCTAGGATTTTAAGTTACACTTTTGTTTGATGATCGCAGTCTTACGTTAAGCTGTAGTCGACGTAATTTCCTGTTAAACTAACTTTGATTTTGGAATGTGATAACTATTTTGTACATTTAACTGGTTTAAAAATTCTTGCAAAATCATTCCTTTTATTTCAAAATATTTATTTAGTGTATTTAAATATTTAAAAATTAATTGTCCAAACTTCTGGTATTAATTAAAGTGTTTTGCTATGTTTTAAAATATTACCATTATAATTTTAATGGACGACACAGTGGAAATGCAATAGCATTTGGACTGCAAAGTGTTAATTAGTTGATTACGGAAAAGAATTTATTTCTCCTATGTACTCTAATTTTTATTACAATAAACCACGGGTAATTTTCCCCAATCAGAATCAGCCAATTGTCGACGTTAATCCGTCAATATCAATTTGTACGCTGAAAACGAGCTTTCTACATCGCACGGATGTAATGGGTGCATATTTAAATTTGATAGCGTTCATTAGCATTAATTTGATGGCATTCTGTTGCATCTCTCAGCGGTTTCGCATTTTCATCGTTTACCACACTCGTAACATGCACTATTTGGGACTGTTTAGAATTATTTTCGAAAATTGCATTCACTCCAACAGAATATGTTATCCTATTGCAAAGATATGACATTTTGAGCTTCTAGGTTCTGAATCACAGAAACAATTTCTCAAAGACGATGGGTAACTGCATCTGAACGCAATAATTGGGAATCCGAGCCTTTATTACTAAGGTCGTTACAGAACTAACGTTAATTAATATATCACTTTAATGTACGGTGAGAGACCAGGTATTTCATCCACAGAGAGCCCTTAAATTGAGAATATCTCGCACTTCAAGAATTAATAATTAGGCAACATAAAATATAATGAAACATTTGAGTTATTTAAAAAGCAATAATTTTTTAGTTACACAAGTTTTCCAAAAAAGTGAACCGCGTATACTATTGGAATACATATGTAGCTCCTTTTTTTTCATTTTTATAGAAAATAGTTACTTTGAGAATCGGCACATGATTTAAGAAAATTGTTTTTTAACGTTATCGCCAAATTTCCATTGCATTCTCAATATTTAAACTTAATTGGCGGACAATAACCCGAGTTTTCTGTGAGTCCCAGAGCGGGGGAGAAATGTGTCCGCGACACGGCAAAGGTCGAGAAGCCCGGGTCGCTCGATCACTCGGGCCCAGGTTCGTAATAATACCTTTAGGCGCGAGTATCGGAGTTTTCTCGGCATAGCCTAACTCGGAAAACCTTTTCCCCCTCTTGGATATTTTTCCTCTGGACGAATCACAGCAAGGCCTACGGAAAACACGGGGTATAAAGGATGACCGTTTTGTCGTGAAGGATTCATTAACACTAAACCTACCGGCTTTATAGAGCTGGTGAACCGTTTCTTGGCAGCTGAGACGGAAGGGGAAATTGCTCTCGTACCGCCTATCCCCGCCATGTCGGTCCTGGAGACCTCAGATCGACGAATGACAACCGAAAATAAAACACTACTTTCATCGTTCACATGACGACACAACGAATGTGCCGGTCTCTCTTGCCAATAGCGTGTCAAAATCGAAAATGCGTGAGGGAGAGGGACGTCCCTATCTGTCGGGCGAATCAGAGCAAATTACCACTCAGCTGCCAAGTAAATATTCCACCAGTATATCTGTTATATTGCAATATACAAAATAAGTACTTTAGAAAAATAGATTTAAAGAGGTGAAAAAGATGATCAGCTAAGTAATTTTTGTTTTATACGATAGACCTAAAATATTTACTGAATGGTTGCCCAATGAAATTGGGTAATTTTTAGAAAAAATCAGAAAGCGGTCATTTGACCGCCATGGTAGGTTTAGTGTTAACGCCACGAGGCTACATACCGACGTCGACCAGAACATCTGTAATTCGTACCGATAATGAACCTGAAGTCTAAATAGACTAAATCTGGTTTTCTCATTCGTGACCATCATCTCACTTATACGGACCTTTTATATGAAAATCAGTTTTTAATTATATATCACTATTAAAATAAATATGTACTTATACATTTCTGTAAAGTGTTATATTAAATTTGCCTTGTTAATTCTTTTTCATGTTAAGCAAGAAGACCAAAACTTGGAAAACTCGGAGAACCAAAACTTTTGACAAATCAATCAATTCAATAATACGTAGAATTTCAATAAATTAATGGATCGTAACAAGCGTTAAAAATTTCCGTTCACCGATAAACATTCTAAGCTGGCGGTGGAATCATTTTCCTCCTCTTATTCCCTCTTCTGCCTATACTCGCAAATATTGGCCTTCCCCGTTCTCTCTTTCTCTTTCTTACATTCTTTCGAGCTTTTAAGCATCCCGCGTACTTGGCTCTCCCTCCACGATAATGGACTATGCTTTTTAAAGTGCTATAACACCGACCATTATCGTTTTGCAACCGGTTCAGCAGGGTCCAGCAGGCCAAGTTCGCGAATACTTTTCATCGGGGCTTCGTGTTTCGTAAATCGGATAGAATCGATGAAAATCATACTCTGCATTCGATGCAGTTACCGCAGAGCATAAAATGAACACTTCTGCAGTATTTCAGATATAAGAACAAATCGTAAAATATTTTGATACTTCTTTCCGCAACTTTTTGCCATGGGGGGTTAAAAACAAGTATACGTTACATATATGACTTTTTACATTTTTACTTGTTGCTTATCAAAGATAATAGTGTAAACGAAAACTCTTCAGTTTAAAAAATAGAACATACTTAATGCTAGAACAGTCAAAGCAGTCAGAATGACTGGTTTTTTAATTTCTACAAACAATGACCCACATTGTAGACTTTTTTTAACGATACATAAATATATCAAGAGTAATTATATTTCAGAAAAGAATATACCATTATAATTAGAAAAGTACGACAGTACAACTACAGAAAGATACAACTCAATTTTGTTTATAAATACATCACGGTCAAAAATAACTGACAGCTGACAACCTAATAAAATACAAACTGTACCCGCCACTGAACATTAGATCTCTGCTATAAGAACCAAACATTAGAGCCTACTTTAATGAGTATCATTTCTTTAAAGAGTGTAATCTTCAAATCTAAGCATTTGCAATTAACATCTGAAATGTTATGTGCCTTTTTGAAATCCATAAAGTAAAAACTTTACACAAGACTAATGGAAATTATGGGAAAACTCATGTAAACCGTATAATTCTCAATTGAGAGTTCCTTTTCGGAAATGAAAAAAAAAACGGACTACTGACCTGAAATCCTTAGTCACACTCATGGTTCACTATAATACTCTAGGCCTTGAGAGAAAAAGCTAATGAAGTTAATGATACTCGTCAAATCTGATCCAAACCTCGATTTAATCTTTGCACCCCTTCGTCGCTCTTAAAATTACAGTTTCAATATTTTCGCGGCGCTGCAAAATTTATATCGATTTAATTTCTTTGATTTTCTACGCCTATTTTGAAATTGTTTTGCAAATTTTAATTTTCTTGCACCTTTTACTTCTTGCATTTCAACATCTGTATCTGCCATCTTTAAATTAACCGAAACTATCTATGGTAATTCTAGTGTTAATTAAGTACTTTATTTGTTGCCCATTCCTTTTGCTAGGTTTATTATCATTAAAAACAATCTTATTTATAACTAAGTGACAAATATTGTTTCTACGTGATGTTTTACATGGTTCTGTTGAAAATTTATTGCTCTTGGCGTATCATGCGTACACTCTTCATGATAATTACATTATGTAAATATACGATAAGGAACATTATACGCCCAATTCTGTTTATACTCGATAGATATGTTCCCGAAGAATACGTGTGAAAAAAAATTGTGTAACAAAATATATTGCATCTATGGAAAAATAGAAGATTGGTTCCAAGTCTTAAGAAATCAGCAAAAATGAAACAATAAATCATGGTTCTTTATGTTAGGATCTTAAACATTTTATTTCATAAAGATTGCACATGTATCATACAAAGTAAATTGTCATTTGAAAAGGAAAAAGACATGTCACTAATTCATGAACACAAAAATTAGGCAAAATAATATGAGTTACACATAAAAAATTTTATTGGTTGTCACTTTCTGACAATAAACGCCTACGTTTACGTAAGACTGCAATATTACTGCTGTCACTAGAAATGCCTTGGTTACCGTTTTCGTACTCGATTTGTGAAATTCTTTCTGTAATTCGTGTTAAATCAAAATAAGTCGTGTAAAAAGAGAATTTTTTTTTTCTAATTCATGTTATATCAAAATCGTGTAAAACAAGTTCGTGTAAAAACAGAATTAACACTAGAACAACCAAACCAGTCAAAATGACTGGTACACAATTCTCTCCAAAAATTCTCCAAGTTTATAGAAGAGTCTTAGAATAAATATTCTATGTCCATCTTAAAAAACATAAATCACCGAATCGAGAATCTTTTCCGCCTCTTGATTCCACCTTTTTCAAAGTACTTATTTAATATTTTGAAATATGATAGATTTAACGTCGGTAGTTCTAGTGTTATGTGTACTTGGTTCAGCGTTGAAGTACCCGGATATAATACAGTAAATTTTAAATACGAACTCCTTACTCCCTAAAAGCTACGATACTTATTTTTGACAGCGATGTTTGAAAATTCCAGGAGTAAAGACGAACACCACAAGCAAGTTCGTTTCGTTCGTTCGAAGCGAACGAACATTGCGAATACCGAAGATTCTTTAATTTCGGATTCCGGCGAAACTCAGCGATTCCAGCTCCCACTTTTAGGGAAATGAAACTCCGAACTACGAAGGAAAGGAATGCCCGCGGAAAGCTGGAAGTTAAGAAATGCTTTCACGGCGTCCTGACACCTTGAGAAACGGCGAGGGGTTCAAAAAGATGAATTTAAAGGCTCCGCTTGAAGACAATCGGGTCCTGAAGTAGCAGCGAGAAAATCTAACCCTCCCGTAGAATGGCATCCTACCTGAATACATTTACATGCGCTTGTTAAGCGATTACGGTGCTTGCATACGGCAGAAATAAATTATCATATGATTACGTTTTCCGAAAGCTGTAACAGCATGCACACTTTGGAAATAATTCGAGGGTGTTCCCGAATACGCATGAGTATTTTTAGTGCAATGAAAACTGGGACTTAAGGGGGGAACCTTGTGTAAAATGAAATTTTTGAGAATTTTTTTTGCTTAAATCGATAGAAAATTTTCTCAAGGATACGAGGAAAATTTCGAAAGTGATCAGAGATGTTCTTGTACGTCATTTTCAAAATAGATTGAAAGGGTGCACCGGGCGAAGCGGCTCTGGAAGTCAGGCTCTCGTCGGACGCTCGGTCTTTCGGTCCTTTTTTAATCTGACTGTGTTAAAACCTATAATAATGTACACTAGTTGTTATCCCCATTATGGCATTGGTGTGTATAACGGCGTGGAATTTGGATCGAATTTTCTGCCCTGCACGCAGAGCAGCCCCGCACATTTGGCTTATAGCTCCTAAACATCTCAACTGCGGTTTTAAAATCGTTGAGATAGAAACTTTTTGGCTGCAGGCATATTCAACGAAGGATTTTCATTTGTCCTTCAAACGATGCAACATGTCAACATAGTCATTGGCCAGTAGAGCAAAAGATTCGCCGAAAATGAGGACAAACGCCGAATTAACACTAGGTTTACGGAAGCCGTCAAATTGTCGGGTTCGTACCTTTTTTATAAGCATTTCTCAGATATATAGAGAAACAGTGCAGTAGATATTTCACGTGTATTTTACAATACAAAAATGACTTAACGAATTATCAGCTTTGCAGATTGATCCCTCTTTTTCCAAAGTCTTTATTTAATATATTGCAGTGTGACCGATTTCAGTCCCGTAAATCTAGTGTTAAACAGCAGGAGCGCCGCAGTCTTCATTGCCTAAAAGAGACTGGTTCTTCTCGAAAAGAAGAAAAAACGGCTGAAGAAGAACTTTTGGGCACCGCCCATTCCTACATATAATCTAAAACTAATTGGCCTCGGCATGACACCCCTCCGATTTTTTAATTTTGTATTTAAAATATTGTTATTAACAATTGTTCGTAGCAGAAAACCCGTGTTGTTTTCAAAACTTCGCCATTTCTGCGATTTTGCAAATTTTAATAAAACAAAGCACCATGCTGAGCGTTTTTGCATGTACTAACGATATATACCATTTTGATTTTTTTGTTTCAGATCATTTTTGTGCATTGTACACTGCATGGCGCATTTGGAGGATGCCATTTTCAAGCCGCATTTGCACCATTGTTATTGACAATCAAAGTTTATAAAAAATATATATTTTTACATTATGACATTAGTAAATGGTACATCAAATTTTAAATCAATCTATGCATTACATTCGTCAAAAAAAATTTTTAAAGAACAGGCCATTGACACAAGGTTCCCCCTTAACATATGTATGGGCCGTTTATTTTCGAAGTGACATGAGTCACTTTATCGTAATGAAAAATGGTGATTTTTAATGACTACAAGAAGTTAATTATACAGAGAAAAATATAAGTATCTAAGCTAATAAGTACAAGTACATGTTCTCGAAAATTGGTACCAATATTTTTAAGCACGTTAAGATGCAAACCCTAAATACTTCGATTTATGAAGAAGGTGACTTATGCCACTTTCAAATGGACGGGTCATATATTAATTATTCTCCAACACTAATTGTACTATAAGCTGTCAAATGGCCGGCTCAATGAAATGAGAATATGTCATTTTTTGTCTTATTAAGTAAAGACTGTTTTCAACGTTGGTTCCTGTATTAAGTTGACAATTTCCTGCATTTCTTTTAGAAAGGTACTGTCGTTATTTCATAATTGGTCAAAAGATCTGCTACGATAAGCCTAAGTATGTATAAAATGTCGGTTCAAGTTAGCATTAAGGTACCAATTATTTGAAGAAATTAACACGTTGAACGCCATGCTGACACTGCTGACCGGCCCTTTTGAATTTAATGAAATTTCAAATTCACTTTTAAATTGTGCTATTTACGAATTATCTAATACCTTCGATATTTAAATATTGGCATTAAAAAGGTAAAGTCCTGCTAGTTAAATAAATATTGATTTGTGTCTTTAAGGTTTCTGCTCTGTAAAGACGTGATTTTAATAGAAAAATGTTCACTTCAGTAAAAATGATGAAACTGGTGAAATACCAGTGGCGTTCAATGCGTTAAAAAAATTAGGGAATGCATTTTTATATAAAGAAAATGTAAGTAAAATATTGGCCCTTCGGTTGGATCTGACATTTTCAAAAATATAAACAAAAATGTTCATATCGGTAATAGGTGTAGGTATCAGTATATTTTTGTGAAAATTTAGATGACAATTGAAGAAAGATTTGTCACCTGTATTACATGAATTCTTTAAAGTAACTTACATAACTTTAAACGATCTGTGATTATCGAAATTAGAGGTTAGACGGGGACTCCGGCGAGTCTAAATATTATAGATCATCATTGAATTAATCTTTCGCCACTCTATTTTACTTTCTCCAATATAATGGATACATTACATTATTCTAACTTTGTACAAAAATCGGAGAAACCTGGAAAAAAATAACAATTCATCGACAATTTCCCAAAAGCCATAATCAACAATAAAATCAGTTAATAATCGATCGATGCAATGTACTGAAACATCGAAGACTTAAATAACAACCATTTATTTATTACACTGAATTAAATTACTATCCTCATGACACATATAAATATCAAATAACAAAGCAATTACGAAATGTTATCGCATTAGCCTATCAAAACTCAACAACTCGAAGGTCAACGATCAATTCTAATACTTCCATTCCCCACAATATCCGACGTCGCGACGATGTATATTATTTTAATGTTATAAAGATTTAAATATGTTTAAACAATGTTCAAAGCAGAGCAACGCCCAAAATGACCCCATTTTTATGAATATTTTCCAATTTACCCTAAAAATTAAATGTCCAGGAAAAAATTTAATAGCAGGAGGCAATAGGGCAGACGTTTTTCTTCGTGAAAGCATAAAAAAACGTTGCAACAAAAATTTTGTTTTTGTCTGAGAAATTAAAATAGTTCAGCAAGACATTTAGTTTTGTTCGCTCACAAGACCCAGGACCCAAGACAATACTATTTCCCCGCAGCAAGAAGAAGTCGCGTCCGTCCATTCGGGACGGAACAAAACAAAATAAAAAAGATATATGTCGTCATTTGCCTGCAATGGCTCTTCGCATTTTCAATTATTTAAACCTTCGGCTTTGAACACACAAAATTGCAAAAGTGTAATAAATAGTAATCTAAGTTAAACGTCTACATACTTTTCGGAACAGAACTTAAATTACATGTTAATTGTTAGAGGGGATTAAAACGGTAATAAAAGGTCGTTTGGAAAAATAAAAAATTCTAAACATATCCCAAATCAGTTAAGATAACAATACATACAAACAAATACCATTCTCACCTACCGTTAAGTAACAATTGTCGAAAATGTCTGGGGCATGATACGAGCGTGTTAAAGCAATGTAGGGAAAGTGCAACTTTAAGGGCTGTTAATTAATTATTGCAGATTATTTTTTGGAATAATTTTTACCTTTTCTGTTTATATGTACATTCTACTATTGATTTACAATAAAATTTTATACATATGGACTATTACGAAAATTGTCTTTATCCAACTAGATCGGCCAAATTACACACTGTGTGACGTACCTACTTACTTCTGAGGATGATGCACGCGTGAATTTCTACGTTGAAGAAATTTTAATTACCAGTTGGATAAAAATGCATCTAACGATATTATGATGTATGTAATCTAATATTTAAAAATTTCATATCTATTGCTTAACCCTCCATCAACTTACATTTGGACCATTATGAAAATTGACTTTTGACCAGCTAGATCGGCCAAATTATACACTGTGCGTCGATGAAATAACGAAGCTCGACTGTCCCGAAAATAAGAAAAGCCTCCGGACAGGTAACGAGAAATAAATTTAATAAGGAGCTTTCACGCCAAACGGCCGGACAGTACTTATCCCAGTTTCATCGTCACTTATCGCAATCCTAACGAGAAGGATTTCCGAAAAACTCCTCAGACTGGTATCGTAAACGTTTCACGTCTTCGAGAGAAATCCGGATTTCCAGCGGAGCTCATGCGATCACCGTGGAAAACACGTCGAGCACACTTCTGCGGCATTCTGGATAAAGGGCGTGGCAGTTTTCACCCGACACCTGCTCACCCAACCGTTCGGCCGCTCGGTATTCCTGATCCGCGTACTCCTCGTACTGCTCCTCAGTAGTCGAAGGCCTGGAATTCCACGGAATTCACGTCCGAGTTTCCTCGTGAAAAATTACAATCGTCGCGGCTGAGGCTGACGGGGGAGGGGAAAAGAATTCGGGAGCGTGTCGTGGGATCAATAGTATACCAACGGATAGGCGAGAACTTGCGAAGTTATTTCGCATCGGCCACGTTAATTGGTATCGAGTTAGAGCGACACAATCCTATCGCGATACTTGAGAGTCGAGATTTGTTCGTTGGAAAGGCTACTAACGATTGGAAAGTTCATGTGGTGGAAGAATGTTTCGAAGTAATTTGTTAACACTATTCCTACCGACACTTCACGTATACCTTTTCCTACCGCAACCGGTGAATTTGTCAAATGATAATTTTTTCCCAGAAAATGAACAGTAAAGAAAGAAGTGAATATTGAAAAATGTATTATAATGTGAATGTATTATACGTATATTTGAGGAAAAACCGTGAAGTTTAAGGGCGATTCAATTACGTTGTATATAGGAAATTCTAATCGAAATTTTAAAAACGGCCATTTGACCGGTCGTGGTAGGAATAGTGTTAATTTGCAGGTTTTTACGTGATTATGGATTAGTGCTTTTGGGGCAGTGTCTTTTGAATGTTTTTTTGTGGTTTTTTAACTCTAGGTTTACTGGACGGGTCATTTTTGATTCCGGATTTCGTGAGGGAAATTACGGAAAGCGTTTGCATTTTTTCTGATAATTGTACTGACTTTTACCCATTTAACGAGACGAGTGTATATGGTAATTAATTTTCTTCAAAGCCTTCTAATTTGAAGTTCTCTATGTGGTATACCTATTGAACCGTGACGGTGGAGATAGATATATAAGAAATTTCGGTAAACCTAGTGTTAATATTGGTAAACAGTAGATACAGCCATACCGATAGACTGATGTTGTAATGATTGATAGTGTTAGTTTCTCCATTTACAGCGGTGCTGTCAATTTGGGAAGATCGAACGCTAGAGAATTGGTTGAGATAATTCTATAATTTCAAAGTATTTATATGATAACAGATTCGGTTGAAGGAGAGCCTGTGAAGTAGAATTTTCGCATGAAGCAGAGTGCGGTTAGCGACGGACTATTCTTGTGATAGTTTGGAAGTTGAATCAGTTCTGAGTTTTGTTTAGACAACTTTACTTAGTTGGAAGATCTGGTGGTTAATTTTTCTGGTGTGGCATAGAACGATTCAATTTATTCGATTTGTTTTTTTATAAAGATAACTGCTAGTGTATTTGAGTGTTCTTTAGATTGTTTACAATCCCAGTTCAAGTATTACAGATTGTATTTTACGCATATATAATCGGATGTTTTTGAGGAGAATAGGCCAAATTATTTTATAAATAATTTCCTACTTGTACCTATCATGTGGATAATATTCTCATTAAACTATAAACTGCGGAACGTATTAAGCAATATGTGACACCTTAACACTAGATTTACGGAAGCCGTCAAATTGACGTGTCCCTACTTGTTTTATAAACATTTCTCAAATTTACAAAGAAATTATAAAGTAGATATTACACGTCTATTTTATAATACAATAATAACTTAACGAATTACCATCTTTGCCACTTGATTCCTCTTTTTCCAAAGTCCTTATTTCATATATTACAATATAACAGATTTCACGCCCATAAATCTAGTGTTAAGCAAACCGAAATTCATTTTCACAAACTTGAAAAGAGATTTCTATTACTTGATATTTAACTTTTTCTGCAAACGTCATTGTAACAACATTACTGCAGTATGAAATTTTAAAAGTGCTATAACTTTCTTCTGTTATTTTCAAAAAAGTATCCCCGGAGGCCTTCGTTCAGATTGGACTCGGAAGACTGCGTGAGTTGCATGGCTGTGGCAAAATCAACTTTGTTTTAAAGACAAAGATGTGAAACACGTAGGATATAGCATCTCGAGGAAAGGAAGTTATTCTATGGACACTGAATGAGCAGAGATACGTGACCGTTTAAACAATAAACAATGAAATAAAGAAATTAAACCGTTATGGCACAAGTTATAAAATGGTGTCGATCCTTCGTAGAAGTTACAACCTTCCCGATTAAATTTCATATTTGATACACAAGAAAAGACATTTTCTCAGAATTTTATAAAAATAGTAGGAGAAGATAACAAATAAAGTACGTTTCCGGAATGCGTCAGACCATCGTAAATTCAAAAATTGTAATTGATTGACTATTTCGCTCATTAGCTAAAAATTACTGATGTGACTTCGCCAAACAGAAGAAGAACTAACAATACATAATAATAATTTTCAAATTGTGTCAAGATGCGATATGACACTCCGTAACAAGAATTGAAATTCTTTCGTCAACCAAGAATTTCATAAAAATACGAATTTGTGATTATAATTACGATGTAATTTATTAACTTTTTTTTAATCATTACTTCTCTTTTATTAATTAACCTTTTTCCAATACTCAGTGCTCAGATAGCACTGAATTGTTACGTGCAAAATGTCAAGAAATATTCTGTCCGGACTAAGGGTGAGTTGTTTTCACCCCCAGGGTAAATAACGACAAGTTCAGAATATTTAAGTGACAATAAAGCGCAACGAGGGCAATCTACATTTATTCTTATAGCAAGATTCTTGAGGATATCTCCGAATGAATATATATTATTTATAACAGATTTCGGTATAGTTTTGTCATTCAACAACTGACGAAGGAATTTTGCCTACTATAATTTGATCTTACAATTAGCTTCATACTTAATACGAATTTGTGGAATTTATTGATTCATGCAACAATTTCTTTATTGTATTTCTTCAAAAACGAATCCCAAGATGCGTAATCAAAAATGGTTAATGCGATTAGGATTGTAACAACGTAAATAGGACATGAAAAGGGAGATTTTAAGTTTTGTTTTTGGAAGGTTAATTAAACCGTCAATTGGTCAATATTTGAAAGACAGTAAAGTGCTCAGTTACAGCGTAATATTACATATAAAAGTAATATTTCACGCGTACACTCTTTCATTCCCGGTTTTGGTAGTACAAAATAAAGCTAGAGGCTGAATCAGCTGAATAAATACGAAGGAAATAACATTCATCGGCTAAATAAAAGAGCGTATGTGAAAATAAATTCCTTTGTTATTTTCGCACCGGAGTATCACTATGTGTTTTACAAAATGCTCAATAACTTCGATAGCACCCGTTAAAGTTGTTTATATAAAAAACTATAATTTCATGGAAGGTAAATGTCACATCAGTTTACTGTGTAATCATGAACTAACCTTGAGTCAAATTTATTACGATTAACATACATGTAAGGCGCAAAGAATCATAAAAATTGAGACTGATAATATAAATACTTGGAACTTTTATAATGCCTAGTTTATCGATCATTATTTTAAGAAACCTTGTGTTTTCATTTCACAGACTTTACTCGAATTTTTGACGAATTGAAAAGTAATATAATCGATGAATATCTTACACCATCTGTCAAAAATATATGGAAATTTCAATGATTGCAATAAACATATAAAGAAGATATAAATTCATTAAAGAATATTACTAACTTTTAAGTATTTCACTTTCTTGGATATATTTTTTAACAATCGTAGAGAATACATTAATCCAATAATTCACGATCTACATTACCAAGAATAACAAAAACTAGTTACTGCATTCTCATACTCCAATATAAATTTCCTCCCAACTGGATTATGATACAAAATATTTATATTAGTGTATTACATTAGTCTATAAAAGGTAGAATACTACACACTAAACTGATACAATTACCGTAAAACGAAAGAAAAAAGTCTCAGAGCCCCGTATGCACATAGAATAAAATACAAAGTAAATACAAAATGTATTACACATAACGAGTAAAGCTTTATTTGTCTGAGAGATTTAAATAATAAATTCGTTACATTTAATGATACTAAAATACGTTGAACATATATTTACAGTAGACAGAGATACCATAAAAACAGTAACTGTTCATATTATTATTTTGACGAACGGTACATGTTTGTCACTGTAAAATACAGTGGTATTAATTTTATAAAAATATATGTAAATTATTATTTTGAAGAAAAAGAAACATACAATGGAAAGAACAAAGAAAATCAAAGTGCATGAATCAATAATAAATTGCAGGAATGCATCATTTTCATTGTCTCGTTATTTATAATAACGATTAAACTGCTTTTTGTACCGAACCGGTTTCAGTGAATAGAATATTTTGTACATGTCAATTTCAGCCTCTGGTTTTATTTACCAGCACCGAAGCCGGATATAAAACAGCGTACACGTGAAATATAACTTTCATATGCGAGATCTCGTTGTATTTCTATTTACCTGAAAAAGATTTGCAGCAATTGCCCGAGCAAACCATGCTCGTCGTCGAAGGGGGCATGGGAGGCCTCGCAAATAGCCTTTAATAAGCATGCTTTACCACCGAATCCATACAGCGCTGTCATTTTCTCTAACATTTTGTAAATAGTCCATCTGCTCTTACTCGTCCTGGCGTAATGGACTCCTGGAAGGGTGAAATCCGTTGCGTTGCTCGGCATCTCGTACTGCATCTTCGTGAAAAGACCAACGATCACGCTCTCACGATCCAACTGAAGGGGTGTACCCAGACCGAAGATTAGCTACGGACATTTTGATGCAAATGTGATCTCTGGTCAATCATATACTTTACATTTTACGTTGATCTATTCTATTGGGTTGACAACTAAGTGATTGCGGATTTTGTCGATAGACGGTTTTAGCACTTTCTTTTGTTTTGTCAACGTGTTCAAAGCACCTAATTTATATTGTTTTCTTGTTCTTTGAACTACCACCTTTCATTAGAAAAAAAATCTTATCGATTAGTTATTTAGTTTCGTTTTTATCCCAATTTGAAAATGGAAGAACAAAACGCGCATTCCAGACATATTTTGTTGTATTATTTCCGGAAAGGCAGGAACGCATCCCAAGCATACAAGAAGTTATGCGCTGTATATGGGAATGAAGCCTTGAAAGAAAGGCAGTGTCAAAATTGATTTGCCAAATTTCGTTCGGGTGATTTTTCACTCCAAAATACGCAACGACCTGGCCGTCCAGTTACAGTTGATGAGAGCTATATCAAAGCCATTATCGATTCAGATCGTCATAGAACAACACGTGAGATTGCAGAGAAGCTCATGCATTCAAAAAAGATTAAAACAGCTTGGCTATGTTAAGGAACTCGATTTACAGATCCTCCATCAGCTTAAAGGAATTCCTTATTATATAAAATCCGCAGTCACTTAGTTGCCAACCCAATAGCATAAATTGTGAAAATTAACACATTGTTTACGTTATACTTTGAAACGGATAACATGAATTAATGAAACTATTTATAACACAATAAGTACAGTAATAGTGTAGGCTCTTCTATTTATGTGGACTTTGTATTTTCTATCGAGTTTAAAAACATGTTATAAAATGTATGAACTAGTTATATCAGCCATTAATTGCCACCCCTTCTCTTCTCTACTTCAATTGCTCGACATCGCAGTCCACACTTCTCTATTCATTCATCTTTTTCTCATTCGCTATCCTTTTGTCCATACTTTGTCACACATCACTCTCTTTTCGATCATCTCACACTATCTTTCACAGGCACATCAAGATTCTACATTAACGATCTCTTACTACCTACCCTAATTTCTACAGTGAACAGACATTCACTCCACTTTTCTATAGAACTCAGAGAACATTTTGATGTTCCGTTTAACTGTAATTTTTCTTCACTCGTGATCAAGGGGCCTGAATTCAAAATCTACCCGTCAATTTTGGGAAATTTTTCCTATATGATGTTTATACCATAATCTCGGTGGTTTGGAATCCACCTAAAATATTGATTGCGAGTCCTATGCCAAACAATCGTAACAGTTGAAGAAAAATACAAAAAGAACAAACAGAAATTAGAATAAAAAATGCAAATTAAAATCAACTCCTTATTGCATTTGCTAATATAAAAAAGAAGGAACACAACTAATCGAAACTTCAATTAATCACCATTCGTTTACCAAAGACTTTACCTCCTCCTCCTGCTTGCATCATTCCACCATCTGGACTTCGATTTGCGAAGAAAATCTACCTCGGATTCTAATCCGAGAATTTCCGTCGAATTCGCGCGACAAGCGAAACAGATAGGTACTTGGGAAACGATCTCGATGAGAAAACCCGCGGTTTTATCGATAATTCATACAAGAAGTGGTGCACCAAAGCCAAAAGAGGAAATTGGATGAAACTTAGACACGATCGGTCAAAATACTCTTCTGGCAGTACATGCCGGCAATTTAGTTCAACGTATAATTCGCAGGAAACTTGTTCCCTCCTGTGATTCCCGAGGACATTTCCGTGAAAATAATTAGTACAGATACCCGCGATTGCAGTCCCGCTTCATCTCCCCTATAATGTATCGATTTCCCTTTCCGACAGTCCGCCGGTATGCAAAAACGTTTCTCGCGGCCCTACTATAGAACCCTCCGCGAATCTCGTTAAACTGTCCTCCCCAGACACGGCTGAAACGATTCTCCGTGGAAATTCGCGGTTTTATCGAAAATTCATACCGGGCCATGATGCCTCGCGTGTACGTGTACATGAATATGTATCTGCATCTACATATGCGCTCGTCCAAGTCACACGTAAATGTATGCACATACGACAACCACCCGCAGCAGAAATTGGATGAACCATGAAAGGTCAGGTGGTATGTATGGCGATGTCGAAGGCGACGAAGGAAAAAGAACATTTTTTATGGACTGTTTTGAGTCGAATGTACGTGATGGGGAGCACTTTGACTAAACGGTATAATTGTGAGTTTACGTGGAGTGGGATTTTGCAGTATTTTTCATGGATGCAACGTGATATTCGGAGGTTTCCGTTACGTTTTGGAGATGGCGCTTGATGTTATTGCGTTTTGTTGTAACGTGTCATATTCATATCATAATATGAGGAATATTAAATATAACAATAATTCCAAACATTTATATGGAAGGATTATAAATAATTAATTTGAAAAAAAATTATAAATCGTGTATTTTGACGGTGACTGTTTCGGTAGAAAGCTAAGATTAATTTATGCATTTGTATAATAATCGTATATATAGTGAAATTATGTTCTTGGAAAATTATGAGTTGCAATTTAATCAGAGTAAGAAGAATATTTTTATGAATTTTATATATCGCGGTCAAATTAACGTAAGTAATAATTAATAAGTTCCGAACGTTGTTTTCCTGGAATTTTATATATTTGTATTGTTTCCGATAAAACGAAGTTGCAAAGCACTCTTCAGGTTTTAATGAAATTCTAACGGTACAACTTTTCGGTATGAAGTATTAGAATCAAACTAGTTTCACGTGATATTATTCCTTAATGAATTACAACTTTTTACAGAATAATATTCATTACAAAATATTTAAATAAGCTGTTAGCATTTTTAACAAAAATTTCACTTTACTTCTTGGGCATCCTCTTCATATATTTTGGCTATGAAACTTTTTTCTTTGTTCAAATCTATTCATTTGTAGATTTAATTAGAAGACTTTCGGTTCTTTTATCCAATGATATTAAAAACGAAGCACAATAAGTTATAGCAGGAGTTTACACTGAATTCTTTGATAATTTACAAAAACAAACCATTTTTTCAGAGAAGTTCAGAACTTCATTAAATAAAAATCGCGAAAAAGAAAGAAGGGGGAATGTATATTTCGTTGAATCCACACGAACGAAGTGAATAATAAATTATCCGGCAAAACGTAGATTTGCAGCGGAACGCAGAAGCTTGTCATTCTCTTATGATCATCCCTCCATTTTGTATGACCAAATCCTGAATGTTGAAGTATAATCAATATCAATTCGATAAAGAATTCTGCAAATGAATTTTTACAACTTCATAAGTATTGAATGATGCATGTTATAAATAATATTTAGCGCGTTACACATAATATTTAAGGGATACAACGCAGGTTTTCTCACTGCCCATATGAGACAAATGGAGAGTCATCAAAAATCAGTCAAATATTCAAAATGATAATGCAGTTTTCAAGAAGATATAATATGAACTCATTTCTGTTTAATAATTATTAAAGCCACAAAAACACATAAAAATTCATTTAACGCTAGAACTACCGACGATAAATCTATTATATTTTAGTATGTTAAATAAGTTACTTTAGGAAAAGAGGAATGAAAAAATGGAAAAGATGATTAATTCAGTAATTTATGTTTTATGAGATGGATGTAGAATATCTACTCTATGTCTCCCCTATGAATTTGGAGAAACTTTATAAAAATGTGAAACTAATCATTTTGACTGCTTTGGTAGTTCTAGTGTTAATACTGCCGTATTCTTATCATCAAATTTAATTAAAGTCAACACCCAATTTTTTCAATTTTAAGATATCTCAATTATCTTTCATACTATCGACTATAGCTTGAAGATCCAGGAAAGCTTTTCAACGTTTCGCGATACCATTAGGATTAATCCTATCTCGAATTTGCAAGAGAATGCAACGGGAATCTATGGTTGGATGTCTGTTTCTCGCCTTCCATCATTCTACCAACCGGTGCACCTACAATCCGAAGGGCAACCATTTACAAACATGGTGAATGGAAAATTGAATAAGCTCCGGACATGTGCCTCGCCGCAGAATAATTCAAGAAACACGATTTTGCATAAACGGAGCGCGAATTTACGTGCACACCTACTTGCTTTCACTTCGGAATAATTAACTAACAGATAATAGCGATGTACGTGTCACCAGAGAAACAATACTTTCTAAAGAAAACACGCGAAACTTTATACGTTATAAGACAAATTAACTTTCGTCAATCACTTCTGCAAAATATATTTGTTTGTAAATGTTTTGAGTGTAAAAAATTGAAGTATATGTTACAATGTAGCAAGCTTCTAATGTAATTTTGATGTCTGTAAACTTATTCCAGCTACTTGGCAATATTTTGTTTCAATGAAATCTTATGTATGATTGGAGTATACAGTTATTAAAATTAATATTAAATATATAAATTGTAAGAGCTAAATTTTATATATATGTGGTATCGATAATCGAAGTTGGCCTCATCGCGACCGCCTAGACTGTTTAGTCTAGGCGGATGTTTGTAAGATACGTGCCGCGGAGGCCCTACGGTCCCTATTTTAAAGAATGCATGCGCGTATGTATGAATGAGTGCACGGATGTATGAGTACGAACGAGTGACTGAGCGGAGCGAATGCTATTTAGTTCTTTATAAGCCACGATACGAGACAGTTCGAAGATATATTCATTTTGTATTTCCTTTTAGTATATAGTTTTAGTTAATAAACTTAGTTTTATTCTATATTTTTAACACCTAATATATCCAATCCCACATTTTTGGGGGCTCGTCCGGGATTGTGTGAGCCAAGTAAAAACAAAGTTTATTGATACTGTGTACTAAGGTGTAGTGCAAAATGAACAACGAGGAATTATCGACACACGGGGTAGCTGTAACAAGCTTAAATGTCGACACGATGAACGGGGATGAACTGAGAAAAGAACTCAAACGACGCAAAATTAAGACCAGTGGAAGCAAGTCGGACTTGATTAAGCGATTGAAGGCTGCCTTAATTTTGGACGACCAACGAGAGGACGATGACGATGACGAGGACGAAGAAGAAGAAGAATACGACAACAGAAGAAGGACCAGATGTACGCGACCCGTAAAGACATTTCCAGAAGTTGCGGCTTCGCTCAATACCTTCAGCGGAGACAGAAAAAATGAAAATATCCGTCACTGGATTGAAAAGTTCGAGACAGCGACGAAAGATAGCCAGTGGTCGGATGAAATAAAGGGAGTATTTGCACAAACCCGTATGCGAGGAGTTGCATTGGCGTTCGTACGGTATGCCAAATGTTGGAAAAGCTGGCCTCAAATGAAAGAGGAATTGATTTTAGAATTCGGTGTGCCTCTAAGATCCCAGACCATCGAGAGAGAGGACGAGGAAAGAATTAAGACGAAGAAGGAAGAGAAGATTAAAAAGCAGAAGGAAAGAATAAAGAAAGAAGAAGAGGAGAGAGTAAAGAAGGAAGAAGAAGAGAAATTGAAAAAAGCAGAAGATGAGAGAGTAAAGAAAGAAGAAGAGGAGAGATTGAGAAGAGCAGAAGAGGAGAGAGTAAAGAAGGAAGAAGAAGAGAAATTGAAAAAAGCAGAAGATGAGAGAATAAAGAAAGAAGAAGAGGAGAGGTTGAGAAAAGTAGAGGAGGAGAGAATAAAGAAAGAAGAAGAGGAGAGAGTAAAGAAGGAAGAAGAAGAGAAATTGAAAAAAGCAGAAGATGAGAGAGTAAAGAAGGAAGAAGAGGAGAAATTGAGAATCGCAGAAGAGGAGAGAGTAAAGAAGGAAGAAGAGGGAAGATTGAGAAAAGCAGAGGAGGAGAGAGTAAAGCAGGAAGGCGAGGAGAGACTGAGAAAAGTAGAGGAGGAAAGGGTAAAAAAGGAAGATGCCGCGAGGATCGAGAAAGAAGAGGAAAACCAAACGAGACGTGCCGAAGAAGAAAAGAACACCGAGTATTGGACCGAGATCGAGAAGGAAGCAGAGCTTGTCAAGGATAAACAAGTCGACACTGAAGAAATATTAGAAGAAGAGAGACAAGACGACAGCTATCCTTCACCCGTAGAGATGAATTTAGTGAGAAGTGCGAGAGTGTATGTGTCGGTTGACATGGAGGACGAATCCTTCTACGTGTGTAACGGAAAAACGGAAATTAAAACTGCCAGAAAATTTTCGAAATCGCGATGTCCGGAAAATTTACGGATTGTTGAATGTTGTATGAAAACCGAATGCGAATTTAAAAGTAGATGGATGTTTGTAAGATCTCGGCGTAAAGTAGGTAGGAACGGGACGTATGTCAAAGCGCGAAGGGGGAACCGTGGACGACTTAAGATAATGATTGTGACAAAAACGATGCATTCGGGGACGAATGCGATTATCAGGATGGCCGAGTGTGGTATCGATAATCGAAGTTGGCCTCATCGCGACCGCCTAGTCTGTTTAGTCTAGGCGGATGTTTGTAAGATACGTGCCGCGGAGGCCCTACGGTCCCTATTTTAAAGAATGCATGCGCGTATGTATGAATGAGTGCACGGATGTATGAGTACGAACGAGTGACTGAGCGGAGCGAATGCTATTTAGTTCTTTATAAGCCACGATACGAGACAGTTCGAAGATATATTCATTTTGTATTTCCTTTTAGTATATAGTTTTAGTTAATAAACTTAGTTTTATTCTATATTTTTAACACCTAATATATCCAATCCCACATATATATACTTTTTGCTACTTTTTAACACTATTAATATATACACTATTAATACGCGGGTAAATATAATATAATGCGCGTTCGTCAGGATACGCGTGTAACAATTCTCTCCAAGAGAGCATATGAGAGATATATGCAAAATGTAACGAAGATGTGATCCCGGCGAGTCCTAGGCGTCTTTTTTTCGTGCACTCGATATTTTTGGCGAAGATCGCGAGTGATTTTCATATGAACCGCGAAAATAATCTCGCGTAACAATCTTGCGTATTGATGGGCGAGCGAACTGGTAAATGATCACGCGTAAGGTTCCGTTGCATTTTCCGTTGCAGTGCGCTTTTCATTATCCATGCACTCAATTTTGCGCATCGAATTTCACTAACACCAAGAGAACGCAACAAGCGCGTCTCTCACTTAACCCGCACGTGACATGAATCTATTTCACTTTTAACTTGTACGAGTTACATTTTTATATAGATTTATATATGTAAGAAAGTAACTCTTAGAAACATATTTGGCAAAATAATATAGGATTAAATTTATCTCATGTACCTGTACTTGTTTTTAGACTAATCTTCACTAGAAATATAGAGAGGCTTGCGTAATGGGTCTTAGATTTTTAATCAATGATCAAGTACTAAATTGAAGCCACCATTATTTGTATTATAAGGAATAATATTTCCACACATTGGTACACTTCTTTGCCCGTATGTTAGTCAGTAATTTGGAAATTTGCTTTAAAAAATTAATGGCAGCATTTTAATCGATTTGTAATTCGCAATGAAGTAAGGTAAGTGTACAGGGGTGCTATATTCACTTGCCATTTATTAAGCTAATTCTACATCGCCAAATTTCAAACACAAATCAGTTGCGATTTTATCATTTATACGTCCAATATTTTCGTTAAGAAAACTGATATTTCCACTGTAACGATATAATATATTACGAAGGTTTGGAGTGTAATTTTACTGTGCAGTCCGTCGATAGCCCCACGGATAGCATGGAGGAACAATCACGCGAAAAAGCTTGGGCATGGAATGTGTTAATTAAATTCAGTGAATTCCAAAAGTTTTTTCTTCCTCTAAATTGCACATTCTATTCGTATATCCAATCTGACCCTTACTTCAATTTGTACAATTTGAACTCTTTTACTGTGGGATTTTGGACGTTTGCAATAATGACAATTTAGGTGGAACTCATAGTTTTATCATAAAATTAAGAGAAAAATAAATTACTGAAATCCGGTGTTACAAAGAATTTAACTTTGAAAGTAATAAAAAAATATAAGTAATTTTAAATTTCCGTCGATATGAATTAAAAAATAATGCTGATAAAGTTACTTTAAACTTTCGCTACATATTAAGAAGGAAATATTGATAACAAAAAGTATGGAGTTATAGATTATAATACAAAAATAATAATGCTGCACTTTTTATTACTTTTTTGGCGTATAATTAGTTTATAATAACAAGTAGTTTACACCTTTCTTTTGTTTTTAGAGGAATTCCCACTTTAAATCTTCAATTCACTTTCACATAATGAGAAAATAATCAGACGAAATGTGATCTACATTTTACATTGATCAGTTCTGCTTTTCAAATCATTCACAAAACGAATAAATCGGCATGTCTTCTTAAATCATACACTTTACATCGCAAAGACATCACACACCTGAATCTTCTAAACAAAATTATCTTCTTCAAATAACCGGAAATATTAAACCGCTTAATAAATCAACAAATCCACTCGCACATACAGAGAAAAAAGGACAAAGAAGAAATCTATGGATAACACTCGACGGGGTATAGATGACTGAATTCTTGTTTACTGACAGAAACAACTCATTAATTTGATGAAGCGGGAACAATGATTTTACGTACCACAAGATCCGACGATTTAGGAAAAACGAGAGCTCTTCGTCCCCGTGAAGAACTTTCAATCATCCTCGCATCGTTATTCACCGTAAAGTCATTGTTGTTGTTGCCGCTGTCGTCGTTCGCTAGGATTTCCACGGAATATCGAAATTGGCAAAAGAAAAAGAGGCACAGAAACACGCTCACCCTCGCCATAATCACGGGCTCGAAGGTACGCTCTCTCTTCCTTCCTTTTTTTACTCACGGTGAATTTCCAAGTGACTGATTAAGCGACAGGGAACTCGATGCAATAAACTGGCTCCTGACGAGCCGTCGTTTCGTCCCATCGAAACTGCAAAGTGCCCCGAGCAAATGTTTGCCACGTGTAGTATAAGTTGGCACTGAACTCCAGTGAAGTTCGATGAACCGGAGAGCTTGCGTAATAATCACAGGCGGATGTCATATCGGCCAGACAGGAATAATTCGCACCTTCTACTGTCACGTGTTTTAACTGGACTGCAGCATTACCACGGTATAATTCGTGCAAATATTTAAGCTCGCGAGAATACGAGCAGCCTACTTGTTACGGATACCGAGAACCGAACGGGAGTTCCCTCAGGTTCTTAATTGCTTCAAAGGAAGCCTATATTATGAGAAATAAGAACATGTAATATCAGAGTTTTATTCACTTTCGTAGTATAAATCGATCGTTAATTCGTTACTTTTTAGATCTAACGTTGTACAGCTAACTTGTGCGGTTCGTACCGCTTTTAGATTTACGATTTATTATAGTATACGTATTTTTTCATTTTGGTAAGAAGCAATGAATAATTTTAATCGTATCAATGCCGATTCATTTAAGTTGTGCTCAACATGTAAAATGCTTGCAAACTTTCATGCTGTACTGCATCTTATAATAATGAGACCAGATGTTCACACACTACCTCTCAACTGAAACGAGAAAGAAGGCAGAAGAATCATCCGGTCGTTTCACTGAATTCCCTACAACAAACTTGAGTTTTATGCTTCTTGTTACGAAATGGACTCCTACATTTGACAGGCTTAGCAAATAATGACGATTTATCTGGCCACGGGTGTTCTTGTTGTGCCGTAGACTTGCAAGAGAAGTTCGGGAAGTGATATACTCCGATTTTGATGAAACTTTGCATAAATATCTATTAGACCTATCTAAAACTGTAATTCGTTCGTGTCCGTTTACAACTTTGAGGGACATATTAACCCCTTTATTCGAGCCGCCCCTTCTTTACACGTACTTATAAATCGTAAATAACAAAAGATATAAAAAAGCGGTTGAAATAAAAGTTATACCGTTTCTGGAGATCTATAAAACTGCATGTAAATTTATTTGAAAGTTGAACCCCCCCCCCCCCCCCTGATTCTATTCGAAAAACTGTATTTCTCTTTAGAATTCAAAAAGATCCAGAAAGATCACAAAACTTAAATTGATAATTCCAACGGAATAATTAAAACAATTATATGCTATACAATTGTATTGCATTGCTGAATTCATAATAAAAAGACGCTTCCAGTGATTCAAAAAGAAAATTAAAGTTCATCAAAAAGAAGGGTTGCAGGATTCAATTTTCAAAAAAACAAAATTATTTTTCCGAACAAATTTACATCCAGCTTTATAGATCTCAAGAAACGGTACAACTTTTATTTCAACCATTTTTTGATATCTTTTGTTGTTTACGACTTATAAGCACGTATGTATATAGAAAGGGCGGTTCGAATAAAGGGGTTAATACATCCCTCAAAATTAAAAACGGGCAGGAATGAATTACAGACATCTTCTTAGATAGGTCTAATAGATATTTATGTAAAGTTTCATCAAAATCGGTTTGCATCGCTTCTGGAACTTCTCGTGTTAGATGAATAAAGTGAGGATACAATTTTTTCCCTGCGCTGTTTCGCATTGAAGGTAATGTGCCAACATCTGAACTCTCCGCAATACGTAGAACGTAGATGAAAGCATGGCTTCCGTCTTGAAGAAACATCGATCTGTTATTCATTACCAGCTGTTGTAAACAAGGAATCGCAGCATCCACTGCTGAGACAATTGGATTCAAGTGCAGAACGTTCAACAGAATAACAATTCTGTTGCGAAATAAATCGCATTTCTATTATATTTATGCTTCTTACAATTAAAGCATTTCTTTTTTAATTTCATTGAAATTATGTCGCAACGAAAACTAAAACATCCATTCTTATTAATTAAACGTTATCTAAAATTTGCAGAATTTAATGATAAATAATGAAGCATTTACGAGAAACTTCAATCACTAGGAATTGCAACAATTTGTACTATCTATTGAGCTGTAATTTTCGGTTTGAATTAACGTCAATTATACCGATGTTACAGTGTGACTTATAATAACATCTAATAATACGACTTTCGCGCTGATATTGGGCAGAGTACTGTATAGTAGTATAGACTGTATAGTTGTGACACGACGCACAGTGGTTCATTTGGCCGAAAACCTGGCCAAAACCCCAAGGAGTTTTTCAATTTAGCTGAAAATTGGTGTATTAGTATTATTTGGGTCGCTGATTAAGAATCTGAACTCAGAATTTCCAAAAACAAAATGGCGGCTTCAATATGGCGGATGCGAGTATTGAAAAATTGTCGGATCGGCACGAAAATTAGTATTCTTATGTTTCTCCGGTCGCTAATTAAAAATCTGAACTCAGAATTTCCAAAAACAAATTGGCGAACAAACATAATTAAAAAATTAAGAATTTATTTAGATATTATGATACATTTATTGATCACAGTGAATTATATTCATCTTGTAAGCTTTTAATATTACAGAGAATCATAACAATTACCTTATAACGAGCGTATTATAGTTAACTGACTTATTATTTTTAAATTAAATATATTTTTCTTTCACAAAGTACAAGTGATATCTACCGTGTCAGAAAACGTAGCACGGTATAAATACTTTACGGTGCTTCCACCTCCTATTTTTCATTCCAGTATTTAAAATTACGGTGGAAGGAGAAAAAATCAACTTTGCGAGAAACAAATATAGCCCTCATACCTGCAACTAGCCAGATTTTCAGCCGAAACGTCAAACATCTTTCGGTTTATGACGGTAAGCGGTCGAGGTGATCGCGGCTACCTATTGTTGCTTTGGAACAAAAGGCCACCAGCTTGCTTAAAATTATTTTGATTTTTAACCCGAACGAAATAAATATAGCGTTTCGTTAATTACAAGGGTAACCTTAGTGAGGGATTAGCATTATTCGTTTGTCCAAGGCACGATAGCCTGGCCGTATGTCGTAAACGTATTTCCCCGAGCATGGCGCGTGCGACAAACAAATAAGAATATCTCATAGAATCGCAAAAAGTCGCAAAATTTTACAACGGGGACTTCTTCGGGAAGCTTCAAAGTTTAATTTAAAAAAAAATTCGCGTTGTACTTTTGCGTACTTCACAACTATTTCCTCTGCAAAAGGAAAAAAATGTATGGGTTTTGCAATCTGTGCCATAGCAGTTGTAAAATATTAAATAAAAAAATGAAACCAAGGTACTTATAATTTAAAAGTATGACGAATAGCTACAAATACTTACAAAGGTGATTGTACTATTATTTCACATTGAAAACGTATTCTGAATTTCGACGTGAATACGTTACATTATTCAAGTGCTAACTTTGACATTGCATATCTCTAAGAGCATTGTTCAATAAAAACTTTTATTAATGGAAACCGATGCTCTGATATGTTACAAATCAAACGCAATTGCTAAATTTTGAAAATCGCGAAAAAAATTTTTGGCTTTTTGGCCAGGTTTTCGGCCAAATGAACCAGTGTGTGACGGTTGAAAAATCCCTTGGAAAGGATAGTTATGGAATGCGGGAAATAGAAGCATGTTTGGGGGTTCTGAAACGCGAGAAGAACAAGGGATGGAATTAGTGAGTAAGACGCGGTATGGCATGCGGCTATGAACGGAAAGCAAGCCTTTTTGGCTAGGTGTTTTATTGTTATAACGAATATTTAGGGAGTCAATTTTCGACACCGAGTCACTTTGGGGTTCATCTTATAAAATATTCAAAATGATAGAGGTTATAATCTCCACCGCAGTGTAGTCTTCTGCCAAAAATCACATTGCATTGTATTGCCGCGCTATTGTTACCTTCATTATTCGATACTCTGTTATACAAAGTGTCTTAAGTTTATCCACTCTAAAATCCCTCTCCCCCTTTATTCTTTTTCCATCCTAAAGTAAAATCTTCCGTATCTTCTACCGCAGAAAAAAGGAAGCACCTTCTCTCTCCATTTTTGTTATGATATCGTCTTAATGCGCTAGTAAAGACGAATGGATCGACATTTCACGATAGCGCTGCAGGAGAAAGACCGATAAAACGATCTGCCGGGAGGAGCGTGGCCGGAGGGTGCAGCCGAGATCGAACTTACGTTACAAAACGAGACGGTGAAGTCGAAAAGACAGGACAACAAAACGCTAGCTTTTCTTTTAAACCGCGCTACAATGGAATATGATGCTTTATCCCAGCGAGAAAGTGTTTCCAAGTAACACGAGAATGATTTCTTGAATTGAATGTTGCAAATGGTACACAACGAAGGGTAAAGGACCGAAATACAGTGGTGGGTGAAAGTCCAAGACTTTAACTTTCTCGAAAATGAATACAGCTGCCCTTAAATAATTTTACAATTGTACTTTTACGAATTATTGGCTGACGCTTTATGAAATGTTAGTCTGTAATATTTTATAGTAATGATATTGTTTTGTTAGAAGCATAACGAAATGTTGGAAAAGTTGTCCGTGAGGATACAATTGAACCGAGAAGGCAAATGTACAAGTTTCTGTGTTACATAAGTATTTTTCATATGCACTTTATAGGTTTATAAATTATTGTTGCTTCGCGGAGTGAAAGATTCAATCTGTAACAAAGTCTTGTAAACTTGAACGATCAGTTTTCTGCATTCTTAAAATAAATATGTGTTCAGGTACTTCAGAAGTAAGTTTCGTGGTGCTTAAGCTTTTTATATTCCTATGACGTTAATGCAACAAAACTGTACCCCTTAAAAGATTAGACTAATGCAGTATGACAGTTCCTTTTTATTGCATTCTTTTCATAATAAATTCCATACTGGCGAAAAACTTGAAAGGACAATTTGTAAAAAGACATACCGTGACATTTTGCTGGATGCTTTGTTTACTCAGTTTCACGGGGAGAAGGATAATAAGACTGCTTTGGGGACAAAGTGGCGGAGTTAACCGCAAAGGATCGTGGATTTCCTAGGCTTTGCTTAAAACGCTTTTAAATCTGATAATAGAATGTCATCAAATAATAATATTCTCGCCCATGTGGCAACAAATACAGGTATTTTAAACTAATAAAAGAATACTGAAATGACAAAAAAGAATAATTCTATTTCTACAATTCTATATGATTATACACTTAAGCTTCTTATAAAATTAGATTGTAATCATTTTTTTATTTCTTCAGCGTTTTCAACAACAAACAGAAAGATTTGTTTTAAATAAACTGTCAATGTAAATAATCGGGAGTCTACATCAAATCGCCTCTACTCATTGTCAGTGCAATTATATTTCTTCAAGAACAGCTTTCATTATTGTACACTGATATTTTATAACAAAGCATGAAACGTTTACAAATATTCTAATTAAAATATTCATAATTTTTCCATTCATCCATGTTACATTGACCGTTTACATCGCTTAACATATATTAAATTAAGAACACTGACTTAATAAATTGTAGTTTATTCTAAATATCTGCGCGACTTATTAAATATCGTGCATTATTATGTATATTGTTGATCTGCAATGGCAATATGCTGTTCATACGACCTTAGATAAATAAATAAATAAAAGAATAATAGAAATTTTTCATCCAATTACAATTATAGTGCCCCTTTCAAAAAAAAAGAGAAAAGAGAAAAGATTGTTTTAGATGAAGGGATTTCGTAGGATTTCGTACGTGTCATCTGTTTAGTGGCCAACGCCGATGCGTGGCTTTTTTACGCAGTCTGATTCAATCATCTTAGTGAGACGGATGTCGTGCCCTTATTACCATTATTACCATTATTACTATTATTATTATTAACATTATTACTATTACTCTTATTACTACATATAATTATCACCAAATATATATATACTCTAGTTTTGTTTAATTTGTGCTGTGTGTGTGTTTCCATTTATTTATTACCTTACTACATATTTAATACCTTACTACACAATAAAGCACAGTAAAGTACTGTTCACCAAAATTATCTCGCAAGCAAAGACGACCATTTATATATCAACTTAATCGTTCTCGTGAAAAATCTCGACATCGGCAGACCTTCGTCGAGATATTTCAAAATCCCCTAAAACCACCCGCGGTATCCGCATAATATTTCATGACCGTATTCGGTCTCAAATAACATTGTTGAAGAATGTTTCATATACTTGATACCTATGTTCAGCATTTAAAGGATGGACAGTTTCGTGGACAGTTAAATCAGAGCGACGTTATTAGGTAATAAAATTTTCACAAGGATACGTTGAAATATAGAAGTATTCTACGGATATACGGATGAAGGAAGAAGGAGATCGGTATAACAACCGAAAGAGAATCTCCTACTAAAAAAGAATCTCACAATATCCCGTTCACGACCCGCAATTTGGAAAGATCGTAGAATCTTCGTAAACCGCCGGGGGCTTGTAATCCTGGCATTAAATTGAATTACAGCCACTGGAACGCCTCATAAAATTCACCCTCGTTATGTACACGAATTTTCGTCCAACGATGACCATGGACACGCGTGTTTACCTTTGTCTACGTGGATTTAACGATCTTCTCGTGCGGTTTCTCGTGCTTTCGTCGGTAGCCACCGAATCTGTAACGTGGATGAAGATCTCATTGTGTTCCCCACCGGAAATGATGCACTTCGTTATAAGTAATGTCGACGAAAACAGTTTTACGCGAGTGTAAATGGACATATTTATGAGTAATTTAAACGAGTGACAAGTAATATTTATTGATTCTCTAAATCACTCTAAATCAGTTTTAAAGAAATAATATTCTTTTGAGTCCTTATTGAGTTTTATAATGAGTTATATTGGCCCGTCAAAATTTTTTCTCTTTTTTTAGTCCGCCCCTGAAAAAGTTTGCCCATCACTGCTCTAAATTATCAATATAATTTTACACTTCTCTCGTTAGTATTTTACTTTGACATTTACATTCAATTTTACTTCAAGATCCGTATTAAGTTCTACAATAACTTTCAGTTTATATTCCATGGAAATGGGCGTAATAGAATCTGGCTATTTCACCGAAAATTATCGTATCATTGTCGCTGGGTGAAGACATTTCGATGGATGACTATAGTCTTCGTTCACATATAGCACTCGGTGACGGATGACTGTAGTTATCCTTTGTAGCGGAAGGGTTAAAATTACGCTGTTAAAGTGTCGGTTCTCGAAATGAATGTATTATTTCAGGATATAACGCTACTTCCATTTGTACAAATATGGTCATGTGTAAATAGTTAACACTATTCCTACCGACATTTCACGCATACCTTTTCCTACCGCAACCAGTGAATTTGTCAAATGATAATTTTTTCCCAGAAAATGAACAGTAAAAAAAGAAGTGAATATTGAAAAATGTATTATAATGTGAATGTATTATACGTATATTTGAGGAAAAGTCGTGAAGTTTAAAGGCGATTCAATCACGTTGTATATAGGAAATTCTAATCGAAATTTTAAAAACGGTCATTTGACCGGTCGTGGTAGGAATAGTGTTAACATTAAAACTACCGTTAAATGTATTATATTTAAATATGTTAAACAATTATCAGTGATACGTTATAATGCCTCGTATATACAAACAAAAATTTAAACAAAATACTATATCTTTCAATTTCAAATTAATTAAGAATTTGTTAAATAATATTTAATTTTTACATAATTATATTATATATACTATGTGGTGACTAAACACGACTCTATAGTTTATTATCTTAACATAAAATGATTATGACACAGCGAATATGATAAAAAATTATCAAAACTGAATTCTGGTATTTTTTTTAACCAAAATATATATGACAAAATTTTTAAACAACATTTAAATCCTCCAGTACGCCTTTTACAAACTTTTTTTGCCAATATCACATGTAAATTACTCATTTCCATCCTATTGAACTGAACTGCAATAAACATTGAATAACAAAGAAATTAAATTATTTGTTGCTAGCTGCGGCCAAAAAAATACTGTGATTTACATTTGAAACGGAACGACGACTTTCCTGAAATCCCGAGAATGAATTCAAGGTCCGACGGAGGCAGTGATACTAAAGTATCGAGTGGACAGAGGGTATACCCGTTTAGTTCTCATGTACTATCATGGAATAGGATTCTAGCACAGAATTGAATTACAATCCCCGAACGATGTAATAAAACTCACCCTCCTGACACACGTACATACATGTATAGGCTCCCTGTGTAAGATCATAGAAAAGAATGTTCCATCGTGTAGATCTCGCACAAATATATTATTTTCGTTCATGCTTTCAATAATAAAATGTACCATTAACATCCACCTTTGCAAATTAATGTTAACACTTTAAATGCCAGCTGGTATTTCGCTACCTTCATCATTTTTACTAAGGCGAAACTTTTTTTATAATTTTTTGTAATAGTTGTATACTCAGCAGAACTTTCCCTTTTTACCAGAAATATTTAAATGTTGAATGTATTAGCAGATTCGTAAATTTTACAATTTAAAAGTCATGTAATATTTCATTGAATTGAATATCACTGCTTATGGCACTTAGTTAGTGTGTTAACAATGCATTAACTTTCCGTTTTAGCATTATTTGCTTTAATATTTTTAAAAAACTTGCTTTTTCTAATAGTGCCATATAGTTTCGAATGAAAAAAATGTAGTTGTAAGTAAGACAATATGCAGGCAGATAATCTTAATCGAAGCAATAATGCGAAAAATTGTATATATCAAAGAGCCACTTGTCAGACAATTTGAGGAACAGCTTCAGCTTTCATGTATCATCAATACAATTAATTTTATACTGTTGTTTCTACTTAAGTGCAGCCATGTCAACTCAAATAAATATTCATGTTTATTCACCAGCGTTTTATAATCAAAATTAAGCAAATGGACTTGTAGTGCTCTTAAACTTTAATGGCAAAAAGAAATAATAGAATAGTAAAGATTGGTATTCAGAATCTTATTTTACATCTGTTTGAAATCAAAATAATTTAACGGAGACAGATTAACAAAGTATATTCAGCCTAATATTAAAAAACGCTTTGCTTGAGATCTACTTTATTGACTTGATCACATTTTTAATGCTAGGTAAAAAGAACAATGTTAATTGTAACTCTGAAATCATGCATGTGTTATATGAAATGCGATGGAAATCAAAGACATCATTTTTGCACTGGTTAAGCTAAATAGTCTATCTTAATAATACATATGGAATTTTATTGCACTATTCTTTGTTTTAAAGTGTAGTCAAACATGCTTTTTAATTGAAATATTTTGAACAAATGGCACATTGAGGACTTGTTCTGTTCGTCATCTCATCGACTCAATTCCAATTAAGATTTCAATTATAAGAAGAAACGACTGACGTGAAAGCAACATAAATTGAGAAGAATAATAAACTGCAAGATGTTACGGTGGCTATGTAGAAAACAAACAGCTTCCAACTCTAATTCTCATCGCATCGATGAAACTTTTTATACATCATGTTTATTTTCAAAATATAAAAACGACGTGTAATAAAGCTATGAACGTCAATAATTTTCTGAAAAATGAACAATATCGCGTAAATGCGTTATATTAGTACAAATGAAGCATGACTACGTAGAAACTTTTGCAACTACATTTTAATGAAGTTTCATGCAGAAAAAAGCTTCTACGAACACGATAAAAACTTAGAATGCTCTCTCTCTTGGCAATAAATTAAGAGAAAAAGTTCAAGCCCCGTCGAATTCCTAAACAGTAACTTAACATTTCCCCTGTGCCGAAGAAAAAGTATAATTACTCCCAACGAATCTAAATTAAAATCTCGCTAATAACTACACGTAATACCACTACAATATCACAAAATAATTCAAACTACGGTTCATTGCTCCGAAGGCAAACACTTCATTACCGAAATTTCCAATAGATCCCCCGTTTATTCGCATTGCATATTAGGCAGGCTCGAATCCTTAAGCGAACGACGGGGAACGACACAACGTTAAAAACAAGAAGATCGAACGAGAGAGAAAGGTAAAGAGAAAGGGACGAAGGCTTCGCACTTCAAAGCTTTCGACCTCGGTGGCATTGCAATGACGCGGAAGTAAAATCGTACATTGTCGCCCCGTGTTAATTATCACGAATGGGCTTGCCCTGGAAACCGTTCCGCCCTATTCCCTCGTACTCCGCTATCTCCAGCGAGCTTTTTTTTCTCTCCGCTCACTCTTCACCCCCTATAAATTTCAACCGGAGTATTTTCTCTTTACGTGCACCTGTTATTGAACGAAAGAACTGCCAATAACGCTGGATAACTGCGTCACGTTCTGTTGCGAGGCTGCGTTATACGTTTCCTCTGTTCCCTTCGGCTTCTTCGGTCCTTTTACTTTCCTTCTTCCCAGCGTCCTTCCTCTCCTTTAATATTTCTAATATCGGCTAGTTCGGCCGACCCTGCGCCATCGGGGCTCATAAATTACTTTTGCCCTGTTTCAGCCCCGACGTACACGCTTTTTCCGTACGTGTGTTGCGCCATTTACCAGTGCCGTCGAATCTTTAATTTCAGTCATCTATCCTACGAGGCTCAACGCTGATTTCTTCCCTCGTGATCCCATGGAATGTGTGTGTTATAGGGGTTGCTTTTTGGTTCAGCAGTCGAATTTTATGGAACTGCGGTTGATGGTTTCCAGGGATTTGATGTTCGTTTGCATGAGGATTGAAATTAGCTTCTGGAGGCCCAGTAATCAAGTATTTCGATAATGATTTTTTCACTGCACGACTAACTCTACTTTGACGCGGAATTGTGTTCTTTACTGATTTTCATTGAATGTGAACTGAGAAAAGCATTCTGTTTGTTTAATACGCGATTTGTTTTGATCGAAGCATTGTGCAGTGAGTTTGCCGTTTTGCGGCACTGGATTTTAACTGTAAATGGAAATATCTTTCAATTGTAAATGGAAATATACTATATGCTAGGAAATATAATAATTACTTTTAATTTTGATGGATAATTCGGAGAAATTTTTTAAACCGCTACACAATTTGGTAAGTTATTTTCCAAAATGTACGAAATGTACGTAATATTACAGGTTTATGAAATATAAAATTCACGTAAGCGTAGAAACTACTGAATTACAACTTTAACACGGATTTATCAAGTAATTTGTTTAAAGGCTTATTATGTTACTTGATTTTATTTTTACCGATTCTCCAAGTCTCGAGGAAATATATTTAATATCCGCATCTTTGAAAACATGACTGCCTGCGTCCGTATGCAATCCGGAATTTTTTATCCACTATTTGCTGGATATTGAAGAGCTGAAGTTATGAACTTTTCAATGCAGTTAAATTTCCTAAAAACTTTTTCCGAAAAAATTAGAAAAATTTGAATCATGGAAGTAGTTTTTAAATTTAAATTCAGCGCCAAAAGGAATGTAAAAATAAATATTTCTACAACTTTATTTGAAAGTGTATCTTCATGTGAATCATCATATAAAAAGAAGTTCATTTTCCATTTCCGACTTATTTTTACGTAGTGTAGCGACACGCGGTTTACTATTTCTCGGAATTCGTTAATCCGGCTTGTAACAGCCGAGGGTCATAATAGAGACCCTCGAAAAGCAATTACAAGTAGAAGTTTTCTTGATGACAATGGCTAACAGTTTAAATTACTTTTTACTCGCGTATCGGTCGCGCTGAGCCACCTCGAGCCGACCTGACATGTACCGCCATAAACCGCGGGTCGCAAGGAAGCCAAAATCCACGGCTACGGCGTGAGTCACCGCCGCACAGTAGTCGATTTCGTCAAAATCCCGGCCAAATAGCCAACATTTTCTTTCGCATTTTTCAAAACCTAACAATTACGTTCGATTTATAGCACATCAGAGCATCCTTTTCCATTAACAATAATTTTGTTTGCACAACACTCTTAGAGATATGCGATCTCAAAGTTGACACTTAAATAATGTAACGTTTTCACGTCGGAATTGAAAATACGTTTTCGATGTGATATCAAAGTACGACCCCCTTTTCAGCATTGGTAGCTATCTGCCATGCTTTAAATTTATAAATATTTTGGTTTCATTTTTTTATTTCATATTTTACAGCTGTGATGGCACAGAATGTAAGACCTATGCGTTTTTTCCTTCTCCTAAGGAAATAGTTGAGAGTATCACAAGATATCACGGTGATTTTTTTTAAAGTAATCTTTGAAGCTTCCCGAAGGAGGACTCGTTGAGTTTTGTTGCTACTTTTTGCTACTCCACGAGTTATTGCTATTTGTTTGCCGCGCGCGACTTATGTGAGGAAGCGCATTTATGGCATAGAGCCGGGCTATCGTGCCTTACTCAATGAATATAGTTAATCCTGTTCTACAGTCACCCTGATAATTTACGAAATAATGTATTTATTTCATCGGGTTAAAAATTTAAATGGGATTAGGTAGACTGGTGGACTTTTATTTCGAGGCTACAATAGGTAGCTGCAGATGGCTCGTTCGCTGGCCGTCACAAACCGAAAGATCTTTGAGGATTCGAATGTACTCTAGCTAGTTGCAGGTATGAAGGTGTTATTTGTTTCTTTTCACTGTTACATTTCTCCCCTTCCACCGAAATTTTTAGTAATTAAAAGGAAAATTGAAGATGGAACCCGCGTAATATACTGATATTATAGTAGAATCACTGAACCAATAAAAATCGTTAATACTTCGCTGTAAACGACAACACACGCCAGGCGCTCGAAGACATCAACCAATCGTGTGTCCAAAACGAAATACATTCGATTAGATCGAATTTTCGCATATTATTTTCACGGCCTCGGCGTGTAGGGGTAGGTTCCGAAAAGGTGGACGCAGCCGCTCGGGAATACAATGGAACACACATTTGATTCAAAACTCAGATCTTATATTTCCAAATATATTAATAATGATATATGATCAATACAAATGGCCGCAACGTAGAAATACAATCGCTCGGCGACGCGAATATAATAATCAAATATAAAACAATGAGAAAGGCATATGACTGTAAGGTGCTCGGATGTAGTCACATGAATATTGTTCGATCCACGATCGACAATAAACACGCCACTAACTAATCGAGTCCAAGTAACTGGATTTTCCAGTATTCAAAACCATCGACAGGATCACTCCCGCTAAGTTGAAGGATCAGAATCGATGCTTAGCCTCGATAGTCCCGAAGCCGCTTACGTGTAGCCCAATAATCAAAATATATTAATAATCAACGTACGCGCCGAGCGATTGCCGCACGTCCGTTCTCTACGAGCGCCCGTGGTCAAGTGACTCTCCTTCGGTGCCGCCGCGCCAATGTTGACAATGGTCCACCTTGCTATTCGCCGTCTACGGCCGACGGCTCGCGTTGGCAACAAATATATAATAAAGCGGAATTACGCAATCATTTTTCTTTTCAAAGAAATTTTGAAGCTTTCTGGAGTAAGACATGTTGGGTTTTGTTGCTACTCCAGGAGTTATTGTTATTTATTTGTTATGCGCGCCGTTCGTGAGGCAGTGCATGTATGGCTTCGGACCGGGATATCGGGTTTGACTTATTGTTATTTTGAATTCACCAGTTTGTTTTTGGACATTATTAAATTCATATTTGTGAACAGCATCCCAAGCAAAATTAGAATACTAACTTTTGCGCGAGACCAACAATTTTTAGATGCACGTGTCCGGCATGTTGAATCCGCCATTTTATTTTTGGAAATTTTGGCTTGCGATTCGTAATCAGTGACCGAAAAAATATCAGAATACTAATTTTGGCGCGGAACCATCGAATTTTTGATACAGCTGTCCGCCATTTTCTTCTTGGAAAATTTTACTTTAGATTCGAAATCAGCGACCCAAAAAATCAGAATACTGATTTTGGCGCAGAACCATCGATTTTTTGATCCACGTGTCCGGCATGTTGAATCCGCCATTTTGTTTTTGGAAATTTTGATTTCAAATTCATAATCAGCGAACCAAATAATCCTAATGTGTACATTTTGGTCTAAATCGAAATCGTTTTGAGGTTTTGCCAAGATTTTGACGAAATGGACCACTGTGCGCCGTCTGGGTTTTTCCCTAAAACATCCTCTCTTTCCAGACACACACTAAAGTGGAGGGAGTTTTTCTCTACTAATCATTTGCAGAAACCAATGAAATTTTAATAGAGAAAAACTCCCAAAACTTCGCTCCGCCTCCCAAGAAGTTGCGTCGAGGGAAAAGATCCTCCAACTGGTCACTTGGTTCGAGAGCCGTCGAGCGCGACTAATCAGAAGGAAATATACAGCGTGGAAGCCATCAGCCTTCCGCTCCTAAGACAAAGACTCTATTTCTCACCCTACACCTCGCATCCCGCAGTAGAATCGCACTTTAAATATTCATAGGTGGAAAATATATTTTTAATTCGTGAAATACATAAATATTATAATCCATATGATGTTAAGAAATACATAAAAATACCATTATTCTTCAATAAGACAATGCGTTAGAATTTTTTACATATTTATTACCAAAAATAATTGAAAATGAAACATTGCATTGAATTTACTTGCAGTATAATTTACCACGCCACAATGTTCCATAATTAACAATGCAAAGACACTTCCGAGTAACATGTCTTATCTAATCGTATAAATCTAATTTGACGTTCGCTTTGATAATGCTTGTTAATACCTTCTATTGTTATTCTGGCTGAATTAAAAATGAATAATAACATTTAAATATCTTCATCTACTAAATAACTGTGCGTTTAGATTAAATTAAAATGTTTCTTTGAAAGAAAATGAAAGCCTTTGTTGCGAACTTAAATTTACCTTCCTGAAGCATTGCAAAGTGCTAGTAAGGAACACCTCGGCTTGTTAAATGAATAATTACTTGTGGACTTCGGTAAAGTATTCCAAGAGGCTTTCCGAGCATTCCGGAAATAAACTGTCACAACCCCTAGTACCCCGTCGCCCCATAATTTCAGCAGCGTGGTATACTCGATCAAAGTCAGTCCTGAAAGGTTCAGAAGTGCTCGACGGTCTGAAATGCGAATAAAATTAATTCCGTAGTTTCATTGCGCTTAAATTTACATCATTAACAAGGACGAAAGTTAGTTCATTAACGGAATAAAAGCTTTAAGTCAATCTGTATATCGGTAGCGCGTTCTTGCGTACACTTAAAGAAACAGACACAAATACGAGTACGTTCTATTTTTTTCTAGATATCCAACAGCACTATTCATTATCATTAGCTCCTTTATCCTTTATAGATCTATTTATAGTTCTATCTATAAGCCTGCAGCTGTCGCATGAGAACCATTTGTCTTTCCTTCATCTACGAACTTCAGTTTTCCAAGCATGTGAGATACTTATGAAAGACCTTTACTTTGGAAATCCTTATAATACACCGATATCAATATCGTCCAGTCATTTAGCAAACAATACTGCATTTAGTCAATGAAACTTCCCAAAATTAATCAGTTTGTACACTCCCCTAAAACAGTCCCTTTATACACATATTAAATCCTGTTCAGACATTTTCAGTAATTTAATCGAGTTGCAACGGGCTGTTTAGTGTAAGCGATTTAGTGTAAACAAAATTCCCGGATTAATATAATTGTGTTTTTAAAAACAGGACAGATAGACAAATCTTGAATAGCCTTGTAGGATATAACGGTGGGAGGAAGGTGGGACACAACTTTGGTATAGCTTCAACTATTTTTTGATTGGCCCTATCCGAGTTTTAAGGTGTTCCCTTAAGACTGAATTGCAGTTTTCACAAAAAGGAAATTCTACGCGGAATCTTTCCTACAAAGTAGCCGCGGTCACTGAATTAAGGAGAGAATATCGTTGATTTCCAAACTTTATGATGTCAGCCATAAATGGAAACAGATATGGTTATCGAATTAAAAGCTCAAACTCCTAGCAAGCGATTACATAGTAAAATACAAAATACAACCTAGACCTAAAAAATAAAAATCTTTGAAGCTAATAATATAAATTAACCCCTCGCCGTACGATTTCTTTTGCGACTTTCTCTGCAATAATTTAGAATTAAATTCGTAAAATAAAAATTGATCGGTGATTATTGATATATCGTACAATTTAACGTAATATTAATATTACAGGAATATTTTTACCGCGTCGCGTCTCACTGATATTTTCAGTTTGATAGATTTTGCAAAACATGAAAATTTCCTAGCCAATTTACCGCATCACCAGTGTCACTCGTTAAACAAATTTGTTCAAATATATATAGCTAATTATTACTGTGTGCCGAATGAATCCTATGAGCCTAAAAGAATCCAACGAAATAGATTTACTCTGAATTGTTTAATCAAAATATTCAACTAAATTGAAATGACTACGTACAGAGTAGCTCATAAAACTAATCGCGGCACGTTAAAATGACCTACGTCCGAACCTTTACCTCAAACACCACCACGACCTCTCAACACCTGTATAGTGAATGGGAACGATTACCATGAAGTTATTCTCCGCAACACGAAATTCATTTCTCATCACCTTTCTTTCCAGCTGTTTCCGGGTAATCGATACTTACGCGAGGAGAAGATGAATGAGCTGAGAGCTAAGACCATGATCTCTGTTGAAAGGTATCGCAGCCGCCTCGCAGATCGCTCTCAAAAGGCAGGCCTTCCCCGATTGCGAAGAACCACCCTGTACCGCCTCGAGAATATTGTACAGTTCCCACCTGGACATGACGTGCCCTTTTCCGCCTGCAAAGGGATAACCGTAAGTACTGCGTGAAGAAAAGATGCCACAGAGAAAAAAAGGGAGTCACGTTACGATTAACGGGGCTAAAGTGAATAGGGTAAGAGAGCATCGTCCCGATAAAGAGGCAAAGTTTTCGGGCATTGTAGTCGCAGGCAACGTCATAGCACACGCAACAAAAGTAGCCTTATTAATATGTAGAAGGAGAGGATTTCCGTCTTATCCAAGCTACTAGGCTTCATTCTGTGACTTCCGAATCCTGGGAATGCTTCGTGGATTTCAAGCAGCTGGGTTTCAGTTACCACTATACGTCTCAGGCTGATTCTTATTTCTGAGATTTCTTTGTAACTCGGATAAGATAATTCTGTATCGGATATTGCCATGGTCAGACTCCTTGGATTACATGGTGATTTTATAAGTCGTTATAGAAATTGAATCTTTGCTGGTGCATTAACATAAAAAAATGTACTGATATAATCTTGAATTTATCTGTGTTAGTTTCCTATTAAGAAAACAATTTTATATTACTTATCTAGCGGGCATTTACGATTAGGAATGTTCAGAGAAACTCTTCGAAATACAAAATCAAATTAACCCATACTAAATATGTATGGCCGTACAAAATATTATGTAAACCGAAAAAGAATATTGTGTTTTTTCATGTATCTAGTGAGATATTTTGGGTGTGATTTTCTATGAATCATTAAAACATAATCAGTCTATCACAGCCGAGGTCTATTTCGCGTAATTAGAAGGAATAAATATTGTCTTTTTTTGTAAATAAATTTGATCGCATTATAAGAAAACATTCCTTTTTGCTTTACCTAATATGGGAGTTTTTTAGGTTTCAGTTTTCAAGCTATGCATTTTTATACTCCAGAAATATACATTTCACATTCAACGAAGTTAACTTCATTAATGTGTAAATTCCAAGGTGTCTCAAGATCTTTTTAAATTATATTTTCATATTCTCCCATAGACTCTCCTCGAGTGTAATGAGTCAACTTATTCATTTCAGAACACTTAACGCATACATTCAAGAGGAAAACATCCCTGTTTATTGAATACACTCAAACCTGTTTTTGTGCGATTTGTTTTGTGCGGTATATGAATATTTCATATGTCATATACCGCACAAAACAAATCGCACAAATGAAAAATCGCACAAAAACAGGTTTGAGTGTAAAGGAAACTTCATTGGGCGCTTATCAGGCCGCAAAACCGGATCGTTGATCGATCGAAAGTTTCAGAAATATTTCATAAAAATCAAGAGACGATGTACCTTCACCATGTCCCTTGCGCTGGTCGTTCTCATCTGGAATGATATCGTGGTTGATCGATCTGTCATACCGAACGTATGGATTCGTCAAGTAGGAAGCATTATCGGGCAGGACGTAATTAAATTTCATCACATATCCGATAATCATGCTGACGTCAACTTCCATGGGTAAACCGAGGCCGAGGATTAACTGGAACGGTTTTCAAATATAGGAGGGTGTCATCGATCGTTTATAACAACCACCAATCGAATCCCAAACGTTGGTAAACTTCACCGCTGACATTCGGCTGGACTAAATTAGATCGGAAAATAAATGCATCGAAATTGTCGACGCGAGTGCTTACGATTTAGGAATGGAATATTTGACGTGCATTTTGTAATGAATGGTGACATACTTATAGAGATTTTTGTTTTTAACGATCAACAATATTATTGTAGAGCCGAAAAAATCTTCGAACTGTAGTTTTACGGATGACGATGAGCTGCGAAGGTGAAAGTAAGGTTTAGTTCCGATTCGACAGGCGTTTAACCCCTTAATTTGTGCGCTCGAGTTAATTCGAGCGCGCTAAACAGCCCGAACTGTGCACACTCGACACAATTCGAGCGACGTTTTATTTTATGATGCTATAGTTTTTCACACTCGTATATAATCGAGAATTGAAAATAACAATGTGAAAGATAAGAAAAAAAAATCGTTTTATTGATATTTATCATTTACATAGGATTGTAAGCTATAACACTCATTTATTCAAGAATAAAATATAGCCTTTTTTCATGGAACAAAAGCGCAGTATATCAAAATTGTCCAACAAAAGAAAAGTTGAATCAGGAGCGGTAACAAATGGAAACCTTTGAGGAGACGGATTTGGTTCACATTTTTGATCCACATTGCTTATCTTTGCTGTCGATGTACGTGTAATATTGCAATATTCGGCTCTTTTCGGCAATGTGGATCAAAATCCAAAATTAAAATAAATTTTTTTATTAATTTTGTATTTTTTTTGCCAAGACAATGTTCTAAAGTGTGTTTTTTACATAAAAAAATTGATTTTTTTTGGCCTTTTTTTAAAAATTCTGTGCGTTAAGGGGTTAATTACGTCAGAGTTATCAACAGGGGCCGTGGGAGAGAAAGCGGATGGCCTGCTTGCCAAGTCTTGCCCAAACTTTGCATTCACCTTCGCACCCCTTCAACGTAGGAGTAACAAGCTGTATTTTAATTCATTAGAGACTAGAGTGTAAAAATACAGCGGGTCAAAAAAGTATTGGCCCACCAAGTTTTCTTGGAATATCTGTAACTCTAAAGTAAACTATTAGTATTAACTATGTTTATTAGTGTCTTTTCACGGACATAAATAATATAAGAATTCTCTGGATGGGGATTCTCAATTATTTGTTACGACCTGGCATTATTATAGCGGTGACAATCGACGACCCTAATAACGATCAGGAAGGTCTTTTCGATATTTGTCAGATCTATTGCCGAACATTTAGTCGCTGTTAGTCCTGGGTCTTATATTAGAATTCTTTTTATGACGAATTCCGAAATTTGTTTTTTCAGGGAGTAAAAATAAAGATTCCTAATTTAATAAAAGAAATGAGACAAGTAATGCCGTAAAAAAAACGAAAGTAAAATTGAAAAGAAAATTATAAATGACACATGAAACTTATGTGAGCTGTTATTTAGCATTTTACTGTCCAAATAATTATCAATTTGTTATCAGTTAATTGAAATTAATTTGATGATATTCCGTTCTCTTTGACATTTATTTTCCTTTGATGATGGGAGTGATTACAACTATTTATATATATATATGTGTGTAATAATTAATAAATCGTAACTTCGAAATTACTGTAACAGAAAGCTAGCTGTTATATTTACTATAGCATGATATAAAACCGCAAAGAGTTACAACTGCGTGTAGTTGACAGTAATCAATATACCAGTAATTCAATTATTTTTCATAATAACGTTTTCATTTATTCAGGAAAGTTTTTATTTGCTTATTAAACGTCACCGTCTTTGGACGTATATTCAAGCATCGTTGATATGCCGTTAAAATACATTTACAACAATGAAAGTCGAAGAAACCAAAACATTCTTAGAGTTCCACACACAGTTCACCCTATTCAATTTTTCCCCATCTTTGAACCAAAAACGGGGTAGTCCTTCGATGAAGTATCTACTTATTGTTAGAAGCACACTTGTGCAATATTCAAACGGACGCGATAGAATTTCAAAGTCATTTATGCCTGTACAATGTTTGAATTTCGATGTAAAATACTATTAAAAAAATGAAATTGAATAGCCAACAGTATTATTACTTACATATTTCTAAACCTTGTTGCCGCGAGTAATAAATTGCTATACATACGGAAGTCTTTGCAACTTCAACATTTCAAGAAATTCGAGGTTGGAAATAAATTGAAATATCAAATTGAGAAAGAATCAGGTGTACCGCATTTGATGCATTTTATTCGGAAAGTGAGAAATAGAAAAGGGAATTACATTACAAAATGAAGGAATGAACTCAAAAAGAAAAATGGGAAATCGTAAAAAAGAAGTATTTCATATTGTGGAGATAACGAAATACGTTTAATGATAACATCGATTAATCCGTCGATATAAATTACATAAAGTCAAATTAAGAGAAATTGTTAATTAAAGTGGCTTGTAAATTTCAGGCGTAGCTTGCAGAATTGCAAAGTGAATTGGCAAGTAATAAAATCTGCGTTCATTCGTTCACTGATATGAAGAGATTTCATTGAAATGTTGCACATTTACAAGATTACGAGTTTTGTAAAATAATAGTTTGATTTATATTGAATTAATTAAAAACAGGAATAGAATTTCGATTCTCTGACGTTTATTCGGAGTTAAATAAATCAAACAGTTGCAAATGGAATATATTGGACCTAGTTTACAGTTGAACGTGCGGCGTAAAATTTTGATACCAATTGCACAGACTTCAGCTTACGCGAAGTACTGCCATTCATCGATTAAAAGTCTGATAAAATAAAATATCTTTCGTATTTATCGTCAGTTAACATTGATTCGCAGATAAATCTTATCACGTGTGCTTTTTGCCGCAATATGCAAAAGAAGTGATACGATTTTAATTCAAATCTTCTTATATTTAATTATTCAAACTAATTATATTGTTATAAAATTTCTATGATTTCCCTTCATTAAAATAATAAATTTCAAATTCAGTATTCATCCGGAAAAGGGAGACTCAACTTTAATGACCTTTCACCTTGCAATATATTGTATACAGGAGAGTTGAGAGCGGTACCCACATTGTTCGAGGCGTGGAAAAACAGTTAGGAAAAATTATACATGTTATATTACTCCAATGTATGAAAATGAAAATAAAATTGCATTTACCTTCGCGTAAGACTGCAATTCTGCTAATACTAACGTATGATTAACACTAAACTTACCAAGCCGATCAAAATGACCGGTTGGCAATTTTTTTTAAAAATTCCCAAAATTGATAGAGGAGCCACGAAGTAAATATTCCACTTCTATCTTATAAATCCTAAGTTAGTTAATCGATTATCTTTTTCACCTCTTGATTTTTCTTTTCCCAAAGTACTTAGTCAGTATATTTAAATATTAGTAGATATTACGTCGGTAGTTTTAGTGTTAAGTTAAATCAAGTTAGAATCTTTTAGAGATGCAGGAGCAGAGATCTCTAACCATATATTGGAACAAATGTATTCTTACATGTTTAATTTTCTTATTACCATAATTTTTGAATTACGATCATACGTAAAGAATAGTCCATGTTAATCAAAAACTTTCTCCTTACAACATATCTAATATTCAAAAACATCCCTTGCGAAATAATTAAGTAAATAATTATTAATTTGAGCTATTTTTGATTCGTTTGCTTTCTAGGCAAGACTTAGGACATAGGTGGTACGACTTAAGACATCTCAATCGTACCAATGTCTCTATGTTAGTTTTTTCAATTATCTTCGACTGCGTACATGTATTTTGATTTTTTTTTAAATACGTTTTGTCCTTTTTTTAAAAGGATTTAAAAAAATTGTGTCCTTTATTTAATAGAACCTACAATTATTAGTAAACCTTTTCTCTCTGGGGGTACGACTTGAGCAACCTTCCCCTATGTCACCTTTTATTTCTGAATAACATCGAGAAGTGTGAACGTACTTATTAATTTCTTTATCAACTTTTAATAACCAACCCTTATTACAACATGTTCAATTGAAATTTAAGATTACCTGTACTTTTGACGGTGCGAATTTTCCTGGAGGTGGATACACTAGATATCGCTTACTTCGTGTAAAACTTGAACGATTATTTAGTGAAACATCGGATCCAGAAATCAACGAAATTGTTCCAAAAAGCACAAACAAAATTATAATTTTCCACACACGTTGCATGCTTACCTTTAAAGACAAATAACACGTACTTAAAGAGTCATGAACGCAGAGTATCGTCGTGGAAGCACAGAGCAGCTAAGTGATCACTTAGCGTTATTAATAGCTTCGTTTAATTTGTTATTACGAGTTAAACAGATAATGAATATATGCTGATTGTAGTTCCCGTTAACAACAGACGAACACATGTAAGCATAAAATGAACGCTTTGCATTGAACACTATATTGGGACGGAATTTCGTTCGATTAACGTCTGAATGATCAAGCGGCTATTATACCTCCGTTTTGGGATATGGAGATAATCAAACGTTTAGCTTAAACATATCTGTCCTTTGCTCGATATTTCTTAAAATTCTAATGGCTGTGAAACTATATTAATTGTTTTATAACGTTGATATATTTTTATCTTCTCCTACTTGTAATTTCTGTGAAAATAGGGGCTTATTATAGGTACATGAGAAAGCGATAGATAAACTTCGATTTTGTCGAATGATACTTTCTCCAACTATGCAAAGTGATTGATTCTTTACTCTTAACGGATGGACATATTTCTTTAAAAATCAAAATCAAGATTTCGCTTAAAAATTGAAATTCATGTTTCGGATACTAACTAAAATATGTAGCAGATTTTAGCCTGAGATACTAAGATTAGCTAAACAGAAAGGGCAACCTACACACAGAATATTTTTTAAATGTAGAACTATGTAAAGAGACTATTTAAAACTTTACTTTTTTTTCTCCTTTTATTTCGTTTTGTTACTTTGAAGTATAAGTATTAGTGAACTAAAAAACCATGAGAATTTTCATTTCTGTAATTCAAATCACGTCTGAACCGTATAGATTTAACAATCTGTGTTGCATAAATCAGTAATATATCTTTAAGAAGTAACAACTTCCTCCTGGTAAAATATTGAAGTACAAATGTGTAAAGCATCTACTAACGATATGTTGTCGTTAGAAACACAATCAGGAAATACTAAATTCTTCTATGAGTTTTATAACAAGCCGATCAACTTTGAATGTAATCCGCGTTTCTCTAAGAATAATGTATATAGATTTATAAATTGCTGTGGATTCCCAATATGTTTTGTCACAAGCATAAATGGGGTAGATCCACTACTGAAAATTCGAAGTACGTGTAATTAGCATATTGCAGAATGTTATAGTGGCATAAGCATTACAGCTAAATTGGTATGAAAAAACGCTACTGGTGCACCACATGACTATACCGTTATTTGTTGCAAAACATACCATTATGTTACAAAAGGACAGCTGGATTATTTTTTACATTTCTATTTTGGATTCCAAAAAAAATAGTACCATCTCCTGTCTATAGCATAAACGAAAAGCTTAACAAGGATTTACAAATGTATCTTTTGCAGTAAACAAAGGGAGCTATTTTGAAATACCTTTTGTATTCTACTCTGTTGAGGATCATATATGCACTTCTATTTACCAACAGTGCCGCACGCGCTTTGAAGACTGGAAACCATATATTCATAAATTAGTCTCTCGAGACATTACCAAACTATGAGCACTCTAGCGAGACTAACTTTGTCACGTGATGGCGGTGTAAAAGCCTAAATAAATTCCCTCTTAGACTGTTAGAATAATCTGCTGCTAATTTCTGTATCAATGGTATATTATCACGTTGCACGAAATTTATACGTATTATAGTTTCCCGGCAATTGCGGATCATTATTTCTATAATATTATAATCACAACATACCTTATGGTAATTTTATAATAATATTATTTTGATTAATTATTTTTAAAGATCGTCTTTTTTTTATATATATCCACTTTAATAAATTGGGAAGTATTTATAAAGCCCACGGAAATATTGTCTACTTTGTTTAAATTCAAAGTATGCATACATTAATGCATGTAGCACTGCAAGTGAAGATACTTTAAAAATGATCAGACAATCATTTATCTTTTACAATTAGTTGCATAGATGGATGTATAAGTGCAGAGGGACATCACTTTGAGTACATATTTTAATAGAAGTGATCTATTTTAATATTGTTGAAATTTAAATTCTTTTTATATGAGCAGAATTTTTCTGTTTGCAAGAAAAAAGTCTGTTTTAATGTCCAAAAGAATATTATACGAAATACTGGAAATATTGTTTCTCTTTCATGTACATAAAAAACACAATTACATACGTCCCTATTAAGTTTAGAATCCATGTAAGTAAAGAGTATAAGCAGGATAACGGGGACAAAAATGCCCTTCAACCAATTTTATCTAAAGATGGCTCATTCCATAAAAAAAGAACAAATTTTAATCCGATACCCTAACCGGGAGGATAGTTATGCGATAAATTGGTAATGTCGATTTTTGCTACATTTTCCGTACTTAACGAGGTGTCAACATTTCGAAAAAATTCTGATATATTCTAGAAATGACAGTACTTATTAGGGCCTTTTCTCAGATTTTTTCGTTGCAAGCCCTGCTGGTAAAAATTTAAAAACGAAAAGAAAATTTAAAAAATGTAGGTCTCGGAAAAGTATTTCTCCTTATTGTCATATTACATTACATTTCAGCTTAATGTGAATTATGATCGTTCTTTTTTTCTTAGCCTGCAGTTTAGATAAACTGATTTCGCCCCGTTAAGTTAAATGTATCATAGTTTAGTCGGAAATACTTATATTACACGAGTTTAATTTATTAATCCGACTTTGTGCAAATCACAGTAAAATTAATAATTATACATAGCAACAGTGCATTATTTTCCTGTTTCTTTTACATTAAGTTTACGTTACGAGCGGTATTACGTTATCTTGACGTTTCCCTCGTGACCATAAATCTTTTTAACAACGAGAAATAAAGATACCGGATGGAATATTTTCCTTGAAGCAGAATTCCCAGCGGATTGATTCTGATGGCGGAAAACGACGCCGACGGTATCAGTGAGAATGTTCCAATGCAAAAGAAGAATAGGACGAAGAAACCGTCTGTGAGTAGGGTGGAAATGGTAACGAGAAAACACGCTTATAAAAGGTGATTATCGAGCAGCTCATCGTGCGAACTCAATGCGATCAGAGCTAAACTGTTTTCGATCTTCATTTTCGTTCCAAGAAGTTACTTTACTTTGAAGTACTTATCTGGCATCAGATTAGCTCCATAAAACTCGAGGAATTCGAATAAGGAGTACTTATATAGTATTATGAATAGTATTTCTTCTGTAGTCAATTAAAGCTACATGTTAAAATATGCCCTATAGTCTACGTTTTATCCGTATATTTTTTAAGTGAACTTCCTTAGCATTGGATTTATCAAAGCAGTCCAAATAACACGGTCCCATTTTTTGGCCAAAAAATACTTTTTATTGGAACAAAATTTCTTTGGGTTCTTGTATTTATTTATATTGCAAAATTTAAATGACGGAATTGGCCGATTTTCTTTTCTTCTATAATATAAATATTCTATTGTTCTTCCAATATGTCTAATACGCATAAAATGTTGACGTATTGAATTAATCGTTAAAAATACTAGTTTTAAAAACTAGTTAATTTTCCTTTGAATTAATGTTTCAACAATTATTTACGTAGCATGATGATCAACAATTTTTTAAAATTCCAAAGAAATTAAGACGTTAGAAGCTAAGAATAACTCTAATATTAGATTATTCGATAGAAGAAACCACAATATATTTTATCACTAAAACGGTCGAATCGTACAGTATTATCTATCTGTTTGCATGTTCTCGAGTATAAAAGAAACGAAATTGCTTTATCTAACAATCGACATAACTGCTCCTAGAATATTGTGACTGCGGAAAAAATAAATTAGATCCATAAAAGTCAGAATGGTACATAAAAGAAGAAGAAAGAGATATTATCAAATCGTTTCATTTAATTCGAGATGTTCCAACGACCTTTGGGGAATCTAATTCTCCCATTTTCCTTCAAAGCGATGAAAAATCTCAGGCCTCATATTATGAAAAAAAGAAATGAAATTGAATCGCTTCATGATTTGTTTTTTGGAACTAAAATTTCATTTGTTTGTTAATTACGCTGCCCCCTTTTTGCTTATATAATGAAGTAGATTTTCTGAGTAAATTATACAAGTATTATCACCATCCTTTTAAAAAAATTTTATTTTATTTACTTGGTATTTCAATTCATCCATTTTTCTCAGTTCAGTGAATATTTCCGATGCTTTAAGCACGAAACTCATTTGTTTCGTAATCAATTTGTTTGCGGCTCAGTATAAAACTCGGGATGCAATCTAATATATTAGTATAATATTATTTTCCATGTAATATACTAATGCAATCATATTAAACTATATACTTTTATATTAAATAGTATATTATGAATTTTCCTCGTAGACAGATCTTTCAGAATTTTAACCCTATACAGTCCGAACTTTTTGTGGTATTTGATGAGCAGTTGCACGACAGCACATTAGAAAATGATAAAAATATAATTTCTAAACTTTGAATTCGAAAGAATTTCATAATTTGTAAGAAGTGAACTGTAATATTTGGCAAAGTTAAAAAATTCACTTTGAAGAATAGGCTTGGATGTGCCTTGTGTTACCTGAAAGTCACAGGAGACCGTAGAGGGTTAAACTAAGCCCTCTTTTCGTGCAAAATTTTACTTAGTTACTCGGTGTTCATTAGTTTAAAATTTTTATTATATCAGCAATATTTTAATCCGTATACTTACTGCGATCCATTGTAGCTTAAAAATTATGCGGGAAAAAGTAATATCCTCTCTTTGAGTTCAGGAATAGATTTCTATTCCTTTCTTTCTCTTTTTTTCACCCCGGAACCCAAATGGCTCTAAACTGGTATCTCCCAACGTATAACATATTTTCATAATTATGTCTCTGTCGAATAAAACGAATGAAATACATTGTTTAACATAAAATGACAAGATGTGTATGTTTATGGCAATTAGCGGTTAAAAGCAAACGATGCGAACATCGATTTCTTCCCCACGGCCGCGGTTGGAAAGATGGTCGGGGAAAATTTGCGAAAATTGCAACTTTAACAAGACGAGAAGGAAAACTTTCGGTGATTGCGAAGCGACTGAGAAACGAGGCACCGCCTCTGCATACTTGGCAATTTTGTAGTACCACCTTTTACAAAGTTTTCCTTATAAATTATGCAGAAGAACCTGCCGCATTTTTGCAGAGAATGATTTCACGATGTAGGCATCTGCAATCGCCGTCTTTTCTAGGCGATTTTAAACACTTGTTATCCGAATAATTCTCTTAACCTATTCTGTCTTTCTTCTTCGATGTATATCGTAATACTTGCAAAGGATTAAGAAACTTTCTTTTTTGTTTACTCGATACCGCTTAATAAATGGGATGAAATCATAAACAATGCCTTTTAAAAATTCCTGCAAAATGAAAAGACGTTTTAGAGAGAGAGAGGTATGGTGTGCATGGAGTTGTATCTTCTGATTCCCAACTATGTGTATAATAGGACCAAGTTTAAGTTCCCATCACTTCTGGGAGTCGTTTCTTACCGTACCTGTGCAAAAAGATGGTAAGATTTAAGTTCTATTAAGTTAAAATTTCAAGTTTTTCTGAAAATCGCAAAAGGTCTATATCTGTTTCCGATGGAGGAATTTTAGGATGGCGCTGTAGAATTAACGACAGATATAGGCGAAGCAACCAGAGACCCCATTGTCCTTATGACGCCTTGTTGATGAAAAAGCTAACCATTTCTTTTGTGAATTTCTTAGAATAAGCTACGCGACCGGAAGGAAAAAAGGCAAAGTAACCAATCGAGAAGTTGTCCACCAGCCGTCAAGACGAAAAATCATCCGTTAATTTAATTCATTCTCATGGTTTAATCTCTAGTTTTAAGGTTCTTCATTAAACTTCCTATTGAAGTTAACCCTTTGCGGTCGAGAATTTTTTAAACTTTACTGTTCGTCAGAGCATACAGCAAAACGAAATAAATTTCCGATCATGACTAAAATTTAACCCCGAGGGAGCTCAGGCCTAAAATTTTCCCCTAGCCTGGAGATATCTTAACAAGACATGTTTAAAGTATAAATTTTATTATTCGAATCGGAAAAAATCTTTCTTTGAAAACTTTAATAATAATATGTCCTATAGACTAATTATAAGAACAATTTTAAAGTATGTAGTTCGACAACCAAGGCATAGTGTTAAGGTAGCGCTTAACACTAGATTTACGGGCGTGAAATCTGTTACATTGCAATATATTAAATGAGGACTCCGGAAAAAGAGGAATCAAGCGGCAAAGATGGTAATTTGTTAAGTTATTATTGTATTATAAAATACACGTGAAATTTCTACTGTACAGCTTCTCTGTAAATTTGAGAAATATTTATAAAACAAGTAGGAACCCGTCAATTTGACAGCTTCCGTAAATCTAGTGTTAAGGACAATCATACAACTGTTGATAAAATAATTGGTGAATTGGTATCGACGATTCCGGGAACACGTTTTGAGCTTGGCGGTGTGTCTTCAATCGTCCAAATGGACGAGACAATATTGAATTATATCTGTAAAAGCCATGGGGGAAGATAGCCCAGAAACAGAACCGATTCACTATGCTTAGTTGAATTTCGAAATAAAATAGCTCGTCCATTTACACGAGTGACTCCAAATAAGCAAACAGATGCTATAGTACCTATTATTTGTAGCCAAGTAGCTTCAAATGGCACTATTTGGGCAAATGAATATAGTTTCTATGATAATTTAAATTCACACAGTTATATTCATGCAACAGGTTGCCATAAATACAATTTTATTAGTCAGGCTACTAGTGTTAATATCTAAGTTTTAGGATCATTTCATAATAAAATGGAACTTGAAATAAAAAGAAGAAAGGGGATAAAGACGGAACTGAAGCCTTCATTTTAAACTAATTTTGCCATTATTTTTAATTTCAGGCCTGATCAGCTAGGGAGTGGGAATTTCAGTCATGGTATCAACCCCGAAATTTCTATTATTAATGAAGTACACAATGTACTTAAAATATAAATACAATATCAATAATCCGTCGTGAATCGTCGCTAACTTTACCAGCTGGTCGGATAAATTTGACGACATCTGAAATAAATATTTGAACATACGTTCACAAAAAAATATTAAATGCAGGACAGTGTCATTTGTAGAAGTGCTGAATCGTTAAGCGTTAATAAGCCGTAAAAGCGGAGCAGAAACTGCGATGCGCGATGGAAATAATTATTGGTGCGGAGTGCGATATAATTTGTATCGGAACGATTTAATTCTCCGGTACCGTCGAGCACAGTTTTTCGCGGCCAGGACAACATAATAAATGTCAAGCGGATATTTGCGTCAGCCGTACATAACGGATGTCAGATCCAATTATCCCTCGTGCAGATATTAATTTATCAAAGTTTCCGCGCCGTGTACGTAGATCGTGGACTATGCCGTTTCATGAGTAATCGGATTGTCGATATTTTTCTTATCGCTTGTATGAATGTCAGAAGTTTTTCCGGCCTTTACACGATCATCTGAGAAATTTATGTGCGATTCTCGTAGATGCCATGCTCCCGATGTCTTTGCGGTTGACAATTTTATTTGTAACGTATGCATTCTAATATTTCGATAGAGAGTTAAGCATTTGAACATAACATATTTTTGCATCGACCGCATACGTGAGGCCATTTTCGACATTATAAATGAATCGACTCTGTTTAACAAAATATTTAACATTTATTATATGAGATGTCCGATACCGAGGACATTCGATCGTAGAATTTCTCTGTTCTATTATTTATAACAGTTGCAGCTCATATCCGAATAACATTAGCTCTATTTGGTGCTTCATTTGTAACAATATGGTTGCACCTCTTATGTTTTATATTTTTTCGATAAAGCATTGAATTTATGATTTGTAATTAGATTCATTTATAATTCAAATTACAATTCCTGTTTTCTACGCAGATGGTACACTTTTTAGCATAGGTTCTTCGTATCAAATACCGCTTTTAATGAAAAAAGTTACGAAGAACATTGCGTTACATATGTTTGCTAATGTTGTCAATTAAAGAATGCAATATTAATATTGAAGTTCCATTATAATTTTACGCAGTAAGTTGCTAATATATAAGTGCCGTATTATGAAATGAATTTGCAAGTGTTAGAACAATGTGATAATGCATTTTAAACATAGTACATTATAACATTACAACTTACGAGGAAATGTAACATTTGTAGTGAATGAAATTAAAACAATTGACAAGTTACAAAGACAGTAAACTCCAAATTTCTGAAAATATTATCAGCGCTTCCTCGTCTAGATTTTCATCAAGTTAATGTCAGAAGAACTCAGTAATTGATTACAGGCCAATAACATTGGACAGTAATATCGGTAAACAAGTTTTCGCCTATTGCACTTAGTTGAATTGCTCTGGAAAAAGCAAAAACCGTCTATCAACGAAACAATCAACTACCCGACGATCTAACCAATTTCGTGTGAAAATTGATGCAACAGCAACAAACGGAAATAATAAGGTTTTTATAGCATTACCCCGATCAAAGTGATACATCGAAGTAACGGATGTCGACACGATGTGGATTAAAAGGGAATATAACAGCTTTTGCAGTTTTTAATCGAATGGGACACATAGCTGCGTGTAGAGTTATAACAGACTTTTCAATAATTCCACGCAACGATTAAAAAGTACACGTTATCCAACAACAAATCCGTCATAAAAAGACGTATTACCTAACATTAATAATCATCAAAGTATCATTTATTTTCTACACTCTATCGTATTTGATTAGAACTGTTTCGATGTAAGTTTAACATGGTAGTATTTGGTAGTAGTAAGTGTAATATGGAAAAGACGCAGAAGCGAGAAATGGAAGAATACAAAATATTATTAAAAATATTCTTCAAATTTGACCTTCCTAAAAATTTCTTAATCTAAAACCGTTTATTCAGTACTTTTACATCAACTTAATAATTTTAAATGTTTTTTGAAGGTCATCTGTGTAGTAGAGTATAAAATCCATCACAGCTTTCTTACTACACTTACTTTTCAAACAAAATAATGTATCATAAGAAAAACTCCCGTTAAAAAAGTAATGTTCTCTTTTATCCGTTCGCCCGAAATCAACCATTATTACAAATTAATAGTGAATTAATGAACAGAAATGATTGAAAATAATTAAATTTTTGTAGCGATACATAGTATTTGACATTAGAATTATCGACATTAAATCCATTATATTTAAATATATTAAATTAGTACTTTAGAAAAAGGGGAATCAAAAGGTAGAAAAGATAATTAATTCAGTAATTTATGTTTTATAAGATAAACGTAGAATATTTACTCTATGGCTCCCCTATAAACTTGGGAAATTTTTAGAAAAAATGTGAAACCAGTCATTTTGAATGCCTCGGTAGTTCTAGTGTAGACACTATTAACCCCTTCAGACCCGAATTTTTAAATTATAATTTAATATAATTATAATTATAATTTTTATTTATAATTTGCAAATGTACAATTTTAATGGACATATGGTCCTTACGCAAAATTTGTAACATTAAGGAGATCCTGAGAAATATTTGTATAAAAAAAACTAAGTGAAACTAAGTTTAAACCTATACGTAATAAAATACAGCACGAAAAGTATTATGTACATTACAATGTGCACAGGGTCCGAAGGGGTTAATACCGTCATCTATCAGAAACACATGCATTATTATTCCTTTAACAACCATTCTCGGATAGCGCAACAGAAAAATTCTGGCAACTACAGCGAACTACTTGCGATAACTAAACACAACTATTTGCAGAAATAGGTTAAAGTAGCAAATTAAATATAAATCAAACAGTGGATGCTGCTAAGAATGAATGATATATTAACACTGGTCTACATTGAACGTAAACAAACTGCACAAATGTTTTCTCAATATCTTCAATTATTCGCATATTCATAACATGCATACATACAATAAAACAATTTATGGACGATTTAGAATACATGGTATAACAGTTAATACCTGCCGCGTATATATCCGTAGATCTTCGGCACATTGTACTACTTACACGCCGATTCCAGTCAATTTCGTATTCCTCAACGATCGTCCGGAACATCAGGAAACGTGCAAACCTTCCGTCAGGAGTTAAGGTACTTCGTCAATGGGATTTACTTTGGATTCAAGAGCGACGTGCAGATAGGCGGGTTTTCTTTCTACTTAAACTTCTTCATCGTTGAGACTAGGACTCAGTGCCCTTTCATTGTAACGTGTAATTTATGTTCGCAATGGCGGAGGTGTAGAAAGAGACAAATATTTTCTACATGCAGCAAGAAAACAACGCTGCGTGCCAGATTACTATTGGCAACGGATGAAATTGCAGCTAATTACACTCTGTTTGTATAACAGTGTAGGATATTTATTATAAATATCAAGTAAAAAGTAACATATAAGTGGAAACATGGAATTTTAGACGAAACAACGGAAGGGCAGCATGATTGTTAGATGCGGAGCAACCTTTTGCTTTACAATACTTCCTTATTAATCTTTTGTTTAGCCACGCAGTTGTTTTTCGGGCAATTTTTCGAAACGACACGTCACTCCCTTTTATGTGAAGGACATTATTTATATATCTATATAGCGTGAAACGGTAGGTATACGAAACAAAACGTTACCCGAGCAACAGATTCAGTTTCGTTTGAAATTTTGTCGTGAACGGTTGAGGAAACAAAAATATAAAAAATATCCGTTGCTCCGTTACAGACGGAACAACATTTACAATAGAAATACCGATTAGTAATTCAGAATATTTAAAAATACTAGGTAAATGGTTCAGAAAAAAATGAATGAATGGACCAATAAACTTGATCGATTTAATCTCTTACATTTTACAAGATAAAAAAAACTTAGGACGATTAATTTTACCACCTTGATAGATTTAGTGTTGAAAGCGAATGGTTCTATCAGCATATCAACGTAGGGGAAGAAATATAATTATTTGATGTAATATGTAAAATCCAACTTTTTTCAGAATATTTCAAGAATATTTATAAAATATTCTTTGCACTTGAAAGTCTTATAGTAAGATATCACGTCTCTGTAATAAAAGAATCAGTAGACGTAGATGGAACGAACATTAGCCTTAAAAAGTATTACCATCGTTACTATCATCTTGCAGATACGCAGCAAACGATGTTTAAAAGTTGAAACAGGAAATACATCATATATATTGAAGCGAATCGGACTGAAAATGATAAGGGAATATGACAGCGAGTAAGCGAATACATACGTATATCGAACATGTGTGTACACTGCATGAAACTGTGAAAAGGTGATGAAAGTTGTCTGTCAACTAAAATACTGTCCTCTTAGATTATATTACCTTCGCAATTATGAAGTCCCATTAAAATTAACAAGAAATGTTAATAATATATGTGTCATTGATGACCAGTGAACGATGTGTGTCATATTTAAGTCAAATCTCAATGCAGAATTCAGTGATATCAGCGAAAAAGCGGAAGTTAAGAGAAATAAAGGTTTAATGAGAACAATTTACATTTGCTAGCAATTCCTTATTGCTGAATAAACTATATTGAAATTTGTATTTTTATAGTATACTTCTGTGTTTTTATATTAATAAATGTGTAAATATACGGGGTATTTTAATCATTATTATTCAAATAAGAAAGATAGAAAATTGTTTCCTTGGAGGTAATGCAAATATATCAATCCGAGATTGTTTGAAAAATAATTTAATAGCAGTTTGCCCACTATTTCATTTCATTGCAAAAACATTTTAACAATTTTTTCATGACATTGTACTCCCGAAAAGGCATATTTGTGATTAATCAACACGAGGTTTAAATATACAATATAAACGTTTTTTATAATTGCCACCTCTTTGTAACAAATGAAGTAAAAAATTCATAAAATGAATTTAAGAAATGAAACAGAAAAATTCATTATATTGCATTAATGGATTTCTACGATTTTGCAAATAAATAGAATAATATCTAAAAGTGCACCGTGTGATAAATATTTATAAGTCATAATAAGTAAAATCAAAAAGCTCTACCTATTTAAATGTTCCTTCAAATTGTTTTTTGATACCGACTCACTCGAAATATTTTGTAACATGCACCCCAAAGTGTCTCAGATTCCATACAGGACATATTGCTTATTTTTGGTTCTACTGTTGCTTTCACTAAATACTTCAGACATACCACAGACATACCATGTCATAGCAAAAACTTCCACCTTTTGGAATCTTAACCACGAGGGTTTGGATCTCTTAAAATGTCGAACTAAGACTGGAGTTACAGACTATACCAACTATACAGATTTATGTACAACCACATGAACTTACTAATACTAACAGTTCTACTTTGCAATCTTCCCGAAGTTATTTTGACGGTCTGCGTTTCGTATCTTTTGTATCCGAAAGTCTAAAATCTTTTCTTTTTAACACTAACACAACCGGCTTTATATCTATTTAAATTTAAATATAGTAAATAAGTACTTTGGTAAAAAAGGAATTAGTAGGTGAAAAAGATGATCGGTTAACTAATTCTTGTGTTATAAGATAAACGTGGAATATTTACTATTTGCCTTCCCTACAATTTTGGGGAATTTTAAAAAAAAAATTGAAAACCGGTTATTTTGACCGCCTTGGCAGTTTTAGCTTTGATAAACTTGTTGAATCCGTATTACGGAATAGAATATTATGCTATCCGAACAAAAATGCTGATTTAGCAAAAACTACAGTATTGTTTAATCAAATAGATCCGATAAACTAATACCAAAATGCATTACAACGAATCATTACTCCAAAGACGCTAATTAACAATGTATAGTGAAGTGTGTTTCATCTTAACTTCATGACAAAAGGAAACAACGATTTCGCAACATCGACAGTTTCAGTGGTCATCGAGTAATACGTCTCGCTTAACTTTCCCGAAACAGGCAAACAATCTGTGAACCAATGCCACAGTAGAGAAACTTCCGAACCGCACAAAAAAGAGGAAACGAAACTGTGACGCCCTTCCACATAAAAAGTAACAGACTCATTCGAGGCAAATAGGCATTAAAAGACAAAAAATTACCCTCATGGTACTTTTGAAGACGGAAAAAGACGGCCATATTTACAAATGCTTCATTAACATCGTGAGATTCGTGGAAGTGTTATTATATCTGTTAAGATTTGTATATTTCAAACATTAATCCTAATCAATTTCTGAATATATTCATCGGCAAAATATTACTACAAAATAATTGATGTATCACCGAATGTACATACAACCATTTTCTCTTTCAAACACTTCAACTTTATAATGATGTGATTCTAACAGAAAAAAGTTTTATTTGACCACAGACGCAGAGACAAGCGGAATACATCCGACCTGAACAGTGTTAAAACAGTAATTCATCAGCAAGTAATATTGATGTTGTAGTCTAACAAATGATTAAATTTTTTAAAGAAGTGGGCAAGTATATACACATTGTTACGCATTCTATTCTATTCTATTCTGTATTGCTTTACGTGTGGTATCGCATAAAGATGTTTCACCACACAGTCCTCACTTGGGCGAGGAATTGGTATACGTCCAATCAACGCACGTACGCAAAACAGCGCATGCTACCAGTCGATCCACAGGTGAAAGGAGGCCTTTCTAAACTTCTACTAACTATACATTGTGTCAGTGCACAAGCTGAATCAAGCGCAGCTCACCCGCCGAGGTACTCATCTCTCGCCTAGCGTTTCAGGCTCCACTATTGCCCTCACGAGTCCAACCCTGATGATCAGGCCAGGGCGAAGAATTGCCCTGGGACTTAATCCAGTCCCCATGGTACCAATTTTACCCTTGGTACGGGCGTAGCTTGGCTAACCCAATGTTACTACCAATATACTTTGGTCGGCACGCGGACTCGGGAAGCCGTGGGTGCGTCAGACCCATACCTATCCGCCCAGCACGGACAGGCCCCTGGGGGGATTGTTACGCATGTAACTAGGAGAAATAGAATTAATGTTGTTAAGTTACGAGGCACGTAAATTTTTAAAAAGAGGAGAACAAAAAATTCTAGTGTCTACCATCCTCAGATACGAACGTGTTGTAAAGCCTCGAATTAAACGTTGTATCTTTTTTCTAAAATAGTGTCGACTTATTAAGAATATTAAACAGGGCTCCGCGAACGCGCAATACAGATATTGGGCGCAAGGACTTGTCAGCCTGTGGTATTACACCGGGGTAGAGCTGGGGAACCGTTTCTTGGCAGCTGAGACGGAAGGGAAGATTGCTCTTGCACCGCCTATCCCCGCCATATCGGTCCTGGAAACCTCAGATCGACGAATGACAACTGAAAATAAAACACTACTTTCGTCGTTCTCATGACGACGCAAGAATGTGCCGGTTTCTCTTGCCAATAGCGCGTCAAAATCGAAAATGCGTGAGGGAGAGGGACGTCCCTATCCGTCGGGCGAATCAGAGCAAATTACCCCTCAGCTGCCAAGTAAATATTCCATCAGTATACGAAGAAAGTGTCGCTCGCATCGCCTATCCCCACCATATCGCTCCTGGAAACCTGAAGCTCGACCAATAACAACCGAAAATAAAAGACTTCTTTCGTTGTTCACATGACGACATAACGAATGTGCGGCTTTTTCGGTCTGTAGCGCGTTAGAATTGGAAATGACGTGCGGACAAGGGATGTTTCTACCCGTCTGGCGAATCAAACTGAACGATGAACCGAACGAAAAATTGAACGATGTTATGTCACCATATGTTTTATTACTATGAATCCCCTTGTACTGTTTACCTTATTCTACGGTTGCTCTACTTGCCATTTCGTAATGAATAATATGGAAGTAAAAAGAAAATAACAGTAAAATACGACATACAGCACGAGCGGACTTATGCCTGACAAAGCAGATGGGAGTTAAAATTCTCATTAAACTATGTCAAGCGCAAATCAACAGGATGCGCTTCCAATCGCATCAATAATGACAATTTCAACCCAAGCCTATTAATTAACGCATTGTTGACCGCTCACGAGTTAACTCGTATTTGTACTTGCATAAGCTAGTTCAATTTTTGAAACTCAGGATAATATAACAATAAGATATTGCAAAATCTTTGTTCGCTGTATTCAATAGTGTTCAGTTTATTATAAAAGAAGTGACTTATCTTGATATTAGGTTTTTATCGCAATTATAGTACAATAATACCTCGAAGTTACGTGATAGATGGGGCCGACGAAAATCGCATAATTGTAAGTAGACGAGCTCCTCGCATTGATTCACATTTTAATCTTTGAGTGCAACTAAAAGACTAATTGTAAGTTTTAAAAAAAATAGTCATGGGCACAAAGAAGATTAACTAGAACGTGTAAAATATGTGTTTTAAAAGAAAAGCGCAGCAAAAATAGATATATTTGCAAAACATGTTGTCGTACCATTGCACGTAGATGATTGCTATACCGTGTACCACACCAAAAAAATGACTAAAATACCTAATATGTATGAAATATAATATGTAGCAGATATAATATGTAGCAGATAATATTTAGCAAGTTCAGATAGATTGTTTCAATTTCTTACTCAACTACAGAAAAATAACCAGTGACATAATTCATATTATAGTTTATTAGTTTTTATTAAGTGTTGCAACTTAAACCATGAAGTAAAATAAAATATATATCTGTATGATAATATTTTCTTACTAGTTTTTAATTCATCTACATAAGTTACTGAGATATGCCAATATTTAATGTCAAAGAGGAAAAATACGATTCCTTTAGAATAAAAATATAAACTAACAGTTACTGAGAGAGAATTATAAACAGACGTAACAGAGAAATATAAACTAATAAAGTAACAGACAAAACATCAGAAAGGAAAAATATTTCTGGCAACGAAGTGATAGATATCGAAATATTTTACAATAATTTTCAGTACTTTTATGTCATAAAAATATGTATTTCATTACGTAAAATGTCTTGACTGTTAGGTGAGATTTTGCAGAGTTAACTTCGTTAAATAGAAAATTCACGTGATGCCGATAATACGATTATTAAATTTTTAAGGATCGAATAATGTAATTACGAGTATAGAATTTTTTTGTAATAAAAAATTGACTTAAAACTTCGGTAATATTGTCGTTTAGTGTATGGAGCGTTTATAAATTATGCACGTACCAAAGGAGACACTCGGGGGAATTGGAGCGTTGATATAAAAAAACAGTAAAACCACAACTATCCGAATATTGTACAGTCATAATATACCACCTGAGACAAGCGTTTTCCGCTTTGCTGGGAATAATATTATATGCAAATATTTAGCGATGCAAAATTCGTGCACGCACAGGGAAAACGTAAGGTAAATTATTTACGAATAAACTTACAGCCAAGATATGTAAATAATTTATGAGTAAACGTTTAAAATTTAGTACGATTACTAACGTTTGTATGAGGTTATAAATAATTCTTAAAGAAATGACGCCAGGTACAATGAATCAGTGGTGTACTCATAGAATAGAATACCATATAATCCTAATCAATCAGAGTACAGGAAACTAAAAATAGTTGATACATCATTATTTAGATACCAAAATACCTGCTTGATCAATATACGGCAAAAACGTTCTAACTCAACAAAAATTTTTATTTATGTTTCTCAATATAACTCACTAGAAACGTATTAGTTTACTTTTCTTATTACTATTTATCATTATTCACTATTATTCTTCGCTATAATTAATCAGAATGTTATTATCAAAGCGTTTCGATTTTACACTGTATAATCATATAACACTCAATATTTACTTGTCATTTTAACATCTTTTCATAGTGGAAAAGTATATTCATACAATACAAGCCTATCCGTTGTATACTTACAGAAAAGATGTGCACACAAAGTATAAACGTACGAAATTGATAAATTATATTCAATTTCCATTTGATATTCATCATTTCAACTTTGCTTCCACCGCTAGCCGCAGAACTGTTTTAAACTTTCAAATCCATTATAATACATGTCACAGTTTACAAAGAACATATAAACGGAACGAATTGAGAGGGGTGGGGAGGAGAGTGGATAAGTAGTTATGTACTTTTCCGAGTGTTTTCATAAATATTCTTACGGGCCGGTACACGGACAAACGTTAATAACCTGCTTTTCATAACGTGTACACAAGCGAGCATCCGCTGAATTTCATAAAGTTCCTCATGTTCCCTTTAATTATCTTAGTTACAGTCCTTCTTCGTGGCTCGTACGCATGTTGCAGTTTATTATCGTTTCAAACGTTATACGAATGTACTTTCATTTGTTTCGAAGGGCTCTTTCATACACAGCACTTGACGTGAACGAGAAAGGGAATTAAAAGCTGGAATAATCACGACGAAAGTAGACCCATTTACGGTAAGCATGGTTTAATTCCCGTTCGCTTGGTATCTTCGCCGTTGCATACTTACGATTCGTGCGACGACGGGAAATCGGTGGGATTTTTTAATTCCAAAAACACCGATACGCCATGTGGAACAAAAATGAGCCGATCGGCAATTGCATTTCGAAGGGCGCCCGAAACGTCATGGAAGTTTCATGTTACATTACTAATTCAAATGCTGATGTCAATCTTGGGGAACGTTGCAACGAGAAATCGATGGAAATGAAATTGGAGAATGATATTACGACGAAAGCGATATCGATTAAAGTTTGATCGTTTCATTAAACGTAGCTCGATACAAAATTCCTACCGGAAGTTCTTTCGCGTTGCGATGAAACCAGTTGCAGAAAATGTTGAACATTTTACGGACATCAGTAAATAGAACTGTTGGGGCTTACGCCCTCAATATGCCGGGTTCTATTATATGCACTAAAGGCCACTATTTCTGAAATATTAATTAATTTCGGGGCACACTGAAGGTAACCTTCGGGCCTTCGATGGGCCTAATCCATGAACCATCCTCGCTGGCGAGTTTATATTAATTTGCTTCTTTGTTCATGGATTTGAATAGTGATTGCCTTATAATGGGCCCGGAGGCATCGACAAAGCGGCCCTGGTGTCATTGTTTCGAGAGGACCGCGACCCTTAAACCGGAAAGACACTCAGACCCAGGGCATCCCGACCTCTCCTTCTTTACTGTTACTTGGTCGAAGGTGGAGGAGTAGGATTCGGGAAATTTGCGATGTTGCCGATGTTCTCGCACCCCCTTGAACGGAGACGTCAGTGCACCCACGAAATATCAGGCCCTCCTGATTGGTCAGGAAAGGAAGAGTGAGAGAGTGCAGTGACGTCTCTCAACACATAAAAGGGCAAGTGTTCACCCATAACATTGCCATTCTTGAGCCATTCAGGCCATTCTTAGCCAGTCTTAATACATTCCTACACTATTAACATAATTCTTTGATATATACAAGCGTGTGATGTGGCACTGCTTGGTGGTAGCCATAGTTTGCTGCCCACGTGCCACACCCTCACAATACACACTTACATATCAGTTTGTATTTAAAACATTTGTAAAATTGCCATAACCATTAAGTAAATAATAACCAATAGAGTCAGTGAATCTCTAAGTATTTTCCTCTCTTATGGGAGGTGGTCCTTTGAGCAATAATTTCAATAATAAAAATAAACAGACCAACAAGCTCGAACGCCGGAAGTCGATCACGAGTAGAAACAAGAACAATTGGAGAGATTATATAAAAATTATGTTAACCATGTAAATCTGTGTTTGATAGTAGATTTGAATGAGAAGAAATTAAACTTCAAGAATGTAACTATTGTAACATGTTTTTATTATCAACCCTAATGTTGGCACGTGGTAACCCATCCAAGCAGCGGTCTCGGTCTGAGTAGCTTAACACCGGAGATCTCGTGGGTCGCACAGTGGTCCCAAATCGGTAAAACGTGCGCAAAACCTCAAAAATGAACTATTCATTAGGAGCATTTCTATTACTGCATTAGGTACTCAGGTAGTATTCCTATGAAGACATGGAAGGGTGGGGTTTTATTACTTATATACTGCTGGAACGCTAAGAAGGCAGCTGAGGGGTAATTTGCTCTGATTCGCCCGACGGATAGGGACATCCCTCTCCCTCACGCATTTTCGATTTTGACGCGCTATTGGCAAGAGAGACCCGCCATTCGTTGCGTCATCATGTGAACGACGAAAGTAGTGTTTTATTTTCGGTTGTCATTCGGCGATCTCAGATTTCCAGGACCGACATGGCGGGGATAGACGGTGCGAGAGCAATCTCCCCTTCCGTCTCAGCTGCCAATTTACCGTTCCAGATGTATACCTGCGACGTTGTCGCATTTCGGAAATTGCATTCATTAGTCTCCCAGTAGTCGTGAGCATAACCACTGTTTTGTAGGCCGAAGTATATAGTGAATAAGTGAATTTATTCCAATTCTGCAAAATGTATGCGGTTTCTGGAAGTAAGTACAACATTTATTGATATAAAAAAATTGTGATTGTTAATAGTTATGTTTTAAAACCACAAAGTGGGTTGACCGGTCGCGATCGATCGGCGCGAATCCATCCTCTCCCTGATGACAATTCCTTTTCACGTTCTTTTCTCCTAAGTTCTTATAGGAGGGGTATCGCCCGATCCTACATTACGCTCAAGAGTGAAACAATTAAATTACACTTTAAGATCCTGTTTATTGTAAAAATTTCAGAAAATGGTAATGTAAATGAATTATAGAATACTGAAAGTCTTTGATCACTTTCACTGCAAACACTGGTCAACACGATTTTGGATACAAACATCATCTATACTGATTCTTATATTATATATTTTGTGGCGGCGGACGTGAATATAAAATTCCCTTCTTTCTGCCAGCCTTTATTTGTATAGAATCAGTGTTGAAAGAAATGGAAATTTTTAATTTTCAAACTTTATTTTACATTAACAGTAAAAATTGAAATTTTTGTTTTACGCGAAATGATTCTGTAAACTTTCCGCAATATACCGATACAATTACTTTAATGTTATAAACATTTAAACATGTTTAAATAATGCTCAAAGCGAAGACGCCGCCCAAAATGGCTCAATTTTTATAAACATTATCCAAATTATCTTAAAATTTAAATGTCGAGGAGCAAAATCTAATAGCTGGAGGTGATAGAGAAAACATTTTTCCTGGAAAAACTATGAAAAAAAGTTGTAGCACGAATATTGTTTAGTGTATCGTGTCGTTTGCTCGTAATTAGATCAATTGGAAGAGGTTTGTATCTTTTGGGAACTACAATAGGCGTTTAACTACCTTTTGCATTTTACAATTATCGTACTTTTCAAGGCTTCTTTCCCGATTAAATGTTCTAGTATTGTTCCAGTCTAGTATTTTTCAGTAGCAGAAATGTTCAAATTCAACAATAATTATTATTTATGTTTCTCAATATCATTCATTAGAACCGCATTACTTTTCTGTTTTTATTATTATCTATCGTTATTCACTATTACTGTTCGCCACAATTAATCAGAATGTTATTACAAAAGCGTTTCAATTTTACGCTGTGTAATCGTGGCATAAGTTAACTAATTTTTATCACGGAACATTCAATGTGTACTTATCATTTTAACATCCCATGATAATGGAAACCCATAGAAGACCGGTTTCAGTGGCGGACTGGAAATCGTACTCCGTGTTTCAGATCGTTTCTTTCTTTTAGCGTCTACGGTCTTGTACTGCATTCGAGAATGCTGCGTCGTCAGAAAGCATTTTTGTGAGTAAAAAATACTTTGTCTGTTTCTGAATATACTTCAAAGGGAAGATATAATTGTTCCTTAATAGATACTTTTGAAGAGAATTACGAGAGCCTTGCTTTTGAAATCCTTTGATTCAATTTGCATTCTACTGGTTATGAAAAACGAAACTTCGAAAGCAACAGCTAATTAGTAACGCTGATTAAAACGTTTACAACTGTTACAATCTACTTTCATAATTTCCTAACTGACAAAATCCTTTTGTTTAAGATACTATTTTACTTGAAAATATTCATTATGAAATACTAATAATTTTTTCTTTTTTAATATTGAAATGTTCAATGTTTACATAAAAATAAAATAATTAAAATCCGTAGTCACTTTCAACGTATTTCGACAAATATTCATGCAACATTTTATTCACAATAGCTTCTTAATTACAAAAATATTAATTAGTGCTATACGCGAATTCATTTGCAGGTTCTTAGCATTTAATATGGTGCTTAAACTCTCTACGGTATTCTCCAAGTCTTCGAGTTCAGAAATCGCTGAAATTTTACATCGTCCAATCAGAGCTTTAACGTTTCCGGATTCTAGTAATATGGGTGTAAGTATAATCGCAATGATATAATTTTCAATTTCAATTTCTACCATCAGTAAGTTGCAATTTGTTAATGATAATGTAAAACCACATATTTTATATTGATTTAAAAATTGCTCAGTGTTATATGATTTTTTTCTTACTTCATACAACGGCAATACTTCTTTTTGCAAACTTTCAAAATATTTGTTTTCATTATTGATACGTTCATTAATAAATTGATATTCAAACAAGACAAGGAAATCTCTTGCAGACAATTCTTGTCATTTCCTGTGTTCGAGATTCTTTATTAAATCCGTTCCGCCACCTCTTTCCATGGTGAACAGTTCAACGCTTAGTTTAATTAAATTAAATTAAATTAATGCGATTCTTTTTCCTAGATATTTGCCGCACTTGCGATACCGTTGGAAGAACCTTATCAATCGATTTCTGTCGCATATTTCTTCGAAGCTGACTACGACCTGCCATCTAATGCTTCGTACGAATTCGGGATTGAAGCTTCGAAACGAGAAATAAAGAGACGGAGCATCGACAGGAAAATAGTTTATCAAGTTTTGGAGAACAAGTTTGAGAGGTAAGTGTGAAGTTGTTTTTATCATGGATGACTGATAACCAATGAATGAGTGATAGAGAAAAAGATAACAGTGATACCTAAGAATGAAAGAAGAAAGTGAACATGAAAGGTGTAGTTGTTTATTTATGGCGGAGAGTCACTACCGATGGTCCATGACTGTTAATTGTATTAATAATTAATTTATATTATTAAATCATTTCAACGTTATTAAATCATTTCAAAGTTTATGCACGAGACATTACCGAGCGTAATTTGATTATTTATTTGAAGGAGGAGATATTTAATTTTCTCCGTATGTCCATCGTATATGAAGGACAATCTCCGAAACCTCAGTACTAGGAATTGAAACGGTTCCGAAAATAACTATTTGAAACAGTTATATATCGGTTCTTACGGAAACAGTTACGAAAACCGAAAAAATGTTATAACTGATATGGATATATCGATTCTGGCCTATATCGATTTTGGTTACGGTTCTGCAGAATCGATATTATATCGGTTCTATAACTGTTATCTTCTGGCTCTTGTAGCGGTTTCAGTCAGAACCGATATGTAACTGTTTCAAACAGTTATTTTCGGAACCGCTTCAATCCCTAATTATAATAAACGATACTTGATAGCTACAACCAGGTTTTCATTTTAACTTGATAAAGTCTCTGTCGATCAGACTATCGGCATTCACACTTCTTTACCTGAAACTTGTACTCTTTTTAAATACATATTCATTGCTGTTTCTTATTAACCTCTTGCCCTGCTTTGCAACTGCCTCCGCGATAATTCAGAATTTAATTGTTAAAATAAAAATTGATTAATGATTCTTCATATATCGTATAATTTAACGTAATATTAATATTACAGGAATAACATTATCGCGTCGCGTCTCATTAATATTTTCAATTTGATAGGTATTGCAAAACTTGAAAATTTCTTATACCATGTTCCTCATCAGGAGTGTCACTCATTATTGTAGGTCAAGGGGTTAAGTTGTTTTTTGTTTCGATTAATTTTCTATTAAACTAGTGCTGATTAACTTACCGTTCAGCTATATTTTTATATATTTACAAAGTTCTGTGTAAATATGTAATAAAATAAAAGTATAACCATAACAGAAATTGCTCATTACTATTTGTTTTTTTTTAGTTATCACTAAATGTACTTTTACAAAAGCATTGCGGTGAATATAATGTTATATTTTTAAACCTTTGTCGTTGATGCATTTTTAGTCAAAACCTTCCATAACACCATAAAACAACAGTTAATATGACGAAGACTTAGAAAATTTTTAGTGTTCAAAGGCAGTTGAGAAAATTGATTTGGATATGCTCCTTTTAAACAATATACTTGAAAATATATTGCTTGACTATTAAGGCATTGAATATACAGATATTTTATTGAGCGTATAATGAAATAGTAATCCATTGTGTTTATCAATAAATTTAGCACTGTGTATTTCAATTCCTCGCAAATAAATTACAGCAAAGCAAACCGCGATATTTTGCAAATACAATTTAATTAATTTTAGTTAAAACTGAATTTACAAAGTGGAAGTGTCAATCCCCATATTACACAAGAAGATCGATCAAAATGTGCGATTTTTAAGGTATAATAAATGTTATTGGTACGCGCAGTATTTAGCAAAGAATTGCACAAACCAATTCGTAATTAATATATCTGCACATCTCCCGTAAACTGGAATTTCCGATTTGATTAAATCGTGTAAATCAAACCAGTCTACGTTCGATCCGTTCTTGCCATCTTTTTTCATCTTCCATCGCTGTTGATCGAAATCAATTTGTATGGAATCAGAGGAATCAGTTACCATTTCAGTCGGTTTCAAAAGAAACAGGCGTTTACAGCTCGCCGCGATATATGTATGTACGACATGCCGATGCGCAGCGCATTTGAAGCAAATAAAATTTGCCGCATGGCCCTTTTGTGACGAGGTAATAAAAGCTCGTACGTAGTTCACTTTTTTCCTCCTCTGTCCTGGCAAATCAGCTTTTTCCTGTATGTTCCGTACAGGTTCAATTCACAGAATTTATTTCAAATCTGTCGCAAATTAATGGTCTCTGCGAATCTGATAATGTTGCAAAAATGTATGATGTCTATGGTACTTACAGTTAAAGTAGTGTAAGCCGTCTGTGTTAAAAAAGTGATATGTTGTTTTAAAGAAAATTAGATTCATCTTAATTTGAATCAAAAATATATATATGTAATTACAGAAACTAACAATTTTCTTTTGTAGAACTTTTATACACTTATATGATATCTGTGGTACATTAATGCTGCTTTTCGTATCGTTATTGTAATGTTTACAAATTTTATTATATTATTTTTTTGTGGATTACTCAAGCCAAAGTGGACGTTGCCAAGTCTAGTTTATTTACTGCGGTATATTTGGAAATATTGTTATATCAGTATCATTACTTTGACGATTACAAAACATCAATGTGATTTACTTCAATGGATTTTATTTACATAAATTGTATCATTTTGTAAGAAAGAACGTTTAAAACAGCGGTATTTATGTACATGAGAAGCTATCGCAGGCAGCGCTACCATCGCGATGCATCGCCGCGAAAGAAGAAGAACGGAGGAATAGACAAAAAACGGCGCCGGTGAGGTAGCGTGCTGTTTGTGTAACAGAACAAAAAGTTTCAATAAAACCTGTGATTTAAGATCACAAACAAGGGCAAGGGGACCTATTCATCTGGCAAGATTCCCCTACAGATTTTGAAATATCTGTACGACCAAAACCATCTTCAAATACGTCATATTGTTTAATTGGAAATTTCATTGTATTTTTTGCATACGGCGTATTTTTAAGTTCAAGCAAACGAAGTATGAATTTGTTTGTAAATGTTTAAACTTCAAAAGCATAAAAGAGCTCTACATTCTAAATTCCTTTACATTTAAAATTCGAATTAAATTACTCTTCTAGCTGGTACAAACTTCATATAAACTACATTACTGTTTCCGCAATTTGGCAGAAATCGTCGAAAAAAAATATATATGTATATATGATTTTATTATGAAAAACATACAATTTGATGACATAACAGTTACGCAAATTGAGCATTTATCGATTGATATTTCGTTTAACTAGATTAATCAGTTTAAAAAGTAAATCACTGGTCATATTCATGATTGATTAAATTGTTTTATGAATGGAATCAATAATTGTCAATTGTCGACTTTAATCTTTAATCATCATACGTTATTTAATCCAATACGTTTAAATTCGAAATCGATACGTCAATTTTTCAATTATACATACAGAAAACCTGTCGGCTCATCAAAACCTTGTATAAATTACTATTTATATCGCTTTTTGCACACAAATGAAATAATGATATTGCAGAAAAGAGAAAACTACTAAATATTGTTGTTACCCTCGAACGGTTAGCAATGGCCAGGATGAGGGTCGAACGCAGGCATTCCATTGCGAATTTTTATTTGTTAAAAATTTTGCATGTCCGGAAAGCCGTAGCGCCCAGTGTTGATGGGAGCATAACCCCGTCAACATAACTGTCAGCTTAATAAAGGAAAGGTCGTTTGGTTCCTTCTTTAAGGTATACAAGCGTTTCCCTGACATGCAGAGCTTTATTCCATAGAGGCAGCGGGATTATGGTGCGAGAACGAAGGACATTTTTGAGGCGCCACTTTAATCCCCGGCACACACGTGTGCTTTAGGCCCTTCGTAACCAGGGGGAATGAGACGTAAAAACAGCAATATTTAGACTCTCACTCCTCTGTACCTCAATGGATAATTACTGCATCATAAACTTCGCCTGCGTCGACGAGTCGCCAACCTTGCCACCCTCTTCGGCCACCCTCGGTCCCTAACCGGGGAGATATACCTGGCAAACATAGAGAAGTTTCGCGGTATAGTAAGGGGCCAGAAACAAGGCACTTGGGACAGAAGGGGAGATTGCTCTCGCACCGCCTATCCCCGCCATCTCGGTCCTGGAAACCTGAGATCGACGAATGACAACCGAAGACCAAACACTTCTTTCGTCTTTCACATGACAACGCAACGAATGTGCGGGTCTCTCGGCCAATAGCGCGTCAAAATCGAAAATTCGTGAGGGAGAGGGATGTCCCTATTCGTCGGGTGAATCAGAGCAAATTACCCTCAAGTGCTTTGTTTCGGGTCCATTACTATAGGTATGGAACGGTAACTTGACAGCTGAGACGGAAGGGGAGATTGCTCTCGCACTGCCTATCCCCGTCATGTCGGTCCTGGAAATCTGAGATCGACGAATGACAACCGAAAATAAAACACTACTTTCGTCGTACACATGACGACGCAACACTACTTTCGTCGTTCGCATGACGATGCAACGAATGTGCGGGTCTCTCTTGCCAATAGCGCGTCAAAATCGAAAATGCGTGAGGGAGAGGGAGGTCCCTATCCGTCGAGCGAATCAGAGCAAATTACCCCTCAGCTGCCTTCTTAACGTTCCAGCATTATATATGAGGTACGGCGCAAGGCACCTCCTACCCCCACCATGTCGGTCCTGGAAACCTAAGATCGACGAATGACAACCTAAAACAAAGCACTCCTCTTTCCGTCGTTCGCACGGCTCTTTCGGCCAGTAATGCGCTAGAATCGAAAATGGCGTCAGAACGAGGGATGTCTCTATCCGTCAGGCGAATCAGAACAAACCACAAGCCAGTTGGACTTCTCTATTTTTGCGAGATATACCGACCAGGCCCACGTGCGGCATGGCCAAGACCGCTGTCCCCTCCGCCGGTCCAAGAGGCGTTCAACGATGTCCCGGCGAAAAGATTCGCGACTCTTTGCGGTCGTATAACTGTATAACTGTAAAGAATTATACACACACACACACACACACCTCAGAAATGTGTTGATTCTGTGCTTTGGTGGTTGAAAGCAGACATACGACCGCTAAGAATGAATAAAGTATTTCTGTTGTGAAGACACGCTGTCATTTCCGGTGGCTCGCGATCAGTTTTCTTATGAGCGTAACTGGCCTGTGGAGAGAGATACGCGAAGGACTCTTCCATTTTTTGGAAAAGTCAGTCACTCCACAACCTCCGAACTATAATCACTTCAGTTACTATATTCAAATTAAACGCACACACATTTATGTTGTTAAGTTTTGTCATAGTTTGTAAAGTACAGTTTATTAAAGTTCAGAAACCAAGTTGGAGTGGCTCACTATATTTCATTGCTTCCAATCGCCGCGAAACTACCTCGCGCATCCATTTCAAAAGACCCACGAGGAGCGTTATCCAATTTACGTCCCTCGCATCAATCAAAGTGAGGTATTCGGCCTTACAACCCGAATAGGATCAGTCCGAGGGCTGATGGTGTACTTTGGAACGCAACAGACATTTTCTTTATGGCATGCAAATATTATTTTAGCCGAAAAAATATTCATCAAAAACATAAGAAAATTTACATTTCTTCAGCGGTATTTTAATATAGCAGCAAATGTTATTGTAATTGGAACGTGACATAATTTTTTTCATTTTATTTTTCATATTCCGTTACGTATCCATAGTTCTGGATATCGAGGACGAGAGTGTCTATTGAGGGCCATCTGTGAAACTTCGGAGTACCCGTTACAGCATAATGGTCTCATCGGTGATATTCTGCGCATTATCTTCACGTAAGTTCCCATTAATTTTTGTAACCTATATGAAGAATGCCAGGCCAACCTATTATTTCTTCAAATTATTTTATATTATTTCACATTTATGTCATTCGCTTTTCCGTTTCTACAACAATATTTCAGATAACCTTCAGGGAAGATTTATAACAATAACTAATATTGCACTTTTCGTGATAACTTTGTTTTCAAAATCCATCATAAATGAAGTAAAATACTGTAATTTACAATTTGATCACTATTCCATGAACCGTAAATGTAATTGTTAGTTCAAGTTCGGTTTCTTTACTAATTACAAAACTGAATCCTCACGTAGTTAAGTATGAAATATCCATTTGATTATTAAGTGGTATATTAATAACTACTGCGGAGGAAATATTCGACTTTCGGTTTACCACTTTCAAAGAATCGCGAAAATTAGGTTTGCCAAAATAGCTCTGAATCAATATCATACATTTCCATTACAGTTCCATGCATTACAGATTTGTTTCTAGATTCATATGTATTTGAAATTTAATCAGCTCTATAATGGAAGAATATCAACGTTCATATCATATGCACATTTGTTCCAAAGTAACTTTGTAGTTGTTATACATCAAACTGCGACGTTTAAAGTGATTTTTTTTGCTGTAGTACTAAAATGACGCAGTATTCCAAGTGCCATTGCGGTGAACTTTTATTAACGATTCCAATAGTCGCTCATATATTTTACAATGTTTTGCACAACATGCAAAACGAAGTAAAACTTTTGTTAGAAATTCTATCGCATGATATTCTGCTTCACTCCGTATTCATAGAATGTTTCAGATCCAATTAAACTTTCGCTCAGTTCAACGACACGATTATATTATTTTAGTTATGAATTACACTCACTAGGCGACAATAAATAATGTAATGAAGCTGCTACGTACAATGGTGATAAGTAATGACAATTTTTTTAATTGATTCCGATGTCTCTCAAAGAACATATTCATAACAAAGAGGGTATATGTATAGCTGAGCTAAGTTACAATTAAAATAAAGTCGCTGAATTATATCTATTTTATTTGATTAATCTTAAAACAAATTGTTGAGAAGCTTAAAGTTTTAGTGATTTTTACCTTTTCTTCATACCTGGTTCTGCTGTGCTACACACAATTTTAGCAAATTGTGCCAGGTGCAACTAGATGTGGCAAAATGTTGCATCCTAATTGCGAAAAAATTTCAGTTTTATAATTTTCCACCGAAATCTAGGAAAGAGATAATTACTTTTTTTGTATGTTGAACTTTATGAAGGAAGGAATTTATTATAGAACTTTTTTCATGTTATAACCCTTATTTTGAAATAAATTTTGCAAGATTTTTACAAAAACCTATCTTTTTAATAAACGAAATTCACGACGTATAGTTTTGAAGAATTTTTTCGATTATACTTAACAAATATGCAATTTATAATTATTACTTAACGCTTTCGTTACTAAACATCAATACAGTTATAATATCTTTTTTTGGTCCAGGGACAGGGTTGCATTATTTTTCAGTAAAATAATCAAATCCGTAGTTCGAACATTTTAGTGAGCATTCAAACGTTTTCTAAAAGTCCGGCAAATTATGATGGAATCCTCAATAAAATTTCATTATTAACCTTTCCGGTGCAACAGTCCTTCGCGAAAGGACAACATCAATGAAGAAGGTGCCGTGCTGAAAGCGTACACGCGCGTTATCGGTATATTGTTAAATCGATTTTTCAAATGCGAAAGACAGCTAAAAAGAGTAACTAATTACACCTTTTCAATAAAACATTTAGGACTCTTTTTACGTAACATTATAAATCTTATTTATAGCTATAATGTTAACGATGTTTGAGAACTTACAATTACTACAGAGACCAATGTGACACTCTGTATACCCATCATCAGAAATTACCTTTCTGTTTCATCCAACTTCCAACAACTGAAAGATCATCATAACTTCTTCCCATTTAGACGAAGGAAAACCTGAATTACATCAGATATAAGTCGCTGATCCGAATCGATGTCAATCTCGTCAATAAAAACGGTGGCTTTACTATACCGATATTGACAATAAACATCGATCAACCGAGACTGAGATATCTCGTCCTACGTCTTATTGTCAGTACTAGGGCCTCCACCTGCCTATTGTTCAACCAGCCCTTCAGCCTGGTACAGTACACTAAAGGATTCAGCTAGGAATTTCCTCAGCGCGACCTCCTTCTGCGCGGCAAAAAAAGCTGCTGCCAGGGCTTTTTCGGGCGGTCCAAGGCGGCACAAATTGGAGTAGATACATAGACCGTGGAAAAGTAAATTTGGTTTAGCTTTCTCGCTTTTCCCCGGTGTACCAGCCCTTCTCCATTTGCGTGAGCTTAGTGCGTATACAGGTGAGCGCGTATGTGCTCGTGGCCGGATAAACTCTCGAGTCAGGGACGTATGAATAAAGAAAAGGGCCCGCAGGCGGGTGTGACGGAGCATTGTCGTCGTCGTCGTCGTCGTCCTCTTCCTCCTCCTCCTTCTCCTCTTCCTCTGCCACCATCCTCCTCGTCGTCTTGGGCGAAGTCCTCGCCGTCTCCGACGTTGTCTTATTGTTAGTCCTAGGCTTCTCCGTTGTAGAAATTTCCCGTAGTCTCAGAGGTAAAACGGGAAAATGGTCTCAGAGGTAGACTGAGAAAACGAACGGAGGGTAAAGGGTGTATTAAAATTCTTATGGGAGTCGTGATACTCCTTTTTGAGGGCTGTGTATTTTTCCGAGTTAAACATGTAAATTTGGGGATTTTTTGATGTTCGATGTTTGAAACGTTTTATTTGGACTCTTCGGGTGACCCTTGTTTTATGCTTGTTTCAGGGAGATCGTATGAGGATGACAGGAATTTTGATAGAAAAATGGTTCGGTTAATTTTTATCTTACGATATTTTCTCTTGGTAGAGTTGTTGCATCGATGTGTTGGTAAAATATGAAATTTTCATGGAGGCCACCCGTCACCGGCGCTATTGAATTAAATGAAATTTCATATGACTTTTAAATTATAATATTTACGAATTTGTTAATTAAATCAATATTTACGCGTTGGTCTCAAAAAGCTAAAGTCCTGCTGTCTATAAACCTCTTTTTGTCTTTAAATTTTCTGCTTTGTAAAGATGTGATATTAATAGAAAAAATTTTACTTCGGTAAAAATGAAGAAACTAGCGAACTTCCGGTGGCATTCAATGTATTAATATTATAGATAGGTAATTTTTAATTGTTAGTAAAAATACCTTTTGAAATTATTCAGTAAAAATTTACATTAGTCTACGTTTCCAGTGTGACAAATCATGCCAAAGCAAGTGTCCCGCAAGATTATCCAGTTTATTAACTATATTCGTTTTTATCTTTTATATTTAAGTCCATAATGACTTTTCATCTTTCACGAAACTTATATTTTCTTCAAAACACGCAGAAATTTTCATTGTAGCTCGTGTTCAAATTGTTGCATTAACATAGCTTGGGGTAATAAATTACAGAAAGTGGTTCTCGTTTTCTTATTTTCGTAAACTTTATACCTCAGATTTTGCGCGCTTAATGCAAAATAAGCGTCCGGGACGTACTGGAGGTGAAAATGGGCGTAAAAAAATAACTTTTACAAATTTTCAAGCGTAACGAGATTCTATCTTTTACATTAGATGTGTCCCTGCTAAAAATATTACTCACTACTATAATTATAAATTTTACGACAATAGCGTGAAGTTATTTCTCAATCACAGAATATACGATGAACTTCTTTGAATATTGGCGAATATTTATAGGAGGTTAAAACGAGGGATATAATGGAACGGATGGTGCATGTACGATCGACGAGTGCACGAACAATAGGTAGGGCAAAATTTAATGCAATTTATGATTGGTCGTATCACATCGTTTCTCCACAGGTTTTGATTATGAATACCGAATGATGTTATAGTTTACCATATATTGTTCTCTATTTTATTATTGAAAGTTTACTACCTTTTCATTCATTTTCTAGTGCATTTACTACTCTGAACAGCAAAAAGTCCCAAGTGTAGATAATTAAAATTAATACTTCCAAGTGGTTCTAAAACTTTCAAGCCTTAAAATTTACAACGCATATGTTTTCCCTAGTTTTGTGTCCATTTAATTCATTTTCTGGTACAATTACTATTATGAACTCTAAAGAGCCTTGAGTTAGATAATTTTACATTAATTCTAAAAGGGACGTGATAAAACTGTTAACCCCTTGGGCTACGATTTATTTTCTAATCGATTATGTCATACTTAGATGTTAAACTACTGAAATAAAAATTTACTAGTGGTTTCTACTACAGCCCATATTTTAAAATAATATTGATAGCATGAACATACTTTTGTAGTGTCATGTACTTGCCAGTTTTAAGAAGATCTCTTTCTTTTATTCTATTATTTCCTGTCACACAAATATCACTCGTTATTGCAAGGTAGAAGGTTAAATAAAGTGTTCTTCATCGAGCATTGCTATTTTTGTGGTATTGTCTTTGTGAAAATAGCCCGCTACAGTTTGCTTTTATCCAACACTTTTAACTCGTCCTTAATACGATTTTTTCTCAGTAGAATTCGTTAAAGGTAGAAAACACGTAAGAAAACTGCTTTTGCAAAGTTTCGAGGTAACCCAGAAGAAAGAGGGAAGATAACGTGTATTGAAAATTATCAGGTCGCATAATATACGCACATAAATGGCAAAAAGATTGTTTAATCTTCCTTGAAAAGGCAACAGAGGCGGCAAGGATAAACCGGAGCTCATTTCTCTTCCTTCCGAGTTTACGGTCAATAATTCATGAAAAGGAAGCTCTCTAATTGTCTGTTTTGCGAGAAAATCTTGAATGTAAAGCGAGAAATTGCAAGATGTAAACACAGGAAGGGATAAAAATTGCAAACAAGAACCTGTGTTTTGTTTTTCAAGTTATTACCGTACCGGGAGATTCTCAGGCTGATTGTCCCCAGCGAAAATACTTGAGATAATTTCACGGGTGATCCAAGAAAATGAAGTGAAGCAGAGAGAGGAAGAAACGTAATAGGAAAATCTTATTTCTGTTGTGCCGTATACAGCGCAACACGTTGTCAGAGCTGTGCAAGATTTCAGTCTCTTGTTTAGAGTAAATCAAAATAAACTAACAATAAGCTCAAACCATGACAATTTCGATGCTGAAAATAATTATGAAACAGCTGAAATATCATGCGGAAAATATTACGTTTACTACGTTTCACAAAGCATAAATCTATGACGGAAACACCGGAAAAGTTCGCGTGAAAATTTCACTTCGCTGTTCTGCATCTGCCGTTTCATCAGGTTCCTACTAACAATGAAATGGTACAACAGAGTACTTCGTTTGAATCTTTTTTAAAACACGGCATCCATTCAAGAATTGCTGTGAAACCAACATTCTTTATGCGACTTATTTGAATCACTTTAATTACTTAAATACTATAATGCCGGATACCAGTGATGGAAACATTTTTTTAGAAATGGGCCTACAAAAGACTAAAAAATATTGGCGTGTCGATATAATTCATTAAATATTTTCATTTTTATGGAAAACTTTGTATATGCAAAAAAAGGAACGCGGCCTTAAATGAATTTTTTAAAACACTGAAATTTAAAATTTCTATACTATTATTTTTAAAATCTGCGTCGGACCGTAGTTTGTCTACCACTGCCTGATACGATGCGGTTAACTGCATTCAAGAATGTTCTGTAGTATAGGAAACTCTATTATTCTATACATTTTTGCATACAAAAAATTCTTAACTTCAAAACTGTTATGGAACATGTAATCATTTATTTTTACCCAGGGTTAGCTACGTCTATGTTCTGTGCCTCTGTCTATGTATGTACATTCCGGTGCCGCGGAATATTTTGGTGAAGATACAACATCGTTATCACATTCCAAAATTCGAATTAAGTTGATTAAATTTAATTATAACAGAAAGATATAATAGCGGCTGTACTTCAGCATAGAACTGCAAATGGTTAATATTGTTGTACGATACACTGAATAGAATTGATAGTCGTCATTACTTTGTTACAAGCAACATCATTTACTGTTCAAAGCATACAATAATGGATACTATTACGACATTCTATTGTGCATTTCGGACATGTAAACCACTGCGTGATAAACATTACATATCTTTGTAAACATCTGATTATTTCATATCTGAGTTACATCTAAAAGAGTAGATATCGCGAACTCCTGATAATATAATTTCTTCGTATAATAAAATAAATTTTTAACGATTCAATATACCCACCACATGATTAATCGTTAATCAACTCTTCTCGAACAAACAATCGTCGTTTGCTAATCCTTAACCTCTTGCTGTACGATTTCTTTTGTTACTGCCTCCGCAATAATTCAGAATCAAATTGGTAAAGTAAAAACTGATCAGTAATTCTTGACATATCGTATATTTTAACGTAATATTAACATTAAAGAAATAATTTTATCGTGTCGTGTCTCAGTGATATTTTCAATTTGATAGGTTTTGCAAAACTTGTAAACTTATCCAATTTACCGCATCACGAGTGTCACCCGTTATTGTATGGCAAGAGGTTAACTGTTTCCGTACCAATTCAGCAGATTCGAAAATTCTTATTAAAAAAGAAACATTCGCTAGAAAATCTCGACTTTGTACACAAAATCAAAACATCTGCTTCTAAGCAACAATATTCAAAATTATTGTACCTTTAATTGTGGGCCTCTGAAACAAAATTTACAACCAAACGAGAGGCAACGGACACTACAGTACACCGGTGGAGTCTCCGGAATATTTTCCTTGACAGAATAAGAGAAAAGAAACAGAGTTAAAATGAAAGTACAATGAAAGCACGTCCATTTCTTCGAGTTGTTACGAGCATGCAAGATATGCAAGTCGCATTGTCATGTCTGCTAGGCTGGTTCACGTAACTGTTCCCGAGTGAAATGGGCAAATGGTCAGACGGTAATAAGGGGAAACACCGTAGGGGGAGTCCATTTTTTACCATTAAATCATTTCACAGAAGCGCAAATAAGACTATGAAGCCATTAAGAATATTACATGTCTCTCAAGAAGACAGAGTGTATCTTGAATATACAAACGAAATTTGCATTTATGCAAATAGATATACTCTTGATTTGTTCCCCTTGGTATCATTCTAGAAAGTATACAAACATCTTAAGCCCAAACTTTTGAAACATGTGATACTGTGATGTGGAATAAGTCAATAAATGTGAATTTTGAAAGTCAACGATTTGGGAATTTTAATATATTTCTGACTAAATTAGTGAGATCATTGTAATATAGGACTATATACAGTGTGAGGCACTAACTATTGCCAGCTAGAATAACTCCGAAAGTATGTTAGTAGTAGAAAAGTTTTCGAAACAAAAGTTGCATAGGACAACGGGGGCTGTTATATGACGTTAGTTTTTTGTTGTTAGGTGGAGTCGCTTCAGAGATTTTTACTTTCGGAGTTATTCTAGGTGGCAATAGTTAGTGCCTCACCCTGTATACTAGTACTGCTTATAATAAATAGAACAGAGTGCAGACAGAAAAAGTCTTGAGAAACATTAATTTAAAGAATTTATACTATTTTTCTGGTATTTAAGTATCTAGGTCAGGCAAGCCGCTTATTTGATCGCCGCATGCGTCTTTGGATGAGCTCCGCCTGCTACTCCTTCCCGTGCACTCGAGAGCTCGCTGATTGACCTGCCTTTCACATGCCAGGCGCGAATCTATTGGCACGAGCGTGGTGGCGCATTGGGGCGACATTCATAGTTAACCACTCGCGCTGGAAAGACGTGCCACGTGCGCCGATCACGGAAATCTAAACGACGTGCTTGAATGTATCGCCAAGATGGCCGCGGCGGCAACAATGTATTCTTTGACGCGGGAAGGCCTTGCGTTCTGCTGTCACGGAGTTTTTTTAACTATTTGCGCTAAAGTTAATTTACAAATGCGCGTGCTAGAACGGAATACTATATTACGCCGTAAGGCATCATATAGTAGTCGAATCCGACCAAAACCATCGCCAGAAGTCCAAAAACATTAAAATCTATTAATCGTATTTGATTTAAGACATATCTGTGCATACTTTTTCACTAATAATACTTTTGTTTTGCCCCACACGCAACGTGGTGCGATCTGAGACTATTCTTCGACGAACAACCTTAGTCGACATGCCGCGCACGTCGTTTCGATTTCCGTGATTGGCGCCCGTCGCATGTCTTTCCAACGAGAGTGGTTAGATACGAATGTTGCCCCAATGCACCACTACGCTCGAGACAATAGTCAACGAGCTCTCGAGCGCACGGGAAGCAATAGCAGGCGGAGCTCTTCCTAGGACACATGCGGCGATCAAATAAGCGGCTTGCCTGATCTAGGTCTAAAGTATTACATTTGTAAAGTGGTCCATTATTTTCAAAATTCGGAAGTAATAGACTTTCATTTAATGTAGGAAAAATGTATGGATAACCTCCGTTGAAATAATTGGTTAATATAACAAACTGTAGAAGGTAATTTATCTGCCAGATCAGGCAATAAACGTAATTCGAAAATGTACTGAAATTCGAAAGCGAATTATTTCTGATTTACTTTGTTGTAACTTTTTTTCATTTATTTCGAGTAGTACATTCCATTGAATATCATCACAACAATTTTATAATACTCAATATGTGACAAAGTCTATTTATTAAGTTTATTTTGAAAACCAACCGTATGCTCGTTATTTCTATGATAAAAATGCGCTTAGAAATATTTCATTCTTTGTTCTTAAATTCTTAAATCTCATAACCAATGTCCTCTTCACAGAACAGCTAACTTATAAGAAAACATTCACTCCTATAGATACACAGTTCTAATTTTGAAACAGATGTTTTAAAAGATCTTTGTTCTAAAATATAAAATTACAGCTAAACTATTGCTATCACAGAATGGTAATATCATAATAAAAAGATATTTTGAATTATAGATAGCACTATTGTTGGAGACATGAGATTCATTATCGTGCATATTACTTCGTGAATAATAAATTGACATTATTGAGCCTGTTGGAGCTAATCCAACCGTGAAATGAGGTCTCAATGAATTGTAACGTATGATCTATTTCACACTGTTCACAATTATTCTGAAATGTAGTTCATGAAATCTATTTTATATTATATATCAATGCAATATATGTTATGATACAACATAGTAGGTATAGCGAATTATATTAGTATTGCTTGAGGTAAAATAATTAATGAAAATTATATAATACATCGATTGAAGCAGGATAAACAAACTTTCTACTCGAATCGTTTTTAAAGAATTTGCCTTCATTATATTTGTCCTATAACTTTAAAACATATTAGCACCTTAAACTCTCATAAGTGAAGCATGTTTGCAATAGATTTTTCCATAAACACCGAATATCTCAAATAACGTCCTCACACAGAGGTGGATTAAAATCGGTCGAAGACTTCCGCGCAGAAGAAAGTATTGGTGGCAGTTGAGGCGTAATTGACAACGCGGGCCTTGAGGTTGCGAGAGAGGAAATTTATATTCTCGATATTTATTTCCGCAGCCGTGCAAACCTGGCCCACCTGGCAAGCACCCTTCGATGACCAAAAGGTCGCACGTGGCCACCAGTTTTGCACGCGTACATCCCACCGAAGCTAGATTTATAACACCTGTTATAAATCTAGCGTCTACTCGCAAGCCTCGTCAAAATCTCGTGACCCAAGGCCCCCCTCTGCTTGGGCCTTCGGTGGGTTGACAAAAACCAGTGCAAACTCTGCATTTTGGTAACCACCCACGAAGCCCAGGCAGAACCAATAACATTTTGCACGGGCCCAACATCCTCCTCCCTACCAAGTCACCACTTCCTCCTCGGAAGGGATGTCGACGGAGGAAGGGGTGCTTGAAAAATTAATAAAGGGGCCCGACAAGCGTCCTGACCAGGGCTTCTAACACAATTTTTCATACACACACATTCTACCAAGTTTTTCTTATATCTTCGTTGTGCTCGCTTGTTATATTTTTGTTATCTATTATATTCGTTATCACTTTTGTTCTGTATATACTCTTGTTTTTCGATATAATAAACAAACACGCCAAAAGTACGGAGTGTCAAGTTTATTTCCGGGAGAAGAAAAATCAACGAGATTCCGACGACTTGATTGTCCGACGAGTCAACAGTGGCTTTTAAAAAAAGAGAAAATAGACATACTATGACGTTTTACCGCCGATTGTACACATATATGCAATTAAAATTGCACATATGGAACCAAACTTGGTATCATTAGAAAAAAGTGGGTTTTGTTGAGGTTGGGGTTATTCAGTGCCCTTTAAAAGTCCAGGCCCAGGATGCGCTTCCGGTGCGCCCGCTGTTAAATCTGCCCCTGTCGTGTAAAAAGAATAACGTTCATAGAAATATAAAATTTTCTTTTATACTTTGTTTACAGATTTTACAAAAGTAAATAAAAATTCAACTACCAACTTGAAATCGTTATAATGTTTCCACAATACTTTTAAACGTAAATAAGTACCGACAAAATCTACTTTCAGTCTTCATTTACGCTTATCTATTCTTAATTGGCAAGTTACGGTAACAGTACAGACAAAATTATTGCCCTGTCTAGAAATAAATGCACTGATACATATCTACTGCACAAACGAAGCGATAAGCTACATACTGATCAAATTTCCAAAATGATGCAACAAACACCAGATACTGTATAACATATACAATTAATATCAAATGAACCATCCTCCACATTCTCACAAAGATCAAATCCCTCTAATTGGTGAATCAGCCTCGACTCTTCAATTGCCCCTCGAGGATGAAGTTGACCATTGCAAAATACCATGTCAAGGATTAATGCCAGTTTCTAACGAGCTGTCCAATAATATTACGTAGAGCTCGTTATTTCACCGTATCGCGAAAAGAAGAGCTTATTATCGTAGAGATGTGTATCCACAACGCGTTGTTTTCAGTCCGACAAGTTCGCGACACGAGAAACTGCCGCAGGACATTCTTCAAGCTGAAGTGGTTGGACGTAATGGAACCTGCTCAAAGTACCAACCGCAGTGCCCCGTGGGCCTCTTCGACTTGATTGGAGTCCTCGGTTGAGCCCTGAAAAACTACAGTGTGCTGCTGCAGTTCGAGCAAGTAAACACTTCGATTTTATATCTACATCTAGGGCGCTTTATAATAGCATGACACAGAAAGAGAGAGAGAAAAAAGATGGGACAGAGAGAGGAAGTAACGTTAAGTATAATCAATCTGAACTGGGAAGTAAGTTCGATGGCCTTTTAGGTAAAAGCGAATTATTAAAGAAGTCAGGGTTTGGTGATTTTAAAAATGAAAGCTATTAATTGAAATTAGAGATTGGTAAAAAAAGATTGTTCGGTTGATTGGTAAAGACGAGGTAGAAGATGCTATATCTCGTTGATTATTTTTCATGTTATTTTTCAACGTTTTATATTGAAGATTAAAGAAGATATTTTTAAAAGGAAGCGGAAAAGCGCAATCGATACGAGCCTGACTTTGTAGTGTGTATAAAGTCAAGATAAAATGATGGTATTAAGTATAGAACGAAAGATTAATACCGTATTTTTCGGACTATAGGACGCGCTTTTCTACAAAGAAAAATGGACTCAAATTTTGGGTGCGTCTTATGGTCCGAAGGTAATATTAAAATATTTTTTCTGATAAGCCATCTCTAAATTTGAGGTACTCCTTATAGTCCGGAAAATATGGTACGCAACTGAAGATAAGTATGACGTAAGATACAAATTATCTTGCAAATTTGAAGTGCGTCTTATCGTCTGGTGCGTCTTAAAGTCCGACAAATACGGTATACCTTTTTATATTTTTTGTAACGTGTTTCTATGTATTCCTTTGCTCCCTTATAAATGAAAGATTCAAAATAATTATGTAGAATAATTTTAGGCGATACTATTAAAATATTTCCATGAAATATTATTACTGACAATGAGTATTATTTTGTCATCGGTTTTCAAAAATATCCAAGAAATATCGTTATCGGCGATACAATCATGGATGAAGAATTTATGAAAAAATGTATTAAAAATATAAAACAGCCATTTTTCATTTGTGGGAGTTGTTTTCGAAATAAATAAATCTGAAAATTCTTCACCTACAGCTGCAGCTGGCAAGCTTTCGTTGCTATTGTGATAATTTGACCGATGCTGATAGATGGAACAGTATTAGAAACACGACGAAGATTTTCTGTGCATGGCATTGGTAACATTTACACGATCACTATTGGAGAGTTGAATCTGGCGCGAAACGACAAAAGAAGCAAGGCAATGGAATATTGTAGTAGGTCTTGTATGTGATGTCTTTGTTATAACGACCAATAATTCTTCTATTCCATGTTTCCTTAATTATCAAATATATTTAAATACGCTTTTACATGTTTAATATAGAAGTGTGAACTTTATTCATTTTCTCACATTAAGCCTATATACGGAGTTCTATAATCACAAACACAAAAACGACTCAATTTATTGCAATTAGTGAGATCCGGTTTTTGAGTACTTGTATACTCTATATAAATATTTATATTTAATCTACTATTGAGTCCATAATTATACTTTTTCAAATCAGCCCCCGATCACCACGGCTTGAATGGTAGACTATGAATAGCACAATTTGTAATTTTTGAATTCGCAGCCCAGCAATTAGCTCTCTTCAACTTTAATGAATTTCCACAGTTGACTTAATATAATTTTATTTGCAAATTTGATTTACTCCTCTAAAACTTGAATTATAGTTCTCTTTTGCAAATGCACCTAATTCTGTTTTTACACGATACGTACGTTCCCGACGAATACGTGTAAAAAAATATATTGCATCTATGGAAAAATAGAAGATTGGTTCCAGTCCTAAGAAATCCACAAAAATAACACAATAAACCATGAGTTTTCATGTTAGGATCTTATACATTTTATTTCATGAGGATTGCAGATGTATCATACAAAGTAAGTTAACATTTGAAAAGGGGAAAAACATGTCACTAATTCATGAACACAAAAATTAGGCAAAATAATATGAGTTACACGTAAAAAGATTTTATTCGTTGTCACTTTCTGATAATAAACGCATACGTTTGCGTAAGACTGCAATATTACTGCTATCACTAGAAATGCCTTGGTTATCGTCATTGTGCTTCATTGGTGAAATTCTTTCTGTAATCTCTTGAACAAAACTAGGACAAGCCTTCTGCGGTGCCGATGTTTCAGTGGATTTAAGAACGAATTCAGTACTTAATCGTGGTGTTTATGTTTTGGCTAGGCCACAGTAAAGCAAAATTTTCTTCTTAGAATTTTGATCGATCGTGTTAAATCACAATAAGTCGTGTAAAAAGAGATTTTTTTTTTTTCTAATTCGTGTTAAATCAAAATCGTGTAAAAGAAGTTCGTGTAAAAACGGAATTGGGTGTATTGAAATCATTCCTTTGATTGCCTAATTGTATCGCGAAGAACGAACGTAAGTATTAGAAGGTTAATGATGAAAGCACTTAATGGTTCACAAGAGAAGACAAAGACGGAGGAGAAACGGTTACACAAGAGAAACGACTAACGTATAATTACGTTTTGGTCGTGTGATAATGCGGAGTGCTAAAAGTCTGATCTAACCCCATCGTGTATACTTATTTACCTTTACTGTGTCATCTCCGAAAAGAGGTCTTCAGGGAACGAGGAAGTAGATAAAGAAGCAGGCGAGCGTTGTGTTATCGAATTATCTGCCAGGAACGTATTTATATACTTGCACGTAATTGCTCGACGATAGTAAATCCTAGGTAAACTTAGAGAAAGATTTTCGTCACTTTTTCAGGCAGCTTTATGTAAAACTAAGAGACATACAGATCGATTCGAATCGAAGATGAATAAGTCCATACTATTGTCAAATATTTTTGTTTCTAAAATGAATAAATAATTTCAAGTTAGAGTGAAACTCTGGCGACGAAGTTTGATATGTGAAATTTAGTGTAATTAAGATTTTTAACCCCTTGCTCTATGAATTCTTTTGTAACTGCAATTGCCATAGTTGAGTACTGAATTGCTAAAATAAGAATTTAAAAGTCTTTTCTACTATATCGTATACTTTGAGATAGTAGTAACAGCATGAAAATAATTTTGTGATGTCTTGTTCTACTGAATTTGTCCACTTAGAAATTTGTATTGTTATTCCGTATTATTGCATTTCGTTATTCATGGAGAATTATTAAAGAGAATCAAGTCGATATAAATTCAGTGCAATTAAGGGCATACAAATGAGAAACTGAGTGTTATGAAATACTAAAGTAGGATTTAAATATTTTATGAGAACTAAATACAGATTGAGCTTACTGTAATACAATTATATAACCATTTCCATCTTAATTAATTAATAAACCGGTATGAAATTATCAATACCGAAGCATTTATAGTGCGCGGTATTTCACATGATTGAACATTTAGTTCAATCATCAAAGTTTCAATTTATCTTGTGCATTGCAAGATATTTCTGTTTAATTTTCATGAATTTGCTTTTACTTTAATATTATCGGCCGCTACGGTATTTTCCACACTGTAATTCCATTAAACATAAATATCCAAAATGAAGGATCCTTATAAAAAAACTAACGCTATAATGTTGTAATTATATTTTGAGGTGCCAAAATGCATGTATTCTTCATTTTAAGTTATAGTATTTAACAAAAATTCGTTTCATAAATTAATTAGTGCCACATGTACCAATAAATACCGTTATATTAGCATCATTATACAGAAAACGTTTATTTCATTGCCGTTAAAATGGTGATAGGGATTTTAAAAATTAAAATTCTTACTCATTAATTAAGTATATGTACACACAAGTATTAAATTAGCATGAAACTGCAATAAAACGGTATTTAATAATAATTTTCCGATATTTGAGCTCTTCAAGAATGCTGACATATATATGAATGTTAATAGTTCAAGTTACTTTTAATAATTTGATAAGCTAATAACCGCTAAAAGCATCATCAGAAATTCGCAAATTAAGTTTCCTGATAATGTATTTCCATGTAACCCAGCAGTATTATTTCTAGCAATTACCGTATAACAGGAATAAATAATTTTTTATTTATGTGGTGCTTAAATATTTTACGCGTAAAGAAGTTAACCATACGCATTTAAAAATATTTAACAAACGACAAGAAGCATTCCCTATTATATTAAGCCACATTAATGTCTAAACAACTTTCATATAGTTTCGAGATTTCACAAAAATCCACAATTTCTAAATGAACTTCAACAATATCCAACGATAACCTGGCAGTGCATTTCTCCGAAAGGAATTTTTGAAGAAGTTCACGCAATAATATTAAATCCGCGGGTTTATGCTGTAAGTTCGTAAAACGGACCGAATTTTACAACCGGCGTAAATGTGAAATCCGCGAAAATTTGGACATTTCCCGTACGTAAACCCGTTTATTTTACAGCGTTAAGTTCGCCGAAACTTTCACGAATTTTCATTAGGGATTTAAAGCTCCCGATAGCTGAACGTGCATACGGCAGAGTCTGTGCTTTCTGCAATTTCGCCTGCCGCTAAATTAACCTTTGGCGCGCACCTATTGTTACCGATTCCCAACGAACCATGCTCCCATGTAAATTGTTTTCAGCTTTCTACTTTTGTAGCGTTAGTCGTATTTATTCAATTATATTCATACTTTTCGTAAGCACGTAGACATTGGATCGTGTATAATTATATACTAATTATGTAGTATATGAACGTGTAGTAAAAATAACGGATTCCTTATCACTCGCAAATTAAGCTTTCAAGTAATTAATTGTATGTCTATAATGTTATAAGATTTTTCACATCTTTTTATAACTCGTGCAGTACTCATTGTATGTTTCTTCATTATATAGTGATGGTAAATGAAATCTGCGATTAACTTTTGTCCTCTATTTATGAAATACTCTATAGCAATGGCGTTCAAGCTTTTTTAGAATTTCCGGTGTGACGGTGTCTTGACAATTTGTTAGAATGCTCGGGGACCCTTTAACACTAGATTTACGGACTGAGCCAACTTGACTCATTAAAAATTTGATTACTATATATACGTAAATCTTAAATATTATATTTTACAAACATATATTGGTTTTTAGTTACGTTATGAAATATATGTAAATGTTGATTCCTCTCCCCCGCAGACCCCTTCATTTCACATTATCGAATATGGTATACCTATTTTTACGGTTGTGAGTCAATTTGACTCATAAAATGATTTAACAGTTAATCGCATAACACATAAAATTTATAGCTTACATCAGGCCTGGGCAACTTCCGGCTTGCAAGCCGCATGTGATTCGTTTCTCCTCTAATTTGTCTCTCCTCACATACAAACAATCATCCTCACTTCTTTTCGCTACTCCGCTGCATTATCTTTCTTACCTATCCACTTCTGCCATCATTTCGGTTTATACATCGCGCGTAAACAGAGCACTTTTAGTGAAAGAATATAATTTTATAAAATCCATTTTTTGAAAAAATGTTTCCAATGGATTTTTTAATAATAAATCTTTCATTTAAATTGATTTGGAACTATTTTCATTGCAAAAAACTTCAATTTTCTTGTATGAGTCAAATTGGCTCACTTCAGTAAAAATAGGTATATAATCAACATCCGTAAATCTACTGTTAAAGTGAACTATAATTAAGATGCAGAGTACTGTTAACAAAATATGTTATGACAAATAGTTGTTGTGGCGGCACGACCTATCGACCACCACCACCGATCTACCGGTCGCCATTACGCCTATGCTCCTAGTTCCAGGATCGTCCGCTAGATCTCGTGTCCACCGATGCATCGCTCTCGAGAGTTGTCCTACGACGATCGGTATCTATATATACGATCGATCAACAGATAGAGCTGGAGAACCGTTTCTTGGCAGCTGAGACGGAAGAGGAGATTGCTCTCGTCGCAGCGCCTATCCCCGCCATGTCCGTCCTTGGAAACCTCCTCAGATCGACGAATGACAACCGAAAATAAAACACTACTTTCATCATCGTTCAGATGACGACGCAACGAATGTGTGCCGGTCTCTCTCTTGCCAATAGCGCGTCAAAATCGAAAATGCGGGAGGGAGAGGGACGTCCCTATCCGTCGGGCGAATCAGAGCAAATTACCCCTCAGCTGCCAAGTAAAAAATATTCTAACAGTATTATACCATCGTCCCATCCGGGGCACAGTGTCTAGGGCAGGGCTGTTCGGTCAGCCCTCTTACGAGTCCACGAACAGACCCTGGACGAAACACAGCGCGCTAATCAACACCTTTACCCTTTCCTAGGAACAGAAGGACATCCACCGGCCCAGGCACCGCGTTGATTCCTCCTTCAGTTGTTTTCACGGAAAATGATAATTCTTAGCCCTCAAATGTACATTCAATAGCGTGGTTACATCTACTTTGTCTGAACCAGCCCAAGATTTTAACCAAGTAACCCATTCACGGTCCCCTAGGGGGGCCCTCCACGGACCCCTAGCGGACTGCGAACCCCATTTGAGAAACACAGCTCTATACTATACGTACACATTTTGATGTTCACGAATGTATTTGGCAAGATACATCAGATAGTACAACAGAGATAGGAAACTCTCTAAGTTTTTTTAAGTGAATTTAAAAAACAAAGCAATGGCACCTGGCGAACACAATGTTGAGTAGCATAAGTATTATAATACAGCTTTTGTTACAAGCTTGGAATAAAGTTAAAATCGAGATAACGAAACTAAAAGTTTTGAAAATTGTGCGTTTATTAATTTGAAATTTGCTTGATAAATATTTGACCGTTTCTTAAGTAGTATAATTTTCCGTGGAAACTTCCAAGAAAACATAAAAACGCGATAATATTACGCAGTTCAACGAATATTATAAGCAAACACTTCATCTAGTATAAAGTACAATATATTTGAATATAATTCAAAGTAAATCATTAGATCAACATATTCACTATGTTCTGATTTCCAGGAAGGACTGGGGATTACGAAAATATAATTGAAAAACAACGAATCGCTCCCTGTATCTACAGTACGTTAATCATCAAAGCGATTTAGTTTTAAATCTTTATAAATAGGTATTGATTTCAAAGAATTTTTTTCAAGTAAACAAAAACCGTAATAAATTTTGAGTAAAATTGTATCTACGTACACATACAAGATCCAAATTTCAAACTCTCTTCACTTCTCGTTTGTATATTTACCTGAAATAAGCGATTTACCATATACAAACCGCTGAAAAAAAATTTTAAATCACAAAAACATATTCTGCTTGATCAAACGTTAATAACGTATAAACAAATGTAGAACATAGTTAAAAGTAGAAATTTATTATATTTTTGCATATATGCATGTATGTTGTCATTGCAGCCATTTTTTCGTTCAACAAAATTTCCATCGCCGGTGGAAATTTAAACTGCATAATTTGCATGCACCAGTATATTCAGCATTGCTTTTAAATTGGTTCTGTTAAAAGCTATTACTCCGGAAAAACTAATAATTATCCCTTCAGAATTATTTCAAGCAAAATTTAGTACCTTGCGGCTCCTGAAAAATCTTAAAGGTCTTGAAAATTTTTAAGTCTCGTAAGTCTTAAATGTCTTCAAAGTCTTCAAAGTCTTCAAAACCTTGGAAGTCCTGGAAATCTTGGAAATCTTAAAGGTCTTGGAAATCTTGAAAATCTTGAAAACTTGAAAGTCTTGAACGTTATGTAAATACATTTTCGATATCCCCAACATTTTTAGATTACCTCTAACAATTTACATCAACAGTCGGTCCTTCGTTCTCGTTCCCATTGTCAGATCTCTCAAGAACCCAACAATCGAATGTCTCCTCGGAAAATCAACACAGCATCGATCTTCGCGGAAATGTCATTGCTTCCACATAAAATTGTAAGAACATACTATTTAACGCCATACTGGAAAATATATCAGATTTTACACCAACCTTTGAATGAATCACATCACGTAAACAGTTACAACGAAAAAGCAATTATCTGCATTATTTTGTCTATCTGTTCATTTCATTCTTCCACTGTCTTCATAATGTAACAACCTTCGTTACCTAAAACGTCAAGTACGTAACTACCGTTAAGGTTGACACTACAGAGGCAAATAATTAGAACAATAACCGATCCTCTTTACGATATTAATAATATCTAATCCACTGTCACAAGTTCGTCCCTTCAAGCGGTTAGTAGCAGCAGTGAGGATAATCGATTCGAGAAACGACGCAGCAAATGATCAATCATCGGTCTCCCCGATGAACGATGATGACACGATGAGTCGCGAGACAAATGGGAAACGTTTAAGAGACATCACGATAGACCTACAACTTCGACAAAGACGTGCACGGTTGTGTTCGTGTTCGAGTGTACGTATATGTGGCACACATTTATCCTGTTTATCCCCTGGATGGACACGCGTTACCCGCTTCCGGCGCTTGACGTTCTTCCTCGAGGAGAGAAAACAGGAGAGTGACGAACGCCGGAGAAATTGGATTGAGTTTGCTGGAAGGATGTTCTGGCCTTAAGTGTCGACGCCGATAGACTCCGTTAAGAGGCCTTAAGACCGGGCGTATATGTCTTCCTCTATGTCGTTGGACGAAACAAAAGCCAAGACGACGACGTAAATTAACTTATCGTTGTTGAACCCTGTAACGTTGCACGTCGCCGATTACATTCGGAGTGTTTCATGCCGAGAGGAGAAATTACGTCACTTTTTGTGAAGATCAATTCTATGGTTGGGAGATGTGTTAATTTATAGAGAAAAGTATATTGGTACATTAATATCTTGGTTTGCAAAGACATGAAGTACACGCATTAGGTTTCTGTGTCAAGCTCAAAGACACCATACATTGTGCTAGTTATTAACCCATTACCTTCCATGATTCCCATTTGGGAATTTATTGATTTTCTCAGTCTTTTAGCATTCAATTTAGATATTTGTCATAATTTTGAGATTAAATGTATTCATGCCAGTCTGTTTTAGATGTACTTTTCAGCAGTAATTTCTATGAATTATTTTTCTTTTTACACTACAACAATACTTCTTCCAGAAACAATTAAACCAAGAAAAATTTGGCAGGGAATGGGTTAAAGTGAAATCCAGTATTCTTGTCTTTTCATCGTATACTAATATTCAGAATGTTTTCGGTAACATAAACGTCTTGAATTATTTGCTGCGCCAGAAAAATGCTTCAGGTAGATGTTTCATTTTCTGATAGGCATACAATTTTGTAATAGCTTTGTTGTTCCTTTATTGTTTTCAGATATGGTGGTTATCTCCAGCTTTTCGGAAATGTCTAACGTTTCTGGCTGAATTCAGATAAACCATTAAATATTGTAATCAAGATTCACTAATTTTCAGCGTTCTGTTCAGCTTCAACATAACTTTCTGCGTATGAGTATATTCATGAATATAATTCCATTATCAAGTACAAGGCTCTTCAAAACGCAACCTCGGCAAAACAACCAAATATCCATTTTTAAATAAACCTCCGTTATAATCATCAAAGAAACACATTCCTGATCATTGATGGTAAAAAAAATTCCTAATTTGCTAACGAGCAATAGTCCTGCATCTCTGCCAATGTCGTGACATTATAACAGTCCCCATTATGAAACAACCTGTACTCCCAACGAAAATTCTTCCATTATCACTACCACATTGTGCCGCAAAAAAAAGCTTTTAATATTCGTAACCTGACGCAAGTTGACACTAGCCAACTATAAAACGATTTTCTCAAAAACGACTCTAATTAATCAGCTCATCCGACGTCACTCAACCATGCGACGCAGTTTCAATTCGTCTTATCGGCTTCGGAGATTGATTAATGCTACTCTTCCTGATTCCATTTCGGCAGTCGTCACCCCATCCCTCAACAGGACTCCCCCGACAAGGTAAGATTCTCTCTCGAGTTGACATCTCCGTCGATGGCTTCGCCGTTCGACGGCTATACTCGTGTAGGTTTCTCGTCTGTGCGACTGCAACGGTTAAGTCGAATTTGACAAGTGCGGGAGAATTTGCATATCGGTTTACCCTTCTCCGTTAACATACTAAGAACCGTGACAGATGTCTAAAACACCGAACGTCTGAACGTGTTTCCCTTGGCGAGGTGTCATTCACGTTTGAAAATCAGCGAACGCGATAGACTGTATTTATCGCCGAAGTAATTTGAAATTAACGAGTCTCCAGCGCACGAACGTCGACGATGTTAATAATTAACGTAACGCATTGCTGCCGCTACTGGTATGAATCAGGTATCCCTTGTGCTTTAGAGACGTATGACATTTGAATTTCTGGCGTTTAACGATTAAAGATCGTTTATTCGATTTCTTAACGGTAGATATAGATGGATGAAAAAGGAAAGTGCAGTGGAATTAATAACTGATGAGGAGAACGAAGCAAAGGTAGAGTGAAATTGAAGTAGATTAGGGAATTCATGCAGAATAGTTTAACTCATCCGCTGCGGTATTCGACTACAGTCCAATGCAGCTACGATTTCATTCGGTACGGATTTCAACTTTAATCCAGACATAGAATTGAAAAAATTGTGGTTATCCGAAATTTTAAGGATACAGCAAAAGTGTTAACAGTGAGTCTATCTGTCAATGACTGATTACTGATTTCTTTAAAAAAATATTGACATTTATAATAATGCAATTGCTTTGACTTTTCATAAATACCTGACAAGAAGTAATGAAATTAATCAATTTCGTAATTTCGTTTCGTCCGAATAATCGGCGATAATTTCATTGTTATGTAAACAGTAGAATAATTATATAATACTGCTGTCGAAATAGTTAGCAGAGACGAAATACAGAAAGATAAAAGAAGCAATAACTAGAATTACTTTCCTGAATATTCAAAAAATGAAGATAATTTGGAGATTAAGAAGAGTGAGGTAGAAGTATTATATTACAAGTATTGAATAACCTATATAAATTGCAGTATTGTGCACAAAAGCCTTTTACACCTGTGTAAACTTTTCTCGTTTAGTCAGCAGAAATAAATTGCATTTCTTACTATTAAAACTTTAATCACAAGTCAAATTTATTGTGATGACACTATGTCAATTAAAATAAAAGTTTTACATGTGAAATCAAGTAAAAAAATAATGAATGTTTTTAGAAAATATTTTAATATTTGCATTTCGTTAGTATTAATTTTTAGAATTTTAAATAATTTCAAAGCTTTAAAATGAGTGGAATAATTAATATTTGGCCACGGTTTCTCATCTGGAAAATGATAAAAATTGTACGTTTACTAATTTAGGATGTTCAAACTTGTTGCTTTAATGTTGAAAATACCAAGTATATATTGAAATCCATGTTTTCCATTATCGTTCTTGTTAATTATGCTGTTTCATTTTATTCAGTTTATCCACTCCAAAATTGAAGCAGCTTTTATTTCGCCAGCATTCAAAATGTTTAAATATTTTATGAAATACAAGATAAATCCTATTTCTATATACAAATTTAATTTGTTTCAAAACCGTGCAACAATTTTTCTTAACATATGCAGCATTGTGTAAATGAAAGTATTAACAAGGAAAGATAAGGCATTCGAAAATGTAAAAACTTATGAAACATAGATCATAAGGAATGGAGTCACCCCTTGTAAATGAAGTAAAACTCTCTTCCTGTTTGAATGTTTCAAGAATAGTGATAGACATCGAAGTAGAAGTTTAAATAAAATTTCATAGCTTTTGGTATTATTAAAGCCAACTAAGAAAATATGTTTCGTGAAATTTTCTTAGACATCTTCGTAAATGTGAAAAGCAATGCAAGTATTAATAAACTATTGTTTTTAATATCTCCCATTACGCCCATGATATTTAACTATAAAGAAAACAATGCATTTTCTTCAAAGGTTTAACTTCACCCCCTAAAACCGCATTATTGGATGAAAAAAGAAAACAAAGTTGAATTTATACATAAATTGCCCTATTTGAAGACGAATTTATATTATTCCTTGTATTCTTAGATTCGCAAATTTCTCTCTCAGTCAATTTTCCATTTCTCTTTTTTACTCGAGCAGCAATGGACTATAATTTTATTTTATAATTTTATTGAGAAAAAACTGAAAATTTGATTTCTCATATAGTCGACAAATCTGTAAGCGATTCTCCCTCATCAATGCCAGTACAACATACGAAGATCCGTTAACGAGTTATTATAATATTGATGCGAATAAATTGAATCCAGAATAGGGAGCGCTAATTACTTTTCGTGAATTTCGTTGAATAATCCAAGCTAGTAATAGCTTCCATTGATTAACTTCTCGTCGAGTGTACTACGGAGATATTTGCATATCGGTCGCGGAAATTCGCATGCATGACTCCACGTATCCGGAAGTTCACAAAGTGGAGATTCTTGAACGATCTTCAGCTATCGAGAAATCTAGGGTTTCCAAGACACCGAAGGAAATCTCTCAGTACAGCGTGCGTTTACAATAAGGAGGTGCTGTTTCCTGAAGTTCCGTGCTCGAAATATCAGATAACTCTTGTCAAGGACAAAGAAAAGGTACGAGGAAAATAGTAATATAGGGAATACTTTGCATTCCTTTGTTTAGAAGAATTTTTTCAATTATTGTAGGTTCAATAAATCTGCATGAAAATCTTAGGTAGAGAAACATTTAAAAAATCGTGCACTTTATGATATTCTACGTTGTACATCTTATTTAATACTAATTTGTATATAATTTAACATTAAATTTTATTGCCTGTTATGTTAAATATTTTCCTTTCGTTAGACACATACAATTTGTCTTAAGTCTTTCTGCAAATGAGCTCGATAGTATGAAAATGAAATACTATAATTAGTTAGACAATTAATTACACTATCGCAAGTCCTTTAAAAACGTATCTTATGTTGAAACTAAAAATGTGGTAACTAGTTGCTTTGTAATGTAACTTCGCACTTGTGGTGCAGAAGATGGCGGAGAAGAAATCATCTTTCGAAAAACTCAAATCAAATTGAAAAATTCAGTACCACACAACATCGTTAAAGTATTTTTATATCGTAAATTTAATCTTAAACTATACAATGTAACAGAAATCAATTGATGAACTTCTATTTTCCCAATTCTCTGCTTTACTATGGGACGTACTGCAGAAATTATTTAATAATATAAATTGATTAATAATGCAGTTAACAGTCATGGACATTCGTTACACACCCACGGGCCATTAATAAACAACATCTCATTTATTATTTTTCATACACACTTTCTATCCTTATTCCTAGATGCCATGTATACAGGGTGTTCAAAAGAAACCATTCAATATTTATATGGTATATAGGATACACCGTACTGAGTAAAAAAGCTTTAGTAAACATAGGTCGAAAGGTCAAGCATTTCTGAGATATAAACATTTTTGTTTACTGGTATCATGGTTGACTCACTTGCTTCCATCGCATGCGATATTTACTTTAGTGTTTATAAACCGCGTTCTGAATGTTCTTATTCAAGTGCCAACAGTAGATTTCATTGAGAATCAGTCAATTGCGGATCGGCGATTGTAGATATTACATAGTTACAAAGTATCGTGAAAACGTCAGCGTCAAACAATTCGACGGAAATGTGGAATTTTCGAGAGACTGCGCGACTCTGCAAAAAGAAGATGCCAAGCGTGTGTAGAAATGGAAAGTGGACACGTGGAAAATCTTCTGTAAACATCGAAAATTCAGTAATAAGTCAATTATGATAATAACAAACAAATATGTTTATATCTCAGAAACGGTTGACCTTTCGACCTATGTTTACTAAAGCTTTTTAACTCAGTACAGTGTATCCTATATACCATATAAATATTGAATGCTTTTTTTTGAACACCCTGCATATAGTTACAAGGGGAACATAAGTCAAATCATAAGTTATTCAAATTGGTCCGATGATCCCACAAATCTTTCTAGTACCCATATTGAAAACTTCATTTTAAGAAAAACGCGTTTGAAAACGGACACGGCTGTCTGACAGAACGCAAGTACTGGTACTCTTATCCAATAGTTTTAAGATTTCCAAATAAAGATTTCGGACCCTACTGTAGAAGAATCATACTTATGAAATATATGTACATATGTTGGAAAAATTGAGTTCTTTAATTTCTCAAAGGTATGTAACCCTTCATGTACACTTACCATTTTTTCAGAAAGTATTATACCTGAATACAACTGGCTAACATACCTCTAACTCTACAACTCTAACTAACTAATTAACTACTCTTGTAACTTCACCAGCCGGAAAGGTTTAAGCATCAAGAAGATGCCTGACAGTAATATTTCCTCAAATGTATTAAACATATCGGTTAATCCCAAAAACTTCCAAAAATACTTCGATAAGAATGCAAGAACGCTGTCATTATCAACTAATATAGTACTCAGCGTAAAGTGAAACTTTTTAAGTTTATACGTTTTCGTACTATCAAGTTCTATCGAGCTCATTCAGAGAACGACTGAAAACAAATGATCTATTCTATCTAAACAATTATCGCATCTAACGAATGTGAAATATTTAATATAACACGCAATAATTTTTAATGTAAAACTGTATACAAATTAGTATTAAATAAAAGATGCACATCGTAAAATACCATAAAGTGCATGGTTTGACTTCTGTCTGCAAATGATCTCAATTATATTAGTTTCTTTTACATTCTCCTTTTTTCCCTTTAATATTCCCTTCAACTTCAAAAATCCCGTCATTTCGCGTCTGGACACGAGAAAGCTTAAAAAGGATCACACTCGACGTTAATAACCGTCGAAAGAGCGCTGAAATTACCGAGAAAAGACAGTGGAACGTTGGACAGACGAAGGAAGGGAAGAAAGAACGGAAAACACGTAATGACGAAACCGTGTCCCACGCGATTTATTTTCCAGCGGAACAAAAGTCCGGCCCGGCGACTTTTCTTTGTTAAATATGGATATCGTGCAGGAAAGCAAAAATCCAGCCCCGACTCATCGCGCGATAATGACGCGGAAGGCACGCAACAGCCACGGTTTCTTTTATCTAATGCAGACTCGTAGCTAACGAAGCCGAAGATCGCCTCGCATTGTTTCAAGAAGTAAAGGCTAGGGAGAGTGTCTCCTAGGGTCGTTGTAAGAGTCGTTCTTAACTCTCTTAGCACTAGCATCTCAGTCTTGTTGTCACAGTGTACCATATTTCCCATTCTATTGATATAAAACAATATGATTTCATTTTGCTGGAGGATAACTGACCTGGAAAATGCTTGTTTACTTTCTAAATATTTTTAGTGGGACTTGTAATGGTTACTTTACGGAGAATATAGGTTTTCGCATGAATTACTCAGTTGAATTTACGTAACTAATCGTAGCTAATGAGGCATTTCAATTCTTAAAAAGAAAACAAGAGATTGTACGGTCTGACGACCTTAGAATCGGACGTATTGCAAATCCTCGAAATAAATGTATATTTTTTAAAATAGTGTTGATTTGTTAATAATGTTGAATTAGTGTCCGCAAACGCGCAACACGCTTACCAATATTTAGTTTTAGCTGTATTTTAAACTAATAATAAGATTATGGTACTACATATCAGATAGGACAAATCCTAAAGAAATTGCAAAGGTGGATCAGATCGAACCTACTGTTTGTGAGGCCTTACTCTTACACCCACCATAACAACGAATGTTAATATCAGTTACAAATATTTTTATGGGTTATGTGATACATAGAAATTTTGAAGACAAAGTATTGGAATGGAAGCAAAAAATTATTTTTCTATTCTGCGTTTACTTTGAGGAAGTGAAAGTATGCCTCCTCAAGTTTCAGATTTTTCAAAGCACCTAACCAATGGTAACCGATAAAAAAGAATTTTTATATTTAAAAATGCAACATGTCGAACAACATATAAGCTCATAGAAAAAATATATGATTCGAACTTGAAAATACATTATGAAACCTAGTAACAACAGTAGAGTTTATTTGATGGCTTCATTATTAATGATGAATGAACTTGTAGACATCGATAAAGATCGTTAATCTTTTTTCTCCCTAGAGTGATATTCATGGCAACTGGACAGTTCTAGAAAAAATTTTAGACTTCAAAAAACTTTGAAAGATGGTTTAAATCCCTTAGAGCGAAATCCTCAAGAAAAACATGTTTCCTTACTCGTTGCAACATGCTTTACGTTGCTTCGAAATTTCATTAAAATTAGAATCTACAGATTAGAAAACTGCAATATATTAAATATAAATATTAAATGCCTTCTACGTTGAAAGAATTTATTGTGATTTTATAATGTTTCATTCTTATTTAATTAAATTTCATGCTTACTTTTCTCATTGAAAGTACAAAAGTATTTTCAGAACTTGGGTTTCACAATATTGTCAAAACTTGCTCAAAGATAGAAGTAATAACGGAATTATCAAAGCAAAATTTTCTCAAACCAAATTTTATTTTCTTGCGGCATATCAGTACTTTACATAGCATAAAAAAATTAGAATGAAGTTTAACACTTCGTGTAAAATATTTTCTGCTTTCAATATTTATCATTATTAAACGTAACCCATTGATACAACTTTTTTCATTCTATAAGATTCTTCGCATTCTGTTGTGTTAAAAACATTTCGCATAAATACCGTATTATCCCTTCCCTATCCCTTCTCTAAACAGTCTAGGCTGATACCACATCTATATTCTCTTTTATCACCAATTCTTCCTCCGGTCAATTACAATTTGTTCCACAAAAAGAATGTATCGAGCAACAATAACTTTTTGGTTGAGAAATCAGCCCCTCGTCGATAGGTCGATTGTACGAGCTATTAGGTCACACCCTGTACAGCGGTAGAATGGCAAAAATATCGGAGCTCTCAATAAATGGCAGATATTTAGGCCTGGTCGAACCATCCTACACTTTGTCCATCACCACTTTTGTTCCCTCCGTTGGTGTTTGGGATTTCATCCCTGTTACGTTGAGAGATCGTTACCACCCGATAGGATTGAACCACTGGATGGCAATAGCGAAGGAAACAGAAGGCCGTCGAGGGGTAGATAACCCCTTTACTTGTTGCTTGCTCGACATTAACGAGGCACCATAGAATGTTGCCACCACTGCGAGAGATTACAAAAAAAAAACGATAATGTTACGGTACGGTATTCTGAATAAGGATTCCTGTGCACTTTGAGATCATCTGCTATACCCACGGCATCAGGATCACGGAAAAGGAAGCGGGAGGCTCTTCGTGCCGTGAAGTCTTTCATATATTCTTTGATAATGAAATTTCACGAAACAAACTTTTCCCGCGAGCATGCCATAGGATTTAACAAGAAGGAAATAAACGGCGTTCATTACCAAAAGATCCCGAATTCCGAAATTCTGAGGTATATATGACATAAGTCATTTTCTTTTTAAATCGAGATATTTATGGTTTTGCGCTTTAATCCATTGACTGCCAACTACGAGATATCTCGTAGCTGCACTATAAGTTTGAATTAATAAGTTAATAATAATGGCCGAGCATGTATAGAAATTTTGGAACAAAAATGTTCTTCGTGTCATTACAAATGTCGCGATTATATTTTTGATTAATGAAATCAATGTTCTAAAAACTTTCTGTCATTTTCTCAAATTTTAACAAGCAAAGGTAATACTTGCTTAATTTTTCTGGCAGTTAATGGGTTAACGTATTTAAAAATACTGATGCCAGTTTTTGAGAAGATCTACTTGTACTTGTTATCTTGGATACTTATATTTTTGTTAGTATTATAGTAGCTACTGGTGGACGTAGATGAACTAATTGATGTTATCAGGATTTGTAATAAATGGTAATAACACGCACATACTTAATTAAATATAATACAAAATGGTATAAAAGAAGAACAGCTGAAGATTATTTTATAAACATAAGTGCCCTTCTGTCTAAGGGAAAAAGAAAACAATGCACCAGAACCAAAACTTAACTGAATGCGTCATCAGACGTAACCCCTTGAAAAAACATCATCCCCACTGCTTACCAATAGGTGATGCGTCGTTTCGAAAAATCATTTCACTATGGGTATTACAGTATAAATAATTTCATGTAGTCATTAAAAATCACCCTTCTACATTACAATAAAGTGGCTTCTGCCACTTTAAAAATAAACGGCTGATATATCAATCACACAAACTTCCTCAAGCATCATTCGCACTCTGACAATCAACTGTTTACCATTGTGATGGCCGATTGCGCGTTCACAATTTTCACTTACATCGTTGTTTAACCCTTTCGTTAACCTTTTCGTTACGGAGTGCTTTTCCGCGAGTCTGCTAACACGGTACGAAGCAATTCCGGCTCGGACGAATAACTTTTAATGGCTAGTGACGTAATATAAATAATTACTTCTTTATTGAAGTTGTAATGCATATAATACATGGAAAGTAAAAACTTATGGTATTTAAAAAATATCCAATTACAAAATATGAACTAGTAATTAATTCTTCGTTTGAAATTTCGTCGGGTGACCTTAGTCGCCGATAGTATCCAGCCAGTGTCTGGCGGCGGGTGACTATAGTCACTGGTAGTATCGAAAGGGTTAGAGCGCCGACCATAGTCGGCATTCACCCGACGAACTGTGTGTACGGGTGCCGACTATAGTCGGCATCGAATTACATCGTGCCTGTAACATATCTCTTGATTATATTGACCCGTATTGTATTAAACCAACTCAAAGTACAGGGTGTTTCAAAAGGTTTTGTCATGGCTTCGGGGGGTTTGTTCTAGAGCTCGGATTGGATGGAGATTTGTGAAAATAACCTGCCGCAAAATTAGTTGAGGAATCCCTGATTTAATCTGGCTGGGCCATCTTATTCGTATTGTTACGTAGGTAAAATGTCTGAGAGGAACCATGGGTCAGAAATGAACCGTTCTCCCGCAAATCGACTTTTAATTGGGCCTCCGCGATCAAACTTTTGGCTTAGTAAGTGAGAGAGTCAGCTGTTCCTTCGGAAAGAAACACACAAGATATCCTTGTCGGCTCGAACAGTCTAAGGAGAAGCGTGCTACTCGACATTAGAAATTGGGGGACTGGGTCACCGAACCACTAAGAGCAGTGCAATTATTATTGTGCAATTGTACGTTTTGGCCGTCGAGACGAGCTTCAGTTTTCCTTTACTCGACAGTGGAATATTTGTACGATAAGAAAGTGTTGTAATAAAAAATCTTTTTTGAAACGTGCACCCTTTTTTGCAGCTCTCCAGCGGAGCGGACTCACGTAACGAAAGGGTTAAAACAATTGCCAATCCTTTCTGCGGATCTTTCTAGATAGTTCCATGCACACATGACAATTAACCCTTTGAGGACGACGGACGCATATATGCGGCCTGAGAAAAACTCTGATTACACTTTATCGGTGTATGTATACACGGTTAGAGTTGAAAAATGGAATTATAACTGTTGAAATATGATTACCCAAATAGAAATTTATAATTACTGTACATCAACACTCTGACTTTCTGATAAAATGGTAGTTTTTCAACGCCAAACAAATGATTATTTCTCAATATTCAAAAAAATTACCGCCCGCAAAGGGTTAATGCCGTATGTCGCTATAAAAAAAAAGTCATGCGCTTACAATATTATGCGTGGCATCATAGCACTCACAATAAGATCACAGTCTTAAAATAGTGAAATGTTCGAAGCAAATTTTTTCAAGAGAAATGAGATAATGATTGAATAGTCTTTTCGAAGCTATGGTGGCTGTGCAGGGTGTTTCAAAATGATGTGTCACGAACTACCAGGCGTTGTCCACACCTTCGGAACGATGGACATTTGTGAACGATCCTAACCACAAAATCCGGGAAAGGGTTAAAAATTAAGGTTAAACTTTTTTATCGGCTTATCGCATTCGTCTCGTTGCATAGGTAAATTGTCTGAAAGAATCATGCGGCAGAAACGAACCGTTTCCGTGCAAATTAATATGAAAGTTCGAGTTCCGTGAGAAGACGTCGTGCATGATTATGAAGATTCATAATTTCAAGGAAAAAATTAAGTAATCAATGTTTTAGGACTCAATGAAATGTAGTAATGTCTTACATACCAAAACCTTATTGATAAGGTAACTGATTGTTATTTGAAATAGAAATGAATTTTTCCTATACATTTATTGCCTGATAAAAACCACTCTCAGAAAGAATACAAATTTTGATTTTTATTCCTGTTACTGATTGCTGATGGAAATTACATACCATAAAGATCAAAAGGTATGAACCGCGTGGCTTACCAAACATGCATGCGGCCAACAACGGCGAGCCAATCTGATAGGAATCAACTTCGGAGCAGGTTGAAAATAAAGCTGCGGTGGCCGCGATTAAACCCTCTTGATACGTTGATTACCGAACTGGACAGCTCGGAGGATCGCGGTTGCCTGGCATTTCTGCCAGCTAGACGAGCGAGGAATGAAAATCGATGGCCCGCCTGTCAGTCCGCCTCTCTAAAGTCTTCATTCTCTCTCCAATATCATGGAAAAGCATTTAAATATATACGGCATATTAACTCATTTTTCATTGATCCATCAATTTCATACGAATTCGATTCTTAAGTAGACAGAGGACGAGGACTGTACATTATGGATCTGTATTTCATATCAATTTGCTGCTATTTTCTGCAGGATTTCCACTATTTCAGGAAGCGATTTGCTATTTTCTGATTAGTCTGATACGAGTACCGGCGAATTCGATTAAACGAATACATGTCTTACAATGTACCGAATTAGTATTGTATGACTATTTCTGGTCGGCAGTGTTTCTTGAGGCTAACTGCATTAGTAGCACGTTAAATGTCGGAAATATTTTTCTCGTCTTGCTATTTATATTTTAGTGCAAATTATTGTACATTGTTATAAAAATAGAAATTTTAGGGGATAATAATACATGGCGAATTATAGCATAAACAGAATTCATGCGTGGCATAGAAGTGTTTTTTGTCGAGTGTTAAAGATTAATACCATCTTTTCAGAAAGTAGTTTCATATGAAATAGTGGTTTACTGTTTTGACATTAACATTTCAAAATTATACGTGTTAAGGAATTTATTAACATTTAGTACTTGGTAAGTTTTATAGGTACGCACACAACATCAATATTTATTCGTAAATCAAGATCAATCAATGCTTATTCTTGTAGTAAACAACAAAAAGTGTAATTAAAAATAACATTATTTCTGTATAGTGTTTGCTTTTATCTCACATCGTCAAAATCAATAAAAACATTGGCGGCGGAAGGTGTTTCGAATTTTTTTGATATTTAGATGTACATTACAGAAATACCATTTTTTGTTTCAGTTCTTGTTTTTTCTTATCGCGCAGGGAAGATGATTTTCGTTCTTGTGCAATCGTTAAGTACGATATATGATATGTATATGCCATATATGTACAATAATTGTAATTAAAAAACGTGTAATATGTAATCTCACTAAGTAAAATTTAAGCCACTCTCTGTTTTCAGTTAAATTTTGCCCCTACTTTTAATGCAAACGATAATCACATCATTCAAAACTACCAGATTTTTTAATTATTTTCCGGAAGTTTTCATTTGAAATCCAGCTTTTGGATTAAAAGTAACAGTAAAAGGAATTTTAATTTAACATTTCAAAGTCATACACGTGAATGAACTGCCGTATTACCCAGCACGATATGCAGCCCTTTAAAGCGAATATTTTAATATTACTTTTATTTTTTTTTAGTTTTTATTGAAGTTGTTTAAAAGATACTCTGTACCCGTGCTTTTTGGTATTTGTTAATTTTTATGAGCATGACAGAAGCAAATTCAAGCAGAATTTAAAACTCTGAAAATTGTACTATTTATTATACTTGTAGTTGACGTTTTTCCGGGAAAGTTGACAAATTACTACGAATAAAAATAGTTGCAACATTTCAAAAATAAACCTAATCTGATTTAGAGAAGTAGCTAATTCTGTGATTTAAACACTAATTCATATCTATTGATTCATATTCCTTTACTATCGTATTGTGTACTTTCATTAATAAGTAAAAGTAAACGAAACTTTTTAAACTACAACATAAGTATATATTACATCCGTAATGTGAGCAAGCGTAATCACAGTGAGCCATTTTATGCTTTTCCCCATGCTTTGGTCTCTCAATGTCCCCTGTCAACGGATATTTGCAGAAGCACGAATTATTTTGTACAGGTACTTAGTATTCACAATGTTATATTTCATATATCATTCAAATATATTCAGTTCATTCCAAACTCTTCTATTATTATTGCGATTTTTCAAAAACTCTGTCAGCACTGTCTAATAAACTTTGCCACTGATACTCTTCTCAACATACATGTGGGAATTTCATAAAACCCGCGCGGTTCAATCTAGATCGGGGAAGCCGTTTATTTGATCGCCGCATGCGTCCTTGGAGGAGCTCCGCTTGCTTCTCCCAGTCACCTGCTTCACCCAACCAAAATTGACTAACCTTTCACTTGCCAGGTGCGGACCTGTTGGCACGAGCGCTGTGGCGTATTGGGGCGACATTCATGAACAACTTTATCCTTTGATAGGAACAGAAGGACGGACATCCGCAGGCCCAGGCACTCGATTTATTCAGACGTAATAGACAAGTAAACGTAGTAAACGCATAGAAAAATAGACGAAAAGACGTACAATTAGGCGATTAGAGGATTAGACGAACAGATGAATAAACGTATAACATATAGACGCATAGATGTACAAACGATTAGACGGGAGTAACAAGTAGTCGAACAGACGCGACTAGACAGACGATTGTATATTTATTAGTAACCGTAAGAGTGTTTGTATGTGCGTTTAAGTATTTTCCATAAATTTGTGTTTTCATTTGTATTTTATATTTTTAATGTGTGTTTTTAATAAATATCCTACATATATATAAAACAAATGTTTTCTATTTTTCTTCACCGTAAGAAGAAAAAAAAAGATGAGAGCATTTATTAGATCATGGTTTGCAAAATCGATACTTTCGACTTCTTTCACATCACTAAGCCAAACATAAAGTTAGAATTATTATTTTAACAATAATTCCAGAACAAAGATTTTGTACATCCATCTCACCCTAAGAAATGAAAATAAGACAACAACTTCCACATTCTGTATTCAATGTCTACATACCAATTTCGTTGAATTCGAGTTGCAAACGTTTAATTCATTGTCAGTTGCATGTGCAACCATTTATAACGTCCATTACAATAAAGACCCTGACTGGATCGTGCATCGGCGATACCGTACAATAACCTCGAAATCGATAACAATACACGTTACTTCCGAATCGGGCCAGAAATATTCTAACTGATGCGGCAATCCTTTCTCGATTCACAAAAATCCACCATCGAAATTCCGCGGCGCAACGGTCTAAGTGAAAGCTACGAAAACTACCCCGTCAGCAGCACAGCGAAATATTCACCCCCGTTCTCCTTTCCCGTGAATTCCAAATGTGCGATCATGTGCACGCTGAAAAATCGTGCAACCCAAAGCGGACAGCCAAAAGAGCCAGGTAAAACGAAACGATGAAGAGAGAACACACGAAAAGAGAGGGAGAAAGGATAGGGGTGAAGGAACGAAAGAATTGAACGCACAGAGGAAGAGGCAAATAGACAGAATTTCAAATCGAAAGAAGGGGAGGAAAAGGGCGCAAGAAACGGAAAAAAGGTGTGAGAGAAGCGTACGCGAAAGATGGAAGAAAGAAATAGAGGAGTGTCCGTACTGAGTACGCTGGAAACGATATTTCAATCTTCGTTCTTTCCCTGCATCCCCCGGATCTTTTTTCAGTTCGGAGGGTAATCCGCATATCGCGACGAACGGCAGAGAGATTTCGTTTAGGGATGGGCTACGGTCGAGGGTTGCCGCGGTGATGAAAGAAGAGGGGGGCAACTGGAAAAGGGAGAAGGATCGGAGTATGGGGTTGATTGTAACCGGTCGAGCAGACCAGAGAGAAATTGCATTTCCCACCGCGTATATCTGCGAGCCTTGCGTCATTTCGTTTAAACAAACCGCGTCCATTCGCCGCCACCATCCACCTTCCTTTCCACCGCCACTGCCACCCCCGTTTTTCCTGCCCCTCATCGCCCTGCCAATGGAACCACGGATCTTCCATTTCGTGGGGACCACGCGCCCTGCTACGGACACTTTGATTACGGTCCCGCAGATAATCCCATCCGGGAAGAAGGGGACCGACGAAAATTAAGCGAAACCATGAATTCTTCTTTGTGGATCCGATACGTCGCTGGAATGTAATTCTAAATCGTGGATTAATGTTTCTCTTGACTTTTGAAGAGAAGATCTTTATATTCAATTTGATGAAGGGGAGATGGAATGTTTGTAATGAAGTTCCTGCATTTCTTTTTCTTGTTTTGTTGTTTTACATTGTAATGTTCACTGAGAGATATACATATGTATGAGTCGCTCAGAAGTCAATGCGGTTAAGTCAATTTTTTTATATTTTCTGATTTTTGTCAATTTTAATAGAATAAACTTCATTCTATTAAAATTTACAAATATCAGAAAATATAAAAAAAAAATCACTTAACTGCATTGGCTTCTGAGCGACTCATATGTTGATACTTATTGTACGATTGGAATTTGCTGAGTAACATTTTTTGATAACGTATTACTTATACGTACGGTCTTGTTGCGTCTGAACAATTTTCGATGATACTTAAGTGTTTAGAACTGACAGTCTGAAGATTTCGAGAGAAGATGTTATATTATTTGTTGTATTATCAGTATTATTTTTATTCTTTTTTTTATTTTGGCTACTGACTTAATTGTTTAATGTTACAATGATCCAATATGAGGACTTGCAAATGCTTTTAGCAAGGGGATATCCCAAAATGCCAATCACCGATTTTGATGAAATTCCCGTATAACGTAATTCTCTCAAAGATACACGATAACTCTTTTTTTAACAGCGATCGTCCATTTTAAATGGGAGAAGACTGCCTCCAAAGTTGTGATTATAAAGTATATTTCGGCTAATATCTAAGAAACAATTGAAAATATAGTAATTGTGTAAATGAACGAAATTAGTATCTTTTAATCGCAAATTAAGTGGTACAAATTATTTTGTAAGATCTCAGTTTGTTGAAATGATATATTAACACTAGAACTACCGGCATTAAATCTATTATATTTCAATATATTAAATAAGTACTTTGAGAAAAGAGGAATCAAAAGGCGGAAAAGATGATCACTTCGGTGATTTATGTTTTTTGATTTGGACGCAGAATATTTCTCCTATGACTCTCCTATAAACTTTGAGAATTTTTTGAAAAAATTGTGTACCAGTCATTTTGACTGGTTTGGTACATCTAGTGTTAAAAATAACATATTTTTCATACTATCTCTAGTTTAATGTCTATAGATTATCTGGAGTATGTGTTTCTAACCACTATATACCCAATAGAAAATTACGGTGAAATTCGAATTCTGATTTTTACATCGTCCACGGTAGATAGATTTCCATGGCAGATTCGATTAAGAGATACAGAAATAATCAGATTGAAATAATAAATGAATACATCTGACGGGTGAAAGAGGAGAAAAAATAGGAAGCACCATTTCGTGTTTCTCGAGTCTTGATACGCAGCTGGACTGTAATTACCGCTCAGGGATTTATTCTCTGATTCCAGTAAGACGATTCGAGCTCGCTCCGAATAGCTTTCTTGCAAAGCACTCAGAGTTCAAGAAGGATAATCTGGTGATATCGGACTTCCGTTTTACTAAAAAACCTTTCATTTATCCTAGGGAAATGTTTAACTGAGCGTTCGTAATTTATTAACACTTGTCGTGGCTGCTTAAATCTTAAGACGATAAAATTCTTCCGACGGAAAATATACATAGAATTTTCACTTTGCCATATTTAATCCGTTTTGTAATTTCGGAAAAGCTGTGTAAATTCTATAGAGGACAGGATAACATTTATTTATGAATTCCCTTTTAATTTTTATCTCGAGCTTTGCTTACGTCCTGAAAGTCTATTACTTATATGATTTCTTAATACATTCTTAATACATTTCTTCCTTTCAAACTGAATAAATTCGAAGTACATAGCTGTATACGGGTATGAATTTTTCAATAACTATTATAAGAAGTTTCGTTATGAATATACAGGGACATTTTTGATATAGGTGAATGATTAAAATTATTTTTCAAATCTTTTTTACGGATATGTACTACACGATACAATTAAATGCAATTTAAATACATCTTCTATGTCTTTAAGAGTCTTTATTATTAAAAACAAAATTTTCAAATTATTGAGTCTATAATAAAAACATATCATGTATAACTTGTGCTTGATAAATTATTGGATTTAATTTAATTTAAATTTTATGGCAATTTATTATCGAATGTGCTACAGCTATTATTTATCATTCAGAGCATTAAAGCTGTTAACAAGAAGAGAAGAAGTGCTAAGAAAATGGTTTTTAATGTGAGCCAATTATGATTTTATCCCCCAAAATTAATACCAAAATGAAATTCCTTAAAAGATATCAAATCCGAGACGTCGAACTAAAATCGCGGTATTTAATTTAAACTATCATCAGATCCCTTTGTCAGATGGTAAAAATAGTTCCTGAATTTTTCTCGGTTTACAACAGAGTTACGCCGTCTTTCGATTCGTTTCAAAATCTAATTAAATTCCAATGTAGCTGAGTGAAAGTATGCCACTTCTCTAACACGCAGTTAATAATGAAAACTTGAAACTTTGACCGTTTTCGAACTTTGCGATCCGCGATTCAATAAATCCCACTTTTTTATTCGAGGAATTTTCCCTCACTGATTGTTGCGAAAACCTTCTGAGAACTCAGAAACGATATTATTCCTAAATATCCTTTTTATTCTTCTCTTTACATTAACAGAAATCTCATTTCAGTTAATCCGAAATGTATACAATGTTTCACGATAAAAGACCATCCAAACGAAATACACACGTAAACAGAGTGAATTCTTAACTTTTTTTTTATCTCCTAACATTGCAAATTTTTTAACATTAACATCCCAAATAGGAGCAATAATTTAATTATATTATTTAAAAGCATATCATAAGTATTGATAATTTTTTTTTATTATTCACAACATTCGGGTTTAGAGCTTTTCCAAATCTTCCTCCGCATACTGCCGAAATAAAGGATTCGAATAAAAAGCATAATGAATATAAATGCGTAAAACCTTTTTGAGGGACTACGGCGACGATGGGGATGGACCCTTGGATTTCTGAATTGTGGGACTGTGTTGGAATCCCTTCGCTGCCACTTCTGGGAAAATTTTTTCTATGTGATATGTAGGGGAAGATTCTCCGTCGTCCACGTCGTACTTTATCAATTTTCTTTTTATTACTATATATAAACGACACCTAACAGTACATACAAGAAAAAACAAAAAAAGCGACGAAATATATATAACAAGACAACAAGAGTTGCTTGTATGTGTTCCACCTATATTCATATTTTTATTTATCTTTTTAATTTATTTTACTTTTGATGCTACTCCAGAATTATAAGATGAGTCATTGTAAATCATTTAAAATAAATAAAAATACGGCCCCTCTATCTAACATAAACCAACTTATAATCTGAAATGAAAGACCACTTTGCAAAAAATAGCTGCATTCAGAATTATATGAAAGAATTCAATAAACAAAAGATTTGGGATCTGTAGTTTCCTGATATTTTAAAAACAATGATTGCATACGCTTTAGTCGTAATCACAAGTCAAACAAAAGGTGAGGCAAAGAGAATGAATGTCTCTGAGAATATACTTGGAAACAACAGCTACACCAAGAATCAGCTCAAGTATTTCAGTAAAGAAAATATTTATAAACTGCATTTTTCTGACGTATCAGAAAGAATAATGCATGCGCCGTAACCCTAATCACAAGTCAAACAAAAGGTAAGGCCAAGAGAATGGATTTCCCACAAGAATATACTTTTATTATCGACACAATAAAACGGCTAATTCAAACGATACGTCAGTCGTAAATCGAGTCGTGTCAACCCTTAATCCAAGAGGTGCGCCGGCTACGAGGAAAATAATTATTACAAGCGATCAATCACGTTGACTGGCATTGAATTAAAGTACGATTAACGATCGTGGCCGCTCGAACATAATAGTTTCGCGGGCTCCCGAGTAACACGGCATCCCTTCTTTTTTCTTCTTTCTTTTAGTGTCCTTTACCGCGAGTAACGTCGTATCGATTATTTCGAGGACGCTTCGACGAAACATCGTCCTTCTTCGACAGCAGATTGGAGAACGGCGGATTCGCGAAAGGAAGAAACGACTTCTCGAGTTTCCCGTTGGCCGAGCAATAACATTTTCTCCGCGATTGCGTATTTCAGAATTTTCTTCCAATTCCCAGTTACGTGCTCGATACAAAACTGATTTAAACGGAAATTTATAATACTTGCTCTATATCGCACTTTCGTACCGATAGAAATACTTTCTTCGATTTCGTAGGACGTCGATCAGAGTTTTCCCCCGAGATTATTAATAATTTGTGCGTTCTAGATTTATACACGTACGATGTTTGCGATTCTTTCTTCTTTCCATCTTTTTTCTTTTGTATTTTTCGGATTTAACTGCTATGGATTACAGTCATTCCGCTTAGGCCAGTTTAATTCCTGAATTTTCAGCACCACTCACCGGCAACTTCCACGGCATTCGACATGTTAATTTATGTCTTTAATTGCTTCGCAAATTTCAAGGCAATGTCCTTTAATTTTCGATATCTCCTTAACACTACTCCTTTAAATTTCGTACAATTTCGAAATATAATGAACATAAAGTGATAGTAAATAACAGTCCTTCCACTTTATAAGAATTGCAATAACAAGTAAAAGTTAAATAATAACTTTTAACAGCAACAAGTGAAATAATGAATGAAGTAAGTATCAAATATTTTGAATAACGTATAAAATCTTATTCAGGAGATCAAACGAATGAAAGTGCACCCACATAATGTCATATTCCAAATGGATCGATAATGATACTATTTTACCCGTGAAAAGTGGATTAAGTGCGCTTAATGCGAAAAATGTGACGGTCACCCTCGTCCTGGCAGTTAATACAGCAATAAAAGATATATATATATATACACATGAAGAAAATACCGGATACATGGTTATATGTTCACGTTTGATGCAGTAGCTATTTTTACTATCTACCTAAGGCATATTAACAATCCACCATTCCGAGCACGTAGCCCACAGTATTACCTTCGTCAGCCCTTAATCCGATATATGTCTCCCTACAGGCTCTTCCCTTAGGAAGGAAAAATGACCACTAAACCCATGATCGTCAAATTGACCACGGTACGAATCATTAATTACATGGCGCGTTTCGAGCATTCACTATCACATTATTAAAATGTTTGAGTCATTTACAATCGAGTAGCTTGAGAATAATGTTAGCGTCTTACACTTTCATTTACATTTTTACAGGTTTTTACTTTTTAATGTTTACTCCGGCATTGTATATTCGAACACGTTTTTCTAAGTTACTTGTTTATATGAACGATGACGGTCCTGCGTTGTTTATAATTTTGCATTATTGCTCGTTACGTCGGAGAAATAAAATTTGGATCATTAATATGATTACCGTGTGATTTTAATATGAATAGTGTTCACAAGTTTCATCCTGATGGGCTTCTGATAATTATAACGATGTTTTAGTACGTATGTCGATAATAATATTTTTAAGGATATACTCTATCTGAAGCTGTTATAATAATTTTCGTTCGGTAATTTCCCAATTCAGTGATTTTTATGAAATGCAATTGTGGAAAAGGAGCAGGTGAATGAACTCTTAGATTTTTATTCGGACAAATATATAATGAAACAGGATTTACTTGCAGTTTAATAATTAGGGCTGACAAAACAACTTTCTGCTTAAATGTTATATCCCTTAGCAGATTTTACAATAGTTAAAAATCAGCTTCAACATAAAATAAAAAAGAAAGGAAGGACGAGAGAAGTCTTTAGAGAAATCAACATATTGCAATACTTCCGATTTTTAAATAAACGTGTCACGTTATGCTGCTCCAAATTTCTGCAGTTGTAACATTCAGAAAATCCTACCTGTCAAACTTTGACAAAGGTCTTGTGATTTGTTCAATTTATCGGATGTTGCATCTACTATAGTGAAACATTTTAATACCCCGGATTTGGAAAAGTTTACTCTGTAATTCAAATTAAACCATGTTCTTGCTCAAAATATAAATAATTGGTAAAACCGTAAACTCAACTATTGGAAATGGGTGTTTAAATAAATTTATATACTTTATATTAATATTATTATTTATTATAAGGCTTTGGAAGAAACGTCTTTATACTGTAGGAGTTTAGAACGAACTGACTGTGAATGCCCAAAAGACGAGCTCGGGCCCATCCAGTAATATAAACTGTTTATGTTACTCTCCCCTACACTGCAGAGAGTCTCCTGTTTAGAATAGGAATTCCTAGAACGTAGAGTCGTTTTTGAACTCATTTAAAATATGTAATATTATATTGTTAAGAATAATTCAATATCAACTTTGCAGCTGACTTGTTTTATCACAAGTAATAGACAATCACAAGTTCTGCAATGCGTCAACGATGAAAAATATAATTTTTTCCTTATAAGATTGTTGAATATACAGCCCTGGTGTAATCCGAAATGTGCATATGTCAAGTTGTATATTATTTCTATTGATTTTTGTTATATTAAAAAGATTGTATCATGGCAGAAGGCCTCGATTACATTCAATCCTGTTATATTTTATTAATAAATTATGTTACGTGTTTATCAAATAAGTGTAAAGTGTTTCAAGTTTATTTCGAGTTTTAACAAAGATTGAGCTTCAACGTCGATTAAATAAAAAACTGAATGCAATTTGTTTCATTTTTCACCGATAACATTTCATCTACTCAAATCAATTCCTACGTTACTCTACACCCTATAACGTACCGTTTACATTCTCACACATTGCGCCCAACGAACGTACCCATTGCTTCGTAAAATCCTGCTTGGTCCGGCAGAATTTCCGCTCGTCCTCAATATGTTAATCCCCAACGCACTCGTACCTTCGATCGCCACATCTTTCAGCCTCTTCGCTCGCAAACGACACCCCGAAGGAGAGAAAGATCGTCGTAACGAGCATGCTAAAATATCGCCAACACTGCGAATCGGAATCGCGAGTCCGCGAAGGGTAGAAACGGCTTTTCGAGTGTTCCGAGTCTCTCGAGTGAACAAGCAACACGACCCTTCCGATTGCGTATTTCAGGATTCGTCTTTTATTTCCGGTGGCAGGTCCAATCCCATATTTTCCAAGATACCATCTCTCTCTTTCTTTCTTGCTTCCTTCCTTTCGTTCAGCCTTTCTTTCTCTATCACCCCATGTGTCCCTCCTCGGCAGCCCTTCCTCCGCCGTCACCCCCGTGGCCCGTTTAACACGTCCAGTCCCAGACGCGCACTTTACAAAATTAGCTTTGTCAGCCCTTAACCAGGTATATACACTGGTACAGAGGATACAGATGGTAAGGATACCAAACGGTGCACCATCGCCCCCTTGGTGCGACCATGGGGAATTGGGGTTGGCTCGAGTCGAGGAGTTTTGTCTCCGTTGGACGTACGCCTCTTTTTTTGGGCAATCCAAAGTGCAACTGCCGTGGGAGATATTTTTAAGCGTTCTCGCCTGTTGCATTTTTTATGGGCTATGAGGTCGCCTGTTATGTAATTAGCAACGTTATTGGAGAAAATGGATACATGGGGTAAAAAGGATGCTCATGTGAAAATAAAGTATGAATAATTAAAGTAATTATGTTTGGAAGTTAACACTAGAACTACCGGCGTTAAATCTGTTATATTTAAATATATTAAATAAGTAAGGGGAATTCAGAGGTGGAAAAGATGATCGTTACGGTAATTTATGTTTTATGAGATGGGCGTAGAATATCTATTCTATGACTCTCCTATATTCTTGGAGAATTTTTGGAAAAAATTGTGTACCAGTCATTTTGACTGGTTTGGTAGTTCTAGTGTTAATGTCTTCTTAACACGTTTAGCGGTATTTCGCTAGTTTCGTTTCTCTACTGAAGTGAATATTTTTCTATTAAAATCGTATTTTTATAGAGCAGAAACTTTAAAGGGCCAAATAGCTGTATAGTCCGCAGGGCTTTACCTTTTTAGTACCATTATTTGAATATTGAATGTTTTAGCAGATTAGTATATGTTTGAATTTCAAAGCCATATTGAATTTCATTAGATTCAACAGCACCGGTGGAATTTAACCCCTGTGGAATTCAACATATTAATTTAAATCTTTAATTATTTCAAAAATTTCAAGGCAATGTTCTTTAACTTTTGATATCTCCTTGGCATTATTCCTATAAATTTCATACAATGTTTTAATTTAACGAACATAAAATGATACAAAATAACTGTCGTTTCATGAACTCAGGAAGTAAAGGGAAGTTATCCTTGTGCTTCCTATTTAGGAGCGTTTTACGATTTTAGCTCGTACTATTCGTTACCTGAAGCTCGTTCTGCAGAAATGTCACGGTAAATCAATGATGACACCGGCCGAGATAGTAAGAACCTTTCAAGGATTTTCCGAATGGCGAAAAGGCCTGAATCAAAACGAAATTATCGAGTCTCGAAGCGATTTTATTTCATCGATTTATCGATAGCGCAACGCCGAGAAGAAAACCCAAGAAATAGTTTTCTAAATTGAATTTTCCTGAAGCCCTTTGATGGAACGTCATGCCGACAATTTCTTTCCCATCGACGGTCAGTTCTTAAATGTCTAAACCGTAATAATTAACTTCGTTAATTAACGATAAGTAACGCTCTGTTCATTCATCTCTAATTGAGACTATGTAGAATTTATATTGTGACGAATTTTATACGGGTGCGGTACTGTTTTATTGGCCATTATAGTAATTTATAGTATAAATTGTATAATTACAGAAAAATATAAATGTAGTGTAACGTTTATTAACACGATCCCTGTAGTACGGACCACATCGATTTTTAGGTAAACGACTTTTCACTTAGTTCAGTTATTTTTTATCTTCAAATATAAATGTTCTAAAAGTAGCGACCGCAGTGAACATGTTCACCCCTTACCCTCGGATATTTTCAAAGAAGTTAATTACTGAAACAGGAATTAAAAGAATCTTCCATTTTCTGAATGGCAATCATCTTACATTGAAATTGTGTTTTTTGTAAATGTTCGTTAGAAATGGAAATAAATGTTCAATGAAGGAAACAATTTTTATAAATTGCGAAAGATTCATTGATTGCAAAGTAACACAAGATTCTATACTGTCTTTATATTTTTTAAGAGTGCATTAAGTGAAATAAGCACAAGGCTATAATGCTAACACTTTTTTTACAGCTTCCATAAAGTGCTTTACAAATGTTACTTAATAAAAATAGCAATTACTTCAGTACATGCCAAACCATTCTCGTATATTCTTTACATATTGCAACAAATTACTTTCTCCTCTAGTATTAATATTTACGTTTTGCATTTTCCTATCACAAAAAACTGTAATTTCTAATTTGAAAAAGACAAAAGATAAAAAGAAACTATGTTAAAAATTGAATACCTGGAAGACACTAAAATTAATTTTCGTTTCACGCTAACTGCACACTATAAATCTAGTTTCTTATTTAATGACAACTTCATTTTTCTTCGCATCTTGAAACATCAATCTCCATTCACTTACGGCATGAAGATAGGTATATACATATACATATATATAATCTGGTATGTGCAAGCTGTGTGCCTAGAAGTAAGATACCATAGCTGAAGGCAAATTGCACATAACGAATGATGCATCATCGAGAAAGTTAAGGTCACAAATCTTGCCTATTTATAAAATTACATACTTCCGTGTTTAATGTTAACTACCAATAATATTACTAATAATAACAGCAATAAATAAACGGTTATATTATACAGAGAGCATTGTGTATTATCGCAATTTTGTGTAATTGAAAATAATTCCGTGACATTTGTTCCCTTGGAAATAGCAAGCTACAGAAATAATTAAATTTTTTAATTAACCTTTTCTATATTTTCTTGAATTATGAATGTCGATTAATCATTTATTTTTCCGATTTCTCATTAGGTAAGTGAAACTAATTTCGTCACATTCTCTACCCGTAATTACATATATGAATAATGATTGCCAAATTTCAAAGTGAAAATTAACTGAACAGGATAATAATTTTAACAGAAATCTGCGTTGAACATTACTTGACAAAGGAAATCAACGGGTTAATATTTTTTCAAGTTGTTCAAGTAATGAACATGAATTCAACAAAATACGCCGCGTATTACATATTTAAGAGACATGTTAAATATGAATGTATCATTTGATGTGGACTAACAAAGAACGATGTGCCTCAATGTCCCAGGAGTGAGAAGCATTAGCTTTAAAACTATTAATGGACATTGTAGGTCTGAGTCCGCCTTTGTTAAATCACAATTGTACTCTACTGTTTGAAGTGCACTAAACTTCGACCGACTGATTGTATACACTAGCTAAATTTACATGGACACTTATTGTTCGCCTAAGTTTGTAGTACTTGCCCTAAAATTGGAGAAAGCTCTTATGCAACACTTCAGTATCAAATCTAATGCAACTGTTTGGATCTTCGATCCTTTGATTTTGACTGATCACTACATTACTGTAAATCGTAACCCCGGCTTTCTAAAATTCCGAAAAACCCAAAAAGTATCAATCACATGTTTCCAATGGGCCTGGTGCTTTCATCCTCTGGATTTCAACTTTGCTTTCACGTGAAACGTAATGAAGAAAAAATTGAGAGGTTTGAACGAAAGACAAACGATCTTCATGCAACCTTCATCCCTTTTCCTATCAATTCTCAACTGTGTCGGACATATGCATCAATGTTCATCTGAGCAGAATAGTGTCTTTGAATTCTCAAACATTCCCATATGTATATAGACTACCGGCCAAAAGTATGAAAACACTACATACATTTAGAGAAACAGGACATTTATAAGAAAAAAATACTGACTTTTGAGTAACTGAGGACATTTTATCTATCGAAAAACTTATAAGTAGCATGTTTTACTATTTGGATTATTTGTTTCTATGGAGGAATGAGTTTTTTTCTTCAAACTTCCTGTTCATCAAAAAGCCGCCTTTATTTTTAATGACAACCTGAGACATTCTCGGCACCCTGGAAATTAGTTTTTCCAGTGCTTCTAATTTTATATCTTATGTTCTATTTACATATTTTTTCAGCCCCAAAGTCAACCAATAGTGTAGAGCCGGGAAAATATCGGTAGTTCCGTTTTAAGAATGACGAAGGGCTGCGAAGGCGAAAGCGGGGCCACGATTCTTTCTTTTACGAGCAGTACCCAGCCGCAAAGGACATAACTACACGGCCCCCATGGGCGCGGGATTGAGATACGCCCAATCAACGAACATGCACATTAACAAGTACATGCTACTAGTTACCTACTACTGGAGGCGAGACCTTTCTAAATCTCTACTGGCTCTGCAGTGTCAGTGCCCGAGCTGATATTAGCGCAGCTCACCCGCCGAGGTAACCACCTCTCCCCCTGCGATTTGGGGTTACTATTCTGGTGGAAAATTTACTTGGCAACTCAGGGGTAATTTGCTCTGATTCGCCCGACGGATAGGGACATCCCTCTCCCTCACGCATTTTCGATTGCGACGCGCTATTGGCCGAGAGACCCGCACATTCGTTGCGTCGTCATGTGAACGACGAAAGTAGTGTTTTATTTTCGGTTGTCATTCGTCGATCTGAGGTTTCCAGGACGGACATGGTGGGGATAGGCGGTGCGAGAGCAATCTCCCCTTCCGTCTCAGGTGCCACGTTGCCGTTCCAGCATTATACATGCCCCCACGAGTCCAACCCTAATGACCAGGTCAGGACGAGGAATCTGTCCTGGGGCTCAACCTGGTCCCCGTGGTACCAACATTCCCCTTGGTGAGGGGGTAGTCTCGGACATCCGGCACTACTACCAATCAACCTTGGTGCGGTACACGGACTCGGGTAACCCCGGGTGCGTCAAACCCGTGCCTGCCTTCACAGCGTGATAGACAGGCCCCTGAGGGGGGCGAAAGCGGGGGTTGGGTCCTGCTCAGGCTAGCAGGCCGACCGGTCTCTCCCCCAAGGCCCGAATATTCTAGAACAGGCTCAAGCTTTATTTGATCGCCAGAGCCGTCCTTGGAAGAGCTCCGCCTGCTTCACCCATTCATACAGCTGAGATGTCACTGATTCACAGACACTCTCTCGGTGTCATGGCTGGACCTATTGGCACGAGAGTGGTGGCGTATTGGGGCGACATTCGTATCTAACCGCTCGCGCTGGAAAGACATGCCACGCGCGTCGATCGCGGAAAACAAAACGACGTGCGTGGCACGTCGACCAAGGTTATTTGTTGAAGAACAGTTTCAGATCGCACCACGTCGCGTGCAGGGTAAAACAAAAGAATTATTAGTGAAAAAGTATGCTCTGATAAGTTTTAAATCAAATACGATTAATAGATTTTAATGTTTTTGGACTTCTGGCAATGATTTGGTGGAATTCAACCACTACGTGACGCCTTACGGCGAAATATAATGCTCCGTTCTAGTCCGCGCATCTATAAATTAATTTCTAGCGCAAACAGTTATGAAACTCCGCGACAGCAGAACGCAAGGCCTTCTCGCGTTAAAGAATACATTGTTGCGGCCGAGCATGATATTTCGCCGTAAGGCGTCACGTAGTGGTTGAATTCTACCAAATCATCGCCAGAAGTCAAAAAACATTAAAATCTATTAATCGTATTTGATTTAAAACATATCAGAGCATACTTTTTCACTAATAATACTTTTGTTTTACCCTGCACACGATGTGGTGCGATCTGAAACTGTTCTTCAACAAATAACCTTGGTCGACGTGCTACGCACGTCGTTTTGTTTTCCGCGATCGACGCGCGTGGCATGTCTTTTCAGCGCGAGCGGTTAGATACGAATGTCGCCCCAATACGCCACCACGCGCGTGCCAATAGGTCCGAACCTGGCAAGTGAAAGGCAAAGCAATCAGCGAGCTCTCGAGCGCACGGGAACGGGGAAGCAGGCGGAGCTCTTCCAAGGACGGCTCTGGCGATCAAATAAAGCTTGAGCCTGTTCTAGACTTAGTGAGTGCGAATGCGAGTACGAGTGCGAGAGAGCACATAGTTGTGTGAGAAGGATGAACGACTAGAATATAAGAAAGCGGAGGTTAAGGGACAAGCAGTGTTGTCGGGAGAGTTGTCAAGTGTTGTCCAGTATTGTCAGAAGTGTTGTGGAGAGTTGTGGAGAGTACGTTGGAGAGCGAGTTGTATTAGCTGAGTTGCATTGTAGTTAAGAGGAGTTTTGAGTTGTCGTGTTGTTTTCTTTTGTTAACTAGTTGTAACCTCTTTGATACATTGTTATTTGTTATTTTGTTGTTAAGTTGTGTCCGAAGTTTTACCAATCCCCTCTTTTGAAAATCCGCCCAACTACAATAGGAATCTAGTATTGTAAAACTCAGCGCTTCTTGGCGAACAAAAGAATCACGGGTTTCTATATAAGTCGACAACAGAACTTCTTTCCCGATAGTAAGAAAGTTCATTCCGCGCATTGTCTTAAACTGGGTGCATAACCTACACAAGAGCATTTTAGAAATAAGAACATGCCGAAATCTCTAAAATCATAATGCATCATGTTAATATCTGATATAATAACAAAGGATCATTTCAAAGTTTATCGGTGTAATCGATTATAACGGAAATCAGCAAGTGATTCAAAACTTTTGGAAGGTAGTGTACATACACTAACGACTCTAAATATTTAGATATTCTTATTTTACGTGTAACAAAATAGTAGAACGAAAAATCATATTCTATCGTTGATGATTTGTTAGACGAGATTCGTGTTGACATAGGTCGTGGACAGCAATCTCCACTGTCGAGGATGTTGAATTCGGCCTGTAGGTGAGAGATTTCAAGGATAAGAAAGGAATCGTTGGGTGACGATAAAATTTCCGACGGAGCTTTCATTTTCGTGTGCCGTAAACGACAGGTGGAAATATAAAATACTCTTTCGTCGTTTCCAGGGATAAGAGGGAATCACCAGCTAGCGATAAAATTTTTGAAGGGTCTTTCATTTTCGTACGTCGTAAGTGGCAGATGGAAGTGATAAAAATTTTTCACGAGACTGGCGCCCGATGATTCTTTATTTAATGCCGAACTTTGAGAATATTATTGCCCGCTTGTTTAAAATGCATTTTTACAAATATGCAAGTAAATTATGTCTTATAAATTCGTCTGTTAGTAGATGTTTTATGTTTTCTACATATAGTGTTTTTTAAGGAAATAACATTCATCATTTGTATAATATTATACTTGTATTGAAGAAGAAGAATTAGAAAAGACTTAAAAGAAAATTGTAGAAATCGATATTCAAATTGTTTCAGAATATCTAAAATAGAAATATTTCTAAATGTAAATCTTTAAAAGACTTGCGAAATAGACATGAAATTCACAATACGTATTTATAAATACACACGTAAAATATATTGACGGAAATGATGAATACAAAAATAATCATCGACATTATGCTAACAAACCTGTTGAATTATTCTTAACAAAGTAATATTACATATTACCAATAAGTTCAAAAACGACTCTACGTTCTAGGAATTCCTATTCCAAACAGGAGACTCTCTCTCTGCAGTGTAGAGGAGAGTAACATAAACAGTTTATATTACTGAGTGGGCCCGACCTCGTCTTTTGGGCATCCACAGTTCAGTTCCTTCTAAACTCCAGCAATATAAAAACGATTCTTTCATAGCCTTATAATAAAAGTAATATTAATATAAAGTATATTAATTTATTTAAACACCCATTTCCAATAAAACCTAATGAAGTATAGACCAAACTAATTTCGTACTTCAAATTAACGTCTTACGAAGGCTATATCTTTAACACTAAACGTACCGGCATTTTACATATACTTATTCATATTCTGGTGGAAAATTTACTTAGCATCTGAGGGGTAATTTGCTTTGATTCGCCCGACGGATAGGGACATCCCTCTCCCTCACGCATTTTCGATTGCGACGCGCTATTGGCAAGAGAGACCGGCACATTCGTTGCGTCGTCATGTGAACGACGAAAGTAGTGTTTTATTTTCGGTTGTCATTCGTCGATCTGTGGTTTCCAGGACCGACATGGTGGGGATAGGCGGTGCGAGAGCAATCTCCCCTTTCGTCTCAGCTGCCAAGAAACGGTTCCCCAGCTCTATCTGTCTGCCCAGTACAGACAGGCCCCTGGGGGTCGGTTATTATTGGCCGAGTTTTAGGTTTTCAGGAACGATAGGGGGGAATAGGCGGTGCGAGTAATAGTCTCTACTTACTCCTGTGTAATACCGCACGCCATCAAGTCGTTTGCGACCGGTAGTGATGTTTCATCTCAAAGACATTGTTTCAGGTGATGCTTATCCAGTGATGCTTCATTCCGAAGAAGCATTTAACACGTACGCTACCTATATAAAAATTAATTCTAACCCTCATACGCTCCTCAAAAATAGTTATACAAAGCATCCTCAGATGATATTTTATCCACTTTCCCTTAACGCGTTAATTATTGGTATTTGCAATCTATTATACTATATTTCACTGAAACTAAATCTAAAGATATAAGATATGTAAATAAAATAATAAAAAATCCAAAGTAGATATTAGGTAACACATAAAAATACCTCTATGCAATATTCACACAGCCAGAGATTTATAAACAAAGCTTTTTCACCGAGCTCATCTTACCTGAATGTAGATCCACCTAATATTCTAAAAGCTATGTTTTTCTCATTCATTATTCGTCATAACAATTTATAATTTGTAAAAATGTTTCCAAGTGACTATATTCTAACTCAACATCATTAAAAGCAACACAAAAGTTTGCGTTTCGATGCTATTCGTTGCTGAAAAGGGCCATCATCATGGCTAAATTGCTGTTCGCATTATCTCACAAAAATAAACATACACGCAGTGGAAGAACACGAACGGCGATTCTTCGAGCAGAGAGTAATTTCTCTTGATAATAACCTCGTCCGGTTTGCGCTCACCTACGAAAATTACGACTCCGCGGGTTGCCACCAAGCGGAATAAATGCTTACAGTACACTTTTTCCCGAGATTCGAGATATTCCGTGCGGTGGAAAGGAGGGATATCCTCGTCTAGGGATTCCTTCGTACGTGGCTGGCAAAGCGAATGACCGACGTTGGATCGCATCCTCGGAATTGGATTAATTGATTTCCGAATATACCGTACGTCTTTTCTCCAGCGAATCAACGGCACGATTATCGAGCAATTAATCAGCTGTGTTACAACCACATGCGGGAAAGACACTGGGGGCATTCGTCCAATGTAATTTTAACAGTAGGCTGAAATTATGAAATCAAGAATTTCCGATCACACAGAAATAAGGTAACGTACTTATCGTAAGCTTTATTTAATCTGAAGATTATATGTAATTAATAATTGAGAATATGATAAGGCAGTGCCTATTTGCATTTACAGTTAATTCCGACACCGTGATGCTGTGTAATGTACTCTGTAAATAGTGTCACCGTAGCAATAATGCTCCGACAGTAATCAACTCCGTAATAATAATAACGGTTTCATTCGTAAGTCAGATTTGTTTCTGTTTATATATGTCCATATATGTATATCTATTATATATGTCAGTGTCTGTTTATATATGTCAGTGCAACTAGTCATAGCGTTCCGTTGTGATTAATATTATATCGCGTTTATAGCGACTTTTGAATCTGTAAGTAACTTAATATTTCTATCTAAATATCCCTCAGGAGCTACAATTATCGCCAACATGTGGTAACAGTGAATACCATTAACCCTTTGCAGTCCTATGCGAAGTCCTACGTCTCAATATAGCTATCTTTAACCGTTTATTTTTTATCGGCTTCATGGTGACTTGGAAATTTCATAGTAACTTTGTATCTTTGTCTAAATATCCCACGGTACTTTGTAGTAAGTGTTAGCGTCGGACAAAAATAAGTAACCAATTGTAGAGAGTTTCACGAAATTTTACTTAGCTGATAAGCAATTTGAAAAAAAATCTTGATCGTAAAGGGTTCGTAAATACTGCACTTTTAAAGTCATATGAAATCTCATTGAATTCAAGAGCGCCGGTCATCGGAGACCGCCATGGCGTTCAACGTGTTAAGTGGAATAACAATCAGGCTTGTAGGTAAATGAACAGGAAATTAGTGTTCACTTTAATATTCGAACAAGGAAAAGTAATGGTAACGTAAATGTTCCATTCATCTTATAAAGATTCAATGCCTTTCTCATTTCTTCTCGTTAAGGAATCCACTTCGACGCGTTTTCCCTGCATTTATTTCTCAATCTTCTTATTATTAATAAACGTACTTCCACCATTCATATAGGACTGGGTTGCACAGAGGTAATTATATTGGAACGATGTGCGTACCAGAACTTATTAATTACTATTTGGCAAAGAAAAACTAGGTATAATATAAAACGCGTCGCTCACTCGCATGCCCTCGCGTTCCTCCCGTTCTTCTGTCTTCTTTTCCATCCCCACTCATTCCCCATGCACGCTTCTTTTATTCCCAATCGTATTTCGTTTCTCTCTCACACAGGCGTCACGTAGTACAGTAAAAGCTGGATAATTGCGACAAAAGTTTGGCTGGATAAATGCAACACGACTATCCCCTCCACATAGGGGGATTACCATTCGCGAACCTCGACTCTCGATGAGGGAGAAGTGTAACATGATGCAGCTCGGAACAAGAGACTGACTCATCCAATTCAGGAATAAAACTTCTCCATTTTTTATCTTTCTTTTTTTGAAACCTTTGCTAATGTATTTGTCAGATTTTTCTGATTAAAATGATACCAAACACGACATAGTTTGAATTATATTTACTTAACATTTAATATATTTGCTTACTATTTAATATATATTTACATACTGTTTAACATAATTCAAACATATCATGTTTGGTGTCATTTTAATCAGAAAAATCTCACACATACGTTAGCAAAAGTTTCAAAAAAAAATCAAATATGAAAACGGTCGATCCTCCAATTAGTGTTGCCTCACCGATACATTCGGGCCATTCCCCCTATAGCTTGGACCTCTCTGTCTCTTCTACTGTCTGTCCTTTTCTTTGTTCGCGCTTGGCTGGAGCTATGATGTAAACAAGTATTCGACACCGCTACTTCATAAGAGAATCGCTTGAGCCCCGAACTGTGTCGCATTTATCCAGCTTTTAATGTAGTCGAATTCGACCAAAATCTTCGTCATAAATCCAAAAACATTAAAATCTATTAATTGCATTTGATTTAAGACATATCTGAGCATACCTTTTCACTAATAATACTTTCGTTTTATCCTAAACGTGTCGTGGTGCGATCTGAAACTGTTCTTCGATAAATAACCTTAGTCAACGTGCCACGCACGTCGTGTTGATTTCCGTGACCGACGCGCGTGGCATGTTTTTCCAGCGCGAGTGGTTGCATACGAATGTCGCCCCAATGCGCCATCACGCTCGTGACAATAGGTTCGCGCCTGGCAAGTGAAAGGCAAAGCAATCGGCGAGCTCTCGAGCGCACGGGAAGGAGTAGCAGGCGGAGCACTTCCAAGGACAAATGCGGCGATCAAATAAGCGGCTTGCCTGCTGTACAGGATACAAGCGATACTTTGCATCAATTTGTGATTGTGAGATAGCCACGCGCCTTTACGATATAATAGGCAACTGTCTTAAAATTTTAGCGTGACACCAACGTGGTGTCACTGGACGACATAGTGTTAAGGAACGGATCTTCGAAAAGGCACGAGTTATAGCGTATTTTTCATGATATTCTGAAACCAAGGCGAAAGGCAAACTCTAACCTAAGTCAGGTTCGAGTTTTACGATGCGAAATAATTAAGACTGCTCTACATTCGCTAGAAGGACGTCCGAGTGGAATGAACGGAAACACTTGCAGTTTCCTTATCACAGAGAATATGTGCAGAATGTCACGTTGGAGCTTGTTACGTTTTATGGTCGCATTCCCGAAATGTCGAGTTGGATTGAAGTTTCCAAAGGATTGGAACTTTTCAAAGTCACGTTTTCGGTGTGATAATGGCGTTCGAACATAGGGAAAAAGTATTATGCGTGGGAAGAAACATTATCGTAGGATGTACAAGTTTTCGACATGAATGACACTAGGATTTTAGTTGCTTAAAAATATTTCACGGAACGATGATACTTCGTTTCTTCTAGTTGTACTTGCAAGTGACTGTATACAGGATGTTTAAAACCATCCTGTGATAAGGGCTGTTTAATAATAAAAATTTAGAGAGTTTATACTATTTGCCAAAAGGAACAAAAATGATCTAATCAACATTACCCCTAAAAGCTATACTTTTCGTGTAAAATAATGTTTCTCATACGAGAATATGATATAAAAGGATACAGATACCTATAAATACTCTTTTATTCGCGATAACTTCAAATAGTAATATGTGTTATTGATAACATCGCTAACTTTATTTCACTCTCACCGATTACAAGTTCAATGTATTGCGATGAAACTCACTCATGCTGCCCAAAGATAATTAAGAATCAAAATTTAATTTATACATGGAAAGGATTGCTTTCAGGTTCTACATTAATCTGACATTTTTTACTGTTCCTAGTGATAAGTACAAGCCTTTTAATTATAAGACTCTCGTTTGAGCCAAACTGTTTTTGTTGTAAATGTTTGATAATAAGTGTTTGAATGAGTAATGATGACAAAGAAGAAGATCAAAATAATACCCACAATGTGATTAAAAGGTACGTATAAAGGAATGAAAACAGACTAGATGAAAGTTTGTTGAATTGTTGCATAAACGAGCGAGTTGTGAACATCCGTGTTGTTAGTTCATTAAATACATTTGTTGCAATGTTCAATTCATTTGTATCATTAAATAATTCAAATATTTTTTGCATCCTGAATCTATTCTACCATCGTAATATTAATCCATTCGTTGCCCACCACAACAAATGTCATGTGGTTCATGTTGTCCTTGCTTTTTCATGTTTTGCACTTGTAAATAAGAAACGCTTTTCATTGGGTCACATTTAAAATACAATGAGCAGAACCCAAATTGTCAATTTCGGACAGCCTGCCCACAGCGAGAATACTTGTATGAATGGTTGCATATTATAAATAGTTAAGCCACTAAAATCTGTAAAATTAAACAAACTGAAGTACCCTTCTTAAAATACTAACTACTTTTATTTACTGTATTTTTTAAACGTCATTTCTTGGCAAAGCTACTCGATGCTTATTCGAACAGTTTGATTGTCGTAAACTTTATTGAATTCAAAATCCATTTCAAAAGTTTAAAATAAACTCCAAGAAGCTAAAAACGTTACACAGGTCAAAAGAACGTGAAGTATTTAAGTTCTCATTAAATTTCTAGCGTAGTTGATGTTAAGTAAGCCTATGATCGTTTCGGTTGAATTCCTCAAAGCGAGGCCTAAACTTCCGAAGTAGAAGAGGAACTTGTCTGACATGGCCCAAGGCAATTGGAAGTCCTAAGAGGCAGATTCTGGGTAGTATTTAATGTTGTTGTATTCGCAACTGCAATAAGTTTCGCAGACGTGCTTAGATTTCGCTCAGTTTGTAATTTTAACACGGTAGTTCGGTCACAATGCCAATTCCACAACGGTCGCGATATGCTTTTGGAAATATTCAACAAGACCGTATTATTTATATTTATCAGGAACGCGTTTTCACTGATTAATTTTACAAATCTGAAATGTAGATTAAACTTAGAGATAGGTAACTACAGCTACTCTGTTTTTAAAGAAAATTGTTAATCAAACAATTTTGTAATTTCTTTTTCAAACACGAGATTTCATATAAATTGGTCGTTATATTCGTTTTCAACAGAAAATTGTTTATATTATTCAGGCTTATTATGATTCGCGTATTTATTATCCCATTTTATCATTTAAATTGTTATTGTATTTAGTTAGTATTTTTTAACACTTTGAATCAGTAATTTAAGAAATTATGGGTGTTTATAATAAATTATAAGTCTGTAATATAAATATTCATCATGAAATTAATACAAAAACTGTTGGTATTATAACTAAAGTATTTATAAATATAATAGTATGTCAATACTTTAAAGAAATGGTCAGTACTGAGAATAAAAGATCGCAATATAATAATATAAGCTGTCAATAAGTCCTATTACCATTAAGGAATTGGCAGAACGTACTAATTGCCTATTGGATTATTATTATTATTATTATTTATTTTTATTACTATTTAGCCGAGAATATAATATTCTCACCTAAAAATAATAAAATATGTCGAACCATTTTGTTATCTTTTATTGCGTACTTATATTATATTAATAAATACTGGTCATTTAATAAAAACATTAAAACTGTGATAACCCAACGAACAGCAGTCATTAATTGTCAATTTTGCCAATACACTTTACATAACAAGGGCATTGGCAAATCTTAAAGTTATAATAAGCGGCAAAGACGAATGCGGATTTTGAAACTGTTCTATCAATATCTTAAAGGAAACCAAAGAAGCATTGATATCTGATACCAAAAGATTCGCGTGAATTCGAGTTCATTGCGAGGAAAATTTAAATGCACATTCATTATAACTTTCGTAAATGTTCTTAAAAAGGGCTGCAACAGTAACCACCGTTTCTCAACCTGCATTTAACACCAGTGAGCTTCTAAGAAACGAACACGAAACGATATAAGTTTCAGGAACGAATCTGCATTTCGCATGTAATCTAATTTTCATGTTACAGTTGCATTAAAACTGGAATTTGTATAATGCAAAGTAGAACCTACTGAGTATGATATTGCAATCTAAATATGTTTCTACGGTGACTAGCGCTGCAAATTATCGTATGTATGCCAAATTAGCATACATATAAGTTTCATATTTTACGCGATGCAACAACAAAACATTCTAAACCGTCTAGTTAGAAATTTGTTTTATCTACCTGAATATTTTTTTTATCAATGTCTTTATATTTTTTTTTCTTTATAATAGGTTGCTATTCGATGGTCACAAAACTTTCTCCGAAGAGCATTCCCCTAATTTATCTATACTTTGTATAAAAAAAGCAAAAAATTGTAATACCATACAGTGGCATGAATTTAATATACTATCAGACACAATAAAATTACAATTACATTAAGAATTAAAAGCATTTTAGATTTTAAGGAAATATTGGGTCAACACGAAACAATGTGGCTCTCGAAACTGTTATAAACAACTCTAGCAGTGTCTTAAAGAAAATCATTGAATATTGATATCGGGATCCCAAAAAAATGCGTATTATTATAATGACTTATATTATTAAGTTAATTGTATTACGGCACTGATATAAGCGAAATTAATAATATAATTACCACTGTTAATACTGAAGCAAATCTAATCAATTGTAAAAATCAATTAATAAATTACATTTAATTAATGAATTGCGGATTTTTATGCATTTTTGGAAAATTTAACACTGTTACAGTACATGCAATCGATATAGTAGAAAAAATGTAAATTAAACATTGAAAGTTTAACGCTCGTTATATTTACTGGGTAAAAGGATCGTTATTTAGAATCTACTTCCTTATTTCTCTTTACACAAATTTTAATTTGCATTAATATCAACAATCTACCTATTAAAATTTGCAAAGCTAAAGAGAAATGACCAAAATTTAGTAATTACAATACCTGATTTATATGCACATACCTTAGGTGATAAGATTCATCTGTAAACAGTTAGAGGATCCAGACAGCAAACAACAAGATCATCGTGTTTATTTTCAAGGATCTAGACTTCTGACGTTCTTTGAGAAACGTGTCTTCCATTTTCAAACAGGCGTCATGTCGTTTTATTGTTCACCTAGAAACATAAAACATTAACGTTAGTAAAAGTGAAACGATCGATTTTCCTAAATGTTGAAAAAAATAGAGTATTACTTTGTGACTTTTTACAAAATAAATCTTTTGCTGCACAAATTACTTTTATACTTTATTATCGGTAAATTCTAATTAATCTAGTAGAATTTTGTTCGATATTTATTTTACTTTGACGAAACCATTAGCTGTAAATTTTAAACGATGTTTCGTTCAAATGTATAAAATAATTATCAGATCCCGAAATTGATATTACTTTGGCAAAAATTTATCGATAACTAAAAGTATTGCAAATTATAATAAAAAACATTTGTCACTTCTGAAAGCACGAGACTTTGTTTTACAAGATAAAATTGCGACCGAACATTTTTTTCATTACGGATATTGCCATGATGTAATAAATTAACGAAGGCTACGTTCGTTCATTTAGCCATTAAAAATTAAGATTTTATGCGAAATATTATTCCTGAACACTTTATCTGTTGCTCACTTTGGATATCGTGCGGCAGCGTACCTATTTTTAAAGCCCGATAACTTAAAAACCATAATGTGATGAAACACTCAATACATCTGATATCAGTTATTATAAGACGCAGGGCAATTTTATTTTATTGTCATAAATGTAAATCGTAGATCGTAAATACCGCATACTAAATAAAAATGAACGATTTGCATAACGTTTTAATTGTTTTCCTTTAAAGCTAAAGAATCTGTATTTGATTCCTGTAATTCTGCCATAACATGACATGCGATAAATTTGCATACATTTATACATGTATAATTACAGTGTATTGTAACGTAAGATTCATATTCTTGTGATATACAATGCTATATAGCAACAACAAAACATTGTTAACGTATTTTTATACGTCTTCGCATATATTCAGTTTTAAATATTTTGAGAATTTTCGTCATAATGTTATCCACATTGAAAACTGCGGCAATTATCCGAGAAACTAGTATAAACTTAAATTTAGAGTTTAACAGAATAATAAAAGCAAGTTACAATAATATAAAAATTATCTTAAAATTACAAATAAATATCACCACAACGCCCTAGGCATTATTCGATATTGATAAAGTCTCAATGCTTTTACAAGTTAAATCTCTACAAGCAAATGATGAGAAAACGAAAGAATCAGGACGATACATTTTTCGCGAATAATTTTCAAATTTTCGTGTATCGGAATACACTGCACGGTTTCTCATTCCGTTTGCCAAAAAAGCTCGAACGGTCGAGTAAACAAAAAGTCCATGAGCACTCAGTATTTTATAGGGAAGCGAATTTTCGCGGAACTCCTACATCCTGAAATAGCAATTCGGTCGTATCGTTAATCTTCGAAAATTTTAGCCACAACGAGGCGCCGGGGTTGGAATAACAGACCTAGTTCAAATTTCATGGGCGGGGCTGAAAGTCCTGGACACCGACCATCAGCCGCCATCTGGAAACCATTGTTCGAACAACCCCTGGAAAATACGGCTAGCGCAACGATGTCTGCAATCGCTCCTGCGTTCTAACCCTGCAACAGAGTTTTACGGATTTTCTTTCCCCCTCGAGAATTTCTCTGTGCATTCCTTCTGATGCCATCGGTGTCTGTCTTCTATCCTTCGACCCGTATCTTGTACTCGTTGTTACGCTTCTTCAAAGAAAGGGGAAAATTTATTTTACATTAATGAATCAAAGGGCGTGAGTGGACATATTTAATTAAGTCTATGCAAATAGTCGCGACAGGCAATTATTCGAGCTATTTGAATTAATTTAATGGATACAGAATGATATTTCAAATTATTATGTTGTACAATATTGTTTCATTTATGACATTTAACTGAGTTTACGGATCATTTCCAGAACGAACTAAAGGGGGTGAACGTACGTCTTTAATTTTATTATTGTGAATGTGGTCCCGCTATTTCGACGTTAGAACTATTTAAATGTCACCATGGCTGAGAAGAAATATTCCAAATCTTAATATTACCAATTTATAAATCTCAATATTATAATTTGTAAGAAATAATAAATGGAAAGAGTACATTGAGATTACATCGAAGAGGATGAGCCATTACCTTTAATTCCATCCGCGTTAACAATTAAACTGTGTCATTGACTAATTTTATAGTAAACAAAGAAGACAATATGAAAGTTTTGTATTTTGGAGAACATATTTAATTGATAAATAACTGTATTGAAGCATGATAAAATGAGCAACTCTCAATCTTTCGAGATGAAATATTTTAAATTTTCAACTTTGTGTTAGAAAGATTTACTAAATGACAATGTGCAGTCTCAGATAGAATATAGATATTTTTTATCCGCTAATCTTTTGAATATGATACAGAATTTACGTTGATGTAATATACTTAGAAAAGACTTTTGTACGACATTTTATTTATTATACTATAGTTCATACTTTATTTTTTACATAATATACCTATATGGTAATTAATAACAGATTAAGGTCCTCACTAAATACCTGTATTAACATTAAATTCATATTAAAAATCGACAGTTTTGATATTGAAAGGTGATATTTCAATTATAATTAAATTAAAACGAAATTAAAATCATATAACCAGAATTATACATTTCAAAGTAACACCCTTTCTTAGAGCTAAAAATTTGAATGCATAAAAATTGAACAGCCACCATTTTTTTACTACTCTTTATCATCAAAAATAAGAAAATCAAAATTAGAAACCATACTGTCTCTGACATCACTTACAATAAAATTGTTATTCTACTGTGACACTTTAAGCGTGCAAAAGAACGCTAGATAGGAATTAAGAAAACAGAAGAGACAGCGAAATGCTCGCCAGTAGAATGGAACGAGACTGCCGCAACGACATCAATTTTCACACATACTTTCCTCAGTGTAAAATATAAAACTGTTTTCGTGAACAACATTCCGCCGACAACAGGTAAAACAAACGTAACAGCAATAGAATGAAATACCTCGATGTTTTTTTATATATTTCTGCTACGCTTCGTTTTCTCTTTTACCAAAAAGATCATAATTTTCTATTGATTTTATTTATTTCCGATTTCTACCGCCATGTTGTCAAGGAACCAAAATTTTCATTGAAATCTGAACTACTCATATTTTCGGATATGTATTTTATCGAGGACATTTTTTTAAGTCGAAAAAACACAAATTATATGGTACAAGTAACCAACGACTTAATTATCCAAGCAAAAAGCACACGAGCCAACAGATTCTAAAGCGCTTGAGGTTCTGCATATAAAAATGTTATTACATGACAAACGCATAAATATTTTCATGATTTAGAACGTAATTAAACTTGCAGTTCGATAATTACACGCTGAAGAATATGATAAAGCCGTGGTCTTCCTACTGTTTTATACGGATACCTGAAGTTTTCTGAAGGATTGATAAACGATTCCGCAATTCAAAATCGGAATTCGAATGAATGTCCAACGGAAAACCTGGAAAGCTAAAAATTGGAAATTATTGATTTATAATAATATATTTCACTTCTAGAGATTCCTATTGATATGCTAACTAATTATTGTAGTTTTTCCGCGTGCAAGGTGTGCCTGGTCTTGACACTATCTCAGCTACTTACAGTATTAGAATAGTATGTAGGTACAGTCAAATGTCCTTACACAACCAGCAAAATGTTCATATACATACAAAGATATTAAATATAACTTTTTTCAATTAATTTTCGAAAGTTATGTTCTTCTGCTATCGTATGGCAGCTATTTATCCGTAAGTGATGATAAAATTATCATTTCTATAACGTTCATATAGTAAAATAAGCAACAGTCTTTTCCTCGCAAGTATATAAGACTCCAACTACCAATATTCTAGTATATTAATATCTTCGGATTCGAATTATTTTTCAACATATTAACAATTTATTGAATGTAAGTCTGTAATATGTTCTATCATTGAATATTTATTTTGATATTACCAGCTACTCTGGTTATTGTGAAATAGTTACGTTATATTTACGGTGTTGGGGCATAGGCCCTTGACATCTGGAAATACCTATTATACGGCCGGTAAAGAACTCCTCGGTGACTCGAGTTTGAGTTACCCGTATTTCGTCTTTTTCCTTTTTTTTCTTAGTAACAATAGCCGTGTAGTAAGCCAGGGACATAGGCAAGATGCCTCGAAGATTTATGTGGGCCCAAGTGGTGCGTCACTTGTGAAATTTTTGGCGTACCCTGTAAATGCCACCCATAGTTAAGGGAAAGCCGGGTATAAACAAATTCTATGGCGTTGCCAATGTCCCTTCCACCCTTGAACAGGGGCCTTGACGTCCCCCACCTAACAAGTCCCAATGTCTAAAGGAATTGGTCAGGGAATTTGGGGATGCGGCAACGCCCCAAAACAAAATTTATAAAAACAAGAACTAGCGTGCGAACTCATCTATATTCGTTTGGTTTTTGAAGTAAGAGGTTGAAGCATATTGATATTTTCTTTCCGCACAAAGTATAAGTTATTAAGTGACTTCGGCGGAAGTATAAATTAAATAATTCGACGGACAATTTAATTGAAGTAATTTGTTCCTCCCTATGGGAGGTGGTCCTTCGTGCTTCACATTTAAATAAAATAATCCGAAAAAACTCGATCGACGTAAGCCGACCGCGAGTCAAAACATACGGAATAGTTATTAAATCCAACGTGAACTGTAATAGAAAGTTGTATCAGTAGTAGATCGACGTAAGACCACAAAAGATTAATTATACGCTTTGTTGTGGCGTCAATGTCCTGAGTGCTGATTTTGACCACCACTATTCCACCACTCGCGAAATCGCGACGATTGCTTTTCAAGTAGTTGGTTTAACGAAAGCGTACATTGAAAACGAAGGCTGCTTAATTCTTCAAGGACCGGGCATTTCTGCCACCTTGGCGTCCGATGGTCGGCAAATATTGGCAAACGTTAAAACGTATGGCAGCCAGACCCGGCCATTAAAGAACGACAAACTATCGCTTCACCCCGAACTCGCTTTTGTCTCCGTACGGCGGAACACGCTTTGACTTGTGAAAAAAAATGCTATGATTATTATCATTATTAACCCTTTCGATACGAGGGCCGACTATAGTCGGTATTCACGCGACGAACTGTGTGTACGAGCGCCGACTATAGTCGGCATCGAATTGTACCGTATCTCTAAAGTATCTCTTGATTATATTAGCCCGTATTGCATTAATCCAACTCAAAGTACATTTGGAATATACCTAATACATTTTAGTGATGAGCTTCTGTTTTTTTTATTCGACAGGGGGATATTTGTACGATAAGGAAGTGTTGTAATAAAAAATCTTTTTTAGAATGTGCACACTTTTTTTGTCGCGTTCAGTTGCTTTCCCGTAATGAAAGGGTTCGAATTAAATATATCAAACAAATAAAAACATTGATATTAAAAACGTAAAAACCCAATACGGTACCGCCTTCAGTAGAATAGATTCCTATGCTTCGATCACACAGAGAACAGTGAGCGACAATTTGTCAGAATTAACATTTGAGGCCAGAACGGCTACAAATTGCCGCTGTTGGTGATTCGGAACCTGCACTTAGCTATACGTCTTAACACTTTACCGACCGCTATAGTTTGAGCCTCCTACCTACTTTGAAGGATTTATTTCAGCTCAAATTGCCTAAAGAAAATTACAATCTCTTTGAAAATTACAAATGCTTCTCATCGGCTCCTTAACCCCTTCAGAGCCTGTGCACATTGTAATGTACACAATACTTTTCGTGCTATATCTTATTACGTATAGGTTTAAACTTAGTTTCAACACCTAATGTATCTACCAGTGATCGTCTAATATGAAAAAATAACGTCTGCAACGTCATCTGTTTTTTCTGTGTGCATATGAATTAAGTTAATCTCAATATGAAAATAATTTTTCTTAGGCGAAAGAAAAGAATTCGGGTCTGAAGGGGTTAACATAGTTCCACTACAATAACAAATAAATTATTGATTGCCGTGGGAACCGATTAATAAACTAAAAGTCTAAAAGCGGTGGTGGCGAAAAGCCTATTTGTAGGCTAGCGGTCTGTAAAGTGTTAAGCTACAAAAAAGAGAAGTAAGCAAAAAATGGTAAAACAATGTCAAGCGCACAAGTTCGTACGAAGTAGACTTTACAGCGCTGAGCAACGATTCTTTCTTTATCTTTTTGTATCATTTAGCATTAACTGTCATATTCTCTTTACCTAGGACGTACAATTTTATGTGAGTTGCGATCAACCAAGAACACCAGCTTGTAGCGCGTCTGCCTTCAAATGTCAATTCTGACGTTTACCACTTGCTGCTATACCACTTACTCGTCTTTATGAGTCCGAGGCCTTCCAGAACTAAATATCCTTTTGCACGAGTTGCAACGAGAAGGTCTCCGACCACGAAATTCATGGCGTGCTAATCAATGATGCATTCAGCAAGTGCAACTTCCTCTGGGATATCTAGCTGGAACACGGAGAAAGACTCCGAGTGAGTATTGTTTGGTACCGAAACCGAGCTGGTAGAGAGACGTGCGCAAAGTCCTGGAGAATAATTACAAGTTCGCCATTGAATCAGGAATTTACCAAACAACACTCGCAACAGCCGCATTGTAATTCAATGATTAATTCAATTTCGGGCTAATGCATACTGATCTGCGGGCGATGAAATGTTTAGATTGTTTTAAACGATGGTATATGCTACGACGCGTTTAATGGCTCTACTCGTAACGCAATAAAGTGAAATTACAGAGAAGGAGGGAACATTTCTGTGATGAGTTTCATAGAAATGTGAACTTTGCCGAATAGACCGGAAAGTTGGAAATCGTAATTGGTTAAAAGCACTTGGAACGAAAGGATCATGGTAGGGTTCCAAAATCCCATTGAAGTGGAGCTTTTGTAACAAAGTGCTTTCCCAAATTTTATTGTTCCAAGTGACACTTCGCACTATGTTGAAAAACAAGTTTCAAATCGAATAAATTTACATCTATTTCAAGAGAAATTTATTACGATACTTAGGGATTTCACTTGTATTAAGAATAAGAGATTGTAATAATTATTCTATTAAGAAAGAGATACGCTTGTGCATAGCTAAATATTTCAGACACACTGTAAAATATCCTCTAATTAACGAGTAGCTTTGATAACATTCACCAGTTATTTTACAGAAAAGGGTTCTGGCACTTAAAAAATGTCTAGTCCGTTGTCCTGTAATAACAAGTGATATTCATGGTGCAGAAAGTAGAATAAAGACAGTTTGCATTTTTTAACACATTGAACGCCACCGGTATTTCGCTAGTTTCATTGTTTTTATTAAAGTGAAACTTTTTCTATTAAAATCATACATTTACCAAGCAGAAACCTTAAAGGCACAAATAGATATATAGTCAGCAGAAAAGAATATTTAAATATCGAATGTATTAGAAAATCTTAAATACTACAATTTAAAAGTCATATGAAACTTCATTGAATTCAATGGCGCCGGTCACCGATGACCCCCATGGCATTCAACATGTTAAGAACTGACAAATTGACCAAGTCAGTTCAACATGACGCAATAAAATAATATTCATGCTGTTAGTCTTATTTTAAAGTACGCTATGTAGCAGAAAATACTGGCCCATTTTTATGTCAGTTTACTGATTTATTATGACATACGCAATTCCAGAAGAAATCGTACACGGAGTTAAAGGAATTACATTACTGTATCTGCATAGCAACGAAAACAATTTCAATTAGAATTGATTAGCGCGCACAATTATGAGTACATTGCTAACAATCCAGATTTTTATTTCGTATATAAGTGCAGTGTTTATAAATTGTTAATGGCTCTGCCATCCTTAGTACTTCACAGAGAACAAAGTAAGTGCAAACCTTTCATTCTCAAAAATACTGACTTTTATGTTGTAGTTTCTTCGTCACTTGTCACCATAAATTTTCCATAGCCTCAAACCAAGGGAAATTAAGAAATTTTTGTTGCATTTCCAAGTAGCTTCTTCCAATTTTTTTGTGCAATTGAAACTTCGTCTTTCAGAAATCAGGATGCGATGTATATCATCACAATTTGCTGGCTCACGTGGCTAACACGCGTTTCGGGAGTGAAAAACATCACGTACGAAGTAGCTAGTCACATTGGATCTATCGGATTTCCCGAGGGTAGTGGCGTAGGGGTGCAGTATCGAATAAATCATTAATTTTCTTATCGACTAATGCTACTCGAGACGGTTAAATCAATATTAATGTCGCAAATTACGATTCTACGTCTGCATCAGGCAAAAACAAATAGAAAAATTGTAAATGTTTATTGGAAATCTCTGGGGAAATATCTAGATGATTTGATATTGCTTTTAAAATGTAATATAAAATTGCTTAAAATGTCTGACCGAGACAGATCGATATAAAAACTGAAGAATAATTGTAACGTTAGCCGAAAATTAATAACAATGTTATATTGTTATTTCATTGCAATGAATTAGTATAATTACTATCTTAAATCACTTGAGAAATAAATTTAGGCGTACAAGGAATAATGTTAGCAAATTCTGCTTGGTAATTATATCGATTAGGATACACCTCATAAACTTCGGTGATTTTGACATATTATTTTGGATATTTTCCATTGATTTCCTGCAGCTCTCTTTCGTACAAAATATTTTTTCGATATTTTTAGATATTTCAACCTGGTTTTTGACCTCTTTGCAACAGAAAACCAAGAGAAAGTGCAATTGGGTAAAATGTAATTTTCACATCCCCAGATATTTTTTGCTCTCGGCGTACCCGTAGATATTCCTGACAAATCGGTGCTATTCTCTCTGTATTTCGAAGCGAATTATGGACTGCCTGGAGAATGGAATTCCAGTTATTACGAGGAAGAGGAGTACTTGGAAAAACGTAGCCTCGACAGACAATTGGCATATAACACCATCATAAATAAGTTAAACAGGTATATTTAGTATCATAACGCATTCTCCAACAAATTCTTGCGAATTATTTGACTTGCACATAAATTCTTATATTTTTCAACCTTCTAAATTCTCAAATTTCTCCTGTAAATAAAATCAAAATATGAATTATACTAGGTTTTCCATGCATAACACTACAACTACTGGGTTAACCAATTGTATAACATATCGCTGCATAATAAACATTTTGTTATTTAATGCTTAAACCAGCTGCATCAAAACTCGGAATACATTGCAAGAGTTATTCATGTGAAACGTTCAATTAACACATTGAATGCCACTCGTATTTCGAAAATTGTTGTATTAACACTAAAACTGCCGAGCGTTAAGTTTATTATATTGCAATATATTAAATAACTACTTTGGAAAAAGACGAATCAAGAGGTGGAAAAGATGATTGATTCAGTAATTTGCGTTTTATGAGATGAACGTAGAATATCTACTCTAAGGCTCTCCTATAAACTTGGAGAATATTTGAAAAAAATTGGGAACCAGTCATTTTGACCGACTTAACAGTTCTAGCGTTAAAATGCCATCTTTACAGAGCAGAATCTTTAACACTAGAACTACCAAACCAGTCAAAATGACTGGTACACAATTTTTTCCAAAAATTCTCCAAGTTTATAGAAGAGTCTTAGAATAAATATCCTACGACAATCTTAAAAAACGTAAATCACCGAATCGATTATCTTTTCCGCCTTTTGATTCCTCCTTTTTCAAAGTACTTATTTAATATTTTAAAATATGATAGATTTAACGCCGGTAGTTCTAGTGTTAAAGGTGCAAATATTTATGTACACAGCAACACCTTAGCTTATTAACAGCAATATTTAAATATTGATTGTATTAGCAAATTTGTAAATATTACAATTTAAATGTCATACGAAGTTTCATTGGCGTTTAACGTGTTAACAGTAATCCCATATCACTGCGCATTATAGCGCAATGATAGTTACTATTAATATTATAGCAATTAATAATAGTATATAGCATTGATAGTTACTGTTAACTATTGCTAATATTCCGCGGTTAGTGATAAGTGAACATCGTCGTTTCTGGATTATTCCACTTGCAATACGCATTACTACTCTAATATGGCATTATTTACATTTACTATTACCATAAATATTATATTTTAATACAAGTTAACACTCTGGTCAATAGAAAAGTATTATTAAGATAATTTCGAAGATTTTCGACTTTCGCATTTCTAGAAGTATCCCTCGAGCACATAAATCGCGATTTGTTGCCAATTTCGTATTTTCCAGGAATATTCTTTCTGACTACATCAAGTATTATATTTTACTGTAATTTACCATCAATTTTATATGAAAATTACGCATAGCAATACGTGACAAAAGAAGATCAAATTAGCTCTTAATAAAGGACAAGCAAAATTAAATAGATATTCATCATACACTGACAATGAAACGTAGCTGTTATTTCAATAGTTATCAATGACTTCTCGTACAAGATAGAAATTCTTTTCTCACTGTGAAATAAACATTCAAACTAGTATCAGTTTGTACGAAAATATTAATGCTTTACAAGCTACTTATGTTTTCCAGCTTCGGTTATTCCGGTGAAAATTGTTTGTTAAAAATGATATGCGAAGCAGCAACTCACCCTTTAACCGGAAATGGTGCTCTCGGTGACGTTTTACAAATTGTTCTTACGTGAGTACAGTATAACAAATAATTTAAAAAGAAGTCAGCAACCTTTTCCACATCCCAAAATGTGATATTCCTCAATATACTTCAACGATATGAAATATTCTAAATCACGATTATGGAAAACAATTTCTTATAATGTCGATGAAAGTATTATACCGAGATACTGCAATATCGTAACGAATATTTTCTATTACAGACCTTCCTCTTCCCGAGATGAAAATCTTCCAAACAAGTTCACCGAAGCCGAGTACACGGAAGATTGTAATACACGATATAAAAATTGCCCTTCGACACCATTAGCGTTAATAAGTCATTACGTTCCCAACAATAATCGTTGAATTGGGAATGATAAGCTATTAGACGCTACTGTTAGAGGGAAAAAATGTTAAATTTGTGAATAATAATTATTTATAAGGGGGCACGAGCAAAACGGAAAATTAAAAAATTTCGGACCTTTATAATTTGGTTGACTTGGATTATAGGTTCAATATAATTGATTTATTGTCATAAACTGCCCCCTTTGAGTATCACTAGCGGCATTCACTTTTTGAGAGAATGTTTAAGTAAATCTATATTGTTGCTTATACCTGAATCACGAGATAAGCTACATCGATATCTAAAATTTATTTTCCATCCTACATTTCTCCAGAAACTTTTATTTTAACATTTTACGTTATAGTCATCGATTATTGGTAAATTTTCCCTAAATATTACGCTGCAGCCAATATCGCAAACTTTTCATAATATTTCTCATCGGCTGATATTATGACTGAAATACCAATACATCAGAAGTATTGTACATACAATTTAGTAATTTATTTCTCGCTTGTAATTCTTTAAGAGCTGTGAAATATTACAATTTTAGTACCAGCGTAATAATAAAATCTGAATCTACCATTTAAATGCTTACTACTCCTGAATGGATCACTTTTTAACATATTACAAAGCTTTATTTTTAAAGTGAGAAAATTATTTTATTTCAACGATAGTGTATAATTCAATTGTATCGTTAGGTTAAAGAAAAATATTACACTATTTTCAATTATCCTAATGTATACTTATAATTACATTATAGTATATGACCGATAAATATTTCATACAATAGGTATGGAAACTTTATTATTTATGAATATATATATATATATAAAATTAAATATGCCTAAGTTGTCTTTCAATCAATATATCTTTAGCCTTTTTATTCGAAGCATAATCAACAATTAGTGCAAATAATGAAATATTATTTACGACGTAAACAACGGAAATTAAAGACTTGACCCTAATCAGACTTAAGCGGGAAATAAAGACACGGTGATACAAGAAAGTAGATTTCAAAATCGGCAATGTAAGCTACTGAAAGCTATAAAATAAACATTGATTTCTAATTTTAACTGCCATTTACAATACCTACTTAGATGTTTCAAGATTTTATTAAATAAGCAGATTTCAGAACTCAAAGGTAGCACAAGTCCAATAACGTCTAGTATAAATCTTTTTCTGAAGCAAAAGATATTGGTTTAAGTGTCGGCATAATACTTCCGTTCTGAGATACACGAAAAATAAATTTGTAATACAGGAACAGTGAGATGTTTATAACAACGGTGTAACCGCAGAGTTCCATTTGTACCAAAAGTTAACCCTTTTCATTAATATCTTTCTGTGATCGTCTACCCTAAGAGTCGGAACTCTGCTGTTCTTTCATCTAAAAGCTGTGAATCTTTAGCCTAATTGAAATAATTAAATTTTATCTCAAATAAGGTTGATTTAACATTCAAATTAATATTCATGGTATAATATTTAGCTATATGGCTGTTTATGGCTCTTTGTGAATTTCAAAATGTAAATTTATGGAAAAAAAAGTTTCTTTAGAAAAAAAAAAAGTTTCCGACCCCTGGCTTATCTGCCACCCATTACTATTACTGTATGTACGCGTTAAACACAACATTATCAAATAGAAAAATGATATAAAAATAAATTTGTAATTAATACATTGCCTTTCGGGCAAATTCCTAGTATTGTAAATAATTTTGTGCACGAAAGCAAGTAGTTATATTTACGTTGAATATAATGATTCCAGAGGTATATATATTTTTTAGAAATATAATTTGTTGAAAATGTAACATTTAAAACTAATGTCGACATTATTGCCTAAAATATAATTATGTTAGTTAATTTCGTATACACATACAAATTATATTTAAAGCGAACATTAACATTTGATTTTAAATAGCCTTCGAAAGCCAAGTTTTTATAAAGAATGAACAAATAAAATCATAATACTTTAATTTTACGATAAATAGAATGTCTTTTTCTTTGATTGGTGACGATTGTATCTAGTTATCTAACGTTATACAGGGTGTCCCAGTTTTTTCCGGCCAAACTTTGTCAGCGTGTTGTACATGCAAAAGTAAGAAAAAAAATGTTATATGAACAACTCTTATGTTTACTTGCTGAAGTAGTTGACATGATAAACACTGTCGTCGAGCGTCGAGGCTCGCAAAGGGGTGTCCCCTTATGTGAAGGGGATGGTCGTGTTGCATTTATCCACCCAAACTTTCGACAGATTTATCCAGCTTTCACTGTATAGCTCAGTAGAAATCAATGTGGATATCAACTACTTCAGCAAGTAAACATGAGAGTTTATGTAAACACAAATAGAGATATTCATAATTCGTTCGTACGCTGCGTCGACAAAATGCCAGTTCATTGTCATTTTATATTATTAGTTATAACTCCTTAATAAAACATTTAAGAGCATATGTTCATATAACATTATGTTTTTTACTTTCGCGTGTAGAACACGCTGACAAAGTTTGGCCGGAAAAAATTGGGACACCCTGTATATAACTGCTTACATTGTAATCTTTATTTTCACCATTTGTTACTCATTACTCATTTTCTTGTAACTACAGATATTAATAATAGTATAATTCAATGACAATAACAAGTAATTAATGCCAATAAATAGAAATATAATTCGGTAAAACATCGAACAAAATAGGTAATAGGAAATATAATAACAGCGCTAAAACTATCTTAATGTAGAAAAATCAACTTTTTCATATTAATAAAACACAAATTGAAATTTAAATAACAATAATTATGAATTTGATCAAACAATTACAATATTTAATTGAAAGAAGAATTAACATATTTAATAATATTTAAGTCGTAAAATGTTATAGTTTAACACTAACCGTACCGACACTTTATGGATATTTATTCGAATCGTAGCAAATCTTTTGACCGATTATGAAATAACGGTGATACCTTTCCGAAAGGAGCGTAAACGACCGTTAACTTAAAACAGGAAACAATGTACCAAACTGCCTTTACTTAATAATACAAGAAATTACATTTTTTATTTCATTGAACCGGTTATTTGACCGCGCATAATACAATTAGTGTTAAATACAACAAACGTAAAATGATCAAAGTCAACATAGGACAAAACAAGTTTAAAGGCGTCTTGAATTTCATAAGTACGTTATAATAATGTTTTCTTAAATTGTTATAATGAATAACTTTAAAACATGCAAAATAAATTACTCTGCTTATAAACATTACCAATAGGACTCACGTACAAACAGTCATTTTGCATATTTATCAATAATGGACTTGTGTTATTTGAAAATATGTGATATGTGTGTATTATATAAATCTGTTAGTATTTGAAGTTTCAACAAATAAATTACACACTGTTCAGTACCAGTCTGACCTTTATATTCGATTACTCTTTACAATCATAATACATTGACAACGCAAGCGGTGTTAAACACCATCAATATTTCGGCGCCATGGAAATTGAATTGATCTTAAACGGAAAACTTAAGCTAAATCTCACAGACGAGGAAATGTGTCCACGAACATATCCTTATGTATGAGAACGAAAAGGAACGTTTTTATTTTTTTTTTGTAGGATCGCTGAAAGTATAACAAAATATATAAATACATTAGATTTCCTTTATGCAATTTAGCAGAATTCCCTCATTCACCAGAATTTTCGCAGTCTTTCTGCGAATTGCGATTAATAATCATCATCCACATTTAACTGTGCCGTTATTGAATGTACCCATTTCCGTATCTTTCGTTTTACGTCTTACATAGGAAATTCCAGTTTAATTTTAGCCTTCGATTTTTCGAATCAGCACAGGCAGAGGTCTTCTTTCTTCCACGCTAAGTGATTTCCGGTATTGTTGTAGGTAATAAGACACATTTTCATAGATGACAAATGTGATCACCGTTGCCGGCGTCACCCGGATGAGGTTCGCGCTCAGACCCTTGTAAAATCCATGCCAACCCTCATACCTGCAATTAACCACCAGCAATACGATTTTTATTTGCTGCCATATTTAGCAATTAAGAGCGTATCGTGCGACTACGATGCGATTCTAAATTCTAGATTCCCAGTCGTATTAAACGAACTTGCGTACGATTCTTGTCGTAATGAAATAATCATTTATATAACTTTGGATTAAAATCATTTTCACCGGGTAACGTAAGACGAGATAGATGATAAATTTGATTGTTTCCTTATGTTATATCGATAAATCTCTAACTTTTGTATCTGATGTGATAAGGAATTTATAAGAGTGTTCGTTATTACTTTAATGAGCAAGTTATGAAAATATATATGACTCAATTTATGATATTTAAAAAAGTTGGACATAGGAAATTTCGTAAAATTCGGGTAGCTTGAATTTTTGATGCTTTATTTTCCAATTAAATAGCTTCTTTTTCTACAGTACGACGATATGTTATTCGTCAAGTACGCGTCGACACAAGATACACATGCACATACAATCATATATTTTTATATATAAATAATATTGTACGTCCAAAAATCGTACTGCCAGTGGTTCTTACACATGCACACAACCACGTTATCTTCTACATATTCAATTGCTTAAATTCTGTGGTCCCGCCACAGCGATTAATTAGTTAAGAGAAGTATTTAAAGGAAAATTGATTGATACAAAGCTGGTATACATGTAATTATAGTTCCCACAAAAGGAACGTCTTTAGAGGGCTAATGGAATTTCGAATGAAATTCTCATTGAGCCGCAGGAAATAATTTCCTTGTAACGAAATGTCTTTTCTTCTAAAATCTTATTTCACCGACAAGTTTACCATTCGTGAAACTCAGTTTTACGTAGGGCATAAAGATAAAACACAAAGACTTTCGGCGAATCAAAAAAACGAAACGTTCAGCAAATAATTTGATCAACATTTAACAGAATGTTGCCGTAATTTTACTGAATTATTTGTCGATGTAATTTTATTGAATTTTCCACAGACGTTACTTCAAGTATTATATGACGTTATTATTTATCAATAAACTAAGTCGTATAAGTAACTAAACGTTGATATAAATAAATTCAATCTACTGTTTACAAATTTGCAATAGGATTAGAGTTTATTGCTACCATTCACTTCTTTCAGAGTACCAGACTCTAAAAACAGTTTTTGCAATTATTTGCATTGGTTACAATTATCTACTGTTTTATGTATTTGAGGTAATTGTTCAGTGTGTATGAGAAATACAATGACAGGAAAGATAATAATGTAAATTTAGACAAACGTTTTACTCTTCGCTCACGTTTATCCCATTTTTCTGCAAGCGACTCCCAGTCAATGTTGCAACTTTCGACTCGGGATACAGAAATCTTTCTCGTGTGTCTGCCATACTTGATTCAAAAAAATAACTTAAACTTTGCATAAACATACATATGTATAATTATTTATGCAGTTATGTGATTTTCTTTTAATTGTCAATTTCGTCTCCATACATTTCAGCCTTCATTGTAACCGACGGCTTTTACGTCTGTTATCTGTCATCTTTTCCGTTCATTTACTTACTCACTTCAATACAATCATACTCAGAAATTGTAGTCTTAAAACAAAGAAAGTCTTTTGAATAAAATAATTATATCGAGATAGTAAATAATAATCATAATATACCGAACAAAATGTAAAAATAAAAGGAAGCCAATATCTCCATTTAACGGAAGAATCCTTGCCGTAATATTAGTCTAAGGTAATCAGCCGTCGTTTAACGTAGTATCTCTTCAAAGAAAATATTAACTAGCATAACAGTATATCTAACTGTCAATCTGATTAAAAAGTACTAAAGTGCGTAATAATTAAATTAGTCTTCTTTGAAGTACTCGAGTTTCCTTGTTTGTAAGAGCAAATAAAATTACTTCGCGCATTAATTGCACGAGTAAATACATAAGCTCTCAAAATAAATAAAATATATTTTACATGATACGGTATAAACTATCGCTATTTCAGACTCGTATAATTTAATAATGCATACTTTAAAGCACGCAGTTTTAAAATAGCAATAGCATATTCGCTAAATACATCCTTTCACATCAAAAAATAAAATTTAATTTATTACGTGACTTCAAGTCATTCGGTATAAGCAAGTAGTAAGAAAATAATATCATATTTAGAGACCGTTTTTGTTTCTTTCCAATAGAAATAATCATAACATATTGTCTATATTAATCGAAAAGAAGATTAAAAAAAAAAATTATTAAGTGATTTATCTATTTCTAGAGTCCCGAGATACTTGGCCTCTGATAACCTTCAGGAAATATTACTATCAAGAACAGCGAACACCATTAATAACAATACCTCTTTACATATTCCGTATGTTATCGTTTCGCGTATAAGAATCCTCAGAAATATTGTCTATATTAATCAAGTACTGCCTTCTGTAATCGCGAAAGTAATTTCCATAATAATTTACGCTACAATCACATACATATTCTTTAGAAAGTACCTATAACGCTAATCATTTATGTCGTTCTGAAAGTTTACCTATGCCAGTATGAAATTAACATCTACATGGCATAAGCAACAAAATATCTACACAATAAACAGATGTCACTGCTAAGCTGTACGAAAATATATATGAGAAAATAATTTTTTTTTCTTGTAATACTGCTGTAAAAGTGCCTTCGACTAAACGAAATTTGTAACGTTCATATTGAATTGAGCGTACTATAATTTAACATTATCAATTATCTCTAAAGAGTAACAAACTATTTAGAATTGAATAAAGTAAACCCCTCCGTCATGAAATTATAGTTCAAATTAGATAAATTAGAGAATTATTCTAATATTTTCAGAATCATTTTCCTATATTCCATAGCTTGGATTAGTAGCATCTAGGAAGGAGTAGACAGTGCTTAATCTCCATCAGTAAATGTCTCATAAATTACGATAATTAGACAAATATTTGGTGTAACGTGTAAAAGGTACGGAGATAAGCCTTTATAGAAACCCTTTAATCCTTCTGACCTCCATATCATCTTAACGCAATGACAGGTGCCCTTATAGTCATGATGATGATCTTGAAGCCGTGCCCTAACGACCTGATACGGATAAGTTGAAGCTGCAGCGAGTAGTTTTGATACTGCTGCAAAGAAGATGTATTCTATGGTGCTCTGAAAATAATAAAACAGATATGTCGCTTACTAAGTGTGTTACATTTTATTAGAAAATATAAGTATAATTTTCAATTATTCTCCCCATAATAAAAGGTATTCAATATTAATATAATAAATCAGCATCAAACTCACCAACTTTGTGTCGATCGGTACATGTTGATAATTGTTATACCAATTTTTCAGCTCTTCATACACCATAAACTGAATAGCACCGTGTGAAACGCCAAACATTCCAGGGACGAAACCCTATAAAAATATAAATAGGAAAAACATTTTAAGAAAACAGTAAGTACTACATATTTTCGATGAACTTCAATTTCGTATAAACTGTCACCTTCTTATCTATACGTTATACAGAAAACAAACACACTTGCCTTGTACAAGCCCCTAATGCCTTCAGTCCTATAAATCTTTTTAATTGCGTCCACCATGCCACGATATCTCTGCGACTCGGTGAGACGGGTGTCATTGTTATATTGTAAACACAATCGTGTTTTCACCACCCAAAGTGGGTTGGTCATAAGTAAAGTGAGGATTCCGGCATCTGCAGCAGCAAACATATGCATTGACGGACCCAGCGGTTTCTTGGTGTTTCCTCCTTGGATCCATGTTTTTATGGTATTGTAACTAAACAGAAACACAATATTCCTTGCTGTAACATGTATTACAGAAAAATTCATCAATAATACAGACCTACTGCGGAAAATAATTTCACATTACAGTAAACAAATGAATGCAAAAAGTGTAGAAAAAATTTTCATTTCAAAACATAACGAAACCTTATAAAATTTCAATCTGAAATAACAAAGTATATATTAGCCGTGCGCAGGCCAAATCGATTAACTCCAGTTTTTGATTTTTCTTTTAAATTTAAGTCTCAAAGCATTTGACCGAATCCTAACTTTTTATGTTCAGAATAAATTTCCGTAATAATAACGATTAACACCATTAAATGACGAAATTTGTTTGGCCATCGAATAATAAATAATTGAATTCAGAATGCAATCTATATAATTCCAAAGCTATTCCACCCTATTCATTTTATACTTCGTTGGAGGAAAGCTACGTGCGGTTATACATTCTACAATATTTATTTATATTTATATTTTGAAGGTAATTCTGCAAAAGAGCGTATAATATTCCATCACGTTTCTCCACTTTAGGTTTTACGGAGTTAAACGATTTGGCAAATGAGTGGCTCATCTGATACTGCAATAGGACATTATATTTTACATAAAATACGTAAGGTAACTGATTTATTGTAACACTAGATTTACGGACGCAGTCAAATTGACGGGTTCCCACTTGTTTTATAAACATTTCTTCAATTTACAGAGAAGCTGGACAGTAGATATTTCACGTGTATTTTATAATACAATAATGACTTGACGAATTACCATCTTTGCCGTTTGATCCCTCTTTTCCCAAAGTCCTTATTTAATATATTGCAATGTAACAGATTTCACGCCCGTAAATCTAGTGTTAAGAAGTCTATTAAAAAATCCTTACAAAAAGAAGTAGCAACCCCATGCCCCGCCTGATCCTAGAACATTCGGTGTAACACCCCTATAAAGTCCTCGCATTCCTTCAGTCTTAACGATTTGCCAGAGTGCGTTCCAGAGACCATTGTACTGTGGACCAACGTGCGTACGGCCATCGTTAACTGTAACAGACCGAGTTCTAGTTAAAACATCGCCAGAGAAAGGAACGCAATTCGGACTAAAGATTTACAGAGTATGAAGCTGTGGAAACTATAGAATTAACGACATCTGATCCTAGAAAAGAAAACACATCGAATTTGCGGAGGCTATGATGAGAAAGGAGGTAAAGGATCGCAGTCAGTGAACCTGAGTTCAAATCCCGCATTAGCTCTGGGACATTTTTCCTATGAGATATGTATACCATAGTCGTGGTGGTTCTAGAACCCACTCAAAGAAGCAAGTCTTAACTCTTTTAGTGCCGGATGTCGATATATCGTCGTTAGCAACACTCCTAAATGCCGATCATCATGGGATTATTATTTAGTTTGCTCCTATGATATTAGTAATTTTATTGCAAATAATTGAGAATACACAATTTATGCTCCATATTACATTATTCTATATTAAACTATGACCAAATGATGATTCTTTTTAATTCTAACGACTATCAAAAATCAGTAACCGATTTGTTCATTTTTCCTAACAATGTTAGATAAATATTAATTCTACGATTTTCAACGAATATTGAAATAGATTTGTCATTAATTTAATACATTTTTCTGGTCGGCACTAAAAGGGTTAAGGAAAATGACCATAAAAAAGGCAAAAAGATATACAAGAACAAAGAACTGGAAAAATTCACAGATGCGAGTACCGTTAATCGTTGAAAATATTAAAGTGAATGTGCAGTGTTTCATGATGATTTTGAACTATTAAATCAATAGAGCTTTCATAAAAGGTATTTACATGTTATGTAATAAACCAAACGTTATTTTCATCGATGACTTTTCGTGCATCAGTCACGCAATATTTACATCAGACAGTCATAACTATTATTCTAATGGCAATGCAAAATAAGACAGAACAAATAAACGAATCGGACAGAAGATCCTTTCTTTGATAAAAATGTTACATCTTCTTAAATAAGCTATCTCGATGAAAATATTTTTGCCACAGATTGGTATTTCATTACTGCATCATCAAAATAACACGATGCAAGATAATCTCTAACATCATCATGCTCAGAAACAATGTCAAAATACTTTTGCGTTCATTTTATACATGTTAACAATCACATTTCAATACTTTATTATCTATAATGTACATAAAATAATTTGTTAAGTCGAATTTTCTGTTATTTTATTCTTATACATTTAATTAATTCTCAACTGGAAGAACACTTTATATTATACACGTATCATACAAGTATTATACACTTTGCATAATAAGAATTATGTAAAGTATATGATTACTGGTTTTTATCATATAAACAAATACTAAATTGCTTAACACTTTTGATCTCTGAAAAGTTTCATAGTCTTTTCATGTAACACGTATTTTTCGTCAGACTTTGAAAAGTATATTCTGGGAAATCTCTGAATTATGAGCAAACGCATCAATTAATACATTAATTCAGTGTATTCAAAATTTTTATAAGATCTTAATCCGTTGCAGTCCTATGTCAAGCTATCCTCGGCACAGCTTGCTGTTGTAATAAATGTTATATCTACTAAATTTCGGATTTGGAATTTGATAATGACCATCTATCTTCGCCTAAACATTCCTTAAGTCCGCAGTTATTTTCACTTAACTGCCAAAAAATTAGAAACAAAATTATATAAAACGCACATACCAAACAATATTGAAGCAAATTTTAGGCAAACAGCAAGTGTACAGACAAACATCTTTCAGCAGCTTTAGAAACAATACGCATAAAATGTTTACAAAATTGGCTACTATCAATCAAAAATATAAATTTTCATTAGAACTCCAAAGATTGAATAATTTCCCACGATTCTGTTACACAATAACAGTGATCCGACTCTTTGCAGTAATTTGTTTATTCCATAAAGGAAATGTTATCTGCGATAATCTGACATTAAGGTACACAAAAACAGCAAATATAGATACAAAACTTTCTTAATAACTTCAAATCAAACAGAAACGTAATTACAACATTACTAAGAGCGCCAACCTAGCACTGCAATCTCAAATATTTTTGTAATTCAAACGAATTAATTAAAAATCCAAGGGACATCTGCGTTCTAATTATATATTAGGGTAATAAATTTCCTTATTTTGCTTTGAATGCATTAATATCAGACGGTATATGCATATATTGCTATACGTTTGACCTACAGGAGCAACGACTCTTATCACGGCAAAGTCTTGCGCTTGTTCGTTCATTATTGAACAAACGGATACACTGAGAGCAACGTTAGTCCCTCTTGTTGTTTACTTCATACCGATAACGAAGAACCAGCCGATAAGCGAAATCTAATTGTTATGTTCGGCACCGAATCCACCATTTTGTATGTGGTATATGCACATTTTTTCTATCGGATGTCATCGTGGTTTATCGCGCAAAATTGCAACATTAACCTCGAAATCTTTCGTGGTAATCTTGTTTGTTTTAAATAGTATGGGCGCCTGGAAATTCTTTACTGTGGAGTTATTTTTGGAAATAAGTATAGTTAATTCGTCTTAGATAAGTGGCTTCAAATGCTAATGGTTATTGACTTAATGATAGTAATATGGTGATAGAAGTGTCAAGGATAACCCTTTGCGAACAGTGCACATCAGTTATTTTATAATCGAGAGGTATTGTCAATATTAATTGCTCTTCAGAATCTCTTTCTAAATATTTATGCAAAATTGGACAATTTATTTTTAAGGTATCCATTTATTTCCCTTACTGTTAGATGTCCATTTTAGTTATGAGTTTCAGAAAACTAAGTTTGTTCCTATTAGCTGGTAGTACCAATAGAGAAATATGCCGATCGCAAAGGGTTAGTATTTGGATATTAAATACATCGTCTTCTAATTTACTTCTCTAATCTGCTGTCACTTAAGCGAAATTACTTTTGGCAAATTTCTCAGTTGTTAGAAGCTGAATTTTACGTGAAAATTGCAAGGGCAACGGTGTTAACCGTTTACGGTCCGAAATATTTTTCGTCATCTGAAGAAATTAATTTTATACAAACTTTTCTACTATATTCAATTATATTCTATGATAGCTATAACTATAGGTGTTGGAAGATATTTACGTTGAGATACAAATCTTTGTCAAATTCCAAAATCGAAAGTAAGTCGATACAAAATTGATTATGACGGAAGGCTATGTTGAGCACACCTCGACAAAAGCTTAAAAGATAACTTATATATGTAGTAACAATAATTACCAAATTCCTGATACAATTTAATAAATCTAAAATAATTTGCATCAGAAGTAGCAAAACTGAATTAAGTAAAAAAAACATACTCAACCTACTCGCTAATATTTCTGAATAAATACAAACTTGTTATTTTCTTGATAAGAACTGATTTGTACCACTTCAAAAAAAAACAGGCCATGCTCGTTCAATTACACTTTCGGGTCATATTAAATAACTGTAATTTACAGGGTATGTATAAACTGCATATGCAGATTAAAGAAATGAAGCACTTTATTTTCTAATTTTCAAATAATTGTACCATTAAAAAGTATTATTTTAATTCCATTTCTTATGTACAATTTTAAACTAAGAAAATTATAATATTACAACAGATGAATAAATAAATAATGTTAACTCTGCAATTATATATAAACATCTATACAAATTAAAGAAATCGAGTACTTTATTTTCTAATTTATATGATCATATTATTATCAATGTAGGTTGTTAATATAAATTACTATAGACGTACTGGCAATAACTTTTATTACAAAGTTTGGTATTTTGGAAATTTAATAGGAAGTATATGTCCTCTTAGTAACTTAACATGGGACATGTATGTAAAACTCATAAGTATTAATAGAAATTCAAAGGTTTATAACATTTGATTTGGGAACATTATTTACATAATAGAAAGCCGTAACTTCTTATGGTTTTTATGAGATGCATGTGGCTCATTAGGTACGTAAGGATTAACACGTTGAATGCCACCGGTATTTTGCAAGTTTCTTCATTTCTACTGAAGTGAACTTTTTCTATGAAGATCACATCTTTACAAAGCAGAAACTTCAGACACAATGAGATATATAGACAGCTGGACTTTACCTTCTTGAGACCAACGCGTAAATATTGACTGCATTAACAAATTCGTAAACATTACAATTTAAAAGTCATATGGAATTTCATTGAATTCAATAACGCCGGCTACCGGTGGCCCCCATGGCATTCAACGTGTTAGCGTAACATTTTGGATGTATTAAATTATAATCACTAATTGTTTTGTATATTGGCGTCAGTCTAAGGAGAAATGCATGTATAACAAAATTACAAAAATAATGTGAATCATAACGAGATCTTATTTAGATATTTGCAACTTGTATAAATCAATAATGGGCGGCCTATTTACCTGCATCAAATTCCATACAGAAAGAGTTTAAAGTACTGAAATGAATAATTAGTGCGTAAAACATACGTCAAATGGTTCCACTTTCGCATGGAAAAATAGCAGCCATGTGCTATGTAAATTAATTAATGGGAATTAATGAACTTCCTGTATTTAAACCAGTACACGAATTCTCAAACTACAAATCATAATTCAAAATGTATGCCATTACCGGACCGATCTTTTACAATGTTCCACTAAACATTTTTAATCTCCTTCGCCAAAAAACATTAAATTGTGTCATATAATCCTTAATTAATGGTTTGCGTACTGCTTTATATATTAAATTTAGAAATTTATAATAGAGAAAAAGCGAGTGAAGCTGAAATTTAAGTTGAACGCTACCGGTATTTCATCATTTTCAGTGAAACGAAACATTTTCTATTAAAATCAGATCTTTGTAAAGCAGAAAGATTAAAAACACAAATAGATATATAATACCAGGACTTTACCTTTTTAATGCCAATATTTACATTTTGAGTGTATTAGAAAATTCGTAAATATTACAATTTAAAAGTCATATGAAATTTCTTTGAATTCAATAGTGCCAGTCACGGGTGACCGAATATACAACTATTTTTACTTGCCCTACAATAACGAGTGACACTCGTGATGCGGCAAATTGGACAGGAAATTTTCAAGTTTCATAAAACCTATCAAATTGAATATAAGAGTGAGACGCAACACGATAAAATTATTTCTATAATATTAATATTACGTTAAATTATACGACATATCAAGAATCGCCGATTAATTTTTATTTTACCAATTTAATTCTGAATTATTTCGGAGGCAGTCACAAAAGAAATCGCACAGCAAGGGGTTAACATTTGTGCGCTATAAAGATGTGATTTTAATAGAAAAAGATTCAGTGCAGTAAAAATAGTGAAACTGGCGAAATATGGGTGGCATTCAACGTGTTAAAATAGGGTTTTTTGTTATTTAAATCGCTTCCTTATATAGTATCAATGCTAACGATGAATAAAGTTACATACAGTTACAAATTTACCAATTCTTATATATCTTTAATGTAACATATAAATGCAGCATAAGGAATATTCCGGCTGATGAATAACGTGGAGTAATATTAGGTACTAGCATAAAAATGAAAAGAAATAAACAATAATTTTATGTATAAAATGGTAAATCATTAGCAAAGGAATAGAAAACACTCAAAATAGAATTATTATAGAATTATAATATTACAAAAATAATTACTCCTGTAAAGTTAACGATTCGACAATAAGTAGAGTAAAAAGATGTAAGTTTAATATTACAAGATACAGCAGTCCCTCGATTTGCACGGTACTCGAATTACGCGATTTCGCTTTTACACGGTTTTTAAATCACAACAAAAAATTTTTTTTTTTGGTTTTATTCTGATAGTTTTGCATTATGCCATTTATCAGTATCATATTGATGAACGTACTCTTTTAAAAGCTCGTTCAAAGTTACCAAACGCACCCTCTTCCAAAACTTCAATCGCAAATATTAAGGTGGTGGCATTGTGCGTCTTTTGTGTACGCGTCTCTTGCTTGCATCAGAAGAAAAGTCAAGACTGATTTTTATTTCTGTTTTTTTAAGTTGTAGATGTTATGAAGGTTATTTATGTTTGAATTCTTTTATTGTTTTTATTTGTACAGAATATTGTTAATTCTTTTACGTTTTTTATTGTTTTTATTTGAAAGGAATATTGTTAATTAATGTTTACGTTTTTAATTTTCAAAAATGAATTGAATTGAAATTGAATGAACCAATCCCCCATTTATTCTTTAATCCTTATCTCGTTTTACACGATTATAATAAATATATCGTCGACTTTTCTTTGTCTTCTTTGGATGGATTTACACGGTTTTCAGGTTAATTGAACATATCCATCTACTTTGTATAATCTCTGTGTCTCGTTTTGCACGATTTTTTGTTGAACGTATCTACCGTGTAAATCGAGGGATGAGTGTATTCACTTCCGTTTCCGCCTGAATGGCGGAGTAGAAATATAATGAAGTGTTCCGAATATTAAATGACTTATCAATTTACAGCCACTCGTTAAAACATATTGTTAATGTACCACACATTTATTTTAATATATTGAATAAACTATTTTACTTTATTTCAGAACAAATATTTTTATTTCCACCTGAAACTGCGTGACAGTTTAGAACAGATATAGTGGAGTATAGAGTTGAAGATTAATTTCATTTCATTTCGGCAAAACTTAACTCTATGAAGTTGAAGTCACCCTTGAAAGTTGGCTATATTTTCAGTTCCTTTTCCGATGCAACTCAGAGGAACTGTAATAAACGATGGAGAAAAAATAATACTAAGTAACCCATCAAAGAACAGAAAAAATGCAGTAACTTTTAAAATAGTAATTGCATCGTCTATGTAGACTTACGTGATCTAAGAATAAGTTTACTAGTACAGCATAATATATGCACATTATTCAAACAAAAACCGCTGTTTCTTTTTAACATCCCTTGACCAAATAATAAATTACAAATATGTACCAATAACATATAGGCAATCGTACAAATTTCATTAGTTTCAATTTTAAATTTCGTCTATATTTATTCTTTAACCTCTTGCCATACGACCTTTCTTCCGACTGCATAAGCAATAAGTCAGAATTAACCCATTCACTGTCAGGAAAACTAAGCGAATATTACCTTTGCTTGTTAACATTTGAGAAGATGACAGAAAGTTTTTAGAACATTGATTTCATTAATCAAAAATATAATCTCGACATTTGTAATAATACGAAGAACACTTTTGTTCCAAAATTTCTATACACGTTCGGCCATTATTATTAACTTATTAATTCAAACTTATAGTGCAGCTTTGAGATATCTCGTAGTTGGCAGTCAATGGATTAAACTGTTAAAATTCAAATTTCTCAAGTTCTTCCTGACACATCGTATACTTCAACGTAATATTAATAGCATGCAAATAATTTTATTGGGTCATATCCCACTAATATCTTCAATTTTACAATTCCTGAAAATCCCCAAAATGTTCTACTCCATTTACCGTCCAACGAGTCTCATTCCTTATTATAGGTCAAGGGGTTAAACACATTTCATAAGATAACCGATATAAAATACAATTTATTAAACAGAGCTTCACACTTCCAAATTTAACTCAAAAGTTCAGATCTGTAGTAACCGTCGTAACGTTGCAGATAATAAAAAATCGAGGGGAACATAAATTAGTAGCGCACAACGGGGCAAAGAAATCAGAGGGTCAATGCGTACTGGGTCACGATAAAAAAAAACGATAAACAACCAAGTCAGTCTGCCTGCAATATCAGTCAATATAATTTACTTTCATTTCCACAGCAACTTCATTATCATTGCGGTCGAAGAGCGGCTTAGAAGCTCGAAAGTAACAGTCTCACGTGCTTCTGACGCAATCGGCGGAATTTCTTGCGCTTTGGTGTACAGCCAACAAATTTTGCGACGAAAATACATTAGCAGACGAAGCACGAGCCTCCGTATGATGATACTGTCATCAGGTTTCATGCGATAACGCGTAAGGCCTAGGGCAGATAAGGAGCATTCAAACCTTATCGCCTTATCGGTCAATACAGACTGTACGCGGAAGCTTCTGGATAATTCAATATAGAAGCGTTGCTAATGGCTTGCCTCATACTTGGCGTGTGAAAAACATTTCGCAAACCAGATTTTCGTTATTTCTGTTCGTATTGTAAATGTACTTCTGCTTACAGACTTTTCAGAAACTGCTTTCAATTTATTCTTGGAGCCATAATAAGTTTGGAAAGCTGAAGATTTCAAGATCCAAGTAGTGGATCAAAGTTGGAATACTTCCGCGACAACTTTAGCAGATTTTTCTTAACACTAGATTTACGGGCGTGAAATTTGTTACATTGCAATATATTAAATAAGAGCTTTGAGAAAAGAGGGATGAAGCGGCAAAGATGGTAATTCGTTAAGTCATTATTGTATTATAAAATACACGTGAAATATCTACTATACAGCGTCTCTGTAAAATTGAGAAATATTTATAAAAGAAGTAGGAACCCGTCAATTTGACGGCTTCCGTAAATCTAGTGTTAAGTATTAGTTTTTTATCATAGTCCCTCGGCGTTTTAGAAGTTAGGTCAAAATGTACGTCGACGATAAAATGATGAAAGTAAGCAGAACACAAAATAGGTCCGTTACTTTAACCTTTCACACTGAGCAAGCACTTTTCTGGAGAGCATACTGCTTTCGCCATAACTCAGCTGATCGCACACGAGGACATTGCCGTATTATCACAACCTTATATAATTTGGAAGAGTTGAGTAAAATAGACTCTGTTGCAATAAGTAAGTGTTGAAATTATTTATTATTTTTGTATTTACTTTAATGATGGCTTGTGATTCATCTTGATTCGTAAATTAGTTTTAATGTTGAACTGAGTTAATGATATATGTACTTACAAACTATAATATATCAAATGTTAATGATACGATTAAAAACAAACTACGGTTTACGCAGAAGAACTGCACAGTGTAAATTTCACCCGAAAGCTAAAATAGATACAAGTAAAGATCGATTTTCGGAATGGCAAGAGTGTCAAATAAATTTAACAGACCTTGGTAGATTCACGTGCAGTTAAGACTTAAAACGCAAGTGACGAGTTTAGTCGTCGTTGCAAAACCCGCAAATTATCACACAGCGCGTTCAAGTAGTTATTATGCACACCGCGCTTATTTTGTTATGGCGACATAATTCGTCATCGTGGAAATTCTGAAATTTTCTCCGTTGAAGTTTATCTCTTTAAATCTGAATTTATGAACAACGAATTTAATCCTTGCCACGCAATTTCGAGGATTTTATACGACGATATAATTCACAATTGTGCAATTTCCGAGGTATTTCTCAAGGCTAGTTAAAGTTACATAAATACATGAAATTATAGACGATGCAATTTGTCAAACATTTCACGAAAATTTTCACCGGCAACGTGACTATTACAGATGTGTTAGAATATGCGCACACACACACACACACACACCAACCAACAAGATAATGCAGCTGTGCATACTACTCGCATAGTAAAAAATTATTTTGCAGCGGAAAGTATAAACCTTTTGAACTGGCCAGCAAGATCTCCCGACCTCAACATTATCGAGAACGTTTGGGCAAGAATGTCAAGAAGAACATTATACGAAAGTGGAAAGCAGTATAATACAGTATCCGAGTTGAAATCACCAATTTCAGAAGCGTGGGAAAACTTAGATCAAAATTATACAAAGAAATCTATATAGAAGTTTAGCAAGAAGAATGTTTGAAGTGGTACAACGTAAAGGGCAGTCCACCCATTACTAAAACTTCTAAAAATTGTGTGATTTTGTTGTATTTTCATACTTTCTTTATTTTATATTCAAAGTGCCTTATCATTTTATCCACACTAAATGCCATTTTTTGTATAAATAATAAATGCATTGAACGAATTATACCATTTTTAGTATATTATACAGAAGTTAGTACTTTATTTTGTTGTATAGTCACTTCCTGCATATGTATATGTCCAAATGAATGTTCATTGTCAAAAAACTTGAGGTGTCTTATCATTTTGTCCACCAGCGTATATATACGTGCGGCGAGGCCCCCGCAAAGACAGTTAGAGCTTCAACGTGTTAACACAAGAACTACCAAGCCAGTCAAAATGACTGGTTTTTCATTTTTTACAAAAATTCTCTAAACTTACCGGGGAACCATAGAGTAGATATTCAACGCTCAACTTATAAAACATAAATTATTGAATCAATCATCTTCTCTACCGTTTGATACCTCTTCTTCCAAAGTACTTATTTAACACTAGAACTACGAAACCAGTCAAAATGACTGGAACAGAATTTTTTCCAAAAATTCTCCAAGATTATAGGAGAGTTCTAAAATAGATATTCTACGGTCCATCTTATAAAATATGAATTACCGAATCGATCATCTTTTCCACCACTTAATTCCCCTTTTTTCAAGATACTTATTTAATATTTTTAAATATGATAGATTTGACGGCGGTAGTTCTAGTGTTAATATATTTAAATATAACAGTCTTAATGCCGGTAGTTCTAGTGTTAAAGATGATGGAATTTATAAAGACGGTAGTAGTACATGAACGAATCACCATAGCCGATGTTAACTTAAATTTACAATAACAATAAGGTATAAATTATTATTGGACTTTAAGTTATGTATGGCATTGAATGGAGAATTCCATTTGATTCAATGGAAATTTTTCCTGAATACGCTCGGATTTCGATGTGTTAATAAAATAAATTCAACTGGCAGGCACATTTTTAATAACACCTTGAGTTCTTACACGAATATTCTGTTTGGAATTTGATAACGGTTCGTACATCTAACCAGAATGTCCTCTGATACCTGCTGCGATGTTTACATTGATTTAGACATTGATCTGTGCTAGTTATTGCTAAATTAATTTTCATTAATTGGACAATTCAATATACCGTGGAAGACTCATCTAAAAAAAGAAGGTATAATCGAACACTTTGCAAGAGATACACCAAAATGTCTTTATTTGTTTGTAGTCTCAGTTAGATACTGTTGAATCAGTATGTATTTCATTCTTCCGCTCTGCGACGTTCGATGTTAACGTGCATATATTTATTGACCTTGAAATGACGTTCCTGTTCCGAGAGTACGAAACCTGCATTAAAGAAATGATATTTTTGTCAAACGAGAGGCTAAATCAAGATCAGCTTGAAAATGAGAAAATTCAGCAGAGGCTATAACTATTATAACAAAACAATTTATTAACTCTTTGTAACTATTAACTATCTCTGGTCCGAATTAATTATGTTTCGTTTTTTATTAACTAAATGAAATTACTTTCGTGAAATTCTTCACCATTTTCCATTCACCTTTATGCGATCACAATCAAAATTAAATTCATAGAAAATTAAGCACAATTAACTATGTCGAATATTGCTTAACACAGAATTGCAAAGGAATGCAATTTACAATAACGATCGTTTCTAAATATGTAAAAATTATAAAGCCTTTTATTATAAAGAATATCCATGAAAATCTAGCACATTTAGCATGTTGTACATTTGTCAAACTAAATACACTTACGTAGAACATAAAACTGCAAATAACAACGCTGATAATATTTCAGCACGACAGATAAAACCTTCAAAATATCAGATAGTTGAAACAAAACTTTCCACGTACTGATAACGTAAAAAGACTATGTATGATGAAAGAAATTGTCGAAAACTAGGCCACAGAAATTGCAGCATTCGCAAAATAACACAAATATATATTGCTGCAAATATAAATGTCCAATATTAAATAGACTGTCAGTTTGTTAAAGTTGCATGTAGATACTCTTCGAAATTTCTTTATAATGTTGCTTTTCGAGAAGAAAAAAATATTTTTGTAACGTGATAATACTAAACGTATGGTAAAAATTCCCAAAAACATGACATCTACGTGCTGTTATAATTAGTGATTATATTTTTGTGTAAAAGATGTTCATATACTGTATTTCAAATAAATAATATACTATATTATACTATATTAATATAGTATATGTAGTATAGTATGTATACTGTATATTATATATAACATAATATATTATAACATTATACAGTATAATATACTGTTTTCAGTATGTCAATAAATTTCTTTCTTTATCACTAAAACTACGTATAAATAACGCAGCGTCCGATTCATTTACTTGCTTTTTGCGACACAAATGACGGAAAATTTCAAGCAACATATCGTTATAAAACTGAATACTTCAATAAGAAATCCGATCTTTATTATGAAAGATAAAAGTATGAAATTACAAAGCAGTAACTTTACCTACATTAACTTATTATTAATAATCATTTAACATTAACCCTTTGACTTATAATATCGAACTAAGCTCGTGTAGGAGAAAATGGAACGAAAAAACTTGCAATTCCAGAAACGATTAAATTTAAAAGTTCAATACGTCAAAACAGTAATTTAATATTAAAATTTATAATATAGCTTATACTAACTTCGAAATTCTTATTTAGCTGAATTACTGGTTAGTTACACGCATAGACCTAAAAGAAATCATAAGACAGAGGATAACATTTATATTCGTTGAGAATGAATTGTTTGACCACGACAATATTTGTGGTAATGTTGAATTACAGTCTATCCACAAGTTGAACGAGTTCCGTGTTCAACTTATTTCAGGAAAGCCTGGTACGGATAACCTTATCTCATACCTCACTCGCTACTTTCCAAGGGAAAATGAGAAACGGAGTAGCAATGAATCAACGGTATAAACCCTCTAGTTATTTTTAGCACTAAACTATACTTCCCTTTGCTTTGCAACTACGAAAATTCTCATTTGCCTGCATGCACGATACCGTGCTTAAAACTGTCTTTTAAATTGCGTTAAAAAATATTACAGCACAGATAACATTTTATATACAATTAAACGGCAGAGAAATTTTGCTTAATCCCTACGGATTAAAATATTCTCAGCTTCAATATTATCTACTTCTTGCATTGGAATTCCAAAATAATGTTAAAAATATATTCGCTAACGCATTTCTTAATCATTTCTAAAACGGACACAGATATTTATGTAATATTAGTGTTTCACACTAAAATTAATTATTCTAAGAATAATAACTAACGTATAAGTCATTATATGTAGTGGCGTGAAGGGCAAAAATGTTAGAAGAAAAATATTTGATCTATTACATAGATTTGAGTAAAAAACATCATAGAAATATATTTCTTGTCAATGAAGATGTTTAACAATAGTGACAATAACGATTTATCACAGAACAGGAAACGACTTTTATCATTTCATAAAGCTTATCATTGCAAGTGTATTTTATAATGGGTAACAGCACACCTGGTAATTAGTAGTTTAATATTATCATTAACACGTTGAACGCCACCGACATTTCGTTAGTTTCATCGTTTTTACTGAAGTGAAAAAGACGCAAGTAGTTATGTAGTCAGCAGAACTTCACCTTTTTAATGTCAATATTTAAATATTGAATGCATTAGAAAATTCGTAAGTATTACAATTTAAAGGTCATGCGAAATTTCATTGAATTTAATGGCATCTGTCACCGATGACCCCCATGGCATTCAACGTGTTAAGTATTGGTATAAACCAAAAGTAGGGAACTTTTTTCAGGTATAAAGTCCTTATTGCATTGTGTCCCCTACAATAAAGCTGTGTACAGCAAGTATAACTATTTTTATTGCAATAGTTTGGTATGCGCTGATTTTATGTTGCAGTATTATGTTAATTATCGGCGTCCTCCTCTACGACCTGTTACAATATAAATTAAGAAGGCCAAAAGTTGTTCGACTCCGACTTATACTTTGTAACTGCTAAAACTTTGATCTCTTATAAATACAGCACTACAGACAATACAATGGGGGATTATATAACAGCCTGTGTACAAATTGATAACTTTTACTGCCGATATTTTTTTACACTTGTTATAAAACACAGTATATAATTATGAGTTTATGAGCTGCTATATTTGAAAGTGCTAAAAAGTCATTTTCTTCTTGTGTTGAGATATTTGAGAATTCGTACAAAAAGTGTCATGCTATAACATGTAACAGATGGTCCTTTTTCGACGAAATCATGAAATCATGATGTATGTTGAACTAAAATCAGCTTAAACACACTTTTCTAAAAAAAATACGATTTTTAAAAATAACGGCTCATATAATAGTTACAGGAGTAATTGAACGTTGATTTAGTGGTATTTGAAACTTTAGTAATCTTTAAAAATTCAGATAAAAATCCTTCTGTCCGATTGGGTTTTTAAATCAACGTTCCAATGAAAGTGTAATCGGTTTTACGTTTCTGTTTGCGCGCGACAAGTGAACTCGTCATCACTTGTTTCTTATCATTGTAAATGCATTCTTGAAAGAATAATGACACGCCTGGCAGGTTAATATTGTCATAAAGTACTTAGCATAAATGGGGCTATATATTTTGAAGCTCCTACATACACTTTCTCCTTCGAAGCCGCAAATTTACGATGTTTATTATTGTGAAATCAACACGCTGCAGAAGTCAGGCTGACTTAACCAAGCGGATATTGCGTCTTCTTCGAACTAATTATTGTTTGCGAGTTTATGTTTGCTACGATAACATTCCGACAATATCAGTTCCAAGAACGGGGCACGTACTTAATACCCGGATAAAAATAAACAGGACTAACTGGAGACTTCTTCAATTTCAGAATAAGCAGTCATCCGTAGAACTGTTACTTTCATAACTTAACTAATATATTGTTAACACTATGCCGTCCGCGCGATAAATCAAGATTCTTTGGTTTGGCGCCGGCCCTTTTCGAATTTGGCGAGAAATCATAAAACGTCGCGTTTTACTAATCGCAATAAGTTATAATTCTGTCCCGCAATTTTCACGAAATTTCGAGGATATGTAGCGTATTGCAGCCTGTACAGGATACAAGCGATACTTTGCAACAATTTGTGATTGTGAGATAGCCACGACGCCTTTGCGATATAATAGGCAACTGTCGTAACATTTTAACGTGACACCAACGTCGTGTCACCGGCATTTGTCCGCATATTTTCGCATGACACCAACGTGGTGTCACCGGATGACATACTGTTAAGTACTTTGTCTTACACGTTAAGCGTCGGTCCCTAGGGGCCGGTACTACACCGGTCGTTTTGGCCACGTCAGTCCCCAAGGACCGGCAATTGAGTTTTTCTTTATGTTAACGCCGATCAGTGGAAACCGACGGCTGACTTTTGATTTAAGCTATGCTGCCACGCCTCTCCGAAACGTAATTGATGGTTTCAAGTAGAAAATATAAAATTTTATCAACAATTAATGTAATTTATTGAAACAATTTAAAACAGAGATGCGGATATCGCACTAACGCGACGTGCGGTGCGAATGGGCATCGAGACAATAGTGACTTGACGCTGAACGTTTTAACAAAACACGAGTTAACACGTTGAATGTCATGGGAGTCGCCGGTGACCGGCACTGTTGAATTCGATGAAATTTCTTATGATTTTTAAATTGCGATATTCACGGATATGCTAATATATTCAATATTAAAAGATTGCTGTTAGAAAAGTAAAGTATTACTGCGTATATAATTATTCTTACTTTTAACATTTCTATTCTATAAAGATGTAATTTTAATAGAAACAGTTTCGGTTCGGTGGAAATGATGAAACTAACGAAAAACGGGTAGCATTCAACGTGTTAAACGTTAAAATAAATGATTGTCTTCGATATGCGTCGATATCGTTACATGTTGTGACGTAAAAGTGAATAAATGCAAATTAATACATCAAGAGTCAAGCATGTTTTACTCGTAATGTTTGCAACTGTTTCTCGATTAGACCTACGATTAAAAGGTCTCGATTATCTACCCATCAGTTGTACATTTTGAAAACAGCAAGATATCTACCATATCCGAGATACCGTGCATGTATTAACGTATACTGATAACTTTTAAAAACGACAAATAAGTCTTCATAAATTCCTTAATCCTACAAAACAAAATATTTCTCATATCGCAAAGGTATGCAAGTACAGGGACAAACAAATTATGATATTGATCGGACATCGCCTTTGAAAAAGATTTATTTCAAGCTCATTTAAAATATCTAAATTTACTGAATTATATTTTTTCTTGGTTTCAGCTGCTACGGTTATTTCCCATAGAATCTACTGTTTTAGATAATTCCAAATCACGGAAATTATGGTGGATTGAATAATAATTTAGAAAAATTTTTTTGAAGGTGACGATGAATTCAATTATTGTAATGTTAACCGTTTTCCGTAGAACAACGCAGATTTTAAAATAATAGTATAGAAATTTACAATTTCAGTGTTTTAAAACAATAATAGCTTATTGAGTCTTAATTGAGTTTCATGATAAATTATATTGGCCCGCCAAAATTTCCCCTTTGTCTTTGGCCCACTCCTAAAAAAGTTTGCCCATCACTGTTCTAGAAAAATGTACGACAGTCTTCTGAAGTTTTCAAAAAAATATCAAATTAAAAATAGCGGTGCGATGTGGCGCAATAAAATTGCCGAGCTATTAATTTTACTTTAATGTATATGATAAATTAAGAATCACCGATAAATTTTTATTTGAACAATTCAATTCTCAGTTATTGCAGTCACAAAAGAAATCATAAGGCAATGAGTAACGAAGCATTCGGTAGCAAGTGCCTTCACAGTTACAATCATTAAAGTGATCGTTACCTGAAATTTCAATTACTCCAGGACTATTAACCATTTGATCACCTGACTACCTAATTATCGTTTACGTTAGATTGTTAAGTAAACGGACCGAAGCACAAATTACTGAAATTATGTTACTCTATTTAATTCTGATAATTAAGTAATTATTGTCAAATAATTTCAACTATTTCAAAAATATAGGGTCACTTAATTTCAACAATTTACGCTTCAATCTGCAATTTGATGTAAAGTATACAGTTATTAATTGTGAAGTTCATAAGTTTAAAGGTTTTACGAGTAACTTTGCAATCTAACGTAAACGATAATTAGATAGTCAGTTGATCAGACAGTTAGTAAGTCCTCGAGCAACTGAGATTTCGGTTAACGACCACTTCGTTGATTGTAACTCCATGAATTTCAAATTTGTAATGACAGTTAACCTAAACATATGTGATTTCTAAATTATAAAAATTCTTTCCAAACATTGAAAATCTGACAACAATAACGTAGTTCTTCTGGGTGTCCGTCATATACAATTTACATTGCTTTCTCTGTGCTTTTAGTAAACAATGTGAGCCGCAAAAGAGTATTTGCGATGTGAATGGATAATTTATTTTAACAAGCAACATTAATAATTACAATTACATTCTACTTTCGCACAATTCGCTGTTTCGCACATTTTTAAAAATTCAATTTTCTCAAGATTTTTGTCGATGTTGCAAAAATTGTTCTCGAAAAAAATCAATTCTAACAATTGATATTGCTATTAGAGGTTCTCTAATATTATAGTATTTCCGCTAGTATTGCCTACTGGAGGTTATAGAATTTTAACTTTACAAAAAACACATGAAAGCGCTTAAAGACTTCTCATTATCTTATTCATACTGATAAATGAATATTTTGAAGTACAATTTGTAATGTTTTTTCTATATCCATTTACTTTCGAACATTCAACATTCGCACACATTTTCAGGGACAAATGATGTGCGAAACTCGAGGGCCGCCTGTGTGTCATTAGCATAAAAGTAACTGTGCACGTATTTAGAAAAAATTGAAGTTCAAACATGAATGGCAAATACAGAAATATAAATTTTTTTTGTTAACGAAGTAACTAAATAATGGAAAGGTCTATTCCTTCTTATTCACGCCATTTGCGCCGTTTCTCTTGTTCACTAGCCTGTATAATCGAAAGTTAAATGTGTACACTTTCCATTTCGTCCTGAAATAACAAAACACTTCCACTGGTGTGCAGTAAAATTCCTTTGTTTTTCCAGAACTCGCGCTATCAATATTTACTGTTAGTATCGTTCTAATCAATCTTTCATTTTTATTCACAAATCAATCGTCGATGCAAGCCATCGCATTTCAATTGTTCATGATTATTTCAAGTGCAAAAAAGTACAGAGAATATTGATTGCCTAGACCAAGCCCTAATTTTTAAATGCAAATAGAAAATTGATAACAGCAGCATCACGCGTTGTAATATAGTTTTTTTTTCATACACATTTTGATCATTAATTCTATGAAGATCTAAAATTTTCGATTATTTTAAATTGTTAATGATGTCTCTGTATTACGAAAGAAAGAATTTCCTAAAAGGGTGTTAAGAAGGGGATACGAACGAGGAAAAATCATCGTGACGATAGATGGAAAGATTTGCAAAGACTTTCAGATAACGGATCCGGGTTTGAATCGCCGTGACCTCTGGAAAATTTGTTATACCATAATGTAAATATCATAGCCACGATCATTCAAAATCCATTTAAAAATGTCGATCCTCGACGAAACGATAAAATCGCTGAAGACGGAAATGACAAGAATAGCATAGAAATGAACTTGACTCTATTTTACAAGATTCAAGTTTTATTTTGATGCCATTTCCAACCTGTGTCTCTTCATATTTTGTAATTCATGTTCTGTAGCATTCCTTTTTTTTTGTTCTTTTTACAAAAGAATTACATAATAGCACACTGGCAAGGGCAAGAGATAACATTTTAAATGATAGATAAATTTTAGTTAACGATATGTTAGTTAACTACAAAGATAGTTTGTGACTTCCATCTTTAAAACACAACTGTTTAGAATGTTAGAAAAATAATATCAGAGAATAAAGACACAGGTGTATGATACATTAAATTCTTACTGAAATTATAAAAGATTAACCCTAATCTAAAAAGTACTTAGCAACGATCATATTTCTCACTTTAACGTTAAGGAAGTTAGAAATGAAACATTGTCGAAATAGGTTTGATAGAATGGTTTCGCCATACACCGAAATAAATAACACTAAAGGTATACCCTCCTTCAAAAATATTTAAAATGCAACAATAACAGTTGTAGTAGGAATCTTAAATATGACAGTAATTGCAGATGCAATGAATTAAATAGCGAAGTACGGCACATTATTAACAAACCTTATGATAGTAAACAGCACTGTATAGACTATGAAATATACAAATTCATTTTAAGTTACTTGTACCATTATCTGAATAAAATACTTTTATAACTATCAATGCGGTATCTAAATCATTCATATTTCTAAATGAATATTGACCAATCAGGTTAGGGCCACATTGCCAAGCTCCACCTTGGGCTACGTTTTCATCAATTAAGTTCATAGTACGCTAATGAGAGCAACAGAAAGATAATTCAACAAACTCCTATATCTTTAAGTAAAAAGTTAATGTTTTTAGATCTATCTGATGAATATCTCATTAACTTCTTTGAGCAGTTGTTTAATTGTTTTATCATGGCGAATATAATCAAATACTTTCTAATTGAAATATTTGCAGATGAAATTTACTACATCAGTCATCTCAGGGAAACCGTGTATCCTTAATTGGTAGGCATGATTTCATATATTAGGATACATTTAACACATTTTCAAATATTCAACTCTAATATTTATTTTTCTATCTTTCTAACCTGGGCGATGCAACCTAATATTTTAACAATGGAAACTTACAAATTGTTTACCATTAAGTATAAAAATGTTGTTTAACATACTAATATGCATTTGGTATGTTTGGAATCTACTTAAAGGATCGTATATAAAGTATTGATTTCTCGTGTAAAAAAAAAGTCTAAAATAGTGTTTGTGAAGCACATGTTGGTAAATAAAGCGTGATAACCGGCGCTGACGCGAACACTCGCTAAAGTTTATAAACGAAACATTTTTATTAACAGAGGAGATCGTTATTGTCACGTGACAGACGTTTTCTGTGCTACAATACGAACTCTGTACAAATAATAACGAACTGATAAAAATGGAATAATGAAAAATTACTAACAAATCGACGTGTGCATTTAAGAGACATGTAATTGATCATATCTTCTTACAATTTATTGGCGCGAAGGAGCGTACATGACACTCTTTCGAAATAAAATGAATTTATCATCAACATGCGAATGATAAAGTAGCTAAAAAAAGATCAATAGCTGCTGAAAACTTATGTCAACAAGCTTGTATCCTTGTATTTTAGCAGATATACTTTATCAATATTAAATTAAGACACTGTAACTAAAATAGCTCGTTAAGAAATGCAGGAAGTTTTGTATATACGTATATGTGAAATTAAGCGCACTCAACAATGTATCTACGATGTGTTTGTTAAACGAAGAAAAAATCTAACGTGTTGGGAGCGTACGGTATTAATTATTCTAAAGATGTCCCGAACCGTCAAGGAAGTAGTCAATGACGAGTGTACTTTTAAAACGGTTAAAAATACTTCTTGATCTTTCCTGGTGGAACCACGTGCTTGTTTGTACTAGCCTTCTCAGTTAATCTGATAAGATCGTCGACCCGAGACGTCGTAGGATCTCCACCGATATAATTTACTAATATACACTACTGTTATACGTTGGATATTATTTCAGTATCGTTTGAAGATAAAATACCGATAATAAATACTAATTCATTCACGTTATACGCAAAAGTTCTTGCCAATGTACAGAATGCATTATCGAGGTACACATCATACGGATCTAACTTTCTCCCAAATGATATTAATTGGGACGTTTCAAAGTTATTTTGAAATAAGTTTCATAAACTGCGCAATATTTCATAACTGGGACCACGTTTTAAAACGCTCCGGGTTTGATCACGAGGGTACATCACGAGGGGAATGAGTCATGCACTTAATCACGAGAAATTTCCGCGTTTGATCCGCGTGAAACGGAACGCAATGAGGTACCACGTGTTCTTGAAAGGATCGAACACATACCCGCCATTTGCATTGAATATCATCAATAACGTTTAGATGGCTTACCTGCGAATCTAATTTTGATGAGGTCCAGAGGATGTAACATCAATGTCGAGATAACACCACCGGATATACCAGCAACAAAATGTTCATACTTGAAATGGCTCAGCACGGGTAGCACACGATGTGTCCCCGGCGTACCAGTCGTCTTGATCGCCGACATATTCCCCGTGTCAAACCGTTCGTCGTTCGTTACCGGTCCGTTAGTATAAAACTTAGTATCATCCTTCCCAACACTAGCAATTCTCGCTTCCACTCTTCGACATATCTCTTGATCCGCGGAGGGCAGTGCTGTCGAGTTAACGTTGGCGTTAGGCACGGCCAAATTTCCCCGCACGGTTGATCGTTTTCCTCCTTCTCGCTCTCTCTTTCAATGGATTACGCAATACAGCGAAATGCCATGTACGCCAAACGCCACCATACTGGATGCTCGGGCTGCTTGCAACGGATCTGTTATGCGCATTGAATCCAAGCCACACGACCGCTGGCGGAGAAAGCCGAAAACGTTCGGAATTCCGCGGCAAATTTAAATCAAATCTCGTTTATACGTCGTGCACAACGATGTGTATTTCACGTTGTTGGACATAAAATTAAATGCTACACGAATGAATTTTGTTTTATAATGAGGCAGTAGAAAGAAGATAAATGAATCCGTCAATAAAATCAATCTGTCGATAAAATTACTACGTGATGTATAATAATATAGGTATATAATTTTCAAGTGTAATGAAAATTGTAATAGTCTTCTACTGTGAGAAAAATATTTTTCTATGTTAAACCGTGATTGCATTTTTTTCTGGTACCCCTTCTATTGCGTCTAAAACTAAAAGAACATGAGATGACACATATATGTCTGTGTATGTATATCCCGACACGTATTTCACTTATTCCTCCAAAAATGAAACTATTCCATTGTTAATTATAAATATAAGAGTTTCTTGTGTAAATATATACTGTAAATAAATGAACGCCATTTATGCTTCCATCTAGATAACTAGATACTGAAATTACAATTTGATCTTCTGATCGAAACTTTCTTCAATTATACTAATCCATTTTGATTAAGAATACCTTCCTTTCCATCGTATTTCAGTACCGCATTATTAACATGTATTTTGTAAAAATACATTAACCTAATTTAAACTGTTGTAATAGAAATAAAATCTTTAGTCTTCGTTAGTAGAAGAATTTCATTACCATTCGTCAGTTTTAATGGTCATTCTCTTTCGCTCTCAAGGAAATTCTAAATCGTTACAAATTTTAAAAATGTATAAAAAATTGTATGAGTTATTGTAGCCGTTTATAATAATACCATTATCAACACTTTGCAATTAAAATACACAAGTCCCTTAATTTACATGGATTATTTGTTCTACGCAGTCTCCTTTAACGTGATTAAAAGCTTAAGATAACATTGCTAATGTAAAAAAAAGTATAAAAGAAAAATCCAACTGTGTAACAAAAAAAGAATATTTCATTTATTTATATAGAAATAATATTAATTTGAATTATCATAAAAAACATAGCGTGCAAGAAATCCTGTTTATTGCGCAAAGAAAGGAATCGCATAAAACAAATACCACGCGGAAATCGAGGAACAAGTATACAAACTTTTGTCGGTATAATTATCATGCTTTTCATTTAAATTATCAACTTTGAGTGTCTCATTCTTCTTTGTGTAGAATGAATCACGATGGTGTAAACTCACTGATTGTAGGTCAGAGAACCCAAGTTCTATTTTCTTGTTTCGCTCGTTTTATTGTATTATACATAATAGTTGAAATAGCGAGAAGACTTTCAATTTTCTGCAATGATTCTTCTGGAAGCGACATGGAATGCATTTACGTACGAACTATGACAATTAATTAAGTTCTTTATGTAAATTATATTAATCGTTCAACTTTATGCACTTTTAAATTATTACACATTTTACAGTGTTAAAATTTCATTACTCTCTACACTGACTAAATGCAATTTATTAATCATTTGAATACCAAAATCATATTTGCGTTAATGTTCACAAACTTAGATTTTGCACATAAAACTAAGTTACTCAGGATTAAGTAATCTTTAATTCTTCATTAAAATTGGTTACAAGATTTCTGTTAAAACTGACAGAAAGTCTTTCGTTATATTATAAGTGATATATAACAATATTTTCATATTTGCGATAACATATACAGGGTACCTCAATTAAGTATAAATCTCCAATCTTTTTTTTCTTTTTTTTCAATTGTATTTTTGGTCTTACTTACTATAATCATTTCATGTAAGATCAACACTGTTTTAGGTAATACATGTATTACTTATATGGGGCTTGAACACGCGTTCACTAATTACGAGTTTAAGCCTCTTTTTTTTATTATTGTGTATTGCGAATTTATTGTAAATGACTCTTATAATTTACTGTAAACTGGAAACTTATTGTAAATAACCCAAGTAATTTATTATGAATTCTAATTTATTGCAAACTGTGAATTGTAATTTTTAGTGGACGATAGCGACAGTCGCCTTTTTCACAATCTTACTGTTTTTATCAGTATTTTCACAAAACACTTATTTTCTTTCTGAATTGGAGTGTAATTTGAAAGAACAACGCAAGAAAAAGGACAAAATTTGAATAATACGTAACAATTACCGAGTAGGAAAATTTAATTTTGACTGTCACTCAAGTAGACATATATTTGATTGCTAATGGGTACAAAGTTTTTTTTTAATTCTTTGATTAAATACACTAAATTGAATAAATTACATTCTGGTAAGGCTAATTAATTACCTGTGGTAATTAAATTCTGAGATAATACATAGTAAATTAAAAAAAAGATGTTTAAGTAATTAAAATCGTTAAATGTATTGTAAAGCGTTCGGACGTAAGCATACAATTCGGACGACAAAACGCTTTTACCATCTTTTAAAAGAATGAAATTTTGTGGAGATGTATAAAGATTAATTAGAAGTATTCAAGATTAAATATAACCTGTTAACTATGAAATCCGTTCATTGAAAGTGCATCCGGTAAATGCAATAAGAAGATAACAGACGAACAGGTAACTCGTCCTGAATTCTGCAGAGGCGTTTTCCAATCCCCGGTTAACAGGTTAATCCGGTATAGATAAATATACCACATAAATATTTTTGAAAACGAAGAGATATAGGGAGAAAGTACTCTGATCAATCCGATGAATTACTTATTTATCGAAACGCTATGATGAGAAATATCCTAAAAAATACTGCTCCGAATTTCAGTAATTTTTATTAGAAATTTTAATGCGATTAACTTAATTATTTTAATATATTTATCGTTAAATTGGAACATAATCAACTGCGCGTGTCGCCGCCAAACTTTTAAATTCGACATTTCCATCAACAAAAAAAATGATCGGTTAAATAATTTTTGTTTTATATGATAGACTTGGAATATTTACTGCCCGGTTCCCCTATCGATTTGGGGAATTTGCTGTCTTGGTAGTTTTAGTGCTAAACAAAAATTTAATATAAAAAATCTTTCTTTTACACTTTCGACTCACTTTTTCACAAAAACGTAATTATCTTCGCGTATGTGTCACGTATTACGAAGCACCCTGTGTACACATTTCGACGCGTGAGTAACATCTTTACCCAAAAATATCACAAAATCCTGAGCTCTAAAGCGTCCTACAATCATATTTCAATTCCATCCCAAAGAATTCTGTTTCCCCTCGACCGTGCACACAACATATCAATAATCTTGACAATGAATAAATGTCATTTCCTTCAGATAAGAGACTGATCGAGTAAAACGTCTTGGTAAAACACGAGACGCATCTCGTTAACGATTCTCACGCGCAGTCGACCGATCGCTTTGCAAAATAGTTTATACCGTTTAAGTGAAACGTAATGTTACGAACGGCAAGTGACTTGTGTCTGCAGAGAGTGGTGCAAGTATCAAGCGATCGGCTTCGCAATGAAGACATGTTCGACGGTCGAAAGAGAGACTCGTTCAACAAGTTCCGGCGATGGCTTATCTTTCGGATTTCTGATAGGCGAGAGCCTGTATTGGTGATCACAGATGAACAACAAAGAAGGGTTCAGATCGCTTGATAAAGAATTTTTTATCCGTTGTCACGACATAATATCTACGTTACCAGTATCGGCTAACTGTTATAATGACAGTCAGTGGATTGGCTTAGTTCGCGAAACACATTGTCGAGTGAACTTGAATTGTACATATATGAATTCGTGGAGTTGAGTGATAGATCGCTTTTGTGAATGTCTTCGTGATGTTGGTACCCGGTAAACGCGGTAAATAAATGTCATTATGAGGGATGAATTTACGAGGATATTCGTCGACATTATGTTTTGTGATTGTTTCATGACGATGCTTCGATTTTAATTCTAACGAATTACACCAAGACTATTATTTTTTTAAAGGACGGTGTGATTAATTGATTTTTGAAGTACCGGAAAAAGTGTGTAGATAAAGAATTGTACAGTACGGCTCTTAAATTTTGTATTATCTTCTACATGGTTTTGGGAAAATTTGAGAAAATTGTACAAAATTATGACACAAAGTAGTATTGGAAGTCGATAAACTGTCGGAAGTTCGGAAGGTATTTTACAATGTTACGTAGTAAATACAAGAAATCGTTAGAATTCATTAATGGCGCGTCATTTCCGCCTCGTGCCAATATTTTACGGAAATTGTAACGTAGTGAATAAATAAATTATTAGATGAATGTAGATAGATCTTTCCATCATTGAATATCAAAGCCAGTTGCCGGAAAAGTATCTGACGACTAAACAATTTCCAAAGAAGCAGTTCTTAAATGATAATAAAAAAAATCGTATAGTTCTAATGTTATGATATTTTCAAGATCATATTGTTTTGTTTCAATGAAAGCTCTGAAGTTGAGGAACGTATGCTAATTACGCAACAACTTTAAGAATAAGATGTTTTATATTCTGTTATGCTCATTTCTAAATTTCTATAAAAACTGTATATATTCTTTTCTATAATTTCATTTGCAAAATTCGTATTCATTAGAAATTCAAATAACAATACTTGTTCTTCTTTGTATGATATTCCCAAAAAACACCTTCTATTATTTCTTATAATACCTGTTTAGCAACTATATCAAAAAATAGTTAATAATTTATGATTATCATGGGGATTGTAAAAAGTGTTTAATTAATTATTTATTTTAATTAATTGTAAGTAATAATAGCACCAGTCAAATCTGTGATAGACAATTAATAAAACTGTATCGCACAAATTAATTTTTCTAATTCGTATCTAAAGAAATAAACTATGAACAAGTTATACAAAGTAGCTGCATACATTTTTGTCAGAAACCACGAACAATTTTCCGTTGTAACAAAAGTACGTTTGAACAAAATCGTGCAAATTCTATCTTGTGGGAGCTTTATGTTTTATAAAAAGCTATGCCACCTAATTTCAATTGTTATGAGTACAAAGATCAAAGATTCGTGTTTCCCGTTAGACAAGTGAGATAATAAATAAGAAGTGCTGACCTTGCGCTGAACGGGAAAACCTTCTGTGTGGCTGAAAGAAGAACTTGGAAGTATTTGCATGAAAAATGGTAAGGAAAAATTATTATGCTAATTTTACTATATATCATATATATAACACCCTATATATTATCTACAGCATAGCATCCTATGGTACTTTATCGATAGTTAACGAATAATTGTTGAAGATTAAGTGAATTGATCAAATAAATTATTTGCACAGAAATGTTTCTTATAGGAGAGAATCAGTGGTGATTGTTGGGTCCACTTCAGGAACGGATATATGACGCAAAAAGAAGTTTCATATTACCTATTCGTCTAATGTATTCAACAATTATTCTTTGAATACCGATAAATTAAAAATTTTTAAATTATTATCGCCCACTGTTATAGCGCATTGGAGCACTCATTTTTTATAGATTTTACTACGTAGAACGAAAAAATATGCATGGGAAAACGAATGTAACATTCGCTTATAATTAAATATTTAAATTCCAAGTCATAAGTTATGTGTGTGTAGCATGAGAATGCAAGAACAAATGTATGAAAAATATGGCAATAAACGTGTTAGAGCACTCTATGTGTAAAGCATAACATGGCAAAAAAAATATAGTACAAAAAGAAAGTTTGAATGCATAGGAAACTACAACAAAATATGAAAGTGCAACAGCAAATGTGTAAGAAAGTAACAAAATATAATGTTATGTGTCACAGATGTAAACAAATATAAAAGCCAGATTATCTTACAAATATGTTTAACACTAAACCTACCAAGGCGGTCAGAATAACCGGTACCTAATTTTTTCTAAAGATTCGCCAATTTGATAGAGAAGCCGTGAAGTATATATTCTACTTCTATCTTATAAAATCTGAATTACTTAATGGATCATCATTTTCATATCTTGATTCCTCTTTTCCCAAAGTACTCAATTAGTATATTTAACACTAGAACTACCGGCGTTAAATCTATCATATTTCAAAATATTAAATAAGTATTTTGAAAAAGGACGATTTAAGTGGCGGAAAAGATAATCGATTCGGTGATTTATAGTTTTTTAAGATGGACGAAGAATATTTATTCTAAGACTTCTATAAACTTGGAGAATTTTTGGAAAAAATTATGTACCAGTCATTTTGTCTGCTTGGTAGTTCTAGTGTTAAATATAATAGATTTAAGCCGGTAGTTTTAGTGTTAAAATAATGTATCTCAAAAGTATTGCAAATATAATATGTTAATTTTTCGCCCAGTAAATATATCATTAAATAATAATAGTTACCAATGAACATATGAATTGTATCGTGAAAAGCATTACTACGAAGTTACTTGGTGATTTCTGCAAAAGATTAGGTATCGGTTTCTTATTGACCAAAGGTGTTCTTCCAATGACGACATTCGGATTTCAAAGTGAATAATAAAATAAACTAGATACAAATAAACCTGTAGATACACCTGTTAATTTACTTATAGGTTTTATATAAATTAAACGTTTGATAAATAATTCCAGAAGATTATCTAGTAAAATAATTTATAAGATGAATATATGTTCAACTCATAGCGACGTAGCTAATTGTAAGTTATTTGTTTAGGAGTGAAATGATTTTATTAGGCTTCAAATCCTTATTGAAATTTTTTATGAGGTACCAGGTACTCCTAAATTCGCCAAAGGCTCTGCCATGTTAAAAGTATGATTATAAAAATATATTTTTTCGCTTTGTAGCAAACTTGTTTATGCTGGCGTTACAATCATCAATGCAAATAAGTCATTAGTAATGCTAGAACCGTTACGTAATTACTGATTATTAAATGACGAAAATACTAGAAGAAACGATCAAACGAAAAATCTTACGATATTTATCAAATTGGCATCGAGTTATATCGTTAAATAAAATTACAATTGAAATATAATTGAGGTTTTTGTATTAGAACAGCAATATGATACTCAGAAATAAAAATTCTACTGGAGAAAGAGACTGTATTTACATATCACGGTCGCCCACTTTGCATCACTTCTTATTGCAAACGGCGATGCACAAGGTCGCATTGATTTATTGTATATCAAGTCTTTTAACGGAAATTTTTACCTCACAGTGTCTCTCACTGTTTCTGCATATCTTTCTCTTTCACTTATTTTCCGGAATGAAATCAGTTATTATAGATGCATAATGACTTTCACACAGAAAATTAGAAAACAACATAAGTCATTGTATAAAACTTGAAAAAGGTAGCAATTCGTTTTAGTACACTTAAAAATAAATTTGAAAAATGATTTGCCGGTGCAACTGTGAGGGTAGTTTGAAACATCTGCAAACTCGAATGAAATGAACGAATTGGTTACATTTTACAGTATTGAACAAATGTATGAAAATATACATTTATATATATTTGATTCTAGTATCTTCGAATTCTTAAGGTTTGAATTGAGAACCATCGGCAATTATTGCGCACCCAGTAACTCCACATTTATCACTCATTTAATAAACCAATGAAAACCGCAATGATCTACACAATTTTCCGATTGGAGCAATAGATTCCTTCGAGTTGGTTTACATAACACTAAACGAGAGAGATCTCCATAGAAACAGTAAAAGGTGTTGCGGTAGAAGGAATCGAAAAAAGCTGTTTATTCTTTAACGTGAAAATTCTGTAATAATCGAAACCTACCAAATAGATTTTATCAATTACAGATTTCAAACTTTATGGAGCTTGATAGACTTTTATAGAGTTTGATGCCTGAGCATAAAATTTATTTAACAAAAGATTTAGCAAAAAGTCTACATAATAATTCTATAAAATTGTATACGATATATTACAAAATTTACATAAAACCTGTAGAAAATATTCATACGTGCAAATCATATCACAGACATTCATTGCAAGTCTGATAATTTTGTACAATCACGAAAAATGTTATGCACGTTCCTCATACTACGTGCATGCAGTTTGTATTGTAAGTCGTACACCACTGCAGAACAAAAGTGACAAACATCGTCTCGAAGAATCGTGGCCTTTCATCGAGGTGTAAAAATTTTACTAACAATAATCGCACATATATAGCGATGCGTTGTCCATTAGCACCATGCGCTAAAAGACTTCCTAACTTCAGTTTTATTTTGCGTAACATGCAATGGTGCACTGGAGTTGCAATGTCGCAAAGAATTTTAAAATTCATCGTGTGAATAAAAATTCAATGTGGAAGTGCATTAAAAAACGGACAATTTTGTTCTCGGAAAAGAAAAGCGTCAAATATTTCTGCCTTTTGGTGAGTGAAGTGAAATTTTAAAAAAATCATTATTTAAAATCTGACAATCTTACTAGAACTCTCAAATGTGACTTTCCCGATGTCCATTAGATTTCGTGTGTTACTTTTCTACCGTTGCAACATCGTGTTTCTTAGAGAGTTTCGAAATTTCATGAAATCAATCGAGACTCATCGCGGCTGCTACCATGTCGGTGTATTCTTCCGCATGGATTTTCTTGCTACCTGTAGCTGGTGAAGCTGATGGGGGTCGGCCACCATATTTCACTTGTTCTATGGGTATTCCTAAAGCTAACGCCAGTCTGTCTCGTACGTAACTATATGGGCCTTGATTCTTGTGTTCTTCTTGTGCCCACATAATCTAAAGATATATGATGTTCTTTAACCCTTTGCAGTCCTATGTCGAGCTACACTCGACATAGCTTTACACTTCCATTTATTTTCTAATAATTTAATATAGCCTTTCCAAATTCATAATGCATTTCCAATATCATCTAAATACCCTTCAAAACCTGTAGTTATTGCAGTCAGTCAAAAAAAAATGAATAACCAGCAGTGGAAAATGTTGTCAAATTAATTTCATTTAGCTCACTACAAAATAGACAAAATAATTCGGACCGCAATGGGTTAACACGTTGAATGACACACCTATTTCGCTAATTTCATAATTTCTATTAAAGTGAAACTTTTTCTATTAAAATCGCATTTTTAAAGAATAAAAACGTCAATTATTAAATGAGCCGTTATTTTTCAAAGTGGTATAAATCAATTTTTAAGAAAAGTGTGTTACGTTAGGTTTCACTAAACATAGGTGTCTTCTTTTTGTATGTTAAATATTAAAGTAAATGGAATAAAATTTCCTCATGATTTCGACAACAAATATTCAACTGTTACATGCAATGTTTACAAGCATTTGTATGAACTCTCAAATATCTCGCCATAAGAAGAAAGAGATTTATGCTACTTTCAAATATTAAATATGTTAGAAAATTCGTAAATGTCACGATTAAAAAGTCACAAGAAATTTCAGTGAAATCAATATTGCCGGTCACCGATGATCCCCATGGAATTCAACGTGTTAAATATGACCGATATTTTTGCTATTTGGTATTTTTGGGTTTAATTGTTAAAATCATTTCGCCTCTATACATTAGGACCTACAGCTTTACAGATGATGTAGATTCAAAGTTTCGGCCCACTATTTAGAAAATCAAAACTTTAATTCCGTGATCACCATAGCTTCTAAGTATGATTGTATCAAGTACACGTGACTTGTAACATACAATTTTCTATTTACAGCTGATGATTCCAGACCAAAAAATTAAGATTTTAATGAAACCTATTGCGAATGTAGGGAATGTTGTAGTAAGTAAAAAAAACTTTGTTTTCACAGAAAATTCAGAGGGAGGGATTGCAATTAGCAGTTAGAGCAGTGGTTCTCAAACTTTTTTAGGATTTCTTGCGGGACGGTCTCTTTACTTTTTACATTGTGCGCGGACCCTTTAAAATTAACAACAATTAGCATATAGGCTATTGTCATTTAACAAATAACTATTTATTTAGAAAAGGACAAATCTTACTCATCAAATGTATATTCAATGAGATGGGTATTGGTTTTTAGGGTTTAAAATAATAACACTTTGTTTAAAAGCTAATGGAATAGACCAAGACTTTATTCTCAGAATATATGAAGAGGGTACGTCTTCTCTCTAAGAGTGAAAGTCACAGAGTGAGGTCTAAAAGAATTCTGCAAGGGTCTAGGGACCCTTTTCGGTTATAACGTAAAACAGCTATACAGCTGCAACCTCTTAAGCATTCCAGGAAGTAAATATACCAGTTTATTTTTGTATCTGTAAAATATACTATGCTCGTAAAGACATAGAAAACCAACAATGGGTGCATCAGCTTTGTCTGAACCAGTCCAAAATTTCAGTAAACTGACCCCAGCGCGGTCCCCTAAAGGCCCCTTCGCGGTCACCAGTTTGAGAAACACTGCGTTACAGAGTGCTGAATCTTTAGATTTTTCAGTATAACTGACTAACTGTAAGTAACAGAAGGAAAGGTTTTCTGAATTATATCATACTGGGGAACTTCTTGGACTCCGGAAGAAAATATTGCCGATGAAATTCGGTTCTAAATTCTGGGTCCCACGAAGCAGTTTTTACATCAAATGAAAAATTTATAATTCTTCTCTTCTGCAGTTCGGCAGTTTTTTGGTATAAAAAAATATTTATATTAAAAAAATTTCCTATTACTGCTATTCTAGATTCGAGCTGTTTGTGCGAAAAGTCACACAAAACCAAATTTCTTCATTGTATTTATTATTTTTATATTTAAATATTGCACATTGTATTATATATTTTCTTCGTTATTTTTTTTTCTTATTTTTCTAAGGAAAGTTTTCATTTGTTTCAAAAGCCGGAGAATTATCTTGTATTCGTTCCCACGAATTTTTTGTTTGTAATGTCATTTCCAAGAAGAGGTATTAAAGGTTCTTTTTACCGGTTCTACTAACTTGTATGATGTTAGATAAGATGTGTTAAGTTATCAACGAAAATGTTTCCCGGTTAGATAATTAGCCACAAATACATTAAACAAAATCGTCGTTTCTCAGCAGAAAAAGAAAAAGAATTCAAACTATTGTATTTAACTTCAACAACATTCATTAAGAGAATTCAGTAGTATATAACTTTCTAACTAAAAATACCAAAATTATTATTAAATAAAATAGTACTTTCCTGTGCATCAACAGTATCGAAAATTCATAATTGAATTAATACAAATAGTACACATGCACACAATTCTATTATTTCAACGATACTTGAAAGAAGATATATCCTTTTAATTTAGATCTCAATCAGTTCGTGTAAAAATGAAGATCAACGATTCACGCTAAAACACGATCCATCGATATTCAGAAACGATTTACCGATTCCTCTTTATTAACACTCCTTATATATCTAATCCCTGAATCGTTGAAGATCAGTAACGAAGCTACATAAGTAGGTAATGATAAGAATTTTCATCAATGAGATTAGATAAATAAAAAGTTCGTAAAGAAAAATTAAGTAGAATTACGACTATATTTACCTTGGCATGGGGGTACTTCGATACTTCCTGGGAGACAAGGTGATACGGAAATGGACAGAGCTGCTCCACCCGCAGAATCGCAATTTTGTCTTCTAAATGTTTCCCTTGACGTTCTGCCACCAAATCGTAAAATATTTTTCCAGAACAGAACACTACTTTCTGTATTTTTCCCGGTTTGACAAACTGATCCGCAAGAACAGGTTGGAATACAGTGCCTGGGCCCATCTCGTTAAAAGTTGATATTGCCATCGGATGACGAAGTAATGACTTGGGTGTCATCACAATCTGAACAGATGAAAATCACAGCACTTAATTAATAAAGTATTCAAATATAAAAGACTTCAGAAAAACAGTTGTACAACATCTGACAATTAAAAAGAAAATTGATGGACTTTAGTTTCATTTTGAACTGACTGAGTTAATGAAAAATTTATTTGGCAGGTAACTGTATAAATATCGAACGATGCTGGAATTTATTTTATGCAGTATATAAAGTTTAGTTCTGTCAGTTGCTGATAATTTTTATGAATGTACGGAAACATTGCAAGGAACAAATTGTCACAGCATGTTTATACATTTTTCCCTCGAAGTTTGTAAGAAAGCTTATTATCTTTTAACAATGGAAATATATTTCCTACATTTCTCTACACATTACAGTGCAAAGTCAAAGACAAAAATTTCGTAAAATATATGAATTTCTGGCAATGTTAGAAGACGCATTATGTTAAAAACAAAAATTTGTCAAAAGTCTAATATCTTCATAAAAAAGGATTACTATATAATATTAAAAATATTAACTTATTCCCAAGCTAATACAACAAAAGGGATACAATACAAAACACAATGAAATATTTGATAATGTACATGTACACTAATGTATATTTTGAAATGGAGCTTGCACAGAAAATAACGTGTCAATCCTCACGAAAGAATTCTGTCATTTTATAAATTTAACACTAGATTTACGGACTGAGCCAATTTTACTCATTAAAAATTTGATTACTATACATACATAAAACTTAAATATTATTTTCTAAAAACATATGTTGGTTTTTAGTTGTGTTACGAAATATATGTAAATGTTGACTCCTCTCCCCTGCAGACCCCTTCATTTCGCATTATCAAATGTGGTATACTCATTTTTACGGTTGTGAGTCAATTTGACTCATAAAATGATTTAACAGTTAATCGCATAACACATGAAGTTTATAGTTTACATCAGACCTGGGCAACTTGCGGCTTGCAAGCCGCACATGATTTGTTTCTCCTCTAATTTGTCTCTCCTCACATAAAAACAATTATCCTCACTTCTTTTCGCTACACCGCTACATTATCTTTCTTACCTACCCACTTCTACCATCATTTCGATTTATACATCGCGTGTGAACAGAGTATTTTTAGTGAAATAATATAATTTTATAAAATCGAGTGTTTGAAAAAATGTTTCCAATGAATTTTTGAATAATAAATCTTTCATTTAAATTGATTTGGAACAATTTTCATTGCAAAAATCTGAAATTTTCTCGTATGAGTCAAATTGGCTTACTTCAGTAAAAATAGGTATATAATCAACATCCGTAAATCTAGTGTTAAACATAATATATCTGTTAAAAACTGTTACGGGATACGTATCTTATCACATGCACAATTAAAAATAATTTTTAATTAGAAACTGTTCAGTAACTGTTATTAAAGTTGTAAGTAAAGGTCGCTGTCATAAATCAATTGGTACAGTGTCAGATATCGGACAGTCACTTTATATAATAATAAATATTATTTGTTACAAGAAATGTTTCTATTTAATAGAAGTTTCGTATAAATTACTTCAACTATGTTCCGCCAAAGCATCATTATATACATACTATTAGTTAGACTGAAAAATTATTGAAAGCTATATTGCCTTCTCGTACAACAAATAATAGTATTTATTTTAAGAAATATAAAACGTATGATGAAAATATTTAAGAAAAGAATGCGATAATAGAATCATAATAAACTTTCAATGCTAGCTCTGTATACCATCGTAATTACGATTTTTGAAAATATCTACAGAGCAATTTCCATGCATCATGAACCTGTTATTTTGAAACTGACATGTAAGTCTGTAAGAACATATATTAAAATCTATCCGTTGACTGACCATGAAAATGTGTTAAACAGATAGCAAAATTTATGGAACAGAACAATTATATTCAGAATTTCTGAAAACTTCAAATTGCGGCGTTAGATGCAAAAACAAGCAAGATGATTACATTTCATTTGCAATCAGACTGCAGACTTGTAACAATTTAATGTAAACATATGTACTCGCCACGAATAATAAACACACGAAGTAACAATTCCTACTTTAATAATCGTGACATTGCTCGTCAAAGAATCTATTCACTCGTGTAATCGAAGAAATGAATTATCTATGCGACCTTCGATTAATCCGAATGATCGATGTTCCACTATGTAAAGTTTCTTTTCTCATATTCGATAATTCACAATTTGCTTTAGCTGGCTCAGTTTATATTAATATTTCACCGTGGCGATTACTGATAACGAATAGCATCACCCTGAAAAATACCCCTGGCTCCGTTATCGCGATCATTAGCAGTCAGTAAAGATTATAAGTTCAGTCGGCATGCACACGTAAGTACTCGTTATTCACCTACGGTTATCAGTGGCATTTTAAAAAGGAGGAAAAACGAAGCAAGCTTCAAATGAACTTCGCGCCTAGATGTTTTCCATCGGTTTTAGTTGTTTTTAAACATTATTTAACGAAGCTCTGATACGAGGAAGTGACAATTCGCGTGAGTGAAATGTGTCTAACCATTGGTTTTCGAAAGGGCATCAGTATTTGGCGACGAAGAGCATGAAAGAGATTCGCAGGGGTGGTCAAATTGCAGATGATCCAGTTGATTTCAAAGAGCTGTCGAGTCATAATCTGCTCTGGCGTTTCCCCTTTAGGAGCACCCGGCTCCGTTCCCGGAATGTGAGTACAATCGTCATCACAGAGCTTAAGAAATCGTTCGACTCTCGCGGATGAATGTTCTGGCCCTTGACCTTCCATGCCGTGGGGTAGTAGAAGAACCAATCCTACTTGTCTACCCCATTTCGCTTGCCCGGAGGACAGAAGGGAATCTAATATGACCTACATATTTTGCGATTGAAACGATTACACGCGTTGCTTTTGTTACTTACGTGCATATGAAATATGCCGAAACTTACATACGTATGTACAGATGGACTGTTTTAACCCCTTGCCGTACAATAACGAGTGACACTCGTGACGCGATAAATGGAATAGTGAATTTTGAAGTGTTCCAAAAATTATTAAATTAAAAATATAAGTGGACCAGGATAAAATAAAATTAATTCTATGCTATTTAATATTGCGTTAAATCATACGCTATATCTGAAATCAGGGATAAATTGTTATTTCAGCAAATAATTCAGAGTAATTGAGCATTCAGTCACAAAAGAAATGGTACGGGAAGGAGTTAAGTAAAATTAGACTAACACGATGCACATTGTGCGAGCCGTTATTTCTGCGAGTGGTGTAGGCCCATTTTTGAGAAAAGTGTATTTATTTTACTTTTAGCTAAAAGGTATCCTTTCTTTTCGCATTGCAAATGGCAAAGTAAATAGAATTATATGTGCTCATAATTATGAAAGTGGTCTAAGCCAAAATTTAAAAAAAATGAGTTTATCAGTTATTACACACCACATTATTTTAAACTAAATTAATTCAATGTAATTTTCACGATATTGTCAAAAATAAACCATTAGATAGTGGTTGTTATTTCAACATTATGTGGAATTCATTTTGTGTTAATTATGAAAGTGGTCTAAGTCAAAATTTTAAAAAAATTGGCTTTATCAGTTATTACAAATCAGTTGACGACGATAATGATAACTATGGTAACACATTCTTTGAACGAGAAACGGAAACTCACTCTTGTGAATTTGTGAAAAACGAACCGTTGCATTGTGTTAGCCATTTTGCCATTATATGGAATTCATTTAATTTTATTTTGAAAGTGCATTCATTCAGTTGGGCTCTTCCGATGTAATTATCGCGGAAAAATGATTTTTATATTTTACCACTATGTCAACAGATAGCGGTTCACGTAAGTTAATGACAACGTACTTATTATGTGAATATGTTAATTATTCGGATATAAAGAAAAAAAAATATACGGAAATATTAAATTACTTCCATTATACACCACCACTAGACCAGTAACGGAAGAAAAACATAAAGATATTATGTGTTTATTACCCTACATCCCTCCAGTTTTTCAGGAGCATTTTAAGAATCTCAAAACTCAATAATAAAAGACTAAAATGATAAAAATGGATTACTTTTCAAAAATAGTTAATAAATGTTCATGAATTACTTCATTAAAATTATTGTTTCTAATAAAACTCATAGTGTTTTATTGCTTTAATCATCTATATATGATTCAATTAATTTTGAAAATGGTCTAAGACAATTAAAACTTTAAAAACAACATTTTCGTATGAGATGCACACAAAATGTCACATTCATAATAAATTTTCATTAATCAAGACTAATAAAATTCTAAATTCAAATGTTGCATAATAAAAAAATATTTTTTAAATTATTCAAATGTAATCCATTAAATATTTCGAAACAAGAAATATATGACTTAGACCACTTTCATAATTATGGGCACATATATCCTCATGACTTCGTCCAAAAAATGTTTAACTGTTACATGTCATAGCATGAAAGTTTTTGTGCGAACTCTCAAACATCTCAACGTAAGAAGAAAAGGACTCGTACGACTTTCGAATGTCACTGTTCATTTGATATTTTCTGTGGATTTTGTGAAGTTAGACTGAACTATGCTTTTGCGAGACACAAAACATTTTTTATGGATGTTTAAACATATTTGAGAATTCTTGATTTTAAAAAATCTTTTTCGTTGCGATTTTTATAAGAATGGATACTCAGAGGAGAAAGTTCGCTCCAGATTTGTCAAATATAGCTATTTGTTCATTTGACAAATCGTACATAATTATCGCGAGCTATAAAGTCAGGAGTTTTAGGATAGTCTACATAAAATTTTTATGAGTTACCGAAACTTCTTCCGCATAGTGTTAACATTATGAAAAAAAAACACTTTAGAAATAACTTTGCACCATTTGGTATTAACACGACGTTACAAAATAAATTAAAAAATCGAAAGAAAGAACTTCTATATTTTCAAGGATAAAAAAACAAAATATAATAAATAAATTGTCATAAGTTCTTAAAAGTAAATAGAAGGAAATTGTATTTATCGAAGAATAAATATTGAAATAAACTTATTTATGAATAAAATGCAAAATATTAATTTTTTTATTCTAGAATATATTTTACGCTAAAAGCATTTTAAGAAATTGAAAATTTTGCAAAAATTTAATTAGTTCCGAAAACCAAGTGTTGATTTTACGTCAAACGATTTACTGGCCACGTGAATTGATAACTTCCTTTCATATTTGCAAATGAATGATCAAGATAACATTACTTTGATTTTAACGGCGATTGCGTTAATTACGGGAACAAATTGAACTTTGTGATTAATATTATAGAATTTCTTAAATAAGATCTCTTTTCCTATGCAATAAAGATATAAACTTAATCATTGATTATCCACGATGTGTATCATCTACAATAGGCTGAACTTAAGATATTGTATTATATAATGAAACTCGAGATATTATAATCACGATATTTCCCGGAGATTAAAGTTTACAAAATGTTAGTTTTATTTTTGTTTTATCTCTGTCAGTATGTACAAACATATATGAAAGGAAATTTATCAATTCACATGGCAAATAAGTCGTTTGACGTAAAATCACTTATGATTTTCGAAACTGATTAAATTTCTGCAAAAATACATATAACATATGATGATTATTTACTTATTAAACATTATTTTTAAACATTAATTTCTCACGCTTTCATTCACAAATTACGGATTCTTATTCATGTGAAGTGATGTTAAATTATCAATAATGTAACATCATACTTCATTAAAACCAAGATAATATTCGATTCACAACTTCGGATACGAAAACTAAGAATTCTTCCGTATTAAAATAAAATTATAAAGGACAAAAATTCGAAAGTTCTTTCTCGTTCACATTTATCAGTGAAGTTTCGATTTATCAGAAAAGAGCCCCTTTCAGATAAACACTATCAAAGCATTATAATAATTACCTGACACGTGTTTGCAAAATCGCCGAATTGGCCTTCCCAGAGTGTTAGAGTATTGTGATTATAAGCCGAATACCCAAGTTCGAATCCTTTTTTGATAATTAAATAATGAATTATCAATTTCGATTAGTCGTAGATACTCCATTCCGAGTACTTATACTTTCCGCGAAACTTACCACAAACTCCATATTCCGATAATGAGGAATTCGTAACGGTATACAATGCTTGTCCAGGAAAGACATCGTGAAGTATATTTTTATAAGTTTTGTCCTTGCTCTGGTCGTGTATAATATGTACCCTATGAGAAAACGTTCCTCGCTCGACGTCCTCACCGGACAATCTTACGTGATGACCTTCTTTTAGCAAACTGAGAAACGCTAAACATTCGCCCAGTGCCCAATCTGCCTGACGAGCTTCCGTCATCTGCCCTCGTTTGTCCATTACTCTCAATACCTACGCAAAAGTTGCAATTACTGTTTTATTTCCATAGGAAACAGCTTGCCGGTAATTTGTTCCAAGAATTCTCATTTTTTACGCGCACGATTGAACTTGGAAATTAGCTCCAAATCACCGTTCTTCTATTCTGAAGTTTACTACTTCTAGCAAATTGTTTGACTACTTGTATTATTCATATATGCGTTGGAATGATTATTAACGTATAATTGAAATCAATCTAAATTTTCTGTATATTAATACATCTTAAGCGGGGGTTTTCTCGTCAAATTCTCACCATATAGCGAACGACTTTTTACAATTCGCGTGCAAAATTACTTCTGCACAAAATAGCCATTACTTTTGAACCATGGGTTATTTATTGATAAAACTATCAATTTTCTTTTAAAAAATAATTTCTTTATTTACTTTCCTTTGCCGGCTCCCGCGCTTTAATAATAATATGCGCGAAACGGGTTTAGACGTTTCCCGCTTAAGATGTGTTAAGTAAGAGTAGATGAATGGGATGAGACAGAGGAATGGGAAATGTTTTCATTGCTTTTTAAAGGTAATAACTTTTTGCGACAGGGGAAACCCACGTGTTAGTTGTTGAAATTATCAACATTATCCTTAACAAGTCTTGTCGTTAACGATATTTGACAAATTTTGCTACATGAATATAGTGTACGTATGCGGTTCTCAAACTTTTGTACAGTTTCTTGCATGACGGTCACCTTAATTTTATAAATTTCTCGCGGCTCCTTTAAAATTAACTGTCATTAACATATAGATTACTATTATCCAAACATTTCTCGACGAATAATTATTTATTTAGAAAATGGCAAATCTTGTTATTAGTCATCAAATGTGCATTTAACCCTTTGCGGACGGAGACAATTTTCAATATTGAGAGATAGCCATTCATTTTGCGATCCAAAAGCACCTTTTTATCAGCAAGTTATACTGTTAATCCATATACATTATAAATTATTACTTGTTTAATCATATTTCAACGGTTGTATTTCAATTTTTCAACTCTAACTGTATATACAAGCGGCTATAAACTATAACTACATTTTTTCTCAGGCCGCATATATGCGTCGCTAGTCCTCAAAGGGTTAATAAGATAGGTGCATTTGCTTTGTCTGAATTAGTTCTAATTGTATAAGTGACCTCTTTGTGGTCCCCCACAGCGGGGGTGGCCAAATTATATATATGTATGTATATATATAAATATAAACATTTATATATATAGTTATATATATATAACTATATATATATATATATATCTTGACATTTACCACATTCGAACTTTGTCTTTGTCTAACTTGTGTCCTAATAAGACACAGACATATGTCACGAGATTTACATGCAGTGCTACAGGTGCAACCTCTACTGCCCGAGCTTTTAATGCATCTCGACCATCGACGTCCCGTATGACCTCTAGCCTGCGATATAGGCCATACTACTGCCCCAGCAGGCTAGTCCAATCGGCTGGAAAAGGACTGAAGAAACTGGGGCTAATACGAGCTTCAGTGGTACGAAATTAACCCTTGATAGGGGCGTAGCACTACGATTACAAATAGCATTGACCGGCACGTGGACTCGGGTACCCCGGGTTCGTCAAACCCCTACCTAAGACGTTGCCAGGCCCCTGGGGGGACTAATAAGTGACAATGTAAGTTAGGGCTTGCAAGTTGAAATCGCCTCCTCTACTAGTCGATCGTGATCGTCTTATTGGTAATTTCTGTTCTAGAAGACCGCGGACCCCTTCAATTGCATATATTTTCCCTCCGAGTAGCAGCGTATGCTGCCATTGAGAGAACACGCCCATTCTGAGATTGACTGACTGTTCTATTGCGACACACTATATATACAGTGGGTGTAGAAAGTATTCATACACCGACCAATTTCGAATTATATGTTGTGAAATTGTAGTTTATTAACTAATTTTTTATAAATAACTAGTTTGTACATATTCGCGGAAATGTCTAGAACAGATACAAGTGTAAAAAAAATTATTTAGTTGAATAATTTGCAAAATTGTCAAGAAAAAAACGAAATATTATCCGAAATATAAGAAATATAAGAGCAATAAGTAACCAATAAGATCCACCACAATCTCCTGACATTAACCCCATCGAAAACCTATGGGACTACTTGGAACGTCACATTAAAAAACATCACATATCCTGTAAAGAAGGCTTAAAAAATAAAAAATATATTTCGGACAATATTTCTTTTTTTTCTTGACAACTTTGCAAATTATTCAACTAATTAATTCTTTTTGCACTGTGTCTGTTATAGAGACTTCCGAGAATATGTACACACTCGTTGTTTATAAAAAATTAGTTAATAAACTACAATTTCACAATATATTATTCGAAATTAGTCAGTGTACGAATACTTTCTACACCCACTGTATATATTTTTTGTTAATTTTTGGGCTATCAATAAAGTTGTTATCAAGAAAAAAGACCGCGGACCCCGTTTAAAGAATCACTGATATATTGAATTTAGGAATTTCTTTTTTTAGCGGGCAAGGTTTGGAATTGTTTTACTGATCTCTTGTTACTTATAATTCTTTGGAATTATTTGAGTGGTGTCGTAGAGAAAGACTGAGGTATTAGTATTATTGATAAGTGTTCCAATTTAAAGAGAATTTCGTATGTTGCCTGTAATAGTACAAACAATTTATACGAATAATTTCTACACCGCGATCATAAAGTCTTACTTGACATTGTTAAAGCCCATGCTACATTGTTCAATGGGGGAGGCATGAAGTGATCGCATGTTCAACATGTAAAAGATAACGGACACTGATAGATACTCCGCAAAACGAATGGATATTAGTCGGATAACGAATATTTCTTCAGAATGCACAAATTATAAAATAACTTGAATGTAGTCCATGAGAATGATCGCAGATGTGTAATCGAGATGCACTGATCTATATCAATTGATAATAATCGGACATTCTCAATAAAATTAGTTCACTCGCTTTTAGAAAAGAATAACGTGGAATCCCTCCTCTACCTGCGTTACTTTCAAGTAATTTAAACGTTGCATATGGCAAAAGTATTTTTTTCGACTTTCTACAATATAAATAGTAATTTTATGTTCAACTAATAAAAATTATTTGCGGTTTTACTCTTCTTTAAATTAATGTTTCTGTCAAATATACAAAAATTATAGTTGCCAAAATATCCGGCAATGTTAATGTACATTTAAACGTTAGAATTATTAAAAATATTGATAATTACAGAAAAATAAGAGTATTAAATGTAAACTGTATAATAATTAAAAAATCTCTTCGACTCTACCGTCACATATATGTATACTCGTAATAAATTATTAAAGTATACCAAGACAGCCTGCAGTTGAAATAAAAATTATCTATAAAGGCGGTTAATGTCAGAATTTCTAAGAAATTAACTCTGATTTGTCGAAAAGGTTTTCTGAACAAGAAATTAAATAGCATACCCGTTAGGTGTGGGGAAATGCTTCTAAATAAAAAATATTGCGGATATTCTAAAATATATATTGCGGATAATCTAAAAAAAGATAAAGTTGCTTATCTTAAGATGAAGTTTCTTATCTTTTTTTTTAAAGCCATTATTTTTTTCAATAATTCTACGAACACCACTCGATTCTTCGTGAATGAAGACAAGTTTCTTACGAATTTAATCAATACAATGTACTTGAGTATGAGCCTCGATGCCTTTCGGAGGTGTCGATACAGCCGTACAAATTGCTTTTATAGTCTCCATATCTACACCAGTCGGCGGTATGCCATTTTTTGGACTCTGATTCGCAAAGAAGTCAGTCCACGGTACATCATGCCAATCGCTCATTTGCATTGAACTTATGGTCTGCGCTTTTTTAAATTCCGATTCGCAATGATCCAAATACTTTTGCGTTTCCTGAAATTGTATTTGAGATTGCCACTTCAATGAATCTAACAAAGTACATTTGAATATTGAAAGAGAAGAACATCAACTACGTATGGCAAAAGTTTCAATGGGAAGAAACTAATTCTTGTTTGTAGAATAAATGATAATTTTTAATTTCTGAAACACAGTGCCGGTAAAAGCATTATTTCCATAAATGTTCGACATCGAAAACGTTTAAAAATTCATATTCGATGTCAACACTTATTTACTGTGCCAGATATTTGTGATATGATGGAATATAAATTATAAATTATACTATACTATATAAATTATAAATTATGCTTTACATTCTAATTCTGTTCGCACTCAAATGACTAACTTGCAGCTTCCTTAACCAATATTAATTAGAAACGTATCTACTCTTATAAATGTTGAAATTTATGTTTTCATGACGAAAAGTTGGAATGCAAAAATAAAATACATCAAATAGTTATGCAAATTTTCAGTGTGATTCAATTTTAGTTCGATAATAATATCAAGTACTTCTTTAACGAAGGCATCGGTGATTACTCCTTCGTTTTTCAGTTTTTCGCTATAAATGTTTAGCACATTTGGATGAGTCTTTATCCGTTTATACATTAACGGCTGTGTTATCATTGGCTCATCTAATTCATTATGTCCGAATCTTCGATATCCTACTATGTCCACCACGACATCGTTATGGAATTCCGCCCTGTAGAAGAATATCAACCGCAAGAATAATAGTAGTAGAATTTACAAAATTTATATTCTCTTATGTACACATGAATATACTTGGGCAGTAAAATATAAAATTGATTGAATTTGTTAAAATAATGTTACATATGTATATATGCGCGGTTAATTATGAAAGTCGATTGAATCATTCATTCTTCGTATCGAAATATTTTGTCTTCCTTTTCCTTATGTGAGTTAAATTTTGTGCAATCGCACATTTGCGGAGTTTAATAAATGATTAAAATTCCGATTATTTTTCAATGATGACTCCATATCGTTGTAATATGTATTATTGTAGCGCAAAATAAATGGTGACGTTTTTTTTCTTAATTAAACCACATTCATATTCACTGACATATATGTGCACTGTGGACGTTTTAAATATTTCATTAAAATATTCAAAATGGGGAACATATTCTAGCATCGAAAGATACAACCAATGTTAAAAAATAGTAAAGAGCTAGAAACGCTAAATGCACTTATAATTACATATCAATTAAACGCGAGAACCTTTGAGTTTCTTTAATCTTTTGTGATCGGCACATTTTCCTAGAGACAGTAGTAAGTACAGAGGTGTATATTTAATATTATCATTAGGTATTATACAAAAAAGAGAGAACTTTCCAAATGAAAAAAGTACGACAATACGTTCTTTCCTTTCTATCCTTGTATTTTTCATTGCTCTTGAATTTTCTATTTTTTCAACATACTCGTTTTTACCATTTGCAGTATGCTCAGTATAATTTTCAATTGTTATTTTTTTTTCATCGACATAAACCATAACACGACCACTAGTATCGCGTTAATGCTCACAACCAGATTCGATGCCATTTCCTATATAAAACTATTCGCATTTTCATAATGCATTTCAATGCTGAAGTCATTATCGTTATTCTCAATAACCCACAAATTAATTATTACACTTTTCATCTAATCTTGGGAATTGAAATGTTTACCGATAAAATTTTAACATCAAACATTGTAATCTTATGTATGTATATCATATCAGTGAACGCCTTACATTTAACACTTCGGTAAATAAGACTAATTATACTTATTATTTAACTATCTATTATACTAATTATTTAAAAACTGTCAAACTGAAATTATTTTTTAAAAGATAATAGGAAGATTTCATACACGTTCTTAGAAAGGAATGATAAAGAATAATGAATGTATATAATGGGTGAAGTAAAAAGTTCTGAGCGTTTTTTGTTAGATGGCTTAGTGAGCCATATCTCACAATGTATACGTTGCATCATGCCATTCTATACTGTGACTTAAAGGCAACATAACGCTTTAAAAAAAGTTCTCTGACAGTCTTTTGTTTTGTGAAGCCAGTTGTTTGTTAGAGCGTATCAAAATGGAGGTAACGAAAGAGAAGATTCGATACATTCTACAATACCACTACGATCAAGGGGAAAAAGCCGAGCAGGCAGCCAAAAAAATTTGTGCTGTTTATGGACCCAAAACAGTATCGAATGCAACAGCAAAGCGGTGGTTCCAACGCTTCCGTTCTGGTAATATGGACGTCGAAGATGAGACACGCTCTGGTAGGCCTATCGTTGAAAATGTCGATAAAATCATGGAAATCGTCAAGTCAGACCGGCATGCGAGCACTTATTCCATTGCCCAGGAACTGAAGATTAGCCAGAAAACCGTTTGGAACCATTTGCATAAGGCTGGTCTCAAAAAGAAGCTCGATATATGGGTGCCACACGAACTGACGCAAAAGAACCTTTTGGAGCGAGTTGATGCCTGCGATTCTTTGCTGAAGCGTCACGAAATGGACCTATTTTTGAAGCGGATGGTGACTGGCGATGAAAAATGGGTCACATACGAGAATGACAGGCGAAAAAGATCGTGGTTCAAGCGCGGTGAGACGGCCCAAACGATCGCCAAGCCCGGATTAACGACCAAGAAGGTTTTGCTATGTGTTTGGTGGGATTGGAAGGGAATCCTGCACTATGAGCTGTTCCTATCGGGTCAGTCACTCAATTCGGGCCTATATTGTGAACAACTGACCAGATTGAAGCAGGCGATCGACGAGAAGCGACCAGAATTGTCCAATCGGAAGGGTGTTGTCTTCCATCAAGACAACGCCAGGCCGCACACATCTTTAACGACACGCCAGAAGCTCCGAGAGTTTGGATGGGAGGTTATATCACACCCGCCGTATAGCCCAGACCTGGCACCAAGCGATTATCACCTTTTTAGACATTTACAACATTTTCTTGGTGGCAAAAAACTGGCCTCAAGAGAGGCTTGTGAAAGTGAGCTGGTCGAGTTTTTTAACAATAGGGACGAAGACTTCTTCAATCGCGGAATTATGAAATTGCCTTCAAAATGGGAAAAAGTTATTGAACAAAACGGCGCTTATTTGATTTAATTCCGAAAATTCTAAGTTTGTTAATTTTATCATCAAAATAAAGAGAAAAAACGCTCAGAACTTTTTACTTCACCCATTAATACTTCTTGATTGCACGGTAACGTATGAACACACAAGAAGAAAATCATGGTACCATAATGGTGACATACGATTTTAAAGACAAACTTTAAATAATTTCAAAGGATTAACACTACAATTGTCGACATTAAATCTATTATATTTAAATATATTAAATAAGCACTTTAGGAAAAGGGGAGTCAACAGGTAGAATTTCTCTGCTATGGCATTTTTATATGCTTGAAGAATATTTATAACTAGAACTCAGTCATTTTGACAACCTTGGTAGTTCTACTGTTGCTATCAAAGATCCAAATCACATTGATGTATTCAATGATTTGAATTATTATTTTAAATATCAGAGTTAACCAGTTCGACTGCCTTGGTAGTACGTGTTAATATAAAAAATCCTAATAACTATGAGACATTGAATGATGTGAATTATTATTTGAAATATCGAAAATAGTAGAAATTAATGAAACTTTGTTAAAGAATATACCTATATTCTCCAGCAACTTTGCTACAGTAGGCTACTAAATCAGGATCATCAGCGTGTACGTGGAATATTGGAGCATTTACAACGCGTGCTACGTCAGTGCAATGTGCACTGGAACGAGAATATCTTGGATCGGTGGTAAAACCAATCTAAAGTTCATCAGAATGAAAGGAGGAGAGTTAATAAATGAATTTATAAAGAGAGTATTAATAAATTATTTGTTGGCTTTTGGGCAGGAAATTACATAATGAAATTTTAATAATTGTATGAAACATAAATAGTTCCTTTTACCATTTTTATGCACAATTAGGAAAGCAATTTTTAATAGAAATTTAAATGGAAGACAATTGGAAGAAATATGTAAATACTTCTTTAAATATTAAACAGCATTCTTTTAAGCTATTCCATAATGTGGAAAAGTTAAAAAAGCTTATTTTTAATATTAGAATTTTTAGTTAAATGTATAAGTTCATCAAAAATATATATAATTTTTTTACTGACATCATAATTCGTTATTACAATTATGCTGTTTAATCGCAACATATAAATACTTGTTAACATTCCTTAAATTATTAGAAAATTCTTAATTTAATGTTAAAAATTTTAATAATATCAACATTCCTTCTTAACCATCAGTATGTCTATTACTTAATGTTTACATCTTACGAGGGATATTATTTTGAGTATACGAAAATATCGACAATAATCTCTAAAGTGCAGGTATTATCAGTAAATTAACAAAAATGTTAACGGTGCAATTACAATTAGAACTCACTATTTTAGTACGAAATCATCTCGGAAAAATCAAATACTGTTGTACTGTGTATTTCAGGAAGTATAGTAAATACAGCTAAAAGATTTGTAATTGCAGATCATTACCTGATTATTAATAACAACATGGATAACACCACCCGTTGTATATTCTGGTAAATTAGTCAAGTGCATCGTTTCATAAACAACCCCTTGACCAGCAAACGCTGCATCCCCGTGAACCAGGATAGCTAACGACTTTTTCCCAACTGAAAAGTATCAGTCCCACGTTCAAAATCTTCCGAATAACTTTTCTTTATAAAAAATCTTCCTTCGTTTTCTCAATATTCTTAATTCAAATTATATATACTGCTCACACAATTTAGGGGATATTTCAAAATGAATATGAAGCTCCAAAAAAAAGGAACATTTGATTTGATTTATTAAACAAGAACATTGGAAAAGTAAACGACAAGTCAAAGAAAGTTGTTCAATGAGCAACAAAAACTGCGAAAACACCCTGACAGCGACGGGAAAATTAAAGGATGTGCACTTTCCAGATCAGAGAACATCCTGATACTCCAGGATATTTTAAATATCTCCTCATTTTTCCTGATAATCCAGTATATTTTAAATATCTCCTAATTTTTGTGAGTAGTGTGTATAAACCTATATAAACTTTAAATTTGTTCTTAGGGAATACCACTATAACGATTACTCGTGATCAAAGTAGGGCATGTATGGCAGGGTGTAGTTGTTAGTTACTACAATGACGCTATTAAAATTTTCATCAAACGTAAGTGACTCATTTTTTACATCAACTGCATACTTTATATCGATGGAACGGCATATATAGATAGTAAATAGTGGGATACGATTATGCTAAAGTAGAAATACTCCCACAATGATAGCACTTTTTACCGAGATGCACCGTAACCATTATTTTTGTAAACTATTATGACTGGTTTTACCTTAGTTATACCGAATATTTTATACTTAAAAGTATTTACAATTTGTCAGGCATTTAATTTGGCGACATGGCACAATAACGATACTTGAAAATAAAATGAAATATTTTGTATAGCCACGATATAAGCTATGATTACTGAAATATGAATTTTTGCAACAAAATTCTCTTGAACTAATTTCAAAATGGGGACAACTTAAAAGATAACAAATACTTCTGTTATTTTTTTACACATACATTTGGCATCGTTTTTCTCTACTTGTTCTGCACGTACTCGACCAACGATCACAGGATCGATCGCTTCCAAATGCGAAGGATTAGCCATTATAGCAACGAATATTTTCTTTTTACTCCTACAGAAGGATGTCATTTTGAATAAAGCAACACAAATTCGAAGTATTATTTCTTATCTTCTTTTCATTAAATTGGAAAACTTACTTAAGCATGTTTTTATTCTTCTTTAAATGAGACATAAAGATTCAAAAAAAATCAAAATTTAAAGCAGAAATAAACGTTAATAAGAAATCTTAAAACAGTCGCATTTGAAGAAAATATTATTTTACAAAACTAAGATTGATATTTTGGTTATTACTTTTGTTATGATATTAAATTACAAAACGTACAGAGTTGCCCAAAAATCATATATTAATTATCTACTGGAAATTCTCATTCATTTTTGTATAAACAATAAGCATACTTCTTGAAAAGTATTTTTATCTAGGTTTGTAGATTATGTTCTTACATCTTAATTTGAAAAACTGAATAGCAAAAAGAAGAATTATTATATATTCAAATTGGCTAGTGATTCTTGGACCACCCTGTACAATGAACAATGCAAACTTTTCATAAATCTCCTTGAAATCACTGCTCATTCAATGTTCATAATAATGTAAAAAAATTTATTTTCATTTCAAACCGCGAAAAATTAACTTTTAATATTGCAACAATTTACAATGTAAATTCAAAATATTGATTTATCACGTAAGTAAGAAACTCTATTACCTTTCTAAAACAATCTCAGCATGGGATCCCAAATGGTACTTTACGTCGCCAGAGCCAAATCCTTCCAACGTTATCGGATTAAATTGAGTAAATAATTGATACATTGGCTTTGAACAAACATTAATTAACGTGTTCAAACGCCCACGATGTGCCATACCGATAACCACAGTTTCTACTCCTGTAATACACGTCATTATTCACTTCCATTCTTTTATACAATTTGCTTTATTAATAAACAGTAAATCCATCTTTAACAAAAATATAAAACTCCGAAAATCTGTTATACATACACCGTGTGATATAGAGATATACTGTATACCTATCACCCGATTTACACGGAAAATCGGTTCCTCCAAATACCGTGTAAATTGAAATCGTGGATATTTCTACAGTCAACATATTCGTTGGCAGAAAAAATGTTTATGAAACAGTTTTTTTGAATCCGTTATTTTGAAAACTGTGTAAAAGCAAAATCGTGCAAATTGGGGGATAGGTGTATTTGTATTTTGTAATATCACACTGGTGAAATGGAACAATCTTTTCACGAAAAAGTCTACCATGTTCAGCCGATGTTTCTGTGCACTGCACCATTGATGGAATAAAGGATTCGCAACCCTCCAGACCAAATCTTTTCTCCGTGGGATATTTTCTTGCTAAAAAGCCCTCAAATGTCACTGCCCTCATGATATTCGTCCAAACGAATTTCCTATGATCTGCTGGCAATTCCCAAACTCCTGGAGTTTCAAACTTATCCCTTAACCAATCCAACTATAGACAAGATACGGATATTAGCAATAATTGTAATGGATTAGTTTTCGAAATCTGCATGTCTTTCCCTCCTCATTAGATTGAAGTATACAGGGTGGTCCACGTAACTTGTGCACCTCGAATAACTTTTAAAGTATGCGTTGCACGAAAGAATGTTATATACAAAAGTTACAAGGTTTAAAAGGGTACACTATGTAGTGTGTTATTTTTTTTATAGGTGGAGGCGTTTCGGAGATTTGAAGGTCAACTTTGTTTTTTTAAATGGAATGATATGTTTTTTTATTCGTCATGAAATAGTACGTTTCAAGACGAGTTCAATCAGCTATGACTCAAATTCATTCAAGGTCAAACTTGCTTGAATATTAAGTAACTATAATTCAAAGTATGTCGTGTTTGGTATCATTTTAATCAGAAAAATCTCACAAATGCGTTAGCAAAGGTTTAGAAAAAAAATCGAAAATGAAAACGGCCGATCCTCCCGATTTTTCTGATTAAAATGATACCAAACACGACGAACTGTGAATTATAGTTACTTAATATTCAAGCAAGTTTGACCTTGAATGACCTTGAGCCATAGGTCATTGAACTCGTCTGAAAACGTGCTATTTCATGGTTAATAAAAAAACATATCATTCCATTTAAAAAAACAAAGTTGACCTTCAAGTCTCCGAAACGCCTCCACCTATAAAAAAAACAAACGCACCACATAGTGTAATCCTTTGAACCATGTAACTTTTGTATATAACATTCTTTCGTGCAACGCATACTTTAAAAGTTATTCGAGGTGAACAAGTTACGTGGACCACCCTGTATTTAAGGCATACGTTACCATATGAACTACTGTGGAATTTTTTATTTATTAACCCTTTTAGTGTCGACTGGAAAAATTGATTAAATTAATAACAAATGTATTTCACTATTTGTTGAAAATTGTGCCAATAATATTTATCTAATATGGCTAAGAAAAATGAAAAGGTCGGTTGTCTATTGTTGTCTATTGTAAACAGTAGTCACAGAGAAAAAGAATCGGGCTGCAGTCACAGTTAGATATCAAACATTTAACATAAATCATAAATTGTGGGTTTTCAATTGTTTGTAATAAAATTACTAATATCATATGACAAAACTAAATAATAATCCCATGATGCGCGTTGTCAAGAGTATTGCTGACGACGATATATCGTCGGCCGACACTAAACAGGTTAACATATGTATATTTCATATGTTGATAAGAAATGTCGACATGTGAAGCACGCAATCTGGGGAAGAGGAACTTTGAACACTTAATTATGAGATGTTACAATTATTTTTTAATATTTTAAGAATGCTTAATTTTCTTTATCAGAGATTTTGTAGAAAAGATTGGAACACTGGAGCACATTGCTAATTGTAACTCCGTAAATGTGATTTAATGTAAATGTAACTGAGTGTCTTCATGTACCATACATTATCGATAACCAACATGGTAGTCAACGCGTTCAACTATATTAAAACATTGGAAATTTGTTGTTAAAGTATGAAAATGGTGATATTGTGAATTAATGATAGCTTGTACCAATATGAAAGATATTTGCGTGTGTTCATCTTTGTTGGACTTTGATTTTCCTTAATTCTCACCAATTATATCGATGCTGCAGACTCTTTTCAGTTTTTTTTTACTACGTGTCACAACAAAACATTTGTTTTATGTAATATCTATTGCAATATTACAAAATCGATGGAAATCAATCTGATATATTTCGTTTTATCTCATTGAAAAAAAAAGTAATTCAAAATCGTTGAATTAATGTCATGATTCGCTGATATGAAGCAACTTGCATTTTGCACAGCACTAATCTGTCTTTTATTCCTAACAGTATTGTAGTGCTAAAAACTGATTTTTAAGAAACTCCGAATTCTAATTTCCAAAAACATTTTTCCAACTAATACGAAACATTATACCAATAATTCTAAATGGATTACGTAATGACAAATTAACTTCAATGTTAAGGCGTAATAAACATATGGGTCACATTATTTTTCCAGCATTAAATAATTTAAAAGCTTTACTAAGATCATGTAAAATTTATGTGGGGAAATTGTGTGTTGTACAAGAGTAATTTCATCCGATTGACAAAACAGCATATTCCTGCCAAATTCGTGAATATTCCATCGCTGTAGGTAAACTTTTCAACGAAATAACCAGCACTTTATGTGCTGAATTTAATGTAATCATTGAAATTATTGTTAATCATTAACCCCTAGCCGGACAATAACGAGTGACACTCGTGATGCAGTAAATTGGACAGAAAATTTCAAAGTTTTGCAAAAACTATCAAATTAAAATATCAGTGTGTCGCGACACGATAAAATTATTTCTATAATATTAATATTACGTTAAATTATACGATATATCAAGAATCACTGATCAATTTCTATTTTACCAATTTAATTCTGAATTGTTGCGGAGTCAGACACAAAAGAAATCGTACGACAAGGGGTTAAAATATTATGTCACGTTTCAAGGTACCTCACTTACCACGCATTTCATGAAAAAATCTACACCTACCATAACAAGATCGTGAATATAAGTATACTCGAGACCCAGGTGGCCACAATAGACCTTATTCAGCCTAATTAATATTTCCCGCAAAGGCAAACTTCGTTTAGAGCCACCAATAACGGTGAAAGGAGCGAGAGGAAACTCTCGATCCATATCAGCCTCGGTCATTCCTTTCAAGTGTTCTCGCACGACAATCGCAGGGGGCAAGTTAGGAGTGCCTTGAAGTTTTGCCGATTCCGGGTTTTGAATACCTAACGGATCGATGTCTGCTATCAAATGGCCACGTGTCTTGCGTAAAGAACAATTAAAATTGATCATCATTGTTGTACTGTCCATTTAAAATGAGCGGAATTATGACCCAGTACCTGATAAGCTCGAATCGTCGCATTAATGTCAAGTGCTCCATTTATGAATCTCTCACCCTGCATCTCACTGTCTGACTTCCCTCGTACGCTCTGTCTTGGAAATCCCGATCCTAATTGGAATCCGAATAAGGATACTAATAGAAACATTCTCATAATCGAATGGATTTTATTAGATGTCATTATGTTGTTCTAAAGAAAGCTAATTTTATTCTTTAGACTCTTGTTATGGATGTCGATTGTTTTTAATTTCGAGTTACCAATTTTATAGTTATCACGACTATTACTAAGACCGTACCAAAGTAATGGTTGAAATAACTGATTTTTCGTACAAACGTCGTCTAAAGCCTATAAATACCGTTACAAAATTAAATCAACCTGATGATTGTCCACTCCCTCCTAAATTCGACGGCATAACCGCATTAGATGATGAAACCAGTGCAGAAGAAGGTTTCGCCGTGATCGGTGACGAACTTTCTGCGTGAATCAATTTAAAATACGTATCCCACGAGGGACTCACTGATGTTTTATCTTTCAACCATGATTGGTACATATAATCCAAATACTGACTATTGGTCATGGTAAGTACAGAATCATTCTTCCCATTTCCGGAACCGGTGCTTTTAAAGCGAACTGGCACCCTTTCCAAGTTTCCATTGGAAACAGGTTTGAGAATTCTTTTTAACAGATACAACCCTCTGCGATACATGTGTCACTGATAACACTGAGAAACAAGATGAGTTCATTGATAGCCCTGAAAAATTGTGCACATTTTTCCATCTGCTCCTACAGTAAAACGTGTTAACAGAGTGCCTGTGTACGTAGAAAATTTACATCGGTCAGAAGTTTCTTTCCGAATTTTTGATCCTACTGTTTAAACGTAAACGAGAAATGTTTTGGCCTGTACTGCGACTAATATCATGATGACATTTGACTGTGCCAAGGGTTACAGCGAATTTGTAACTACGTTCATTCTGCTATGCGTTTATAATACGAGCAGTTTATTTTGAAAGCGTCATAAGTCACTTTACTGTGATGAAAAATGGTGATTTTTCAATGACTATATAAAATTATTTGTCCTGAGAAAAATATGAGTATCCAAGATAACAAGTCTAAGCATAGCTTCTTGAAAATTGGCATCAATATTTTTGAACTCGTTAAAACGCATACCCTAAGTATCTTGAATTAAAAAGAAAGTGACTTTTGCCACTTTCAAAATAACCGGCTTATATGTGTATGAACTTTATATGATACAATATTTTCATTACATTTAATCTTGTGCAGTTAATTTGTCAAATATAATTTTAGTCGTAGAGCATGTAAAATATTAGGGGGACCGGAAAGTAATGTCGTTTCTCCAGATATTTTGCTCAAAAACTAATTGATTTTTATCAATTCAGCATTGAAAATTTTCACTTTAGATGGCAAAAGGTTGTTGCTAACGAGGGTGACTGCATCATTTATTAAAAATAAAAACTTGTTACTTTATTTTGTATTGTACAAATTGTATTGAAATAAATTATATTTATTTTGTATTGTACTGTTAATTTGTCAAATATAATTTTAATCGTAGAGCATGTAAAGTATTAGGGGGACCGGAAAGTAATGTCGTTTCTCCAGATATTTTGCTCAAAAACTAATTGATTTTTATCAATTCAGCATTGAAAATTTTCACTTTAGATGGCAAAAGGTTGTTGCTAACGAGGGTGACTGCATCATTTATTAAAAATAAAAACTTGTTACTTTATTTTGTATTGTACAAATTGTATTGAAACAAATTGTATTTGTTTTGTATTGTACTGTTAATTTGTCAAATATAATTTTAATCGCAGAGCATGTAAAGTATTATATATCGGACGTTAAGTGAAGAAATTTGAAATCTGTTATTTTGCTGCATCTTTTATCAAATTCCGTTACCAGCCCCTCAGCTCCGCAATGTTAATCCTCATAATCGGATCGCATCATTGAATCACATGCACGTTCGATCATATGAAATTTACAGAGTCATTCATAATTTCATTCGATTTGAATATTGATAATTCGTCAATAACACTAATTATTTATAATGAACTAAAAAGCTATAATACATGTTCATAGATACACCATTCCTTGCAAAAGTATTTTTATCTCGCGCTGATTATTCCACGTGATTATTCATTCTTTGCGATCCAAGTGCAAGTACAGGCGGCCCTCGACTTTCGTACAATTCGCTATTTTGCAGATTTTTAAAAATTCGATTTTTTGAAGACTTTTGCTGATATTGCAGAAATTGCTGGCTTCCATGCAGTCGTTCCCACGGAGCGCTGTAGCTCGCGCTCACTCGCACATTTCTTATTAGAGGTTCTCTATTGTAGTAGAGAGATTGTCTCTAGTATTGCCTACTACAGGTTAGAGAATCTCAAGTTTACAAAGAAACCACATGAAAGCGCTTAACACTAGAAAGACTGAAACTTAGTATATACCTATATTGCCCAAAAGCAGTCAAAATGACTGCATTGTGAAAGAATAACTAATGTGTAAAGTTTATTTAAAATTAATTTTTAATATTTTTTTCTGTTATTTACAGTTATATAACAGGTTATTAGAAAATATTAACAATAAAAAAAATTTACTTCACTTGGAAAAAAAGTAGGAGGGATAGGGCAGGGAGGTACGCGGAAAGAGACGAAGCTATGATGCTAGCATCAAAATAACTTCCATCTAACCTACGGAATCAAGAAGCACATGTACTTGTATGTAACGGTAAACGAAAAAAATGAAAAATGTTATTTCAACACAGAACCGAACTGGTCATATAAGAAATTTACACAGTTCAATAATAAGAATCATTTAATTATTTTCAACTTCCCAAGCAGTCAAAATGACTGCTATGGGGAATATAGGTATAACACATATACAGGGTGGTCCACGTAACTTGTGCACCCCGAATAACTTTTAAAGTATGCGTTGCACGAAAGAATGTTATATAGAAAAGTTACATGGTTCAAAAGGGTGCACTATGTGGTGCATTTATTTTTTTTATAGGTGGAGGCGTTTCGGAGATTTGAAGGTCAACTTTGTTTTTTTAAATGGAATGATACGTTTTTTTATTCATCATGAAATAGTACGTTTCAAGACGAGTTCAATGACCTATGACTCAAGTTCATTCAAGGTCAAACTTGCTTGAATATTAAGTAACTATAATTCAAAGTGTGTCGTGTTTGGTATCATTTTCATCAGAAAAATCTCACAAATACGTTAGCAGAGGTTTAAAAAAAAATCGAAAATGAAAACGGCCAATCCTCCCGATTTTTCTGATGAAAATGATACCAAACACGACATACTTTGAATTATAGTTACTTAATATTCAAGCAAGTTTGACCTTGAATGAACTTGAGTCATAGGTCATTGAACTCGTCTTGAATCGCACTATTTCATGATGAATAAAAAAACATATCATTCCATTTAAAAAAACAAAGTTGACCTTCAAATCTCCGAAAGGCCTCCACCCATAAAAAAAATTAACACACTACATAGTGTACCCCTTTAAACCATGTAACTTTTGTATATAATATTCTTTCGTGCAACGCATACTTTAAAAGATATTCGAGGTGCACAAGTTACGTGGACCACCCTGTATATATATATTGGAAATGAAGGAGGGGGGGAGGTAACTACAATTATTAATAAACGCATTTATATGTTGTACAAAAAGTCACAAAATTCTAAGAAATTGTATCATTATATACATAATTTTTTTTTTTAATTGAAATTAAAAAACATTCAAAATGACTGCTTTGGGCAATCTAGTGTCAAACACTCTTCATTATCTTATTTATGTATACTGATAGACAAATATTTTCAAATACATTTTTCAATGTTTTTTCTATATCCGTCTAAGTTCGAACATTCAACATTCGCACACATTTTCAGGAACCAATTATATACGAAATATGTATTTTTATTTTGGGCGGATAAGTTCGCCTTTGATCACATAAAGTGTTACTTTTTTTCTTATCTAAATGAAAGTATTCTTATTTGGCGCGGATTATTCCGCCTTTGATGATACAGGATAGTCATGTTTTTCATTATCCAAAGACGTTAAAGCCGATAATAAATAATTTCATATGAAATTGCAGATGTAAACTTCTTCACTCAGAAACATTTGAATGATCAAATGTTACGAAATATGTTTGCTATGACATTAATCAAAGAAAAGGTTTCAATTCCTTATGGATAGTTTTGCACGGCAATGTTCGTCATCCTGTTAGAATTCCTTAATTCGAAACGAGAAAATAAAGCGTCGTCCAATTATCCTACTCCGCGAAAACGAGGAAAGGATGCAGCACGTTGAACCTATGATTATTATTGATTGACGATATGATTAACCTACCTTACATAGAATTACCGTTTGACTTTCGATCTCTTCGTGGAAGAATAATACGATTCATTCGTGAAAAATGTATGAAACGGAAGAAACCAGCACGTATTGCGGCTTTATTAAGAACCGGATACTCAGAATCTCATGTTGTACTGTTTTTGCAAGCAAGTTTGTAAAATTTATTAAATACATCACGTTTATATTTCAAATCCATTTTGTGCCCTCGTCAGACGAAATTGACACTTTCACAATCGCCAGTTATTTTACGTTTTAAAACGGAAAATCGTGAAATTCTGCAGCTAACTTTTTATTTGTGAAAGTGATATATACATAGAATTGCATATACATAGAATTAGTGGCACATTTGGTGTGTTACCGTTAAACATTAATAATACGAATTTATTTAACATGTTGATTACTTCGTCAGGTGTCAGTGATCGATACTCCATTCTGACAAATTAGATTTAATCGAAGATATCAGTATTTGTCTTTTTTTACAGAGTTTCCATAAAAAAAAATAAGGCGATTTTCAAATTGTTACAAAATTGTGAATATTTCATAATTACATATTCTCATGTTTCTTTCTATTAAATATATAAATTAAAAAGCATATATCTTGCGTATGTCTATGAATATTTCCCTTTTTGTTAATGAAGCTGTATTTTTATATATATAATATTTTTATCGAATATGAATTGATCATTCGATTGTAGGCTAAAAGTATTTTAAAGTATTTTTGAAAATATTGCGATATTATAATATTTACATTTGTTTTAGTAATTCATATTTTTAATTGGAATGCATTACAGGGTGGTGCGACGGTGTTCACAGATCACAGGACTATAACAGTAAACCCAAACAATGACCCGTCGCAAACGATTTACCCAAGCAACCGAATCGTATCCAAAAGGGTAAGTATACGTAGGAGATTATCATAACGTATATTACTTACGGTAATTACTACATAAAATTGCATATAATCTGTACTTATTCTTCGCGGTATAATTATATCATTAATAGCAGTAGACTGAAGTATAATATAGATATTGCATGATAAATATATTAGCATCATATTTTGGCATCTCTGCATCACTCAAATGTAGCAGCGGCAGTATTATTTCAACAATTCATATCGTTCATATAATTAAAATGTAAAATGCAGTAAAACCTCGGTCATTCCAACTAATTACATTTAGCAATTTTTCGGACAATCGGAAGTATTAAAAACTACAATCTTTCGTCAACAAAACTCCTATTACACCCAAATTTTACATTATAAAAAATTATAATTTATTAAATACTACGTATATACATGTACTATTTACATACTACCTCCGCATAAAACAACCTCCGCATTAAATTGATTTAGAACTATTTTCATTGCAAAAAACTTCAATTTTCTTGTATGAGTCAAATTGGCTTGCTTCAGTAAAAATAGGTAAATAATGAACATCCGTGAATCTAGTGTTAAATGTCTATTGCAGAAGTAAATTTTGTATTTTCCACTCCATCATGTATCTTATAAAGTTGACCAGCTGCAAATATATCGCTCGTTAATGGGTACTCTATTCTTGTTGCAGTACACGATATGGAATTTTCTACCGAAGAACCTTTTCGAGCAATTCAGGAGAATTGCAAATTTTTATTTTCTCATAACGGCAATCGTAGCAATGTCTATAGAATCTCCTATTTCACCTGTAACTAGCGCCTTACCTTTAGGCTTCGTCATATTAGTCACTGCTTGTAAACAAGGATATGAGGATTACCTTCGACACAGAGTAGACCAAAGGGTCAATCGGAAATTAGTTACCGTTATTCGGAACAAATGCACGCAGGTTTGTAAAATCAGATTATTTGATATTTGTAGAACCTGGCATAATTATTTATTGTTACTTCATGAAAGTAAAGATATTAGGGCACCCGTTTATAATTGCTCTTTATTCTATTGGGTTGGCAAGAAAGTAATTTCGGTTTTGTAATATGAAATGGAACTAAATTTTTTTTAAACAAAGAATGAACTTTGATACACATTTTCCATTCTGTTCGATGACCTTTTGCCATCTTTTAGACCAATTTATGATTCCGCGCTCATAGAAATTCTGGTCTTTATCAGCAAAAAACTGAACCAGGTCCGATTTTAGAATAAACATTTGAATTAATCGTTTGGTTCCTCGGAAGCAGCTCGAAGTACACAACACCTTTGTAACCCCACCAAATTGACAGCATAACTTATTTTTTATACAATTCAGCTTTCGACGTGGTTTGTATAAAAAAGTAATGACAAATTAAAGTATGTCGAAAATGTTCGTTTTTGCACTCCATATTAAAATTCACGCTAAACTAACAATTGCAAACAAAATGAAGCACAATTTGTTTCTAAATCCTGCCAAAAGTGACAACTTTCAATTTTCAGAAACAAAAAATGATAACATTGACAGAAGTCCTTCAAAACAAACGTAACATTAGCTATCGACGAAAACCGAAATTACTTTCTTGCCAACCCAATATACTAGCTGTACCCTGCGCGCGCTGCTACGCCTACAAAAATCGAATTTAAAGAGAACTTGTTATAACAATTCTGTGCTCATTTTTTTTATTGAAGCGCTCTTGGATATAGAATATTTTTTTTATTTCATTTTATTTTTTTGTTGTATTAACCCTCTATAGTCCGAATTTTCTGTAGCATCTGAAGATCAGTTGCACGAAAGCACATTAGAAAATCATAAAAATACTATTATAAATAATAGATTTACCTTGATTTTGGAACATTAAATTGTAAAGAATTTCATGATCTTTAAGAACTAAATTGTAATATTTGGCAAAGTTTAAAAATTGACTTTGAAGAATAAAAGCTTAAATTTGTCTTGTGTTACTTCAAAGTTACACGGGCCCATAGAGGGTTAAGTCAGAAACCTTCGCAGGCATGCGCACAACAACGTATCAAAGTTTCATCGCAATCGGATGATCGGTTTAGGAATGCATAAGGGAGAAACAAACAAACATTCATTTTTATATAGAAGAAAGAAGAAGATTTTATACTTCTATTTCCCACTTCCCTGTTAGACATAGTTACAATTAATTAATTAAACATATCTTTTTATGAGTTACTGCCTTTATGTCGTTGAAAACATGGATAACGACAATTTTTTAAGATAATGACGTATCTTTACTATTACATTGTTGTAGTTAATGAAAAATCGAGTTTAACACTAGAACTACCAAACCAGTCAAAATGACTGGTACACAATTTTATAAAAAAATTCTCAAAGTTTATAAGAGAGACATAGGAGAAATATTCTACGCCCTACTCAAAAAACATAAATGACCGAATTGACCATCTTTCCTACTTCTTGATTCCTCTTTTCTCAAAGTACTTATTTAATATATTGAAATATAATAGATTTAACGCCGGTAGTTCTAGTGTTAAATATGTATAATATATTTCACTGTCTTCCCCATGTGATCTTAAATAAAGAAAATCACGACAGTTTGAAAGAAACTGCAAAATTGACATTTCACGAATCAATATTTAATGAATCTTCTCTTTTCTCCTGTGACTTTAAAAAAAATGATTTCATCGTGCTTGCAAACAGTACATAAACGTTCATATGATCAAACGTAGCTGTTGCATTTTCTAAGATTTTAAATGTAGGAATATTCTTCTCGATAAATTAACATTGTGCAATGGAAAAGAAAAGAAAATACGTAAAGTAGTAATAGTTAGATCATAGAGATTTGATGTCGTATGTAAAATGTATGAATATAAGCGGTGTAATTATTTGCACATTACACAGATTAAAAAATTTATGATAAGTAACATTACTTCACTGTAAACGTGGAATACGTATACATATCACTTTGCCTCTTTATTCACAGGATATTCAGTGCGACCAAATAGTTGTTGGTGATCTCGTAAAAGTACATCGAGATGAAGATATTCCCTCTGATCTTCTACTCCTTTTTAGTACAGAAAATTCAGGGTGTTGCTACGTAACAACGTCCAATCTCGACGGCGAGACTAATTTAAAGGTACTCATAACAGTTCCTATCATACTGTAACATAGAACATAAGTATGCAGGATAAGAATGACTAGTACGTTTGTATGCCCCACTAAAAATCATAGAAATTTATTAAATATATTCTCTCTTTGCGTGGCAAAGTATTAAACTCTAGTGTTTCTTCAGTAAGAAAATACTGTAAAAAAACACGCAAAAGTGTATAATATCTTATTAATTCTTGATTATATGCAGAGATGCAAAATACTTTTACTTGATAAGAGAACTTATAGTGAAATTCCTTGTTACAAACCCAAAAGTTTACATTTATTGTTTGTTTAGGGGGGTATTCCCATTTTGAACGTTGAAAAAATGGATTATTTTTGTATTTTCTCGAAGTAAATATCTCCGAGAATATCTTCGTCAAAGGATAGGCCTGAATTTGCAAAAATGACGAGAATATAGATATTTAAGATGCACCGTAGTGGCATTTTCTGCAGCTGTATCGTTAGGTTCAACCACGTTTTTCTCGAAATGACGTTTTCGGACATGGCTGATATGATATCTCAAGATTTAGTTGTGCGATCGACTTGAAATTTAAACATGTTCTTTGTCAGACGTATCACTATAGCCGGTACCAAAATCTTGAAGTTAACTTAATGTTTTGCAATCTTTGTATTATATTAAAGCACAAAAGGTAACCCGAAATAGTCAATTTCAACTTCAAAGAGTCGCCATTTTTTTAAACGAGGAGATATTACATTTACACCTATCCCCCGATTTACACGGTACTATATTTACACGATTTCACTTTTATACAGTTTTTAAAGTAAGGGATTTTTAAAAAAACTTGCTTTTAGTTATTTCTTTTTAATCTTTTGAAGGCTAGTGACGCATATATGTGGTCTAAGAAAAAAATTAATCATAGTTTATCGCTGCTTGTATACACAGTTAGAGTTGAAAAATTGAAATACAACCGTTGAAATATGATTAAACAAATAGTAATTTATAATGTATATACATTGACAGCCTAACTTTCTAATAAAAAGGTGATTTTGGATCGCCAAATAAATGGTTATCTCTCAATATTCAAAAATGTCTTCGTCCGCATAGGGTTAATGATGAAATAGATGACTGAATTATAAAAGTTTTAGCTTGTCTTCCATTTACGCAGTTTTACGTATCAAAATTCACGATTTCAATTTCCATGGTTTTCTAAGGTACCTATCTTCCGTGTAAATCGAGGGATAGGTATACAGTAAAACCTCGATAAAGGCATCAGAAGTTTCCCTCGATTTTCTTTTTTGGAACCTTCGCTAACGTATTTGTGAGATATTCCTGATTAAAATAATAACAAACACGATGTACTTTGAATTATATTTACTTAATATTTAATAAATTTACTTACTATTTACATAATTCAAACTATATCGTGTTTGGTATCGTGTTAATCAGAAGAATCTCAAAAATGCATTCGGAAAAGTTACATTTAGAAAAATTAATAAATAAACAAGTTTATTGTTGCATTAGCAATGCCTCGCCAATACTTTCGAGCAGCCCACTTTGTTTGCTTGGTCTCTCTGTCTCTTCTACCGTTTGTCTTTTTCTAAGTTTGCGCTCGGCTCGAGTCCTAATGTAAACACAGATTCGACACCGGTACTCGATCAGAGCACTGCTTTGCCCCCGAAATCTGTGCATTTATCGAGGTTTTACTGTATTTTGGTAGGGGCTGCAACCATGTTCATACTGAAGAAAACGGCACCTCGTTTTTTTTATTTCAATCTATTACAACGGCCGGAACAATGTCAGCCTTCACGACATGTTCTTAGAAAATTGCCTTCTTCAATGATGCGTATCTGTTACAATTTTGTATATTTTGACTTAAAAAAAATATGTAATGTAGCTAACATATTAGTGGATATATGTCCCAAAGATTGATACAATGCAGTGTTCTGATTTTACAACATAAATTCCAGTAGAAGGTCTGGAAAGTAGCACGAAAAATGAGAATATCCCCTTAAGCCTCTTATCGATCCACTTTACCGTAAAATTTAATTAAATTAATTCTCGTAAAATATGTAACATGGTTAGACGCTGCTCGTGCCAAAGGTGGTTTCAAAAATGACAGTATCACAGATTGTGTCCATGGAAGCCACAGTAACGTGTCAACACCCCTCGTCGGACCTTTATGCTTTTCATGGAAAGCTGGAAATCAATAACGAGCATGAGTCGAGTGTCCATTTAACGACGGAAAATTTACTTCTTCGTGGGTCCAGATTGAAAGACACGGATCATGTTATCGGATGTGCGGTATACACCGGGCAAGACACAAAATTATCCCTGAACTCAAAAATTAGAAGCAATAAATTCTCCACTGCTGAAAAGTAGGTATATCTGCAAATAGTACACACATATCTTGTGCAACAGTGGTGTGCACTGTAGAGAGCCAAAAAGCGGGTAGTCGGCTATAATTGGCTTTAGCTCATTAAGATAAAAATGTAGAAAAAAGTACAAGAATTTCTTTCATTGGCTACCGGAGTGCACTTAACCTTCATTAGCCCTGTGGTCTATTTTTATCTAAATCAAGATTTAATTTTATCCGAAACGGGGCTAATTGGACATAATGAATATATATCAATCTCGATAAAATTATTATAAAGAAGAAGTGAAAAAAATCTTGTATTTAATAATAAATGGACTACGAATCAGAAAAGATCCTAGGATGTTTAGTGTGATTTTTTTGAGGAGCGAATGAAAGTTAAATTGTGTAGAGAATGTATGATTGATGGAGTGAACTGAATTCTTCATGCCTCCCATAATATTCCGACTGCCATCTTTTCAACGCACAACAGTACTTCAGATTGAGAACGACCAGCAACAGCGGTTCTCAAAGTTTCGTTTGAAATCTTTAACCCCTTTTAGAGGTCAGCAAGGCCGAACGTACATTCAGCGTAAAATCCATATCGCCCAACTATTTTCAGACTCATACTAAAACTTTCTTTTTCCAACCGTCATTTTATTTTCATCCTCTCACGATTCCATAATAGAGTATTCAAAATTAAAAACAAATACTCGCGTTGATCCTCGCAACAAATTATACAAATATTAAAAAATAAGTAGCTTTAAGATTAAGAATTTTCTAGAGACTTTTAAATTCTCATAAGGCAAACATTAACTCATGTAATGCATATAAAGGTCTCTCCTTTAAGGCTTCCAATAATTGAAATGCAAAAAGATTCTTGAATTAAAGAATTTGCGAACCCTGTGGAAACAATTATCCGAGAGATACAATCCAGTAAAGTCAATAAAATTTGATTGCATTTTTTTTCTAATTCCAGATCCATCAATAAATACCTTATTTTATTTATGATACTACTAATGATGGAAGTGGTAATATCTACCATGATGAAGATAATATTTGAAGGGAAATCTTCCTGGGAGTCGTATCTCGGGACGAAACGTCCCGTTACGTTTACTGCGTTGCTAACTGATGTTCTAAGCTTTGCAATTTTGTACAATTACATTGTACCCATATCACTTTATGTCACGATAGGTGAGCATCAATATCTACAAATAATTTGAGAATTCGTTTCCGCTTCTACACCTCCCGTGTAATAGATTGTACCTCATGATTTCAAAAATTTAAAGAAAAATATTTAAAATAACTAATATAAATATATTTTGTTTATTTATTTATTTTACAGTTTTGTGTTTTTAAGAATTTATTACTGAAAACATTGTCCCTATATGAAAAGAAAAAAATGTTACTGGTGAAACCAAATTATTTTTCGTTCGTAAACAAATCATTGGATGAGGAATTGAACTTTTTCAAATTTCATTGGTATTACGAGAATACGCTGTATATTTATTTTCCTGTGCCCAACATTGTATTGTATTTCTTGTACCAAAAGGTGTACCCCGTTAATTAAGTAAATTAAATTCAATTAAAGTAAATTAAATTAAATTAAATTAAATTAAATTAAAATAAATAGGTAATATATTATTACAGCCATAAAGCATTCCTGAACGTACAGATATTATTAAATGTTTTACCCTCGATTTCTATCCCCTTTTCAACAATTTTACGTAAGCAGTGAAAAAGTACCCAGCTATAATCGGTCACTCTTCTTCCAGAATTACAAAAATTCTTGAGCTCCTTTTTCTTCTGTTGGGACAATGCCATATACGATGAAGATACTCGTCAACCAGCAATTTCAAACACGTCCGACTTAAACGAGGAACTTGGTCAGGTCGACTATTTGTTTACGGATAAAACAGGCACGCTTACTGAAAATCTTATGGTATTCAGACGCTGCTCGATCGCTGGAAACTCGTACATGGAAAAGGATTGCGATGGCAACCTTTACGTGTTACGTCCAAGCGGTGACGAGAACGAAGCTGTGAAGATAACGACATGGCCGGTAAATTCTTTTTAATAAAACAATTTTAATTTTTAATGCAAACAGTTATTTTAAATGTCTTGAAAGCGTCTGTAGAAAAAGAACTCAGAAATTATAAGGATTTGAACTCGGAAAATTTCCACAAGTGAGGGCTCCAAACCTTCAAATCCACAGCTTCCTTAATTATATTTATTTTAATTTCTCTTATGGTTCTGACGTTCAGACTTGAAATTTTCGCAATTATCGCTATTATCACAATACATAACATAGTCTGCGGCTTCCGGTTGTAAACCACGTTTCAATGTAGCAATCGTATCGCTAGAATTACAGCTACCTTCTTCAGTGTTTCTTCATTTTCCTCGCTGCAACGTCCCTTTTAGTTGTTCTAATTTGTACATTACTTGTACATCTAATAATGCTCGATTTCAATTATTCTTCTAAACTAGAAAAGTCAAATAAACACAACAGTATCTACTCTGACTCGGAAGCTAACAAAGATGCTAGTGAAAGGTCGATTAAAATTTGAAAAACGTATTACATCCTGGACCATTGTGACATTACTTGATATTGAGTCATTGTATAATTGCAGTAGCATAATGACAAGTGTTTTATTACAGCCTGAAATCTGGCACTTCCTGATAAGTATTTCACTCTGTCATACCGTTCAAATCGCACCGCCAAGTCAGAGGGCCAGTATCGTCGCGAGGCGCTCAGAATTTCGAGAAAGCTTCCGACAGAAGAAAATCACGAAGGTCCACAGCAGCCTGCTGATGCATCCGGATTTACCAGAGTACCAGGTAAAAAAAGAACGGAATCCTTAGGTGCGAAAAATGCGCAAATTAATTCGATACACACTGAACCGCGTGCAATATGACACAGGCCGGCTTATTTTTATCTCGTGTAAATATGGGTAAACAACAGATGACCGCGTACTTGCGCTTTATATTATGCAAACGAAACCCGCGTCGACGAGATTAAACATTAGAATATCAATATTTTGCTCGTACAGGTTCGCCACGAATAATATTTAAAAAGGCATGTAGTAGATAACAATATTATAAGCTCGCTATTTTAACTATTTATCTATTTATTTACTGTTATTTTCTTTCTTTTTGTATATTGTTATGGATGGGCATAGTATCCCTATTTTACCAATTTATTTTATCTCACTGCATTTTATGATCTCTGTTGGCGGCCGTCCTGCCTCTTAACCAGGCACACTTATATACACTCATATCATTTTAATTCCGTATATATATTTATTTATCATCGATTTTTAGTCTTCTTTTAACCTAGGATATTCGTTTTGTTGTTTTTATTATATACTATACACTAACGGTATCCAACTAAGTGTTTTATACGTGCCTAGTTATATATTTTTATCGATCTATTTATTTATTTTTAGAATTTGTACGATAATTTTAATATTCTGTCTTTTCGGTTGAAATATAGATTTTTCCCATGAAGCCACTTATCATCCGGTCATCGTCGTCTTTTAACACGTTTCGTGCCACGTGCATGTACCAACGTTAGTGCACGATGTGACCATTGTTGTATACAAGCTACTCATGGATTGAATGTAATGCAATATTGTGTGATAATATATTAATCTTTAGTTAAAACATCAAATAGCATGAATGAAAATTCGAGAAAAGCAGGCTCGGCACGGAACGTGTTAAAATAACTTGATTGTTCTCCTAATTAGGATTCGTTATATAAGTGCTGTCGTTTTACGATGTTTCCTTTCAATCACTTTCTTCTACGCTTCAAAATCCAGTTCTTTGACGGAACTAATATATAACATATAATTTTTAATATATACTTATAATTTTTAACACTCTCTGTGTATTAATATTTTGTCACTATTGCATTCAACTTTTTTCCCTTCAAGCTTTTTGCGTATAAAGAAGCACACTAAACTTGAAATGTGTCCTGTAAATATTTTTAGAAAAAATTGCTAATTACTTTATTAATTTTGTGACTATCATCGTATGACAGGCAACATCGGCAGATGAGAAAGCTTTGGTCGAAGCCAGTGCCAGATGCGGCGTCATTTTTCAAGGACATTCTAATGATGACATGGAGATTAAAGTTAACGACAAAATTCTGCTCTTCAAAAAACTTGCAGTTTTGGAGTTCTCCTCCGGTACGTATCGTTACTTGGCTTTTCCAGATGTGAAGATATATTTAAAATGTATAATTTTTAAAGCATTGAAATATATAATACTTTCTCGATATAATATTTTTCAAAAAAGGTATATATATTTAAAAAAAACATATCGATGCTATACCCATTTGTGTTAAAAATCTTACAGGGGATAATGAATTATTTTCTTAACTAAATTATTTTGCATAATATAAGAATACATGTGAATTTATACAAAAATGTTAATAGCAAGTTTTAAGAATTTCACTCGAAAAAAAATGTGTTGTTGCAAATTTTCGTAATTCCGTAGTTTCATGAACTATGTTTTTAACAAGGTATCATTGATTCTTCGCAAACATATTTCGAACTATACTCAACGTAACTTTCTATTGCTATACAATTTCTATTGATACAACGTCCGCTTTGGAAACTGATAATGAATTTTTATCTTTATTTAAACATCCTTTAATACGTATACTTATTGTTGCGTATTTTAACACTTATTTAAACTTCAAAGTATTATATGAAAATAAATAAGCAACAATAAAGAATTTCACGAATTTCAATTTTGTTTACCTGATAAAATATTGAAAAAATAATTCGGAACCCAAAGAGTTAATATTTTTAAATCAGAATATTTTACATTGAAAAAATTATATCGTTTAACGTGCATCAGAACGTGTATCACATTGAAAATATGTTTTCCTTTTTCGTAATTGTAAAACCAAAGCTAGAATTCTTTATGTAATGCTATGTATGCTCTATGTAAAATTATATAAAGTTAAAAACATCAATTGGTAGAGACCATCTAATAAACAACTTACTGTAAATAACATAATCGGTTTACAGCAACTAGCTGTTCGTTGAAATGAATCATTTATTCGCTTCTCTTCAATTTTCGTTCAATTTCATGTTAACTATATTCTTCAATGTAGTGGTTAAACAATGATTTTCATTGCTCATTAGTTTCTTAACCCAAAATTACAATTTATAAGTCTTATTGTTAGTATAATTCTTTAATGATAAGCTCTAATATAAAAAAAGTAATTGATTTTCATTGCATTGTGTCGAATCAAATGACTTTTTAAAAAAATCACGATTCCTACTTTTAACAGAACGAAAAAGGATGTCCGTAATAGTAAAAGACGCAGCCGGTGATATTTGGTTGTATTGCAAAGGAGCAGATTCAACAGTCTTGCCATTCGTTGTTGACGGAAAAGTTAACGAGACTATTGCACACGTCGCTGATTTCTCGATGGTTTGTTATCAATAATTATTACATTAGCTATATATCATATATACTATATCTACTATTATTTATGTGACCATAGTATCTTTATTATCGAATAAAATACTGTGGAACTGATCTCTGCTACTGAATTTTTATCATTACTTTTTTAATTTTTAACCAACAATAGAAAGAAACAATAAAAACTTCTGGATTACTGTTTGTTCGACATAATGTCAAAATCACTTCGGTTTATTGAAACGGAACCATTATAATTTCTTTTTACGATGTAATAGAGAACAAAGTTATATAACATAAACCTATACCCCGATTTACACGGTACTTTATTTACACGATTTCGCTTTTACACGGCTTTTAAATTAAGGGATTCTTCAAAAAAATTTGCTTTTAGTTATTTCTATTTAACCCTTTGTGGACTATCGACGCATATATGTGGTCTGAGAAAAAATTTAATTATAGTTTATTGCTGCTTGTATACACAGTTAGAGTTGAAAAATTGAAATATACCCATTGAAATATGATTAAACAAATAGTAATTTATAATGGATATACATTGACAGCCCAACTTGATGATAAAAAGGTGGTTGTGGATCGCCAAATAAATGGATATCTTTCAATATTCAAAAATGTCTTCGTCCTCATAGGGTTAACGATGAAATATATGACTGAATTATACAAGTTTTAGTTTGTCTTCCATTTACGCGGTTTTACGCATCAAAATTCACGATTTCGATTTACACGGTTTTCCAAGGAACCTGTCTTCCGTGTAAATCGGGGGATAGGTGTATATTCATTAAGCTTACTTTAAGTACCACCCCATTAATAAAGCATACTGTTGTTGTTAAGTCAATTTATTAGGAGTTGAAAACAAAGAAATGTTTGCCAATGAGTTCTCCATTACTTTATGTCGGAAGTAATTTAGGAATTGGTAACGATGATTAGTGTCTTATAAAAGTAATATCTCTACCATCTTTAACATTAGATCTACCGAGACAGTCGAAATGACTATTTCTAAATTTCTTTGAGAAATTCCTGAAGTTTCTAACGCACCAACTTCATTTTTGATGCCTATTTTGCTAAATGTAAGCAATTCTGTCATTCAATAATTTTTCTCCCGTTATCCCTTTCCGTTTTACATTTTTATTAATTACCCGTAAATATACTCCATTAGTCGTCGGTAATTTTAGTTACTAAATAGTTAATGTTAATAAATCTTCTATTAATGAAGATTCTGGAAGAGAAACAATTTTTTTTCTCGGAAAGAATTAGACTAAGACAGTGAAAGTCATTTAAAGATCATATTATCCAATAGTTTGCTAATATTCATATCTCAAAATTTTAATCTTGTACGAAATATATGTTTTTGCCACTCAAACTACACCCTAATATGGCCAAAGTTAAAAAATGATTCCCAACTAAACTTTCTTTCCTTAAAAAATTCCAAAAATTACTTCTCTTCACATAAATCAATTCCAAATGATACCGTTGTCACTTATTTCATGAATTATATGAAAAAAAATTAACATCACTCTATTAATCTGCAACTTAGCACAAAGCTAAGAACAGTAGACACAAATCAAACGATAGTTTTATCTTTCAGAGAGGCTTACGTACACTAGTAATGGGATACAAAAAAATGACTCAACCAGAGTATAATCGGTTAATACAAAGAGTGGAACAAGCTAGACAAATAATTGGTATCGAGCGTGCAGCATATATGGAAAGAGCTTATAATCAAATGGAAGGCGGTCTAACTTTACTTGGTGTAACTGCCGTTGAAGACCGTCTTCAAGAAGACGTACAGGAAACCCTCGAAAGTTTGCGAATTGCTGGCATTAAGGTGTGTATCATCAGTGAGTACAAATTGTTTATAACCGATTTAAAGTATCTTTCATTTATCAACGTTGTCCCTGAGAAACAAATTGTTTGCTGAACTTTCTTCTATTAACATTACGTTTTTTTGCAAAGTATACCAAAATGTAAATTTTTCAATACCTTAACACAGGCTCAAGCTTTGTTTGATCGCCAGAGCCGTCCTTGGAGAAACACCGCCTACTTCACCCATACATATAGCTGAGATGTCACCGATTCACAGACACACTCTCGGTGTCATGGCCGGACCTATTGGCACGAGCGTGGTGGCGTATTGGGGCGACATTCGTATCTAACCGCTCACGCTGGAAAGACATGCCACGCGCGTCGATCGCGGAAAACAAAACGACGTGCGTGGCACGTCGACCAAGATTATTTGTTGAAGAACAGTTTCAGATCGCACCACGTACGAAAAAGTATGCTCTGATAAGTTTTAAATCATATACGATTAATAGATTTTAATGTTTTTGGACTTCTGGCGATGATTTGGTGGAATTCAACCACTATGTGACGCCTTACGGCGAAATATAATGCTCGGCCGCAACAATGTATTCTTTAATGCGAGAACGCCTTGCGTTCTGCTGTCGCGGAGTTTCTTAACTATTTGCGCTAGAAATTAATTTATAGATGCGCATACTAGAACGGAGCATTATATTTCGCCGTAAGGCATCACGAAGTGGTTGGATTCCACCAAATCATCGCCAGAAGTCCAAAAACATTAAAATCTATTAATCGTACTTGATTTAAAACATATCAGAGCATACTTTTTCACTAATAATACTTTTGTTTTACCCTGCACACGACGTGGTGCGATCTGAAACTGTTCTTCAACAAGTAACCTTGGTCGACGTGCTACGCTCGTCGTTATGTTTTCCGCGATCGACGCGCGTGGCATGTCTTTCCAGCGCGAGCGGTTAGATACGAATGTCGCCCCAATACGCCACCAAGCGCGTGCCAATAGGTCCGAACCTGGCAAGTGAAAGGAAAAGCAATCAGCGAGCTCTCGAGCGTACGGGAAGGGGAAGCAGGCGGAGCTCTTCCAAGGACGGCTCTGGCGATCAAATAAAGCTTGAGCCTGCCTTAACATGTTGAATGTCATAGCTGTCACCACTGACCGGCGCTGCTGAATTCGATACAATTTCTTCTGACCTTTAAATTGCAGTATTCACGGATTTACTATTACTTTCGATATTTAAATATTGCTGTTAGAAAAGTAAAATACTGCTGACCATATAATCATTTGTACTTTTAACGTTTCTGTTTCGTAAAGATATAATTTTAATAGACAAACATTCAGTTCGGTAGAAATGATCAGATTAACGATATACGGATGGCGTTCAACGTGTTAAGTAAAAAAAATAGATGCGAGCATGCCTTCATTTTGTTATTTATCTGACATAATATTAATATCTCATTGAGTTTAACTCATTGAAACAGATTACTTGATAACAGTAATGCCAAACTTCAATTAAGAAAAATTCATCTATAAGAATGAAAAATCAATTGCTGCATAGCAGTATTTATCATTGAAAAAAAATTACCATCTGCTAATATGAGATTTGCAATGTATTGTTTACTTCATTAGATATGGGTCCTCACTGGAGATAAATCAGAAACCGCCGAGAACATAGCTTTCCTTTGCGGACACTTCAAGCAAGGTACCGAAATATTAAGAATGACAGGATACAATGCAGACCAAACTTGTTTTCCAACTCTCACGAATTTCGAGTACGTATATACATAATTTATCTGTCTTTAAACATGACATATCAGGGGTAACTAATTTCTAAATATAACAATATTGATTTACTTGCAATCGCACCGGAAAAAGCTATAAACATGTTAGGATAAAAGATGCTTGGCATATTTTCCATCCCATTATTGTAATTTAAAAAATAATTCGAGCTAAACGTAATTACAGGCGTAGGATACAGCTAGAACCTTATAAACAGTATGGATTGCTAATCGATGGCAGTACAATAGCAGCATCGTTAGCAACTTGCCCGGAATTACTTAAATCCGTTGGCATGGCTTGCGAAGCAGTGGTTTGTTGTAGACTGACTCCCTTGCAAAAGAGTAAGGTAAATTTGCAGAAAGTGACGTTGAAATAATCCGATGCCGTTCAGAAATCAACGAAAATACAAAAAACTTTAATTACAGATCGTAAACTTAATTAAAACAGCAATAAGCAAGCCACACACTGCTGCTATCGGTGACGGCGGAAATGACGTTTCGATGATACAAGAAGCGCACGTTGGAATCGGAGTAATGGGCAAAGAAGGCCGCCAAGCCACAATGTCAGCGGACTTTGCTATCGCCAAATTTAAATTTTTAAAAAAAATACTGCTGGTACATGGACACTGGTTCTATCTACGAATTAGTATTTTAACGCAGTATTTCTTTTATAAGAATTTTATGTTCATAACACCGCAGCTCATGTTCGGCATTCACAACGGTTTTTCTACTCAGGTAAATTCAGCGTCAAAATATTTCTAATCACACTTAACCTAATTAAATCAATTAACCAGTTAATGCAACGATAACAAATTAAATAGCGGTCGTTACTCTCCCAATATTTTTATTCTCTATTTTATTTGTACACAAAATAATTAGAACAAATCTTGTAAGAAAGACAAAGAACGTCTCTTATGCAGAAAAGAATTGAATGAACTTTGTATACTTCAGAGAATCGAGTTAACTTAGGCAACAAAGAAATCTCGGTAATAACAATTATTTCAGCTAATATTGCAAAAAAGCATGGGATAAAAAAAGAGGAACGTAATATATGAACTGTTTATTTCGAAAGTGGCATAAGTGGTTATTTGTGGTTTTTTAACGAACTAACAAAATTATTTATACTCATGAAAATGTAAGTATCCAAGATAACAAGTATATCTTCTTAAAAATGGGGATTAATATTTTTAAACATGGTAAAACGCAAACCCCAAGTATCTCAATTTAAAAAGAAACTGATTTATGTCACTTTCAAAATAAACGGCTCATATAATGAATATATTTAATTGTATTCATATGTAAAACCAAAGTCCAAGTTCGTAGATATTAATTCGGGTGCGCAGAAAAAATTGAATTTCTTGAACCCATTTTAACTCGATTAATTGCGTTAAGGGGGTAATTTTTCAAAAATTTATATCAGTGTTAAATTCCTTAATTGTTTACTTTTTATCTATTTCGACCATAAAATACAAATGGTAGTATGTGTAAAAATATATCTTGCTGTCTCTAAAATTATTACAATATTTTCTCTGAATATGTCAAAACGTAGAAGTCCTTAACTTATATCTTATTTTAAAAACGATTTGTTTTCAGGAACTTTATGACAGTATATTTTTAATGCTTTTCAATGTACTATTTACATCGCTGCCTGTATTAGTATTTGGATTACTGGAGCAAGATCACAGTGCTGCAAAACTTTTACGTCTTCCGTACCTGTATAAACTTCATAAAAATAATTATTTGTTATCGGGAAAACAGTTTACAATATGGATTATTTCAGGTATGTATTGAATCGTTTTCTTACTGCATTTCAATCTTTAACGTTAACCCCTTGCCGTACAGAAACGAGTGATACTCGTGACGCGATAAATGGAATAGAAAATTCCTTAAGATTTCCAAAATCTATTAAATTGAAAATATCAGTGGGCCACGATACGATCAAATTATTTCTATGCTATTAATATTATGTTAAGTTATACGCTATATCGGAAATCAGGGATAGATTGTTGCTTCAGCAATTAATACTGAGTTACTGCGCATTCAGTCACAGAAGAAATGGTACAGCAAGAGGTTAAAAAAAAGTCATTAAATATTTTAACAATAATAACGATCGGAAGTCAATCTTTTTTCATAAAATTATTCAAAATAATTTCAAAAAATTGAATATAGTACTTTCGTATCTCCCAAGGAATTTTAGCAAAAATTGATCACTCAATATTAAACAGTCATATCAATTTTAATATAATTAAAACGTCGATTTGGAAAACCCCGAATTTTCCAATCTGTTTGTATTGTATATACAAAATCTATATCTCTCCCTATACTAAAAAATCTTGGCTATAGAAGCGATCACTTTCTTCCATTTAAGATACATTTTTCGTCCACTTTTATTTTAATACACCGTATTTAAATATTATTGAATATTATCTTGCTACACTGCAGAAATAATACGTAGGTGACTTTTACGTATAAATTCCCTAATAAATTCTAAATATAAGATCTAAAATAATTGTTTACTTATTAGCGTAACAGAAATACGAAATAAATTAAATTACTAATTAAATTAAAAAAGTAACGAAAATAATTTCATGTAACGAAAATATATATGTAGACTTTTATAAATATGTGTTGCATACTTATATTAATCTGTGTATTACTTTTTTAGGAATTTGGCACACGTGTACAGTATACTTTATGACATTTGGTTATGTAAATATAAATCCTGTTAATTTATACAATAATACACCAATGGATCTTTGGACGTACAGTACATGCATTTTTCACATAGTTACTTTAATAGCAAACTTACGGGTACGTAATTGTCTCGATCTAATTCACTTTTTAACTAACTGTAATTGCCTTCATAAAATTCCGAAGAGCTACTCACCTCTATTTAGAAATTATAAAAATGTAAAATCTATGATATTTTTATTAAATAAATCCCATCGTTTTATAAAATATTAGTTAAATTTGTATTAAATTTTTATAAAAAAAAAATGGAAATGGAAATATTTTTAGTAATATAATAAAATCAAAGTACAACAACTGATAAGAGGGCAAGATACATCTTGAAAAAACAATTCTAATTTTTAATTATTTTGTATAATTTACTTATCGTTCAATTCGTGAATAGCGCTACGAATATGGGTATAGCTCTGGAACACTTTCTTGGCAGCTGAGGGGTAATTTGCTCTGATTCGCCCGACGGATAGGGACATCCCTTTCCCTCACGCATTTTCGATTGTGACGCGCTATTGGCAGAAACAGCTACGCACACAAATCAGATTGCGTGACAAAGAGTGAAAGCGACAGCCGTGAAACTGAGTGCGACAGCACGAAGTCGAGCGTGAAAGTCGAAGCATTGGCGTACGCACGAGATTTTTACAATCAGGATAGGTAGATACCGATGTTATCGACTTGTATAGACTATCATTTTTCAGTATCGGTAAAACAGATTTCGGTCCGACAATTTGGAATATTCGTATACGTGAAAGTACGGCAATGCTACGACTATGCAAAATGAACGTCACGAGGCTGAGCGCCACAATTCCAGGAAATATACTGGTGGAAAATTTACTTGGCACCTCAGGGGTAATTTGCTCTGATTCGCCCGACGGATAGGGACATTCCTCTCCCTCACGCATTTTAGATTTTGACGCGCTATTGGTCGAGATAACCGCACATTCGTTGCGTCCTCATGTGAACGACGAAAGTAGTGTTTTATTATCGGTTGTCATTCGTTGATCTGAGGTTTCCAGGACCGACATAGTGGGGATAGGCGATGCGAGAGCAATCTCCCCTTCCGTCACAGGTGCCACGGTGCCGTTCCAGCATTATAAGAGGACGGCACACGCAGGCTATAAGGAGGGGGTAGGCGGTACGAGAGCAATCTCCCCTTCCATCTCAGCTGCCAAGAAAGCGTTCCCCAGCTTTATAGTGCAACAACTCTAACTTGGCGTCTGAGCGGCGGAGCCTCTCGCTTTCAACTGCCTATTCGCGCCAATTTGTTTCTGGGGTCCCCAAACTCAATCTCCGAAACACTCCACATAGCCGTAGCATTGCCGTATTCTTACTTGTCTGGCTGGATGAATGCGACATGGCTATCCCCTCCACAAGGGGGGATCTTCCTTGGTGAAACGCGGCAATCGACGAGGGAGCAATGTGACATGATGGCAACACGGATCAGATGAGTCTGACTAATCGAATTCAAAGATAAAAATTTTTCATTTTTGACCTTTTTTTCTTGAAACCTTTGCAAACATATTTGTGAGACTTTTCCGATTAAAATGATACCAAACACGATATTTTTGAATTATGTTAAATAGTAAGTAAATATAATTCAAACTATATCGTGTTTGATATCATTTTAATCAGAAAAATCTCACAAATACGATGGTAAAGTTTTCAAGAAAAAAAGGCCAAAAATGAAAAAGTTTTATCCTTGAATTGAATAGTCACACACTTATATGATCTGGGTTGCGTCGTGTTGCACTGCTCCCTTGTCGATCGTCGCGTTCCGTCAAGGGGGATCCCCCCATGTAGAGGGGGTAGTTATGTCGGAGTTTATCCAGCTTTTACTATAGTGATATTCTAAATCTTGTGCATACGCCAATGTCCTCATATTCGCCGCCTAAATCGCGTTCTCCCTCTTGCTCCATCCGCAGCTTTCTCTCCCTTTGTCCTTTAGTTCGATTTGAATGTGTTAGCTCTTTCAGCGAATTGCGAGGTAGAACGTGAAATTCCCCCGTATATATGTGATCGGAGGCATGACTCTTGACGTCTGATGAATCAGACTCCTATTCTTTCCGCCAGCCAAGTTAAAGATGTCGGACTATATTTCGCAATGATTTTCTAACGATTATTTTTAAAACTGTTACATAACAAAACTTCATTGAAACAATACGCAAATTTGATTTTTAGATATTATTACAAAGTTCATATCAAACGTTACCATTTGTGCTGAGCGTGGTCTTATCGGAATTAGCATTCTTTATATTTGCATACAGCTACACATTTTTCAATCTGTAAGTACTGATATAAATAAAAATAACGCAATCAAAAGGCTTTTGTAATTTTGTGACGTAACACTTTTGTTTCTAAACAATAGCGTATAATTTAATTATAAAAGTCTTTTATCAAAATACACGATCAAACTGTAATGCAAAATGAAATACCCTAATTGTTGTGTAAGTAAAATGCTTACTAAAAAAATCCTTTACTTTCAATTTCAGACAATACGACGGCGACATGCTATGGGTATTTCAAACTCTACTCGCTTCACCAACGTTCTGGTTCCTAACGATAGTCATCGTTGTTTGTTGTCTTATTCCTGACTATTTAATTCTCACATACAATGCATACAGGCCCATACGTTTATTACGGAAAAATGAAGAACAACCACAGGTTATCATCAACAACGTCAATAATACTGCTCACAATGATTCAGCACAACCAAAGGTATGAATTATGTACAACTTTCTGAAGAAGAAGAAGATATTATGCCGTGGCGAAACTACGATACCGCACGACCCCGCAACGCAGGGGAGCCCGAAGTCGGAAGGGGCCCAAAATCGCTCGATTTATTATAGTTTTAATTTTACTAAAATTGACCATAATTTAAATTAGATTAAAAATAGAGTGAAAAGAAACAGCATAATTTTTGTTCACGTTTTGCATAGGGCCCCTCATCACTTGAGCCGTTATTGTTGAAAGTGGTATTTATAAGTCCATTCCTGAGAAAAGTGTGTTTAAGATAGTTTTATCTAAACTTAGGTGTCTTTTTTCGCATTTTAAATGGCAAAGCAGATAGAATGAAATATATTCATGATTTCAGTACCATTCTGCTGCGTAACATACATTTCATTTTGTAAGTATAGTCGTAACCACGATAAAACGAAGTTTAAGAACTAAACTCTTAAGAATTGGCACCAATTGATAGCATCTAACATATGGCCGTAATAAAAGTCTAATAAACGTCTGTCCACTGTAGCTGTACATACGTATGAATGGAGTCCTGAATGGAGGATGCATTCGTGCAGTCCAGATGCTGATCCCAAGCCCTTAACACTAAACGTACCAAGCGGGGTAAAATGACCCCTTTCAAAGTTTACTTTAAAATCGTACTTTTATTGTTACTTCTTCCGCTCATCTGACTTTCCGTAAATTCTTATATAATCTGATTATTCAATTTCCCGCTTTCCGTTTTTCTGGTAGCTTATTTCTCGTACCACGGGGGGTCATTTGACCCCGTACGAATTTTACGTATTTTTCAGCAGTTTTCCAACTGGAACCTTAGTTCTAAATTCAGATACGCTTCTCAAGTGACTCTTTCATTTGTCGGAACCTGATATGTGTGTTTGGTTTCGGCGTGAACATTTCAACAACACGATCGCGTCCGTAGGACGTAACGCATAAACAGAACGGATTCTAATCGGAAATTCACAAGCAACACTCCCTCCAATGAGTTCTCTGTAGCTAAAAAAGATGCAGTCGTATACTGAGAGTTGCAGAATAAATATCTATTTGATGAAAAATATTCTTGTGAAAAATATGTGTTTAATTTTATACGAAATCAGAAATGATGTTGCAAATTATTTCCTTTAATAAATAAAGAATTTTTTACGAAAAATCTACATTTATTTCATAAGGGGTCAAATGACCCCCTTTGGTAAGATTAGGTATAGAAAAATGCCGGTACGTTTAGTGTTAAAGGGCCACACTTCTCTCCTTTCTTATGGAAACTAAAACATGTGTCTTTGATACTTACAAGTAGTAAATTTACGACCTCGTTGTATTGTAGCTACGACTATAACTGAACTTATGGTGATGAAAGTCTTCTCTTTGAGTGCTTAGAGTGTTGCATTCAATTTTCCTTCCTGTAACACGAAGTTATCGATTGTTTGACCCTTCTATACTCTATGCTGCAGTGTAAAACTGAAACCTATGGGGAGTATTGATACCTTCGATAACGTATAAAAGATAACGATAAATATTAAATAGCTGCGCAGATCCAGTAAAAATTGATAGATTGATAAAAAAACATACAACTGTACGCGTACCCTGTTAGTGTAATCTAATCACATTATACATTACAAAAATTGATCAAATAGCAATAGATGATAATACGGATAATTTGATGGTTCACAGAAACGATATTTTATCGACGTTACTCCATGGAGGGACAGCTTTTCATTGCAGAAGACTGAATAGACCGTTACTCGAATTTCAAGTTAGTAAGTCATCTGTTATTTTAATTAACTTATGTAAGTAAACTTGCAAAAAAACACTGGAAGTCTTGTACATATATTTTTAAATAACCCTTCCGTAACCTGTTATTTTCGTACTGTAACTAAAGGTAAGGTTTACGTATCATTCCCGTGAGTATAACTTCCTGATACTTGTGTTTCCCAATTTATATTTCTTTCGTACATGGATTTATATATTAGGAAGTTACAATTATTATTTTATTAACCCTGCCTAAGAAGTGCAAAATTTGTACGAAAATTTATAATGACATTCTGCAATGTACAATATTTGAAGAACGTCTCTGAAAATATAGCCGATATAAAATGTAATATTTCGTCTTATAAAAATGAAAGATAATTTGCATTTAAGCTCACTGGATGAGCTAGTGAAGATACAAAGAATCATAAAATTTAAGGAATTTTACGCTTACTTTGAATATACACATAAACATATGTATATATGTATAATAAGTTGTTAATGTAAGTTTTCCATTAGAAAGTACAAAATTGAAATTATTCAGTATAATTGTTTATACGGAAGTTGTTGAGGGAGTCATATTTTTTCAAAATTCTGCAATACTTTTTTATGTCATTTCGAAAACATCACTGTTGTGTTACATCTTTATAAGTGTTATATGTACATTTTATAATGTATGCACAAAGCCCAGTTATGAAATATTAGGTCATTAAGTATGAAACGTCCGATTTGTGATTGGAAGTTTGGTTTATTATATCTCGCGCAAGAAGTAATATAATTAATCAAAATATGCGCCTAAACTGTCAATACAACGTTGCCATTTTGACCATAGCTTATTAAACCGCTAGAGAAAACATCTGGAGGGCAGCTGGTGATAAAATCGCAAAAGGCGTTTTCCATCGCATGTTGGGAATTAAATATTTTTCCCTGCAAAAAATTATCCAAAGCTTGGAAAAAATGGTAATCAGTTGGCGCGAGATCTGGCGAATACGGTGGGTGACAGAGTGTTTCAATGTCCAGCTCCTGTAGTTTCAGTAACGTAGATTTTGCAACGTGTGGTCGAGCGTTGTCCTGCAGGAGGATCGGTTTGTCCCTATTCCCCAATCTCGGTTACTTAATCTGTAGCTACCACATCATTTCATCTAACTGATTGCAGTAGACGTCCGCCGTTATCGATTGTCCAGGTCTCAAAAAACTAAAGTGGATCATACCCGCGCTGGACCACCAAACAGACACCATTAATTTCTTTTGGTGTACACTCGGCTTTGGGGTGTGTTTTGGCGCTTCATCTTTGTCCAATCATTGTGCCGAACGCTTGCGATTATCGAAAAGTATCCACTTTTCATCGCACGTAATTATCCGGTGCAAAAATGGATTGTCTTTTAGTCGTGACACTAAAGAACAGCAAGCCTCGAAGCGGTTCCTTTGCTGACGCTCGCTTAACTCATGTGGAACCCACCTATTCAGCTTCTGTACTTTTCCAATTGCTTTCAAATGGATTAATATTGTTGGAATGGTAACTCCAAACCTTGCTGCTAATTCACGCGTCGTTTCAGATGGATTCGCTTCCACTACAGCTTTCAGTTGATCGTCATCCACCTTGCTGTCAGGTCGCCCGCGTGGTTGATTTTCAAGATTAAAATCTCCAGATCGGAAATTTTTAAACCATTGAGGTACTGTACGTTCATGAGCCACATCAGTGCCAAACACTTTGTTAACATTTCGACTTGTCTGCGCTGCATTAGTTCCACGACGGAACTCATATTCGAAAATAACGCGAATTTTTGACTTATCCATGGCTTACAATATTTAACATACAAATGACAATGCGATAGATTATTAAAAACAAAAGAGTGCGTCTGAAAGCCAGATGGCATACCTTCTCAATGCAAAAAAAACAAAAGACGGTCGAATTGAAATATCGGAGAAATCGGGTATCAAACTTGATACTTTAGTCAATTGGACATTTCATACTTAATGACCTAATATGTAGAATCTAAATACTTCTTATTTAAAGAAATCGCGGCTTATAGAATTATTTGTTTACCAGATTGGCTCTCTCGATTGATAAAATACAATACATGTATAAACGCAACAGAGTCTAATAATTATAAAATCGATCATCGTTAATTTGGAGAAAACAGTGCGTTACAGTGATGAACATTACAAAGGTTTAATTATCGCGATTAATAATAAACTAACAGCCACTTCGAACATATCTATGTATATACGCCGAAACTTTCGAATCACTTCGATAATTACTCCAAGTTATAATGCTTTGAAGATATAAAAGAAAATTATACAACTAAATTACCGTTAGAAATCATTCAAACATCAATGCATTACCGGCCGGTGAAAATGAAGAATATTCAGAACAATTTGAATACTTAATCGAAATTAGAATTATCTTTAGCTTAATTGAATTATATTTACTTCCTTATAAAAGTCGTCTAAAAATCATGGTAATTACATTATTTCTATAATGACAGCATTAAAAACCGACGATATTGAAGCATTTCGGACTTGAATAAGTTTGCGAAGTGATCCGAAATTCCACAGTATCGATTACTCGAAAGTTGGAAGCTCAGATATAAATATATCAGGTGCCCGCTAAATAATATAGTCATATTCCATTAATTTTTAATTATAGAATGTCGAATGATGTTATTATTAATATTATTAGTATTATTATTAAGGTTTAGAAATTAATGAATATTTTTAAGCTTTTATATATGCAAAATAATTGCTTTGTTTCCCTGTCATAATTTAAGAAGGAACTTAATCAATACACATTTACGACATATTAGCTGAAAGTGATAAAATTGTTTTGACTGAAATGCTAGAACTGTAGATAAGCAACATATCGATTCACGGCATAAAATTGTACAGTATACCATGTAACCAATAATTTATTTAAACTGCACACTAACGTTGAACATAATTCGATTACAAAATATACAAATCGACCTTGAACTGTCTTATTTTTTAACGTAAAATTTATCGAAATTTAAATTTAGAAGTGTAAAAGTGAAATACTACATTCTGATACATGCCTCCTCTTCTAAATAGTCAGGTAACTCTGAAACAATCTGCTGTGAACTTTGCGAATAGTAACTTTCGGATTCCCCAAATTTAAACATCATTCAGATTACTTAATAGAACTAAATACTTGCATAATATTTTAACCTACAAAACAACTGACATTAAGTACACATGCAATGTTAATGGTTCGAAAATATAGAGCAAATTAACATTACCTTCTTTTCAGAAATGATAGCATATCATACGTATACTAAATACTTTAAAAGATATTTTTCACGTAGAAATTGTCCAATTACTAGAAAATACAGATAAGCATACATATATTTGCATGCAATAAAGGTAGCACAAGAATTTATGTCCTTCTCAGATATCGTATGTAACCAGCAGCCATATATTTAGACTTAAATCGGAAATGAGTAACTTGTACGATTAAAATGCTAACCTTGGTTGATTCAAAACACTGTATCTAGATATGACAGTATAAAACGGGGTGCTTTTATTTATGACTGCCACTGTACAATATTAGCCGTCAGTAACGAGATTATCACAAAGCAGACGGAGTGCATACGGTACGCTGTCAAAATTGCTTGATAGTGTAAGAGCCTGTAAGAGCAGGCGGATACAATGTATTGCGGCTGATCGCGTTGTCAAGTCGTGTGCATTTGTTTATTGAGTGATTAAGGGTGCTAAGGGTGGTGATGGCGGCACGAGGACAGTCTAGACGCGGCAGCGGTAGCATATTGTTTTACATATTAAATATGCATTTTACTTATTTTAATACAATCCCCAGTGTATTATTTCATTGACATCCTGATTTTGACCTCGCATTACAATAATAGAAATCAGCTGAGTGTACCTTGTGAGTGTGACATTTGGAAAGAAAATTAACACAAATTTAGTGAACATACCAAATTCATTTTTAGCATTCTGTTACACTGTTTTTGACAACATATGATGAATGTGTAATATCTTTAATACCTTGTATTCGACGATGTTAACAGTGAACACTACAGTCAAATATTCTTTCAGAATTCAGTGTACACTTTTCAGTCAGATGCCTAATGATCATTTACACAAACACAAAGAATCATATAATTAGATTCTACAAGTGAACTACACAAGACAATTAAATTCCGTTAAATTTATCGTACAGTGTCAAAATATTGGTATTGTGCAGTTTTACTATCCCATTAAAAATCAATAGTTACTTTTTTTTTAAAATTACATTTCTATTATAGTAGAAATATGTTAACAGAGTATTATATTCTACTGTAATATGACATTTTCCACTTTTAATATTGTTATATAAAAAAAATATCAAAGAAGTTGTAATATCACTACAAAAATAAATACTACAAATTTTATGTCATTGTGACAAATTTATGTGAATCCATAAACATGTCATACATCGTATCGCCTTTCTAAATATATTTCAATTATACAAAAGATACTTTTTCTATTTATATTTCAACAGTAATACTTATAAATGAACTAAACACTGCGAACTAATTTTGAAAACGCAGCAACAAAAGGAAACAAGAAATAATCACACACTCAACGAACTATTAAAATTATGTATAACACATAAGTTACCGATGTGTCGTGTTAAACATTATAACATTCATAGAAAATGCTGTTTATATGTCCATTGTACGATATATTAATTAAGTTAAAGGTAATTTATAGTAATGATGAAATAGTATGTGGATAAACACACACTCAATATATGAAATAGGTTCTATTGAATATAAATTCGAAACAGTCTCTTTATGGAAAATATGATAAACCGTTTAACAGATATATACTGTGTGGGAATATACAATAAAAATTGTGGCATATGGATAAAAGATTATCGTATTGAGAAATAGATAACTTTTATATTTTAATTACAGATATGGTAAATAAAATAAACTAAATAATCATGAAAATCACATCATGTTATTTTCGGCGTCTTATAATAACAGCACTACTTGTTACAATGGTGTATTGCATCATTCATGTTTTTCGAACAGAATCTGGACTTCCAGAGTAAGTAAATACCTTAATTGTTTATATTTATAGATGAGTAAATTGATGTGATTTTAGGGTGATCAAAGAACCTCCACAACCTTTCATCAGGTATGTTATTGTTCGACAAATTTTTTGTATCAGTATTCTTTTATGTGCACTCAAGCATAACACTTTTGTAATGAAATATGCATATTTAATTTGACTGTATACTATCTTTCTGAAGATATTGAATTATTAACAATGATGTGTCTACTCATTTAGAGGAGTTACTGCTTGCAAAATGCCTCAGCTAGATGTATCCAACCCAGAAATAACAAAGTTTATACATGATGTTCCTCCTTTATCATGTTCTCCCGAAGATTGGGTTGTAGTTCACGGTTCAAAACTTAGCATTAGCAAAAGAGCGCGAAACAAGTATGGACCTATATCTTGTTCTTTTAGTGGTACAGTATATTAAACTTTTAGTATGCGATTGAATTACACAATCCTTTGTACTAATGCAATTTATGTGCCATAGAAATTGTCAGAGAGGATGACTATAACATATTATTCATGAAACCAGTTGTATCTAATGATTCATACACTCTGCGAAATAGTGATTTTGTAGATGTTAAATGTGTATTACAGAATGGAAAGCAGTAAGTAAAATTGTAATGGAGATATACCGTGAGTAAATTGTGGAAAGTCTTAGAAAATAATGTATTTGAAAATTTGTAGATGGCATAATATAATGGCTGGTGTAAAGTATGACCCAAAAATGCAAGAAAAACATAGATGGGATAATGTTTCGAAAAAGGCTCTTAATTTAAATGTACTTATGTTTGGATTTGATTCTCTGTCACGAAACACATTCATTCGTAAATTACCTAAAACTTATCAATACTTAAAAGAGTATTTAGGTACTTTAGTTCTAGAAGGCTATAACATAGTAGGTGATGGAACACCACAGGCACTTATTCCAATTCTTACTGGCAAGATCGAGTTAGAACTCCCAGATACTCGTAAACGCATGACATGGAGAGCAAATTATGTTAATGTATATCCAATGATATGGAATCAATACAAAGAAAATGGATATGTAACAGGATTTATGGAAGATGTTCATCATATTGGAACTTTCACATATCGTCTAAAAGGATTCAAGGAACAACCAACAGATCATTATATGAGAACATACTACTTAGCTGCCGCCCCATATTTTAGATATTTTAACAAATATTGTATTGGTGGCATTCCACGACATATGGTAATTCCATGGAAGACGCACACAAACATTTAAATATTTATTATTTAATGGTTAGTTATATGTATTTACAATTACAGGTAATGTTGAATTATATCAAAGAAATTTTCAATGTTTATAAATCTCAACCAAAATTCTTATTTGGATTTCATGGAGAGCTTTCTCATGACTCATACAATGATATAGGAGTAGTTGATGAGGATTTATATAAATGGATAAAAGAGTTACATGAACTTGGTCATTTGAACAATACAGTTCTAATATTAATGAGCGATCATGGACATCGGTTAGTATTTGTGTGTCAGGATTTGTTATATATTTATTTAAAATGAGGGTTCATCAAAAACTCTGCTTTACAGATTTGCAGAAATACGTAATACATTACAAGGAAAACAAGAGGAAAGATTACCATTTTTTTCTTTCACCTTTCCTCCTTGGTTTAAAAAAGTTTATCCCCAAGCATACAAGAACTTTGTACACAATACACAGTATTTGACAACACCATTCGATATACATAAAACGTTAGAACGCATTTTAAATTTTGAAACTCCAACGGATGGAGATCGTCACCAAAGAGCTATTAGCTTATTTGATAAGGTAAGTGTGCGTTTTACTACACATATAAGTTCATATACCTATATAAGCAGAATAATAAGGAAGAAACAAATTTCATAAATATACAGAAAAATAGTTTCAATCCAGAGAATTATATCCATCCAACACAGATTAAGATTTCATCATTTACTATTAACACGTTGAGCCCGGCGTCGGTCCCTGGGGACCGACAGTGAACTTTCCGTTTCGCCGGCGTCGGTCCCCGTGGACCGACAGTGGACTTTTCGTTTCGACAGCGCCGGTCCCTGGGACCGACAGTATTCAAATTAAAAAATAAACGGACATTTTCGGTTTTATGGGCAACAAATATTTTCAAACAGAACCAAAAATTTTGTTGGTTTGTATACATATGCATTGACTGCACCATTGCCCCAGTCCGGAAGAGAAGTTGAAACAAAGCAGACCTCTGTTCATTCTAACTGTCGCAAATTTCGTCCAAGCGCTCGCCGTTAAGTGTTCGCCCACTGCCGGCTGAACGGAAAGGACAGCAATATCGGCGCCGGGCTCAACGTGTTAAATGTATACTTATCATAATATAAGTTAATTTAAAAATAAAATGTGATGATAAGTTAAATAGTAATGTACCAAATTACATTTTCTCCGTAAATTCAAAGTGTTGTGTAATAACATATAATAATGTGTAAATAATATTATTGAAAGACATAAATAATCAAAACATGATGATGTAGATACCAATAGAGAGAACATGCTCAGATGCATTTATAGAAGCACATTGGTGTGCTTGTCTTAGCTGGCAAGTAATCTCAGTTGAAGACGAAAATATAATTGCTGCCGCTATATATTTTATTCAATTCCTCAATGACTATGTAGAAGAGCATCGTGATATATGTGAAGTTTTGAAACTGAAGGAAATACTTTGGGCTGCTAAACTTTTACCCACTAATGGTAAAATTTATGAACAATAATCAAAAACATTAATACTACATGATAAAAAATTATAAAATTCGAAATTATAGGTTTATTAAAATTTTTAAAATCGGGCGATCAAGATGGTTTCGTCGGAGATTTCAGTGCGAAAACAAGTTCCACTAAAGAAATATATCAGTTGAAAGTAAGAACAGACCCAGGGGAAGGATTATTTGAAGTTAGCATCACCCATGATATGCAAAAGAATACCTTTCATACTAAAGTAAGTCAATTGTAAAATCACGTCAAATTAATAAGAAACACATGAAATTATAGCTATAATGTTAACATATTATTTTTAATATTTCTTCAATTTTTTATTCCAGATTTCAGATGTTAGCAGAATTAATATGTATGGATCTCAAGCAAGATGTGTGGAGAATTCTTTATTCGACTTACGTAAATATTGTTATTGCAAATGATAAGCATTTGATTTTTTCGTTTTATGTGTAAAATGATCTTTATATATAAACACGTACTTAGGCGCAAATAAATAATCAAGATCATTTGTTACGGAATTAACATATTTTTGTTGAGAATAGTTACTTTACCGTTTCAACTTGATACCGTTCGTGACAATAACGATTGTGCAACTTGCTGTTTGACAGTGCTGTTGAAAATTAGAAACGAGCAATAACATCTATCGATTTCTATCAAATTATACAATTACTGCCATTAAAGTGGTAATTTTAAATTCAGTTTTGGTGATATGAAGTGCCTCTATCCAACATTCCTAATTATTTAATATCAAATCAGTGATTTTCTCGAATTTAAATTTCGTACAATCTAAACATGAGAAATAGCAAGTTCGATAAACCGTTTTCCTTTTTTTTTTATCTATTATCTGTATGGCACTGCTGCAAACACAAAGTAGACTACGAAAAATCACAATCAAACTAATGTCAGTGATAAATGACAATTTCAAAAAGTGCTGTGATTAGTAGTGCAAATTTTGTCACGTTATAGAAGTACCGCGTTATACGAGGTCCTACTGTATATATATTTCATATATCATTAATACTTCGGTATTATTAGTGCCAACATGTTAAAACGAGCATTGTATTAAAGTATCATCGTAAACTATATTAGGATTTAGGTATAAATTAAATTGCAATAATTTATTAAATAAGTTAGATGGTGCCAAAATTTAGCAAACTTGCTTTAAATATGTTGCAATGGTGTAAGCACAAGCTACATAGTATAGATATAATATGTAAATATTGCACAAAACTTCACGATGAATGTATAATCTTAATGTTTATGTAATAAATCTCACTTAACTGCAAACTTATATTTTTGTTAAAGGTAAACATAATTATTATATGACCCGTTATATTTGAAAGTGATAAAAGCCCCGTTCATGCTGTAACATGTTGAACCTTTTTTTAACTTTCCTATTTGAAATGCGAAAAGAAGAGACCTATATTTAGCTAAAATTAACTTAAACCCATTTGTCTCAAGAATGGACTTATACCACTTTCAAAAATAACTGCTCATATTATCTTTATTATAGAGGACAGTACTCTCCAAATTGATGCAAAAAAGTCGTGATTTCGCGAGTATCACCATCCACTAACAAAAAGCCAATATTCTGTTTACTTGGATTACAAGGAAAGTAAGCTTGACTTTTGCTGTCTTTTGCTATCACCTCCAGAACCAATGTACTGACAGACAATTCTTCCGATGGTTTTTGTTTCTGTACACTGAAATTATTTAAGGATTAAAAATATCAGAATGTTTTACATTTAATTAATTATAATTCAATTATCATAATCAATAACCTTATCAAATCTTTGTAAATATTTTTAGTTACTTCCAAATATGGATCTAAAGTATCTTCATACTGACATAATGCTCCTCCAAGCACAAGCATTTGAAAAATACGAAAAATAAATTCCTCCCTTTCATCTTTGAAATATAAATTATATAGCACAGACTCATTATCTAATAGCATCTAAAAATTTAATTGTTTTATGTTAAGATAGTCTATATATTTAACTAAGCATTATAATTCTTTTAAAGCAGAGACTGATATTTTAGAAAATACTAATTCTATGAGTAGCTTTTGTGGAATCTTTATGAAATGCTTACATCTCTTAAGTTGTCAGATATGAGAAAACCATCAACTTCTGTGTCATATCTTTTATGAATTGTTCCTGATTTATGTACTATTCCATTTTCAGGATCTTTTAATTTATCAAAAAATGTCATACTTAAGACAGAACAAGGTATTTGTTTTATTTCTACAGCTGATGCAATTATTTCTATTAAAGAAGATATTATTAAATTATTGACAAGATTTTAAGAAAATTGTACTATAAGAATACAGTCATGCTACACCTTGTTTCACCCAGCTAGTGCCTTGCTTAGTTAATAATTCTTTTGCAATTGTATTATCCTTGAAGAAAGCCTGATAAAAAGGATTGTGATAATTAATAAATATAAGTTGTTCATCGATTATTACGACAAAGGATATCTTTGGAATTTGTTAACATTCATGTTATAACTTATATTTAACTAACTTCCACTAAATGATATTTGTGATAATGTTGGAAAGATTCATTGAATGAAAAATTCTGAATAATGAAGTTTCCTTTTATTCCCCTAAAAAGTTTAAGTTATTTTTTATGATTGTTACATTAAAATTAATAATATTGTAAGAATTTTTTTTTAAAATACTCTATCAGTATTACCATTTCATGAGTAGTTCCTGTATTTTTTTATTATTAAGTCCAGTGTAATTCTTTTCTGCAAGAGGTATAAAAGTATACGTTGGATCGACATCCATTATTAAACAATATTATCATTTCTATAGAAACGAAACGTAGAATACAACGAAAATATTGAATTTAACGTGAATGAATATGTTTTAATATAAGGACTATTCATTTATTATTTTTAATGTGATATAGCAGTTACATCTTATGTGTTGGTCTTTTAATTATACAATGATAAGAAGTATTGATTTCTACATCGATAAACATTTCGATACAGTGATATGGAATACAGGTATATAAATGCGGTAATATATTCTTACTGGAGCAGTGCAAATGTACACAAGTACACGATTGGATACACATATACTAAAGTAAATTTAAGCTTTGCAAGTACATAGTACAAGCTCCTGGAACATCATGGCGCCGAATCAACGTCAACGTCAGCTCTTTTTTTCTAAGAAAGAGTTAAAAAAACTCAATGGGCGAAGATTTTCAAAGTATAAATAATATTTTTCAGATTCTCATTAATATAATGTAGATGGAAAGATCTTTAACTTAGTGCAAGACAAAACTATTTAACCAGAATGCCGGTTAACCTCTTTTGTCAACTTAGGTTTATTGAATTTGTCAACCCTATGAAGTGTTTTCAATATTTACAACATTAAATGAGTTCTTTCATTATCATTAAGTTATCATCGGTAACCGTCATATTTATAATATGTTGAAAATGACAATTCAAGTTTTGGGATCATTTTAAGCAGATAATATTAAGCTAAAGAGAAAATAAAGCCTTATGTTTTAGGCCAGAAGAATCATCGGATATTGGACTTATTTATCCTGGTGTGGATACAGCATTTAAATTACTTTTATCAGCCAGATTTTGTTCTGCTATATGGAGTTATGTAACAGATTGTGATGAAACATACAATTATTGGGAACCAGTAAGATATGGTTTTTGGTATTATAAATATTATTATATGCTTTTTTACCCTTTACGGATGGAGACCGTTTTCAATATTTGGAAATAATCGTTTATTTGTCGATCAAAAGTTGCTTCTTCATAAAAAAAAGCCTTTAAATAAAGGGTTAACATTTTTCACTGATTGTACTTTAATATTATAACTCTAACTGCATTTAAATGTGTCATTAAAATATAGTGAGATTGTTTTCTTGAGCACGTATATGCCCGTTGTACTCACAGGGTTAACGACTAATTATATTTTGTAATTTCATATAGTAATTAATAATTTTTTAGATAACACGCAGATTAAATGAAAATTTATGTTTAACAATTGGCGAAGAAGTTATTTTTAATATATAATATTAAAGTATTATTAAAGTAAATATATATATTTTAGTTTCATGTAGTAAATAAGCAATTTATTTAATTAATAGTATTTTAGTTTCTTTGTTATATCTGTTTCAGAGTCATTATTTGCTTTATGGAAATGGTCAGCAGACATGGGAATACAGCCCACAATATGCATTGAGATCTTACATGTACTTATTAATTCATATGGTACCGGCAAAGGTTTACCATTATTTATTGGAACCCAATCCTGTCTTAGTCTTCTACTTTACAAGATGTCTATTATCTGTGGGTTGTGCACTATCGGAAGTATACTTTTATAAGTATGTTTAATGTTCCTTTGCAAAATATGTTAAAAATATTTATTTTGGCATATAGTAAATCATGTTCTGATTTTACAGAAATGTATGCAGAGAATTTGGAATTCACATAGCGAGACTAACGCTAGTATTTCTTCTTCTTAGTTCTGGCATGTATATTGCTAGTGCTGCATTTTTACCATCATCGTTTTCTATGTACGTATAATAAATAGGAGACTTAACGTTAACGTACCTTCATAATTATTGATGTTTATTTTAGGTATCTAAGTACTGTTGCTACAGCAGCTTGGTATGCTCGTCAATATGAATTAGCTATTTTTGCTACAGCTATTTCAGCATTATTAGGGTGGCCATTTGCTGCATTACTTGGGTATAATTTATATATACAAAGTTGAAATATTCTTTGGACTATATATTTTTTCGAATGAAATATATTTGATTTATTCGTAGACTACCAATTGCAATGGAAATGTTAATAAACAAACAAGAATGGGATAAATTTATAAAGTGGGTACTTATTTCTGGCATTGTTATATTACTACCGATGGTATGGGTTGATTCAATGTATTATGGGAAATTAGTTGTGGCACCATTGAACATCGTGTTATACAATGTTTTTACACAACATGGACCCAATATTTATGGAATCGCACCTCTCAGCTACTACATATACAATGGATTTTTGAATTTTAACTTTGTTTTTATCGGTGCATTATGTGCTCCATTTGGACTGGTAAGGTTTAATAAATTTTCTTTTTATTTATACAATAATAAATAAATTTAATTGTAATAATTCTTATAGATTTTAGTCTGGCTGATTGTACCAGCACGTCCAAGAGATCGTCTTTGTCTGTCTTACTGGTATTCTTTAGCACCATTGTATCTTTGGATTATGGTTTTCTTCTTCCAACCTCATAAGGTGAATTTGATGGAATTAAAGTTAGACAGTGTGAATAATACAAAATGGTGAAATACAGAAGATGTAACTAAACGACTTTTGTTTACAGGAAGAACGATTCTTGTTTCCTGTGTACCCAATGATTTGTTTAGCTGGGGCGATAGCTATAGATATTGTACAAAAATTGTACTTTTTTATTAGAACGAAACTTAGCCCAGTACATATTGGTTGCCACTACTTACAATATACCGCTCATATAACACTTTTTGCTATTTTAATTTGTGGTTTACTTGGTTTATCAAGGTCATTAGCAATATATAAAGGTATAAAAAATATACTGTTGGACCTTTTTCATTCTAAATGTTTAGTTTATAAACATAGTGAAGTCTTATGTTTTTATTTGATTAATAATTTCAATAAAATATGTGAAGGTTTAAAATATGATTTTTAACGTTAATCAGGTTATTATGCACCAATGGAGATAATGATAGAAACAAACAAACTTGGTACAGAAGGTAAAATACCCAAGGATATAAATATAAATTTCTGTATTGGCAAAGAATGGCATCGTTTTCCAAGTAGTTTCTTCTTTCCATCGAATAAGTGAGTATTAATAAATTTTAATACATTTAAAAGCAAAACATAATAAGTGATAGATTTTAAAACATATTTGACAGAAAATTTTAGTTGTGCTTATGAGTGTAATATTTTTTAGTTGGGAACTTCAATACTTAAGATCAGAATTTAAAGGCCAGTTACCACAGCCATTCTTGAATCACGAAAATGCAAGTAGTATAATTCAATCACACTTCAACGATATGAATAAGGAAGAACCATCTCGTTATGTAAGATTTTTCTTTGCAATATTGAATATCTTTATTCACACCGTGCATTTACATACGTAATATAATTTTAAATGACTATTTTTTCTTTTAGTTTAACGTAGATAAGTGCCATTTTGTATTAGATTTAGATATTGGCACTGAGACAGCTTTAGAACCAAATTATTCTCGTCTTTCGGATAATTTTACAGTGATAAAGTCATCTAAATTTTTAGATACAGTCAAGTAAGTATATTGAGCGTGATAAACATATTAATGTAGTCCATTAACATTTGAGAATACTTTTTTTTTTATACTATCTTCCCTATTTGTTTTTCAGATCGCATCAATTTTTCAGAGCATTTTATATACCATTTATATCACATAAATTTTGCACATATGGCTCATACAATCTCTTGCAAAGCAGTAAGTTCAAATCAGTTCCTCTATTGAAACAGAAGAATACAAAAACTTCTTGAACAGGGTTTTTGGGTATCTATGATTTTAATAAACAGGGTCTCCGTCAGGGAATTATACGTCTGATATTGTTTCTTATATCAACAAATGTTTTACGTTAAGAGGTTTAATTATATTTTTCCGAAAGTTTAATATAGTATTCCAGATTTACTTATAATTTTTACTTAACGAACTTTTTATTATATTAAACCGTTTCCCTAATTGTCACTTATGTACTGAATCTTCTAGCCGAAAAATCCCATTATTCTTAGCGCATGCAGATTAGATTGATTTGATTTGATTTGATTTTTACTGGTGATATCAGTTAGTTCTCCTCATATATTTATTTCTAAATTGTTGCTTTAATTATGTTAGATATGTCAATTAATATTTCATGGACGGGAAGAAGTCTTTGTATATATACTTCTAGTGATTTTTCAAAACGAATCTTATGAAAAGCGGTTAATATTTTGTTTCATTGAACAATTCGCGTTTAAGTAAACATGGACTGTTAATACACAAAATGCGAAACTTTAATAAAAGATAATTGGTATGTACTTGATGTAACTGAAGTAGAGTAGAATGTGTTCTATGTCGAATATAAAGCTTAATCTGCATTACTAAAGTAACTATTACAGAGACATTGAAGTAAAATTAATTTACGTTCACAAACATTTAAAAATGTATCCGAACGTATATATATTTAACTATAAATGACGCACGTAATGTAAAACGATATCTAAGTATCCTATGCAATATGAAATTGAACTCAGTTTTTGAAGAAATTAGTTATAGTACCACTTGAAAGTCCAAAGTTTATAGTGATTTAGTAAACGCATTAATTAATTGGTAGGTGGAAAAATAATGCATTAAATTTATGGTTTCCAAATATAAATCATTCTCTAGATATACTATGCAAAGATTAATGGTAGTAAACGACCAAAAATGTACAATTATGTTATTAAACTTTCGTTTTTAATATATATACATAAGATACTAGTCTGCACATATTATATTAAGGCACTAGAAATAAACTACTAGCAGGTTTTTTCTGATACCATGAAATTGGATAAAAAGTTTTATGTTCAATTTACATATGTTTTATTAAATAATATTTAGTTTTTAATAAAACAGCTCTTTTATGTATATAAACAGACAAGAATGATTAGGATATTGCTATAAATGTAAATATAATTGATTTTAACTGTATATATTTTGTAAATTATTACATCATTCTTTATAGCAGTTGGGTGCAAAATAGTTGTATTTAATTTATTTGATAAATAATGCCAATTTTAGGTGATAAAACGTATTCATTATCATAGAATGTATATTATTATTTCGTTTTTCATAAACTTTTATACATTCGTGAACTAGTAGAGTATCTGATAAGATATAGTCCTAAACTTGTTAATGTTATAAAATATTACTACTTTTTATGTCTATACTTTTCGTATTTACAAGTTCCTCAAAAACTTTTTATACAAAGTGATTTTGCACGTTTTTTACATTAATGTGATGATTAAATGTGTAATGTAATTAGTTAAGATGATCACATTTTTATCTATAAGTGCATATGTCATTGTCATCATGTAATAAAATTGTTTTTAATATCATATCATGCAAATAATATAATACAATGTGAACTGAATGTGCTTTAAAAAGTTAATGTATGAATTAATTTATGTTATAGTTACATTTTTTAAATAAATCACTTTAATAAAGAATTGAATGCATTTACAGTATATATAATTATTTAAACATTGCAATGAGACAGTATGAAAGTTTAATTATAGTAATATATTTATGACAATTATTTATATGTGGTTCTTTAGTTAGTTTTTTTAGTTAATACACGTAGAAAACAAACTAAAATGCGAACAAAAATTGCAGTCTATCGGAAGGCTCTTTGCTTTGTTTCAACTTATCGATGGCATAGTACGTTCTTAGCCATATTCATTTAAATGATTTTTTTCGTATTCAAATATTGACTACTAATTACTATTTATTTATTTCGTATATTGTTAACTACTTGAAACCAGGGATTCTAAGCTTAAATGGGAGTAGCTTTAACAATGTTTCGAGAAATATTTTATTATAACCTTTATAAGAAACGATAACGTTATCGAATTTAGTGTCTATAGGAGACGATAGAAAGCCGTAGTACCAATGAATTTAGGGTTTTCTATAAAAAAAAATTGGAATATGGCGCGCTTCAGAACTTTCGTCGTTTGTTTCATTACTGCCATTTGTATTAGAAAAAAAAGAAGGTAATTGTTACAACAGCCATTATAACAGTAACCGTGGAAGTGTTAGAATCGTTCGCATTATAGCAGAACAGCGTGAAGAATTTCTCGCTACAGCGTACAAAATTTTAATGTACGTAGCAGTAAATTTTACAAAATGTCATCGCCAAATTTCACACAAAATACAGAGAGATTTCATTGTCCCAACTGACGATAAGTACGACTGTTTTACTCGGGATTTGAGATACATACTTAGGTTACCAAATCTATAAATGTAATCACGAATTCTTAAAAAAAAATGGCAAGAAAAGTTTTGAACGTAATGTGTGCGGACACACAAGCCACGATATCATTAAACCTCATACAGAAGATATTAAAAACATTAGAGACTAAAGAAATGAACAAAATATATGCTGTACTGCGAAAGATTTCAAAGTAACACGGTGTACGGTTACGAGCTTGTTTGAATCTGCACTGCGCGATGAAATTACGGTTACAAAAACGTGTCACATGAGAACGCGTCAGCCGAACAGAAGAAAACCCGTATTTTTTCGTAAAAACTAAAAATGATTTTATCGAATTTATCGTTACATTGCTCGTAATACTACCCAATTGAAGAAATAGTACTCACGTAGTCCAAAATACTGGAAAGTGAATCGTATCAATGTCTCGATCGAAGAGAGAGGAAAAACTCAATTAACATTTTTCTTTCTTTCATCATAAAAAAAGAAGAAATCAACCACTCACTGTTATGTTCGAACGCACAAACCACCAATGATTAAATAAAAGTAGAATTCGTGCACAATTTTTGAAAATTTCTTGAAAAAATTTAATCAAATGCACAAGCAAAAGTTTTCGTAAGCGAGCAATAAAAATTTTCGAAGAGAACTGACGCTCAGCCTTCCCGCTTTTGCGCAATGCACGTGATCGCAAATCTGCACAGGCGCCACGGCGCGAACATATGAAGTAGCAACTAAGAAACACCAAAGGCAAATTTGAACCGTCGTAAAATGCAATTTTCCAATTATATATTAATTCTGCATATGTATTCTTAGACTGAATAAACGAACTGCAATAGTTCGAATCGCAATGTTAAAAATTACTCGCATAACATCCAAATAGGAGAAATAGATCTCACGTGACTCGCAGCAGCGTCTCGGTCGACGACAGAGGAAGAGCTCGATCAACATTTCCTCACTTTTCGCAAATAAAAAAAAGGGAAACGACGACTCAACGTTACATACGGACACACAGCACATCACTGACTAACTGAGTAGAATTCGTTTTATCTCTAATAACTTTTCTATGAACTCTGCTTCTTCTTTTTTTTGTAACGAATATTTTCTGTTTTCCCGCCTGCAAAGTTGATGGAATTTGTTAAAATGCAGTGCTGTGTGCATAACAATTTTTTACGCTACAATGAAACATTCTAGACGTTCTCCTATTATAATGGTCGTCGTAAAAATTTTCTTCAATCGAGACGAATGATAGTATTCAGATAAAAGAACATAATTGAGAGCCCCAAATTTCAAATTTTTCTGTATTGAACAAACTAATTTCGGAGACGCTACCGCTTTCTATCGTCTCCTACAGACACTAAATTCGAAGACACTACCGCCTCCTACAACCATTAATACGTAACAGTTCTTAAAACTTAGGTTGGTAGCGACACCAAATTACAAGAACGTTTCATGCATACGTCTACTATGCCTACTATGTATGCATGATTCAAGAGAGAAAAGTACAATTTAGGCTAGAGTCATGAATTAATGGTTTATACGTTTATGCCGGAGCGTGTAATCCGTCCAAGCTTAAATGGGAGTAGCCAAAACAAAGTTTCGAGAAATGTTTCCTGTTCATGTTTGAAGGAGGCCATAGTATCGACCGAGTCAAAGAATTTAGTTTCCGTAAGAGGAGTTAGAGAGCGATAGTGGCCACAGAATTTAGCGCGTTCTATTTAAAAAATTGAAATGTGACCCGCTTAATCCCCCCACGGTCGATTTAATTTTGAGACTTTCGACTTAAATATATTATTTAATTTCGCTTTCCAATGAATCGACAGAAAATGGTCAGGTCACCGTTGCATCAGCCCACACACGTTGAAAGTAGCCAGTAAGACTTAAATTTCACGTGCCATATAATGGAAGATTTGTGGCGGTCTCAACTGTCATACATAAACATTAAAAAAGGGAGACGGTGGAGAGATATGTGGAAACTTGGAGATCTTTAAGAATTCGCAGCCAATTAGCCCGTTATTGCTTTCAATGAGTGAGGCAAAAAAAATCATGAAATAAAAGTTTTCGAGTCACTGCGAGCAACAACGACCCGGGTCCCACCACGTGGAGGTTGCTGCGACTGAGGACCCAAAAAATGTGGCCATTCATCCGCCATCGCATTTTGTCTTTCGCGTGAAACATTTTCCCATCATTTTTACAGGTTTAAACGACGGAATGAACGACGGAATGAACGACAAAATGAACGGGAAAATGTGTCAGGCAAAATTTCTTGCTCTACTTTACTTTCGTTACCCATCTCGCACTGGGAGATATAGATTCCCGACCGTGATGCGACGAGCATCCAATGCTTAAGGACTAACACGAAATTTATTCCTTATTAAATTAACCTTACGAATAATCGTAATCTAAACATACGACGAACGCCTTAGAGTCTAATCCATTACAATTACAATTTGACCGTCCGCTCGCAATTTCAATCTGACCTTCGATATGGGAGCAGTTTTTGTACACAGTGAAAATCATTGTGCATATGCAAATACTGATACCATAACATTTTTGGTCTAATTAACTTAAATACTATTTGCGATCGCGAGTACTTAAATTTATTCTTGCTCTTCTTCTTTCTTCAGGTGGTAGTCTTGAAAATCTTCCTAATATCTACCTAAATGAAAATTATAATTAGCAGTTATCATTTCCTATCTCGGGGGAAATACAAACACAATCTGAGCCTGTCCAATTAACAGCAAAGATTTCTTTGCAAAATATTGCCTGACTGCTTATCTGCATAGCAGAAAGCAAACCTCTTGGCCAGAAAATGAAAAATGCATTCTGCTTGAAGCAGAATGAAGAGAAACATCGTATTGCTTCAAGAATGAAGAAAGTCAGACAACAATTATCTCATGAATCAGACTTCGAAAACAATACAGACGATACTTTGATCCAAAAATCAAACGTATCGAAACCATTAACAACGAAACCATTAAGAAATGGTAATTACACGATCGTAACAAAATTTCAGAAGAAATATCTGCAAACCTAACACACAATTTGCAGCACAAGATGTCACTGAGAAATATCCACGATCGCCCTTCGATGTGGGTCGATTCATGCAATTCCTGTAACAAAAACTCCTTTGTTAGTAAAATTTCATTAGACTGTGGATTCCCCCAGCGTCTCTGGACGCCTGTCTCTCTTAATTTCCATGTGCATGGTCCACTTCATTTCCTCTAAATATCCATTATTAGTATTCCGTCTTCTGCAACAGACTCTCATTAATTTTGCCCAAAACGCGCAACATAAAACGGAATATCACCGACCCTTGAATATTGTAACAGACGAGTATCGAAATTTACGAAAATCAAGGGAAGCATAATTTATTAAAAATTGTAGGAAATGCAAATGTTATAAACTTTACGATAAAGAATGATCAGAAATTTAACAAAGCAAATATAAAATTTGAAGTTACATACCGAGTCGACAAACGCGAATTGAATAATATGGACAATTTAGCAAATTGTGCAACGTCACAATCATTTGCTACCAAATAAATTACTTAAATGAAAAAAGCTAATTTCGACGCAGTTGCATTCGAAATTATTTGAAACCTTTCCATCAGCCGAGCATAAAAATAAATGCATCACTCTTTAATTCGCGACGCGAGAAGTGTTAAATAAAGACAGACTTCCCTCTTTGCTACAATATAACAATACTATTTAGTGAAATAAATAAGCAAATATCTAAAAGCGACGCGTTTACTTTTTATCTGTATTTGCCATCCGTCTATCACACTGTAATTTCGATATATATGTTTCGGGCGCAAGTTTGTTATTTTCATTCTATTAAAAAAGTATGCAAAACCCGTGGTCCGTAATTTTTGTAAGAAACTTGCAAGAATTTATCGAAACCTCTACGTCGACGCGGTATTCTCACAAAAATGTCATCGCGATCCAAGTAAAAACCAGACAATATTAAATTAATAACTTTAACCATGGACAGCCAGCAGCGTGTTTCCAATTTCGCGAATTTTATTAAATTAACTGACACTCTTTTTCTATCAGTGTCATCAAATATGCATATAACTTTTTGCACTTTTATTTGCGGAGTGGTTTCAATGACCACGATGAAATTCATTGACTGATTGCTCTCAATAGACAATACATAATATAACTTGACAAAAATTCTACAGAAATCCTCAAAAATTCTTGGTATTAAAAGAAACATGTTCAGCAGTATTTCTATTTGCAAGCACTTGATTAACAATACAAAAATCATGACATGAAGCAGCCAAAAGGCGCTGAAAATCCCGAAATCATCGAGCAGCCAAGAGGCGCTTTCAATAAAAATCGCGAGAAACCCGTGCCATTTCAGGCTCTTACTGTTCGCAACGCTAGTTCTAAACCCGCCTATTGCCATTCCATGGCTATCATACGTAATATTATTTAATAAACAATCGCGTACTGCCATTTCGAGGCTTTCATTGTTCGCAACGCTACTTCAAAACCCGCCTACTGCCATTCCGGGGGCTCTCATAATTCGCAACACTACCTAACCGGAAAAAAGAAGCTATCGTTGGGAGCAAGCCTCCTGAGGCACTCCATGGGGAGTTGCATTTTTGCAACTCCAATTGCTGAGTCTTTGACTCAGCAGATGCGCATCTCTCAGCTGCTTTTGTATTTCGCAACGCTAGTTTCGCGATTGTTCAAAAGAAAAACGCGTATAATTCATATTTCGCAACGCTAATTTAGAATTTATTAAGAGCAAACTCCCGGACACCCATTTCAGGTGCTAAATCGTGATGCTATACTCTACAAATTATTAAGAAAATACTAATTCGAAATATTCTATAAGATACTAAAACAAACTCCCGTGCTCCTTGATCAAGGGTTATATCGCAACTGTACTTTAACAATTAATTATTCAAAGACAAACCGCGCACTTTTAGTGCTTTATATCGCAACGCTACTTTAAAGAATTACTGTTCAAAGAAAAACCGGGCACTTTTCGTGCTTCATTTCGCAACGCTACTTCTAAACATCTAATTAAAGCAAGCTCCCGTTCGCCATCTCGGGTGATCTCTCTCGCAACTCTATCTCTAATTTAATATAATATTGTAATAAAGAAAAAACCGAGTATATTCATATCGCAACGCTAAAAACTACCAATTATTTCGAACAAAACCGTGGGTACCATTCGGGGTGACCTTAATTTCGCAACACTAACGAGCAAGGTATACGCAACTCTAATTTCGCGATGAAAAACCGCATGCAGCCAAGATGCGCTCGTTGGACGGGAATGTTACATCCGTCATCGCCGTTAAACGGCAGAGGACAAACACAGAAAGCGAGCACAGTGAATAAACAAATACTAACAATGACTTTCCATCCTAGAACCCAAAACGGATTCGAGGATGAAAAGCCATTCGCTGCAGCCCTCTTCGTGACAGTTTGTCGGGCCTCTTCGGCACTTGTTAGCCGCTTCTTCTGCCACTAGAGAATGCTCGAATACTTTGCGCCAATATAATTCTTACTATTATCAAAATTCGACAGTGAAAACCACACCACGAGCGTGCAGAGCGTATTCGCTGCTCGTGTAGCACAGTTTTCATAAAAAAAGGCAAAGTATTCGAGCCTCGCGCCGGGAGTTTCACCACGTGCGCAGAAATTTACATACTAGAAGCTACGGTCAAAAAGAGGGGGACACTCGGTTTGACCGTAGTTTGATCGCAGGTCCAGGCATATCACTTTTACCCGACCTACACAGCGAATGTGATATCCTGAATTCCTGGCCCTTCCTGCTTATATTTATCTCACATTCAAGAACGGTATGCTACCTACCTACCTAATACCTATATTTAAAATGCAAATCGCGGCACAAATCACACAAACACACATCGCTCCACGGTTCTCATTCAGGAACCCGGGTGCATGGGCCTAAACTAGGGAGGACTCCCCGGGGTTCCTCCGACACCCGAGTTCGCAAACAACTTTCACACTCTAAAATGTACGTACCAATTTCCTGAAATCGACTGACAAGGGTGGCGACCATTGCGTTATTTCATTATATTACTACCGCGACTTGAAATATTTATAGAATTATAAGTATTTGTCATTGTATCGTTTGATATTTGAGGCAATGTATATGGCATATGTTGCACAGATAGAGAGAATTTCATCATTTGCATACCATATACATCGATGAGTTGTAGTAAGAATGAAAAGGAGAATAAGGCAAAATATATTGTTGAAGGTTGTATAAATTATTTTATGATACGAGAAAATTTCAAGCGACGCAAGATCCACAGCCTAACACACATCACACACATGCGGAAATTACGTCGTGCACGATTCGCCACCGCAATGTCAGTCGCTGATTTTTAAAAAAAAAGGCCGTGCCCACCGCCTTTACCCATTCGAAGTGCACCTGGGCACTCAAATGAGTTCGGGCTTAAAGTGAACACGGCAGGACTTTGTACTCACTGCGTATTTTTGCTGAAAATCCTAGCTAAGAGGATGATTAGTAGAATTTTAACGGCCTGATTTATGAAAAATTGAAGCAAGTGACTCGAATTTGATATTTAATCAAGCAAATGACTCGACTTTTATATTTATTTAAGCAAGTGACTCGACTTTCATATTTGTTCAAGCAAAGAGAATTTTAATTGAAAAAGTGAACTCTATAGAAGCAAAATACTCTACTTTATATATTTGTAAATATGTAAAATTTACTTTGAATTGAAAATGAATATTGAAAACCGGGAGATCTCGTCATCAGGGGAAGAATTTTAACAGGGAAATGTATTAACTGTCACTCTGACTTCGAGATCTACCCGTCGCGAATTGCCTTCTTGTAGATAATACAATAATTGTTATTGAAACGACGCGAAACAAATTTACAAACTTCCGAAATTTCGTCCATCAAAAGCACAAATCGAGCGATCTATTTTAAAACATAAATTGTCTCGAAGAAATCTATTAGCCGCGACCTTATAACAAATTTTGTTATAAGAATATTTTTCCAATGAATATAAAGAACGCACAATATTCGTAAACTGTACATTTGTGTTGATAAATTCGCAACGCTAACTGTAAATTTCATGATTACATTCATGTAAGTAATGCAAAAATCGCGCTACAAGAAGGCCCTGTCCTAAGCTACGATATATATGACAGTACACAAGGAAAATATATAACAGTTTCTACTCACGAGTAATTTTTAAATTACTCGTGTTCACTATGCTCGCTTTATAGAACAATACAACCAATCTCCAGTGCCGCTTCGGACCTTTCGTCCTACGGCATGGTTTGGAGACCGGAGGGACAGTTAAAGTTTTTGACTCACCAGTGTCGAGACACCAGAATACCATTGGTTACCTTAGAATTTCTGCCGCTGCTGTCTCTGCCAGTGTTGTCTCCGCCGCTGTTATCAAGGTTGTCCTCAGGTCATCTCAAGGAATGTCCAAGGTCTAAACAAAACAAAGCATTTCGCATTGCAAGAGGCACCGTTCGTAGAACGTTAAACTGCCTTCCGTTCCGATTTTACAAAGAAAACTAATTGAATTTTGAAAACAGAGTAGAGTTAAGAGAAGAGAACGTTAAGAGTAGATCGTAAGAATTGATTAGTTTATGAATGATTTTCAGAATTGAGAATTCAAGGAGAAGTTATATATCGAACTATGTATCGAAACTTTACAAGTACGTAGAAATAAAATATCTCTGTGTTTACGTTACTCACCTTCAAGGCGGAAGGTGCGTCGCAGTTTCGCAGGGTACAGCGATGCCTCACGAATTCGAGCAAAGTCTGTAACAAAAATTAGACGCACATTTTAAATACTTATTCCCTGAAAATTTCATATGTTGGGGAATTCTTTATTTTTATTTTTTTTTATTGGTAGAACATACAAAGTAAGTGTAGGAAAATTTGAGAAAAAACTTGTAAGGACATTTTTGAAAAAATTTTCAAGTATCAACTGAAACTTGGGGAAAAATTGTAGAGTATATGCGAATTAAAATTTCAGCTCACCTATAAAAGCTTTGCCCTTCACCGGGGAGGGTTTGTCGCCGTTCAACCATCCCGTCATTTGACTGTTCTCTAACAAAAAAATTAAGATTTTCATTAATGTATGCCGCCTTTGTATTTCTCGAGTGGGAATTTTTATTTCCCGATGATGTGATACTTACTTTTTAAATTCGTGAAGCCTTGCCCGATGGAAATCCTTTCCACAGCTGCTCCTGTTGCACTGACTCTACTTCCGGCTCGGTGTAATTGAAAAAAAAGACAATTCGCGACCGAGAATTATTTTCGGCGAACAATTTGACTCTACTTTCGCGTAAAGTTATAACTTTAAGTGTATAACATGAAATACGAAGCAAACACTGACTCTACTTTCGCGTAAAATTACTAGAAATTTAACACTTATTAAAGTATATATAAAATGCGAAACAAACACTCCAGCGATGCCTCACGAATTCGGACAAAGTCTGCAACAAAAATGAAACGCAAAATATAAAATATTTGCTCTCTGAAAACTTGAAAATTCAGCTAATTCTTTATTTAGCATAAAAATGTTGCAAGTATTCTATGAGAACTTCAAAAGCTAATTGATACTTTATTTACGTTAATTAAATTGATGGAAAGAACAAAGTTAAGTTTGCAAAGGAATTGGCAAATATCAAAGTTATGACGAGTGTACGGGATAAAATTTCAACTTACCTTCACAGACTTTGCCCATCGCCAAGGAATGATTGTCGCTGCTCAACCATCCCCTCATTTGACTGTTCTGCAACAAACAAATTAACATTTTGCTTAGCTTATATACATATTTTTTAATTAAAAATTTTCATTTCTCGAGCATCTTATACTTACTTTTAAAATTCGTGAAGCCTTGCCCGATGGAAGTCCTTTCCACAGCTGCTGCTCGATGCACTGTCTCTACTTCCGGTTCGATCAATTTAAAAAAAATAAAGACGCTACCGCGACCGAGAATCATTTCCGGCGAACAATTTTGACTCTACTTTCGCGGAGAAAAGAATACTTAATATTTTTAATCATTATTCAAAAGATATTAATAATTATAATAGCGGGTTGCAAACACTGACTCTATGTCGCGTCAATTTCTTATAAATTGAAAAAATATTTAGTAATAAATATATATAGATATAAATATTAATATAATACGAAACAAGCACTGACTCTAGACCGCATTGCGCTCGGCCACAAATTTTGCTGAAAATAAAAGGGTGGGGTGGGGAACACAAGAAAATCAAACAACCATGTTTTTTTTTTCATATCAAATCAAGTGCTTGCTTCAAGAAACACTGCTTAAAAATTATGTCTTATTCATTGATTCGTAATGTTCTTTGTGTAATATAATATACTACTAACTAAATGTATAAACAGTAAATACTGCGGGCTGCCACTGTTAAAGTTATACGATTAGTCATGCCTATTCCCTATTACATATGAACACTGCAACCCCCTTCGATAAATTCACGAAAATCTTTATAGAAATTACGGACGAATCTAACGCAGGACCTTAGTCCCCTACATCGGCAAATACGTTTTTTATTTACTTCTATACTCATGCCCTGAAACCTATGTAAATCCATTGCAGCGTCTCAAAACGGAAGGATAAGTCGTAACATGTAAATATCAAGTAAAAACGATTCGCGATTTATTTGTAGCATAGAATTGTAGCCGTCGAAATTTAACACCGGAATTGGTAAACACTGCCAGAATAAGGAGCAGCTTTCTTGGAAGTCGAATATCGTTTTGTAAATATTGACTAAATACTCGTATATTGTAAAAGGTTTCAAGTAATCCCGAAAGATTTCAATCGTTGCATGCTTCCGTAGAACCGTATTAATCCGTAGTAATGTAAATTCAACTCGTCGGATGTTCGACTCGATATCAATTAATATGAATATTGTATAAATTCAAACAAAATATCGCGAAGACCCGAAGTAAATGAAAATGTTACTTCCGTATGGCGTCGTAACATCTTACTCTTTGTTGCTCCACCGTGCACGTGTCCGATCGTGCCAGCCCGGAAGGTCGTTCAAAGGATACTCCGAGTCCTGCAAGCACGCACGAGTAAACTATTAAATAACTGCGTAAAAGTACAAAGATTCCGTATAATCACGTTTCAGAGCAACAATAATCGCGTTCTTCGCCAATAAAATCGAAATTCAAAGCTATATAACAAATACTAATGTTGTAGACGAGAAAAGTGTTGCGTAAATGTCGCGAGAGGTCAGTGACGTCACCAATTGCGTCGTAGTTATTTCGCGATTGTTACTAAATTCGTAATTATTATTGTCAAAATTGATAGATATGGTACAGCAGAAGACTATTACGTAGTGGATAAACGAGTGAACTATTTTTTAGCGGTCGGTAAACGAGGACAATGTAAAAGAAACGGTACTCACAGCAGATACGTGTTAACGGCACGAAGTCCGGAGAGAGAAAGAGGTAGGTGACCCACTAGTAGGAGTGGGGATAGCTCGCGGCGGCTCAGGTGCCGCGCGGTGGGGGAAACATGGGCCAATCGGAATACGGCTGCATGTCATGCGCAACACGGCCTATCCTCTAGCGCGCCGAAACCAGAGATTTTGAGAATTTCAAACAAATAATTATAAAGGAATCTCGAAATAAGAGAATTGAGCATGAATATTATTAAAATAGTTATTAAGTAGAAGAATCTGCAGCGGTAATATGTAGAAGACATATCGTTTGGAGCAGAGAAACGATTTTTTTTGCTCATTTAAATAACGAGAAGTTGTTCTTTATGCGATAATATAGTAATAGTATTCAATGATGATATAAATAAATAATAGAATTAAAACGATTTCGGTACCAAAACCGTGGGTGTAGATCGCATAACTTCAAAAATAACCAAAGCTCTGCTTTCTTTCACTTTGTCTTTAGTTTGCGGCTTTCTCGTGAAGACCATATTTATAATGTTTCCAAGTTACATTCGCATAACAATAGCATAATTCAGTTACTTTATTATTATTGACTTTTTCAATGCGAGGCTTAATTTCTACTTAATCGCGAAATCATAATGCTGATTTAAACACAAAGTCTTAGATATAATTAAAACTAGGAATCCGAGTATTCGGTAGTCAGGGCTACCGAAATATTCGGATTTCGTGGCTATTCGCTCGATACCACTTACTATTTATCATTACTATTGAACAAAGTTCGTGCCAAAAGCACATTTAATAAAACTAAAAATCATAGTAAGTGATATCGACCCAGGTCCTACCGCGAGGAGGTTTCTGGGACTGGAGGCACAAAAAAATATTAAATAACTCCGTAAAAGTTTAAGAATTCCATTTAATCACGTTTCAGAGCAATAATAATTGCGTTCTTCGTCAATCAAATTGAAATAGGCAGCTATAGAGCAAGCGTTAATGTTGCACACGAGAAATGTGAAGCGTAAATGTCGCGAGAGATCGGGGACGCTACCAATTACGTCGTAGTTATTTTGCGATTGTTACTAAATTCGTAATTATTATTGTCAAAATTGATAGATATGGAAAAGTAAACGAACATATTTTGCAATCGGTAAACGAGGAATCCGTGAAAACTCGACACTTACAGCGGATACTACAGAGTTCTTGATAACCAAGAATTTGGAAAATTTCAGAGGAAACTCGTATTAGAATATCGAAATACAGTGCTTCAAGACAAGTATTATTAAAATAATTATTAAACAAATGAATCTCAGTCATTATTACATAGAAGATATAAATATAAGTATCTATATGTTACTTCAAATAATAAATGGCAACACTACGTTAGCCATGACCTTCGAAGGCACAAACATCGTTTTATAAATGAATTTGCAAAATCATAGAACATGTACGGGAACACATTATCGAAATATACGGGCAATATTTTAACAATTACTTGACATATTTACCTATTCACTTATTAGACGGTATTTAATTGATTTCTTGCAATTATTAAAAAACACTCATTTAAGGTAGGATCCAGGGTCGACAAGCTGTAATGGGCTCAGCGGTTCCGAGTTACGCCCCGCTCGACTCGTAGGTGGCGATAGTGACGCTACTCACACATACACACCGAATTGAAGAATTTCAACTCATTTGCAAGAGGAAATCGGTGTGATCTTTCCCGCCAAGCCTGAAATGTCAATTCTGTTCTGAATCGCCATTATGGGTGATTGGAGACCGTTCACGACGAAAACGAGCAGCCAAACGAACTTGAGACATAATTATTATTTATTTCATAGTTATTATAATTGCTATAATTTTTAAAATATTGTTATAATTGAAGCTGTTTTCTTTTTCTAGATATGAAGCAACGGAAGAAATGTTCGATCATTTCCTGCAAGGAAAATAGAGGTTGGAAAATATTTGTACTGTAATTGTATATCTATTCCCATGTATACCTATGTACATTATGATTCTTTTGTAATATGAATATTAATAAAACGAAATTAACTGAAATATAATGTTGTTATTTCCATTTTAAAATAAAATTGAAAAGAAAATATGAAGGCAAGCATTAGAATACAAGCATTGAGTATACATTAATATAGATAGGCATGATATACATAAATTTATGCCTTTAGTTCGCCGCTCAACTAAAAACGGCGCTGTTCGCGGACCTTTTTCATACACGGCAGCTTGCCTACCCTGACTTAGGTAAAGCTTCTCCCATTTAAGCCAGGGTCCACTGAATAAAACATGCCAATGTATATCATAGATACTCATAGGTGAACGCTGGAAACGCCACGTTTGTGTCGTTTCGATTGTAACCCTTTTGCCGGTTGTATTGAAAGGAGTGAGCGATTGTACTAAATCAAAGAAATTTGTTAAACAGAAAGTATGGTTTGGCGTGCTTCGAGTAAACTAATATGGAGCTTTTCATTTTTCATCTGCATAGCTATTCATTCTGTTCTAACTACGAATATCGTGGATCCAGACTTAAGCCTTAAAAATGTGGAGAAGCATATCGATTTGCAATCTCAACTTACGAAAATTACTACCAGACTTGTACTCGAGAATGGAAGTAAAGACAGACATATACGAAATTTTCTCTTCTGTTTGGATCCAGATCAAAAGAACAGCCTCAGCTATGTGGCTGCCTACAGAGAACCTGTCCGTGTTGAGCTTAAAATGAATGAAGTGAAAGTAAATGCATATCCAGATAAAATTTTCTATCAAATTGAATTAAAAGATCAGTTGTCACCTGGAAGAACAATGTCCATCGAAATTGAGACAATATCAACCCACGAACTTGTGCCTCATCCGAAGGAAATAACGCAGAAAGAAAAGCAATTAGTAAAATACACAGGAAATATTTATCTTTATTCGCCGTATAATGTAAAGAAACAAACAACCACTGTGTCTCTGCCATCTCGTAACATTGAGAGTTTTACGAAATTTAAACCATTTTCTCAAAGTGACTCTATGATTACATATGGACCTTATGAAAAACGCTCTCCATTTTCACATGAAGAATTAGCCATACACTTTGAGAATAACAATAAATTCCTTACAGTTACCAGACTTGAAAGAACCATTGAAATATCACACTGGGGTAATATAGCTGTGGAAGAACATATTGATCTATTACATACTGGTGCTTTATTGAAAGGATCCTTCTCACGATATGAATATGCAAGAGAATCAAAGTCAGGACAAGCTAGTATCCAAAGTTTCGATACCATTCTACCGGCAGCTGCATCTGATATCTATTATAGAGATGAAATTGGTAATATCTCAACATCCCATACTCGCATTAAGAAAGATTCTGTGGAGTTAAATCTTCGTCCAAGATTTCCATTATTTGGTGGTTGGAAAACACGATATACTGTTGGATATAACGTTCCCAGTTATGAGTACCTATTTCATTCCGGAGATCAATATACTTTGGAAATGAGGTTATTGGACCATATTTTTGATGATATGGTAGTAGATGAAATAGTCGTTAAGATTATTCTACCTGAAGGATCAAAGAACATAGAATTGAATCTTCCTTATCCTGCAACTCGTTTGCCAGATTCTCTTCATTACACATATTTGGATACTACTGGTCGTCCTGTAATTTCTATAACCAAAAGGAATTTGGTAGAAAACCATATTCAGAATTTTAAATTGAAATATACATTCCCTCGTATACTCATGTTACAAGAGCCTCTGCTTGTCGCAGCAGCATTATATTTATTGTTTTTATTAGTAATAACTTATGTACGATTAGATTTTTCAATAGATAAAGATGAAATTTCTGAGAGTAAATTTAGAATTGCTGGGCAATGCGAAAAAATTTTAGCAGCGCAGGATCGCAGGGTTACTTCATATAATGATTTGGATGATCAATTGGGATATCTCAGAGCAAACAAAGACACCAATGCATTTTTATCTGTCGTAAAAGGAATTAATCAAGAATACAAAAGTGCTACAAGCACTATCACAGAGATTGCTCAACGTTTGAAAGGTGAATCTGGAGATGTCTATGACCGTGTTCAAGACTTACAGAAATACGACAGAACTTTGAAAGAACTTTATAACCAGCAGCAGTCATTATATGTGGATAAACTAGTACCAGGCAAAATAGGTCGTCAACAATTTGTTGAAGCAGAAACAGCCATTGCAAAAAAGAAAGAAGAATGTGTAGAAAAAATTAATTCCATTGTGAAGTCTCTTCAATAATTAGATTCTTTTATATACTTTCATAGGGGAGATGTTTGTGAACAAGACTTTTTTAGTAATAACGGTGCATTTGTAATATTACAAAATAACTCATGATTCTATTAAAACTTCTGTAATTTCAGTTAAAGAAAAAAATACAAGTTTTAAATATTATGTTGTGCTGAGACTTTTCCTGTACTATGCATTAAGATTTCTAATAAATATATGTAAAATGTATTCTATGCATTTTTAATCTATTTAAATTGCATAAAATTGTAGATTGTACTTGATATCGACGAATATATGTGTATTTATATAAATTAACTATAAAATCCCGCATAAGTTCCACACAATAATATAATACATATATATTTTTTTTTATTATAAGTTTTTATTCGTAAAAATTATAAGTAATATAAGTTCTTATTCGTAAAAATTCTTTTCCCATAACTCAGCTTACATACAACGTAGCTGTAAACTTATTTATTTTACTATAAATGAATACATAATGTCAATTTTTACGGGTTACTAAACGACCTACAAACCCATGTGTCAACAGTACGCCGGTTAAACAAGGGACACCTGCTAACCTCTCCAGTAGTATCGTGTCTCGGAAAGTTGTCAGTCAACGGCTAATGCTTGGAACTAGAATGAATAACTTGCGAAAATTTATAGGTAATTGCATTCTTCCTTTGAGGTTTTTAATTACACAACTTTGTTTATTTTTGTTCCATATTTTATATATTTCTTCTGATTGTAAAATATTGAAAGACAGGTTATATGGCTGCGATTTGTAATATTTCCTGTTATTAATTTTCACCCAGATATCGGAGCCAATTTAACAGATCCTATGTATCAAGGAATTTATCATGGATCACAAAAGCATCAGCCAGATTTAGATAAAGTTTTAGAACGAAGTTGGAATAACAATGTTTCGAAAATTATTATTACTGCCGGTAATGTGGAAGAAAGCAAGAAGGCTCTTGAAATTGCACGAACAGATGGTTAGTTTTTTAAACGAAATATGGAGTTTGAACAATCTCGCATGTATAAATTATTTTAAGAGACATAATATCGTTACTGTCGCGTCTCTCTGTCACGGACAGCTACTATACTTTTTTGCTGCCTTTAGTAATTGTATAACAATATAGCTATTTCATATACAGTTGTAATGATTTTGATATAATTAATGCTTTATACACCTTGCAGGCTTTCAACTGTGAGGGTAAAAATTTATTATTGTATACATCTACTATTTACTTGTTGCTATTAAATCACAATATAATCATTGCATACGAAGAAACCGCTGAGAGAGAGATGCAATGGTTGCTGTAATTCGATTATCTAAATGCATCAACAAAATGCATGTCAATGGAAATACCTAAGTATATGCTATGCAGTAACATGTTTCTTAAGGTATCGTTTTTTTTTGTTTTCTTGAGCCCTTGAATTTGACAATATGTGTATTTTTATGTGCTTTTCAGAAAGATTATTTTCTACTGTTGGCTGTCATCCAACTCGTTGTAACGAATTTGAGCAGAATGGTGACCCTGAAGGATATCTGCGTTCGTTATCAGATTTAGCAATAGATAATAAAGATAAAATTATTGCAATTGGTGAAATGGGTCTAGATTATGATAGATTACAATTTTGTCCAAAGGACATTCAAAAGAAGTATTTTGAAATGCAGTTATCTTTATGTTCGACTCTGAAGTTACCAATGTTTTTGCATTGCCGCAATGCTAGTGAAGATTTTGTACGAATTTTAAGAAAACATAAGGATAAATTAACAGCGGGTGTTGTACATTCCTTTGATGGTAACCCAGAAGAAGCTAATTCTATTCTCCAATTGGGATTATATATTGGTATTAATGGATGGTACTGTGACAAAGCTACTTCTTTTGATCGTTTCTGATATGCAAATAATAACTGTACTGCCTTTACAGTTCTCTTAAAACGGAAGAAAATCTTTTTGCTCTTACTACTATTCCATCAGATAGGCTGATGTTAGAAACCGATTGTCCATGGTGTGAAATTAGACCAACTCATGCTTCTGCGAAAGATGTCATCACTCATTTTCCATCTGTCAAAAAGGAAAAATGGCAATTTGATCGAATGATCAAAGGGAGAAATGAGCCCTGCACTATAGTGTAAGTGCAGCATCTATTACTAGCGTATTAAGATTCTTCGGTTGTCGGCATTCATTTATATAAAAGCTACAAAACACTGATTAACATTCATTTCTTACTTTTAGAATTATAATTTTTTAAGGTGAATTAATTCTAGATTAAAAAAAGAAAATATATAAAAACTACTGATTCATTTTAATTTGCAGTCAAATATTGGAAGTACTTGCGCGAATTAGAGATGAAGAAGAAGAGTATTTATGCAATCAAATATATAAAAACACAATGAAAGTTTTTTTCCCACATGAATTGTAAGGTATTTCACAATCATGACTGAAGCAGTGTGCATATTACCATTGCACACTCGTGCATATAATCAGGGAGAAAAGCTGTAAAACCATATAGTAACCAAAAAGGAGAATTGTTTTTACCAAATTCATTGTGCAGAAGGAGAGAAATGAAAATTTTCATTTTTACACATATAGCTTTATGGACGTGACAGATGTCACATTCCAGCGATCTCTTCCCACATATAAAACCTTAATACATTCTTGTTAAAATTATCATTGTCATCATAATCATCTTCATTGATTGCATTATTAGTGCTATTGTCATTGTAATTATTATTCTTATTACGACTATTATATTATTATTAATATTATTATTATTATTAGTGTATTTACCAATACTACTCTGTTCTTCCTATAAGTATCACTGTTACTATTATTGCCGAAGCCCAACGCGCTATGTCGACGTTCGCTTGCTAAGTAGGTAACTTTGCCTCCCTCCTACTTTTCCTTCATTAGTTGTACAGAAAGGTTTACAAAAAATGGTAATTTTATTTCATACATAATTGAATCCATATACTACAAACATTGAACAAAAATATATTAACGGATGTATAAAATAATAGAGGTTCAAGTTTGATCTAAACGTGGTGATCTATATATTATTTTGTATAAGAGACATTAAATTAAAAAGTTTTTGTATGGTTTATATAGGTTAGAAAAGAGTTCAAAATTTCCAGATTTTGAAATGCACAATTAATCGAGGCAAAATACATTTTTCAATTATCACAGGTAAAATGGCCACCGCAACATGATGTTTGAAAACATGCAATGTTTTAACTTCTGAATCATAAAAATAAATGCTAATATATAGAGGAGGCTTTAACATCAATGAAATTGGTTGCAATCAATATCCGATGAATTTCATTCATGGAACTTTAGACAAAGTTTGCACTTTCTCATACACCCAATCATAAGTTTGACTTGCTAATGTTTGCGTTGTATCGATAGCACGCGTTGCATAACTTTGTAGATTCTCCGGACTAAGTTTTCCACTAGAAGTAAAAATAGGTAGATGTAAAGTTCACATTGTTTCAAGATCGTTTAGTATCAATATACTTACACAAATACATTGTGTTCCAACCATTTGATAGCTGCACTAGAATGTTCGATAACTCTTTCTGCGATCAAGACAGAGTAAACTTTTATAAGATTTAGACCTTGATTACTTCTTAATTGAACTTCATCTAACATTCCAGGAATGTAATCTTCAATCTATAAAACCAAAAAGTAATTTATAATATGACACAATATGCTGTAACATAAGCATACAGATTCTAAAACCATAATATATTTTACTTACTGTCTGTAAAACTATAGGTCCATTTTTTTCAACATACGCTACACCATTATTATATAGTTTAATAGAAAGACCTTTCATCACGAAATAAAAGTCTCCTGCTAATTTCATATAAGCTGTAGATATATCCACAGCTGCTTTATAATATTCTGGGGAACTAGCCTCAGCTGTTTTAAGTCCTTGAGAAGAAATATGTTTTGTTGTGGTCCATAATTTTTGTCCATAAGCAGATATTCCACTTCTTGTCATAAATTTTCCTGTACTAGATGCTAAATCATTGAAAATTACATGTATGATTAGATGACAACAAAATAGCACCACTTAAGATTCCATTATACCATACCTTCAAAAGTACCATGTTTGAGAATGTCATACGTTAAAATAGCACTGATAAAAAATAACAACAAGATACATCCTTTCCTCCATGGAAAGTTGCTACTGGTAGCAGTTGGCATTTTTGTTAATAGTACCTAAAAGTGGTACAGAATTAGAAAGATCATAAAGCTTACAGAAACAAATAATCATTTTATATTTAAATCATTGGGTTGCATTTTTCTATAATTATGTCTGATTCAAGCAAAAAGAAAGAGGAGATAAAAGACACACTTTAAAAACCATAATACTTCAAAAACACGCAGGGCGGTTTAGATGAATTACAATACTTTTCCTATTTACCTTTGAAGTTAACGTTGAAGCGAATAAAGAAGACAATACTTCGAATGTATTTGCTGTTAAGAAAACGCAAACGTAACGAACGATGTCAATGTCGTCACTGGTGGTATCGAGGGGACAACGTGCGATCGATAGTCGCTACTCCCGAAAAAACAAGCTTACCTAACCTAAGCTATGTACCTATTTCAAAGCTATCGAGATGTTCATACAATGACTAATCAGTATTCATTAAAGATATTACATTTAAATTGCAATATTGATACGTTTTGATGAAAATTGTCTATGCACTAGTGCGTTGCACTTCACGTGTCAGTTTAGGCAATTAGCCAAAAGTAATACAATTCATACGATCGCGTTTCGTTGTGAGGAAAGGTAAGGTCTATGTGTGTTCTGTTGCGCGTACGGAATATATGTGATGTGAGCAGTGTAAAGCGGGTTAGTTTAAAAAGTTCAAAGTATAAAATGACTGTAAAAGTAAAGTGCTTTATCCGTGTCTTACGTTATTATTATGGTGCATACAGTAAAATAAAGAAAATTGATGATCACAGCGGATTAAGATATAAAATAGTCAACTGTTTTTTTGTTTCATTATGATCAGTTTATCTGTTTTCATTATCGATATGCTGATCGCCATTCTCATAGTAATTCATACTACACATATAAACAAATTGTTTGCATGCACTGTAACAAGTTATGCTGACTTGTTATTTTAACACTTAATCGACGGAATGCGGAATATGTTTTCCGTGTTTGCGCGTGATCGATGAAACGTGCAACACTTATGTACAAAATTCGTATTTCTACTTTAATGAAACAAAATATTATATTTCGAACAAAGAAGTATTATAGGCTATGTGACTTATATATATTTGACCGATATTTTATGAATCAGCAAGTTAAATATGAGTTGATTAAGTGTTAAACGTAATATAATATATAAAAGCAAGTCTTCATACTAACCTACTGTAGATAGGTAAGAAATATGTTATATTTTTATTTCATAACGGTGTAAGTAAGAAATATATATCTCTTGATATAAATCTATTTTCTTTTTTACAAGTTAATCTTAGTTAAGATTAAATTATGAAAATTATAAAGAAAAATATTAATTTACCTTACAGATTTTACTGCAATTAAGGGCAAGGTTCTCGTCTTTACTCTTTTTCCACCTTTCATTGGTTGTTTGAAATACTATACACGTTTCTTTTAGACATTTTAATTTCAATGTTTTGTGCAATGCAGTCCATTTAGAATCTTGAATAAGATAGAAATTGTAATACATGTATACAATCACTTATTCCATTACTGGTAATAATACAACTTACCAATGTGTGTTAAAAGAATATGCGATTGGTATAAATTTTTGGCATAAAGAGATCTCCAAATAGAAAAGCAAAGGGGATCAGTGGTAAGACAAGCCACAAGTGTATTAACCATTTCGTCTCTGTACTTTGGATGTACTTTTTGTGTTATTTTGTCCATTAATGTTTCAAATAATTTGGAACAGTTTATACTTTTATTTTTAAACAGTATTGACTACAAAATAGCAAACGCAATTTACTTTTTGTGCTTCTTAAGAGTATATCAATATTTGGAAAAAAATACTCACTCTTAGTCTCTCGAGACTATTACTAATTTCTTTTTCCACGGAAGTAGGAATGTTAAGTTTTCCAGAACACGTGTCTTCTATAATATCAAAATAAAGTTCTGGCTTTAAGTCATGCACATTTTCATGACCAAAAACAAGGTCATTAAGAATTTGCACAACGTAGCTAGAATAACTCTTTGTTTCCAGCATGGAAGACATTACTTCGTGCCACATTTTCAAACCTATAGCCAAATTCTTTCTACCGGCTTGTGATAAAGCCCAAAGTAAAGATAATCCAATTGCTTTCCTATTTTGGTACGAGTTTCTTACACTGATTAATTTAGGAATGTTAGCAATGGTTATGTCAGGGTTGATGCGTGCCAAAAGCTGCAAAAATATTTTATGTCCTACAACAGCTACTCCTTTTACCATGTCAGTAGCCATTGTGGTCAGAGTATTCTCATAAAAAAGTTGTGCTGTTTGTTGTCCTGCCGTCTCAATGGCTTTCTCTAAGATGGAAGATACTGTTTTGGGTACTATGCTTAATGGGTAATCTTTAGGTTTTCCAGAAAACACTGCATCTTCTTTGTCAATCGGGATTTTGACATTAAGATATGCAGCAAGATCTTTCAACCAAATTAATGGAGCTTCAGGAAATCTAGCTTGACCATTAGTTAGAACTTCACTGAGCTCTTTTGTGTTGATCTGTTGGACAATTAATTTGACATATGTCACAGTTAAACAAACTAAGGAATGGGTAGTTGAAAGATATATAGGTGTATACCGCATTTAATGCATCCTTGATGGACTTTGGGGGTTTTTCTTTAACTTCTTGTTTTTTCTTTTCAGGCTGCTGATTTTTCTGTTGCTGCTTCTTTTTTTCTTCATTTTCTTTTGCTTTACTCTCCTTTGCCTTGGATGGCTTTTTATTTTCCTTATTGTTATCTAAGTTGTCATACAATGTTTTCACTTGACTTAAAGGAACTAGAAGAAAGCAATAAAGTTTATGTTATAAAAACATTCAATTAAAAATGTTTTGATGATCCATATTGTAACTTAACAATGCTCAATTTTCATTTAGTGTATAACAGATATATGAATTTATATTAAAATTTCATCGAATTGAATTATTTTCATTAGTTAATATTATCCGCACTGCATATAATGTTAGATTAAATTATATGAGCAGGTGTAACTAAAAAAGCTGTCCGAGGTTAACAGACATGACTTACGAAAATCTTCGACTTTTGGAGCATTTTCGATAAATTTCTTCTTTTCTGCCTTCGTAAGTTTATTGGCTTTCCCATTGTTTTTATCTTTCTTATTTCTTCCAACTAATTCCCAACCACTAGACGACATACTGTAACAAATGCAGTAAACAATCGAACACCTAACAACACTGCTAGAAGGCACTGAAGTGTAAGTTTTGCTGGCAGTGTGTCGGCCAACTGTCGTACGTGGTCACGCATGCGTGTTCTACGACTTGCCACGCGCTATTCTTGCTTTCGTCAACAATCAGTTTTATTCGATCCTTTTATAGAAATTTTAAAATGAAGAAATATTTGTAATAGCGCATTATCGTGATCGTTACGATGGACATAAAATAAATTATCATTGAAAAATAAATTCATTCATACATTTTTCTATTTTTATATACTACTGCAGGTAACCACCGTATAACGCGATTGTTACTTTCCTAAAAAATGCCGCATTATACGAATTCGTGTTATACGAAGCAAATAACTAATGCAAAAGAGGAGGTTAGGTTTCAAAAATTAGAAAACATTTTATTATTTTTGTATATTTAGGGTAAATATATTTATTAAAACAATTTTCATCAAAACTGTTACTTATTAATATGTATTCAATAATGTTTTATTCGTCGTCACTACTAACCACCATTAACCGAGAGCGTTTTCTTTGTGATAAGATATCCTCATCCTCCGAACTTTCTTAGCATTATCTTGAGTTCTATATTTTACTTTTCATAAGAAATCAGTTATTTCAAATTGCCTGCTTTTAACCGAGAGATCTTTATCATTTTCTTTATATGGTACTAAGCACTTTGGAAATTTTCTGTTAATCTTTATGCTTTCTTTAATTGAAGGATCTTCATTTAGGAAATACATACTTAATACTCCACGAAAAAAATTGAATTTCAATTTCTAATAAAGTTCAAATTTCTGCAGATAATCTCATACGACAAGCATGCTCATATAAAAAATTTCCAATGAGATATCTTGCGTATTTAAAAGCTCGTACTTCGTTTCGTGTTCTACGGGGATTTTCTTAAATTCCAATTTTGCTTTTAAAAATTTTAAGCGTTGTAGGGGATTTATCTAATTCTCAAACCGTGTTATAGAAGTCCGTGTTATACGGAGGTTACCTGTATAATATCTTTATCATAACTATATATATGTCATGATACACTTTACTACGTTTATGATCTATATTTTTTCAGCATGTTAAGATTAATGATAAAATTATAAAACACTTTATATTGAATACTTTTACATATTCGCGTTAAAGCTTGAAACCTTCGAACTTCGTTCGTAATTTGCAAAATTTGTTAATAAACCAATCTTTTTCATTTTAAGTATCAATCTTTAGGTAATTTTTCCTATCTGAAATAGATGAGAGTAATAAAGAAGGTATGCGTTAATTTTGGGAATGTTTTATTTAATATTTCAAATTTTGGAGATGTCATGGTGTAACCACTAAGTTGTTCACACAATTATTACTTAAATTATCACTGAATTGAAGTATGCCACAGTTAAAGAATTATTTTTTTCATTAGTAAGGGTAGAAATATATGAAAAAAATGAATAAGTAATCAACTTTACGAATTTACAATAAATATCTTAATGTATGATAAATTCATTTCTATGTATAAAATATGAAATGTAAGTAAAACAGTGTTCATATATTCCTAAGATATTATAAATCGATTGAACTTGGGTAAATACTAACTAATAGTATATTTCATACGCAATGATTTGATAATTAAACAATTTTTGAGAGTTTCTAGTTTCAAATGAGCCATTCATGACCAAATCGATTGACTCCACTTTTTGAATTACTTAAATTGAAGTCTCAAAGCACTTGATGGAATCCTAACTTTTTTGTTTAGAATAAATTTTCGTCATAATAACGATTAACACCATTAAATGACGAAATTTGTTTGCCCATCGGATAATAAATAATTGAATTCAGAAGTTAATCTAATTAATTCCAAGGCTATTCCAATTTTTTCATTTTATACTTCGTTAGAGGAAAGCTACATACGATTATACATTCTACAATATTTATTTGTATTTATATTTTGAAGAGAATTTTGAAAAAGAGTGTATACTATTTCATCACGTTTCTCCACTTTAGGTTTTATGGAGTTAATCGGTTTGGCAAGTGAGTGGCTCAAACATTACTTACGATAATTTCAAACTTTTCAAGAACTTTGAACATTGCATGCGGCGTTTCGCATTGGCCCGACGCTCTTTTTAGTTCATTGTGTTTCCGCTGGGGGGTGTTTTAAATTCTTGATATCTTCGGAATTTAATAATGTCATCATCCCACTGTATGACTAGTTTTCTGCACTACGTAAAATTTTACATTTCCTTTACAAAAACATCTTTCGTTTTTGTCTACTTTAAGTAACTTAGTGTGTCAAAGACTGATAAAGGAATTATTAAACCAAATATATAAGGAAATAGTATTTTTCTTACAAAATATTTGAAATACATTCGAAGAAAATATTATTTAAATAGAAATATGTATGTTTTATGTGATATGTATATGTACCTATGTCTTAAGCGGGTAATTTTGTTTAACTATAAAAAGTGAACCTATAAAATATTTGTATTAGTTTTTTATGATATTTATACATAATCACAACGAATGTAGACAAAAGTGGGAGCAATATTTAATATTTAAATAGAGCGTACACTACAGTCACGTTTATAACTAGTATTTATACAGTTTAAAAAACGCAAATAACTTGACTGTTTATTTTTACCATTATTATAAGCAGTATACAAACCCTTTAAATTGTTTAAAAAGTGGTCATTGGTAGATGCATTCGCGAATTAACTGTAATTATATACAGTAGTTTTGATAATGTGAAGACAATATTATAATGACATTATAAGAGATGATTTTTAAAATATAACTTCAATTGAGAATTTTAAATTAATTGTAATACAGGAAGAACGTATCGAACGTTAAAATTCATATAAAATGCTGGAGAAAAAGTCTTCGGGATTTTGAAGTTAAAATAACTTTGTTGTTGCTTATATTGTAACTTAACTTATTAACAATTTTTCACATCGAGAAAAAATTTAGCTTAACGTTTTAAACTTAAAATTAATATTAGAATATTCTAAAAATTTTATTTTGTTGCCATTGTTTTCATTATGTTTGCTGAATCTTACAGGGCAATCGTAATTTTGATGTTTAACACGTTGAATGTCATGGGGGTCGCCAGTCACCGGCGCTCTTAAATTCAGTCGAATTTTTTGTGACTTTCAAATCAATAACATTCACATAATTGCTAATATATTTAATATTAAAGTCCCAGTATAAAATGCACGAAGTATTATTGAATATTCAATTATTTTTTTCTTTAATGATTCTACTATGTACAGAAATAATTTTAATAAAAAAAAGTTTTGCTTCAACATAAATATCAAAACAGTCGAAATATGGATGGCATTCAAAGTGTTAAAGGTTTCGTTTATGTTATTGGTAGCCATATTACGATTTACTCCCAAAATTTTTTACTTGAGTCTAGAATTTCGCTGAAATAACAGAGAAAGTAAGAAACAAAAAAAACAGACAATGTTATCTACGTATAATTATAATATAATATACGCATATATTATATTATTACGTTTACCTATATATAAGTTGTTGCATTTTTAAGGTATTAACTGCGTTACAGAATATCGTCCCATTTATATATATTTTTCTTAAAATTAACAGAGTTGAGATAGGTAGTGAATCATAGTTTTATTATCGTTTTATTTACACGTATGTAGATACGTGTACGGTGTATAAATACTTTACAGATTGCTTCCAATACTGAGCATGGTTTGAAAGCCTGATTTGGAACACATTTAAAATCGAAGTCCATAGTGCTCATAGTTATGGAATGTTACGCGTTATGTTTAATAAAAGATAATTGTAATAAAATAAAATGTAATATGTGTCATTGTATGATTTACATTATAAAATGACAAACCAGGCTCACAGTTTGGGAATCAATCTATAAAGTTTTTATAAACCATATAAATACATAATGTATTTGACTGTATTACTTTATTACTATACCCTTGTAAAAAGTAAAGAAGAAAAGTGTAGAAGGGAAGTTAAGTTCATATTATCTGAAAATTCATAACCAGTGTGACAAATTTTAACAATTCTAAATGTTATTATAATTTGAAAAATCTTGTAAATATAATATAAAAATAAAAGATTAAAGTTTTATTAATCTTACGGAATAAACGTTTTCATTATACAATTTGCTTTATAGATTTCTCAAGAATAAATTTCAGAAGATACTTTACAACGTATGTAGCACTTGCTTAATGGTACACTATCCTATTATGGAAAGTAAATGACTGCATGGTGAAATCGTCATCCCTGTCGGATGTCTGTAAGTTTTACCGAATGGCCTTTAAAATCCTCATATTTTAATCCAATACATTATTTATTGTGTATAGAAATATCTAAAATGTTTCTACACTATTTTTAAGCGATTACTTTAAATTAGTTATTAATCCCTAAAATCAAGTATTCGTAAGAAATATGGAAGTCTGTGGAGTGTATAATTCCTTTATTCGTCGTTATCAGGCACTCCAGAATTCAGGCAACTCGACGATATTTAATTTGGCACGTAACACATCGAGATACGCTTCATTCAACGAAGTCAGTGACGCATTATGTACCGTCAACGAGGGTAACAGAATCGAGCAGAACGAGCCGAGTCATGAGTTAGCTGACCGATGTTTGTTTCGGCGCTGAGCTTCGCGCGACTGCTTTATTAGCCGCACGGACGCCGATAAGACAACGTCGACAACATGCATCGAACGACTGCGAGCTTCGCGCTGAGTTTTCTCTGTCTCTTGGCGACATGTCAGGCGGTCCATTTTTCCGATTGCGGTAAGTCCTTATGCTTTTACGATTTATGTGAATTCCTTGTTATCAGATGTGGCACATTGATTTATTCGAGAGTGATAAAGAAATGCCTGTTTGACGGTTGTAACGACTTTGACGTTTTTTTGTTCCGCTGTCAGTTGGGGAAATGTTTTCTGTGTAATATGTATATTATAGGGTTTGTAGCTTGGACCTCTTTTAAGATAGTGCTCTTGGTGAAATTGATAGTGATAATTAAGGCTGAGAATAAAAATTTACTTTTATTCTGTTACTAGTATTGCGTTCTTAACACTGCTCATTATCGTGTTTCCGTTAATATTAAAATTAATAACTCACGTTTCCATTACCTATTATTATCAGTACTTTCGATATGTACGTACATAGTTAATGTTGTTACGGTGATACTTCTTTTTATATGTGATGCTAGAGCCTCATTGGAAATTGGCGATATCGTGCTAGATTTTTTTAAGTCTCAAATGATTAAACTGAACTTGTCTCATTTGTAGTAACCTAATATATCGTGTGAGACTTTTTCCTTGAGGTATTATTGAAGTCGTAATTAGACAGTGCATACTTATAGAAATGTAAATTTTGATGACCATGACTAAAAAAGAACAGAGGCTGAAACAACAAATTTCTTTTATTTTTAAATATTACAACGAATATTATACTTTGGATATTATATATGTGTTTTTCGTTATACATACTGTACATTTACATTATTGCAATTTCGTACTTTCTATAAATGCATAAAAATTCGCAAATACGATCGTAATAAGTGTAATGCGAAATTTTGTTTCGAGAAATGTCATTTCTGATATAATGAGTCCCCACGTATTTTAAAGTGGTAAACAGCCTTATACTTACAACGATGTCATCCCTTAGACCAGTGATTGACAAACTACGGCCTGCCGCAGACTTTAAAATAATAATATAGAAAACATCAATTTCAATGGTTTAAAAATGTAAAATATGTACAATTTTCATAGAAATCAAAATATTTAATGAATTATATTGGATCGCCAAATTAATTTTTTTCTGGTCCAGTCCTAAAAAAGTTTGCCCATCACTGCCTTAGAGCGTAGTCCGTAAGAAATAGCCGCGTAATCGTACATATATGTAGATGTGGCACGTGAAAACTACGGGTTTCATACCTCTGATTCGCCATAAATTCAGTATTATTATAGAATACCAAATTCTGATTTTCATCTTCTTGACAGAGCAGCAAGTTGACTGTTCTCCAGTCGCTCCGGTTCTGTTGGTTCTATTCAAAACGGGTAGAAAGTATCTAGGCTGATAATCTTAACTCATGTCCCGCGGGATAGTCACTTCTTGGGACCTGAATTAAATACCTCAGTCATGTTGTAAAGTTGCTATAACTGCAGTTCGCACGTGTACTGTTCTAATTAGAGGTAATCAGGTGTCTCTCGTCATCGGTTCATTAATAGATACATACTTAATGTCCTCAATGAGTAACAGAGATAGACGACTTGCATCGTTTACATAAAAAACGTTTTCTAAGCGATGTATCGTTTAGAAGTTGAAAGCAAATGTCCTTATGAAATGATAAGATGGATTAATGATGAATGATGATAACGAATAATTCCCTGTGAAAAAATGAGAACAAAATATAGGAATAAAATGTTTTCATCTTAGAGGGTTTTTCCGTGAAAATTGAGTTTGAAAATTCAAATTCTGAATATATTATTTAAATAAATAATTTTTGTGCAACTTTTTTATGCAGCTAATTCTATTTTAAACGACACACAATTTACAAACAAATTGTGTCCTCTAGTTACCGAGATATCTCAAAAAATGTTTTTTCAACCCTCAACTTTGATGGGATTTTTACCACATCAATGTGGACGATGGCCGATAAAAAAAATACAGGTTAAACATATTTTCGATAACTATGTCTCACATTTTCATCAAAATCGGCGTGAATGGTTTTGATATGTTGACTTTTTACCTATAACAGAATATATACGCATTGAATTTTCAAACTCCACTTTCTCAAAAACGAAGCCGTAAATAAAAAAATGTTATTCTCATATTTCGTTCTTATTTTTTTATAAGGATTCACCTCTTGCCCACTTGTACATATTTTTTGGCCACATCCTGTACTTATATAGCGATAAGTGTTATTCATAACGGGGGAATACGAATAAAAAATGTTGGGTTCAATTTAATGGAAAATATGTTTGCAATTGTTAGTTTTATGTACCTTTATATTTCTTTTGTGTTTCAAAGATTTAGGGATTCTAACATTTGCTAATAGTTGTCAACGATTTTTCTTACAATTTATAATGATATTGATAAAACTGAACTGTGTGAATATTCGATAAGAAGTGCTTGTAATCGTATCACTTATCGGCAAAGTAGCTTTAAAGTAATAATTTAAAGTAGTAAATTATAAAAAATATCTCGCTGTTCCATTGCATCTTTTATTATGTGTTATATTACTTAGTTGACACTTAACAGTAATTTAGTAATGATGATGGTCACAATATGAATTGAGAATACATATTGAATTTAATTAAAAATTATATTAGTTATACAAACGTGTTAGAATACGTAATATTGCTTTCTTACATTTAATATTCAAAACTATACATACTTTTGCGATTAAGCTTGTATGGCTATTTATTAGTTTAAATCGATTGTTATGGTCGTTGTTGATGTAATTATGCCGACTGCACAGTTCCATCGATGTTTTTATATTCGTTAAGAAAGAAGGAAACAATGATATACAATATTTTTCAATAAATAATTTGTACTAATTTTATATGAAAGTGAAAAATATTGGAATGACAAAATGTAAGAAATTGTTGTGTGTCATTGTTTTAATATCAAAAGCACCGAATAAAATTACCGAATAATATTGAAATTCTGAACCCGGAAAACGTAAACCATTGCATTGAAATTCTAATACATTGTAACACATTTTCACACGTGATATCCGAAACCACCGATAAGCATTTGTCAGTCCATGATTTTAACGGGCTGTAAGGCTTCATATTATGGTAAAATACACTTTAACCTTTTATTTATTTTGAGACTTCAATATTCTTTCCTTATCAGGAATATTATAAAACGATCGTTACAATTTATAGAGTTAATATTTATTATTGCATAATATTTTTTATTCTACGATGTTAATGTTAAAATTACGAAATTATGCGATTTACACTTTCAACATCTTACAGAATTGCCATTTCTAATGCCCTTTCATGTTCCCATGCATGATTTTTGAGGTACACTTTAGAAATTCTGGAGTTCAATTACGAATTCCAAAATTTGGAGTATGTTTCAATTGAAAAAATTACGAAGATCTCATTCTTAAATATTTCGTAGTACTCCAAGGCTTGCATTGTTCTTACGATTGCTTGCAAATCAGCGTAGCCTTCATTTATTATGCTTAGTTTCTTGCGGTTAATAGTTTAGTCATAAATAGACATAAGGTAGGTAATATAACTATACAAATTAACAACTATTATGAATAGGAATTTTTTGCAAGACGAAACTTTCGACGGTTTTAATGACATTTTATAATTGTAAATAAGCAATATTTAACCCAAATGTTGCTGAAACTTCTTATTCTTCAAATTTTTAATTTACCTGAAAATTCTATGCTATTTAGTGACATATTAGTAAAGCAAAGCTCAATTGGCAAACTTTAATTTTCCATTTGTAAATTAGAAGGTATCCTTTAAAAAGGAGTAGCATAATTAAAATACAATAAAAAGAATAGTATAATTATTCAGCTGCCTTTTAAAAGGACAGTAGTAACATATGGGTTAAAAGCTATTCATCATGAAAATAAATATTTAATGCAATAAGCATTGCATTGCATCAAATGCGTTCTTCCGTTTCGTAATCATTTTATCAAGACAGCAAGATCACCTTCAACAATTCCGTTTCGAAGTAGAATATGAATTTCATAGGTGCATTTCTATAGAATTTCATATATGTATTCTGAGTATTTCATTAAGATTCGATTCGATTTAATATTATTGATTACATTGAATGGTTGTTCAAGAAGGAGATTGTTGTGCTAAATCGATGACTCAGTGCGGTAAGATCTATAGAACCTCATCACGTTGGTACTTACAAGAACCAATACGCAATACTTTAAGTAATATATTTCCTGCTATAAGGTTTTATTTTTATGCTCGCTGATATTTTTTTATTGCTGTTGTAAATTTTTATTCAAATCTCGATTTATATAGTAAATAAATACGGTAAATATGCTCATAACGAAGAAAGAGTATACAGGATGTTTCACGTAATCAATCGATGTTAAGTTTATAACGATCGAACTACCAGAGCAGTCAAAATGACTGGTTCCTCATTTTTTATAAAAATTTTCTAAATTTATAGGGGAACAATGTAGCAGATAGTCTATATTATAAAGCACAAATAACTGCATCGATCATCTTTTTCACCTCTTGATTCCATCTTTTCCCGAAATGCTTATTTAATGTATTTAAATATAACAAATTTAACGCTGTTAGTTCTAGAATTAAAATGGTTAGAGAACAAAATTAAATAGCGTCACAAGTTCGAAGAAGGATATGGTTGGATTTCTCAACTATGTTAATACATAAAAATGTGTCTCTGACGTTGTGTTTTATCCATAACTCTTTTAAGAATACGATTACGGCTAGTTGTGTGAAATACCATATACAAACTATAATTTGACGAATTTATTTTTGTAGATAACATAACTATAATCGATCACTCTGTTCTCATATGAAACTGTATCGTAAAACATGCATCTCTCTTTCGTTATAACTTTAAACATAATAATTATAGCTTAAAATGGCAAAAGAATTTTTGTAGATCGCTTTACTACATTATATACAAAACTAATTAATTTTAAATGTGTCCTTAAATTTTCCTTAAGCTAAGACCCTTCCTACAATAGGTATTCCACAAATATTCTCATTCTGTTTTTTTTTAGGTTCGACAAAAGGACAGTTTTCGTCAGTGACTGTATCAGGATGTGACATGCAAAAGCCTGTATGTGAATTAATACGACAGACGAACGCAACAATATCTATAGATTTTACAACCAGTAAGTATAATATTACAGTTGAAAATTCTTATATTTGATATTTCATGATTATATAGCACACGGTATTCCTCGTCGAATTTCTTAATTTCATATACTCCTAGTTGCAGAGAACGTACTTATAAGTTAATCATTTTATTCTGGCATTAAAATATCTGAGATATATCAAATTTAAAGAAACTGACTCCAGAAATTCCGTGTACTGAGTGTATATTTAATTTAATTCGTTGTATAGATGAATTGTTCCACGTAAAATGTATTGTGTGTGTGTGTGATACTGTAGCCTATTATCACTAAAGATTGTTGACGTAAAAGGAAGTAATATGTTAAAATATTTGTTCTACAGAGGAAACTGTTACACAAGTTACAGGAGTTGTACATGGTATCATTATGGGTAGGATACCTGTACCATTTCCATTACCAAACGCAAATGCTTGCGCAGATAAAAATTCAGGAATTGAGTGCCCTCTAAAAGCTGGTGGCTCATATAATTATCACGCTTCATTACCAGTACTGAAAAGTTATCCTAAGGTATTGCAAATTAACTTGGTTTGTATAACATTTCTTCAAAACAATGATGTATGTCAATAACATACTTAATTATTCAATTTCAGTTGAGTGTCGTAGTAAAGTGGGAACTTAAAGACGAGGCAAATGAAAATATAGTTTGCGTTATTATTCCAGCAAAAATTAAATAAAAGTTGTTAACTGAACATATCGTAATATAAACATTACAAATTTATATATTTTTTCATGTTAATGGAATCTCACACAAGTAGTCTTAAGTGAAATAAAATTAAAAATTTATGCGTCGCCGTCGTTTTGTTGTGTTATTATTATATTTCATTTTATAAATAATATCTACTATTATGAAATAGCATATTATTATGAAATTATTGGATTGAAAATTTAATAATGAAATACATACCTTAAGTTACCAAATAAATAATAAATTTGATAGAACATAAATCATCATAAGTAACAATGGCTAGTTTCAAACGACTTAAGTTAATAAATAAAACACAGTACTTGCGATAACTTATACTGATGTATTAGTTGCTAAAACAATTTGTTTAAAAATTGTTTAAAGTTTATTAAATAGTATAAATGAGTATGTATCATTGAGTTGAAATTTAGATAGTTTTCATATCTAGGATAAATCTTTTTTTGTCTACGTAGACAGATATTTTCCTCAATAAGTGTATGTAAATTCTCACATTGCAATAAATTTATAATTCTTATACGTTAGATTAACTTTAAAATACTGTAACATCTGACTCTATAATATGCATCTTTTTATGTCTTAGAACACATCTATCTTAGAGTGTGCTACCTTTTTTACTTGTATTTTCTAGAGTGAGTCTTTTAATAACTTTGGTATTGTTGTAATTATTATCAACTATCCATTATATCCGTTCTATCTTCTATTCGTTCGGTATCCATTTGGTGAATAGTTCTTTTGCTTCTTTGCCGTGCAGAACTTTGTTGACTATTCCTTAATGTCTTATGAGCTTGATATATTGGTTCATATTCTCTTAATTGCGCCATAAACCCTGCATTAGGGTTTATACAAAATCTTCTTTGTTGTACAACTGCATATGCATGACTGAAAAATAATTTATCATTTTGTTGCATTATTTAAAACAACATAGACAATATTTTATAAATTCGAAACTTACGTTTGTGAAAGCCCATACGTCTCCATAATGTATGCTAAAACTAATGCAGCTGACCTGGATATGCCAGCATTACCATGGACTAACACTTGACCACCAGAACTTAAACCTTCGTCAACGAAGGTTTTTACTTTTTGAAAGTGCTGAATTATATTCTCTGTTGTGGTGTCAGCAATATTCAAAACCAGATATCTGTTTCGTTATTTATAACGTTAATATGATAATATTATTTACAAGCACAAAATCGTAGAACATGAATGTGATTTAAAAACTTTAGTGTAACATACTTGAATTTGTCAGGAAAATTTGGCCTTATAAAATTTGCTTCTATGTCTTGTCTGACACAAACTATGTGTGTAATGCCATGTTCCAATAGTGTTTGTAATTTAGAGCGACTAGCTGCACTATAAGGTCCAAGGTATAAACCAGGTACCACCTCCTAATATGAAAAAGTAATAAAATAAATAAAAGTATATTTTTTATATAATACATGCAATAAGTAATCCTTTACCTGCATACACCTTCTCATTGTATAAGTCCATTCTTTTGGCCCATCCTTGGTAACCGGTATTCTTGGATATTCATCGGTTCCATTCTCAGTGGTATTGTCCTAAGAAATAATATGTACATATATATTTACGGACCGAACCATATTGAAAATAAATTTATTTGTACACAAGGGTACATATACGAAAATACATAAGAGCTTAATGTCAACACATCGCGGATGTCAACAATAGAGTTAGGCGTAATTATGTAAAAAACATATAACTCAGGGAGCAATAGTCAAAACCATTTTGTAAATCCGTGTATACAAAATTTTATATATGGTTTAGTTAAGCAAATGACAATATATGTATCTTTCGAGTTTTTAAAAAAATAATTATGAAACGAGGACAAATATTTTAACCTCAAACTCGTAGGCAGGCAGTTTTGCGATGCATTAAAATCATTTTGAGAATACAGAATCGTTAAAGTTTAGCACGTACTTCGTCGTGGTGAGTTCCAGTGTTATCTATGGAGAGCATACCAATAATTTTTCACTTTTGAATATGTATAATAGTTAGAAAGGTATCAGAAAATGGAAAATACGGGATTGTTCCCGCGGTCGTAATGTTATTTTTTGACGTGGCAGCCATTTGTGATCTCATCAGCTGTTCGGGCGCTATCTGTAATGTATTTTATAAATTATCCTATGATTTTTTTATTATATTTCTTTCTGTTATTTATTTATTTATTATATTTATTTCTCATAAATGTTGTTTCAGTGATACTCGTACGTCTGCATCATACTCTGCTGTTATTGTAATTATTTAGAAACTAAGAGTTCATCCTATTAAAATATTACTTAACAGCATGACTGTTTTTTTTTACAAGTAACTGCTACGTTTATTAAAATAAATTCACATATTTCTTTAGCCCTTCGCACTCCGAGTAAATTTACTATGAGCTAATATCAACTATTCTAAAATTGTTTACATGGTGCGAGTGCACATTTGTGGAAATTTGAAAATCTTACTTTGTCACTAAAAAACAAATGCGTACATTTTAAAATTATGTTTTACAATATAAAAATACACCGGATTTACCTGACAAAACGGAGGTATCATCTTCTATTACAATTTCGCCGTTGCAGCGACAACGGAGTTGTTAAATTAAAATAACATTTGTTAAGAATTATTGAAGCAGAATTTTCTATAAATTGAATAGATGATTTTGAACGTTGCTTTCTAGAATTTTTTCGTAGAGATTGATCACGACTGCTAGGAATGACGATAAATCATAAGTACGTCTATAGTATTGTACTAGCGGTTTGGAACGATTTGCTGGAGATATTAAAATGCTGCCGGATTCCCTGACATAAAACTTTTCAGTGAGATATTATTGAGGGTATTATGGCCCCTTTCTAAAAATGATTGGTGTTATAAAAAAGCATTGTTATACTGGTATCTGTTACACGGTTCAACAATGGATTGCATAACCAGCTGAAAGAAGTTCGACTCTGTCGAAACAATCAACATTCTTCAATGTTTATCCTTTAACTACAAAAAATTAAATAAAATGAAAATTATTTTTATCATTGTTTTCATTAAGTCGAAATGTCATTTCATCTATATTTTTTTTGCACGATTTTTTTGCAATATCGACTGGGGGATTCTCGTAGAGTTGCTCATCCTAAACACGAATCTGCCGGCAGAATTTCTTCATCACCCTCAGTTTTCGAAAAAATGAGTTTTAGTAAAAACACCCGATTTTGGTAAAAAATGAGGCATTACGCGAAAACTATAAACGCTAGGAAGTTAAAATTTGCCTTGAAAGATAGATTATTTGAACACGCCGAATATTTTAGTGTATCTAATTATTAAAATTGGTTGTTTTAAATAGTTGTAAATGACCGTCAATGTTTAAAAAAGTGCCAATGCGCGAACTTGCTACGTTATATTTTTACATTTTTACGAAAGGTTATTTATCTAACACAAATTTGCTATAGAGGATCGAATTCTGTAGACATTTCTGAAGAGAAAACCGCTCAGAAAAACTTCGGAAACAGTTTTCAATTCCGACGGGTCGAAAAAATATCTGTCGGGAACACGTAATCGGCGTTTTGCCGCCATGCGACCATTGCAGGTGGACAGTGCGTTATCGACATCGATGCGATAGTATCATCCGAAGGGCGTTTACATCTCATAATATAAATAATCAATTGTTTTTTTATGTTTTAGTTAGAACTCTGATTTATGTTAATAGTTAAGTTACTCATGCTAAGCAATTGAAAAGGCTTTCCTTTGTTTCGAAGAAAATGTATGCTCTGTGAGACACTATGTTCTGTGCTGGCCTACTCTTTGCCCGAGGTCTCCATGGCATATATCAAGTATCTACAACGGTTCAGAGCAGAGATTTTCCATAGCCAACTTTTGGTAAAATTCCGTTTCTCACGATTCTTTGCACCCTAGCCACTTCTTTCAGTTTTTCCTTGTAACCATAAATTAACATCGTGTTTTCGTCTCCTACGCTTCTAAATTCCCTCAGCTTCTAATCCGCTCAATTTTACCACCTGCAATTTTTTTCTAACACAAATCCCTTTCACAAACTCCCTTTCACAAATTTTTAAAACCTCCAAAAGCAATTAGTTTTATTTTCCTACGCATTATTGTTGCGCAACTCTCGGAGAATATTTCTCTCTGTTAGCATCTTGACAAACGCCCATTATATTGTATTATTCACTGGTCGGAATATCATATTGTAAGTATATAACGATATTGTTTAAAAATAATATTATAGTTCTAACAATGTTTTATTTTGTAACAAAATTCCAGAATAGTTTTAAGCAGGGAGTAGTCACCGTTTGTAGGCCAATTATAATTAAATAAAACGCTTTTTATGACTCGGTGACCAAATTATGAATAATATTTTTAAACAAAAATTAATGATAAAAAATTAATTATTTATACTTATAAGATGTAAGCGCCCTTCGGATGATACTATCGCATCGGTGTCCATAACGCGTAGTTACGGCACTGTCCCCATGCAATGGTCGCATGGCGGCAGAACGCCGATTACGTGTTCCCGACAGATATTTTTTCGACCCGTCGGAATTGAAAACTGTTTCCGAAGTTTTTCTGAGCGGTTTTCTCTTCAGAAATGTCTACAAAATTCGATCCTCTATAGCAAATTTGTGTTAGATAAATAACCTTTCGTAAAAATGTAAAAATATAACGTAGCAAGTTCGCGCATTCGCACTTTTTTAAACATTGACGGTCATTTGCAACTATTTAAAACAACCAATTTTAATAATTAGATACACTATAATATTCGGCATGTTGTCCTCTATATTTTAAAATAAATTTTAACTTCCTTGCGGTTATAGTTTTCGCGTAATACCTCATTTATTACCAAAATCGGGTGTTTTTACTAAAACTCATTTTTTTTCGAAAACTAAGGGTGATGGAGAAATTCTGCCGGCGGATTCATGTTTAGGATGAGTAACTCTACGAGGATCCCCCAGTGCATATATTGCAAAAAATTGAACAAGCTTAAATTTCTTAAACAGTGTTATTAATAATCACGAATTTCTTTAGACAAAGCTATCAAAACCTATCATTAAAATCTTCGTTCCTGAAGCTTTTATATTTTCTGCATTCATGTTCTTACAGCTGGCGTATATAATACGAACATATTTACTAGACTCGGTAATTTAGTAAACTTTTTGTGCAAATGGAATGTTTATAGAAAGAATAACTCTACTTAAGCTATATTACAGTACAGTGATACCTCCACTTATGAACAGTTCGATATACGAATGTTTCGAGTTGTGCATTTATTCCTGCTTTTTTAATGGAAACAATAATGCAAGAAAATTTGTTTTCTTGAAACAGTTTATGTAATTGATTCTTCCGAGTTAAAAACTTATAACTATGGTTTCAGATGCGAACTGTGAACAGGAACGAATTTAGTCTGTAAGTCTTTGTACTACTGTACTAATTGTAAGTTTTATAATACTTCTTCTGCTTTCTCACTCTCAAATGTGTTTTGGTTTGTTAGTTATATATCTCTCAAATTACAAACAGTAAACCAAAATTATAATATCCTCATAAGTTTTATATAGAATAAAATTGTGGCTATTTCTTTTCCCTGTGCTTCAAATATTGTAACTACTAAGCTAAATAAATATTACCATGGGGAACTATAATGTGTAAGGACTTCAAATCCTCCGTTATCACCGAATTTTTTTTATGTGATATGTACATCACAGCTATGGTGTTTTGGAATTTACGTAAAACAACGGGTCCTAGACGAAATGATCATAGCAGTTAAAGCCGAAAAAATGCAAAGTAAAAAGAAATTACCAGTAGATTTATGTAAATAAACCTGATACACGAATTTGTCATTTCTATGCAAAAATTACAAATAGCAACGCCATTAAACGTTGTTAGAGTATCTTTTTTCATGGCAAAATGTTCCAGCAATTGGCAAAAAATCAAAGTGCAAGAGTACGTACCTGCTATTGGCACTGCCTATAGGCAATCGAGTAATTTCCAAGAGGAAACGGTAGCAAGTAGGCAGCATGCTTTCGGATACGAAGTCGAAAGGAGCGATGCAATTCAGTTACGAACTGTTTAATACAATATTTTACGAGGCAACGATCCTCAGTGGTTGCGGTAACCAGCGTATTTTCTTCCGGGATGTAATACGGTTCTATATCTATCGCCACGCTTTCGCGATGAAAGTTCATGCATGCGGCATCAGTTTGTAATCATCGCGGCGTTTTAAAACGCGTCTTGCCGGAACGCTCGGTCGGCTTTGTAGAAAATGCGTGATATCAACTTCCGTAGAAAATGTTACTTTGCTCACCCGGTTATGTTAGATGATACGTGCATCATAATATATATGCACAAAGCTGAGCAAAATAGGAATGCAAACTGGTAGCTAGCAAAATTTCTGTAGTTTATGCATGTTTTAGAATTCCTCACTAAACATTTTTGTACAAGAATGATACTCATATCGTCATTAAAGTCTTTATAGATCTATCTATCTGTCTTACCTAACTTTATTGAGATTAATATATATTCACTGTGTACAGGGACCCCAGGGACTGATAAAGGCTAATGTTTTCTATCATAACAGGTAATACATCAACATTTTCGAACTCAGCTCTTATTTAATTTGAGAAAAGTACGAACTGGATATTATTACTACGTAAGTATCGGCTGTACTTATAATATGAACAAGACATTCTTTGATTTTGCATTATTTATATTTTTCATCGCAAAATGCGGTAGATAAGTATTTTCAATATTTATTTTTTCAATATTTTATTTATATTTTATTTTTTTCAATATTTATTTTTCAATATTTAGTAAACTGGGGAAGGGATTAAGATAGTTTATATGGCATATAACTGTGTATATACATATCCTTACTTCAAACATTAATGATTATGGTTTCTGTTGTCAATACAAGCTGAACAAACTTAAATACCTATGTGAGTTCATAATCTACATCTATTTTGTCAGACGCACAGGTAAATACGTCCACAGCACTCAAAGGATTAACGAATAATTCACGATTTTAAATTTCTTTAATGTAAAGAAACCTTTCTCCGGACTATTACATTTTATAATAAATGTTAAATAGCTGCTTTCCTTTTAAATCTATCCCATATATAATATGAAAAAGGATTTTAATTTTCTCGGAGATCCTATTAAAAAAATGTATACTAATTTCTTAAGGAATATATGTTGTATAAGCATGTATTATGTTTGTTAAAGAAATTAGTATAAATCTCGGCTAACAATAAGTTCATTAGGAATACACTAGAAATGTGTATTAACACTTCATCTACCGGAAGCCTATTAATAGGCTTTCTGTTTATCAGTACTCATTGGCCGACAATATATTAACTCGTGCACAATGTTCAGAAGAATGAGCGGTAGATAAAGTGTTAATTTTAGGTATTCTTCCTATCTTGTGTTTCATTTCACAGAGCTTTCGAAGAAACAGGGATAATCATAGTTACAATAGACTCTTTCAATTGCAATGAAAGTGAAGGGTGTCATAGTTTTTAAGTTGCCTCATACTGAACGGAACGGTATTGTCAGAGTCCCCAGAAGCGCGTTATCGTGATTCTAAGGTGTATCGGTTCCAAGTTTGTCATTTTCAAAGTCATTGCCCGGGGCTCTGGTACAACGGGATGGAATAATGCTGCGCCAGTTCCTTCGGCAATGTCTCTCGTTCTTCTCTAACTCGGGCCGTAGTTTTCTTTAATTGATAAAGAGCCGCCTGATGAGTAGGGATTCGCAAGATTAACTTGACCTCGGTCTGCTTACAAATAGCGCCATTCCGCGGATGTCTGTCGTGCTTCGCCGCGGCACGTCAAAGTGGGATTTATTTGTAAAATAAGGATGCGAGATTAACTTGAGTCTTAAGTACCTAAGTTTCCGGTCAGTTGACGGAAAATAATTTTCGGAATTGTCGTTAAATAGAAGTCTATTTCGATGTCAGAGGTCTGCTATTAGATATAATATTCACGTCCCTATGTATTGTACTCTTTGCACTATTGACGTACAGTTGTTACATGTTAATCATGAAGCTGTAGCATAATTGATAACAATTTCCTCTGTATTAAATTTAAGACTTTTATTAGAATACTATTCAGATAAATTAACGAACGATGGTAAAAGGTCAATTGACGAGATTTGAGAAAGCTACTCGTATCAAAGATCTGTTACTAGAGTGAGTCAGCTTTCATGATCTCATGAATTTCTGCGGTTCATTAACACTAGATCTGTGAAAGCCGTCAAAATGACAGTTTCTACTTTTTTATAAATGTTTCTCACACTTATAGAGAAACAGCACAGTCGATATTTCACGTATATCTTATAATAAAAAAATTACCTAACTGATCACCTTCTTTGTCGATTGATCCCCATTTTTTCAAAGTACTTACTTGATATATTTCAATATACCAGATTTTACGCTCGTACATGTACTGTATAATACTTCATCACAGTTTTTCACTATTGTCATATAACGCGCTAAATTATTTTCATTAATTACTTCTTCTAGATTTATAATGTACCGTTCATAATGCACAGTTCTCTTAGTTAAAGAAAGGTCTTAATGGCAGGAAGCGATATCACACACAATATTATCACACATTAGCATGTATCCAATTAACACTATTCCTACCACGACCGGTCAAATGACCGTTTTTAAAATTTCGATTAGAATTTCCTATATATAACGTGATTGAATCGCCTTAAACTTCACAACTTCTCCTCAAATATACGTATAATACATTCACATTATAATACATTATTCAATATTCACTTCTTTATTTACTGTTCATTTTCTGGGAAAAATTATCATTTGACAAATTCACCGCTTGCGGCAGGAAAAGGTATACGTGAAGTGTCGGTAGGAATAGTGTTAATTTCTCGCCAACGACCCATCGGCTGTTTCAACGTCACCAAGCCATTTCTGAAACATCCTTCAAAAAGTGAACCCCAAGAGATCACATCCCACACAATTTTGCTTCGTGATTCTACAGTCCTTGGTCATCGAATTAGGACCACTCAAAATTTTCAGCATTTTTCATGTTTTCCGTAAAATTAAAAGGCCTGTTCAAATTGTAATGATATAGTTTATTAACTAATAACACAATACACTACTACTGTACATAACACTATGAACGCATGTTAATATCTCGTATTTCCACCCTTTGCCTTGATGACAGCTTGTATCCTTTCCGGCATGCTTTGTACACATTGCTTTATCATATGCTTTATATCTTCGTTATTTTCCCAAATATCTGTAATTTTTGTTTTCAACTAAGACAATGTGGTGCTTGGAGAGTTGTAAACAAGTCTTCTGAGTAGGCTCGAAACATTTTCTATGGCATTCAAGTCGGGAGAATTGTCCACACAATTCTATTATTATCACAACAGTAACCAATCTATAGCTATGTATACTTTGTTATCAACGTATTTAGTAATAATTTGAATGATCAAAGACAATTTTCCATATATGATATAACATTATAACCATAAAAGAGAAATTTTTGTGCGTGGTCCTAATTCGATGACCAGGGACTGTAGAATTACGGCTCACCATTAAAACAACACCGAACGGAGGGTGTTTATTCTCAGCTCTCTTCTGCAACGATTCCCGCTACCGTGATGTAGCTCGTATAATTAAATAATTAAGCGGACAGCACCCGAAGGCGTAGCCCGAGCTCATGGAAGTTTACTTTCTAAGCTACAACGTTGGCGTGCACGGTACTCTCAGATATGGGAATCCGCGGTGCCCTGGGGCATCAACGACGAGATTGTTGCAATCGCCATCCTTGGGACACGAATCTGGAGCACATGGCTCGCGGTGGTCATAGAAAACGACCAATCCCTAAGTACCGGCGAGCTTAATTTCGCCGCGATGAGGCATCACCGGCATTCCTCTCGATCGACGCAGTCGATGACGTTCACGAGGGAACAAGAGGACAGTGGAAGATTAACAATTTATCGCGAACCTTTCATGATTCGCGCGACCCCTTTGCATTCCCTCGTTTTTTTCCTGTCGTATTCGCTGTCGATTGTCAGGTCACCCGGTATGCGCAGCCTGCGGCAATGTTCTGTGCAAACGTCAAGGAATGCGAAGGGATACGGCATTTTGCTATTCCTCGAATTACGGTCTGCTTCGACCGATTCGTAGGTTGTGTTATTTTTTTTACTGGTGATAGCAATCAGTTATCGTGGGACCAGGGTAGCATTGTTTCTGACGATCAATTGGAATTATAGTTATGTATGTTACAAGTAAGAAACATGCGTGAAAGTTTTACTGGTTGTATCAGGTGTAGAAATTAATTCGGTGCCTTTTTAAAAGAAGTTTAGTATTTATTTATAAAGTAATCGTACATCTGTTATTCTTCGAAATATTCTCCATCATTTTCGATGACTTTGGTCCATCTGTCAGGCAACTGCCGAATTCCTTGGCGAAAAAAAGATGGCGATTTTGATTCAATGAGATCGAAATCTTTCCGCTTTTTTTCGCCGCTTTCGCCGCTTCGAAATCTTTGATACCATTTTTTACAGGTTTTATGTGTTACTACACCTTCACGCAAAGCAGAACAAATCATTTCAGCGGCTACAGAAGCATTTTTCTTTAATTGAAAGGCAAACAGTATGCAGTGCCGTATGTGATTCTTGTCAGACGCCGTCATTTTAATTACTAATAGCTTTTATTTTGAATAGTTGTCAAATGTTTCATAACTGTAAGTGTTGGTACTTAAACGTTATAAAATGGCGGGCGATTATTTACATTCAAACCAGAGTTATAGATAAATTAATATCAAGGCACCGAATTAATTTCTACACCTAATAATAGAGGTTTACGAAATAAAATGAATGAATAATTTGGATGAGGTACATATAATAATCGAATATTTGTAGGAGAATAAATATCTCATCTTTATTTGTATATTTAACGTTGGATTAGAAAATTTCATGTTTATAAATAATTGTAAGAAATGGTATTATAAAGATGTCACCATGTTTAGAATTGTATGCGGCAGATGACGGTAGATGTTCCTATGTGCTAACGAATGTTTTCTTTCCTGAGATCATCATCTTTAAGCATATTTAAATCTTATTGTGAGTAATTTAATCTTATCTATAATTATACTGAAACAAAACAGTTATTATATAATATTCAAGAAAGTTGTTGAGACTCTTACAAAACTCTTGATACGTCATTAACAAGAAATCCACCTTTCTCTAACAAAGTCGAAAAATTTGTCATATTGCATCTATAGGTATTATCATTATACTTTTTGAAACAGTACTGTTTTATATAGTTATAATGGTGTACTGTTTAATTGGAATTATCAGAAAATTACAATTGTTTAAAAATAACTGGAAAAGTTGAAGTTGACAGATTTAAAGTACAAATCCTGATATTAGACAGGTAATAATAAATCACACGCATCAATGACATAAGAGAAATATCCTAAATAAAATATGTTAGAAGCGATGTCGATCTACTGATTAACATATGCAACATGCACATTCTATTTTTTTTCGGTTTAATCTTAATTTTTCGTCAATTGAAATGCGACTCTAGTCTATAGTTTATCTCGTGTCTCTATATATTTCGCAGGATACTCTGATTTCATTGCGCCACGGAATTACCACTCCTACGAACGATTTAACATTTTAATTGCGCTAGGTGCTAAGTATATATTGACTTTAACGGTGCGCTGCGTGAAATATTTATCGATCATTTGAAACGTTCATTTGTCGGTACGTTAACTGATTATACCACTGAAATCAATGCTCAACGGAGAATAGAAGGAAAAGGTTCAACGAAGTTACGGATTTCTGCATTTTATAGAAAAGCACAACGGCTCGTTGGGCCACTCGGTATGGTGTCAGTTTTGGCAATGTTCGCTGCCACCGACGAAGAACGCGATCAGTGAGATAGCAAGAAATCACGTTTTACTATTCGTCAGAAGGATAAGATTGAGATGCTGACAAATTCAATCCTTCACGAGAGGCAGAAAAATGTTTGATGAATGTATTGAGAATGGTTGGGCAAACTGTCGATTTTAGAGATACATATTTCACGGCATTGGGGAATTTAAGTAAATGGATTGATGGGACCTTAATTCAGCTGTTTGCTATTCGGGGATGCTTAACTTTAATTTATAAAATTATTGTTAAAATTTAAAATTCAAATTAACCCCTTGCCTTACGATTTCTTTTGCAACAGTGTCAGGGCCGATCACAGAAATTTCGGGCCTCGGGAAAGAAAAACATCACTAGACATGTTCAGGAGCTCTCGTATGTCACTATGAGATGCGTTCCAAATATTTTAAAAATAATTAATATTTAACATTTTGTCTGTTTATGCGTGTTAACAGTATTTTTAAAGAAATTATAAATAAAGGGTTAGCACCCGGGCCTCGGAATCAGTCCCGTTTCCCCCGTCTGTGAGGGCCTGAGCAGCATATGGTGCAATTGTGTATTAAATTGCCGAAATGTAAATTTAACAATAGTTTCTGCTATATTATATATTTTAAAATAAAATTAATGGCACGAGAATGATTTTGTGGTTCATGTTCCACTTACTTCTTTAGCTTGACAATTTTTGCAAAATATAAACTTTTTAATTTCAGTTTATTCCACCACGAGTGTCAGTCGTTGTAAGGCAAGGGATTAACTCGGCGAGGATTTAACTGTCACTTAACATTGTGTTGGAAACTGTGAACAGAGAGAATATTTATAAAAAAGTGTTCTCGTAAATTGATTATGTTTAACTGTTCTCTAAACTGTTCTATAAACTGTTCTCTATACGACGAAAACAATCTTTTAACAATTTGAATTATATTTTAATGCGTTAATAAATCTCGCAAAATTGACTGCAAAGTATATTACAAAAAAGTTTTGTTATTACTTGTATTAAAGGGAAAGATGAAGCCGTAAATTATTACTCACATTGCGAATTATAACTTTATCGTTCGCTTGTAATATTAATTGTTATTGTTCTGTATAAATTGTATAACGTTACAATTGTTATGTAATACAGCAGCGAATGTCATCGTATTACGAAAATTTAGCTTTTTGTAATTATTATCATTCCACCTTATCATATCTTATTATCTTATTATAACTTTTTCCTTAGTTCTTACCAATTTTTTGAGAATTGTTATAAAATGCGGAACCATTAATGTATAAAGCGACTCAAATCGTGTCTTCAATATCTGTATATTCCTTAACATGAAAAAGTGATTTTAAAGCAGTTTCCTTTTCTTCCTTGAAAGCATTAAATGAACATTATACGCTCATATTCATGCATATCTTATTGCAGTTATATTATCTAATTTATTAAGAAGCGCGAAAAACTGATTATTCGGCCCGAACGATTTCTGCACTTCCAGAAGCGTTTATTACAGGTGATTAAGCTATGTGATTCTTAATTTTCATTATTAAAATGATTACGAACGTTTAGTAATATCCTTGAATTTCCATAAAAAGAATGCCCAGATTTTTGCATCATTGCATCAGCATATAACTAAAACCTTTCTAGAAAGAAAGAGAAATCTTTGCTAATTAGGTATTCATTAACAAAGCAATTTAACGTGTTTTGCCATTTCAGAACGTTAAAATTCGCATTTAATTTGGAAGAATCGAATGCAAGCTGTTTCGTTAAAGTTAGATAGTTTCATCACTCTTTCCCAATTATTACAGAGAAATTTAGGAACGTTCACTTTGGTAAGAAGTGCCAAGCAAATTGATATTTCACGTGCTACTAGCTGGAAAACCCGGCGCGGATTTCTATTGCATTCCATGACCAAAGTATGATTCATCTTTTTTAGCTTTTTATTCATTTCGCTTGGTATTCACGGAAATTAATCGTATGCTTCGCTTTACTTAAATCTCCAATGCAAGAATGATTTCTTTGGACTTTAAAAAAAACACTTCCTCGACAAAAAGTGTCTTATTCCAAGGACGAGCTTCCTATTATTTTCAGGTTATCTCTAAATTATGTAAAAATGGCGGCACCATTGAATTTCAATAGCAACTCAAATTAATGACCCTCTCTTATAAAAATTGATGATAATAATTCCACAGCATTAGTTGTAGATGGAAGTATGACAGAATTTGGGTGAAGAAAGTCAAGAAGAAGGAAGGAAGACGAATAAGAGGAAAAAGAGTATATGAAAACATGAAACACAATTGTGCGAATAAACAGATAAGTCATTGGAATTTACATATAAGAGCCAGTTCTCAAACCGTTGACTGAATTGAATAAATTACTATTGCTTTTGCCCCCTTCGTTTGAATAGCCTTTCCCTCAAATATAATTATAAAATGTATAATTGCCGTCAATTTAAAGGAGTTTAACTCCAATTATTTTTCGCCGGAAGATTTATTAATATACCGCTACTACGATTTATGTTTCGCCTGCAGGGTAGTAATAAATGCGCAAGTTTAATGAAAGAAATATTTAACTTTGTTTTTTGCTTTACGACCGGTCTGGCCTGCAAGATTGTTCAATAGCTCGGAGCTTTTCTATGGTATCAAATTCACCCGTTGTAATGAAATTCTGATTAAATTTGCTAAATGCGTAATCCTAAGGTAGAAAATAAATTCTGGATTGCGCCTGTGATTTATTGTGTTGCATCAGGCAAATTTTAATTAAACAGAGAAACGTTGTACGCGGAAGGATGATTATTTCCGTCACTATTTATCACTTCTGCGGCATATAACAATAGTTTTTCAATGTTTTTCTTTTACTTGGTATTAAAACATTAATTTTTAAGGTAGCGTTAATAGTAAAGGAATAAGTGGAGGTTAAAGTCTTTTAAATCTTTTAAATCACTTAAGTGATTCTACTCTGTCAAACAATGCTTCTGTATTAAAGCACTTTAACCCTTTGAACTCTGTCCGCTCTTCTGTACCACACCCAAAAGTTTGTAAGTGTTTTATACTGATTTACTTGTTAAGAAGGTTTCGTAACGTTCAGGAACACGCCAACTGCCTTCTGAATCACACTATTACTTGGGACTTCTTTGGATTTCTCGGGATTTTCTAGGATTGATCTTTGTTTTATATCTCAGTTACATATAAAAGTAATAAATTTCAATCTGCCAGTTGATTTTCGAAAATTTGGAGTTCAACATATTAACAAGAATTTTACCTGAAATGTGTAATACTAAAATTCACGTTAGAGGAAGAGCTGTTTTCAAAAAAGAAATTCACTGATTGCAATCTGAATTAGGAACGAAAAGTTGTTGCATCGGGTGGAGTAAATTGAATATAATTCGGTAGATCTGACCTGGATAACTATAATTCTACTTGCTTTATTTCTCTGAGTCATAATCCATTATGCGCACGATCTTATCTTGATAAATAGATTACTCAAATCCAACGTGAACATGAAGCTTCCTCGATGGGCCCGTTCCTTCGTGACCACGTTGTGCATCGTTGAACTATGTTTCAGGGCAGTGTTAACCCTCTGATGCAAAAAATACCCCATTGTTATCCGCCAAACAGAATTTATATGAAATATTACAAAAAAAATAGTTTGCGATTGGCAAATATTGCTTTGTTGGAATTAAAATACAAATATAAGATACTACACGATTATACTATTATAGTATTATATTTACAGTATTATAGATGTATGTGCATTCAAATATATAAATAATGACTTTTTCTTTGTAATAGTCGAATAGTGAAATTCATGCAACAGAGAGTTAAGAAATCCAAATCTGAGTATTTTGATGCAGCAATACGAATTACGTTTCGAATTCTGCTTGTTCCACGGAGCGTAATTCTGTTATGAATGTGTAAAGTTTTTGATCAATGTTGTTCTGATCAATGAATCACATAGCGATTTCTATTGCAGGCGGTGTCGTTGAAAAAAACTTTAGATTTTGTAATTACACACACGTCTATCGATTTCGACATGAATTTAATGTTCCTTGTGCTGCATTCGGCTTTTTGTCTTTGAAATTTTATTTATAGATTACACTTGTCGTTACGAACGAAATTTGTTTGTTGTTAATTTGAAGAATGGAGTGTCGTTAGAAATAATTACAATGTAGACATCTTTATTTTTGCAATCTTTTATTTTGAAATGAAATAAAATTTTAAATTTATGAATTGCAATCTTTTACAATTTATTATCAATTATAATTTATGATTACAATCTTACGATCTGGTCTATTCAGGTAGAAGTATTTGTAAAATGCGCCATGATTTTGTAAAAGAATTTTTAGAATCTTCTAAAATCTATTTGGTTTAGAGAACTATAAAAATAATTTTAATGCAGCACCTGGTGGATTAGATATTTTAGGCTCAGGAAGACGGAATGCCATTTGTTATGAATAATTAAGAAAAGGCCAGTCTATAGTCTGAAGTTAGATATAAGAACGCCACTTAATTTATTTTGCAATTAAATAATGAATATTTCCTCTTAATAAACAGGACATTTTACAAATAAAATCATTGTAAATAATCTTTATTTGTGATATTACGTTGAAAATATGTATATTTTTGTGCCGCTAAAAATACACCGCTAAATTTACATACATTGAATGAATCCTTAACAATTTCGTTCATTAAGTATTGCAATTTAACGAGGATATTAAAATTCTCGGTAGATTAATACCAAGAATATTCTGACGAAATTGAAAGGAACGATATTGCGGATCGTTTAGCGTGGATTTCATTACGCGAATTAGCACACATTTACTTAAATCTCATGTTTCACGGATAGTCACACGATTCGCGGTTTCATGCCACTTCGATCGGTGATTACGGCTGTTGATTACGGTATCGATTTCATGCAATAATTATTGCTGTCCGTTTAACTGTTCTGTAAAGTAAAGTTACTTACATCAAACTCCACGTTCACTCCAAAGAATGAGAAATATTTTTGTAATATCGTATTCGTATTTACGCACTGTGGGTTCATGTAATGGAAGGTAAAAAAATAAATCAATAAATAATTTATGCCGTGGAAATAAGTTTGTTAATTTAAATTACAAAGTATGAGAATTTTATGGGTACATATCTGTAGGTATATCCATAAAGTATGCTACAGCGTTTTTATATGTAGCGACTGTAAGTTGTATGCACATAAAAATGCATTTATAAAAGTGGGCCTTCGAGTGATTTATTAAATGCACACGTTAGCGTAAAAACAACAGTTTTTTACGGAGCGTCGTTTGATGTTTCATTCAGCAGCTGATGTAAATGCTGCATAGTCAGAATGCAGTCTGCTTACAACTTACCATACTTACTTATGCTAATATGATATATCTATTGTTAATTTATTTGTGTAATCGTTGCATTCTGACTTACCGCAATTTTTCTTTTTCATCTGTCGCAATCACATCGTTCTAACGAAATACATCATGATTATACAGAGTCAAGGTTCGGAATTTTTTCGGAAAATACATGTGCGTAATTATAAATAATTATATTTTCAAGCCCAATTCTATTATATAAAAATATGATAATTTATAGATTACACAATTAGATTTCTTATCTTCTATTCGCATCTATCTGTCCTTAGATTACTTCAATTAGATCTCTAATTTATAGATTTGGCAATTAGCATGTCATTAACACATCCCAATTTTAAAAAATGATAATATTGAAACAAGTATATTCCGACAACTCGAAAGAGCAGACTTAAAAATAGAATGCAGAAATGTAGAAAGTCCAACAGGAATGCTTAATTACATTATTTGACACGAGTTAGAGTCCAAAGTAATCGATGTTAATCATACAAACAAATTTCATACTGGTCAGAGTGAAGTTGACAGAGTGAATAACTTTACAATAATTCCAACCTGTCTAGCGTAAATCATATTCATTTAGATTGTAACGTAATTTATTGTACCGTTAGTGCAGCAAATAAACTTTTACCCTACAAAAGCCAAACCCTAAGTTCAACGTGCATTTGCGATCTCCCTGTACACCAATACCATCAAGCGTGAACGTTTACGCACCGCGTAAACCCATAGTAGAGCACGTTCATCTTTAATTTAAGCAGAACTGAGCCGTTACAAAATAATGGGAATCGTTAAACTTTCCAGGTTTTGCAACTGCTACTGCAAGCGCATTAACATCCGTATGCAGGCGGGGTTGTCTTTTCCGTTGGTGGACTCATACATCCAGAAACAAGAAGTATAACGGTGCATGCGCCGGGATTGCGCAAAACCCAAGTGGTGACTGGTAATGCCGTCGACCGTTCCTGGGTAATTGCTAATCAGTCGAAAAAAACACTCCTCAAGGGGGACCAAGAAAATGCAGGGGCGTTCACCGTTCTGAAAATTAAAGAAGGAAAAGAACGTTTCATGTTTATTTCCTTGCTGTATCTTTCTCTCGCTTGGTCGCCGTAATGGTTTTGTGGGAAATTTGGATGTGGTACTGAAGAAATGTCGTTTTCTTTTCTGGTGATGGTCTTACAGTTGATAGGATGTTAAATAGTATTTTAGGAAAAGGAGAGAATATGTTGTTTTAGAATAATTAACCGCACTTAGTTTTTTTTACAACTGTTAATATGTCAATTTTAAGTCTCATTGTTAATACTTTCCCTTTTTGGATTCGTTTGATTGTCGTAGAATTGATGAGATTTTTTTCGTTCCGGTTTTGTAAATTTTAAATATACTTTTCTAAATTGTCCGGCGTGTTTCCTGAATTCTTTATTTTTTGTATTTTATAAGCGGAAAGAGTTTGTGTTCCTTCGTATTATGAAACTTCTCTTTTGATTGATAATATTTTTGCGTAGCTTCGGTTTTGCATATTTTGAGTAATATATAACAATAAATTTAATTGACAATATTTCACGGAATATTGTTTTCTAACAGACACTTCTCTGTTAGAAACTGTTAAATGTTTATTTTGTGCATTATACCTTCTTCTGTGTTTGTTAGATTAATTTGAATTTTAGTAAAAGATGTTAATTATTTCTTATTCACTTTTATTTTTTTTGTGAAAGTGTCTTGTTTCATATTTGCCGGCCTACATTTAGCGAAACAACTTTTGTGGGTCAGAATTCCTTATTGCATTTTTCAAAATTCTTCTGAGCTTTACATTTATGTTTGTATTTTTTAATCTAGAAACTTTAGGAAGTTAGAGAAATTTGTTGGAAGCAAAAGTTTGTTAGAACTCTAAAAATGGTTTCTTCGGAACAACCAACAAAGTAATCATTTATTAAGGTAGAACGCTTCAAATATTTAATTTTCTTCCAACAACATTTTTTACTTTGAAATATTTTGGAGGAATTATTTCAATAGAAGTTTCTTTTAAAAATTTCAATCTCAAATTTTAAGAACTTATGGAAATTCTATGTGTTACAGTATAACAAGTCTATTAGCATATTAAAAAGCGGCACCTTTGAAGCTGAACACTAGAACTGCCGGCGTTAAATCTATCATATTTAAAAATATTAAATAAGTATTTTGAAAAAGGGGAATTAAGAGGTGGAAAAGATGATCGATTCGGTAATTTATGGTTTATAAGATGTAAGTAGAATATCTATTCTATGACTCTCCTATAAACTTGAAGAATTTTTGGAAAAAATTGTATGCCAGTCATTTTGATTGGTTTGGTAGTTCTAGTGTTAAAGGAGGATTAATAAATCCCTTCAGAATATTTCAAATATTTCACAAACTCGTTACTGTGCAAAGGAATTTGAAAATTGGACCATTTCGGCTTTGCGCACCACAATTACGACCACATTTTTCGTGCCATAAACGAATGTAATGACACATGTTAAATTACCTCCGTGTATTCTCGTTGAATTTACATTGTCCATTTGGAGGGTCCAATACTTGCCACTGATCATTTGTTATTTACACAAAAATTGCACATTTACTATAACAATCTTTGTGAAGTAACGGGTTAAAGAGTTTATCTACGTCAAGAAGATTGGCCAACTGGTTGGCACACTCCCATGTAAAGAAGGGTGGCCAGTTCTCTTGAAAAGGAGAACAGCCAGGCCAAAGGTAGCGAGAAAACCCGCTTTAGTAAATCCGTGCCAAGGTAGAAACTTCATCTAAAACTGCAACCTTCGTGTCTGAAGATCACGTAGACATAATACATGATTTTTCGGCGAAATTACACAAATTAAACGGCACAAATTAAACATTTGTTTATAAAAACAACGAGAGGAACTATACAAGCTACAATTTGCATATCTCCGATGTCGAACTCCAATAGAATAATAAAGATAGGACACTACCTATTACCAAATATCATAAACTACACTTTAGTGCAGAAAGTAGGGTAACTTTGCACCTTCAACAGTTAGTGCTATGATTTCGAAACGCATCCAAAGTCCAAAAGCAATTTCGAAATCTCCATGAAATTACTGAAGACATTAGCAATATTATATTGTGAATCGCAGTATTCCCCGAAGGTGTAATTTTAACAATTTAACAGCACGACCCAGAATTAGATGCATTTACGACTTGAGTTGCACTACGTTGGCTCGTTATACGTTTATAGCATTCGAGCGTTTAGCTTACGAAATTCTCAAGTCGTAAAACCTGCCCTATTAGCGACACGGGGGATAATTTGGGATAAAATAGGCTTCGTTGTGAAGCCTGCAGATACGAAAATCGAAATTGAATTTTACCGCTGACTCGCGCCTACTTCCTTCTCTTCGATTATGTAATCCCATCACGCTCAAGAACGCACACGCTCAAACAATTTAGCCGGCGTTCGCGTTTAACGAACCGATCTAATTTCATTATTCGGCTTGGTATCGTTGACGATGCAGCCGATGCAATTAGCAAAATACGTGTATGCTTCGTTTATTAAAAATTCGAAATTATTGGCAGACGTTTCGGACGAAAAGAAATTCCGCGAGTAGAGGAAATTGTTAGAATAAAATGTGTGAAATCGCATCGACGAGCCTTTACGAGTATACAATCGGGTTAGGTAATCAATTCTCATTTTCACTGACTATTTCGAGTAGTGCAATGTTACGAAATTACATTTTGCTCCACATCTTCTTATTACATGCATGGATACGTGTATCGTGAAATAATGGCGAAGTTTAATTGTTACACAGTGGGAGTCACGGAGCTCTTGATTCTTTGTTCCCTAATTGAATTTGGCTTGCAAGTAACTAAAAACGTAACGCGTTCTGGTCTCACATTCGTACAATGCATGTTTCCAGTAAGAACAAGCTAAATGTTCTTACAACTCGTTAGGGATAGGCGTATGCATTGCCTTTTTACAGATCACGATGGTATGCTTACAGTTGTGTATGTGTATTGTATAATAACTTCTTATTTCGACCGAGACGGATTTATTAAAAATTGTGCAACGGGATAAAGAAATTCTGCAGTCATATCTTGTCGATTAAATTTAATGAATTAATTCAAGGAGGTTTGCCAGGTATTAAGTACTCTCATCAGAAATTAATAGCTGGTACCGACTAAGCTTGTAATTAGCGTGAACGTACTTTATAGTTGCTAATATTCATGGGAGAGATGTAATTAATATCTGAAAAAGATGGGAAACGTATGAGATCTTTTAAAATTATATAGAAGAATTCTTTAGCATACTTTGTATTACTTCGGTTCAACGGGAAGTTATGATTTTCGGTTATGCAATTCATTCAGATCCAATTTCAATTCCGACAATTTTCAACAGTACTTTCGTCAGAGTTAGGTAAATTTGTCGATAATCGGATTCGTGTAACACCGATTACGCAAAGGAAACGAAAATTTAAAGCGACCGATGCAATTCTTCCTACGAACACTACAAGTACATCCCACTAACTAGTTTGCATACTACTACACTTTGAATTCGGTGACTTTCGAAAATCCTGACCGCCTGAAAATAATTCTCCGTCTGAAGGCAAACCATGCAAGAAAAATCCTCAACGGCATTCTTCATTCGTAACGCCATTAACCGCACAGAAATTAAAACTACTTTTCAAATTATTCATCCGAATGACGGAGAAATCCTTGATTAATTTTTCGCACGGTCTAAGCTGTCCTTTTTATCCGATCGATAAATGTGACTGCCGTCATCATAAAAACCAGGTCAGCCTTTCCCAGATATTCTGCTTTTCGTCCATTTTCATCGTTCTCGCTCATCTCTACGAATTGAAATGCAAAGATTTCGAGGGTGTCGTGGTGATACCGGAAGCGGGACAATCCTGCGGTCAACGGAGCACCGAATAAGGGGTCCGAAAGGGTCGATTGCTATTGGTGAAAGGGGTCCGTATGCAATGCAATCGTTGTACCCCCGCCTCATCTTGGTTCCCTGGGCCTGGGCAGGGCACCGCTATAAAAGCTTACCGCGTCGCCCCTCGGATACGTAGTATTTTCCCGTGTACCGCACAAGAAAAACCGTCCACTATGAAGTTCATCGTAAGTTTATACTTATTACGATTACGACTATTAATATCGTCTTGGGTGTAATATCGCAGTTTTCTTGAAAGAATCTAAGTTCTGACTGCCGTTGGTAATTTCTAGTTGAATACTTTGATTTCACTTGTTACAAACGAGTCCTCGCTGGACGTTAACAATTTGAGGATGGAATTATATATTTGTATAGTCTGTTGATAAGTAATCGACATTTATTTAGTGATTAAATATTCTTTACTGCTCGATAATGTTTTTTTTTAGTGATGATAGTAACTGTCAGTATTGAAGGATATTTTGGTTGTATGTACGAAATAGTTATTGGATTTCAAAATTCAGATTGCTTTTGGCATAGATTGATGTGAGACTGCTAAGGGTTAGTAGATATTTGTGATATATTTGCGATGAGAAAATAAGTTTGGACAAGAAATGTTAGTAACTTATGTGACAATTTTTATGATCGAGTTTTAGTTTAGGACATCCTTGCTTTTATTATCATTGCATTTGTAGTTTATTGTGAACTATGTAGAGATGGATCACATATATTTCTGAACAATTTTCAGTTTTATATGATTTAAGATTTATCATTTTATTCGTAAACAAGGGATGAAGTTACTTGACAATTCGATTAATATTTCAATATTGAATAAATAAAACATTTATATATAATAAATATATTAATATAATATATATAATAAATAAAAAATAAAACAAGAAATAAAATAGGTTATGTATTAAATAAAATTTGTTAACTTTTTGTGAAACGTTTTAAATTAATGTTTGAAGCTAAGTTAGTAAGGATTATACACTCGTATCATTTTCTGGTAATTTTAGAATTGAATTGTAGAATGTCGATGCTTCAATAAGACATAATTAGCACTAATAAAATGTAATTTTCGAATAATTACAGATTGTTCTCTTCGCCGTTGTGGTGGCCGCCAGTGCTTACCCCGGAGTCATTCCATGGGCCGCACCGGTAAGAATAGACTTCCAATTATTTTTACGAATTCAATACTTTAAAACAATTTCAAACTGCAATATGTATCATTTTTCTTTTTGCAATATCATTGCAAAACATCGTATGTTTTATATTTCCTATATGAATTTTTGCAAAATTTGATTAACTTTCATTCGTGTTAGACAAACTGTTAAATATATTATATCTATTAATTTTAATTTATATATTGCACTTTTCTCATACTTTCTGCAATGGTAGAAACATCGAAGGAAATTAACAAACTCTAAAGATTATGTTCATTCTACTCCATACAACATATAACTAATGTATTCCAACTTTTAGTATCTAGTTCCTCTTTTCGTACTTAATTATTAAATCTAAGAACTGAGTTTTTTACCAACTCAGGACCAGATAACACGAATAACATCTATCAAAGCTGTTCAAACGTTTAATTTCAAAGTAACGTTGTCAAAACGTCGCCACAGTGAATATTCGTTGCACTGTACGAGAACCTCAAGAAGGACGAATATTAGCTCCAATTTCAATTTAAAATTAGCAATAAAAATACGATAAATAATTTGAACCTCAGTTTTAAATTTTTAAATAAAATATCTATATTATCCTATTTCCTCATATTGTTCTGACAGCGTTCAATTACTAAGTTTCGTCTACTGTATCCTCACACTGATGTCTTCATTAATTACATATTAATTATCGACTATCACAAGTACTTCTCAGCACCCAAGTGTCTCTCGGCGAACTTGGGGTCCTCGATGTAACACGTCAAATGATCTATAACTCTTTATCTCATTTATCTTATCTCCAACCAATATTAATTCTCTAATTCTCATTCTTCTCTTCTCTTCACTGGGTTCTATTATTCTTCCTTTCTTCGTTAACGACATGTACTTACTTGTCACCTGCACCTTCCGACATTGTCGTTCTTTAACAACCGAGAAATTCTGGACGAACTCGGTGGAAAATAACGAAACGTGATCGTTCTTTTATGGAAAAAGATTTTTGAAACGTTCAGGCTGCAAATCCGTGGCCAGCTCCAGCTCCTTGGCCAGCACCAGTGCACCCTCCTGCGTACGTCAAGGTCGCTCCAGTACCTACGTACGTCAAGGTCGCACAACAGGTAACAAAGATACTTTGAGATTGATACTGGGAGGTCAGGTAAAAGGAACTCATCCATGTTTAGAATATGTTTGTTCGTAATCGCCTTAGCAGTTTATAAGATTAACTTGTAATTCAAGGGTTATGATGACCACGAAATTAGTCTCGAAGTGCTAGTGTGCTCGAGATCAAATTGCTATGATCTTTGAGAGATCATTCCTTCGTGATTTGCACCTCATAGCCTCGACGGTTTGGAATATAGCTAATATTGTAGGTTCTGGATGAAAATAGAATGACAATTGTTAATTCATTAGAAATCGATCGACAAGTTATGTTTTTCCTCTCTGTTGGAGGGCTAGAAAGTTTCTTCATATTTTTATGAATCGTCGAAGTAGTTTTCTGTGTTCGATAGAATACATAATATGTCAGCTGATTGATCGACAAGGGTACTTCATTTCTGTTTTACTGTTCGTCATCAAATTTAATTAGATTTCCGATAACTTTCACTAAGTGTGATGTACCTCGTTACATTTATTTCGTTTCACTTGGATTCTTCCGTCATCGTGTTTTCTCGATCGTGATCGATGATTTCACCATAATGGCCAGTATGGCTTCGGTAATTTCTAATCTTCCATGATGAACGGGTTCGTCTAACATCAATAGCCAGGATTACGCTCCACGTAACTTAACTTTCCAGATAAACGAGAGGTAGAATCGAATTCTCATCGTGGTCTAATTACATTCTTCGTTAACTAGAGACCTATGAACTTTTTGACGAAACTGAATTGCATCGGGGCTAATCGATACTCTTATGCAATGGTACTTTGTATCGAGTCTAACGTTAATTACATAATCTTAGAAGTGGCTTATTATTTCTAGAAAAAAGATTTTTCTGGAGCGTTACATACAAATTTTTACATTTAGAGTTATTTATTATTTAAGTAATATAGTGATGTTGAGATTTCAATTCAACGATTTTCCCTAATTCTTAAGTATTAAAAGTGTAAGTGTTTCAACGTTTGTTTAACATTTACTTTCATTAATAAAGTTTGAAGAAGATTTTGCTTAGTTAAAATTGAAAAAATGCCATATACTGCGCGATTTTACTTTTTATATTTTCGAAGTATGACACAATCATCAAGAGATTGTTATTGATTACAGTTTAACATCACACGATGTTAAGAAAATGTCATTAAAATTGTAAGATGATCATGTAATACTGACTTGGTAATTACATATATTCCCAAATTCAAACGTTTTAAACAATTCGGTTGACTTTACGTTTTAAAAGTGGAAGAAGGCCCCAGATTTTATTTTATCTTTTCACATTACAAATAATACAGAATACATTGAATACATTATACCTTCTTCTCTTTTTCATGAATTACAGAAAAAATAAAGTTAAATGTTTACTTACTTGTAATTTACTATAAGTTACATTTATAGTATACAGTATAAACTAAAAAGGTGTATCTCTTTTACCTGCAAGTGTTCTAATTTTCTTCAAATATTTCAAAATTATCCGTTTTTCTCTTACACACTGCAATGTTACAGATTTTTCATAATCTTCTCGTACAAATTACACTAATAACTCTTCAAATCTCTTTCTCGCGAACAGGCCCCGGCAGTTCATCACGTGGTCAACATCCCGCAACAACCAGCAATTCCGCCTGTTCATCCCCAGCCCTTGAACATTAAGGTTCCACATGCTCAGGCTAGCAGAATACCTTACGGAGGCGTGAAGATCGCGTATCCCCATCTCGTCGGTTATGAGGCTTATGCCCCAGCTGCCGAACCCGTGGTCAAGGTCGTCAAGGCGGCCGCTCATCCCTGGGATTAAGGTTCTCGAAGCTACCAAATGAACCCGCTGGTCCAGGGTGATCCATCCTGGACGAGCCATCCTGAGGATAACCCTAACAGCGATACTCAAAGAACCAACTGAAATTCGACGAACTAAGTACGATCTCGAAAACGAACCTCAACGTCTTTCATCGACGGAAGTTTAAGCTCCCAAGCTTGTCGAACTTGGTAATTCTCCTTTTGCCCGAGGAATTGAGTGATTGAAATTCATCCGGAAGAATGGGAGCGTATCCAGCAGTATTATCATTCAGCAGTACTCTTCCGATCCTGCATTACGTTGATCGAAGGAACAAATTTATAAGAGAGACATCGAGGCTTCGAGTCGGATCAGACAAATCGAGATAATCGGCACCCTCAGGATCGGCGAGCGTTTTGGACCACCCGAGGACCTCAGACCAGGCATCCAAACTTAAAAAAAAGTCCACTTTTCTTTATTAAATAGAGCAACTACACACAACACACGTATACACAAGGGCAACAATTTCTCTACAATCTCACCTTCTCCCCCATCCCCTTTCTGTTTCCCTCTGAACAGATTCGAAATTCTTGTGCGGCATGTGATATTGAAGAAGACATCGCGACATCTGAGCCCTCATTGTATATTTTCTTCTTTCCTTTCCGATTCCCACCATACTTTTGCAACAATACTTTTATTTATTTTCTAATAAAAGTTAATTTTTACGTCTTGTGATAAACCTGATAAATGTTCTGTTTTCATTTTTCGTTTATACCCTGTTCGTATCATATTTCCCGTCGGTAATTCCAACTGTTTTATTTAACGGAATAAATTACGAAGAAACGCGTAGGTTTTTGAAAGCATGATGTAATGTGCAAATTGTTTTGTTCTTCGGTAACCATGTTCATCATACAAATTTCTAGTTTATGATAGTTTTTCCTATCGCAAGTAGTTCCTGTTAAAGTAGCAGAACAGTAATTTCATAGTTGAAGTTCAGTGGATGACGCGATAATACTCTATATTGTGAAACTTTAATGTTTCCCTAAAAATTGTTTTAATTTATCGCAAACCTTCGTTAATGAGTGATATACGTTAAGTAAGTGGATGAAGTAGGACATGAAAATAATATTTGTTCCGATCATGAATTTAGGGGAATAGTGTAAGTTCTAGCACTTGAAGTTTCGCGACTTTGTTAATATTAATTACCTATCGAGAAATTAGTTCATACAAACTTTTTACGTTTTCATGTTTTTATCTCCTACAGTGCCGTACAAAAATGGATTTTATACTTTCTTTTTGACAATCTTACTTTTTGCTGTAGCATTTTGCCCGGAATTAATTTCGATATGAAATACAGGTAAGTTGTGATAATTGGTGCAATTTGTAGTAGGTGGGAATGAGGGTGAATATATCGTAATTAAAAATTGTTTCAAATTACTTTCCAAGACTTCAGAGTACAAAGGGAATTTAGATCATAAAGTTTCGGTAAATATTTGATAGAATTGGAAATGTTAAGTCTTTCCAAATCAAGGGACACATGTTCCTGACTTATAGTCTTGGTTGTACTTGTTGAAAATACCGAATATTATTTTTATGTTGTGGCTTATTCAAAATGTCTCATTGATTGATAGATCTTTAGCAACGTGATGAGCGTAGTTTTTGCTTAAGTATAATATTCCCCCAATATCGATAAGTGCTGTAAATGATGGTGTAGGTAATGGATTAGATACTCTCTTCAATATTTATAATTTGAGGATATTTTAAACAACATACAAGAATGATCAAAAGGCCTTTCAGGTACGTCGATTAACCATTTGCTTCACAATTTAAATCCAAGATTTTGGAATTAAATGTACAATTTAATGGGACATTAAAATATATAAATCTGCATCCGTTAGATAGTTTGATAATTCATACTTCATATATCAAAGTGATATACGAGCCGTTTATTTTGAAAGTGGCATACGTCACTTTTTTTTAAATCGAGACATTTAAGGGTTTGCGTTAACGTATTTAAAAATACTGATAACAATTTTCGAGAAAATTTACTTGAACTTCTTATCTTGGATACTTATATTTTTGTAAGTATAAATAATTTCGTAGATTCGTAGAAAAATCACCATTTTTGATTATGGTAAAGTAGCTTATATAACTTTCGAAATAAACGACTCATATCATACTTCATATATCAAACTAATTTTACCGATAAAATCTGTATTGAGAGAGCAGCTTATGGCTTTAATACCATTATTGTCACCAAAAATGAATGAGCATTTTTAGATATGCCTATATACCCTTGTAAATATACAGAGCACACAGGAAAACATCGATGTACAGCAGAGCGACACAAATCAATTTAATGTCGCTAGGGTAACGAATCGTCCAAACAGAAAAGACAAACCCCCTGCTATTCTTTTCTCCGTATATAGTCGTATGGACAAAACGATTCGGATCGTTTCATCTACGAATGAGAAATATCGGTTAAATCGTAACATTCATGTATCAAACGACACGAGCTGTTTTTTGAGTTTTCTAACTTTTAAAAGTGTTTTGATATCCTCCCAATATCGATAAGTGTTGCAAATGATGGTATAGATTATGCATTAGATTTTGTTTTCAATATTTCTAATTTGAAAATACTCTAAACGGCATTCAAGAGCGACCAAATTTAGGACTTTCAGGTATCTCGATTAACCTATTCCCTAACAGTTTAAATCCAAGATTTTGGATTTAAATGTACTATTTAATTCCGCTTTAGAACAAATCAATGTAAAATGGGTAAATTGCTATTATATCTGTTAGTTTACGATGGAAAGATAAAAATGTTGAATTTGGCTGAAGTGTTAAACGGGTTAAACAATATTACAATTATGATTGGAACTTACTGTATGAGTCGTTTCATGGAAAAGGTGCAAGTCAATACACTGCATGTTTGCCATAAAAAGTATAAGATTTGCCGTTTTATTGCAATACTAATTGATGTAAATACGCAAAAACTGTAGATTGCCATACTTGAAATGTTACAACTGTTTTCGAATCGCCCTTGTAATCTATATAATGGACCGATTCTATTACACGATTCAATGAACTTTACGGCTCATTGATTGCAATGATATAAGCCTCTTATGATTAGGATCGTTCTCTGCCTCATTTTCGGAGATATAATCATATTTAGGTCCGACATATTAGTAAAAGGCCGTCTGTATAAAATATGTAGTAATATAGAATGATGTATGAAATATTTAAAATATCAAATTTGGAAAGGTAAAAGTAGCGAGAATAGTAAATATATAAGCTCGCAACAGGGCACTAAAGAAATACTAGTAGTAGGCACTGTTATTATTTACAGAAAGTCATAATTTTAGATATAGAAGAAAATTATAAAAAGAGATTAATGATAACAATAATACCCAAAATACGTAGTAACATTTTTAATTATCGTAGAATCACAGAAAAATTTTAATATTTTGTTTTATAGTAAATCCATAAATTTTAAATACGATAAAGTTTTTTTCGTTTCTTGTTTAATAAAGTTTATAATTTAATATTTATAATTAAAGTAGTTTTAAATTTGGAGTTTAACAGTGCTTTTTGCTGGTATTTGCAAATGCTTTATACTAATCATTATAAGCACGCTTATTTCTAGAGATTTATTCTTTTGTTAGTCTCACTACATTTCTAGACATGGTAGGCTAAAGTAGTACTTCGGGTGATAATTATACAACGGATAAAAAGAAATCCATCGTAACTTCCTAGTATTTCTTTTACTATCGGTTTCTTTAGACTTAATTTCCTACAGATTTCATGTATAATAAGCTACGGTAGTACGAACACTAACAATAAGATCATGCTGCTTTATCATTTTCAACAATTATCGATGCATTAACTTTTATTTTTTCAACAGAAATTTCAACCGAACTGTAAGATCAGATTTTGTAAGTTTAGAAACATAAATTGTTTAAATTAATTCTCGTAAAAATAAAACCCTAATCAGTAACTACAAACAAATGAAAATGCTTTTGCCAAACTGATTAAATCGTCTAACACGAATATGAAAACCCGGAAAATATTCATCCCAATGTTTCTCTAGAGTTTGAAAGAATACAATTTTTTCATAGTGTCTGTTCAGATTTTGCTATAATCGAACGTGCGAACAGGAAATTGATAGAATCTAAAGAAAAGGGATTGAGAAATGACACGAAATGAATTTTCTATTTGTTCTTATCTCTTCGATGTACATAACTTCACCTAACTAAACTTGTTCGTACAGAAATAGTTAAGTTACATAGTGATTGTTTTACGATACACCATGTTTTCGTTGTAGGTAGCTTGCAACTACACCATTGATTGCTATGTTTTATCTTGCATTTCACCTCCTTTCGTGTCTTCGTGAGACAGATATTGCGTAATCGGTTTAACAGTTCTAAGACCGCATAATGCATTACGTCCCAAACTTTTTGTCGACATTTTTCGCGGAGGAGAGAGTACGCTTAATGAAAGCGAATAAGTCTTTGTATAACGCGGAAAAGAATGAACACAGTTATATGAACAATACTCTATGCTCACAGTCATAGATTATATGTTAATTTTGTTTAATTCGTTAATAACATAATAATTTAACTAGTTAATACACGAGATAAGGATGTACTGTGGTGAAGAATTTTGCACTTTTACTTCGATAACAGAAGTTATGTTACTTAAGAAAATAAGGTTAATTATACTCCGTGTATTCTTTCCCTGTGCGTAAATTATGTTTGACGAGTACATGAAAGATATAAAAATACGGTACTTTTAAGTGATAGGCATAATGAAAAATAATTAACCGTCATAGAAATAATTGTGTATGTTGCATATGTTAATTATAAGTTAAAGAGCTTCAATAACTTTCTTTCTTGACTGACAGGAGAAAATAAATAAATTTCATTTGCTGTTTTGCTTTTTGTTCTATGGAGTTATGACGATAAAAGTGCTATATTTTTAAATAATAATTCAAAACAACAAAATAAGTAATAAATATAACCCAATTATCGCCACATGTAAATTATATAACACAGGTGCTTTTTACATATTTTCAACACTGACAAAAAAGCTAATATTTTATGCCTGTTATGTACAGTGTTGTAAAATGCCTTTAAAACAAATACGCTGAAACTATACCATTAATCATTTATAAATCTGCAAGTGCGAATAAATTTTTGTATAACATTAAAACGTTTGCCTTTGTCCAATGTGTCAAATCATTGTAAATACATCCTTTAGTCATTTTACCCGCGACGCATTATGTCATTAATTAATCACTTACAACTTCTGCACTTCCAAATCAGCAATTGAACACACGTTCCCTCACCTTCATTGAATCTAAATTATGCGGATATTAATTCATCGATTATAAATCTTCTCGTATCTCTCTGATATTTCTTTCCCATCGTTCCCGTGTTATAAACAATTTCGCAACGATCGTTATGATGGAATGAAATCATAGCAGATTTTCGGTTAAACGTGGCATTAATGCGATGCATAGAAGCTGTTATCCTCGACCTGCGCTCGAAAAGTCTGCAATCCTCCGGAATGCCTTTCGTGGGCCTCCAGGCTGTGCGTACTATTCGGAACGCTGATTATAATTAACAGTTACCTTCGGCGAGCTGCAATTCGGTATATGATATGAACGAGGAAGCATGGAGAATTCGCTTCTCAAGTGATCGCCTTCGGCGATTTCGACCAGGGTCTATGTATCGCAATTATCTGCAAATCGAGTATGCGCATTGATTTCATATTTTTTATTCCCGTTGCACTACAAGAAATCTCTTTTACGACTTATTCCACTGACTTGTGTAACAGAGTAAGTTTTAGCAGCAATGACTGTGGTCGTTACAGAGATAAAGGATTGGGCTGCCACTTATAGTAAAAGATACGGATTTCGAATCCTTACATTTCTTCCTGTAATATGTATAATATAATTTTGGTAGTTTGGAAGAATGTGATTGTTTATAAAATATGTTGGGAGTTCCTGCCTAACTGTCCAACTAAATTTGAGAGAATGAAAAGGGCTCTAACAAGAAATTCTCTTGAAAGACGAATGAGTATAGTAGTTAATCCTTTTAGTTTTAGAATTAGTAGTACTACACTTAATACATTTCTTTAAGATTTCATAATTTGTGCAGCTTTATGGTATTTTTATCGTTTTACATAAAAGTAACAAATTTCAAAGTAAATATTTTGCCTGATAGGGTTAAAGCTGAACACGTGAAAATAATACATTTTATAATTAAAGAGAAAGTTACAATTTCGTTGTAATTGATGTAGGAATTGAACAGACAAACAAGGAAATTTATTTGAATAAATTAGGAACAAAATATTGATATAACACAACACAAAAATACACGAATAAGATAATAAATAACAACAAAGAAAACAACTCAAACTAAACAATTTTACAAACAACGCGATTACTAAAATTCTTTCTCACGGAACTCTCTCACTGATTTCTCTCAAATCCGAAAGAAGTCTCTGGAATCTCTCAATTGCGGGGTAGATTTATGATAATTACATGGCACACTCGCATATCACTCGCACTCTGGCCATCATCTGTTTGTCATAGTGATTACCGATCGATACCTCCGGGGTCATCGGCCTTTAAGACAATTGAGAATCTTATTCCGGGAAGCTTTTCCATGCTTTTATACATTCATAGTAAGCAACTGATATACTGCACTCATAACTAAAAATCCATTCATAGTATTAGGTTCGTAGAAAATTAATGTCGGTATCAAACTTTATCTTTAAATACACATGTTGAGAATGGGAATAACTTTTTTTAATCAAAATAAAGTTCCATTACAATTTACACATTTTGTCCAACGAGAGACAGGTTTTTTAATAAAATTTTTTTTTTCTGAATTGATATAAGCAGACAAACCGATTAAAATGAACGGATATCTTAAAAATAAGCGCCAAAGTTTGAAAGCTCGAAAACCGACATTAATTTCTTACCAACCTAATACAATACCTATATCGGCACACGTACGTACGTAATTTATCGTGATTCCAGTAACTTAAAAATGCCTACTTTCAAGATTTACATTAAATTCATTGGAACCTGCACATGTCCGCAAATGGCGGAAATTTCTTGATACTATTAACACGTTAAATGCCACCCGTATTTCACTAATTTGATTATCGCTATAGAAGAAAAATATTTTTTGTTGAAATCACATTTTTATGAAGTGGAAACGTTAAAGTTAAAGATAGTTACATGCTCCATAGTACTTTTATAGCGCCGATACTTAAATATTGATTATATTATCATATTACCATTCATACTACATTTATTATCGCTTTGTGATTGAATTGCATGTATCATTCGTTTGCACGTGCTTAATTTATTGTGTATTTTGCACATGAAATCCGTTTGTACTGCATGTTGATTGTACTGTTGAATTGTCTACACGGCTGATTGCGTTTGTTATCATCATCGACGCCAAATAAAGACGTTTTCTTACTTGTCCGTATATCGTATCACAATTGCTACATCACAATTGAAATAATTCATATTTCCTGCATTTATTACCATTAATTTAGTAAATCTTTATCTTTCTTTCATTACATAAAATAGAGGAACTTTAGGAAAATTGATAGAAGTCCGGCGTACTTAACATTCACGTTGCAACTACGAAATATATGTAGGTTTGTTGTAAAATATAAATATTGTGTAATTCACTTACGTGCGCAATTTCCTGCTTATTTCAGATTTTATCTAAATGAAATTCGTAACTAAATTATATGGAAGAAATGAAATGATAAAAATAATTTATTATTACAATTTTTTATATACAATTAGAGAAGAAAGTAGATAGTTGCCTAAGTAAATAAATGGGGCGGGTGAATGTTTGGTAAAGGGCCTAGCCGGATAAGGATGGAAAAAGTGCCCCCAAAGATAATTAATCGTGAGGCATACCATTCGATAGTGCTCTTTGGAAAAACCCTTCCTACAAAGTATGAACCCGCTACCCCTACCGTAGGGGTAGTTACAGGGTGAAACGTATTTTACAGTTTATGCTCGATATCTCCCGTTTGGCTTGACAGAAAATTCTGAAAAAAATCACAAACATTATACCCAGTGGTGTACATACTTTAGAATTTTTTCAGATTTTTTGGTTCGAAAATCGATTTTTGAAAAATTAAAAAAGATTATAAACATTAATTTTTTATTGAAAATATAAAGTGACCACATTTCTATTTTTACAGTAACATGCATAGTACCCTGATTATTAATGTGTAATTTTTTCAGATTTTTACAACAGCTAACTAAAAAAACAAAAATAAAAAACCAACACTTGTTTATATTTTTAGCTATATTATTGATGTGACCACGTTTATATTTTCACAGTATCTCAAGTTTGCTATAAATAATTAACTGTAATTTTTTCAGATTTTTCTAAGTATTAGAACGCAGTTAAAAAAATTATAAATCATTATTTGTTTATATTTTTAGCTAAAATATTAATGTGACCAGATTCAAATTTTTTTAGTATATCAAGTTAACTATAGATATTAAGCTGTAATTTTTTCAGATTTTTTGCAAAAGTATTTTTAATTAAAAAAATTAAAATCTGATACCGGTTTCCTTTCCGTACGTAAAGCAATGGTCCACCTCAGGTTGACACTTCAAACTCGTAACCCGTACCTGCTGGGTCGTTGAAGCCGTGCACGGTATAATAGGGCGGAAATACCTACTGTTACATAATCAATTGAATAAAAACTTGCTGCCAACAGTCGGATTATATTGCCGAATTGCATGTTTTTTACAGAACACCTTTGGTAAACCTTTAAATTCCGATGTAGAGTTCCGCGAAGAAATAATATCTAGATTTATGAGCGAAAAAGACAAACATAATAGTTTAGGCACAGAAGCTGATATTTGTCATTGGAGTAGGCGAAGAACATTGTTTAAAAAAATATCAGCTTCGGATGTGCTTGATTTTCCTGAAATGACCCAACGAGATTTAAAAATTTTCTTTACGGGATCTTATCAACTTTCGCAAGCGGTATCATACCTCGCAGAAATGATGGACGAAAATAACCTTATTAATCTTTCTTATTTGAGAGAAAGTTCCAATATCATACAATTTCTGGTGCCATCGAGGCACATTAAAAGTAAATCTTATAAGTGCTATATAGATTATTCACCTAATTCAATAGGTTGCTCTGGAATAAAACGTTATTTCTGCGAGTGTGCAAATGGCAACCGAACTATTGGTTGTTGTTCGCACGTAGCAGCGATAATTTATTACTTATCGAATGCTCGATACATTGCAAAAGTTGTTAAGCCTGCGGAAATATTAAGTAAAATCTTCAATGTTGAACGCTTAAATCCGGTCATTAACAACGACAGCGACGAAGATTAAATTGCGCGCTTTAAGTCCTGAGTACAAACACCATTTCACAATTAAGGTAAACCTCGTTCTCTAAAATTCATTAATTCACTTTACAAATGTAAAACTATTTAATAATTAATACTAACGTATACTTTTTTCATGTTTAAACGGAGAGAATTCTTGAATACAAACACCATTTCACAATTAAGGTAAACCTCATTCTCTAAAATTCATTAATTCACTTTACAAATGTAAAACTATTTAATAATTAATACTAACGTATACTTTTTTCATGTTTAAACGGAGAGAATTCTTGAATACAAACACCATTTCACAATTAAGGTAAACCTCATTCTCTAAAATTCATTAATTCACTTTACAAATGTAAAACTATTTAATAATTAATACTAACGTATACTTTTTTCATGTTTAAATGGAGAGAATTCCTGGACCTTCTGAACACAGTTGAAATACCAGCAGCTCCGTTTCCATAAAACCGAAGATCATTATTGTTAATAAATGCAATTAAATAAAAATTTTCACATATGACATATAAGGAGAATCAAAATTAAGTACATTAACTTATTTCTTGTGAAATAGTGGATGTTACGAATAATGTGTGCGCAAGGAATTAAGTACTTCGACCGTCCAAGTCTATACCCCTTTGGGTATTGGACGTAAGTATTTAATTTTTTAACTGCGTTCTAATACTTAGAAAAATCTGAAAAAATTACAGTTAATTATTTATAGCAAACTTGAGATACTGTGAAAATATAAACGTGGTCACATCAATAATATAGCTAAAAATATAAACAAGTGTTGGTTTTTGATTTTTGTTTTTTTAGTTAGCTGTTGTAAAAATCTGAAAAAATTACACATTAATAATCAGGGTACTATGCATGTTACTGTAAAAATAGAAATGTGGTCACTTTATATTTTCAATAAAAAATTAATGTTTATAATCTTTTTTAATTTTTCAAAAATCGATTTTCGAACCAAAAAATCTGAAAAAATTCTAAAGTATGTACACCACTGGGTATAATGTTTGTGATTTTTTTCAGAATTTTCTGTCAAGCCAAACGGGAGATATCGAGCATAAACTGTAAAACACGTTTCACCCTGTAACTACCCCTACGGTAGGGGTAGCGGGTTCATACTTTGTAGGAAGGGTTTTTCCAAAGAGCACTATCGAATGGTATGCCTCACGATTAATTATCTTTGGGGGCACTTTTTCCATCCTTATCCGGCTAGGCCCTTTTCGTAACAAGTAACAGTTATGGTACATGCAACGTTATAAGCTACAATATTAGTGGGCGTTACAAACATATAATGATAACAATTCTTTAAAGATTATTAGAAAATTTTTGTTAATAATTATTCATTTGCTTTTATAAAAAAGTATATGTAATACATTCTAAATGTAGAAGTAATATTGATCTAACGGAAACTGACATATTGCAAAAAAGATCGTATGTGATCAAATATTCGTATTTTTAAATATATTTCTGTACATTTTCTATCTTCCTATCTCTTATCGGTGTAGATAAATGCATGTGATAAAAATTGTGTGAATATATTTAGTATACGAAAAAATATCGTTTGGATCGAGTCACGCGAGTCACACAAATGTGAAATGTAATATTTCATATTACCTAAGTTTTAACATTTTCCACTCCCTGGTATCTGCTTTTCAGCATACTATGGAAAGTAATAATAAATGTTGCAGTTATAAATAATTTGATGACAATCGATTTTCCACATTTCTTTCAAATGATATGAAATTGATCCTTTGTCACCCATTTTAAGATAACATATCGTACGAGCACATTTTCGTTTTGGATTATTTTTTTCACTATGTCCTCCCATAAAATAAAAGTAAACCCATTTATTTGTAAAATATATATATTTATTAACTCCTTGCCGTGCAATAACGAGTGACACTCCGTGATGCGATATACGGGATAGGATATTTTCTAGTTTTACAAAACCTCTCAAATTGAAAATATCAATGAGACACGACACGATAAACTTATTTCTATTATATTAATATTACGTTAAATTATACGATATATCAAGAATCACTGATCACTTTTTATTTTAGCAATTTAATTCTGAATTATTGTAGAGGCAATCACAAAAGAAATCGTACGGCAAGGGGTTAATTAAAATTGATCTAATTTGCACTACTATTATATACCCTTTATGAACTATATTTTAAGCGATTTCTTACGCAGTTATACGATACTCTTTTAAATGGTTTATTTACAAACAAAACCAAATTTGTGTGTCACAAGATGGTAAACCGTAATTAATTACATAGTTTAAAATATAAATTCTTGACGACTTTGCACCAGTTTTAAGTGACATATTTTCATGAATGATGCATCCCCTTTCTTTATTTGTTTCTACTATACTTTAAAAGGCTATTTTCATTATGTGAAAAATGTATATTCATTTTATGAAGTAGACAAACATATGAACAATAATTAATTTTCATGTTGATATCTTATGTAAAACTGCAAATAAAAATATTTAGTAGAAGAATTAATTATTCCAGTTCGGAGCAACAACAATTGTTTACGATTTCATCGTATTAAGAACTCCTTTCACGGATTAATATCTTTATTTATTTTATGTGTGAATCGTCGTAATAATCATCATAATCACATCGTTACAGCAGTCACTTTTCCTTGCTGATTTGTTATGCAAAATTAATTGGTACCGGTCGTATTTAATTAAAGCAGTCGCTATAAAGCGTATTACATTTTTGTAAAAAGTGCGTGCTTAATTACATAATATCGCATTACCTACTTCTACTCCAATTGAGAGCAAAAAAATTGGAGACGTCTCGAGGTCAGTAGCACAAGAAGCGATACATACTTTCATTCTTTATTCACAGTTTCAAATACAAGGAAATTTCTTAGTTCATTAATATTAATTCATGTAAGATTGCGGAACGCGATTGTGGAAGAGAAAAAAGAAAAGTGAAACGCTGACTTCAAAATGTATTTAATAAAACAAAGTAGTAAAACTAAGTTCAAAAGTATATTAAAATTGACGGAAACTATGTCTTAAATTTACGTCTTAGAATTTTGTCTTACGATATACGTACATTGTCTTATAGCTTATTACAGCTCAATCAGCGATATCGATACAAACTATTCCTACACTAATAAGAAACGTTTAAATTGTTTAATATTAGTTTAAATCTTTTCTCTCAAGTCTCCTGATTTTCGGTTTTATAGTAATCGTTCAATTGTAACATTGGCGGAACAACAAATTTTCCGCCTCTCCGCAAAATATAATTTTAGCCCCCTTGGGACCACGTTGTAAGTGATTAGAGACCCTATGCAAAAGTTAAACAAAAATTATGTTGTTTCTCTCAGTGTATTTGTAATCCAATTTAAATGAAGAGCAATTTTAGTCAAATTTAAAAAATAATAAATCAAAACATTTTGGGCACCTTCCAACTTCGGATCCCGCCTCGTTTCGGAGTCGACGGTATTGTAGTTTCGCCCTGTATATCCAACTTTTGGGATAATAAAGTTAACATGTTCAGAAAGGACACAACGTCAATTACTTTCGCACGTGGCATCGATCATGCTATTTCGATTTTCATTCGTTCTCCTTTAGCAAGCTTAATAAAAATAACTGTGATCGATAGATATCTTGTTTACATACTCCAATTACGATCTGACAGTGTACAGTGCTACGTCATTCAACGTTTGTTATCTTTTTGATGTATCGATAATTCCGTCATGTCGTGTTAGCTACTTTTTATACATTTGCAATATCATTGTCACTAATTATAACTGTAACGTTAATTTTGTCAATTGTGGAGAAATGTCAATTTAATTGAGCGAAGGAGATACCTATATTTTGATTATATTGTAATCGTGATACTTTTTTAATGTAAATTATGCTATTGATTTAATTGAAATAGCGTATGAATGTAAGACAGCATTATACGAGGAAGACTCTTAAAAGTATTAATAATCTCTTGAATACTTCTAAACAAATTAAAGTAATCTCTTAAACCAATGGTTTCTAATGATATTACTGATTTTTTAAATTTATTTCCTCCCGTTATGATGATTTGTTCTGTGTACCAATTATAATATTCCAATTCTATGTTATAATCTTTAAACATTCAATTGAGGAAATGATTTTCTGATTCTTTTTCGGAATGGGTTGTTGGCTATTGAGTAATTTTACTAATTCCTCCTTTTTTTTAATATAAAGAATTCTATCAATCGTGAGGCATAATACAGAAGTGCACCATAATGAGTGAAACTGACCAGTTCATCTTTTATTGATGAATTAACGTTCGTGAATGAACTTTGACGAACAAAATTTACGAAGGTGTCATTATTACCAAACATCATAATGCACTCTAATATTTCTAACATACCCACAGAAATTTTCCTAATAAATCATTATAAGCGCCCATTTGAATCGTACTTCAGATTTGATGTCTTTCTGAATGTTTCAATTGTTCAAGAAATAATGGCTGATATAATGTAATTTGTTTTCTTTACACTGTTTCCATTACACTTCACTTTCTACACATCCTTTCTGAAATTTATTTCAATCTTTGTCCTAATTTAATTTAAAATTGTTCACTTCTACTTTGTTTATAATAGTTAATTGCCTACCTAGCGCAATATAAATTGCCACATTTTTAATTCCAACATTAATTATTATTTCCACATGCTCAGATTTCTTGAATAGTATAAGAAGCTTTAATCAAATGCAACAAATTTTGTTGTAATGTTCCTTGCATTCTTCGTTGTGTACGATAATTATTCCAGGGAAACTTCCTTTACGCAACTTCAAGACTTCCGAATATTGTTGGCATAGCTCGAGTTGAAGACCTCTGAATAATTTCATACTTGATAGTATCGTTTGCTATATTTAACTGCCACAGTCGTTTCACTGGAAAGCATGCATATTTTAACCCAAAGAACGCCCTTTTATGAATGCAATTCACTTTGGTCTAACAGATGTGTTTGCAAAACACGTTATATACTAGTTCCTATTAATTTATAGGTTTTTTTCCATAAAAGAATCTAGTTTCGTACAAATTCAGTAAAATGTAACATTTTGTAGTGTTATAATTGGTAAGCAAAAGTAACGAATAAATGTATATTTATTCTTATCCCCAAAAATAAAGTATCAGGTATTATAGTATTACTTATGTTCAGAATTATATTATTTTTTATATATATAATAAAATAAAATCGACAGATTTTGCATGAAATAAAATAGACAATTACGTTAAATTTTAGAAATCATCATTAACTATATTTTATATAAGTCTTGAACTATGAATGATACGGTTATTTTATTTTAATATAATAGTTTGAACTATAAGATTTATTCTTTCGTATCAAATATTTAACACTGGGACTGTGTGATATTATTTTTGTATAGTATTATTTATGTATTCACCAACATGTATATGTTTATATACTTTAACGAGAGATGGCTTTATATGTATTAGGTCGGTGCGTATGAAATGTCGGATTGTATTCGGCGAAACTAAAATGCCACAGTTTTTGCAAAATGAATGTTTATAAATCAAAATAATTTCCATCGACATCGATATATTTCTGCGAAAGATCCACAAGAGCTTTTATACGATTTTTAATACAATCTAAGCTTTTAGAAACAATGAAATTGGAGGCGACTTTTTTAAGGTCACCTTCATTATTGAATTTTTTCTCTATCATGAAATGGTCTAAGTGTTTAAAAATGTGATAATCCGTGAAAGGAAGATCAGGTGAATAAGGTGGGTACAGTAAAATTTCATATTTCAATTCAAGACATTTTTGGAGCTCACTTTTGACGGATATGGTCTTGCGTTGTCGTGAAATAAAGTAGTCCCCTGCCGATGAATTGAAACCGAACGCAGTATTTTTAATTCTACAAGCATTTGTTCATTTTTTTGCAGTATCTGTCAGTAGTAATGCCTTAATCGCCTTGGAAAAAAGGAAGTTTAGCTTTTCATGTATAGATTGGGACATCATTATGACATACGATTGTGGGTCTACCATGAGGCGCATTTTGAAGATACTTATATCCAGGACGAAACTTTTTGAACCAACATTGTACGATTTTTTTTATTAACAATCGCCTCCCATATGTTTTGTTTACCAAGTTTAAAGTCATATCGGATTACTACTCGTTTTTCACTAGTACTCAAGTTCCACAAAGCAGTATATTTTTTTATAGAAATTAGGAGTCTGCCAAAGAAAGACACTCAATATTGCGCGTGTAGACTAAATAATCTATTTCAACTATAAAATTATTAACTTTATGGCTAACTTTTTATAAAATATGTCCAAAATATAGGGTATAGACCTAATTCGACATTTCATACCTGTATGTACCAACCTAAATATAGAAATATTGATTAGAAGATACGACGATCTTTGATTTACATCATGTCCGTTATTGATTTAATATTGTAAGAGTCATTTGATAATATAAATAAAGAATTGTCCCTTTACAGGTACAAACGGAACGACCAAAATGATGGATTTATACCTTTTTTTTATAAAAGTTTTTCAAGTTTATATAAAAATAGTACAATAGACATTTCCGTGTATCTCATAATGCATAAATTATTCAGCTGATCATCTTCTTTGTCGATTGATTCCTCTTCTTCCTAAGTACTTATTTAACATTAGAACTACCACCACCTAATCTAGCAAATTTAGATATGATAATTAAATATGTTACAAGAATAGGAATAACGGGGGAAAGAAAATTGAATGATACAATTCCTTATGTTTAGCAAAATAGGTATGAAAAAATTATGGACTAGCAGAGTTAGAAACCTCATCATTTTTTCAAAGAAATTAAAAACCAGTCATTTTGATTGCCTCGGTAGTTCTAGTCTTAAGTCTTCGCTGGTACTGCTGTGTATTAACCACATGAATATTAATATTAATATTAATTAACTCCACAGTGCCAGCTAAGGATTAATGTTGTTAATTACATTTAATTTAATTCTGTCCAACTTGTATCGACTACTAAGTTAATTTATGTAAATGTAACAGATTTAACGTCGCTAGTTCTAATGTTAAATACTATTTGTAACATCAGTACGCAGTTTTAGAAAGTTTACAGATCTTATGGAAAACATGTTGAAAATATTTTACATTTTTAGTTGTATCATACATTAATCATTAGTCTTTTGGTTTATTTGAGTAATTGAAATTAATTGCCGAAGATCTAAATCTATTTTACGTGCATAATATGAACGTCCTTTCTCCTTTAGTTCGAGCTCAGTAAAATTTGTATGAGGAAATCGTTAAACAGAATTTTGAACGTGATTGAAATTCTTGGCTTTTAAACAGAATGCCGATCGCAATTATATCGATTAAGGCTTTCAAGGAAATGCAAGATTTAATGAAATATGCATCTATCGATTTGCAGGCCAATTTACGCTATTATTGTTTCTCCTCAACATGGAATAGGTATAGCTTTCTAGAAACAGTTGTCTTTTTCGAAAGAAATGACTATTTTGTAATTCACGCATATGAAATATATGAGATTATAAATCTGAAACTTGTTAAATATTCAATTCGGTCGTATAAATTTTGTTATAAAATTAGTACATTCAAGCAATTAAATCACATAAATATAATATTTTAAATACAAACTCATAAACGTTCTTCATACGTAGTTTGAAAATGAAAATCTCGTTTATAAAACTTTCTTCTAATGTTTCGGTGATGCAAAGTAAAAAGTAATTACTGAAAGAAGGTGACAACCTATGCACCACCATATCCAAATTTAAAATTGCCTTTTTTCTATATTTTGGCTAATTTTAATAGGTCTTAGATCTTCGAAAATAATTATACACGTGATAATTTTACCGAATCACTGTACACTGAAATAGAATGCTTTTAATTATGACTTTGACACGTTTTTACCTCATCGTGTTTTGCAACTAACGACATTCCACTTACTGCGAAACGATCAACAGTTATATGGAAATTGTGGTCATAGATTCACTGTAAAACAATGCTTATTAACTTTTTATTGCGATACAGCTGTGAGCAATGTTTTCCTTTTAATTTAACACGTGTAAAGTTCCCTGAACTTAGAATCCTTTCCTGTTACATACGTAAGATTTTCATTGTTTGTAAATAATGAATACTTTGCTGATTTAATCAGCAACAAAATTCCAGTTTTATGTGTGTATTGAAGCCTAGTATTTTTATAACTGTTTGCATTTAATTTTAAATTTTGTTATAACGCTTAAGTAAGTTATTTAACATATATAATACGGAAGTATTGGTGTAAAATAAAGCATGATGTATGTAATATTTAACCCTTTACTATACAATAACGAGTGCAACTTGTGACGCAAGAAATAGAATTGCTTTAATGAAAAATGGCAGTAAAGAAATTTTAGATTGTCTAAAAACTGACAAATTGGAAAATCAGAGGGACATGACGTCACATTATAATGCACATACTATCAGTTTTATTGTAAAGTATATTTAACACTTAACTTTGGCATATGTGGCCACAAAACCAATCGTAGGGCAAGGGGTTAATAATAATTAGACGATGCTAAGAGTTCTTTTTGTTCGTGTGCCTTCATTCTTCACCTAGTATTGTGTGACTTGAAACTACCTATGCAAAATTTAATAAAAATTAAAGGAATTAAAGTGCAAATAACTTAGCTAAGAAACTCAAACATCCTGTATAATCTTCAGGCTCAATGTCATCACATCTTCACTTGCCCCTTTGTTACAGACTTATGCACTACAATTTGTAACACTTTCGTCAAAGTAGACTATTCGTCTAACAAGACTCCAAAGGCTACCTTCAAATTTCTAAAACTCTGAATTTCTTCACATGCGAGAGAAAACAAGATCGTAAATAATGAATAGAAAGTCGTAAATGGTAGCAATAAAATAAAAACACTTTTTCAAGTTCCCTAATTTTTTTTTCGTACAAGATGACAAATAGACTTTTTGCCAGCCGAATATTTTTATCTGTATTTCCAATGTTATATAACGATCCGTTACAAGTATCTAAAAATTTCACTTCAAACTTAACTGAAAGAATGGCAAATCGCTACGATATATCAATGAAACACGGAACCCAATCGGGAGTTAATGTAACGACGGTGTAAGTGAAAATTGACGGTTTCTTCGACGCAACGAGAACCACTGGTAGCCCAGGAAAATGTGAACGTATGGACACCCGGTTGTCCCTCGAGGTTGTTCAGTGTCGTCAGTTCGATCCGGTCAGTGGGCCATACAGCATGAACAACGAGCGCAGTAAGTATATATCTATTTGGACTTTTTATTCAGGTCTAATACTCCTGCTTCCTGATTCCACTTACCAGTGCCCCACTTAAAGAGGCTCGCCATTAAATGCACAGAAAGGAAAAAGTTCACACTGCGATTGCATTCCAGATTACTTCCCGATGCAATCTCTTTTTTTTAAATTTTTATGTAAACTTTATCGTAATTATCACATTTGGTAAGGGAAAATAATACGATGACTACTTTCAGAGGTATTCTTTTTTATTTTCTCTTTCATTAATATCAATATATTATTTTGCAGAATATTCACTTATTCTGAATATATATGAACTGGATGAATAATGTGAAGTATTGTAAGGTATACGTGAAGAATTCAACGATTATATCGTTCTATTTTTATTTTATGTGTTCAAATTTATTGTACATTGTACGACTGAGGACTCATAGTGGCTGCAGTAGAATAAAGTAGTATCCCATTGAAGGAAGTTTGGGAACAGTAATTACCGTTTGGCTAACTCGTTCTGTGGGTAGCTTTAAGATTAGGGTAGGTTTAGGGTGGCTCTGAGATTATTTGCGATTTTACGCGGTTTTCTTTGTGTAACAAACAAATTATAAATAATAAGACATTAATAATGTTTATTTTCATCAAGTTTTAAAAGAGTGGCTAATAATAACTTACGTCTACGATTTTAATTATATATTTATATGATACATAGGGGTAGGTTTATTTTAGAATATTTATTATTTAGTTTATGTATACATTAACATTATTCTGTAACTTATATTAACCCTTTCAGGACTAGTAGTAATTTTTTAGGACAAATGGTAATTTACAACGTCTATACATTAACTCACTGGCTTTCTGATAAAAAGTGGCTTTTGATCGCCAAAGGAATCTATATCTGTCAATATTTAAAAATGTCTTCGTCCGCAGAGGGTTAATATCTTTTTAATTAACATGTTTTCTGAAGCACAGCATTCTGAAGCTTTCAAAACTGCACTTATATAATTTAAGGGATGGCATGAGAAAAGATAAAATTTGTTATTAGCTCAATTGCAATTTATAGCATTCATAAATACGTTACTAAATAATAATTATTATGGGCGATACACCTTTTTATGTTCATTATTGAAAACTTACGTATCCTACATTCTTTTCATAATTATTATTTTGTTGCTCGTGTTCAGAAGCTTTCGATATTTAAAATTTTATTGAGAACCGATAAGAATGATTTAGGTAATCGTTTAATGAAAACGTTTGTACGTTTTATACAATACTGTATAAAGAGTTGCAGAAAATGAATATGCCAGAAAGACATTGTACATATAATAGAAGATATGTTAAACATAAAACTGCCGATTTTCATGTAATTATACTTTCAATAAAATACAAAATGGCCAAAGTAATTAAATGTAGACAATTCTCCGGTACAGTAATAAAATGAAAGCATACTTTTCGGTTTAAACATGTTATATCTAATATGATTATTTCTGATTCTTTTTAAACATATATGTCGTCCAAACAAATTTCTGATAGATTTTTAATAGTCAATATATCAATTCACGTGTGCTAATAACAATTTATTCAGAATGACAACTTATACAGTTGATGGATCACCTCTCTGGTGATTAATTTAAAGGGATTGATAGTTGAAATTGATAAGTTAGATTGGAGAACCGATAGACAGCAAAGAACGATGTCGATACTTACAAACACAAGTATGAATAAAAGTAACGATCTATGGAACGGTATGAAAAACACTTCTGACACTGATTCTGAGTTAGCACTTTACACAGTATTCCGTTGCTGTTCATCAAGTGTCATATTTTGGCTTATGTATTGCAATGTTTGTCTTATTTCTACATAAAGTATCGACTTGTCAGCTGATTTCGGAAACACCCTATACAATTCACTTCTCATGGAGAAAGGGTTAACGACTGCAAGCGCGGACGAATATCTGATAAGTTTTATAGTACCTGCAGTGTGTCGGATAAATTAAAACATTTCTTGTATCCTGTATTGATTAAAATGCGTTAAAATTAGTGTTATACCATTATGCAATATCATGCTTAATAACTTCTTTAATAATAATAATAAAAGGGAATTTTTTATTTGTAACTATATTCTGTGTATTTTATTCTTGTTCGTTTAACTATATTGAAATAATTTCATTAATCTATTTCACTGTCTTGGCTTAAAGATTACTTAAAGATTACTACTTGTCATAAACTGCGCTGAACTTGTGCCATACAAATCTGATGAGGGTATAACGAAACTTTTTATAGTTAAAGTAAAAGTTGCAGAATTAAAAGTGGAGGTTCAAGATGCAAGGGTCTTATAAGCGTCAGAAACAATTTATTTCCGAGGTAAAATATTGAGAATGGTAAAACGTTGTTGCGTGACCGAGGGTCATAAAAAGGGATTTATTCGTCCAACACGACATAATGTGTACTTTCATATGCAGGAAATTTCCTTTTAGTCTGCAGTTCTTTTTTATTTACTTTGAATATTTTTCTATCTATCCAGAACTTGTGTTAAACAGAATCGTATGGCTGAAATGTTCATGGTTTTACAGTTTGCGTCACAAGAGCGTGGATATGATATCTCTCCGTAAACAATTTTTTTTTGTAAAAAATTTTATATAAATTGATAGCACATCTAAACAGCATGTACTTACTTACAAGGGAAGTTCGGGAACTGATACACTCGGATTTTTATGAAACTTTGCATAAATATTAATTGCACATACTAAAAAGATATAAGCTGTAATTCGTCCGTGCCCGTTTTCAACTTTGAGGGACATATCAACCCCTTTATCTGAACCACCCTTTCTATACATGTGCTTGTAAGTCGTAAACAACAAAAGACATCAAAAAGTAGTTAAAATAAAAGTTATACCGTTTCTTGAGATCTACAAAGCAGCTTGTACATTTTTATGAAAAAACAGCCAAGGCAAAACAGCTATTACAGCTATCTTTATAGATATGTGTAATTAACATTTATGGAAAGTTTTATCAAAATCGGAGTGCATCAGTTCTCGAACTTCTCTTGTTAGTAATGCATCCAATCTTCACTATGTATTTGCGATTATTACTTGACAAGGTCTGAAATCGGAAAAACATGGAAGAGATCCTCATATTTCTCGAATATGACGAACCTAGGGGTTTCAGTTGTGAAGTACGCTTTCCTCGCAGATTGTACTTCATAAGGGATCGAACATTTTCTATTGGATTGGTATCAGGGGATTGAGATAATCAATCCAACACGTTGATAACGTTTCTCGCTTTTCACTCCGTGCAAATGGGGCTTCGCTGTTTCGGATCATTATCTTCTTGTAGCATCCACGGCTCTCTAGTTCCATCAAAACAACGTTTCTAGCTGACATTAGGAGGCCTCTTTCATATAATTTGATCATTTTTGGGGTATTTAAAGTATCCGGAAAAATGTGCCATATACGTAAACCTCGAACGTTAAAACTTCCCCAAACATGGGAATTCTCTGGGTGTTTGGAACTCTTTTGGATAATTGGATTTTCACGTTTTTTCAAAGTTTCGCCCCGTATGAAGTAAAATTTCCGAGGAAAGCGTATTTCAAAATTAAAAGCCGTATTTCGTCAAATTCGAGTAATATGGTCTCTTCCTTTCTCGTACGCCGAAAGGCTCATGGAAAGTGTGCCAAAAAGTTGTCAAGCAATAATCATAAATTGGTCGCACTACTAAGCAGGTGATTTGTACAGAATTTTTTACAAAAAAAATTTATTTACACATAGATATCCTGTCCACGCTGTTATGATGCAGACTGTAGATGCATTTACAAAAATGTTTTCCTTTATTTTTGAGTTACGTTGTATAATTACATAATTTGTGCATCAACAGTTCCAGGAAAAACTATTTAAGTTTAAGCCGCAAAAACGATAATTTATACCTGCAATATAATTATTTATTAGCGTAAAATTATGTGGCATTACATAATTGTGAAATTCACTTTATCAATGTTTAATAAAAAATTTAAACTGTAAATATTCTGGAAATGTTATGCATAAAGACAAATGCTTCTATGAAATCATAATCTTGAAAGTTATTTTTACCACTTCTTTCCTATATAACCGAAGATAATTCTCACATGTATTATTTTAATTTTCTACCAAAATAATGGTCATGTATTTTTAAAGGAACGTAAGAAGAAAATAATATCACTACAAGTAAAAAGATTTCTTCTTCTAACGTATTTAAGCACTAATATTACAATAACTTCCCACCATTAATCATCCCACAAGCGGAAGATTGCATCGGAAGGAGGCGATGCACTTTAAGTTCATCGGACGCAGCGAGTGTAGCGCCGCATTCAAGTTTTCTCTTTCATTTGCAGTGTATTGTAGCTGTTTTAAAAGGGAACATTAATAATGCCATTTGTCGTTTCTGGTTTACGAAATGTGAAAATTGATAAGATGAGAAATGTGAAACTTTTAGACAGGGAAAATGGTGAATGTCATTAATCGTTAATAAAACTTCACTATATATAAAAATATTGCGTTCATTAGACTATCAACATTACTGATTGCAATATTAAAATGGGAATAGAGTTACGCATGGAGCACCCAATAGAATTAATATTTAATGTTACTATGTTACAAGACATGTCAGTTATTATAAATAATAGAAAAAAAAATTTCACGGTTTGATATCCTCCGATACGGACATATTAACACGTTGAATGCCACCGGTATTTCGCTAGTTTCATAATTTTTTCTGAAATGAAACTTTTTCTATTAAAATCACATCTTTATAAAGCAGAAACTTCAAAGATACAGATGGATATATATTCAGCAGAACTTCATCTTTTTAACGCCAATATCTAAATATTGAATATATTACAAAATTCGTAAATATTGCAATTTAAAAGTCATATGCAATTTCATTGAATTAAATAGCGCTGGTCGCCGGTTACCCCCATGACAGTCAACGTGTTAATAGCTCGTAATCCCTTAATAAACGTTTGTTGGTTCCTTGAGAATGGTTGGAGATCCACAAGTGTGCAATATAGATAGTAATATTAGCGCCAATTTTCTTTTTCTAAAAGACTATTTAACACTAGAACTACCAAACCAGTCAAAATGACTGGTATACAATTTTTTCCAAAAATTCTCCAAGATTATAAGAGAGTCATAGAGCAGATATTCTACGTCCATTTCATAAATTATAAACTACCGAATCGATCATCTTTTCCACCTCTTAATTCCACTTTTTCAAACGACTTATTTAATATATTTAAATATAATAGATTTAACGCCGGTAGTTCTAGTCTTGATATATCAATTGAAAAACGATGCAGTTTGCAAGATCTACTTTTCAAATATCCTTACTTTTTCAACCTGACAAATTATTTATCATGCGCGTCAAACTTTCGATCTTATCGCATCTGTTACATGAATCTACTTTCATTTCCTCAGAGGATGAAGCGCAGTCAATTTACACGGTCGGCAGTCAGAGGAACTTGGTGCCGGTAAAATCCAGACACGCCTAGTAAGTGAACGTGCTCGAGATTGACGTCTGTCAATTACCTCTCGTTACTCAGTCATTAAGCTGTATTATTACACACATCAAACACTCCGCAGGAGGCTGTTAATTCAAGTCCGCCAATTAGATTTATCCTGTTTTTTAGCTTGAAAAAGCGGAGCCAACTTCCCAACTTGCTGGTGATTATACTGCTTTTCATAGCAGCTTCCTTATTTGTAGTAGTCCTGGTGCTTTCTATACTCTGTAAGTAACGGTCACACGGTTGTTGTAGTTAATTATGATTAGTCAAGTATTTTCGGATGGATTTTAAAAACTGTCATAGAATTATTCCGTCTTCATTGACATTCTTATCTCTTTACTTATTGAGATCTCTGTTCGTTCTGTTCATTTCTATTTCTTTTTTACTATTATCTAATTGGCACTAACGATGAATATCAATCGATATTGTATTGACATCGTAACATTCGTTTTGTTATAATTTCTATTTTTCTTATGGTGTTCAGTTGATGGTGAATTCATTGATGGATTACATTTTGTACGAGAAATTTTCGGCTTCTTCCTTTGTACTCGTTTAACTTTTGATTACAGATTCTCGAATTAGGCAGTTGAAACTTTGCGATACGGAGAACTGTGTGCGAATAGGTGAGTAAGAGAACGTTTCTCACGTTTTTCATCAGGAATTCAAGAAATTGGTATACTTAATTGAAATAAGATTCTTTGCGGTATGTCTTTTTCATAATAATTTTGTTCGTTTAGCCGCTAGTTTAAAGGAATCTATGGACACTTCTGTAGATCCTTGCGATGATTTTTATAAGTGAGTATAAAATTGTTGCAAAATATTAATGGCACAGCAAATTGTTTCAATCAGCACTTATTTCGATTCTCTTTGGAGAATCTTGAAGAATTGGAGAATTCTCTTTGGAGAAATGCATTGTTCCTTAACACAAATAGATTCTGCATTTAAATAAACACGCAATGGGTTCTGCTCGAAAGTTGAAGTTGAACATTATCGAAGAAAATATATGTCTTAAGTTTTAAACTTTTGTTCTTTTTATTGGCCTTTATATTCTTTAGAGTATCTCTCAATGAAATCGTTTATTTAAGGTTTCTTTGCGTGATGTAAGATATTTATTACTTATTATTTTATGAGATACATTGATTAAAAATATACTTTCTTAATCAATTTAGAATATTCATATGTTCGCTGCTGTTCTCTTAAATATAAATTATTGGCTGTTATATCGCAATTATTGAAACTGATGAAGGAGAATAGAATATTATTTATTTCTCAGTTATTTCTCAATACTTTCTCTGCATTTCATTTCTGTTATAATTTGTACTAATTAAGCAGAGGAGAATATTTTAGGGCAAAAAGGACAATTAAGGAGAATTAACGAGAGACGATATAAGCGATAGATAAAAGTCGACCAAGTATTAATAGGAAGCAGGACACATAAATTGTAACGATATCTAAGCCCGTAAATTTGATAATATTGTACTTCACGAACATAGACAGTTCTGCGAATACACTTTCCCGCTTAGAAATATGTACGCAAAGTTCTACGCAATGATGTCTGCGCGTAAAAAGTACGATTAATTGCTTCATGTTTCGCGATTACGCGTAACCCTCTAATTATCTGCTTAAAACTTATAAGGACGTCGTGTAAAATGACAATCTTAATCAATTTTTTAATATCAAATGATTTTGTTACTTTAAATGAAAAGTACAATTAGGAAAAAATTTGCAACTTCGATTTGAAACAATTCTATGGGTAACTGTTTTTTCTTACAGATCATGTGATTTTACTAGAGTTACTTAAAGTATGTCGGTATGTACCTTAAATTACAAAAAGATGTATTTACAAATTTTTCAATGCCAGTTATTTGCTATTTAGTTATTAATTAAATTGGATATTCAACATTTATCAAATTAATTGTATATTCGTTTGTAATGAAACTATAATACATAGTTTTGGCCGACAAGACTGATATTGTTGTCCCTTTAATTGTGAAATATGATATTGCAGATTTAGATAATCAGCATGATTCAAACTCAAAATTATTATTTAACCCTCGAACTATCGATAATTAATCCAATATATTTAAAAATATCAAGTAAATACATTAGAAGAAAAAAAAGTAGAATCTAAAAAACTTGCTCGATTTAATCATTAGCGGTCTATAAGACGGACTTTGAAAATTGAAAAAGAAAGAGCCTTAGAAATTTTACGAAAGTTTACATCAAATTAACGACAAATTATTTTAGCCACTTTGGCAGATCTAGTGTTAAGACTACAGTGATATTCGCACTGCTACTACAATTTTCATTTTATAATGCGTCTTATATCAGACTTTTTCTTCCAATAAATGATCGTTTCAGATATACATGTGGCAAATGGTCGAAGGAGCATCCCATTCCAGATAGTAGTTTAACGAATTCCTGGTTTAATGAGCGGAGGGAACGTGTGTCGAGAAGAATTAGGGAGCTGTTGCGGCAAAACGTTACAAAAGCTAATGCACCCTGGGCAGTCGAGCAAGCTAAAATATTGTATACCAGCTGCATGGACGTGCGTACGTTGGAATTTTTCTGTTAAAAAGCTTCGATAGGAGAAAGAATTTACAGAAAGAACTTCCATGTTTTGAACAAAACTGTTAACCAGTTAAGTGCGGCGATCTGTTTGCAAAGCGCGCCCCAGTATGTGTCGCGATAATCACTGCTTTCGAGATAGCTCTCAGGAAGTTATTAATCCAACTCAAATTATTTATAATTTTTATTTGTTTGTTTCATTTCGTCTTGACCTCTAAACATTTTAAACATATTAAAATTTACGAAAATAATTTAGTTTTCGCCAAAATTGGAATTTAAATATCAAATTGTAACAAAATTTTACGCATGACGGATATAGTCGTCATGACACAAAATTCTGCCACATTTCCATGACGGATATAGTTGCCAAACACACTTAACTGGTTAATGGGGGTTGGTATTGTCTTAAGAGATTGTGCAGTTACTGGCGAGTTCAAACTCAAACCATAATCACTTCGGGTTTTGTCTATTCTTTTTATTCCTATTCCTATGGTCCTAACATCTAGTTGCAATAATGCAACTAATAGTAAAAATTCCATATTTTCACAGATATTTATTAAATATTAATTTGTGTTATATTAGGTGATATATCTCTTGCACATACTCTAAACAATACGTAAATCTATGGTTACGATAGAAGTATCATAACAGTACAACAATAATCGAATTATAAAACGTGGTACAAGCTCGATATCAGTAACAATAAGTTTGAAAGGGTTAAAATATGATGCTCTTAAACTATATTCTGTATTGAGATCATGGATCGGGATATTATTTTTGATACTATCAAATTATGCCGAATTATTGGAAAAATATTCAGTATTTTCGTGCTTGTTAGATCAAACTTTATTTTCTCAGATGCAATGGACAAACTTGGCCTCGCACCATTGTTCGAATTATTGGAGGAATTTAATTTGCCACCAATTCCCTCGGCATTTACTAAGAAGACGGGTAGTTACATCGAACAGTTGGCCAGGGTGAAAAGGATCCTGGGAAGGGATGTTTTCTTTGGGCTTGACATTATTCCTGATCCCAGAAACAAGAGCAACAATATTATGCTCGTTGATACACCGATTGCAAGCAGTCCTTTACCAAAGTAAAGTCGCATTGCTTTAATCTTTGAAAAGAAATCGCGAATTAGAGCAGAACGATTATTTGGAGTTATTGTCCGGAATAATTGCTGCATTTAATGATATAGGGAATTGTTAGCGGCTACATTTGTATCAATTCATGGAGCATTATATGTAAAATGCTTTTTACATATCATGCCATTTCTTTTCAAATAGAGAATAAATCAAAATTTATTGCGGTAAAAAAACTTAGCAAAGGGTATAGCAGGATAAGGGGGTCAAAAGTGCCCTTCAACCGATTTCAATGGGGACGGTGTCATTCGATAGATAATGCTCGGCGATTGATGTCTACAAATTTTTAACCCTGAATTTTGACCGGAAGGGTAGTTATGGGGAAAATTAAAAAAACGGGTTTTTGGCCCTTTTTCCCCATTTATTGAGGCGTAAAAAATCCAAATAAATTCTGACATATTCTGCACGGTACCGGACATATTGGAGAATTTTTTCAGATTTTTCCGTCGAAGTAGCTAAGCGTGAAAAATCGGCAAAGTAAAAAAAAACGGAAAAAAGAAGATTTCGTATCGAAATCTTCGAGGTACAACTTTTTGGTTTATATAGTAACAATCTAACACCTACGATTGTTATCCCCAATTTTTTTCAGATTTTTAAACCACCTGCGTCATTGTGAAAAAAATCTAAAACCGATTTTCGGGACGTATTTTGATCTAAAACGCAAGAAGTAATTGCTATTTTTCCATTATTTTGATAGAGTATGTTCATTTTGTGCTTTTCAATGTTTCTGCATACAAAGCAATTGCGAGTGAATGTAAAGGATTGAATTGATTCAATTATTCGTAAGCTACACACTTCCGTATCAGCTAAAAATACGAACGTCCTTTCAATAGCAGCGATGGCGCAGTCGGTAGAGTTCTTGGTTGCGGAACCTCTCGAAACTTTTTGTCGCCGGTTCGAGTCCCAATGAGGTAAAATAATTTCTGTTTTTTTTTTTTTTTTAATCATTCACTGCATAACAACAAATAATAATCATTTTTCAATTTTTCAATGTTTTTTAAACATTTTTAAATACTTATTCAATATGAAATATATGTAAAAATAATTATGGAGCATATTGTTTTTTTCATTGATTCGTCCTAACCACATCTCGTTATTCTTTTGTACATTGAACGAATATTAGTTTACTGTAACGAATGCAAATATGTATTCAATATTAAAAGGATCCAATTGTATATTCCGATGAATTGTAATGAAGGTGATGTCTAGCGGAAAGAATGGTCTATTTCTTTTTAAACATTCTTATTTTTGTATTTACCGCTTCTCCATTTATGCAGAGATCATCCAAAATGGACAATGAATTGAAAGAAAGAAGGTATATTGGGATTTCATCCGTTATAATTCCTTTACTGTTTTATGCAAATCAACTTCTTCAGCTTTAGGTTTTGTGCCCCATTGCAATCGTGTTTTCCAACCACTTTAAGTACACGAAAGCATTAAATTCAGTTCAGAAGGCTTTATTGTTTTATAACACTTACTCCAGTATTATGTACTCCCTTCAGTTATCTAGTCCGCAATTACCTGCGCAGCGTGTAGGTAGCGGGCAAGTACCGAGTTGTACCTTTAGAACTGATGATCATTTTTTTTAAATTATTGACTGCATAAATGTTATTAATACGTAAATGAATATTAATGTAAAAATACGAATGATAGATTACCATTTGATGATTAGGCTACAGTATCTAGCTGCGGAATACTTGAAACTTTTCTCTCGCCAATTCACCTCCCATGAAATATAATTAGAAAACAAATGTTTTTAAGTATTAACTGGATAACAATTGTTAATACGGAAATTAATATTAGTGTGAAAATATAAATGGCATGCGATAGATTACCTTTTGATAATTAAAAGTTGAAACACGTTTCGTGTGGCTTTATTCCTCGTCACTATGTTCATTAATGATGGGCAACACTTCATTTTTATTAAATATTTTTGTCAATATCTCTGAAGGCCTAACAATTGTCGATAGATACCGTGCGTGCGACAGGTAGTATATTATTGCAGCAATGTGCGAACAACAACCTATGGTACGGTTACCACTCGCACATTCACAGCAATAACATTTGATGCCCGAAATTCCAATTATATTAGGGGTATAGTCAATGAAGCAACGATAACTTCTTTCATTATGTGGCGTGATCGGGCGAGGCATTTAAGGATATTGAGGAGTTGATTTGCATAAAACAGTAAAGGAATTATAACGGATGAAATCCCAATATACCTTCTTTCTTTCAATTCATTGTCCATTTTGGATGATCTCTGCATAAATGGAGAAGCGGTAAATACAAAAATAAGAATGTTTAAAAAGAAATGGACCCTTCTTTCCGCTAGACATCACCTTCATTACAATTCATCCGAATATACAATTGAAATATTCGTTCAATGTACAAAAGAATAACGAGATGTGGCTAGGACGAATCAATGAAAAAAACAATATGCTCCATAATTATTTTTACATATATTTCATATTGAATAAGTATTTAAAAATGTTTAAAAAACATTGAAAAATTGAAAAATGATTATTATTTGTTGTTATGCAGTGAATGATTAAAAAAAAAAAAAAAACAGAAATTATTTTACCTCATTGGGACTCGAACCGGCGACAAAAAGTTTCGAGAGGTTCCGCAACCAAGAACTCTACCGACTGCGCCATCGCTGCTATTGAAAGGACGTTCGTATTTTTAGCTGATAAGGAAGTGTGTAGCTTACGAATAATTGAATCAATTCAATCCTTTGCATTCACTCGCAATTGCTTTGTATGCAGAAACATTGAAAAGCACAAAATGAACATACTCTATCAAAATAATGGAAAAATAGCAATTACTTCTTGCGTTTTAGATCAAAATACGTCCCGAAAATCGGTTTTAGATTTTTTTCACAATGACGCAGGTGGTTTAAAAATCTGAAAAAAATTGGGGATAACAATCGTAGGTGTTAGATTGTTACTATATAAACCAAAAAGTTGTACCTCGAAGATTTCGATACGAAATCTCCTTTTTTCCGTTTTTTTTGACTTTGCCGATTTTTCACGCTTAGCTACTTCGACGGAAAAATCTGAAAAAATTCTCCAATATGTCCGGTACCGTGTAGAATATGTCAGAATTTATTTGGATTTTTTACGCCTCAATAAATGGGGAAAAAGGGCCAAAAACCTGTTTTTTTAATTTTCCCCATAACTACCCTTCCGGTCAAAATTCAGGGTTAAAAATTTGTAGACATCAATCGCCGAGCATTATCTATCGAATGACACCGTCCCCATTGAAATCGGTTGAAGGGCACTTTTGACCCCCTTATCCTGCTATACCCTTTGGAAGTTCGGTTACAATCCTTTAGAATTAGAGTGAATTCACACAGAAAAAATTTGCTTTATTCTTGCGTTTACTGCTCTGGAGTTTCACAAAGTTTAGTTACAATCCGAATCTTCGGGAATTATCAGAATCGCACTCTATTTTTTCTTTAACCCTTTCGCTTTGGCAGTCCAGTCCGCCGAAGTGCCGTCACCGAACGGAAGTACGCGCCAGAAATGTGCACAGTGAGCGCAGTTTTTGTATATACCTTCTTCTAAGTCTTAAATAATTACTATGCTTAATAAAACAATTTGTGCTCTAATATAGCACGTACTCTTCACATTTTCAACCTCTTAGGCACTGAGCACCACTATAGTGGCTTTCGCGGATATCATCTTTCTGTACGGCGCACCACTATAGTGGCTTACGCGGATGTATCTTTCTGTACGGTGCACCACTATAGTTGCTTACGCGTCAGATTGTGATGTTGGTTTTTGTGTTGTACCGTGTTTTAAGACGTACCATACTGAAATGTACTACTAATTATTAGAACAAATTGTTTCAGTTAAAATGCGCGTTAAAATCATATCTTAATTTTAAAAAATTTTAAAAATAAATATTTTTATAAATACTAATGAAAAATTATAATTTAATCATCAAACACTTCATTCCAATGTACTCGTGTAAAGAACAGCATTATCCGTCACACATTGCAGTGCCGTATCATTTACACGTAATTCGCGTTGAACTCTGCCGTACCGAGAAACAGTCCCGCGTAAAGCTCCGCCGTGCCTAAGAGGTTAATATGAGAAGACTTATACAAAATTATATTAGTTATTCTAAAAACATTAGACCAATTACAGTTGACATGTTTTTAGGTATTTACATATTTGCAGGACTTTGCAATTAAACGTTTAATATAAGTAATACTTTTTGATGTAAAACGAAAGAGTAGTTGTAATATGTGATTAATCCCATACGTCAATAAAATAAACAGAAAATGTTCTGCCGATAACGATGAATTCATAATGACCACAGATGGTCATATATAGTCTATATAGTCTATATAGTCTATATAGTCTATATAGTCTATGTAGTCTATATAGTCTATGTAGTCTACATAGTCTATATAGTCTATATAGTCTAAATAGTCTGTATAGTCTGTATAGTCTAAATAGTCTATATAGTCTAAATAGTCCATATAGTCTAGATAGTCTATATAGTTTAAATAGTCTATATAGTCTATGTATTCTATATAGTCTATGTAGTCTATATAGTCTATGTAGTCTATATAGTCTATGTAGTCTATATAGTCTATGTAGTCTATATAGTCTATATAGTCTATATAGTCTAGATAGTCTAAATAGTCTGTATAGTCTAAATAGTCTATATAGTCTAAATAGTCCATATAGTCTAGATAGTCTATATAGTCTAAATAGTCTATATAGTCTATGTAGTCTATATAGACTATGTAGTCTATATAGTCTATGTAGTCTATGTAGTCTATATAGTGTATATAGTCTATATAGTCTATATAGTCTAGATAGTCTATATATATAGTCTATAGTCTATATACACATCATATACATGCCGGATATATCCGGCGCTCGCACGCACAGGTCGTCGAGCGGATGCCGGATATGTCCGGCGCTCGAAGCGAAAGGGTTAAATAACTTTCTTCAGTGGAATAAATGCAATTTTAAATTAATAGTGAAATATTGTTTTAGTCTGCACTTGAAATACTTGACGTACCATGATTAAGTCACGTTAAATCTTCGTGCCAATTGGAATTAAATAATATTTAATGATTTAATGTGTAATTCAGTGTTACACAAAAAGAGATATTGTTCATATCGATTAAATGTATTACGAATTATTTGTTTTCTCAACAGCGACAAAGAATTAGAGAAACGATTACAATCCGTTCGATCGCGATTACGGAAGTTAGAGGACATAACGGAAGTGGAAGACGATTCAAGTGATCTCATTGATGCGGAAATAACTTACATGACCGAAGTTATCAAACAAATTGTTAACAATGGATCTGTAGATGCCTGCTCCTTGGACGACGAATCGCAATTTCCTAGCACAAAGGAACTGCAAGATGTTGTCGATACGGTTTACGAGATTAGCAATACCCTTAATTATGTAAGTAATCAATTACGTGATTAATTAAACTTATTTCAAGTGTACTTCTACTTTTCCGAATGCGAGCGAAATATTTCATGAACTTCTATATGCGCAATAAAAATATAATTGTAACAAAGCTAATATATGTTCGATAAACTATTATTTTGGACCTTATTTTTGTATTACGGACAAACTCCTTTTCAAAATACAGAGAAATTTGTTGAAAGGAATCTAATTCAGAATTTGTTTAATAACTAGGAATGAATGTTGAAATTATACTAGATGAGTTAAAGCAGTAGATAAAACTTAATAGCATTCCGCATGACAGCTAAAAACATTGCAATATTAAATTTCAGGGTCGTAAAAACTAAATTCTTTGATACGTTTTCGCAAGTTTAATTGATAAATCACTCTATGTTTACCATTACACAGCCCCGTTCTGCCTCTGACAGCCATTTCTTCATTATTACACAAGAAACGATAGAGTAAAGCAGACTGTGGGCTAATAGTACGTTCACTAACTTCGAAAGGATAATAAGAATGCCACTGTATTTTTCCAATTAACGTGAATTACGTTAGATGAAATCAATTCAGGGCTGGTATAATGAGTCAATAAATCGATACAATGATCTGCTTCGTTTTTAGTGATGTCTTAATGGAATATAGCGCGGTGTTGTAAAACTGCAAAGGTATTATAGCTTCAACTTTGTAGAGTTACACTGCGAATGGGAGAAAGAACACAGTTTTATACAAATATACAATCATAAATATTTAAAAGTGAAACGGTTTCATTCAATTGTGAGTTTGTAATTTAATAGCCAAGATATATGTGAGATTACATTGATCATTTTAAGTTTTAATTGATGTCGTTTAAAGAAATAGCAATGGATTTTTGTACAGAATTTACACCGATAAAATAGATTCCCGCGTTCTGTGTATGTGAAATGCCCTGGTGACAATTTCGAATAAAGTTCTTCAAAATTTTCGTCATTAATTAAAGTCAATTTATTATCACTTTAGGTCAATGGAAACAGTCTATCATAAATCTAATACTGTATTTTCTGTTTTCTGAATAAATATTTTCATAATTATTTACTTTATTACACACACATAATATGTATGCACCTATTTGAGGTATGCATATACTGTAAATACACAATAAAAATAATTTTCTTTTTCATTTTCATAAGGTCTTAATATCTTAATATCTTTTTAAAAAACAAAATATATTGTCTTATTTAAAAAAAACAGAAAAATTTCATTTGTGCTATTTGTATTGTATTATTACGCGCTCGATGAGCTCTATCACTTATTATCACCGAACCAACACTATTTCAAAATCTATATAACTTTTATTTCGAGCTGAGGATTTACGACAGGCCCATAAATATCTGAGGACGTCAGATCGTAGAATTTCTTATTCTGATATTTTTCATAATTGACATTTCTCGCAATTTATTGTTAGTAACATTAATTCTATTTAATTTTTAATAATTTCTTAAATTGTATAAAAGGAGTAAAACTTTGAAAGTTAATTTTATCTGCTTTTTCTTATAAATATCTGAACTTTACAAATCTTGTCATATATTACATGAAACAACTTTCTTCTTATTTCTATCATATATTCTACATTCTGTTATTTTTCTTCACAGTTCACATTTATTGCAAACAATCAGAGTTTACTGGACGAAGAAGTAACGGATGTGGATTACATGCTGGTGGATGAACTTCAGAAATTAACCGATGAATATGTCACGGATGCTAATTCATCTTTGACACCAAAATTAATTTGGCGGCCATTCATCGAATTACTTTTCAAAGATGTCGTTACTTTGGATTTGAATCGCAAAGACAAACTACTCATTGGTGATTTGGAGTTCTTGAAGAGTATCGCTCTGACGTTATCCATCTTCGAGGAGGAAGATATTGGTAACTTTTGCAATCTTTAACTTCTTCGAAATTACTTTGAAACGCTTTTAATTACCAAGAATTTCATTGAGACTGAAATATGAAGTTATATGTCGTCAGCAAAATGTAATGTAAATATTTTATATTCTTCTGTATAAGAAAAACTTTTAGCATTAGTTTCATCATTTCAGAGACTTATATTTGGTGGGTCGTCGTTGACACTCTTGCACCTCATTCTTCGGAAAACTTGAGAAAAGTTTGGGCAGACTATATCGATGAATTGATACACGTCGAAATTCCAGAATCAAAGTCTCTGACTTGCGCCTCTGCTGTTAATCAGTTAATGGGTTTGTGAATCATAGATTTAGCACAATATATCGTACAATTTATATAGAAATATTTAAAAGAAGTTTCTACAATTTATTTTTTAATTTCAAACAGTTTAATGTAAATTAAACTACAAATATAAAGTACATTAACCTGTACTGTATTAAAATATAATTGTAGAAACATTAATTTTTATATTATTATACAAAATCATGATTGTCAGAGGCTATGAACTCTTATATTATAAACGCAAAAAATTAAATTCATTGTAGTATTTTTTTAGAATTTTTTTGATGATCTACCTTTCTTTGAAGAATGTGAATGATTGTATTAATCAATTTTATTCTATTCTTGATTTCTTTAATTACAAGATATTTAACCAGTATATGTGAATATCTCGGATTTATTTTACTGGTACTTGTATCATTAAACTTCGACCGGTTATCATATTTATAATTGTCCGATTTATTAATTTCTACTTGTTTCAGTGAAACATTATTTTCATATTATTATAATAATGTTAATACGCTAATGTTATGCTACAAAAATTGTCAATGTATTTGAAAATAATTCCGATACAAAATATAAGCCGTTTATTTTGAACATCGCATAAGTCAGTTTCTTTTTAAATCGAGATATTTAGGGTTAGCTAAGATGCAAGATGATTTACTTATTGTTAGACTTGTTATCGTGCATTTTTATATTCTTCTGAGGGTATATAATTTCGTACAGTCATTGAAAAATCACTATTATTCATTACGGTAAAGTGACTTATGCCAGTTTTAAAATACGCGGGCCGTATCTTAAGTAATAAACAGCTGAGAAAACTCTACACATTATAGAAATTCCAATAAAACTACAAGAATTTTCAACAAAACGTGCAACTTTTTAGGAATGGCAGTTTCATGGTTATTTGTGGATCCATCATTCCACGAAGACAAGGAACAAAGAGTGCTGGAAATGGTGGAGGACATCAGAGAAGCTTTTGCGTCGTTGGTCTTAAACACTGATTGGATGGATACGACAACAAAAGTCGCAACACTGGAAAAAAATAGGAGAATGTCATCTCAAATAGGTTTTCCTAAGTGGCTCTTCAAGGAAGGAGCACTCGATGAATATTACGAAGGCGTAAGAGGCATTATACGTGACATGTTACATTTTACACATCATAGTTATCATTAAGTATTCGCTTATTCTTTTACTATTCTGATGTTAAAATGAAAAACGCGGTCGTCATATCGACATGTTGAAAATAAGAAGTCATAATTATTCAAACGATTGCATTAATATCGTGTTCTTTTTCGTAACAGTTTTGATGTTTCATTGAAACGTTTAAATTAAAAAAAAATCTTAAGTTGCTGAAAGATACCACAAGTTTGCTGCTTTCATAGTCATTTCGATGAGTGATCATGATACTTTTTGGTATCGGACGGATTCATTTGAAGTTTAACCTTTTCGCTTCGAGCGCCGGATATATCCGGCGTCCGCGCGACGACCTGTGCGTACGAGCGCCGGATATATCCGGCATCCACACGACGACCTGTGCGTACGAGCGCCGGATATATCCGGCATCTATATGATGTGTATATAAGTACGATCTGTAGTCGATGATAACAGTTTTCGTTATCGGCTGAACATTTTCTGTTGATTTGATTGACATATCATACAGAATTATATTACTAGTCTCCACATATTAATATACTAACTAATTTGCGTTACATTATTAATTATATTAAACGTTTAATTGTAAAGTCCAGTAAATATGTAAATACCTAAAAACATGTCAACTGTAATTGATCTAATGTTTTTAGAATAATATAATTTTGTATAAGTCTTCTCACTCATATTAAAAATGTGAAGAATACGTGCTATATTAGAGCAACAATTGTTTTATTAAGTACAGTAATTATGTAAGACTTAGAAGAACGTATATACAAAAATCACACGCACTGTGCAACATTTCTGGCGCGTGCTTCCGTTCGGTGACGGCACTTCGGCGGACTGGATTGCCGAAGCGAAAGGGTTAAGGAACATGTTCCAAGTATCTCGAACTGATTTTGATTCTTTTCAAAATGTCAAGCATGAAAATCTGAAAAGCCCAGATCTTACTTTTGTAAACAGGGTGTCCCGTAACTGGTGGTACAACCGAGCAGGGGAAGATTCTACATGAAAAACTGAATCGAAAATATAGAATAAAATTTTTTGATACAAGGCTTTGCTTCCGAGAAAAATGAGTATGAAAATTTGTCTAGTGCGCGTGCACTCAACTTAATTGCGGCTTAACGGACTTTATTCTGAGTTACCTCAACCTTTGTTTGCAAAGGTTTTCGAGGTATGTATACATTGAATAAATCGAAGGTCGAGGTTACAATGTTAGAATTGCCTTTGAGGAATTCGTTTAATTCATAAATTGCTGGAAGTGCTGTCCACGTTGTTGTAGACATAATTGTGCTCTTCGTATTAAATTCCTTCAAACCTCTTGCAATGTACAAGTATTATGTTGCTTTAAGTGTTCAAACGCTATCACAATTTTGTATTGTAATTGTTCGATGCTCATTGTGTCATCACGATACACAATTGATTTCACCGTTAGATTTTTATTTGTGGGGTCAGGTGAAATCAATTCTGTATCGTGATGACCTAACGAGCATCGAACAATTACAACACAAAATTCTGATAGCGTTTGAACACTTAAAGCAACATAATAATTGTATATTACAAGAGGTTTGAAGGAATTTAATACGAAGAGCACAATTATGTCTACAACAACGTGGACAGCACTTCCAGCAATTTATGAATTAAACGAATTCCTCAAAGGTAATTCTAACATTGTAACCTCGACCTTCGATTTATTCGATGTATACAAACCTCGAAAATCTTTGCGAACAAAGTTTGAGGTAACTCAGAATAAAGTCCGTTGAGCCGCAAGTAAGCCGAGTGCACGCACACTAGACAATTTTTCAAATTCATTTTTCTCGAAAACAAAGCTGTGTATCAAAAAATTTTATTCTATATTTTCGACTCAGTTGTTCATGTAGAATCATCCCCTGCTCGGATGTACCACCAGTTACGGGACACCCTGTGTATATACAGGGTGGTCCACGTAACTTGTGCACCTCGAATAACTTTTAAAGTATGCGTTGCACGAAAGAATGTTATATACAAAAGTTACATGGTTTAAAAGGGTACACTATGTAGTGTGTTAATTTTTTTTATAGGTGGAGGCGTTTCGGAGATTTGAAGGTCAACTTTGTTGTTTTAAATGGAATGATACGTTTTTTTTATTCATGATGAAATAGTACGTTTCAAGACGAGTTCAATGACCTATGACTCAAGTTCATTCAAGGTCAAACTTGCTTGAATATTAAGTAACTATAATTCAAAGTATGTCGTGTTTGGTATCATTTTAATCAGAAAAATCGGGAGGACCGGCCGTTTTCATTTTCGATTTTTTTTTAAACCTTTGCTAACGTATTTGTGAGATTTTTCTCATTAAAATGATACCAAACACGACATACTTTGAATTATAGTTACTTAATATTCAAGCGAGTTTGACCTTGAATGAACTTGAGTCGTAGGTCATTGAACTCGTCTTGAAACGTACTATTTCATGATGAATAAAAAAACATATGATTCCATTTAAAAAAACAAAGTTGACCTTCAAATCTCCGAAACGCTTCCACCTATAAAAAAAATTAACACACTACATAGTGTACCCTTTTAAACCATGTAACTTTTGTATATAACATTCTTTCGTGCAACGCATACTTTAAAAGTTATTCAAGGTGCACAAGTTACGTGGACCACCCTGTATATTTAACAACATATGTACTTAAATTTCATGGTTTACAAATATGATAATGATAATGTTTCAAAACAATGTTTCATTATTCCAAAACGTATATAGACATGTAGAAAATTATTTTTACTGTCATTCAAGACATTTTAATTACTTTGCAGAAAAAATTATGATTAAAAACAATAAAAATCACATGCTTCTTTTCAGATAGATCTCTCGGATACGGAATATTTGAACAATATGATACAAATTGTTCGTTTGATGTCGTTGGCTGAATTAGAGTGTATTCACGATATTAATTACAGTAATGATTCATAGTAAGTTGCATTTGAAATGTTAAACGCAAGAAATGAAAACGAATAATTGTTATTGTTTTCGTTCTTTTCATTCCCAATTAGTTGGGCAACGGATCCAACGGATGTAAACGCCTTCCATACTTTTCACGTTAATCAAATAAGTACGTAATTATGCATTACTCTTATTTTATACTATTTTTTATACGTATAGCACTTGTTAATAATTAATAAAGAGAAATTCAATTGCAAATGGTTGCATAAAGTTACAGAGATGTTATTATCTCTCACAGAAATAAAAATGTCCAATTAAATACCTTCTTTTCTTGTTAATATTCATGCAGCTATACCTGCTGGGATTCTTCAGTTTCCATTCTACGAATTGGGTATCGAGTAAGCGCAGAATTTAGCAGTTCAAAAAATATATCTTTTGTAACCGTACAGAACAAGTTTACAGTTGAAGTTTAATATACTTTTTCAAAGTTGAGTTGACCTTTGTGATTCCTTTGTATAAAAATATTATTAGAAAAGTCATTTATTTTATAGATAAAAAATATTGGTTTTTGACTAGTCTTTTGGGAGATTTTTATTATATACCAAAGTCAACACACGAATAAGGGAATTTCAGAGGCAACAAGTTAAATTCCTTGGGCAATGATATTTTGCCATTTCTGCTTATAATGTTATAACATATTTCGAGGCATCGGATGATAATTTCATTTCATATATTCATAGTCACCGTTTTTTTCGAAAATAATAAATTATTATACTTAAACTATTAACTTGATTTTAGGGCTTTGAATTACGGCGCAATTGGTACGATTCTCGGCCACGAGTTAACACATGGCTTCGATAACAGTGGACGACATTACGATAGCAATGGGAATATGAGGCAATGGTGGACCAACGAAACCATTTCCGAATACACCGGAAGAACCGAGTGTTTCATCGAACATTATAACAGTTATTATGAAGATGAAGTGAGTATAAATAATTTCTCATTACGGTAAAGTTAATTATGATACTTTGAGATTAAACGGCTTATATACAATTTTAAACGTTTAAATTCAAAAAAAGAAGAGGAATCAAAACCTTCTGATTATAATCAGCCGTTTATATTGAAAGTGTTAGAATTCACTTTACCGTAATGAGAAATAGTGATTCTTTAATGACTATGTGAAATTATTTATACTGGAAAAAATATAAGCATCCAAGATAAGAAATTCAAGTAAATTTTCTCGAAAATTTACATCAATATTTTTGAACATATTAAAACGCAAACCCCGTAACAAAATGATTTATGCCACTTTCACGGCTCATATATTTCCGAAATTACCGCGTTTATCAGTGATTATCATTGAATATACACATGTTACACAAGCTTATATAGATTTAGCTTACGAATATTACCTTGCGTATCAAAATTTGAGGAGAGGACAAATAGCTTTTACAATTATAAGTTAATTAATTAAAAATGTAATCTTGCAATTTGAAATGATACGAAGATTTTAGTTCTCAAATTACTATACACGTTCGGTTACTATTGCTGACTAATTAATTCAGCTTATAACGCAACTACGAAATATGTCGTAGTTGACAGTGAATGGGTTCAACGTACAGAAAACAAAATCCAATATAACACCCTACTTCGTCAAATCAGAAATACTCTTAAAATTATCTGTCTGTCCTTTTGCCTTTTTGTCCTTCTTTTTCAAAAATCCTACCCGACAGCACCCTCGCCCGTGACTCTAATTGTAAGCACAGCCGAAAACTGGCCTTGCCGAAAGAGTTGAACGACCGCGAACGTAGGTACGTGATTTCACGAGGTTGCCGACAAGTTAATTGCAACTCTTTCTTACAGGTAGACGATTATATCGACGGGGAACTGACCTTGGGCGAAAATATTGCCGATAATGGGGGTCTTAGAGAGGCTGTCATCGCTTACGAGAGATGGAAGGCCAGGCACGGTCAAGAGCCCTTTCTTCCGGGATTCACTGATCTCACGCACGAGCAACTCGTTTTCCTCGGTTTCGCACACGTAAGACATCGATCTCTCTGCCTCATCCTCTGGAGATTTCTCAATAGCATTTGCACGCGAATGAATAAACGCTGCTCATGAATGAATTAGCGCGTGGGTGATGCTCCGTGCTCATTTTAAGATATCCGTGGGCTTGTAAGATTGATCTTTTGTATTCGATGACTTTAGGCCTGATAGTTTCGTGGTGACTCGAATACTAGATGGTCAAAGGAATTTTTATACGTTTCTCTATTTCTCGTTGAAGGTGGTTGTTGGATACAGAAATTTCATTCTATGGATTAATCACTCACCGTAGAATAACGAGTGACACTCGTGGCCCAGAAAGTGGAATAAGTAAACTTGTTTTTTTTTTAAATAGTCAAATTTTAATTTTCGTACTATCAGAATGATGTAAACGTGAAAGATGTTACAGAAACCATTCATCGATTTTTATTTTAGCATCTTCTTACTCAAGTCGTAGGGCTGAAGATTAACCCTTTGAATCTTTGAATAATACACCATCAGTGGAGAGTTTCAGTCACAATCGGCACAGAAAAATGGGAAAAATAAATCAGTCAGCAGATTAATTTCTTTCTGAAAGAATAATTGGTTCTTATTAATAATGGAAATTAATTTCTACATATTATAACGTGAGAGTTTGTTTGCTTATCTACGTGCAGTTCAATTTCATTTGCAACAGTACGAATTACAATTATAGAATCATTTGTTACTAAGATGGAATAATCAATGTCGCAGTATAATTTAATATATAACTGTTTGCTATTAATGTAGATTACGATCGAAAAAAATTTCGATCGCATTTTAGAAGTTTTTGTAATATTTACAACATTGTCGCTTGGAAATGATTCGTAAATATTTTCAGAGATATCATTTATGGACATCGTTTTCCTTTTTATTTCTAACCCTCTCACTACCAGAATCGATTTGACAAGTACCTTCTACAAATTTCCTTGAAAAGAATAAAATGTTTTCCCGATAGATAGTTTTATTATTTATTCTTTTCTAACTTAAATAATGTGGAATACAATTTGAGTGCAATAAAATATTTAATTAAAGTTAAGAAGAGCGATAATCTCAGCGTAAATCCATCCTTGGCATCGGCCTGTGGCAGCCAAAGGGTTAAATAATAGAAGAACTTAATGTCACACAGTAATAAATTATAACTAAAATAGTAAAATATTACAAATTACAAAGTATGTTCAGGCGATTCAGGTATAGACAGAGAACATAAAATTTCTGACTGCAATTACAATTAAAAAAACACCATAATTTGAATATATACTTATTCAGCTGTGCATTCAAACTCGACAATTTAATTTCATGATATGTAGATGTATGTAGGCGCAAGGAAATTGAAATTTCAATTTGGTTAGTTCGCTGTTACTCTGAACCTTTAGCAAGAATTTGTTATCATTTTCTTATTTTAATTAATGCTAGGATTGTAATAAATTACAAAACTTGTCATGAAACATCGATTATGATAATATTTCAGTCTCCGATTTGGTATTCTGATTGCGCCATGAAAGATTTATGTAGTTTTATGAATAACTTGAAAGTTCATCGGAGGCATATTTGATTATTTGTCATCACGTGAACAAATTTTATTTGACCATTGTGAGTTTAATAGTGACATTTTAAGCAAGAAGTGATATGTACGTGGACAATATCGTATAATAATTTCAAAATTTTGCTTATTTACATAAATGCTCATTACTGAGGAATTTACACCGTACGATCTTTCATCAACATTTAAATATGGCATAAACGGAACAAAATGACATTCAAATCCTTTATAGAAATTACATATAGTTTCCCATATTATTTTTCCGGCATTTTCAATTATATTACTATTTTTATAAATAAAAACAAAAATATTGCCGGTTGTACGTCACAATCTATTATATTTGATAATTTCTTATATTATATTTCTAATAATATTTTTAATAAGAATTATATCATAATTTATTTTATGATACTCTTATAAGATAGCGAAAATAGTTGTAATTGTCCATCACTCAATTCTACGAAGGATTTAATAAAATGTCAGCGAAATTACCAGCACTTTAATCGCTCGCGTAATAATAGTCCAGATTACAAGTCTGCAGAGTTCGAATCAAACGAATATATTCTTCCCAGCTTGCAATATCAATTGACCACAATTAAATTTCTGAACGTATTTTCCGTTGATTAGGAAATCATATAATTACCATCAAATCATCCTATTTTAATAATTCCACAAATTGATTTTAGTTATGGTGCGAATCGTATACGGCTTCGTCCTTGAAATGGATGCTTCAAGATTCTCACTGTCCAGGACACGTAAGACTTCAAGCAGTTCTCAGAAACTCCGAGGAATTTAGCCAGGCCTGGAAATGTCCCGTAGGATCAAACATGAATCCTACGAAGAAGTGCCATTTATGGTAACAACAGTGTTACTTCATAGATGACACTTAATATTCTTCATAAAAGTAATTATAATTCAATCGATTTATCATTGTTATTAAACGAATCACAGAACTTCTTTTAATTTAAATTATAGGAGTCGTTTCATAGATCTCACTTATTTTTATGAATTAAAAAATGTAAGGTGTCTGAGTTCTCTTATGCCATTAATAGCTTGACATTTTTGGTATTATTCTCTTCTGGCAATACCCCAAATAATTAACATAATACATTAGAATACGAAATACGAGGTCCAATATTAATTTTGATGGTACTTTATCATTTTTATATCGAGCCCTATGACCGTTTGAAAATTATTACCAGTAACACATAAGTTTCCGAGAAAACCATCAGTTGGATATAGTTACTGTTATAAGTTTGAAGGATTGTATGAAGTGGTCCAATGTTTATAATAAAAGAATTTATTTACGTACAAAACAAAACGTAATGTGCTCCTGCTATAAAAATCTCCTATTGTTACAAACGGTGTATTACAGATTCGTGATATGGATCATGTTACAACTTTAATAACATTATAACTGTCATTAATCAAGGTTCTTCCTTAATAGAAGAAGCAGATTTAAACTTCCCAGTGCAAGCGAACATTGCAAAATAAAAATAAACTATTCTTTCTTTACATGTCTCTCGAATATTTCACGATTCACTCATGTAGAGTTATCGCAAATACAACAGTTATGTTCATTTGAGCTACAAACATCGGTCAAGATATTCGTTTCAATTTTCTTGCTAAAAATTGTCCGTTACAACATCACAAATACGTTCCATTTCCATCAGACAGTTTCGCCTCGTCCATGTAAATCGCCTTAGTAGACATATCCTCCATTGGAGTCAATAGGTTGTACATATTCCTTGGTAGGTGTGATAGAACTGTAAGTCTGGACCTTCTCAGTGTTCGCTACCGGATTATCAATGGTGACCGATTCCTTATCCTTATCCGGTGAGTCTTGACCGTTTTTCGCCTTGTGTGGGATGTGAACTGGTTTCTCGGTGGTGGGTTTGTATTCATGTTGACCCTTGTGTGCTTCTTTAAATATAGGGTGACCTATACCGATACCTTGGTAAAAGTGGGGACTTGTTTCAATCTTTTCAATGGGCTCGTGATGGAATGGAACTTTGACCTTAACAATTGGAGCCACAGGGTGCACGTATGGCACTGAGTGCGGATATTCAAGAGGAAGTGTTTGTGGTACTTGGATGAAGTATGGCCGGGGGATTTCAGGGTAGTGTGAGAAAGGAATTGCGTATGGCAGAGGATGTACGGGGTAGGTCTGAGGAACGTGAAGTTGTGGGGTGTGCTCGAAGTGTTTCAGCGGAAAGCTCGGCAGAGCTTCATGGGGTTGGTGAAGGCCGTAGTGTCCATATACACCACCAGTAGGCAATGGGCTATGTTGAGTGTGAGAGAAGGTTTCGGGGAATTTGACTGCGCTGGTGATGTATTCGTGGTGAAGGTTGGGGATGCTGGCGTGTGCGGCTTGTTCAACTACTGTGTAGCGGGTCACGCCTGTAATGATTAGCGAATTTTATGTTAATTATTGAATACATTTATTCTCGATTCTATTAGCTATGGGTGATCATGAAGCAGTTGATTGAGTTAAATTTGCAACACCATAAATAGTTTTTGCGGCGGTAATATAAATTAATGCTTTTGAAAGTATGTTTTCTCTCATAAATATAAATAAATATTTTTCTCTCATAAATTAAAATAGTAAATGGACACTATGTGACAATTTTTGTACACGATTTGGAAAGAATATACGTTGAGTATGTGTAAGTATGAAGTGTCATACCGAGTTTATGTGTACGAATGTAGATTTGTTGATATTATTCATAATTTTGTATTTAGAATCTTGATATGAAACTTCTATTTTTTCCAACAAAAATGAAACAGTATATTTTGTAAATTTTGCCATAGTCTCTCATTACTACTTTAACACTATTCCTACCACGACCGGTCAAATGACCGTTTTTAAAATTTCGATTAGAATTTCCTATATACAACGTAATTGAATCGCCTTTAAACTTCACGACTTTTCCTCAAATATACGTGTAATACATTCACATTATAATACATTTTTCAATATTCACTTCTTTTTTTACTGTTCATTTTCTGGGAAAAAATTATCATTTGACAAATTCACCGGTCGCGGTAGGAAAAGGTATACGTGAAGTGTCGGTAGGAATAGTGTTAATTATTCTTAACACTAGAACTACCGGCGTTAAATCTATCATATTTCAAAATATTAAATAAGTACTTTGAAAAAGGAGAAATCAAGAGGCGGAAAAGATAATCGATTCGGTGATTTATGTTTTTTAACATGGTCGTAGGATATTTATTCTAAGACTCTTCTGTAAACTTTGAGAATTTTTTGAAAAAATTGTGCACCAGTCATTTTGACTGGTTTGGTAGTTCTAGTGTTAACTTCATTTTTTTGATTAAGGGGTAAATGGTCTCTGAATATACTGATTTTACAAAATTTGATGGCTTTTAGAAATATCGAAGCTTATAGGTTTGCCGCTTTTAAATTATCGTTGATTGAATTATTATAGTGTTTTAGAAGAAACTGAATGCATTAAATGGGATAAGTTCTTTTATATATAGGTTTAACATCGCATCGATACCTCAGTTATTAGCGTCGCGGAATTATGTAAATGAGGTCCAGAATCTCTAGGACAAGTATTTTGGCTAAACATTCGATGGTATTTTTGTTTGGACGCAAAACGTGGATATATCTTGTGAAAAGAGTCAATAAATTTCCCACAAAGTGTCAACGGGTTACATTGAACGAAAATTAACGCATAATACGTTGGAATGTATAATAGAACATTGAGAGTGAAATTGAATGTATGAAAAAAGAAATGGAAGTTCATAATCCATCCCAATACATCAAGTAATTTTACAAAACTCAAAATTCTCGTTCCTTTATTCCGTAAGAATCACCAAAATGCGATATTTTAAATCTGAGTTATTCTCGGCACAAGGATCATTAACATTTATCGAACTATCGAAGATTGGATTATTCTCGGAACATTTTTATGGTAATATGAAATCGATATGGTTGCTCGATAATATATTTTCATGCCTTTATAATTTCTGTCGTTTGTAATATCTTTTTTTGCAATTAATTCATCGTGCAGGAATGCTTACCTTGAGGTGCAGGCTCGTGTTTTGCGTCCTTCGCCTCGGGTTTCGTTGCTTCATGTATTTTCTGCTCGTGAACCTCAGTTTTGATCGTCTTGTGAATTGTGTTTCTCGTTTGGGTGGGTTCTGTGTTTGAATCTTCGTTCTTTGGTTCCGTGGTGCCCTGAAAATGATGAAAGTAAAGGATTAATATTCATTGAAATATTGCGTGTTAATGTATAATCCGAATAGGACAAAACATCGGGTTAATGGAGGGTCACAGCATACATTATTCTATGGTTTCAAGAGGTGTATTGACCTTTGTGTTATCTTCCTAAATTGCACAATTTTATTGAATGAATTTCTCAATGTGAATTTACTGGCAGATTTTCGAAGAAAAGGTTTCGGAAGTGGAGAAGTAGTAAATGGACTTTAAATGTTCGAATAAGTGTGAAAGTCAGTATGACCGATATACAAGCCACCGATCATGGCGTTGACGTTAGCTCATCGTTATCATTAAGTCGTCATTAGCACGTTGACTGCCATTTTGGTCATTGATAAACGATGTTATATTCCCATCTTAAATTATATTATCGGTGAGGCTATTATTCTAGTCTTTTTGAATTTTTAATCTAAGTGAAAATTAAGGTAAGCTTAAAATCACCGAGAAATTGGTAATTATGGATAATTCAATTTTGTAAGGCTACTTTTAGTTAAATATTTTTGATGAAGAAATTCACAAAAATCATGTGGCAGTTAACGCCTTAATATCAGATATTACCTAGCATGATGAGTCGCCATACTGCAGAGAAATTTAAAACCGATGCAGCAAATTGAATGGATGGTAAATAATGAATGTAAAGTTAGTAGTAAATATTATGTTACTTTAACATCGTCGAATAAAGGAGTCCCATAAGAAGAGATTGGAGCTTCGGCAGAAGGAGCATTGAGTTCGGTTTTAACAGTGTGAGTGCGCACACTTTTCTGAAAATATAGAAAAATGTAAACTGTGTCTTGTAAATTCCTACGGTTTCATTACAGTGTCATAATATTATACATAACTGTAATGATATTTTCTGAATAACTTTCCTAACACTTCTTATTTTCAATGAAAATTGTATTCAGTACCGTTTAGACGAAATCAATATCTGCTTCATTTGATACGCAATTTAAATTGCAATGAAAATTATTGTCATTAAGTGGAACGTGTATACCTTAACATCATGAACTGGAATTCCGTAAGATGCACTTGGTACCTGCGACTTCGCTTCTTCGATAGCTGGCTCCAGATATTTGTTGTTTAAATGTGGAATCTGAAGGACACGATAAATTTCAAATCTACATCTTTCTTGTGACTCTATGTACCACTCATTCTATACTTGACTAATTCTACTAGCTTTCAAGCGTAACAAAGAAAAAACGGAACTTTCTTTCCACTAAATACAAATTCAAGCCATTCTCTGTCCGATATGCTCAATTATTTACTTTTACGTGGGTTTCTTCTTCTAACAACTGCTTACAAGTATAAGTATTATTCTTAATTTGTACAGGTAAATAAATAATTGTTTCTACAACATTCAAATTATTCAATATAGATTTAAGGAATATTTAATAAAATTACGTGAATAGGAGCTTCAGGTATTCCGTATGATGGAACTGGTATGGTCTCTTTGGAAAGGTGCGTCTGCGTGAAATCCGTGCTGACGGGTAAACCGGGTTGATAGTCGGGAGGTCCGTAACTCTTCTGGAATTGGAAGGAGTTCTCGTGGATGGATGTTTCTGGAGCGGAATAAGAACCTACGTAACCGCCAACGGCTTTAGAGATATCAACTTCGTTTTCATGATGATGGTGGTTGATATGATAATCCGTTCCGTAGCGCGGGTCACCAGGAAGAATGTCCCTCTTTCGCTTATCACTCGGCGCTGCCAAAGCGACCGCGAAGCAAGCCTGAAAATATATTTTTCAAATACTCAATTATGCATTTCCGGACCTTAGTTTATTACTTATTCACTATCCAAATGGTGGCAAATGTTTTTCTTTAATTTACTTCCAATTAAACAATAGTACACATTTTAATTAAATTTTATTTTATTAAATTTTATAAATTTGCTTTTATATTATTGCAATCACCAATTTCCTTCAATGCTGTAGGCAAATTTGACCGTTTTATTATCGGGACCTATAATTAAACAAATTATTTAAAAAATCTTGTCGAATATTGCCACGCGGCGCGATAACGCTTGTTGAGAACGCACGTTGGTATTTTTCGTTACGAAATTTAAAATTTGAAGTGAACGGCACTAAAACGATGAAATAAATAATGTAAAAAAAGTATGTATAAAGTTTTACTCGTATTGTAATAAATGAATAAAGAACTATGCGAGTCCAATAAAGAGAGTGTTCTTTTGAAATGATCCGCTATAAACGTGAACGCGTGAAATTTTGAATAATTAAATGGTACTTAACGTCTATAGTAAAAGTGTAAGACGCCTATACGAACGGAGGCATTGAAAGATAATTTCACGAAGAAGTAATTAATACTTGTGAAGATATATTGCAGTAAAAACGACTGGCGAAATGGAGTTTTCAATGACGCCCACGAAAGGTTTCGGAGTTTTGGAGAACCCATTTATGATCACGAATTCTTTGAATGTTACGTGCAAAAATAACCCGATATGCTAAATGTTGCGCGGAAATTTTCGTATTTCTCAGGTTTCGAGTCTGTGAGTTAATTAAACTTTAAGCAAGGAAGAAACACATTTGCAAGTTATTTCGCGAGTCAACGTTGCTAAAGCATTCCGACCTTCCGCGATGAATTTCTGATGACCATCGTTATTCATTTCTACCAAGTTTTGGATTAACGACTTGCACACGGTTACGTAATCATTGTGAAGTTTGTGGATTGTGACAAATGATTTTTATTAATAACTAGACATTACATGGACCGTGCTGAGATTTTCCCCTTTTCTACTAAAGCTGCGGGATGTTGATAAAAAATTGTTGCTATTTTATATCCACTTTGTGGAATCTATTTTGAAAAATTACTATAAAAGAAAATTTGCAGACTAATTTCTTTTCAGCTAAAAGGTTTCAGTATAAAATCAGAATTTTGAATCACCAACGTAATTTCAAAAAGTGATGGGTGATATCCCACATAACCCCATATAATTTGAGAAAACACTTTTAATAAATACGAGTTTAATAACAAATGAGTCAATGAAATTTTAACGCAGATTTAAAATGCATATCAACAAATAACGTTTATGAAAGTAAAAGTATTACAATTTATTTCCTCAATTCTTTGCTGTGACAGATAAACTGTGACAGATAAAAAAAGTAATTTGAGTTGTTGATTAAAATATCGTTTAATATCTACAATTGTTGTCGATGCTACATAAAAATGCACCTCGATTAAATAATTATAAATTTCCACATGTCTTCAGGAGTTAAAAATCTGATTGAAAGCAACACAAAAGATAACTCCTTTTAATATAAAAATGTTTCTCTAGCACTACACAATTTAAACCTTCACGTGAAACGATATACTTTCAACTAAAAGCCGTCCAAGTGCGATCTTTAGCTAACACTACACCTAACACTGCACTTCCTCGTAAACTTACACCTAAACACCATACATGCCTGTCTCTATTCCTTGATGTAATTTTCTAACATATTAAAATTCCAAACCTATAATTGATTTTCAAATGCGACAAAAAATGTGTCTTGCGGAGAGTTAAAGAAAAAAGAAGATTCAAAGTAGACCCTATTAATCAACGTCCCCCAATATCCTCATGTCCGCGTGCAAAATGACCTATGAGAGGATCCTTACCACAACGAGCAGGAAGATCTTCATGTTTCCCGTATGGTGTTTGGATGAGGAGTTGAACATCTTCCCAAAGACATTTCGATCTTTTATACTCAGCCGATGCTTCCCCCAGTTTATTTCGCAATCCGGTGGCATTGGCAGAACTAGATTTTTTAATTGACTCTTCTCTTGGAGACCCGCTCCTCCAAGATCTTCGTACACTACAACGACACTTTACTCTTCCTGAATAGACCCGTCTTGGTATTGGTACCACACCTGTCCGTGATACGAAAACTCCGTGGTTCCTGCTTCCATGTATTTTGGTATTGGTGCCCCACGGTTGTTGTAATACTCTCAAGGAAGGGGCATTCGTTTCTGCCGCCGCATCATGGAATCCGTGAAAACGAGGATGATTTATGTAAATCCCCGAGAACTTCCTTTTCTCCGACGAGGGTTCTCTCTCCCTTGTTACCTGTCCCTTCGTCGTTCCTCTTTCTTGTCGTCGTCGTTATTCATCGTTTTCGTCAGGTACTCCTCGATCGCACGTATTTAACGTTGCCATTATCGGGATTCGTTAAAAGAAGAGGAAGCTTTTAAAGGATTGGGATAACGAGCGTGTTTTTTTTCGTAAGGTTTAATGGATCGATCGACGAGAACGTGCGATCTGTATGATTTAAGTGCGGGTGCGCCGGTCGCGCATTAAATCGAGTCGATTGTTGCATTAGCCACATGGGTAGCTTCTTGATTTATGTCTCGACCATTATGGTCACTACGTGGTTTCGAAACGCATCGCGGAAAGCTCGTAATTTCATTGGGACCTTTGCAATGACTAATCATTGCACATACCGGTCCTGGGATGCGTTTACCTTTGATGGATTGCGGATGTTTATCCAAATTTCACGTTTGCAAACTAAACTAAATTCGGAAAATGAAACCATCTGTTTTTTCTGAAGAATCGTAACAGATGGCATACTTTGAACAATTTATATGTTTCTTTTTTATTATATGCACGCGGTGCAATTCATTCGTTTGCAAATTTTTTATAAATACTTAAAAAGTCTACCCATTGATCGCATTCCATTGATTTTTGGAAGGTTTCGATAGACTGTAAATTTCCATCACCTCTTGTAAATGCACGTTTTGCAGGTACTGTAAATAATTCTTAATAAATCCCTTTCGGTAAATTTCCACAGATTTTTAGAGGTTTTCTATCACCTCTCGTTATTGCACATGTTGCCTGGAAATAGGTATTGGATAATCTGAATTTTTTCGCAAAACCACTTTTTTCATCCAGGAAGTGTTCAAACATTCACGAATTTCTTGGTTTCTTTACGAATGAAATGGTTCGTGCTTTACGTGTGTTTTCGGCTTTGTTTAGAAACGTGAAATTAGATAACCAGGTGTTGTATGACACATTGCATCGGTACACGTTGTTTCTTTAAAGATAAAGTTAATTACGGTATCTGTAAATGTTTAAAAAGTAAGTCAGTTCGAAATCAGAAATTTAAATGAACATACATCTGTATTTTATGAGTCAACGAAAATATTTATTTTAAAATAAATGGCATGATATAAAATATATGTCATTCCGGTTAACACCTGCGGAATTTCTGCTAATAATATGGGAATGATCATCGCCATGTAAAATTTATCAAATACTTTACAATACATTCTTCTTGAAAAGTTTCCTTAGTGTTATAATAAACTTATCGATCATAATAAATAATAATTTCCAAACTATTGCATCAATATGAATGTATAATATAAGCGTAATATTTGATTAACATATTACATTAAAAAAAAAAGGGTAAATATTCGTTAAACCAGTTTGCAGAAATGAATTCTGAATTGCGAATATATTTTATACGAAGGAAGAACAGTCCCGATCTCTAAATGACATCTCGTGTCGATGGAGAATCGCAAATTAATGAAAGACCTTAATTGATAGCATCCGGCCTTTAGGATGTACGATTTTAGGATTCTCTTTTTCGCAATGAAAGGTCTTTCTTGCAGTATGCGCCGACACTGTAGACAAACGGGGACTGTGAACTTCTTTTGCGAAAGGTTCGGAATATTAAGAAAGTACATAATTGCAGGATATGGAATACCTGATCATTATTTCTTATCGTATGTAAATTTTTAGGGCACTTTACATAACTCGCCCGAGTCCATCCTCAGAGTTTCATGGGGTTCTTTTTTGGAAGCTGCACGCAAGCTCCAGGTGCTAAATAAATTGATAAGAATCGACACAAGTTTACGCTTTTAGAAATGCAGATATCACATTCTGAAGGCAAGAGTAAGTGAACGAAATGATGAATCGTGGAAGAATAATTGTTTTAGGAACTATAGTAGTATTTAATGTTATTTATTAGCGGAAGTATCATAGAAGGTTAACTTATTAAGTACGTGAAATTAAATGTCGAATGTAAATTCTTTGCAATTAATAAACTGATTGGAACGATTTTATTATATTAACAGGAATAAAATTAATTTAATATGGATTATGAGTATAATCCTATTTTGAAAGATTCAAGTTGGTTAAATTAAGAAATGGAGGGCAAAAGACTCTGTTTGGAAAAGTAACGATATAGTTACTGCTATCGCGCGTAATTTTGTGGGAAAAAATAATTATTAATTAATTATTGATGACTTCATTAATACGATATATAAAATTAACCTAATAAAGTTAATGAATTTGTTACCTTATAGTAGAATACGTTAAACAACAGATCGAATGATATTGTGAATAAAGATTATTTTACATATTTATATAGTTTGTACAAATCGTGCACAAATTAAGAATCAATCTTTGTAAAATTAAAATTCATTCGAACGCAATTTATTTTTATTAATGTATTGCAGTACTTTGAAGAATACAAATAATATGTAAGATACAATGTGCTAATTTTATTTGAATTGGCATTTAATATAGTTTTGCTATCGTTTCAACTTCCTAGAGTACAAAAATGACGGCTGGGACTCAATAAACGATTACAAATCAATGTCCGCGCAAAAAAGCAGAATATTTTTTGCGGTATTACTAATCATACATATATTGCCAATCAATCACGACAGTTCTTGAATTGGAATACCTTTATTTTTTTCCAAAAGAACTATTAATACGTTAAATTCCTGATTAAGTACTCCACACAGTTAATTTGTTTCTTTATAATGTCCAATTGATTGCTATCATTTAGCATACTTTGATTATTTATAAAAGTCATTCCTCATTTCCAATGAATTAATTTCTGTATATACACATATTTTATTTATATCGATACCAGATTTTTGTATTCTTCCTATTAATCAATTATTTACTCCGTTATGGACGATATTTTTGGAAGGTGCAAAAAGAAGTTAAATCGTAATACTAAATTTCGTGCGAAATCACAAATCCCGTGAATTCCTCAATTCAGACTCTTCCTTTCTTTCTTTCGGTTCTCTTCGAATGGTACGCAAGTAAATACAACCTTGAAAGGCAGCTCCCGCATCTGGACGGGATAAGTGATATTTTTACCATATTTAGCAGAATATAGAGAAAGAGCACGATTTTTTTGATTTTGTGTCCTTAATAAATTGGTATCTTCAATATAAAAACGTCTTTCACAACAATTGCTTAATGTAGAATCTGAATAAAATTATGCAAATCTGATAACCCTGATCCATTGACTATGAGTTGCGAAAGAATTTGTTGACCTTATTTTGTTGATAATCAAGGAAGTCTTAATACAGATAATATGAGAATCGTTAAAATTTGTATTTCATATTTAAATATGCAATTTCATTACATAATAATGCGATATAGAATTATTTAGTATATTTGTGTCTATCGGTATAGTATAAAATGTTTTATTTCTGATGATGTATCATTATCTTTTGTAACTAACTTATTAGGAAAACAGATCAATAATGAGATTATTTAATATAAAATATCGTAAATTGAAACGGTCGGTTTTAATACGTTTTTTAACATTTGCAGGATCAATACTTAAATAAAAGAAATATTTCCTTTCAGTTTATATTGAACGTATTTATATATAATAATTTCTATATTTCAATAATTCCTCATATTTCAGAGTTTCGTCATAAGACTCTCAATTGACATGGAATACTCGACGTTACTGTGACAGAGTTGAAAATTTTCAAATATTGGCAAAAACAGGATACATACAATAAAATTGTAGGAAAGATATAATTCCTATAATTTGTTAAATATTCATTACTGTCGCGAATAACAGCAATTGTGCAATTGATGCGATATTAAAATCCATTTAGAAAACGACAAATTTTATAAGTATGAAAAAGTTATCGAAGATCAAATAATCGCTAAACTTAACTGACTAGCCAATAGAGGAATATCAAAGTCAAAAAGGTCTTCAGCTTGAATCACATTTAGAATTTGCACACGCACCGTTACGTGAACACTTTGGAAACTTATCAATATCGCAGGAGCAATCCTTTTAGTTCTGCCATTTATTCTTATTTTCTGTCTGCGGCTTTGAAGTTAAGGAAAACGAAACCTTCCGTTAACATTCTTCTTCCTTAGTAATCGATATTAGAATTTCAAGCATCCATTGAAAGGAAACATGAAGAAATAGTGAGCAGAGGTGTATGCAAAATATCTCTTCAGTCACATTTTTCAGTCTCAGCATACAATCAGGTACCTTCTACAAGGACAAGCATACCGAATGGCAAAAACTAGAAATAAATAATATTTGTCAGGTTGCAAAATCACCAGTCACTTTTAGATTTAATTTTGGTGCTAATGACCTTTGCCAGATACAATACATGTGGACAATTTAACAATAAATTCAATAATCCGACAATAAATTTGGTCATATTATTTCTTTTTTATTCGATTCTCCAAAATTGTAATCTCTGGAGGATGTTCTTCATTTGTCCAAACTACCATTCTTCGTGAATTATTGTAGATATAAATTAGACAATATTTATTCTATTTCATAAAAAATAATGCGGCTTGGTTGTATCTCTGAAAAATACACATGAAAGCAGTGACATTTACTAATTAAAAGTTATACATGTTCTAAAAATAAATATAATTAATGTCGAAAATATTATGAACTAATTAATTTTTATTTCCTTTGTTGAGACTTACTTAGTGTAATAACCATATATTTTTTGACTTTACGTCCATACGTTTTTATTAAAATATAATGATAAGAAAAAATGATATTTTTATTAAAGTTTCACGCATTACATTCACAGTAAGGTCATTGAATATGTTTTCGATTAAATGTTCGTTTAAAATATTGAATGAATTTGTATATATTTTATATTTCCTGTTATTTTATGTTCATGGTAAGATATTGAACAATTTGTTTTATTAATTATGTGATTTTTTAAATTTTTAGTTTCGGTACAATGTAAGTGGCTCTACCTATTAATACCTGGTTGAAAGTAACTTTCGAAATTATTTCGGACAACGAAGTTGCCTGCAGCTATGTGTCACTTAATACATGGAGTCATAAATATTGCCTTTAAATAGGGGCTAGATAATTCAGATAAATGGTTAAAAAGATTGTAAATATACCTGTAATTATTCTAAAATCAAATAACATTTAACATATATAAATTAAGTATTTTTAAAAAATTACTTGAAAAGTCTTTTATATACCACGTTTGAATTGTTCGTTTACATTTGTCTATTCGTCCGTATTTCTTTAAGAGAACTATGTATAGTGTATTAATTCGGAAAATGATAATTTGTGTTTGCAAAAAGAAATAAATATGGAAACATTAAACTCGCATTCGTAGGATTCCTCAGAAGTATATCGCCATGCTCCGAAGACAAACAATATGTATGAAAGGTACAACAAAAGTTTTGAATAACTTCCTGGAACTCACCTTTAAAAAATGTCACCTTTGTCTCCATAAAAGCTGACCTGATCTCGACAAAATATTTTGTCTGGCAGAATTTCATTAATTACGTAGATGTTGATTTTAAATATTATTTTGAATGAAATTTTACGGTGCTTGAAACAGTTTCAAAATTATTTTATGTATGAAAGATTGCAAGAGAGAACTTTGATGCCATTTTTGATTAAATCGAATGTAATTACGAGGTATTATATATCGTAAGTAAGAATTGCAATTTATACATCTAAATGTAATTGCTGAAGACTGGAAAATAAACAAAACCTTTTAAAAAGTTTTCTTAATATATCTATGTCTTGTTTTTCCTTATGAAACTATTTCTGAAAGTATTAAAAATTTCTTACTTTGTAAAATGATTTTGTTCTTTCTTCAGTAAACATTTATCATTGTATAAATTATTAAGATTAGCTACCGTATCGAAGATTACATTCAACTTTTACAAAAACAAATATCTTTAAATTGATCTATCATGGTATTTTCTAGCATTCTCATGATATTACAATGATTTTTTATGATTATTTATTTTCAAAATATTTTTTTGCTAAGTTATAAGTTATTCTTCGGACGTCCTTTTTCGAATTCCAAACAACTCATAACAACAAGTCTAATTGGTACTCTTAAAATACTTATGATGAATATTGACAATTAATTCTCTTGGATCAAATAAAAGCACAGTTTTTAACTGGTTGAGTGATATTATGCGATTTTGTAAAATCAAAAGTCTTCAATTGCATTTAATCCTCAATCATTTTCTGATTCTTCATATTCTGAAAATTATTTATTTCTATCGCGTTGAAGAAATATAAATCTGGTATTATTACCCATCATAAATTCATTTAAGATTTTTTTATAATGTTTTGTGAAATTAAAAATTTGAATTTCCATGTTTTTTAAATCTGTTAGTGTGTAATACTGACTCTTCATTGCAATAATATTAATATATTACCAACAAGTAACAATCCACTGTTGTTGGAAAATTTTCGTGCTCATAAAAAATTGGTTTGTTCTGTTATATTCTAATGCCAATTTAGTGTTAGTACGAATAGACTTAACTTTTAAACATGAATAACATAGAACAACGTTGTGATAAAGTTTTAATTTTCGTAACATCATGAAAATATTATATATAACTTTTCTAAAAGTATCAACATTTTGTTAAAACGGTAGAAAGTTGTATGTGCTTATTATTTGTTCTTCTTATTGTAAGTCTTACAAATATAATATTCTTTCAATGTTTAATAAATAATGGCGATGTGCAGGGTCGGATTTACCTATAGGCTAACTAGGCTTCAGCCTACGCGCCTCAAGATCAAGAGAGGCCTATATTCAAATTGTTAGCAAAATTAAAATTACACTATTCTAAAAACAGTGAACACTAAAACACTGGACCGAAAATAAGGAGAACTTCTACGCATATGACTAATAAACAAACATAAAAATGTTTAATCTTCAATGTATTGAATATATATAGGTTAGTACCAATAACAACATGTTTCATTTAATATATTGATATATATATATCACAGTAATGATGTATTTTATTATCTCCCATGTAATTTACAAATTTAAAAATGAGAGGTGAAAGGGCCTCATAAGTGGAATAGCCTAGGGCCTCTTTTCATCTAAATCCGGCACTGGCGATGTATTCGTATGCATAGGTATTCAAGTAACATGAAGTTACAATAATATTACATTCATTGAAATATATAATTTTTTATTAGCAAAACATTCTATGGAAGTACATAATTTATCAGTTAAAAATAGAACTTGTGGATGAGAGTTATTAATTAATTAACACATTCATATACCAATTAACATATATTGCATTATATATTAACATATATAAATGCAGAGTTGAGTTGTGGTGTTTTTGTTCGGTTTTGTTGCATGTACGGATTAAGAGATATTATTATCTGGCAGTTTAACATCAAACAGAGTTCTGGTAACTTTATTTCTACTTAAGAGAATTTTCGAAATAGAGGTCGGAAAGGGACATTTACGGCCTGTAAGCTGTACGAGTTTTGAAGGGGTGTTGGTGTTGGAACTGCGCAAAAAAAATATTTAGAGCATTTATTTGGACCGTACTCTTGCTTTGAGGAGAATTAAAAAGCGATTTGGCTGATTTCGAAGTTGATTTCAATTTGGAAGGTCAAGCTCGCTTTGGAAATTGTGCGTGCTTTGGCGGACGAAAATGTAAGGATTACAACTGAGGAGATTGCTGAGAGAGTGAACACTGATAATTCGACTGCATTTCGGCATTTAAAGAAGACTGGACTTTTTAATGAGGGGAATAAACTATACCGTATGAATGTGCCCATTTCGTTCCAGGCCCGTAATTAAAAGGAGTTCCTATGGGAAATTTTGCAGTATCCGCAATCCTCCACAAGTATGGCGCTTTTATATTTTCGCCTGTTTCGATCTTTGTACAAAAATTTGAATGCCAAAAATCTTAATTCTGAGGAAGCTGTGGAAAATCACCTCGTCAACTTTTTTCAGGGAAAGCCATGCTCTTTCTTCAAAAATGAAATCAACGAGTTTGTAGAACGTTGGAAACAAATTGTAGAGAAGAATGGCTACTTCACAATTGTTTAATAAAATGGTATTCCTTAAAATTTAGCTTGCTGAATTTTATTCTTCAATCGGGCACGTACTTATGCAATCACCCAATAATATTTAATAAATCTTTGTTACAAATCATAAACATATCACCGTATTTTCGTATCCACGCAAAAACGTAACAACCTTTACGTTACACTCATCCTTTGTTTTTATAATCTTTTACTCTTTCAATAGATCTCTTCCCTCATTTATTCCTGTTAATAAGAATAATTATCTTCGGAGAACTAAAGGTTAGTTGGGTGTTACTTTGTTTTTAGCGTGAAGTTCTTCGTAACATAAATTTCTTTTTTTTATGAATACATATACATATTATCCGGATGTATTGTTTGAAAAAGTAGTTTTGAAACTGAAGTCCACATTCCTCTGGGAGTCCGCAAAGGGGTCGCTCATGTAGTTCAAATGTTGGGTTGCATCAGTCAAAGCAGATGCATATACATCCCATTGAATGTTCATTTGACCACTAAGATTTGCCATTTTCTGAATAAATAATTGCTTGTCAAAAAATTGTTTTTAAAATTTATTGAAGTTAATTTTAAAGGGTCCGTGAGCAATGTCAAAAATTGTAAAGAGACCATCACGCAAGGAATTCTAAAAACGCTTGAGAACCACTGGTTTAAAGTGATGAAAAACATGTCGTCCGATTTATCTCATCTTCTACAACAAGAATCTTATAACAAACTTAATGTACCCTACTATATTTCTTATTATAATTGTATAATCGTTCGTTTGAGATTCCTGTAAATACTGAAGCATTCCCAAGGGAGATAGATTCATTGAGAAATCTGGGTATTCATTCGAAAAAGTACGGATGAAAGTCATATTAACTTCGTTTATTTAGTATGTGAATGTCACGCTAAATTCTCGCTGCGGTTATATAGGATTTCATAAAAATTGTAACTAACTAGGTGAGATGAGATATTGATGGTGTCATGTTGCCAAATCCATATTATGTCTATGTTCCACTTACCAATATTCTACTTACAATGAAGAAATTGTTTTAACACTTGAATTACCAAGTGGGTCATGTCGATAGGTTTTGAATTCTTACAAAAACTTATACTGATTCCGTTTCAGAGGCTTTCTATTACTGTGCTTCAATTACAAAATTATATTGAAAACAATTTTCTTTTCTCCTTCATCTCTTTTTTTATTTTTAATGTATGTACATATATCAAATCAGTTTTTTACGATTAAATGAAGAAATTTATATATACCTTTAGGTAGGTGTACAGGTATAGCCTAGAATAAATATAAGTGTAACGTATAGTTATTATTTAAAAAATTGATTAAAATGTTATTCGATTTTTAAATACTTCTAACTGTTGAAAAGATGACAAAAAGTAGCTATCGTAGTGAAGCATCACAGATCAAATTTTATTAACATTTTCTTAAAGACATATGTTTATTCAGTTGCATGATATTATTTTATCAAATAAAATTTCACTTTCCTTAACTTTAAAGTTCGATTGTTTTGCTTTATTATTCTTCACTATCTAACTTATCAAAATCTGACTTATCTGTTTTAGTATAACGAATACTGAAAGAGCTTTCCTTAGATTTTCCTGTCAAAATTTCTTATATCCTTACCCGTGCAATAATTCTCTGATGTATGTTGATGTTTTGTTTTTGCGGCCGGAAGGAATTGTAATCCATTGTCTTTTTTTACGCGTAACGTGTATCATAATTCCTGTCGATTAATGTTCATTAAACGATCGTATTGAATTCTCTGTTCTTGTAAAGTTATCGCTTCCGGAACTGTTATATTTCAGGGCCTTTCCTCTCACAGCGCGCTCTTTCGAGACGGCGCGCTCGATTTGGACCTTTTGCTGTTTTCTGCCTTTCTCCCAGGAGCCTGAAAAAATAATAAAGTAATCTTACCGTTACCCTCGCTTGTCCTTTATTATTTTTAGAAAAAGATAACAGTCACTAACTGTAAAACAAACCAGTAGCATTGTAGTCAATTTCAATTCCGAGCGTCCCAATTTAATGAAATCATTAATTATAGTTAAACTTAGAAAGAAGAATAAACAACATTCTGTATTTACATCTTGCTGGATTTCGTTCTTTTTCGAGTGTTAGGGGAACTTTATTAAAATATTTCACGATGATGTTCAAAGGACTTTTAGTACGCTAAATATAAACTGTGCTTTCTCCGAGGAAGAATGTGATGGAAATGTGTAAAGTAGCTAAACTATAAGTAATTTAGAATGATCGGTCAATTTTTCATGTTCAATTGGCAGAATCGAAAGCACTACCATAGCGAATTTGTCCGACAGTTTAATGGTTTTTCGGGGCGGAATAGCTATTTCGTCGTTTTGGCATAAGTCGATTTCGTCGTTTTCGCATAAAAGGCTAATTGATACACGTTTCGGCGTAAGATTACTAGCTTTCATCGAAAGTGAGAGGAGAAAGAGGACTGGAGGAAATAATGATTTTACTTTTGCTTTTGTACTGAACCGGTTTTTATTGCCCTTACGAGGACCTCGCACCATCACCGATTAAATTCGATACTTTTGCTTTCGGATCGGCTTGATAAGTGCTCCATTATGTCTACATGAACGGCACGCCCACGACATAATAATTGAAAGTAACTTTCAAAAATGAATATCTCGTTGCACGGTATAGATACATCATTTTAAAATTGAGAATGTGGATAATAGTGATTATCAAAACTGCATGGAGAAATTGTTGTACATGAATGACATATTTAACGCGAAAATGACCAAGGCAGTGAAAATGATTGATTGCTAATTTCTTGGAAATATTCCCCCTAAAATACAGAAGTCATACATCCAATATTCCTCGGCTATTTTGTAAAACAGAAATGACTGATCTGTGATCATATTCTTTGTCGCTCAATTTCTGTTTTTTCAAAGCACTTAATTAATATACTTAAATATAACAGATTTTACACCGGTAGTTCTAGAATTAAACATATTTATTAAGAATTACAAAATTAATGGTATTTTGTCATAAATTGTTTCTTGCTTAATGATTAAATGAATGACGTATTTAATCATACTGTTTGTCGTTTAAAAATTGGAAGTGCGATTAAAAAATGTATATTCCGCTGAGCGTGTCAGATAAATCATAAAATTGAAAGGATAGATAGCGAAGAGCACGAAATCTAGAAGCACAAATTGTAACACAAAAATGTTGTTTAAAATTTATATACAAACGTGTTTTGCATTGCGATATAGGGATATTTGATTGATCTCGAAAACTTTCCAGTTGTATGAAAGTTTAACAAATGCAACCTGAAGATAATTGCATGACAAAATCGAACTCTGCAATAATTGCCAATTTTTCATTCAGAACGTATTGATCTCTCTTTTTAAAAAATTACCAGTCCCCAGTTCTGTTACGAGGATTCGACTACTTTAGCCATTAGCCTTTCAATAATCGTTAATTGGCTTGTTAAATAAGACACTAATAAATATACACCATTAAAGAAGCAACTCACAAGTAAATCCTATTATTCATATCTCAAAAAATGAAAATGTTTTATGAGATACTGAAAATTAATAAATAAGCTTAAAAAGTAAAAGTTTACAGTGATGCACACTCTATGTACCACTCATAATTAAATTATTTATATGAAAAAAAAAATGAGAATTAGTTGAAACCTTGACAATCATGTATTATCTTAATCGACGTTCCAGTATTTTAACACGCATTGTCACAACTTAATGTACAAGAAGCATAAAGTAATCTTTCTTCTTCGTACTCTACTGACTACGTAAATTGTTTTCCGGAAAAGTTCTGCTATCAACTATGCACTTCCTAAAATGTTAATTATAAGTATTAATAAATAAATATCATTAGGATAAAATGGATAGATGAAGACAACAAAATTATAGTAACGTACTGTGTACATTCGATAACCAACCTTATCATCATTTTTGATATTTCAACCTTGTTATTACACTCATTTTAAGCATCCCAATATTTAAGAGCTATGTAATTCTGTCGATTTATTTCTGCTTACACACGCACCTATTTAAAATTGCAAGGAAAATTACAGATTCCTCCAACATCGAGCACCACTTAATGCGTAAATAACGTTTATTTGCTACGATTTGAGTTTACATAAGGAAGAAACCACATATCCGAGAAGTCTCGTTGCTATCGTGTCGGACGCATAAAGTTTCCGCGAATCAAATGATTTACCTGTAACATACAAGACTAAGGTGCACGTTTAATCGTATTGTTAAATCGATAGCGATAGTGGGGAATGCTGATTCGCACGAATGCATCCGAATGAGCATGAAGTCGAAACCAAGAAAGAACCAGATGATCCAGATTAGTCCTTTTACTTTGTAAGATTCTTTCAGTCTCTCAGCAATAGTCCTTTCACCGTTCTCTCTTTCGACCGTGAATCGTCTCGTGTGGTTCGCTTTTCAGAATGTCGATTGCTCTCTCCATATTTATAACAGGAAATTGAACAGCTATGTGGATACGTTACTTCCTACCGCAGTTCCGTTATCCAATGAAAACGAACTATGGAGATCAATGATTATGATTTCGTTTTGCATGGTGAAACACGCGTGTAAGTGTTTCCTTCTGCACGCTAAAATTTGTACTATTAAAACAGATTATATGAAAAGGGTAACAAGCATCGTGTATTATAAAAATATAGTTAGAAATAAATTTGATATTGAATGCAATAAAACTATTTAATTATTAATTCTCCCACGCATCAGAATATAAACAATAAAAATGAACAAAGTAAACTGTTTTTGTCTGACCCGGTTTCTGTAGCAAATGTAAAACCGAAATTAGAATATAATTTATTGATATTTAAAAATCAAATTTAAAAAATTTTATATATCATATCCAAATGTATTTGGATTATAATAGAACATCTTACTTTCAATTTAATTATAATACTTTCAAATTCTATCATTCCTTTTCGTATTCTGTTTTATTGCACATCAGAAGAATTTATAGATCAATGGTATTATAAGAGGCACATTAAAATATTGCATTACAGCCTTCAATTATACTTCCAGCTGTGGGTTTATTAAAATAACATAATAACAAAATTATATATATTCATAAGTAACTAGGGGAGGCTGCTCAAGTCGTATCCCTTAAGAAAAAAAGGTCTATAAATTGTAGGTTCTATTAAATAAAGGACAAAGTTTTGCTTCATTTACAACTTCTATGAAGAATTGCAACTATTTATTAAGAAAAACTAAAAAAGTAATATCGGTACGACTAAGGTAACCGGTATCCTATGTCGTACCACCTATGTCTTAACTCATACACTGCCGGCCAAAAGTATTAGGACACCAGCTCCGTATGCACGAAATCGGAAATTGATTGTGGAGTGAACATTTTCACTGTTCCTATTTTCAGGTTTTGCTTGAAACATATTCTCAACTATAAGGATTTACGACACCCTTGATTAATTTATAAATTTATTACTGGTTTTTTGATAACAGTTTGTATTATACTTTCATCGAGCAACTTTCAGGTTCTGCTGCGTGTGGCTTCTCGCATCAGATCCTCTGTAAATGTATACAAATGTTCACAAAAATGTTAAAAAAAAACTGTTCGGAATGGAGTTTCAACAGATACCCTTAAAAAATTAACGCCCAGAATGCCAAAACACGTGAAAGCCGTCATGAAGAAAAGACGTGGTTATATCGATGAAAATAAAATATAATGTTATTTTATTTTTTGCATTATAAACCTGTTATAGCACTTGATGTATGTTTGCCTTGAAATATATAATACTAAATAAAACAAAATTAGTTAAAATCATACAAAAATGTGCGTAGATTTATGCTCACATTTATTCCATCCGAAGTAGGTGTCCTAATACTTCTGGCAAGCAGTGTACCTAGGAAGCAAATGAACCAAAAATAGATCAAGTTAATATTTCTAGTGTAAATGATTTTATTAACAATTATAATAACCATTTACAAAAACCACAAAAACTTTTTTTGTTTCGTTTACTCACTTCAGTGCATAAATCGTGTAGCTATATTTTTCACTTTATGCATTGAATCATGTTGTCTTTGTACTCCTTATTACAAATATTACAAAACCAACTGTTTTTACTTATTTGTGTGCTTCTTTGCATCGTTTTCGTAAATCAGTATCTCTTTTTAATTGCTGAGATTTGGATTGTTCTATGGATTAGTTATTATTTCTATCGATCAAGTTGTGACTTTGATAATGAATTAGTATTGGCGGAACTCTACAACCGCAACAATGGTCTCTGCGTAATAATTAAAAAGTAGTATATTTCATATTATATATGAAAAGCGACAATATTCTCTTTTTAAAAATAAAATGCATCTTGAGATGTGCAAGTACAGATCCTTAGGTCGTACTAGGTACGACTTATTGTTAGGCTAACGGTACGTGTAATACTTTAAATAATCATAATAAAAGACTGACAAACTGATTACCTAAGAAATAACAACACTTTATTAAATATACATTGCTGTACATCCTACCAAGTATGCGCAAAAAATTATAAGAACATAACCGTAAACTTACTTTCTTTTGAGAATTGGTTGCAACGTATCGATGCATTGAGATTGCAGAACATTGTTGATGCAAATGTACATTGCACTTCCGGCAGAAGCGTTGTATTGATAAAAACAATTGAAAAACGACATTGGTATGTACGACTTAACCCTTAACGAACGAGCGCATTTTTCTAGAACAATGACCAGTAGATCGGCCTAACAAAAAAAGTAAAAAAGTAAACAATTACTTATATATTTTTTTGGATTGTGCTATTTCTCCCAATAGTACCCAATGTGAATACCAGATTTTTTAGTACAAATATCGCGGCATGCCGCCTGTATGACGGCATTCGATTTTCTTGGAATATTTATACTGTCGCACATACGGCGGCATTCGTTCGCTAAGGGTTAAATTATGGTACGATTTGGGCACCTTCCCCTATATAAAAAGATGCCCAACTATCCCCCGATCTGCATTGAAGATAGGTTCATCGGACAACTGTGCAAATCGAAATCGTGGATTTTATTACGTATAACCGTATAAAACGACCAGAAACTAGAACCTGCACAATTCAGTCATTTATTTCAACATAAAATAAAAAGTAAGATACCTTCTGCAACATAAAAATAACAGCCCATTCATACAAGAACAAACGTATAAAGATATAAGTATATAATTCATTGTACTATAGTGCCTCGTTTCAAAAAAGAAAAAAAAAAGATTTTATTAGATGAAGGGATTTCGTAGGCACGGGCCTGAATGGCCTGTACCCACGTGTCGTCTGCCTAGCGACAAACGCCGATGCGTAGCTTTTTTACGCAGTCTGATTCGATCATCTTAGTGAGACGGATGTCGTACTTTTATTACTCTTATTACCGTTATTATTATTATTATTAATATTATTACTATTACTCACATTACTACATATCATTATCATCAAATATATATACTCTAGTTTTGTTTAATTTGTGCTGTGTGTGTGTTTCCTTTTATTTAATACCTTACTACATATTTTAATAACCCTTACTACAGTACATAGAGAAACAAGAAATATAAGGTTCTTAAAAAATCGAATCAAAATTTATTTCGAAGGCCGTGTAAAAGCGAAATCATGTATATAACATTCCGTTTAAATAGGGACATTGGTGTATTCCTAAACGACCGCATACTAAGCTCATATCTGCGACATTATTCACTCCTAAACCAATATGACAGTAACAATACAAAGATTTAATGCCAGTATTAAAGTAAGGAAAGTACTTTATCACGCCTATTGTTTTACAGCTTCACGTCCTCGGCAATAAATCAAGCGAATTTATAAAGAAACCAGGGTGAAAGTGCTGCGAATATGATTTTACGTGTACGTTAAGCGTATTCCTTAACAAAAGCGGAGCAATATATTTTATTTATAGCCGGCATTGAATATTTATGAGGGGCGTACATTTCACTTTCTTGTCGAGATAACCCGTAATCCTCTACAATGGGGTGTCATCATAAAGAATTAAGAGGTGGGTTTAATTATGTAATACATTTTGTTGTACGACGCAGCAAAGTGCGACGTTTACGATTGGCAATGCGATGAGCGTGTGAGCACCTATGGAAATTTGACGGATAATTAATCAAAGTGGAGATTATCGTTTTCATGCACGCGAATGCAGAGTATAGAATCTCGGCAGTTGAATGAAAAGGCAGGAAGTGAATGTGTTCTATTTTCTTGAGCAATCACATTTGTTGCAAGTTCTTCAAGATGTAGACTTTTAGATACCATTTGCCTTGTAATGCAAGCATTAAGTATAATTGTGATGTTGTTATTATTATTAGTAAAATTTATGATTTTGATTTAGCTCGGAGAGATTTTGGAAATGTTATCAATTGCGTTAGGTATCGTTTAAATATAATTTTCTTTCCAATTTAACGAAATGTTTCGACGCTTGTATTATAGTTCGAATAAAGTTTTACATTTTATATTAATTCAAACAATAATGGAAACATTACAAGCTCTATTAAATAAATAAAAAAATTCTGATAGTTCAAATTGAGCAAGATTTTACCTCTTCAGATTGCAGATTTGTTAAATACATGTTTTATCTTTTGCTGTGTAATTAGGGTACGATATGATTTTCTAATTACGAAGGAACGCATGTAATTAGATTATAAGCAGTAATTAATTGCACATACATAGTTACAAGACCAGACCAGTAAATATAGTATAGTAAAAGAAAATCATTCGGAAACCATGAAATGTAATTAAACGGAAGAGTTGCTTCAATTAAATTTATTGATTTTATTGACAAATAGTAATAACTGTTTTCGATTTCTTCCACGTAGAATTTATCATTCTATATTATTCCATTATAATTTCTACATATACTTCAACAATTCTAATAATTCGCGTTATCGCAAATATCAATAAAAAATTACTTCGGAATTGAATAAATAATACATTTGCGAATCTTCGAAAACTCCTAAGCCTGATTAAGAAATTATAGTTGAGGAATGACGTCCAATTACACTCGAGCCAACTTTTCACAATTTCACTACCGCCATTAATTACGGAACTAAATGATCCTGCCATTAAAGCACTCGAAATATCGCTATCATTTAGACTTAAGGTTATATCGTGCATAAAAATTTAACACGCCTTTCAGCGACGGAATTATTTTTCGAAAACGTTAAGTCAAATTGCACTCATCGCTAAAAAGCTCACGCAGACCATCTTAATTAACAATTAACCGATGGATGATTTCTGGATTCTTAACTGATCTTGCCCGTTTCTTGATGAACTTTAATTTATTTTACTTTCTTTAATTATCGACTGTATCACCAGTTTCGAATTTGTAAATATAATTAACAATTTTTATTATATATGTCGATCTTCATCTTAATCCTAGACTAAGTACTCTGATATTAACTATTTAAAAATTTCTGCTCTTTGTAAAATTGCTCCATGAATTTTATATTCATTTTATAATGTTTCTTGTAAATAATACTTGTTTTTTTCATTTATTCAAATCCAATAAAATTTAATTTTTTAAGAGGTATAAAGTCTTCCCTTATTCTTTTACGTCGAGCTTTACAGCGCTACTGTTTCAGTAAGTTAATTTTCTGTCTCAGTAATCCTAAGTTCGAAACTTAACTATTTCGTACACATAAGAAAAGGATCTTTTCCTAGTTGTAGCTATTGAGCAACGATAGATAATTAAACGAATTAAGAATTACTTATTATTCGAATTGTTTAAACATTGCTGAAAGTTAACACGAAATAATACGAAAAACAGTTTTCACATTTGAAAAGTCATAAATACTTATTGCTATTTACATTCTCCGTTAAGTAAGCTTTCCAATTTTACAAATAATTTTCAATTGGAATTCAGTAATTACAGACATCTTAATGTAACTGTATATATACAACTAATGACCGCTTTAATATATGTTACTCATCAAAGTTTTCTTCACCCATTTTCTTCATTCCTTTCACGCTAATTCTAAAGTTATTATCCCCATAATCTCAAAGGTTCAACTCCCTAAATCAATAAAATTAAATTAAATTAAAAAATGTAATTCCATCTAATCAAAGGTTTCGTTCTTCACATTCAGGAAATAATAATGTAAATTCTATATCCAGTAAAACGCTTTCATTTTTCTGTTACAGTGAACATCATTTGCCCTTTCCAACAGAACTCGAAAATTCTCATGCCATATTTAAGAAAACGATAAAGGCGGGTACGATGATTGAATAAGTTGCCAAAATTTAATGGAATATTTCAAGTACTATTACAAAGCAATCAAGTATGAGTATATATTGTATCAAACAAAATAATAATATATTAAAGTAGCATTAAAAATGTTATAAATTTTCATTACGCTTATAAACTTCCGCAATTTAGTGTTTACTAAATCACGATAAAGGCGGGTATGATGAATGCAGAAAACTTTCTGACATCAATTCCAATAATCCGACTGTAAATCAACAAAACAATTTGAACCGAAAAGTCGATACGGGAAGCGCAAGGAGAAGAATCGTGTCGAGATCAGTTATGAAACGGTAAACATCGTTCCAGTTTCCTCCCTAAGAGAGTGATGTATCCTGGAATGAGTACGGCCGATTGAACTTCAATTCGGCGACTATCGGTCCTCTTACCGTAGATCGGACGTTGCACCGGTCGACGAACTCCGAGTGCCGCGAGAAGGCTGAGAAAAAAGGAGGATACAAAAAGGAGAGAAGTGGAGACAAGATTGGAGAACGCAAGCCAGTCGGAAAGAGAGTGCTTTCTTCGTGAATCGACAACGGTGAAGGTCCTCGTATATAAGCAACTCCCGGTACTGCAATTGTCAGTGTAGTTCGTCCCATTGGAAGCACCTATCTTCTTCGATCTACGCACGAGATGGCAGTTTTCAGATTAGTAAGTTCATTTACATCCAAGATAGATTCCGTAATTGTGGACCGTGATGGGAAGATTTTCAACATGCTGCATCGTAGGAGGAAAACGTTCGCATTGTGACGAGGGACTTTTCTTTCACTTTTACTTTTTATCTTGTGACGAAATGTGGCTTTAGTGAGATTTTTTTCGGAATATAGTTCGGCCGAATTTACAGTATTGAGTGTGGACTTATTCTTTGTCTTTTGCTGCTTCTTTTCATTTCCGTGGTGCTCGTAAGCGTGGACTTTGAAAGTGAATTTAGAGAGTTGGAGTTTTTGCATCAGAATATGAACGACGTTTCATTTACTTTCGAAAGTTATGAGTGCCACAGGAAGCGCAAATATCGGCAGATATGTTTTTAATTGGTGCAGAAGTATTTGCATAAAATTGTAATTATAATTTTTCAAACTCTTCATTTTGGTTAATTAGTTGCCCAAAATTATTGGAATGTTTAAAGTATTATTACAAAGCAATCAAGTATAAGTATATATTGTATCAATTAAAATAATAATATATTAAAGTAGCATTAAAAATGTTATAAATTTTCATTATGCTTATAAACTTCCGCAATTTAGTGTTTACTAAATTACACTTAACGTTAAGACAATGATCGCCCGACGAATTGGGTTCGTTAAACTTTCATCGTGATTACACCTTTGCAGTTTTTATTCACTCTGGCCGTGGCCGCTGCGAGGGCCTCGCATTACTCTTCGCTGGAAGGCCATGGTCTTTCCAGTGAACCGAAACTCATCTCGCAATCGGTCCATCTAAGAGAGATACCGACGAAGATCATCAGGGTCACGAAGACGAACCTCATCAAGATTCCCGTGCCATATCCCGTCAAGGTAAATTACATCTTTCGAAGTAAGAATTGTTAAGGGTAGAACGATGTTATTTCCTTACATTTTCTGTTTCATTTAACTATTTTGAAAGAATATTTTTTTGAAAGCTAGGAGAGTGGAATTATAAATTAATTAATTTTTAGTATATCAGTCAAATATACAGGATGATAAAAACAGATCCGAGAAAAGTGTTTATGGCACACGTTAAGGGGAGTAAAATATGTCTAATCAACGTAGGTTCTTATAAATTAAAATAGTAAATGGACACTATGTGACAATTTTTGTACACGATGTGGAAAGAAAACACGTTGAGTATGTGTAAGTATGAAGTGTCATACCGAGTTTATGTGTACGATTCTAGATTTGTTGATATTATTCATAATTTTGTATTTAGAATCTTGATATGAAACTTCTATTTTTTCCAACCAAAATGAAACAGTATATTTTGTAAATTTTGCCATAGTCTCTCGTTACTACTTTAACACTATTCCTACCATGACCGGTCAAATGACCGTTTTTAAAATTTCGATTAGAATTTCCTATATACAAAGTAATTGAATCGCCTTTAAAGTTCATGACTTTTCCTCAAATATACGTATAATACATTCACATTATAATACATTTTTCAATATTCACTTCTTTTTTTACTGTTCATTTTCTGGGAAAAAATTATCATTTGACAAATTCACCGGTTGCGGTAGGAATAGTGTTAAATAGTTAATTTTCCAAGAGAACGATAGATTTTAGGATCTATGCAGACTGTTTACTTTTGATTTCTATCGTTACCACAAGCCCTTAAAGTATTTTAACTATTTTGACCCTCTTCTTCATCGTGTAATTAACTAAATAATACCCACCCTTAACAATAAAACAACGTAACAATTCCCCCCTAACAGCACCCTCCCATTTTCAAACATCAAATAATCACTACATAAAATCATCAACCCAGGAAGAAAATCCTACTTCCTTTCAATTAACATGTGTCTCCATGTCTTAATAATAATAATAACTTTATTCACAAAAAGAAAATACAAATGCCCTTACGCACGAGAGTATAAATACATGTTTTTCAATCACAAAGATTACATAACATAGTAGTGAACTTTAACAAATATATAAGGGAAACATCTCGTTTAGGTCAGTTTTGTCTCGAGGAAAAAAATTCAGGAAAAATAAACCTCGACGAAGGGCCATGTCTTAAAATGTCTCATTTAACAAACGTCAATCCAACCAATTTCCGTCACCATCAAATTGCAAAACAGTTTCTCCTCGATCGCGGCACCCGTGGTCCGGTCCCTCTCATAATGAAGGTATTCGCGGTCCGCTGATCCTGGATTCCTTTCTCCTCGGCAGGTACCCCATCATATACCGGTCCCCGTGCCGGTAAACCATCCCGTTGCGGTTCCGTATCCGAAGGTGGTGAAAGTTCCTCAGCACGTACCAGTGGAGGTGTCTAGGCCATTCCCGGTCGAGATTCATCAGCAGGTGCCAGTGTTGGTACCAAAGGCAGTTGCGTTACCGCAGCCTGTTCCCGTTCCGCATCCGGTGGCAGTGAGTAAGCCTGTCTATTATCCGGTACCGCATCCGATTCCTTATCCGGCGGAGAGCCATTCCGACGGTGGAGCGACGGGTTACGGAGGCGGTGTATCGGATGGCGGTGACCACGTCGGCCACGGGTCGGGGACGTATAGTTCTTACACCGTGAACGAGCAAAGTCACGGTGGCTATGATCAGGACTCCGGAGAGCAGGGACACTTTCAACCATCGCAGAGCTACGGTGGGGAGCATTGATTGTTAATGTTTCTGTTTTATGTACATAAGAGCCGTTAAGTTGGACGTCGTTAAGTTTATGTTTGTACTTTGATTTACCGTTTTATTTGTATAATGCTGTTTGATACTCGTATTGTTTTTTGCCTTTTGTAATAAAAATTTATATTTATACACATATGCCGGAGTTTCGTTGTGTTTCATTGAATAATCGGCTTCGGCTGGGACTTTGCGGTTGGAAAGTCGAAGACAGGGACGCGTTTGATGGGGAATTCGAGGCGGCGCTGGTTTTCGAGGTAATGTGTTATTGCCGGTGCAGGTTTCCAGATTGATTTTTGCTATTTATTGAGCAATGGATGAGTAAGATGATATTTTCTGTGGTGGTACTAATCTCCTCTTTTTTTTAAATGAGAAGCTGTTTTGAAAATGGAATAAAAGTCAGGTTTTGAGAGTGACGATCGTGTTGTTGATAAAATTACAAGCAATGGAATGTTTAATTAAAGTGATTAGGAGTGACGGTAAAAGGTTTTTTGTTGATGATATAATGTTCTGTTTTTCTTAGTTCGTTTAATTCGAAATTAATTCGGGTTTTCTGATAAATTACGATACTGTGTGGAATGTTAAAAGTTGTTATTTCTGACAGATTAGAAAGGAATTGAGAATTTTATATGGTTGCAGTTCCTGGTTATAGCACGAAGTAGCAATAAAGATACAAGACTGAATAATAAGACATTGAAAGGGACAAATACATAACGGGAATAGAATACCAACTAGTAGCAATAAGCAACAATGATATCTTTAACTAAATTGTAATAATAATACGTTCACTTCACATTACAGAAAGATTTATTTGTGATAATTCTACATTCTCCTTACTGTGAAGTAAACTTTCGATATGACTTTAAAATATAACAATTTCTTAGTATCGGTTCAAACGTTAATATCATTAATACATAATATTTAAAACTGTATAGTTTTAAGTGATACATATTTTTGTATATTTTAAAAATCTAAAATGGAAAGTAAAGGAACGTTTGAATCTTTGCTGATTAACGTCAATGTAATGGAAATACTATTTTACATGTAAATTTCTGTGGTCTGTTCCTTATTTACTTTAAATGAAGAAAACCGTAGAATGTGCTCATGGTCATTCAAGTTTAACAAAGTGGAAAGAGAGTAAGAAAGTTGATTATACGCGTATGTAGATATCTGCAACAACTTTCCTCGGATCGGACTGGAGTTTGAAATATTTTAGTTTCTGTTCCTCATTCTTTAAAGTGTTTACGGTAGTTTGTAACACAACGATAGGAAAATAAGAAATACATATTTAGATATACATGTAATGATTTCGATCAATTTGCATTAATTTCGCCGTTTGATGTCACGTACCGTGCGAACTGAAAAATGAGATATTTTCCATTTTATATATTAACGCATTAGAATCACAAAAACTAAGGTCACGCACATAATATCAGTACAGGTAAAGTAGAATTCACCATTAGAAGAAAATACATACCTTATTATAGATCATTAACTGTACTTAACACTAGATTTACGGACTGAGCCAATTTGACTCATTAAAAATTTGATTACTACATATATATGTAACCTACATATTATTTTTAAAAACATATGTAAGTTTTTAGTTACGTAATGAAATATATATAAATGTTGATTCCTCTCCCGCGCGAACCCCTTCATTTCGCATTATCGAATGTGGTATATCTATTTTTACGGTTGTGAGTCAATTTAACTCATAAAATGATTTAACGGTTAACCGCATAACACATGAAATATATAGTTTACATTAGGCCTGGGCAACTTGCGGCTTACAAGCCGCATGTGATTTGTTTCTCCTCTAATTTGTCTCTCCTCACATACAAACAATCATCCTTACTTCTTTTCGCTACTCCGCTACATTATCTTTCTTACCTACCCACTTCTGCCATCATTTCGATTGATACATCGCGTGTGAACAGAGTATTTTTAGTGAAATAATATAATTTTATAAAATCCATTTTTTTAAAAAATAGTTCCAATGCATTTTTCAATAATAAATCTTTCATTTAAATTGATGTGGAACTATTTTCATTGCAAAGAACTTCAATTTTCTTGTATGAGTCAAATTGGCTCACTTCAGTAAAAATAGGTATATAATCAACATCCGTAAATCTAGTGTTAAACTAAATATATTGTTGCGCCGGGAGGAATCGCCACACGACATTATTTATTTACAAAGATTCGATATCTCAAAATACAGTTAAACTGAGGATTCCAGCTACTTCTTCGCGCCACTGTCACTACTCGACTCTGGTCTTCAACTATCTTGTTTTAATCCGTTGTCCTTGATACGATCTTCAAACCCCGACTATCGATGTATCGATGAACATAGTCTCTAATTGATTATATTACCGGAGACAGCTTCGCTTCTTCGTAACAATATTATAAATAGGTAAAATCAATATGTAATATTTGAAATACATTTCAAATGTGTTACAATGATTTTAACGTAAACCGAATTTTATGATAATTGAGTAAATTTGTTATGTAAATACAAGTGCAAAACTATTTCTAAATATTTTAATTATATGGTCGACACATAAAAAAACAATTAATTTCATATATATCTAAAAAATGACACAAATTCTGCATAAATATTTATATTAAGTGTCTGTGTTACATTACTCCAGCAATCAAAGAAAATTAAAACGATAGTTTTGGTATTCACGTAAAATTTAAAACCATTAACGTTAAAATACTGGCATAATAATATTATGTAGAATATAATATGTAATATGTAATACGATTTACTGAACAATTAATATTAAGTGTGCAATAATTAATTGCATTAATGGAATGCAGTTATTAATATTGCAATTCACTATCGGTAAAGAGCTTGAGGTGCAACGCAGGTACCTCTCTGCATTTTGTCGGTAATAATTAATATCAAGTAATTAATTACAGAGTGTATTATAACTAAACGGTACATATAAATTGCAAACTAATGAAGTTGAAAGTAAAAGAACTTTTCATTATTATATGCGATTGCATTTCTACAATCGAAACATTGTGAAACTAATTATTCATATTGAATAATATCGTTGATTTTCCCATTACACCAGACTCCACAAATTTCATCAATAAAACATGTATCTCTGTGTGAATTACGCAAATTGTTGTATCGTCGTGAATAAAATGTATAAGAAAGTTGGGTATCGTGTGACTCGTATTTCTTCTTACACGCGCAACACACAGGGTGACTCATATTTAAATAATACGATTCAATAATTAACAAGTGTATAATTTCAAATGAAATTGTGCAGAATTGTACGAGTTTTCATTAAAAAACAAAGAATAATTTAAACCACTTCGGGTACTTATTAGTGAAACCGAGTGAACACCGATCATACTTTATAAAAGAATTGAATAAGTAAGGACTTGACTGCAGGCATATATATTAACTATTTAAAATCATTTTTTTGTTTTAAATAATGCCGTAATTCGTAGAAGCAGTTTCTTATATTTCCTTCAACTTTCCGTGAAAAAATATTACTGATCCTATTTTCGAGACACCTTATGTATACAACTGTATAAAATACACAGAAAGTCGTGAATGCCAACGTTCATCTTTTACATTGTTCGTAACAATTATCATAAACGATAGAAGTTTCTGATCTTAGAAAGTAGTAACATTATCAAATGTTTTTCAATGATTTCAATGAATATTATAAATATTCTCAAATCTAACGATCTTCAAAACCTTTATACAGGATAATAAAAATTGTACAATTTTTTTGTAAATTGCATCTAAAGATTCAGAACTTATCTTTCGTCCAAACTCAAAATACATCGACAAAGAAATAAAAAGTTCGGAGTTAATCAAAGCAAAATTGCTTCATGAATTTCCGAATTCCTTTGTCTACAAATTTTCTCCGACGTAATCACAAATGCGTATTGTTATAGCTTTGGACTTATGCGAGTGCTTCCACGACTTTTCGATAACAATGGAGTTGTTTCGTGATCGGAATAAGTCGGTTATATAACTCGATTGCTTTATTCCAGATATGTGCAGCTCAGTTCGTACGTCACCCGTTGCATGCAAATTTCGTTAATCGCGTGGTTCGACTGCTCCCTTTTCCTCGCTTAATGAGCATTTCGTGCTGCATTTGTGAAACCGCTTCTTACGCCGTGTTTACATGTCTGATTTTAAGTTTCGCTTTCGATCATTACGAATTTGTACTCAAGTATTTCTTAATTCTTTCCATGCTGGGTACTGGACCAAAAAGATATTCGCCCGATACAAGGAGGTATATATAAATTATAAGTTGCAATTAGCATAAATTTATCGATAGCTTGCTACTAATAACATTCATGTTACTTTAACATTGCAAGGTTCGTCATTTAGAATTCTCTTTGCGCACAACTTAACACTAGAACTACCAAACCAGTCAAATTGACTGTTACACAATTTTTTCCAAAAATTCTCCAAGTTCATAGGAGAGTCATAGAACAGACATTCTGCGTCCATCTCATAAAATATAAATTACTAAATCGATCATCTTTTCAACCTCTTAATTCTGTTTGTTTCCAAATACTTATTTAATATCTTTAAATATAATAGATTTATCGCCGGTAGTTCTAGTGTTAAAAGCAAGATAGTCAAACGTAATTAGATAGTAATTAAGTAAAAAAATTAATGTGGTTGGTATAGAATTTTATCGGCGTAAATTATTAAGTTACAAATGTGTTCGATTAAAGTAGATGTAGCATTTTTATGTTACAGTTTCCGCAGTTACCAGTTTAAGAATATAGAATTTAACACTAGATTCACGGACTGAGCCAATTTGACTCTTTAAATGATTTAACAGTTAATCGCATACCACATGAAATTTATAGCTTACACCAGGCCTGGGCAACTTTCGGCTTGCAAGCCGCACGTGATTTGTTTCTCCTCTAATTTGTCTCTCCTCACATGCAAACAATCATCCTCACTTCTTTTCGCTACTCCGCTACATTATCTTTCTTACCTACCCACTTCTGCCATCATTTCGATTTATACATCGCGAGTGAATAGAGCATTTTTAGTGAAATAATATAATTTTGTAAAATTCATTTTATGAAAAAAGGTTTCCAATGAATTTTTTAATAATAGATATTTCATTTAAATTGATTTGGAACTATTTTCATTGCAAAAAACTTCTATTTTCTTATATGAGTCAAATTGGCTTACTTCAGTAAAAATAGGTATATAGTCAACATCCGTAAATCTAATGTTAAAAATGTTTTAATAGACGCTCAAAGATGTCCTAATGGAACGAACAGGATATTGTAAAATATTTTATAATAGCCGGCATACTGCTTTCACATAAATTAGTTCGTCAAAGTATTCTCCTGTAACAAATTCTCAATTACAAATCAACCTTAACCCTTTGAGGTCCGAATTATTTTGTCAATTTTGTAATTATCCAAACGAAATTAATTTCACAACATTTTCTATCATTGATTACTCATTTCTGTTAACGATAGAAATAACTATAGGTATTGACGGATATTTAGGAGATATTACAAAATCATTGTGAAATTCTAAAGTCCATATTAAATTGTTAGAAAATAAAATGAAGTGAAAAGCTATGTCGAGTGTAGCTCGACATAGGACTGCAAAGGGTTAAACCACTGTTGCGTGTGGTGATCTCAAGCACTTTCATAAAAACGATGTAGTTTCTTATAAAAAGTATGAAACAAGGATTTCCGAGATAACAATTCGATTTGAATGTATTATAGAATTGTATATGGCTGCATAATATGCGTTAAATATTTTTATAAATCATGTATCCGTTTACTTCTAACTTATGCCTGAAAGAGTACTGCGTACCTGTAACAATAATGGAATTACGCATGGAGTAGCCAGTAGAACCAATATACAATGTTATTTATTAAAAACAAAATAAACATGTTCATTTTCTATAAGAAACGTTGAACATTTCTGTAAACATCTGATTACTTTACTTTTAAGTTGCGTCTAAGCAGGACTCCATATGGCCAACTTTATAATAGTGAAGTAATGTGAAGGAATTGAATGATTAACAACAAGCATTGGATAAATTATGAGAACTTTATTTTATAATTTATACACGTCATAATTCTTTTAGGTCTTTCTCATAAGAGCATAAAGGGGAACGAAAAAAAAATTCTTCGTACGAAAAAAGATTTATTCCATTGATACCGGAGTCGCGTGCCGTGCATGCACGAGTCATATAAACAGTCACCGCAATGGCATTATAGATACAAAAAATATATCTAACGTCACAAGAATGAAACACTCGGTCGCATTTATTCGTCTCGCGGGAACGTCTTTTTTGTGCAAGAACCTCGAACCCCGACGTTCGTCGAGATTCTCACGTCGTCGATCAGAGGAGCAAACCTTCGTTTCACTTAAATGTACTTTATCACAAATTGAAGTCGAAAACAGAAGAAGAAAAACAAGGGAGCAGTATATTTGGCCTTTGGAATTTCCAGAATCCTCCTCGATGATGCGTCCATTGTGTGCTCTTCAAAAAGGATCGCCTCGAGGAACTTTCTGCATTAGGAGGAATCCAACGATCACTCGGATTCCGTATGTAATATACGCGTACTTCGTTATTACAAAGGGCGCTCCTCAAGATTCACGATGGAGTTGTGGTTTACCATGAAGAGTAGCCGGGGTATCCATAGCCAGAGTGTTGGTACTTCTCGTAGACGAAGGGATGCGCGACTGGATATGGGACGTGTTTCACGATTGGAACGGCGTAGGGTTGCGGTACCTTAACGGCATAAGGTGCTGGCACTGGAACTTTAACTGGAACAGGAACTGGACGATCGACTGGGACTGGGACGTGTTTGGTTACTTCGACTGGGTAGGGTTTGGGTACATGGACGGGGTAGGGACGATCGACTGGAACGGCATAAGGCACCTGTAAAAGAACAAGTATCGATCAGATTCGTTGCAAGTTCTCGGCACATAGTTCAGACACTCGCGAGATTTCGACCAATGTAGTGAGAGTTTATCTTCATGTTTTTTTTGGTGAAAAGTAGAGATACTCTTCGTATGATGTTTTGACTCGAACTTTCACATTGAGGCATTGAATTTTTGTAATAGTAATATGAGTGAAGTAAGTATCATTGTATTTTGCGTAATTTTTGAAGCAACTGGAAGTGCATGCTCAATTTTCACCTGAGTGTCTTTGCATCACAAGTCCATATAAGAGATAAAAACAAAGAGAAGAATTAAGGATCGATGTGGAGAATGAAAGCAATGTCTCAGACATAGTTAGTGATCATATATAACATATTTTTGAATATTTCAATAAAAATGTGACCAGTTATTATATTGTGAATTTCATTAGTCCAATTGAAGGTGATTTTTAATATTTTCCTACTGAAGTTCGTATAGGACGCATGCTGAACTTTCACTTTGAATTTAACGATTTAAATAAAACCAAAGAAATTATATTTCCATATAAACGATCGTAATCTGCTAGGATTTCCGAGAAAACTAGAATGTACGTGGGATTTGTAACATTCTGAAATTACGAAATACTCGTTTACATTGAAAAGATAATGAATGTTCGATGATGAAGGTGCCAATTGCGTGAACAGATATATCGCGATAAACAGAGCGTGATTAGAGGAGTTCATCGAGGCCTTCGTTTCTACGAGCCGGTTGCCTCGATATCTATGCGAAGTGCATTCGTTGCATCATTTCTCATAGGATGCGTCGTATATAAAACGACTTTGCTTTCCATAAAAAAAATGCTAATTCTTCACAGGTGAAAGAAGTAAATCGAATTTCAGTTGCTAATCACGAAAGCTACCATCTACAAAATATAGCTAAACAAATGATAGTTATAATCAAATTATATCATTGTAATCGTTCTAACAGTTAATACATATCCTACTAACAGTAGCAGTCCATACGTGTATATCTATAGGTATATATTCTATGTTGTTTATAAAGTATCGTATCACAAGACCAAAGTGGCCTTAACACTACAACTACCGACGTTAAATCTGTCATATTTCAATATATTAAATAAGTACTTTGAAAAACGAGGAATGAAGAGCCAGAAAAGATGATCGATTCGGCGATTCATGTTTGTTGAGATGGACGTAAAATATTTATTCTATGAGTCTTCTATAAACTTGGAGAATTTTTGGAAAAAGTTGTGTACCAGTCATTTTGACTGGTTCGGTAGTTCTAATTTTAAACGCGTTATAGTATATTGCTTAATTTTCATTTATTTCGCTAAGTTTCATTAGTCTCTTTCACCTAGTCCGAATCATTATTCCATTTTCATTTCGCGAAACAAAGATTTATAGTTACCTTAACAGGGTATGGAACGTGTTTCTCAACAGGTACAGGAACCGGGTGTGGTACAGGTACAGGTACTTCCTTCGTCACAACGGTCGAGACACCATGGTGGAGGCCGATCGAGGGAAATTCGTATCCAGTTCCCAATCCATATCCAAGACCAACGAGTCCTCTCTTGTCCTTTTTAGTTTCCGTCGTCGCTGCTGTCTCTTCCTTCTTCGTCTCCTCGGCGAAAGCGAGTGCCACAAGGGCGAAGAGAATGATGAGCTGGAATATAAATTTTCGAATTGTTACGACGATTGATTTAAATGAACATGCAACAGTGCACGGGAATTTATAGTTGCGTAACTGTCTCTTTGAGCGTGACCTAATTTCAGCTCGAACTGATTATAGTTTATGAGAGCAGTATATATTCAGAAAAGTGTTTCCATCTTTATGGAAAAGTTTCTGTTTCAAATGTTTCTGTGATATATGGAATTTATTGTGATATTTTTAATCCAGTATTTTAATTAACATCAATTAATGATAAATAAGCCTGTACAGCTTTCAATTGAAGTTTTTCAAAAGACCGTTGAATCAATTTTGTACAGAGTAATTGAAAAGATAAATGAAATAATTTCAAGTCGAATATCTTAGTTGTATTGTGTATTATGAATACAGTACTTTGTCCTGTTAACGAGCAACCCATTTTTCTATGAAATTATTCAGATCGCCACCTTAAAATCATTTATTTGTATCGATCGTTCGTTCGTTAATATACAGAGAACATATATTTTTGTATTAATACACTAAACAAATTATGACCATTGCTACTGAATTTGTGAAATTTCTTGAACATTTTCATGATTATACGTAGGTGTTGCCTGTTCATTTTCTTAAATTTTCTTTAAAAATTTGAAACGTTGATAATGGCGAATTTTTGAAAGCACTATTGAATATTTTATTACCTTCATTTTCAATGTTTCTACTCTGTAACGACGTATCTTTGGTAATAAATGTTTCACATTAATAAACACAAGAAAACAATCGAAATGCATGTGGCATTCAACGTATTTGCCAACCAGAGTAATTTCATTCCAGTAAGCAAAAAGTACTCCTGGATTCAGTGATTCTTTAACAGCAATCGATTACTTTTGCAATATTAAACAGTAACGGCGGTTCTGTCCATTGACTATATTTAATACTTTTCTGCGCAGCATTTATTCGGATGCCAAACTATGTTAATATTAGCAAATGTTAATACACATCTATTGGACACATTTAATATTTTCTAGCTTCAAAAATATAGAACTTGCTCCATTGTCAATTTCTAACATACACCAATGCCCGACTCTATTCATCTACAGCAGTTAATATTTTTCTATCTTCAACAGTACAAACCTGAAACTCTAGTGTAACATTAATGCACGAACCTTTCCATCTACCTCGCCTAACATTTTTCTACAATTTCAGTAACGGTCAAACTTCAACGTTTCTAAACCACCCCTCAAAGACCGTGACTCGGCCAACTTCTCAATATCCCTAAACCTTTCAAGGCCTGAACGTTAAACAAGATTCCTAATGATCAAGCTTCAACCTGACAATCCCGAATCGCAAGTGCTCTCACCTTAGTGTTCATGATGCTGCGCACTTGGACTTGGTTCGTCGAGTTTGCGACTGATGAGTACCAAGAAGATCCTCTGCTTTTATACGTGAGACGATGACGAGGAACCCTCAAGGAGATCGGAGGTGGTGGGCAATGGTGGGCCACAGAAACGGTGAAAAGAAACCGGACGTGTGGGGCGAGCAGGGATACCCGAAAAGCGGAGGAAGCAGTCCAAGAAGCCGAAGCTAAAGCTCTTCTCACTCCTTCTTCTTGCGCAAGTCCAGCACGCGCTCGCAGTCCACCAAAGAAATTCACGGCGTTACGTACGGGCCACGCCGTTCTCGTGGATTCGTTAATTGGTGCCCGTTGATCATCCGTCGATTTACGCCCGCTCTTTGATTATAATGTCGAATCTTTGCTTTTCAATCAATTCTCGATCAGAATTCGTTGTATAACGCTTCGCTAAAAATTAATAGCTTTGGATGTAACACGACACGAGGATAGTAGAAAGCATTTTTGATACAGTTACACCGTGGAGTTTGAAATTGCTAAGATTGTTACGTGAATATCTTTTAATTATACCGATCGTTGTTTCGTCATTATGTAAAGACATGGAGTATGATGTCCAGGAATATTTGAACACATTGAATCTCACTCTAATTTCATTCGGTGTTCATGAAATTTCGTAGTTTTGTATTATTCTGAATTTCGAATAATTGATAGTACACACTTTGAAATGAAATAATTTTGAAAGTATACACACTGTTTAAGAACGGGACTTTTTATTTTTTACACAGAAATTTTATATTGTGCAGGTTACATGACGTTCGTGTTAAAGTTGTTTAAATGTTGTTATATTGGATGTATATTTATAAGCTTCGTGGAACAACACCGCGCTTTACGCAGAAGTTTTGTCCAAGACGGAGCCCTGCTATTACCGAAAGTGGCCGAATTTTGAGCAGTTTCACGTAATTTCGGTCGTTAATTGGCCACCTGTCTTGGGCGATTCCTGAAAAGTACAGCGTGTCAAACAGTCGTTAAGTTATTTTGACACCCTTATAGACAGGCATGTGACCTAATTAACGATACTCTTCCTTGATGTCCATATTTCACCATACGATAAATTCATCACGTTGTTGAAACAAGCCTTACGTCATTTACCTGACTTATTAAGATAGTAAAAACGCAATATGTAATTTGTCTGTACTGTAACACGGCAGAATTATGCATAATGTCATATTTGTCTTATCATTATTATTGCTCACTTAATATTCTATTAGCGCGTTTACTTTTATATAATACGTGAAATCGAATTTGAAAGTATATAATAGGAATTACCGCTTTGGTATAATACTGTTGAAGATAATATATTTCAATAATTACGGTGGACATTTAAAAACAAATTCAGCGAATATGTGCTGTGATAAAGTATTACAAAGTAATTATTTCTATCGCAATTCAATTAATTGATGTAATAATATTATAAAGTGCATGGAGCATAAAGTGTTCATCATATTTATAAATAAATGTAGTAGCAAATGCAGAAGCCAACGAAATACTTTAATTTTGTAATTAACTCTACTACAATTCAATTAATTGGTATGATAAAATCGAAGACCATACACTTCATTAACATTGAAATACATTTATATAAAAGTGGGCATGAAAGCATAAGTGTTAATGAAATACTTTGATTCAGAAATTATTTCTACTAAAATTTAGTTAGGTAGGTTAGTCAAATGGAAGTCCATATAATTTATTAAATTGATTGCACACTTATGGATAAGTAGTTCTGCAGCATACGTTTTAACAAGCACGTGAACATTGTTCGCCAGGAATTATTTCAATTGGAATTTAATCACACATAAAAAGTACATTTCAATCAATGATTGGAGTTCCTTGAAGACGTTTACATTATTCAGGAAACAAAGCAGCTATCCCAGCGGTGTAGCAGGAGAAAGAAACCTTACTTGGTTACTCTTTCACCTGTTCTCGAAGCCGTGAGATGTTTACGCATGCAGTATTACATATCCACTGGAATTTCAAGCGATATAATTTATGATATTGTTTGGTATCGTGGCGAAATTCGGGTTGTGTGAATATTGGCATACATATTATAGAAATCATATCTACTAATGATACTTGGGACATTTTTAAATATTAATTGCTTTTGTTTTTAGACAAACTCGGCTGTAACATTCGATGCAATTTTTTTGTCGACGTCGTAGGATCCAAAAATGCATTATTAATTGGGACACAAATTTATGTCGCTATCTAATACGATAAACATTATGTGATTGTATCAGTAACTATCAATTTAATTGCAACAGAATGTGATACAAATACATGGGATCTCCGAGTAGAAGTTTTATTTCATTATGCTAATTTTATATTTATACTTGCCTAACGTTCATTAAGAATTGTAGTAGCATTACTAACAAGATAATAAACAAAATCGTCTTTTGTATTTCTTTACAATTGTATATTACATTTCACTACAATTTTACTTAAAAAATAATTATTTTGTTGAACATTCTATCAGACAATATATTCAATTTTGAAATTTTGATCTGACTATGAATGCCATATTTATGGTGATGGTGACACTAACTGAAACTTAACATGTTATTTAATTTCTATTTTATAATATTACAGTTCTCTTCCTCTATGTCCGTCTTGTAATGTGTGAGCAACTAAATTGATCAGATTTCTTTCTTCCCTCCCCCTTTCCTTTTAATACATTTATGTGATATGTCTAAATATACCTGCTTAATTGGTTATAACTTTAGCATTGCAACCAAACGAATTCTATAAAATAATTTTGTAAGGTTAGTTATAGAATACAATTAAAACTTATTCTGGGACAAACTGAGTCTGAAGAAATGTTTTAAAAATGCAAAATGGTGATGTCATCGAAGAAAATCACTCGGGAATTCCGTGCGCTTTGGGAGCTTCATCGTGCACCTTTGAAACGCCAAATGAACTTGATTTACATTGCCATAATCAGCAAACTAGTTTAGGCTAGTTTACCTAAGTCTCACGGATCTCTCGAAAAAACGATACGGATTTCGGTTCCACGTCTGACATTTAAATCAGTCCGACAGCGTCACAGTGCAGACGATGATTCGGGCATAGCCAGACAAGTAGACCAGCAATTAAAGAATTAAAAAAAAACGACCGAGATTCCTGTATAAATTCCAATGCGATTGGTTCTTTCCTTCTTCGACAAATTTATGCACGGTAACGTTCGTCGGCTTTGCTCTACCTCGGCGAATTCCAAAAAATTCTTCGACCGGATCCCAGAATGAACTTTTGCGTCAGTTTCTTGCTTGCTTGCCTTGCTTTCATTCAGTCGATTGTTATTTTGTAGTATTTTTACTGTCGATTCGGTCTTTTCCACAATAAATTGATTTTTTCTTATATCTATATTTGCGCGAATAACGCTCAGTTTTGTAACATTATTTGCATACCGAACTATATTAACAGTTCGTTTTAGTATCCGGATTTCTTTACAAGATACACATGATCGGGAGTATCTAAAATGTACTTGTTATGCGAAAACTTTCGAATTGATACTTACAAAATAGTGCCGTATGAATAAACTAGACATTTTGTTGCTCTTAGTGGAGATCTAATCAGTGAACACGATTAAACGCGCGAATGCTAATAAACGTTTGAATGAATATTCAATGCCTGTTGCTAATAGCACGTATTTAATTGTTGGAAAATTAAGATGTAAACGCTGTTGCAATTCCGCAAGCTGCTTGAATTGAAAGCATGTTAAAAGATATTTATTGCACAGACGAATTTTTATTGCACAAATAGAATTATCCAGTCTTGGTTAAACGGAAAGTTGAATTTTCAAGAAGTATAAATTTATTAAGAGCAATGAAAATTGATTTGCAAGTAGAAAAAAGTTATGAATTTTTTGAAGAAAATTGACCAGTATAGATAGTACATTTCGGAGATTCTATATTATTAATTTATAAAAATATCTGCTGGTTAAGTAAACGCAATTGAACAAATCAGTAGAATATTTTTCGAGGCGTTCGCATACTTTTCACTAATTAGATGAATGTGGAAATCTGATCGTACAGTTTGTCGTCTAATAACATCAACGTACAACGATTTTCAATTGTTCATGACTTCCTGATGGAATATCAGGTAACATTGCATTGAAAGCCGGTGACCAATTATTATCACGAAATATCATCTTTAACCTTCTATAGACGATTACAACTTTGAAGTTATACGAGATACATTTGCATTTCTCTTCAAGGACATCATCTTTCCAACTTTGCGAATTACTACAATTATTACTTATAATTAAATATTGTTTAATTACTACAATTAAACAAAATAATATATTTCATGTTACACATGAAGCAGCAAGTAGAATTAATGTTACTAACTTACGAGGTATGTCAATCGTCACGAATATTGGGTTGGCAAGAAAGTAATTTCGGTTTTGTAATATGAAATGAAACTTAATCTTTTTTAACAAAGAATGAACTTTAATATACATTTTCCATTTTGTTCAATGACCTTTTGCCATATTTTAGACCAATTTATGATTCCGCTCTCATAGAAATTCTGGTCTTTATCAGCAAAAAACTGAGCCAGGTGCGATTTTAGACTAAACATTCGAATTAATCATTTGGTTCCTTGGAAACAGCTCTAACTACACAACACCCACCAAATTGACAACATAACTTATGTTTGATACAATTCAGCTTTCGATGTGGTTTGTATAAAAAAGTAATGACAAATTAAAATATGTCGAAAATGTTCGTTTTTGCACTCCATATTAAAATCCACGCTAAACTAACATTTGCAAACAAAATGAAGCACAATTTGTTTCTAAATCTTGCCAAAGGTGACAACTTTCAATTTTCAGAAGCAAAAAATGATAACATTATCGAAAGTCCTTCAAAACAAACGTAACATTAGCTATTGACGAAAACCGAAATTACTTTCTTGCCAACCCAATATAAGAACAAGTGATTCTACGGTCTGACATCCTCGGATACGAAAATGTACAGAAATCCTCAGCTTCAAATAAAAGTTATACGCTTTTTTAAATAGTGGTGATTCGTTTTTAACACATATTTAGTCCTCCGCGAACGCATAACAATATATTTCTTAAAAGTCACAAACTTCTTTGGCTATTGAATGCTTATTCATCAAACTAACTTCATTATCCAAACCTGTACTTTTACTACTTTCCAAACTGCTACCTAATCTTCGGATACGACAAAAAATTCTGGCTTTGAATGGTTTAAAAAAAAAGAAGTAGAATCTGAATTTCAAATTTCAACGATCCCCGGTCACAAAATTCCCTGCATTTCGAGCAAACTTGATTCGACAAAGCTGCGCAGGAAGAACACGCACGGCGTGCATTGCATAAATCGTCGTCTCTCGGGCGGTTTCGACACCGGAAACTGGCTTTGTCCTTTTCCCTGGCCGACGCACGAGCCTCCACGGTCCGTTTGTTACGCGCTGCGCGAGATGGACTCGCTTCTCGCGATTGTGTAAGCCCAACGACTCCGCGCCAACCGGCGAAATCGGCGAAAATTCCACGTTCGAATTCCGCCGTAGTTTCGGCGATGTGATCAACACGATGGATCACCCATGAAATGTCTGCGTGAATTAAAGTTTGATATGGAGTGAACGCAGACGGTGAACGCAACACTGCTTATCTTTCTGTATGTATTGAAACTCAGTACTTGCATCAAATTATAACTTCTGTTAGAACTGCATGCTTGGAGCGTAGAATTGTTAAAGATAAAAATACTTGTATATTTGATAGTACTTTATTTATTTTGCTGTAGCATTTTGTTAATAAATATATGAAGAAATTTGCAGATACTATCGTTCAACCCTGTTGTTCTCCTTGGGTCTATATCAGTGCTCCGAAACCGCTGTGCCTTGATCTTGGCTGTGTCGAGATGATTTTCACGAGTAAATATCTACATGCCTGGAGCTATTTTATTATGTTTTTCATATAATAAAAACATATGTGTATTACTGTAATTTATGTATTTGCAAGGTTTTACTTGTGGTGTGCCACGGAATTATCGAAAGAACGTTGTCCCGTGGAAGATGAAAAGTTGCGGAGCACAGGCCTATACCACCCGAAATGAAGATTATGTTTTAACAGATACTATATTTTGAGTACTTGTGTTTGATATTCAATGTATTCAACACTAAAATCACCAAACCAGTCATAATGACTGACACACAATTTTTTTCATAATTCTCCAAGCTCATAGAAGAGTCATAGATTAATATTCTATGTAATAAATATTCTCCTGATTTAAAGTACTTATTGAATATATTGAAGTATGCTAGATTTAACGCCGGAAATTCTAGCTTAGTTAAAGCTTACGTCTGTTTCTTTGTATATTTCACATTCACCCGAAGGAATCCGAATGTGTTGTATAGATAAATACCAGAGAGAAAAGTAGGGCTAAAACTAAGAAGAAATTTTAATTCAGTAGTGATCATCGGTGACCAAAGTGTGGCGTTCAAAGTGTTTGTGACGAAGTCAATTGCTATTGAGTCTGTTACTCTGTTGCTATTTTGCATGTAGCATATGCTTTTAATCCCTCGACATGGTAAATTAATTGTTTGTCGCTGTGATAAATTGTAAAAGCTCGAGGAAACAGTATTTTCCTATTTCTTCAGCTTCAATCGATAATACAATTATTCCTCAGTAATGTGATATGCTGCATAGAAAAGACACGTGTTTAACTGTTGTTTTAATTATTAGCAAAGATCATTGTTTTTAAATAGACTATTAATAGGGTACCCTACAGGCTAGTAGATGAGGAAAATTCTTTCTCTATTGAGTTTATCGTTAATTACATTAAAGCTTATGCTGAGTATGTTGGTACCATGCAACGAATCGAAATGCAGGTAATCATCTTCTCATCTACTAAAGACCCAAATACGTAATGCCTTAAATGTTTTTTATTGGTATTATTTAACTATCTTCCATTTAATGTTACAAACTCTATATGTTTTTAATGATATTTTCAACAATCCTTGATTTTATAAACGCTCTTTAATTGTTACACTTACAAATTTACACTTTTCCTATTTTGATTTACTTTCAATATTGAAAATAGCTATTTAATAATATTTTGCTTTGATCTGTCAATGTTCTTACTTTCTTTGTTATTTCTTCGAAGCACTATTAAACGTGGACATTACATTTCATGAGAACGGAGCAAAATATTTTATACTTTCACCTTACTTTGTGATTATCACCAAAGAATAATCAGTTTGATAATTATTTTACAACTATCTGGGTTTCAGTCAAGAAAGAAAATTTCTATTATTAAAGATTAAGGATTATAAATAAATCTCTGGACTTTGAACCAACTTCGGTAGATGTTTGAGGTATATGAGGAAATGTTCGATTTGTAATTCTGAGTGGAATTTCCACTCTGCAACTTGTTTTTGCACAATTTTATCAAGCGAAGAAACGAGTTAAAAATACTCCCCCATTTTTCCTTCGACGGATTTGCATAGTCTTTGTTTCGCGCTACGAAATTATTCACCCTGGGGTTCACAACTTTGTAGTCTCCCGTGTATTTCTGTCGTGTACAATTTCTCATTCCTGTTCCTTCAGGCAGATTCTCGTGTCTTGAAGATAGCGTCTAGCATCTGCAGTTTTTTTTGCAATTCTGAGGACTATCTTTAAAACCGGTATTACAATGATCGAGTGGTAGTGATAATAAACTTTCACTGATATAGCAGATTTCGTTTTTCTCGTTTTAAAGAGAATTTGTTACTGAATTAATTATTTACAAATGAATTAAGCCTTTCTTGCTGTTTATAGATATTTTCACACGTTACGCTGATTAACATCGCCGTAATTATCTGAAAGCTCAGCGACTGCTATTTATGAAGCATGACTAGCTTTCATTCGATAATTTAATACTTTAATGTAACATCCAGAAAATTATATCCTGCACTGAAAATAATGAAAAACAAAAACCAAGTTTCATACTTACATCTGACTTTTTTTCGATGTATTATTATGTTAATGTCTTTCAGAAGCAACCGCAAATTTCACTTGTAAGCGAAAATAAAAATTTATTGAGTGACAGTTATGTCACGTCGTACACAGTTGGGCGAACCGAGGAATGATTCAATCGTCGTAACGTTCGATTTACCTTGAAAAAATATCAGAACGCCATGACAGCATGAATTGGCGAATGTTTCACGTTCAAATTTCGAAATCATTGAGGGTTACGTCTTTATTCAATCAGATGGCTCCTTGTACGAAGTTAGCATCATCCGAATAACAAGCTCTAATATAAATCAATCGTTCAAATATAATATATTTGCATTTTTTTCTGGAAATCTCGAACTCTCAATCTTTTTATTGGTATGCATTGTAACTTGCTCAGATTATTTTTTCCAAAAGAGCAGTTTCAAAGAATACAAAATATATATACTATAGAAATAAGAATCGGTTTAATTAAATAGGATGGTCTATGATCTTTTCGTAATTCATCTGTCATTCATGAGTAAATTTTTCGCCGGATAGAAGAATAGCAGTATTATAATTACTGTTTTTATTGCTATTCTGGTAATAGCCTAATTGCACTAATGTAAATACCACTAACTTATATTCTGTTACTTATTTAAGTACATTGGTTGAATGTGTCTCTTGTGAGAAAACAGTATCAGAAGAAAATGATTCAAAAAAGTTAAATCATTCATAGTGTTTACACATAGTTTTATGCAGGAATAATTGTGCATTCAAATTGTATCAGTTTCAAAGGTATTCAGTTATACGTAGTAAAAAAAAGATTTTATATCAATATATTCTTTACAATTTTATTCCAAAATAATAATTTTTTGCAGAATTTTATCGAATGAGATATTTAATTTCTAAATATCTGTCATCGTGGGAAGTGGATGTAATCATTATATAGAATATTGCTTCCATCAATAGAAATAATAACAAATGAGTGATAAAAGTAACGAATGACATTTTGCATAGATATTCAACAAATGAAAATTAAGTAAAATTTTGTACTTTTGCTCGTTGATTCAGCATTCGATTGCATTTTAATGTGATCAAATTTCATCACTCGTTTTCCGGATTCTTTGTACCACCAGGCGACATTATTCCTCTAAAAATTAACATGGCGTATTTATTCTCTCATTATGAAACCACATTATGTTAATTCTTAATCTCTCCACGAAACAATACATCGACGTTCAAATTTCTTCGAAGTAGATTCGTTTGTCTCCATAAAACTGTCACTATAAAATTATATCAATAACAATCTCCCACATTTAAAACTACGAAATTTTAGTCATTCAATATTAAGTCTAATATAACAAATACTGTCATTAAATCAATTAATTCTGTTTTATGTAATTCAGCAACGCCGATGAGAATTTTATTTTAAAATATAATCATATTGAAAATAGTATTTAAACCAGTTGTTTTCTCAAACGGCGTCGAGTATTGTAGTCATTAGCCTTAAAGTAGTATTATCCCGATAATTAATAATTCATTAAAAAAACTTAATAAAAACAGAATGATCTGAATTTATTAAATATCTCCCTCAATTTCTTTAAACACTAGACCTACCAAGGTAGTCAGAATGACTTATTTTTTTTTAAATGATCCTGTTAGTGTCGCTATTTATTCTTTAATTTTCTACGTCTGTCTTGTAGATTGCAAGCACTTTTGCCATCTCCATTTCTTTTCTTTTAAGGTATTATAATTATTTCATATTTATTAACCTTCATACGCCCCTTAAAAAAGATCACAATAAAGTCCTTCTTTTCAAACCCGCAATCTATTTTCTATTAAAAAGTAATAAGATCTTTTTACTCTTTGTTTATACTCTCACTATTCGTAAACGACTCTCCCGATTACATTGTCCAATATTTTAAAACTTTTTTTGTTTTCCAATAGCCACAGAGTGATTCTTATAGTGTTCGTCGTCCTGAACACGAATCCGCCAACGAAATTTTTTTATCACCCTCTGATTTCGAAAAACATCAGTTTTTGTAAAAACGGTGGATTTCGGAAAAGAAGCTAGTATTACGTGAGAACAAAAAACGGTAGACAGTTATTCTTGGTCTCAAAAAATAGAGGAGTGTTTCCTGAGTATAGAAGTGTGAGGAGTTATAATATTCCGTAATTTTTAATGGTAGTAAATAACTACCAAAGTTTAAGAACGAGCGGATGCACGAATTTTCTACGCATTAACTTTGCATTTTCACGTAGAGTACTATTGTTAGCATAAATTTACATTATTATTACGTTATTGGATACACATTATTGGATTTTGCGGTCATTTCTGAAGAAAAAACTATCGGCGAAAAATGTCATAACTGTTTTCGTTTTGGCACAATTTAAGAAAATATCCGGCAACAACGTGTGCCGACCGTTTTTCTGCTACGACGCCATCGTTCGCCGAATCGGGCTCGTCAGTGCCGTAGCTACGCATAATACTTTCACGGGCCCTGTCTGTCGATGGATGACGTTGAGGTGGCATTCTCAACTCCCTTTACTAACATTGTGGCAGAAAAAACATTTTTCTTTTTTTATAGAGGGGAAATGCTATACGCACACCCACAAATGTGTTACTTCACGGATAGTGTGCAAATAAACTTAAAAAATTAATCGCAATTATAAACAGACGTAACTTCACTCCTATAGTTTCTGTTCGCCACAAAATGTATTAAAATTAAGCAGAAACGCGTTATGAAATAGTAATTTCATTTGTAATAAACAATTATTGATGAAGATTGCTGTAATATTTGCGAAATTTGCAAAATTATCCATGGAGAAAAGGATCTCAGTGCCCGGGGTATACAGCGCATGCTCCGCGTTCCGCGGACCGCCTCGGTGAGTTACTATAGCACAGTATAGCTTCAGCGGTCGCACGGGTCGTGCAGTATTGACAGGACGGTCCCCTGGTTTATTTTTGGACTTGCCTATCGGTAACTAGTAACTTTTGACCTTGGGTAACGACTATTAGGGCATGTGTGCTATAATATTAAACTACTTCAACAATAAATTAAAAGTGATTTTAAATAATTTTGATAATTAACACTAGATTTACGGGCGTTAAATCGGTCACACTTAAATATATTAAATAAGTGCTTTGAAAAAAGAGGGATCAACGGGTAAAGACGAAGATCGGTTAAGTAATTTGTATATTATAAGATACAAGTGAAATATTAACTGTACCACATCTCTATAAATGTAGAAACCGTTTTTAAAAAAGTAGGAATCCGTCAATTTGACGGCTTCCGTAAATCTAGTGTTAATTACAACGTTTTGTGAAAGTGTCATTGATCTCAAGTGATAGTTACCTAGAAGTGTTTTTAAATTATTTCGATAATTAAATGCAACGTTATGTGGAAGTGTTAGTGACCTCAAGTGACAGTTACCTGCAGTGTTTTTAAATAATCTTAACAGTTAATTACAACGTTTTGTGAAAGTGTCAGTGACCTCAAGTGACAGTTTTGTGCAAGTGATTTTAAATAGTTTGGATAAGTAAATACAACGTTTTGTGGAAGTGTCAGTGACATAAAGTGACAGATTAGTGTCTCTTTCCACGAAACCGAATAAGAAAATTCAGCGATTCTTTTGTTGCATTTTCTCTTGGTATAAAACTCATAAATGCCGAGGGAAAGTGTTTCAAAGGAACGAACAATGAAATGGAGGTTGATTGGGCTTGCATTTATGGGTCTTTACTCGTGGCAACCTCCTCGTGGTGGGACCTGGGTCGATATCACTTATTATCGTTTTGAGTTATCTTAAATGTCTTTTCAGCACGATATTTTATTAAATAGTAATGTTGAATAGTAAATAGTATCGTTCATGGCCACGAAATCCGAATATTCAGTAGCCAGGACTACCGAATGCTCGGATTCCTAGTTTAAGTCATATCTAAGACTTTGCGTTTAAGTTAATTTTAAGATTTTGTTATTAAGTAGAAATTGAGCCTCGCAACGAAGGAGATTCAACGGTGGGAAGTTATTTCCTATTTGTGTCTACTGATTTGGTTTATCATTAACTCATACATGTATATTGCGTGATAAAGTGACTGTATTATGCTACTGTTATGCGAATGTAACTTGGAGATATTAGAAAGATGGTCTTCATGATGAAGCCGCCACCACGTTAGTAAACGGCTTGAGAATGCCACCTCAACGGGATCCATCGACCTTCAGGGCCCATGAGAGTATTATGCGTAGCTACGGCACTGACAAACTCGGTTCGGCGAGCGATGGCGTCGTCGCGGGAAAACGGTTGATACACGTTATTGACGGGTATTTTCTTAAATTGTGCCAAAACGAAAACAGTTATGACATTTTTCGCCGATAGTTTTTTCTTCAGAAATGTCCGCAGAAACCAATAATATGTAGTTAATTTATGCTAACAATAGTACTCTACGTGAAAATGCAAAGTAAATGCATAGAAAATTCGTGCATCCGCTGGTTTTTAAACTTTGGTAGCTATTTACTGCCGTTAAAAATTACGGAATATTATAACTTCTCACACTTCTATACTCAGGAAACACTCCTTTATTTTTTGAGACCAAGATGAACTGTCTACCGTTTTTAGTTTTCACGTAATACTAGATTCTCTGCCGAAATCCACCGTTTTTACAAAAACTGATGTATTTCGAAAACAGAGGCTGATAGAGAAATTTCGTTGGCGGATTCGTGTTCATGGCGATGATCCCTATAAGAATCACCCAGTGGCTATTGGAAAACAAAAATGGTGTAGGTCAGTGTTATTTATAAAGCACTCGTATCAGCGACAAGCCGTTTTTCGCAGCGACAACGAACATAAACGCTACGGCATACAGTATGAACTATGAATTCACTCTCCCTCTTACATTTTGATAAAACTTGCGTGAGATGTAGTTCTCGAAAAAATATTGTATACATATTTTTTTTTATCGGCCGTTGTTCATTTTGAGGGGGTGAAAATACCTCTCAATGTTGATGGTTAGGAATGCATTCCTGTGATAGCTCGGTAACTGGAGAACATAAAAAAATATGTTTTATTCAATTTGTGTGTTCTTTAACAGAGAGTTTAGCTGCATAATAGAAGTGTCACCAATTTATTTACTTAAGAACGTATACAAAATTTGAATTTTCGTACCAGATTTTCTCAAAAACTAACCCTTAATTTTATTCTACATTTTGTTATTAATTTTTCATAGGGAATCACTTCGTACCTGCTTGTACGTGTTATTCCACCGCAGCCTGCATATTGGATTAGCCGTTGCGACGGTAAACCTAGTGTTAAAGAACAGTACAATACCCGAAAAGGATGTGAGGTAAAGAAATAAATCGAACGCATCTCGTTTATATGAAATCGAAAAAATTTCACCCACGATTTACAATGTTTCGCATCGTGACGATCTATGACAACATCGGGACTGTCCATTGTCATGAAAATGAACACGATTGACCCGTTACTATACGACGAAGAGCCACAGCGTTTCTCCTTTTTAGTGTGCTCAATTGTTTTCAATGTCCTGTCCAGAAAGAAAGTCGATTATGTGTCGTCGGGAATGTCGATACGTTTGATCGTGATCGCGACGACACAATCGTATTGCGATAATATCGTTTTTTTTTTAGTCGAAGCCGCCAAAGTAGTTGAAAAAGATTCACTGATTGATTAATCGAGGTAAACTTTCGGAATATACAACACCATGTCCACTATTTTATGTCAGAGGAGAAGTATAAACTGAGATCTACTGTTTCACGATTGTCGTAAAGAGACTAAGCTTTGATTAATTAACACTAGATTTCCGGAGCGAGTCAATTTGACTCATTTACGATTTTATTGCTATATATAAAAACTGAAATCATTTTTCTTAAAACATGCGTTGGTTTTTAATAGAATTATGAAATGTATACAAATACTAATTCCTTCCCCTCTCCACTCATTAGTTCCAAAAATGTGAGTCAAATTGACTCATTAAATATTTTTAAAGTTGGTCGTTTTACACACATATAACTTATTTCTTGGGCATACACAATATTTGTAAACAATCTGATGTGAGATTTTTCATGTTCAAACTTGTCAATTTACTAGTTAGAGATCTATTGCAAACTTGCACATTTAATATTGTGAAATTATTTGTTGTAAGTCTTTTTTGTTGAAGCAATCAATCCTCGGGTTTTATATAAAGTAAAATGATCACTCAAGCAAAAATCTCAAGAAAAGAATTTATTTTACAATTGGCTGAAGAACTAAGCGGTAACTGTAACCATACAGCCGAAAAAACTTTCACGCCACTATCTAATATACAGAATATTTAAAAACGGTTGAATTGTCAAATTCAAGTATCGTGCAAAAGAAATACAAGTAAGGGCGTTTGTGCTAAATGTAATAAAAAAATCTGCGGAAAATGTACATTAAAAACAGAATATTTATGTAAAAATGGTTTTGAATAAAGTTTCTTTAAAACAGAATTTTTGTTTTTTTAAGAAACTTCAATTTTGATGTTTGAGTCAAATTGACTCATTTCAGGCAAAATAGGTATATACCCAGCATCCGGCAATCTAGTGTTAAAGTTTTTGTGCAATAAAGACTTTTTTTTGAGACTTCGGTGAATGTAATACGACTGATAGCTGATCTGTCTCTGAATTCGCTTTGCTACGCAGGCCGTGTAGAAAAATTCTTATAGCTTGAGATTGTTGTCGTTGAAAATATAAAAATGCATAAACTGTTGCATAAACGCATATTAATCTTAGTTAATTTATATTTTAATATAAATGCTGATGGAGTAATTAAAATATCTACTCAATTGGAAAACTTTTTCATCGGTAAGTTCATAAGCACAAGAAAAGTGAAATATTTGTTATCGCAATCTTTCGTAAGGATATAACTCTCAGTTTCGTCATAGTTATCACAGTTTGACATCTAATGCTCGTTACCGGGTAATCGAAACTGAACGCGTCATAATTCTGCAGATTTCCAATTAGTCGACACCTTGAGTTTGAGAAGTATGTTAGCCATGAGTTTCGTAATAACGTATCTTCGACATTTAAATAAGATATTTGACTGAGAAACGTACAGTCTAGAAATAAAATGTGGTTGTATCGGAATAATCATTACATTCGTAGCTTTTCTCGAAATGTGTTGTTCGTATTGTGTAAAGTTTATATGGAGGAACGTGATATATTATAGGCACGGAATGCAAATGAGTACAATCGTTGAGTAATAAAATTTACAGTTGCCATTACCATTTTCGCATTAAGAAATTGCGATATAGAAAGTGCGATCGAAAAGAATCTTTCAATGTAACAGGCTAGTTCTATACAGTACAGACTGTTAACCGATAAAAGGGATTAGTCCGTATATATCAATTGAAACTCACGCATTTTAATGTTTAAAAGCTGATTCTTAATTTAAATATACAAATATACGTCGAATATTGAAATTTCATTTTATCAATTACCAAAATGAATATTAAAATCGAAAGTTTTTATTGATAACCATTAGGCATTGCTTAATTGCCTATTTCGAACTTCAAGCAGATATTTTTAATTCCCGAACAGCTATTAGCACAACTTCCAACAATTTTCTATTCCATACGTGTATTAATACTAGATCTACCAAGATGGTCGAAACGACTTGTCCCAAACTGTGAATATCCTTGAAACTTTTAACGCTGTTTCTTTTTCAATTGTAAACATCTATCTTGTAGACTACAAGTAATTAAGTCGATTAATTTCTTTACCTTCTGCATTACATATGCTCTAACGTATTTGTTCGGTATTGTTAACCCTTTGCACTCCTATGTCGAGCTACACTCGACACAGCTTTCTATAGAACTTAACGTTTCATCGAATAATTATCGACTTTTCGAAATCAACAATAATTTTGCATCTTAACATGAATATTCCGCGGTACCTACAATCGTTCCCAGTATTAAGTAAAAATGAACAATCAACGGTAGACAATTTTCCGGGACTATATTTGCTTGTCTGGCGACAAGTTAGTAAAATAATTCGGAGCGCAAAGGGTTAAATACATTGTATTAATCGTTGATAGGTTTAGTGTTAAACAGATATTTCTATGTATAGAGCTTTCATTGGAACTGTTGTATTTTGGATAGTAGTACGTCGTTTATTTGCTTTGTACTTTTCGGCTTCAAATGCTGTGGCTATTTTGGGTAGGACCTACTGTTTTAAGTGGATTCCGAACGACCGAGGCGATTATACGTATAAATACCACATAGAAATAATTTACCAGAGATGATGGGGGAGAATTTGAACTCGGGCCTACTGTTCATGAATCCGATCCCCTAACTCCTTGCCCTCCAAATGAAATAAAATAAGGGATGCTCCGATCGAACGTTCTTTACGTTCTGATGCCTTTTAAAACTGCGTATCACTGTGTAAGAAACGTTGAATATTTTGATATAGTTGTTTGGCCCATTTAGATTAAGTTACGAACGAAAAAGGTAACAATTTCATAGCAGCTATGCAGTCTAAAGTATTATCACAAAGAAAAAATGCAGTAGCTATTATAAAACGCTTTAAACATAATGTTTGTAATAGATTTTTTAAAAACAATTTTTAATTCAGTTTATTTAAGGCTAAATCATTAGAAATAACTTATAGCCTACTAGTACCCAGCCGTAAAACCTTCTAATCGAAATGCATGCTTATTAATAATTAACGATGTTAGTTACAAAAAAACAAGTCGAGTTTTGGCATAATTTAAATTTTATTCACCATTGTCTGGTTAACAGAAGTCGTATGGGACATAATATTCATCGACCAAAGATCGGCCTTGCGTGTCAAACATTAACGAATAATGAGTTGGATAATCCTGCATGCCGAAGAAAGTCGCGCGTTCGATGGTTATCGAGAGGTCGAAGATAAAAAACCTGACGGGCTTAGCGATACGGTGGTATCTCTTACATCCATTAGTATTTTACGATACTCCTCTCGCCATTCGGATAATTGGTTTACGGCTCGGCAGAAGTTCATTCCGTCGCGACGCGTCGGCTCGATGAAACGAACGACTGGATATCCGCCTAGAGAATTTCGTTAATCGGTATCAGCACCTGTAATGCCGTACGTCAAAATGGTCTGTGGAATTAACGGAAGACGTTTCGAGGTATCTTGACGATTTATATACCTCTGCGATGAAGATGAATTGGTTAATTTTAACGTGGTTAGTATTATAGATCAGACTGTATCGTTTAGGTGAAGTTTTTATTCGGTCTGTCAGTAGCAGTCCATAGTTATTAATGCTTAAATGTGATTCGTACGGGCCCCTGGAATGAAATAGAGAGTCAGAGCTTGATGGTGTAATGCGCGAATCGAAAAAAAAGATAAAGTAATACAGAAGTCATTAGCAAAATATTTCGAGGATGCAAAGAAAGTGATCGCGGCGAGAGTTCGGTTAGAATAGTGGGAGAGAAGTCGAAAATTTGATGGTTTTCATTAGAGAGAAATCGTGGAAGAATGTTGAGCATAAATAAGATATTGACCGTAAGTTCTGTTTCTCTTACAAAATATATGAAAATGAATATTGAAAGACTTTTTATGGAAGAAGGGGATAAAATTTCGAGACGTCCGATGACAACTTTTAATTGAAGCAATAACAATGCAGAGTGTATAGAGATTTACTAAATGGAAAGGAAGAATAAGAATTGTAATTTTAATACTTCACAAGCTGACATATAGACTGAAATTTTCTATGCGACCTATAAACAACATTCTACTTTAGCCGTACTATTATAAATAAATATTGTTAAAGCATTTCACGGTGGCTGTCTAAAATTAAATATTACTATGTTCTTGATACAAGTAATAGAAGTCTGGATAATTACATAATTTTTACGTATACCAGTAGAATATAAGACAATACAAATTATCTGCAATTATTGTAACAAAATTCTATATTATCAAGATATTCGCAGTACTTTAAAGTTTTACATTTAAAAACATTATTAAGTTTCGCTATACTTGCCGTTACGTAGCCTAAGGCATATTTAGAACGCACTTAGTCAAAGCATTTTCAAAGTGGAAATTAGAATTTGAATACCATTCGTAGATCCTATTTATTTTTGCTTCGTATCATTAATCAAATTCGTCCAACTGCCACAGGTCGGTCAGTTTTATTGCTCACCATTAATCAATCTAATTACTTTATAAAGTATCATTTCTATAGACAATTATATACAATCAAAATTTTGTTGTTTAAATCAAAGGTTTCTATGTGTAGGCAAAGCCAAAAAGGGGGAAAAGTGTCATAATTTCCAAGACCATGAAATCGAATCCATGGGGACTTTCGGATCCTAGGAAATCGCAGTCAAGGCTCGACGAGGGAATATTAGACGTTGCAGAGGATTCTGACATAATACAAACACACAGTGAGAGATCAGATAATATTCGTAATGAGATAGCACAGTGGTGCCCTTGTCGCGCGAGGAAGTGTCGAAACGTTCCATTTGCACGTAATTAACGACTTAGAACTTGCTACTTTCGAAACAACACTTTATATGTATAAGTGCTCTTCGCAGGTTTCTCTCGATACGCGTAATTTCTTTTTATGATCGACGCGAGTGTTCCCGATGAATTTAACACTCTTTGATAGACCTCGTACGTTTTATTGTTATACATATTTCGTTAGATGTGTACCAAAATCGTAAACCGTGCGATTTAATCATCTTCAAACAGCATTTTGATAAAAGCAGCATTTCTATGAAAATTAACATCTATGGAAAATTTAGTAACTCGGGATTCTTTTGACGAATTCTGACCGTAAAGTTCTAGTTTAAGCTTTCAGTTGTTAAAACAGTGAGTCTAGTTGCTGCAACGTTTAAATAAATAAATGATGCATCAGTTTTTACACGGTGCTAGAGTTAAATACAGTTCAGCGTGAGAGGTTTTCATCTATTGTTGATTCTAATTTAAATTTCAAACTTTCATTGACTATAAATGAGCTTAAGCGACGTATTCGGTACTGATAAATTCTTCATGGTTCGCAAATTTTTAACGATTCCATTTCTTCAATTTTTATTTTTGTATTCTAAAAACGATTGAATCGGTCATCTTCCTTTCCCTTTCGTTCTTTTTTTCTGGGTTTATTTTCTGGCTTAATTTCTACCGATTCTTAAGCTAGAAGTAATGAGGTGAGTAATAATAATAGACGTTTTTTTTTAAAAAAAACATTTATAAAATCAATTTATTTCATCAATTGTAGTTGCTATGGTAAGAAGAAAACGTATTTTGGTTTGGCGCTCGTCATGTTTTTTTTTGCAATGATGCATGGGCTACTAAGGTGGGTGGGTGGCGAAAATTTAAGGGAAAATTCATCTAATAGTGTCCATAATCGTGTCCCTTAACAAGAACGGGAACCGTTTCTTTGACGAGGACGGGATGTGGGACCGCGACCGGAACTGGGTGAGCAACCGGATATGGTACCGCGTGGGCCACTGGTACCTGAAAATAGAAAACGTAATTTTTAATGTTGAAAAACAAGTACATAACAATATCTGCAGTTATTACACTAGTCATATCTTGTTTTTTACTCAATTTTAATATGTTATCTTTGTATTTCGATTCAAATAAATTATATCTGTAACTGGTAAGGCAAAATATTTTGTAAATTCTGTAAATCGTAGCTTTAATGTTTTTAAATTTGATCATGCATTCTTCTTGCTTATAAACAAACTTAGTAATGTCTTTCATATTCATAACGTTTTATATTAACTCATTCTCATGAATTAAAACTTGTTAGAAATTCTGCAATCTATGTAGCTGCAATCTGTTTAATTTGAATTCCTCATTCTACTTAACTCTAATATGATATCTAAAAAAGCAGTTACAATGATTGGTGTGAATTTTTCGCAAGAAATTAAACTGTTCTGCGGTACAATTTCTTTGAGTTTTATTTTTCCATGTAAAACACAAAAGATTCGAAGGGTAAATGTTTTGCAGTTCTTCTTTGCTCTCTTCCATGAAAGACAGTTATATAGTGTCCTCAAATATACCAAAATAATCCTCGGCAATTTTAATGTCAAAAATAAATATAACATTTTCAAGAAACTTTACATTAAGAAATCCTATTAAATTGAATCTCATCCCACGATATAAGTCACCTTTATCGAAATACCGACAATTATTTAACACTAAACCTACCGGCTTTATATCCGTTACATCGAAATATACGAAACAAGTACTTTGGAAAAAGAGATTTGAAGAGGTGAAAAAGATGATCAGTTGATTAATTTTTGTTTTATACGATAGACCTAAAATATTTACTGAATGGCTGCCCAATCAATTTGGGGAATTTTTAGAAAAAATCAGAAAGCGGTCATTTGACCGCCATGTTAAAAAGATGTAAAACAATGGCCTCAATACGAAAGAGCAGACGTGATCAGAATTATAGTAAACAATGGTTAATTAACGAGAAGAATCAAACGTGTCGATCGTTTTTACTCACCTTTACAGGGTATGGGGCAGGCACTGGTACGGGAACTTTAACTGGAACCGTGACAGGGTACGGCTTTTCGACGGGAACGGCGACCGTCCTGGTGTGCACTACTGGGTACGGCTGGGGAACTGGTACAGCGACTGGGACTGGGTGCGGAACCGCAACAGGGACCTAAAGGAAATGCATCATTAAAATCATCGTTTCCCTTCTGAAAATGTCTTGTTTAATTGAAGAAGCAGCATATATTCCGTAAGTTGTTGCTCATTAAGTCTGTTCTCAAGGAGTGAAGTGGAAAATTAAGTGTTACTTAACACTTTGACTGCCACGCCGAAATCATATGCTTAGCCCAGGACGCCACGGGTGATTTAACAAAGTGCACCGTTAGATGCAAGATTTATTCTAATATTTTCTTTTATTGATATTCTAATAAAAAATTTTTCCGGTTCAATAGGGCACTTTTTATTTCAAAGTATCTTCTTTGTATCGGTCATATTCAAATACACCAACTCCCAATTTTCATTTAGTTTTTTACAATTGTAAAAAGTTCAAACGCTCCGGTCACCAATGACCACCGTGGCGTTTCAGGAGAAACCGTGGCCGGTCATATATGACCAACATGGCGGTCAAAGTGTTAACCGTTTTAGTGCCACGCAGCGCAATCGCGCTGTTCGCGTACTGTGAACTGTGTCGCGATATTTGGTCACGACCGTCAATTCGCAACGCGCTTGGTTCTTAATTACTATTTTTTTTCAAATAATCGTAAACCACCTGCATGAATAAGCTGTTTTCATTGAATTTACTTCTATACGAAAAAAAAGCGCAGCGCGATCGCGTCGATCGGTATTTCTTGCAAATAAATGAACGAAGCGCTATCGCGCTGCATGGCACAATCCGACACGGATTCTTAAAAACCCTGGCACTAAAACGGTTAAGAGACTCCTGATGACGAGCCTTGATGTCCATTTGAAATTTATTTTATTTTACACGTAAATGAGTGTAACATTATCTATGATAGTATGAATGACAATTCATATTTTTGAATATAACGTGAAATTGAAAATGCGAAATAAAAATGATTCCTTTTACACGAATAAGAATTTTATGATAATATCACTAGTAAGAATTTAAACGGTTACTGAGCTTCAAGAAGTACAAAGGGATTTTGAAATATTTAAAAGAAGCGATAAGGTGGACGAATCTTAAGAGAAATTTAAAAATTGCAATGTTATTGTCTTACCTTCACGGGGTATGGACGGTCAACTGGAACTGCAACTGGTTTCGGAACCGCAACTGGAACAGCGACCGGCCTTTCGTGGATAGCAATGGCTACTTTACCATGATCGTAGCCTCCATATCCGCCGTAACCTCCATATCCACCATAACCACCATAACCACCATAACCACTCAAATCACCACCGTAGCCTAAGCCAATGAGGCCACGCTTCTTGACCGCTTTGTCTTCTACGGCGAATGCCGCGGAGATCAGCATAAGGCATACCTGAAATACGAATCAAAAGTTATGGTAACTGAACGGTAAATAATTTGAACATGATGTTGTCTTGGTCTTCCACAATAATACGTGAATAGCGAAAAATTGCTGGTTGCCCAAATCTCACTTTTCTTCAGATAAAATTACCTACATGAATTCGAAAGATGAAATTTTCGTAACTCTAAAAATCTCATCTCTCATTTTTCAATGGTATTTTCAATTTCTCTCTTTTTCTGATCACAAAAATATAATAATATATAGCACCCCTCGATACGTACGACGATTAAGTAACCGTTAGAACAATGTCATCTGCGATTTTCAAATGAGTATCAGAAATTACGTTTAACTGCGATCTATCAAAACGATCTTAATCCACAAAAACATGCAGAAAAACCGCCTGCGAAAAATCATCCCGACTCGTTTGAGACTACTTTTTTTTCCCCGCGTGTTCCAATGATCCATCAAAGTCACGATTCGTTGCAAACCGGAAAGAGACGTTGTCAATCTCATGTTCCGGCAGACGGATTGTCATTTTACGAAGAGATCAGTGATTTTTTCGTGCACCTTCGATGCATCGACGATGAAGCTTAAAACGTTAAGACACCTACCAGGGCTCTCATGTCGACTGACCGGCTAATACTTTGGCTAGTGTCTTGTCTGGTAAATTAAATCGCTTCTGTCGCATTGGAGCAAAACCACCCTTTATATAGGGAATTCACTTTCATTTCGCGCGTACACCCCGCCAATGAGAAGCCAATGGCCGTCCGGTGCACTATCGCCACACCTACCATATACTATTTACCCACGATAGACGCATATACCGTTACATATTATAATACATAATGTACATGAAGTTGTATAACACGTTAAACGTGCGCCAGCTTGTGCTGGTAAATAGAGCGCAGGCACTTTATGCAGATACGTATGCACGTGTATGCGCGCATGTATTTCGACTGCACTCGCGAGCCTCGCGCTTTAACGAGACGATTTGCCATCCGTGAGATTTCTTTCAGAGTATCAATCATGCGGCTTGCTATGTGAGACTTTCATTTTTCATCGATATTATTGTCTCGGCATTGAGCTTCTTTCAGCACGATATTCCGCAATTATAATATACGAGGTTTGTTGCTTGGAATCTTTATTCTGTTGGAAAATTAGAGCTTTTAAGTGAATTTCTCAAGTAAGTTTGATGGATTCTTGTACACTCTCGTACATTTATTACAAAATTCGCTTGTTTTATGGGATATCTTGTTTGATGTAAATGGTACATGTGATCTTTCAACGTCATAATTTCGAACGAGTGGTGAAATAGATCACAGTATTTATATCAACAAGTTTCCCGGATTCTGTGTATATAATTATGTGTAATATTGCGTGAATAATTATAAAAAAAATAATGAAATTGGTGTATAGGTGCCTTTAATGGGGTAGTTTCAGTGGATTATGAAGTTTATCCTTAATTTGCGTTTATGTCGATCATAAAGTGCACCATCATGGATCAAACATGTTTGAAAGAAGCCCGGAGGGTAGAAAATGAACTGATAAACAATCAAAACTGCATAACTTGTATTAGAATAGCACTATACTTTCCTTGTGTGAAAATATACTGTGTTATACCTAACCGAGTGGACGTAATTAATTGCACAAAGTCAGAGGTGTACGTAAGAGGTTACAACTAAATTATGCAATGACTGTCGATAAAATTTTGATTGGAATGTATCGCAGCAGGAAATTGAAGGAAAAATTTAATGGGAAAATGATGTTATAGGCGCGGGTTGATATTTCCTCCTTTCATGCTTATATCATGAATATCGTTTCAAAGCCTACTCAAAGATAAGGATTTTTCTATGGTAAAATAGATTTTCTCAATCATTAATGAATTTTATTGTACACTCTGTTTCTCTTCGAATTACATCACGTAAATTGCCACACCATAGTAAAAGGCTGAAGTTTCTTAGGTATAAAAGGTGGCATTGATTGTTAAAAATATTCTTATCATCAAATTGACATAAATTTTATGTAGATCTCACATTTTTTTTATAACTGTAAAAAATACGTAATAAGGAAAATTATTAGAAATGTTAAGTCATTATAATGTATTTGATACCCTGAAATTATCACACCACGCCTCAATTGAAAGGGCTATTATCACCTAATAAGTTCGATATAACAGCTGATAATAATATCTCTTTGTTAATGAGTTCCTGCATAGTTACATGAAAGCTCTTTAAGAGCGGACTCGCAAGGTCTCGATACATCGTAACGTACAATCACCATCTCCGTTAAACTACGTCATTGTACGGAATGCATTCAATTTCCATGTAATTTAACCGATAACATAATTACATGTTGTTTATTGAATCCAAGTTCGAATTGGTATTTGCATCAGTTTATTTTGAGAAGATCAAACCTTCTCACTACCCGTAAAATCTTCTACGTTTCACTATAACGCAAAAATTATGTCTGATTACAACTTTGTAATTACTATAGAGAATTTTTATAGGATTAAGCCAACCTTTAATTTGCTTTATTACGATTTAGACGAGTGAAAACTTCAAATAGAAAAACTTAGGCAATTTCATATATGAAGATATGTCAAAAAGATATAGAAAAAACTAAATAGTAATTCTAAATCATAAATGACATGTCACGAAAGATACGACAGGGACATGAAAGCATATGTTATCTTCTTTTCCAAATAAAAATGAATTATTTTTTATACATGTAATTCTTTATTGTTAGTAACGACAGGTACAAATGCAGTTGAATGTTGCATCTCTTGACGACTGTTTATTTCATGGTACATGGTTTAAGGCTAGATGATGTAAGCGGACTTGACATTTCGTACAGTTTTCATTTCCATTAAGTACCTTTCTTTAGCTGAAACGCGACAGGTTCATAGTCCTTGTACCTAGCGTTAAAAATATCGTATCCCAGTTATTAACTATATCTGTAAACCGCTGTGAATCAGACATCGCACTTCATAAATCTATGTTAAATGTAAGAAAAAATCAATTTACTGAGATATTGAGTAATTGATCCTTAAATAATCAATGCGCGCCGATTAGATAGAAAACGATTGAAACTCTTGTCGCAAGTGTAAGCACGAAACGATTAGTTAAATTTATATCGGTATAATACGTCAAAATGATTGATATTACCGCAAATTCGTAAAATGGATAAATGACAGTAATTTCTTTAGTTTTCAAATATTGTGTATCGTTTGACGTTTATATCTACGAATTACGTTGAAAAAGTAGGATAAAGATTATAAATTAACATGGAAATGTATAACTTGTAGCGGTTGAAATAATCTTGATTTTCAGATTTATCTGTTTTTAGTTTGCGAAATTTTCAGCATTGCTATACGAAGTCAAACGAAAGTAATATTGCAAGTATTATAGTTTGTTTAATAACGTTGCTGAACGTACAGTAAAAACATCGGCGGATTAATTACATTATTATGTTTTTCTTTTATCTACTGTTTATTACGTTACACTTAAAAAAGATTTCACAATCATAGAACATGTAAATTGGAGTAAAAGCGGACGACGTAAACTTTATATAGAAAGTTATAAATTCAGTATCCAATAAAATATTCAATGCCTATTTCGATAATAACAATGTGTTAATGACTACAGTTTTTTTATACATAAAGTTTCAGTTAATAGATTTCTAAAATTTGAAGCCTGACTTACAAGTAACAGTCATGTTAATGATTTTTTTTCTTTCAAATATGTTTTATATTGTATATATCACACGAAGTTATCAGCAGCTGTTGTTCATGAAATACATAAACTATTTTTTAATTCCATTATATACCACTTATTTCGCTCTGTTTACTTATCATCAGGTATAACGTTCAATCTTTCTTACTTTCTGTGTATTTACTTTATTATTATTGCATATCCAGCCTTGTAGAATCTGTTCTTACAAAAATTAATTAAATCTTTCCACGGTACGATAAGTAGAAATTTAGTCTAACAAAACGTTATATTGTTAATAATTCTAAGATGAAATTTTCATTATTTGACATATTATAACTATGAACACTTGCGATTTAAATAGTTTCTTATCAACTTCTCTAATAAAATCGAATATACCACGGTGTAAGTGCAGTCTTGTCAACAATAACACGATTTTTGTTGACGGTTTTTGAGGGTCGAAAAGTGCTGAAATTAATATTGAGTTATGCCGCACCTTATGTACAATTGATTTGCTACATTCCATAGCATAAATTCATGCCGTTTGTTTCATTAAAAAATATTATTTCTATAGGTGTTCAACAAACTTATTAATCTCGTTGTTCTCAATATGAAGGTGTTATACGAAATGACAGAACTGTATTATTGACAAGCAATTTATCGTCAAGCACTTATTGGCACTGTTCATGTCACTTTGTTGCTCATTGTTTTTTTAATTACTCTTACGCCACGAGAACGTTACAAAACGTTAGAGAAAAAAAAGGAAATAAAATTCCGTCATTGGTGACCCGAAGTCTAGAAAGCGTGACGTAACATAGAATTTCAAATACACCTGTTTGCTTGATTAATAATGAAACGGGTAGCTCAAGAAACTATCAGCAACGATCTTACCTTACCGATTTACCTTGCGAATCACCGTTTCACGCTAGTTTCATTGACGTGAATGAAACACATATCAGAATCGATTATAAATCGTTCCGTCTACTTGAGCAATTTTTTTTCCACGCTTTACAAACATTGGCACTCATTAGATCAGTTTTTATTTTGCACTCGAGGACGTCGATCTTGCATGACCTGATATACTCATGATCTTTCAAAGAACTTTAATTTTATCCACCCAGTTACCGTGCAACAGGTACAATAAAACAAAAGATTGCATAATACTCAATATCTTTTTACTGCAGCGAACAGAAAGCGACGGGACTTACGTAGATCATTAGATATACTTTTGAACGTTCTATTCTAAACTTAAGGAAACAATCGAACGAGAAGTTCCTAACCCAAGTGAAATAATAATGTTCAAAAATACATAAATAATCAGTAACATAATTAAGTTTTTATTCTTTACACTTCTTACATCGTTGTTCATGTCCAAAACGGTTTAAAATTACTAAGCACTACCCAACACAATCTCGAAAACAGCGAGTACTGCATGATTTCTCCCACCTTCGACTACCATGTATTAAAGTGTTCCATTTTTTCTCAAAGTCTAACACTACCTAAAAATTGTACTGTTAGGTAGAACTACACCGAGAGACTGCGTGTACTGACTGAGTATCGTCAGTACGTAAATGTTCTATCTCGTACTTCAATTCTTTTCATTTTCATATGTCATTCAATCTATGTCATTCTGTTTTCTGTATTAAACGAGAATCTAAGCTTTCCATCGTTCTGTCAATTCCCTGGGAACGTACGCCGTGGTGTTACAGCATATCACGATAAGGACATGTCTCTTATTACAAAATCCCCCACGTAGTAGGTTCGCGTGTGACTCATAATTATCAGCGTTGAATTCTTCTTGAGGCCTGAGCGAGCACGCAGTGACGTTAGCGTTTCGTTCGTCACGCATTGCGCCTTTCTTGGTGCGTATGGGTGTATCCTTTATCCGTTATCCTGTATCCTTTATAATCCTTTATCCGTCGTCATGACACTGTCGAACCCGTTTACGCATCAGTGGATACTGTTTGTTCCCTTTTATTTAATTTTTTTGTTAATCGTTTAAAATGTCCTAATCAATTTTACCATGATAAGTATAACGCGTCATGGTTTTGTATATATTCTATAGCATTTGATAACCTATATTATTACTTCCACTTTGGAATATGCCAATGATTTTACCCGATTGATTATAATATATATTCTTAAATGTAGATATCTTTATCATCAAATAAAACATAATTTTTAACGCTATGTAATATTAGCGGTGTAATTTAAATCGACTGACGATAAATTGGAAAAATAATTCGGGCCATAAAGAGTTAATGGCTGTGGATATCGGTTTTTATACACTTTTCTGAAGTACTTTGGCCCGATATATCGGCTTTGCGAGACAGCACAGGTAATTAGAGAAATATGCTGTTGGTAAATCGAGATTCAGTTAATGTAAGCCCATTATTTATTATTGCGTTATTTGTAATAAAGTTCTTTAATAAAACACAAAATACATTTGAATACTTTTATGTAAAAGTACATCTGATAACAGATAGTACTTCTGATACTATTAGGTTGGTAAGAAATTAATGTCGGTTTTCGAGTTTTCAAACTTTGGCGCTTAATTTTAAGATAGCCGTTCATTTTAATCTGTTTGTCTTCTTATATCATTTTAGAAAAAAAATGTTATTAAAAAACTTGTTTCTGGTTGGGAAAAATGTGTAAATTGTAATGGAATTTATTTTGATTAAAAAAAGTTATTCCGATTCTCAACATGTGGATTCACAGATAAAGTTTGAAAACCGACATTAATTTCCTACCAACCTAATATCAATTTCTTCAGGAGACTGAGGAGGTTAAAACGCATTATTCTTGAATAAAAGTGCATATGATAAATAAAGAAAGTCACATCGTCAACATTACATGGCATCTTATTGTATAAAAATGAGCTTGACTAACAATAGTACATAGCTTTCCTCCATTTCCTCAATCGTGCCGATGTTACTATATCACGTTTTCTAATTATTTCCGATTGTGTACATGTATTTTTAATTTTTTTCATATGAGGTATTCATAGATATTCATTGATAGATATTGATATTCATCAATATTCATAGAAGTTGTAAATTAAGCCAAATTTTTTCCATTATTTAAGAAAACCTACAATTTATAGACCTTTCATCTCAGGGGCTATGACTTGAGTAACACTCCCCTATTATTTTTTTCATTTCCTACCAAGCCTTGCCAAAAAATCCCCTTCTTTTTCCCGCTTTCTTCCCTTCCCATATAATAACTTCATACTTCGAAATTAATATTTGCACATTAACACCAGAACTACCGGTGTTAAATCTATCATATTTCAAAATATTAAATAAGTACTTTGAAAGAGGAGGAGTCAAGAGGCGGAAACGATAACCGATTCGGTGATTTATGTTTTTTAAGATGGACGTAGAACATTTATTCTAAGACTCTTCTATAAACTTGGAGAATTTTTGGAAAAAATTGTGTACCAGTCATTTTGACTGGTTTGGTAGTTCCAGTGTTAACATCATCACTTACACCCTACACGTGCATCATCATTTATTTCGCCAGTTCGCATAAACATCAAATAACATCCTCTTTCCCATCTCAAACCTCTTCTGTTTCACCATCACCTCGGACTTTGATATCGCCTTATTATCGACATTCTCTCTCGTTCCGCAACTTCGTAGGGTGTTGAATTTTTCGCTGAACCCGTGCGTTCTTGTGCCTCGATTTGCCTTTCATAACCGATCCCAAGCGGGTAGTCGACTTGCTACTCCTTTTTCTACCCAGGCTTCCTCGTCGCGGTTTTCACTGGTAATACGTACGCCACGATCGATCGGGCTGTCCGCGAGTTCGAACTCGGGCATGCGATATCAGCATCTTGCCAAGTCCCGTTGACGCTATTCGCAATTGGTCTCTCTGGAGCCGTGCCTTCGTGTTTCCTACCAACGCTACTACGATCGGGAAAGATCATATCATTCCTCCAATCGAGTGGAACGGTGTTCCTCATCCGTCAAGTGCGGCACACGCGTGTTTTGTAATCACGAGATGCAAATTGGAACAAATAGAAAAGGACACGCCTAGTCATTTTACGATTCATGTCCCTACGAACGTCGTAAGGTCAACCTACACGCTGGATGATCGTAACGTGGGTCACCTGTGTACGGGCTCACGATAATTAATCAATTGCTAATTGATCCGTACCTAATCGTTTATTGATTGGTCCAACTATTCTTTAAGATTAATGGCTGCACTGTTTGGGATTATGGTTTCATGATAAATGTCTCAGCGATTCCTTTATGCCGCGACATGCTATATTGCGATTAGAATTATTGTGTTATTACTGCATTCTGCTGAGGTGAATATTTGTGTGTAGGAGGTATTGTTACCGGTGACAAAATTGCGTAAAGATTAACATTGGTGAAATGAGGTTTTAGGGTTTTGGAAAATTCATGAACTTTAGATAGAGATTAAATCTACAGACGAATGTGTAATTAGTAAAAATGTGTATGGTATTAATACAATATGGTAATGGAGAAGTTTGTTATCGGGGAAACTTGTTCCTCAGAACTAATTAATATGATAATCTCTGCAGCACGTTTTAGGTATAATGATTATAAGCTTGAATAAAATAGGGATGCATTGTGAATGTGTTTACAATGTAATCATGATTATACGAAAATTACAAATTATATGGATTATTTCCCTGTTAATAAGTGTGTAATTTCGATTAGTTATTTTCAAATTCCAGTCAAGGTAACATTAAACCATCAATGATAAATATATTTCGGAATTAGGTCCCTTCATAAGACCAAATATCGCTGATTTACTATAATTTCACTGATTGCAATGTTTCAGAAATGAATTTATTAAAATTTCGTTTAAGATTCTAATTACAATTTTTTTAATTTTAAATTTAAATAGCACTACCTATATTTACTATGCAGTATTACAGCATATTTATTATAGTAATGTCGTATACATGTTGAAGAATATAAAAATGGAAATGAAGAAAATTATACGAAAAATCGCAACAAGTAATTTCATTCTTAAGTGCACGCCTTTTGTCAGATTCATAGTATCATTTTTGCGTGTTTCAATCGCGATCAATCGCATTAAGAAACAGGCTTTCTGGTCACGCATGTGTGAATTCTATGCGAATTTGCTTAGCTACCGTGAGAAATCTCGCGAATTTCTTGGCTGATGTAAAGAAACTGTGTCGTGACGTGCTGAAACCCGCGATAAATACAAGACACTCCAATTCCGTAAATTTCATTGCAACATTAATAATGACACTTCATTCAGTATATAAGTTTATTCAGACATGATAATTCATCTCATAAATTTAATTTCATTTACTGCAATTTGAATGTCAATGTACATTTAACTGTCATTTAACAGGCAAAAGTTCATTTAAATCATCTTATATAGATACGGAAATGACTTAATAAAAAATAAATGCCAATTTCTACTAAATGTTTGAGGAATGGTCGTTCTTTTCTTCAATATCGCGAGTGACAATTTATACCTCAACACATCAAGTGTCCAATTATTATTTTCTTTAATTTTTATAAAATATCGAGCAGATTAGCTTAAGGTGATTAATTTTTAAGAAATATATTTAAAAAATCGTAAAATATACTGATTGAATTTTTGTATCAGGTATAATCATATGCTGACGCTGGGTTAATGTAATACTTGTACAGATCAATCAGAACTGAGTACCCTCATAGTACGACACTGGGCCTTAATGGGTTAAAAGAACGTTTTCCGTAATATTATATTGAATATCATACGGTCGCATCATTATAATTCGAATTTCAAGAATGAGGGAGAATTTTTGACTCACAGAAATTTCGTCTTACCGAGTATCTGGATAATGGAAATTTAACAAAGGAAACATCAATGTATTTTCATGTATACATAAGGAATATCAACGAAAAAATAAACGTTCATTCCATTACTTCTTCCTTTTATTTTTGCTAGGGAGTTTTCTTTGTGTCCAGGATTCATGTGCTATTATATTATATTGATCAAAAAAAGGGCAACTACAGGGCTGGCAATTCTATTTGACCAGTTTACTTGAATATACATCTATCCCTCGATTTACACGGTTTTTAAAATAAGGGATTTTTAAACAAATTTTATTTAAGCCTTTGAGGACTAGCGACGCATATATGTGGACCGAGAAAAAATTGAATTATAGTTTATCGCTGCTTGTATACACAGTTAGAGTTGCAAAATTGAAATAAGACCGCTGAAATATGAATAAACAAATAATAATTTATAATGTAAATACATTAACAGCCTAACTTGCTGATGAAAAGGTGGTTTTGGATCACAAAATAAATTATTATTTCTTAATATTCAAAAATGTCTCCGTCCGCAAAGGATTAACGTTGAAATAGATGACTGAATTATACAGGTTTTAGTTTGTTCTCGATTTACGCAGTTGTTCGTATCAAAATTCACGATTCCGATTTAAACGGTTTTCTAAGGAATCTATCGTCCGTGTAAATTGGGGAATAGGTGTTTAATACACATGTAGAAGTAAACTGTAGCAAGTGAAGGTTTGAGTGTTTTAAATTCGCGCTGTATAGGAAAAATAGATATTAAACGTGCAATAAATAGATTTTACAAAAGTTTATATTTCTTGTTACAGTGGCTCGAATTATTATCGAAAGTCGACTCTAAAATAATATCAAAGAACGTCAAGGTTGCTACTATTGTAGAATTCGCGTCCCCCGTAACGTTAATTCAACATGAAAATATTCACATTTTCTGATATTCGTAATCCATGGCATTTGACATTTTATGAAATGCGTGCAATGTCACTATTTAATTATTACACAAATTGCTCAATATTTTCCTCCTCAGTGTAGCTTTCAGCACGTGTTATACCTGTAATTCTCTGTAACTATTCAACATGTTCCGTAATTGGTATAATGTTAATGATGCCAGCACTTATATCGGCGTTATGCTCTAAGAATCGGAACACTTCGTTTTCACGCATGCGATGCAATAATTTTACGGATTGTGCAGACGAAGTTTTTATGTGCCCATAATTTCAGACACGAATCGATTACGCTTCCTGATTTTTTAATTGTGAAGAAAATTCGACTAATATTGCTGCTCGCAATCCCAAGAATGTGGTTATACAACACTTATATGTAATATTCATTAAAGAATTTTCACAAGGCATGATCGTTATTACTTCTCGCAATGTAAGAATATAGTGGCTGTTTTGAAAATTTAAATTACTTTCACATTATTAAAATTATATTGTTATTAAATTAGACAATTATTTATTTATATATATTTAAATATTTTGAATATTCTTGGATTAGAATTAGAATGAAATATATTGATTGAAAATGTTTTTCGGTATGCAAGCAAAATTTCTTAATTTTTTGGCTACAACTTTAGTTTATTATTAAAATATCCTTTCTCTAAGTTTTATATTTTGAAAAATTGAGCAAACTCAGTTGCATTGTATAGGAATGTAAGCCTTGCAGCTGGCTGTTGGAGTGAAACATGTATCTTCAACGTTTCGAGACAGTCACTACATTCTTTGATTTTATGTTACTTATGTAGACTTTGCGGGAATGTTCACCCACTTGCATAGCAAATATGCGCGAAAATATGTTCGTACAGCTTATGCAAAATGCAATCAAGTTTCTGAACAAACGAAAAATAATTTCGTTTCTTTTTGTATCGATTATTGAGTAAACAAAACTTGAGTCACGTAATACACAGTGTCAATATCATACGTGTTAATGTTCGTTTTATTGTTCTCATTTTTCTCGCTTGTACATACAAGAAGTAATTGTGAGCACCATGTAATTGTGGTGTAAGGTGATATTAAGTCGTGATAAAGGAATAAAATGAATTAAAAGGCTTTTTCCTTGTATAATAATATAATACCTTCAAGACTGGCAATTCTAATGTAACGTTTATGTAAAGTGTAAACAAATCTGCACTTCCTATTATGTTTGCAAGTTTTAACCGCAGCTTATATTTCCTATTAGCTACAGAAAATTGGTATGTCTTCTAGACGTTATAGAAGTGTAATGTCAGAAAAAAAATTACAAACCAATAACATGAGATAAGAATGTTAATCTACTGTTCTTCATAATTGACAATTCTGCCAAAAAAATCATCATTCTTTTCCATGACAAATTATCTAAAAGTTTTTCCAACTGCAAGAACTTTATCTTATATAGATCCTCGGCGTTTGTGACTCTACCAACTCATTCCAAAAAACAGCCGTTACCATTAACCCTTTGCGCTCCTATGTCGAGTTACACTCGACACAGCATTCTATGGCACTCAACGTTTCATCTATTAATTATCGACTTTTCGAAATCAACAATAATTTTGCATCTTAACATAAACATCCCGCGGTATCTACAATTGTATTTAATATTAATTTAAAATGAGTAATCAACGTTATACAATTTTCCGAGACTATCTTTGGTTATTTGACGAAAAGCTAGTGAAATAATTCGGAGCGCAAAGGGTTAAACTATTTCAAATCCAAGTATACTTTCTTCGTCATACATATCACATATAAAACGTCCTAAAAGTATAATCCACCCAACGATTTGAGCTCGAGCACGCAGAAAGGCATCCTTCATCCTTTTCTCAAACTTCTCTCTACATCCTTCAAGTGCATTCTCCTTCAATTCTACCCACTCGAAGCCACCATGGACCGCATTCTGCCGAAGGAACAAATGTCCTTCCGCCTATCGTGCAGAACGATCACAGTGGCACGAGGAAGAGATTCGTAGCAAGGGGACGGTGAACAAACGCAGGAGAGCGAGAGCCGTCTCAAAGAAAAGGATGAATTCCTCTCGATCCTTTTGCAGCTCTCACTTTCTGCCGGTGGTTCGGCCGGTGAAAACTGTAACTGGTGCCGAGCCGCTATCAAGATCCGCCTTACGTAAGCCGAGGTAACATGCGAGTAAGACCGGATCGGTGCTTCTCGGTCACTTATTACGCGTACGTGCGTCCGGGGTACCGAAATAATACTTGCCCCCCTTACCGTCCCATCGCCGTTTTTCGTTTCTTCTGCGTTCCTATCCCCACGTTTCACTTGTTTTTCTTCGTTTTTTTCCCCTCTTTCGATAGACCTTCTCCGTGCGATCCACCGCAGACGCAATGATGTAACCGCTCCAACGACTCCTCGCATTCCTCGCAAGGACTCCGCGTGTATGGGCGTGGTTGGAAGACTCGCGGTTTATTCGGGGAATCGCGCTTAACACTAGAACTACCGGCGTCAAATCTATCATATTTCAAAATATTAAATAAGTACAGGTAACCCTCCTATAACACGGTAGATAAGTTCCTAGAAAATGCCGTGTTGTGTGAAACCGTGTTGTATGAGACCCAGTGCCAGTACAAAAAGGAGGGTTACGTTCCAAAAACTTATTAAAAACAAATATTTTTTTTACTTTTACATAAACAACTTGATTTTTATTAAAAATATAAATGTATGTACAACACAAAACAAAAAAAAACAAAAAATATTATTTTAATTTAACGGAACTTTAATTTAATAAATTTCTTCGTCGTCACTGCTAAGTATAATCAACCGAGAACGTTTTTTCGGTGGAATGATATCGCATTCACTTTCAGAACTTTTTTCTTCGTTTAAAGTTCTTGCATCTTCTTCCCTCTTAAAAAAATTTGTAATTTTACTTTGCTTGTTGGTTCTTACCAGGTCATTGCAAATTTCTCGGTATGGAGCTAGACAGTTTTGCAGCTCCTCGATTTCCTTATCGTGTTAGAGCGAAACCGTGTTATAGGACGCCGTGTTGTAGGAGGGTTCCCGCAATTTATGAATCGTGTTATAGCGAAACCGTGTTATAAGATGCCGTGTTGTAGGAGGGCTACCTGTACTTTGAAAAAAGAGGAATCAAGAGGCGGAAAAGACAATCGATTCGGTGATTTATGTTTTTTAAGATGGACGTAGAATATTTATTCTAAGACTCTTCTATAAACTTGGAGAATTTTTGGAAAAAATTGTGTACCAGTCATTTTGACTGGTTTGGTAGTTCTAGTGTTAATGGAGTTGCTGCTTGGGAATTTCTTTCGAGATGCGAGATTCTATTTGTTACTGTAAATACTTCGAGGAGTTATCTGGACGCTTTGAGCTTCTATGTTCTACTATGATCGCTCTGATTATTTTTTCAAACCCTTTGGGGACGGAGACTTTTTAGATATGAAAAAATAATTGCTTGTTTTGCGATCGTTAATGATGTGAGCAATAGCGAATAGTTAGAGTGTAAAAATTGTACATCACGATGTATAATTTACATTTGAGCGATGTTGGAACTCCACCACGTGTAGGTACGTACGCAGGTAAACCATGTTAAACTCGTTTCTCCGAATGAATAATGCGTTCATAGTAATTAAAGGCTAACCGTTTAAAGTTCAAACTATTTTTCGTTAGCTAAGAATAAGTGCAATTAATTTGAGGAAGTTTTTACCGTTTGTTAATTAATTATCGTCGAATGATAATTTAATAATACTTGTAAGGCCTGAGAGATATTTAGATGAGAATAAAAGACGTTTGCAGCTACGAAAGTCAAAATTAACGGGGTTAGAATATTAATTACAATGGAAAGCAACACTTGATACAGGATTTTAAAGGTTTAAGGAGCTACTGTTTTAGTTGGCTTCTCAAACATCGAGAATATGATATACTTATTATGTAAGAAGAATCCTTTCAAAGTAGATGGAAAGGGGGTTCGGTAAACAGCTCACTGTTTAACTCTTCACGACTTTAACATAACAAACTGTATGTTTGTATCTTTATTCGCTAATACAAATTTTTATATTGTAAATGATGCCTATGGTGGCAATGGTGTTAAAAATTCAAGCTCCAAAAGTGTGGCAATTAAAATTTCCATGTCTAGTAGTTCCCATGCTTATTTAGAATATGTCGGGTCTAAATAATCAGATCATTTGAAACCGAAATGAGTAATAACAAGTGGAAAGAAACTTGAAAAACTATTGCATTTTTATTTCTGAGAGTTACGAATTTTCTTTTCAATAGACCATTAACCCCTTGCCCTATAATAACGAGTGAGACTCGTGATGAGGTAAATGGGATAGGAAATTTTCAAGTTTTGCAAAACTGATCAAACTGAAAATATTACTGGGACACGATGCGATAATATTATTTCTATAATATTAATATTATGTTAAATTACGCGATATACCAAGAATCACCGAGCAATTTTTATTTTAGCTATTAAATTCTGAATTATAGCGGAGGCAGTCACAAAACAAATCGTAGGGCGACGGGTTAAGGTATGTTTATAGGTTGCCTTAAGTACATTTAATAACATTTACCAATGATATATCATGTAAATGATTTTCATATCAGACAACAAATTTAGGTCATGAGCATTTAATGAAACATATACATATATTGCAAAGAATTATTTTTATTTGTGCTTATTCAGCTTTCGAATCTGATTATCACGATTTTCTCCAAAAACTATAGCTTTAAGGGGTTTCCGAAACACTGAAAGGCGATAAAGACACGACTTGAATATGAACTCGCTATTTAACAGTCCAGGAATTGAAGCAGCTACTGAAGTTTCGCGATTCCAGGCATTGTTTCCCTCTTTTGTCCTTTTGTTTTTTACTGCTGAGGTTTCACAATGTGAACGAAAGTTCCGCATTCTTAAACAGACATCAAATCATAAAAACATACATCAAAAAGCCATGTATTTTATGTTTGACGAGAGAAGAAAAAAATGAATCGCGAATTCCTTTTACATCCGGATTTGATCAAAATATTTACTGATCTTGAGAAATCTCACAGATCATTATTGATTAAATCATCTTTCTGAAAAATCACTGTTACAAAGTAACCACTCCGTGAACAAGTTACTTCAATAGATACAACGTTTGTTGAGTCAGACACAGGTTTTAAAAATTCCACAGAACTGGTTCTATCTACGTAGTGGGTTCTGTTAGTTCCGCCGGTGAAAGTGGAAAAATTTTTATACAATTATGTCCAATGAATAATATTTTTTTTTGTCAATTTATGATTGTTTATCAAACTATCTTAAATCCATCTTTCCCTGTGATCGCGGTAAAAACACATATACAAGTCTTACGGAATTGATAGTGCGTGGAATCTAACAGAGGGTGTCGCTATGAAAGAACTTCTGATCCATTTTATATATACGCCAAAAATCCAGGCTTATGATTAGAATGAGTTATTTCGCATAATTTAAAAAAAAATATGAAATAAAACGCACGTTATGTAAAAATCATTTATAAAACAATGTAGAAAATTAATTTCCCTATTATCCACTTTTATCGAAGTTTTGTTTCACAATGCATGAAGAATATATTGAAATGACAGTTTAAAAATGGATGCTACGTTTCACTATATATTTTATGTTAAAGTAGAATTTTTTATTAATAAGTTGTGTTAGATGAATTTTTCCTATAGTCTCTTAAAGCATTAATACTCACCATTTAACGTTTTATTGTAAAAAGTATGTTGGAAAGAAGATTAGTGCAAGTTGAAGAAAGTAATTTTACCTCAACATAATAAATAGATAATTTTACTTTAACCCTCTCGGTACGTGCGCCGGATACATCCGGCATCCATCTGATGACCTCTGTGTACGAGTGCCTGATATATCCGGCGCTTGTACCGAAAGGGTTAATATCAAGACTATAAACGCTACTTGTTAGAAGAAATATTGTTTTATTAAGCACAGTTTTTATTTAACGCTTAGGTAAATTTTCATACAAAAAAGGAATGACCACGCTCTATGTGTGCATTTTCGGAGCGGCGCTCGTACAGCGAGAGTGTCACGGTAGACATAGCGCTCGTACCGAAAGAGTTAATATTCTTTAGCTATTGAATATGTCATTAAAATAGTAATTATCCTTTCGGATGAATAAAAGATATCATCCCTATTTATTAAGTAAATTATCAAGGATTTAGCTTATAGTTTAAACAAGAATGTAATGTATTAGGTTGGTAAGAAATTAATGTCGGTTTTCGAATTTTCAAACTTTGGCGCTTAATTTTAAGGTAGCCGTTCATTTTAATCTGTTTGTCTTCATATATCATTTAGAAAAAGAAATTTTATTAAAAAACTTGTTTCTCGTTGGGAAAAATGTGTAAATTGTAACGGAACTTATTTTGATTAAAAAAAGTTATTCCCATTCTCAACATGTGTATTTAAAGATAAAGTTTGAAAACCGACATTAATTTTCTACCAACCTAATAAAAAATTAAGAAGGTAATAAAATTAGAAAATCGAAAGGTATAACATGCTAACTCTATAACTTGCATAAACTATAACATGCATTTATATGTTTTTGAAAGAGGAACTTCATGTTGACAAATAATGATACAATATTGGATGAAAACGATAGTAAAACACAATTTGTTCATGTTTGCATTAAAGTTCTATAGCCTGAATAATATGAAATCTTTGTGTAAAAAATTATTAAAAAAATCTAAGAAAGATTACATCGTACAACTTTTATTAGGTAATGCGATTGTGTAAAATAATAGAAATAGCGAGCCGGAAATTACAATGTATTTTATATATATATATTTCAGGTGAAATTCATCCGCATGATTTATATTTTAGATCAATGAAAGTTTCACGAAGTATACAAGCGGATACACGATAGATAGGGTATTAACGTGACCATGTACGGTGCACCATAGTATATGATACACGATACTGGCGGAACGTACACTCCCATTTCAATAGGTTGGCGATATATTCGTATAGGACATTTATGTTTGACCACGTGTGAAACGAATACTTCATGTTACACATGGAACTTCATGCAGGGTGGTATTACGTAATGAGAAAAATGTTTTGACAACACGGTGCAGGTAAAAGCAAGTATAATTGTTAATAGGGGCCAAAGTATGAGTAAAAGAGAAGGATAAAAATAAAAAAAAGATACTGTTTTTCAAGACACAAAATGATTAGATGAGACTAAAAATTTTTTTTGTGTAATTTAAGAAATTATGGCATACATTTATTTTATAATGACGTAGCTGTACCCTTCGCGTGCTGCTACACCTACAAAAATCGAATTTAAAGAGAACTCGTCATAACAATTCTGTGCGCATTTTTTTTTTATTGAAGTGCTCTTGGATATACAATATTTTTTTTTATTATTCTTTATTCTGTTCTAAGTGAGAAACCTTTGCGGACATGTGCACAACAAGATATCAAAGTTTCATAGCAATCGGATGATCGGTTTAGGAATGCATAAGGGACAAACAAACAAACATTTATTTCTGTTTCAACTTCTTAATAAATTAGTAGTGGCAACATTCAGATCGTACTCTGAAATCTAAAACGAAGATGTCAAGTCGAATAATTCACGATAGTTCCACTTAATATAACGGTTTGCAAGGAACATTAACGGCAATGTTCTGCAAATAAAGATCAAGATAATATTCAAGAGAAAAGAAAATCTTGAGGCATAGCCGTTTAATAAGGGACCGGTTATGGAGAACGCATTATCTTCTTATGTGTATTTACGTAAAACTGTAAAAAAACTCGTAAGAAATGTCAACGAACAGTAAAAATTATAATTTAATGGTACCATTCAGGCACGGTACGAAATTACAAGTATTGCAAAAACGAGTCCAAAGGAAATTGCATAAAATCTATGACAAACGATCGTAAAACAGAATGTTTTTCTGGTTATATCTTCGCTGAACAATTCCAGTTTCAACGAACGTTAGAATTACATTTTTCACTTTGTGCTGCAAAACGTTATTTAATGTTCATTTTGGTACGAAACAATTTGTTTTTCCGTTAAAGATTGCTAATTTTTTTAATCTAACTATTCTCCTGTTAAAGTATCAATACTTACATAACAAAACATTATTAAAATGCCTATGAATAAACAGATATAAAAATAAAGTGTAAGAAATTTTACAAAAATGTTATGATATATTGAAAAATATAAATATCTAATATTTCCAACATAAATATTATATTTGATAATATAATACAAAGTTGCAATTAAAGCTGGATTCTGTGTATTGCAATTTAGTACTTTAGCATTATTAAAAAAAAAACAGTGTAAAATTACTTTTCAAGCCATGAACTTTCCACACCCGATATATTTTAGTATTCTCGTCGTTTCCAGCGGAATTACATATATGTATACCATTGAAACGACATAATTATAGAATACGAATCTTAAAACTGAAAGCCATTACAAATTTTACTTCAATCTAACATTTTGATGCTAAAGATATTACAAAATTTGATAATATCATTGTTTAAAAATGACAAAAAAATGTCATTGAATTTAGTAGCTAATCACCAACGATTACATTTAGTCACGGTTAATCCTCGCAGTATTCAGCATATAAACACAACATCGTCCATAATTGAATACAAAACACAAACAGAATAATGTTATTACAGATAGTATCAAACGATATTAATCACCATGTGACAAGCATCTGTTATCAAAAACGCTACTCCCTGACAAGTTGGAACCTGTTAACAATCTCGACGAGTACCAAGTCGCAGCGGGTCACCGGTAACACCATGAACAATAGCAAGGTTAACTGCAGCGGTGGCAGGCGTTAATTCAAGCCGGCCGTGACAGAGAACTTCTTGCGGTAGGTCATAGACCATGAAGATTAGTTGCACGAGCCACGAAGGGGCCTCGCGGGCATTGTGAGCTCACGGTAATTCCCGTTTTGCTCGATTACATGATCACGGCTTGCCAGCGGACACGATTCAACCGATGGAAAAAGACGATAAATCGGCGTACATTGACTTGTAGGAAAATGTGCCTGGAGATCAATGTCACTCTTGTGTGATACGATCTTTTTTTTGAATTTGTAATTGTGTTGTTGTGATTTATGGTTTGGTTGCCTTTCGTTGATCCACTGTGAGGAATGATTGATCCGCTGCATTTAAAACACTTGAATCTAACTTATCATATTTATACTTGCTCGACATTAATAATGCTTTTAACGTGGATGTTTTGTAGTCTGATGGTTTTCGGTTTTCTGTGTTTGCGTATCTCAATTTGAGTAAGTCTAATTTGGGTCCTATATTTTATGAATAAAATATTTCGTAAGTTTCTGTTCATTCTGGAAAAATGAAGTTGAATTTCTTTCGTTTATAGTTAATTCGGTATGACTGAACGGCGATATCCAATTAAAATTATATTGTATTAAGGAAGAAAATAAACAAATTCATAAGAGTCTTCTGATATTGAGAAACCGTAAATACTTTGAATAGGCTGTTTCAGATAGTCGATTGAAGTCAACATACAGGAAATGCTGACAATCGTATGTAATATAACTGTGATTGCGAATTGTATGGAAAATTAATATTGCGGAAAAATATGAAATAATTTGATTTACTATATGATTCATGTACTGACACATACTGAAATGCATTTAGCTTAAAATATATTTTCGTTCCAGGCTTCTATATCTCTTTTATCTATTTTTAGTTCCGTACTTGTTTTAAGAATACTCTGTATATGTGACCTAAACTTGATATTTATCAATGTAGGAATTCGCGTATACACAGACTCACAATGAAGTTCCGGGACTGGTTTTGTAAAAGGTAAATCGAAAGGAATTCGTTGTACAGGATAAAGCTGTTAACGGTCAACTTAATTTATCATAAGTTTTCATGGATCGATTATTAACCTCCCGCAATTGAATGGCGTATCCTTGAGTTGATAATGAATTTCGATGGCATACTTTTTACTACGAGTATCGCATTAAATGATACTTGACATCAGAACTGGATCGAATTTTGTTTATTTACATAAATAAATCTTATCGAGAAAATCAAGTAGTATTGACATACGAATGTCAGTGTAGACTTATGTAGATTGACTATGTTGAACAAGAAATCTAATATATTATAGCTCTTTGTCACTTTTATCCGTGATAGAATATTTAATGAATTGAGTTTTCTTATCAAGTTACTATCACACAACATATTTTCAGATATACCCTACATTTACGATTATAGAAGATTTAGTTTGACTGCAGCAAAACAAAGGAAACTAACATATATTTACATAGTTCTAAAAAAGAATTAAACTTTGAAGGAACTTTGGATGAGAAATGAATATATTTTATTGAAAATTTGTATTAATTTTATTAACACTTTGAGTCAAGAATATTTAAGTAACAAGAATAAATAAGTAGATTTTATTGATAGTCATTAAAAGTAGGAATTAATTGTTCCACTGTACATTGAAACTCAGATTAGGAAAACCTTTCGCCATTAATGTCACTATTACGCAATTGTGATTCAATTGGAAACGCAATGAATAATACAAATTAGTTGTATAACTCAATTAGGAACAGACTATATATATATTCGACAGCTTGTATAAAAAATCAAGATATGTCCTCACTTACTCCATATTATTTTATTACAATTTCTTAAAATGATTAAATTCAGTGATAAACTGGCAAATAGTCTCATTACAGAATTAATTGTATACTTCAAAAATGTTTAACGTCTCATAAACATTGTTCTTTTAAACGCTTTTAAACTTCCAAGAGTTACTCTGGATTTTAAAGAAACATTATAGTTTCCTTGACACGTGAGTAATAAATTATGTTTAAAAAGTAGAAAAACCGTCAGTATACAATGGTTATATGGTCGAAAGGAGGAAGTATTTATGAAGGTATAAATAGGGATAATAATATCCAATTTTTTCCGCCTTTGTTTTGCCGAACCGGTCTTGGAACTTTCTTGCTACATCGTGCAAACCAACGTTACTTCATTTTATGATAAGCTAAAAATATGATTGTCTTATAATACCATCAGATAACAGCATTAAAACACTAGCTGGAGTTTTGATCAAAGTAAAAGTTTTATATACTTCAATAAGACGGTTTACTTGACGTTATCTACCCTCAATGATCAAGCGAATGAGCTAAGACTTTTTTTTAAAAGAATTCTACAGCATGAAAGAGAAGTAAATTAATTTTATGAAATATAATATTTGGTACGTTATATTTATCGCTTTATTAAAAACAAATAGATATTTTTCAAATAACGATAATACAAGTCTTCCGAAAATTGTCAATATTTACGAAATTACTAATTGATCTTTGAAATTAAGATTGCAAAGTATGCTCCAAAGTAGCGATGCAATGTGTCAAATAGGAAATTGCAGAAGGAAATTTGCATTTATTTTAATCTGTTTAATATATAGGCTTATGAAAAACTGACACGGTCCGTTTGATGAATTTAAAGTAATTAATAGCATCTTCTCGTGGAATAAGTTTATAAAATATAATGGTAATCCGTGGTGAAGATAAATTCCGTAACATTTGCCATTTTTATCCTGAGTATATATATAAATTCAAAATAACCTATAAACATGATATTTCAGAACTCACCACTATTTTACGGTTTTAAGAAATTAGTTTCCGGATATTATGGTGACTTTATTTTACTGATATCGATTAGATAACGTTATTAAACACGACGTACTAGCTTGTTTCCATTTATTGATAATGATTAATTACACGAGGCAAATGAGTGGAATTTCGATCAGAACAATGCAACCGTAACGAAATAGTTTAATAACCGTGCATATAGAGATAATCAGGAAAGATTGGTTAGTTAATATGCTGGAAAACTGATTATATATTAATTACTCATCGGTATTCGAAAGTAGAAAATAAACGAACGACGAAATTACTGTCGTGTACCTTAAACCAACATGACTTTAATTGACTCTTTGAAACAGTTACACCAACTTTCTTTCTGCATGTAATACGAAAACATTGACATGTTATAAACCTGATTTCAGACGAGACAAACAAATAGAAGGAACATTCTTCCGTACTATTATAATGTTAAATATAGATACTTCACACTCAATATTCCGTATTTGTATTTTTTATTTTTATTACTCCACAGTTTAACAATGGAACTACCAAAGTAGCAGAATATCGGTTGTCGCGATTTATTTTTCCGTAAAGTTATGTTTATTTTAAATCCGAGTTACGTAGGGCTAAATTAAAGAAATAAAAATTGTTTTTCTGTTATATCGTATAGTCTTTTAGTAATCTGTGACTTTTGCTGCGATACAGGCATTATGATTTTGTAGATCTGAAACAATATTAAATCTGATACAAAATAATTTATTACCTATCAGTAACCTTGCTCTAAATACAAATATTTCCAGAAAATGTTTCCCCAAGAGTTGCGCAAACGATTTCAAGCTCTGTAGAACAACAAAAATTGCGTTTATTTGTAAAACGAACGCTACAGATTTCTTCTATCAAATATTACTGACAGAATTTCGAAAGTAGTAGTTTCTCCACGTTATATTTCTCAGCTTATATTTTCCATGTAGCTTCACAAACGAGAATCTTTACAACCACGTCAACAGACAAATAAGGAAGTCTGCGAATCAAGTATTCCAAGTTGCACCTTTATACTTCGACCAGGAACCATTCCTTACTGGTTCTTAACAGCTTTTCCGTGGTCCAATTTAACGACATTCGATTACTGTCGATCTGCAACGCGACATGGAATATACACAAGTAAATCGGTCACGCTCCTACGATTATTCCACGATGTCGAGATCAAAATCATTAAGCGGCTTAATGATCCGCACACACTTATGACCGATTTTAGATTATATTGAAAAGGTGAAGATTTATCTTTATACGTTCGAGATTAATACTTGCGAAGGGCTATGGTGACTATGGAATTGAAAACTTGCAACTCCAATTAGTAAAATATGGTTTTGCTTGCGAGGAACACGATTACCAAGATCTAGTAAGTACACGAACACTTAGCTCTTTGGGATTGCGACAACTTGCCGAGGTAGTCAATATTTAGAGCTGTGAAAATAGGTAGATATATTATGAACCAAGTTTTAACGTCAAATCAAAATGTGATTAATAATAAATAAATTTCGAACAAATTTTTGATTATTTTTGTATCAAATATAATATTAGCTAGAACTTTGAAAATAGGTAGATATATTCTGATCCAAGTTTTAACATCAAACCGATATTTGGTTTACCCCTTGCCCTACGATTTCCTTTAAACCTACATGGATCATAGTTAAGATGGAAATTATTCAAAGAAAAATTAAAAAATTAGTTTGCCACTGAGCTATATTCCAAACTCGAAAGCTCCGCCTGTGAACTGATATCATGAAAATGGCTCAATAGTGTTTTGGTGTATAGAATTTTTGAATTTGGCGATTCTTGGAATTCAAGCTTTTTGACTTCATTTTCTCTTACAAGAATGCAGTTCGATACAATTTATTTACGTAATGAGTACATGTTGGATAAATTTCTGATTACTGTTATATTAAACATAAAATTCGCTAATTATTGTTGTAAAGATTATGAAAGAAATATGATAAATACAGCTTATAAAGCTTATACCTATGAAGTTTATAACAAAAATTAGAAGAATCAATGAAATTTTAATTGCATCATTTCCACGAAGATTAGAGTTCCTCCCTTTACGATGTCTGCAACGATTAACATCAAACGATCTCAAGGGCGTTATGCCATATCGTTCTCCCTCTTCGAACGTAACAATCCTTTTGTCCCTCGTCTCATGGTCCGACGTTGAAAGGGCTTTTACGAGTCTCAGTCTATTGCATTCGATAGTTCAATAAGGTGCCGCTTGTGCAACTACATTGATCCGCTTCTAACGATGCTTCCATTCCATTACCTCGAACAAACATGGAACGTCTATGGATTCGTCGATAGTAGGCGGTGGCGATCGGAACACGCGCGTGGACCGTGGAGTACATGGTCGTATAATTATTAATGCAAAATAGCAACCTCGTGCATGCATGAGATATCTGATAAAAAATTTGAACGGGTTTGATTTCATGGTTTCTTAATGCCATGAATCTCGATGCGCTTCTCTGACGTCAGGGAGACGTCACTATTCAACTTGTAATTAGTGTTACAAAGTTTTAGAAAGAATGGTAAATTATAATTGGACGAATCGTATTCCAGATATTTTTGTGATGGACTATAAATCTTGTCTTTTTATTTCCTATGAATTTTAGAATATTCGGGGAGAGATGTTAGTATATGATAGGATAACATTGTTGATGTTGATAGTATATTCTAAGAAGAGGATATCTTTCTTTTATCTATCCTGTTAATATCTATCCTGATGCGTTGATGTCATTAATAACTTTTATAAGTAGCGTGTAAAACAGAATATGTATGATTAGTTGACATTCAGATGAAACGGAATCTGTTGGAATTATTGTAAATATTGCAGAAATATATAGATAAGCTTGTGACCTATTATGTTATTAATATAAATAAAAACTACTTTCTCTTAGACGTAAAATATGTATAAACCATAATGTGGTTTTAGAAATTTCAAAATTTAGTTTCAATATACATTTCAATGACGTGAAACGTAGTCTCATAGGTCTTATTGAAATACTCTTATTCGGATTAAAAGTTTCAACTTATTTAAATTAAAATTATTTCACTATTAAATTCAATACTTTAATTTGTATCTCTAATATGTATCTTTACTTTGTACTCTGCAATTAACCACTTTGAGTAATATAGAACATGGCATTTTAAATACATTCGAGGTCATAACATTATAATAAAAAGTAACATGTTATCCGTTTTACGAGAACGACGACAGAATGCAATTCTGATAGTACCAGTATAAATGACTTCATAATCAGGTTTCCAGAGTTGTATTTCCAATGATACACCCATGTCATTTGCAAAAAGGACACGTTTGATGTTGTACACATATCGGAATACGATATGTATTCACATGCATACGACATTCGTATTCACGTTCCTGACCTCCGATAAGTTGAATGTAGGTCGAGTATTATTACTGTGCATAGTCCAGCATAATTGTGGCAGATCGAAGTTCTGTGTCTAGGTTCTCGCATTAATAGGGATCACGCTGAACTGGGATAAGACGTCCTTGAAAAGGAGTTCAGGACAGAACCAAAGAATGCATTATAGAATTTTACATATATTATTGGCTGCACAGCGTGGCTTTAATGAGATTTCGGTGAATTTAGCCCAATGTTCTCTGGCAAACTTCTTTTATCTACGATTAACTACTAAAGGACATAAACCTGTAACAACAAATCTAATCTCTCTAGTAGAAATGTGTCTCATAACGTTCTTTACTGACTTGAGTGATGTTTTAAAGGAAAATATAGCAAAATTAAAAGCAGTTGTATCGCATGGCATGTGGTTAATTTTTTTCAATCAATTGGACTTCAAAATATAATTAAAAGATGGTAATACAGTCATTTATTGACAGTCAAAAATTACACTGTATGGGAAATTGTATCGTTTATCACGATAACTGTCTTAATCCCGGTTAATGGTATTACATGAAATATTACGTTCGTTATTAACTAATTATCGAAAAAGACGATATTTCAGCGCTGAATGATATATTGCTGTTCAACCTATTTTGCTGTACTTCAATATCTCAACTCTAATGTGGCTGTCCTTACACGACTGAATTAGGCAATGACTAAGAAGAAATCCTAGCAGCTTATAAAATTATGCAGCTTTTTATATAAATTGAACATTTTTATGAACCAACTATCATAGACGAATTAATTGGACATTCGACCGTGGGACAGCAAAGAGTTAACATATCAAATCACAAAATCCGGATGTTAAAGCTCAAAAAAGACAAGCTTCACTTCTCCGTAAATTCTCCAATTACACAAAAATAAAAGTACATTTTGTCCACGATACTCGGAGCACCGGAAAATGCAATTTCACCACGAAATACATTTAACCCCATTCGTATCACGGTGGGGCGATATTCTAATGGCTTTAGGGGCGTTTTATTTAACGGAAGCCAATTACATTCTTTTTCCTTTTCAGGATCATTATTGGCAGCGGTATCTCGGCAAAACGATCGTGATCTCGTGGAACGATACCCCGCACGAACTGCATCCGATCGGAATCCGGTGAAGGGTATTCGCCGTGTGCAGCAGCAGCAACCAAGAAACAGAAGAGACCGAGCACGTTAAATCACCGTAACCCGTTCGTAAGCTTGCAGTTAGCAAACATATACACACGCACATGAGAGCCAACGTGGAAAAAGGCATGAATGCCAAACCGTGTGACCAGGCATCCGCAATGAGATACCCGGCTGATAGACGTCGTCGAAAGTGTTGCAAACTGTCTCAGGGGTACTGTACGAGTAGCACTCGTATAACACGGAAATTTGCACGGTCATATGTCGAAATTGTATTAAAGGAAATCGTGTTGAACACTGTGCTATATTCTACTTGGAAAGTGTAGAGTGATTAACACTAGAACAACCAAACCAGTCAAAATGACTGGCACACAATTTTTTCCAAAAATTCTCCAAGTTTATAGAAGAGTCATAGAATATATATTCTGCGTCCATCTTATAAAACATAAATTACCGAATCGATCATCTTTTCCACCTCTGAATTCCCCTTTTTTCAAAATACTTATTTAATATATTCAAATATAACAGATTTAACGCTGATAGTTCTAGTGTTAATATTGTGTTCGTGTAGGAAGGGGAAGAATTATTTTTTCGAGAAATTTCTTTTAATGTTACATAGTTGGAACAGAGATTCTTGAAATTTTTTAATTAAACAAATAATTCAAAGGTTATATTGTTCTGGTACTGACAAGGGAATGTTATATTAGGTGAATGGTCGAATTTTAATACTGTCGAGTTACTTTTACTGTGTATAAGATAGCTGCTCATTATTATATTTAACCTTAACACTAGATTTACGGAAGCCGTCAAATTGACGGGTTCCTACTTGGCTTGTAAATATTTCTCAAATTTACAGAGACGCTGTGCAGTAGATATTTCACGTATATTTTATAATACAATAATGACTTAACACTATTCCTACCGACACTTCACGTATACCTTTTCCTACCGCAACCGGTGAATTTGTCAAATGATAATTTTTTCCCAGAAAATGAACAGTAAAAAAAGAAGTGAATGTTGAATAATGTATTATAATGTGAATGTATTATACGTATATTTGAGGAAAAGTCGTGAAGTTTAAAGGCGATTCAATTACGTTGTATATAGGAAATTCTGATCGAAATTTTAAAAACGGTCATTTGACCGGTCGTGGTAGGAATAATGTTAACGAATTACCATCTTTGCCGCTTCATCCCTCTTGTTCCAAAGACCTTATTTAACATATTGCGATTTAACAGATTTCACGCCCGTAAATCTAGTGTTAAAAGGTATCATGGGCGAAAATTCTTAGCAATAATACAAAAAGATTTAATAAAGCCTTATGCGATGCAATATTATCATTATGAGAATAATAGATAGAATGTACTTGTTTCATTTTTACAAATTAGACTCTTTTAATTGTTTCTATAATCTAGGAAAACCTGTTGAATCGTGTAGAAACCAATTTTAACTGTGAGTCAATGTGTTACTGACAAGGGGGTGTTATATTAGGTGAATGGTTGAATTTTAATAACGTCGAGTTACTTTTACTGTATATAAGATAGTTGCTCATTATTATATTTAACCTTAAAAGGTATCATGGATGAAAAATCACCACATGTAAATTGTTGAATACTGGTAACACTGATTTTTCCTGTAATAATTTATGGGGTCAGTAGGGATACCATTATCATAAAAAAAGTTCTCTTTTGTTATGTACTTCGTCAGCTGCACAACGCCAATACCACCATCCATATCTAAGTAAGGAAGAGGTTGTATATGTAATAGGAAAGAAGCTGGAAAATACACTGTGAGAAGTACAATATGCACCACTTCATTTGTAAAAGGCGCCGCAATATTATTTGCAATAACTGTAAAAAATAAATTTGATAATTTTCATGAGATATGTAATTCTTATAATATATCTAATCTGATTTACATGTCTTTATTAAATTTATAAAATAAAATTCATTTACTGGGGTGAAATTACACCCATGATACCGTGTTAACGTGATTTTTTTAGATGATACCTTTTAAGGGTTAATGGTATATTATTATAATGGTTTACAGATCACAGTGATTGAATGCAACCGGTACTTTTTATTCGACGGTATCAGAACTATTGAAGACAGAAGGTCACGTGGTATATAAATTTTATTTTTCATTCGTGAACGTTATAAATCATTTGACACCAACGATGAAATACTTCTCACGCTCATTGTCACCTGTACGAAATGAAAAAGGATGACATATTTATCACGTTCAACGTATCGTCCAAAGGGCCTAGCCGGATAAGGATGGAAAAAGTGCCCCCAAAGATAATTAATCGTGAGGCATACCATTCGATAGTGCTTTTTGGAAAAACCCTTCCTACAAAGTATGAACCCGCTACCCCTACCGTAGGGGTAGTTACAGGGTGAAACGTATTTTACAGTTTATGCTCGATATCTCCCGTTTGGCTTGACAGAAAATTCTGAAAAAAATCACAAACATTATACCCAGTGGTGTACATACTTTAGAATTTTTTCAGATTTTTTGGTTCGAAAATCGATTTTTGAAAAATTAAAAAACATTATAAACATTAATTTTTTATTGAAAATATAAAGTGACCACATTTTTATTTTTACAGTAACATGCATAGTACCCTGATTATTAATGTGTAATTTTTTCAGATTTTTACAACAGCTAACTAAAAAAACAAAAATCAAAAACCAACACTTGTTTATATTTTTAGCTATATTATTGATGTGACCACGTTTATATTTTCACAGTATCTCAAGTTTGCTATAAATAATTAACTGTAATTTTTTCAGATTTTTCTAAGTATTAGAACGCAGTTAAAAAATTAAATACTTACGTCCAATACCCAAAGGGGTATAGACTTGGACGGTCGAAGTACTTAATTCCTTGCGCACACATTATTCGTAACATCCACTATTTCACAAGAAATAAGTTAATGTACTTAATTTTGATTCTCCTTATATGTCATATGTGAACATTTTTATTTAATTGCATTTATTAACAATAATGATCTTCGGTTTTATGGAAACGGAGCTGCTGGTATTTCAACTGTGTTCAGAAGGTCCAGGAATTCTCTCCGTTTAAACATGAAAAAAAGTATACGTTAGTATTAATTATTAAATAGTTTTACATTTGTAAAGTGAATTAATGAATTTTAGAGAACGAGGTTTACCTTAATTGTGAAATGGTGTTTGTACTCAGGACTTAAAGCGCGCAATTTAATCTTCGTCGCTGTCGTTGTTAATGACCGGATTTAAGCGTTCAACATTGAAGATTTTACTTAATATTTCCGCAGGCTTAACAACTTTTGCAATGTATCGAGCATTCGATAAGTAATAAATTATCGCTGCTTCGTGCGAACAACAACCAATAGTTCGGTTGCCATTTGCACACTCGCAGAAATAACGTTTTATTCCAGAGCAACCTATTGAATTAGGTGAATAATCTATATAGCACTTATAAGATTTACTTTTAATGTGCCTCGATGGCACCAGAAATTGTATGATATTGGAACTTTCTCTCAAATAAGAAAGATTAATAAGGTTATTTTCGTCCATCATTTCTGCGAGGTATGATACCGCTTGCGAAAGTTGATAAGATCCCGTAAAGAAAATTTTTAAATCTCGTTGGGTCATTTCAGGAAAATCAAGCACATCCGAAGCTGATATTTTTTTAAACAATGTTCTTCGCCTACTCCAATGACAAATATCAGCTTCTGTGCCTAAACTATTATGTTTGTCTTTTTCGCTCATAAATCTAGATATTATTTCTTCGCGGAACTCTACATCGGAATTTAAAGGTTTACCAAAGGTGTTCTGTAAAAAACATGCAATTCGGCAATATAATCCGACTGTTGGCAGCAAGTTTTTATTCAATTGATTATGTAACAGTAGGTATTTCCGCCCTATTATACCGTGCACGGCTTCAACGACCCAGCAGGTACGGGTTACGAGTTTGAAGTGTCAACCTGAGGTGGACCATTGCCTTACGTACGGAAAGGAAACCGGTATCAGATTTTAATTTTTTTAATTAAAAATACTTTTGCAAAAAATCTGAAAAAATTACAGCTTAATATTTATAGTTAACTTGATATACTAAAAAAATTTGAATCTGGTCACATTAATATTTTAGCTAAAAATATAAACAAATAATGATTTATAATTTTTTTAAATACGTTCTAATACTTAGAAAAATCTGAAAAAATTACAGTTAATTATTTATAGCAAACTTGAGATACTGTGAAAATATAAACGTGGTCACATCAATAATATAGCTAAAAATATAAACAAGTGTTGGTTTATGATTTTTGTTTTTTTAGTTAGCTGTTGTAAAAATCTGAAAAAATTACACATTAATAATCAGGGTACTATGCATGTTACTGTAAAAATAAAAATGTGGTCACTTTATATTTTCAATAAAAAATTAATGTTTATAATCTTTTTTAATTTTTCAAAAATCGATTTTCGAACCAAAAAATCTGAAAAAATTCTAAAGTATGTACACCACTGGGTATAATGTTTTTGATTTTTTTCAGAATTTTCTGCCAAGCCAAACGGGAGATATCGAGCATAAACTGTAAAATACGTTTCACCCTGTAACTACCCCTACGGTAGGGGTAGCGGGTTCATACTTTGTAGGAAGGGTTTTTCCAAAGAGCACTATCGAATGGTATGCCTCACGATTAATTATCTTTGGGGGCACTTTTTCCATCCTTATCCGGCTAGGCCCTTTCTTGGTGAAATTCGACGCGAAACCTATTACGAAACGCCAATAAATCTGCCGGGAAGTACTATTAAAATCAATAACGGTATAATTATAAGACGCGCAAAATATACGTGGTATAATTTTCACATATTTTCCATCATCAGTTTTGTCGAATTTATAATAAATTTTCAAAGTTATTCCACGCACAATCAATCGCAATCGGGTAAACCGTAAATCCTCGAGGAGTCGACAGAAATTGCAAGTTGTGATGGCGTCCCGTAAATAAATTCATTCAATTAACGTCGGAATCCTGTCAAGTTCGACAAGTTCGAGATGGAATCGAACGTGACGAGCACGGTTCTGAGAGGATATCGTGATGAATCGGGAGAATCGAGTGGAAAAGATGTATGGTGTTTCACCGAAATGAGAAGGGAGACGAAATCCAAGCTCCATTATGACCTTCCGAAGATTACGTTGTAACGTAACATTGACGCAAGAATGCGGTAACATTCGCGCAATTGCGAATTCCACGGAGTAATTTCGCACACGTTTCAACGATGAGAAAGCTCTTTTTGTCTGTTGGTATTTCGTTTTGGAAGATTAAATCCCATAGCCTCCTCGACATTTCCTTTCGCAGCTTTTTTAAATAGTTCAATCGGTGTTAGAATTTTGAATTATTGTTATAATTATTAAAATATGTTTAAAATGGGAAAAATTTGTAAAGATACAATATGGTAATCTTAGAAATGTTGAAAATTCTTAGCAATAATACAAAAAGATTTAACAAAACCTTATGGGTTGCACTATTATCATTATGAGAATAATATCTAGAATGTACTTGTTTCATTTTTACAAATTAGACGCCTTTAATTGTTTCTATAATCTAAGAAATACTGTTGAATCATACGGAAAACAATTTTAGCTGTGGGTCAATATGTACCCACTACCGATTATCCTTCACATTCCAAAATCGGTGCATTAGCCTTTCAAGATTCTTCAGATTTTGAATTGTTGACTCCGAATGACTATCAAAGTAATGAAAGAATAAAAATATTATTTTCTTTAATCGTCCGTTTTCTTAATCCCCTATGAACCGCCAGGACTTTGAGGTAACATAAAACACATCTAATTGTAAGATTCTATTCATCAAAGTCAGTTTTGTAACTTCGTCATACATTTTACACTCTAATTCTTATAAATCATAAAAGTCTTTACAATTCAATGTTCAAAAATGAAATGAAATGCATTATTTAAAACTGTATTTTTATTATTTTCTGATATGCTATGTTGCAACTGATCTTCAGATACTACAAAAAATTCGGAGTATAGAGGGTTAATGTAACAATTAATACGACAATGAGAGGTGTATGTAGTGATCCATATCAAATAATATCTCGGTTTTACTTGACCTAATTTTATTCCTCTATTGTACTTACTTACAACCATAAAGTATGGACTTTTTAGTAAAGAAGCTTAAATTGTGAAAGCAAGGTAAATTCTCCACTTTGAAAATCGTTCGCATATTTTCCACAATTTCTACATGTAATGTATATTATTTAATGTAATTTAAAGTCGGATTTAACATGATCTTTGTGCAATAGTTAGTGCCGTGTAGCTGGGCAAAGTCTGGTAAAACGGCCGAGGGTGATAAATCAAAAGGGAAATCAGTTACATGTTATTGCATATGATTGCGTAGTCCTGTCACATTCCTAGCCTTGCTCGTTAAATTTGACGATTCCGTTGCGATTCCACGTTTCGCTTGATGGATATTTAATGTGATATTCACGTCGTATTTGTGTAATTTAACTAACATAATTACGTACGTTATTTTTCAATTACAATAGAGTTGTTTTCTTTACGCTATCCATCGAAAATACTGAAAGTAGTGCAATGCTTAGTAATTGTCTTTACGTATCTGTCAATTTCGTTGGAGACTTTTCCATTTTGAAAGATTTTTTGCTATAGCATATCTTTACTTGCCTGAAGTTGTATTTGTTACTGTGTTCAACGTTTTTAAATATGACTACATATATAAAAAGATCTTAAATCATATTACCTATAAAAAATATTAATTCCACGCCTTGATATCCATTTTTTAAAAACAACGAACTTTTTTCTTCATCATATACCACCTGCAGACTTCTTTTATTTGCTCATATTTAAAGAAATATATCAGGTAATGCGAAAAGGAATGTTATATTTGCAATGCGACAGAATTTATTTATAAAATAAACATGTATAATATTGATTCAATTATATCGGTTATGATAGACTGACCAGTTTTTAATCATTTATAATGGATCACACTCGAAATATTCCACCAGACACGTAAAACTTTCGCTTCACTTAATATTATACACAGTTATTTAATAAACATTTATTATTTCAAATTAATATCATATAGAGTGTTCTGAACAGATAAAATGGTGCTTTTAAATGATTAAAGTACGTTTATATATTATTATTGAAACTTACATACACAATTACTTCATATATACAATCATTTCTTCGCACACTGACGACCCTGAAACACACGCAATGGTCTCAGTTATTGAACTGCATTACATGCAGGCGTGTTCCCATGTGCAACGTGCAGTTATGGATTGCAACTTACGGATACCAATAGCCGTGGTATGGCATAATACAGATGCGGGAACGCGATAGTAAGTGTGCAATTACGTAAGGATCATTACGGTACTAGTTCTACGATCTGTACCAACAATGGGAAAATAAGATCTGCAGATTATCACCGTTTGAGGTCAAATGCACGATTAAGAGTCTTTGTTATAATGATGCACGTTTCACCTAGATTATTTATATGGCTGACACATGCATTACACTTGCTATAAAAGAGATAGGAAGTACGTTAATTATAAACGTTGTGTCGATCGTGGTTCATTAAAGTAATTATAAGTGGATATATTTAATTAATTGCAACGTTTATATTCTTGTTTATAATCCCTGCCCCATTTAAGTTAATTGCGCTGAGAAAATTTCCTGTTACTGTTCTACGACTTGTGTGACTTGTATTATTTAACATCGGAGATATTTTATACTTGAAGGACCTAATGTATGGGAAATTATTACAATCTGCAAATTAGATTAACCGGATAGATTAAAAGTAGAATCATAAGGTGGGAAGGAAGATTATCATATTATATAACATAAATTCGAATAGGCATAGAAATCTTAAAATTTATTAAGATGATTCGATGAAAAAGAAAGCTTTGTCGAATTACTAGAAATGAGATAACATACGAAAATTTAGATTCTCATTAATCAACATATAACTATAGGCAACACGATTTAAAATTACTCATGCCAATATGAAAATGCTATGTTTTTAATTTTTGTCAATTTCCTGTAACACGCCGATAATTACCTAATATACTTCACAGAGTAAGTATTTGATGTCGATGTTATTTTGGGTTTTACAGCTTCGTCAATTAACTAAATAAAATGTTATAAAAATGAGACATCATGAAATCATCATTATGCTTATATGTATTTACAAGTAGTATGAATTACTGACACGTAAAATATAGTTATGATATAAATCATGAAAATTTCAAACAGTGTAACTCTCTTTCTCTGTATATCTCTTCATGCCCAGATATACCCAAATAATTACATAATAATGAGCTACGTGGATAATTAATTAATAAACATTTTTCCCCGCGTAGAAATTTATTTTAGTTTAATAATACAGTTTTTACAGGCAAGCAGAAATAATGAAGCACACATGCGACATCAAGTCAATGTTTTGGGTTATTTAAATTACCACATTAACTATGTCACGGTTAATAATTAAATTGCCAAGCGTTACGGGAACAACACACGTACCTACTTTGCTATAAGTTTTCAAATTTCGAAATTCTTAAACGATAACAGCAAAAACCCGTTAATTGTTATTTCACAAGTCCCAGAAGCACATTAAGCAGCGATTTAACTTCAATTTCATTCGTACTTTCATTTCGGCCAAAAGTAACCTGTTCGCTTGTGAAACAATTATTTACGCATCGGTTCGTTACCAACTGTTGAACATTCACCAACGCGCCCACGTAAATACACCATAGATCAAAGGTGTATAATTATAAGCTATGATCTTTTTAATCTGCACGTATCCTGAATTCGCGGCGAAACATTTAAACGGGTCTCACAGGAACGAACGTAAAGGGAAGTTTTCCCTTCTCTTCCGGCCAAACAAAGCGTTCACGAAGTCTCTTTCGACTTTTTCTGCACGACAGTCGGTGGAAAGCTGACCCGGCAGTAGTATAACATTTGTGCAATTGCGGATCTGGAATTTTCTGATCACGAGAACGGCGAAGGGCGAATAGATTGAAAGGGAAACCGCTCATGAGAGCCCCTCCCTTCCGCCCGAATGATCTCGCGGTTTTTCCTCTTCTTCTCGCTGTTACAGTACATGATCGAGGTTTTATTTGACGTTCCAAGGGTTAGAGAGAAGAAAACTTCTTGGGATGATCTCCCTTTTGGCAATGCACAGCTAAAATTTGATATTTTTATACGCCGGACACTATTGAGTTCATTTTGGTAATTCATGAATATAGAGTTTTCTTCATCGAATATGTTCTCGTAGGTATTTGTGTAAATACATATGAGAACGATGGCTTGATTAGTAAAATGTAATTAAAAATTTTAGATAGTATTTCCTAGTTAAATTTATAATGCTGAGATTTTTTTTGCTCATCTTAATGTGTGAGCGGATGACTGTATTATTATAGTTTATGAATTTTTGAAGCATTCGTGGTTAATTGCCTAGTATATAATTTATGTTACATAAAATTTGTCTTGTTTGAGTGAAAAGTAAATTAAGAGTCTGAAACATTTTTTGCTATATTTACTTCTCCGGTCTCCGTGCGAGTTTTAGTAAATGAAGTGCGAATCTGTCGAATTTTATGTGTTTTCGTTAATCTTCGGCTAGTACGATTTATATGACCCAATAACGCTCATTTATATGGACCATAAAATTCCCATTATTTTTTAAAGGATGCACTTCAAATCCGGGAAGATATTTTACTGCTGAAACAGTTTGATCATGGTGTGTGAAATTCCGAAATAAAAAGGACACTTTTCCATATGCATTTAATGACCTCCCCTGTCCTCTTTTTATAGAAACGCGACGTTGGTGGTCTGGCACCTAAAGTTGCAGATTTTAAGTAAAATGACCATAACCGTTAAAATTAAAACATAAGGCTGCTGAATGCGTACTACACCAGTTACAATGGCGTCAGACTTTCTCGAATATCGAAAACAGTATGGAAATTCCCAAAAATACCGAGAAACAACAGTGTTCAAGAATACCTTAATCTTCTATTCAAACATGCAGCTTGACTGTGCATGAATAAGTTGTTCCTTTGTTTTAGTATATAATACTTTGTTATATATATTCCGTCAATAATAACAGCATCGAATATCAGTCAAATATGAAGTACTGTGTAAATAATTCTTGTAAGAAAATGTAGAATGCATGGGCTCTGCTTGATCGACACATGCCTATGCGTTGTGCTTTTGTTTTGTTTCGTTGGGCGTTATGCAGTCTCCTCCACGCCGCAATGTAATATACACGTGTAACTATCATTTTTATATATTAAATATAACTAAAGTGTGATAATAAAACGACGAGGCTTTTATTATCCCGAAAACTTCTGTCAATTCTTAAAGGCATTGAAAATTGGTAATCCTCAAGAAGATCCTAATTGTCTACGCAAATGCGCACATTTTCCTGCGCGCGAATACGTTCCCTACTTTCTGATGTAATATGCGATAGCTCGTTACACGCACTCCGCAGAAACTGTGTCGTTTCGCTGTAAGAGCAGCATGCTGATCTACGTTATTGATTTACCCGATGCACTCCTGCACTTATCATCCCTTGATCTTATTTCAAAGGCAGAAAGTACTCGATCCCGTATTTAGATCGGCATTACTCAAATAACATTCTACTAGAGTGAAATTAAAAATGTTATAAAAAGAAATCTGTTAGATATTTTCGTGCCACTGTGCTAGTGTTTTTTATATCCTTAGTTCTTTATGTGTTTTCTTTAGGCTATAGATAATGATATTAGCTTTCCAATAAATATATATAGCTATACACAATTTAACCATTGATGTAACCTTGCACATTCAAAAAGACTTACCTAAATCTAACATAATCAAACTTTGAAGTTTGAATGGCTTAATTTAACATGTTTGAGCGCTATCAGTTCGCTGATAAAATGTTTGTTTGTACCATTTTCTTTTTCCGCGGCTTTGACAATTTCACTGGAAGCTGCAGTTTGAGGTGGGTTGCAAACTGTAAAGGCTAGAATACACTTGTTTAGGAAAGTTTCCCTGAGGTGATGGTGATTCGAACTTGGGCTCACTGTGCGAAATCCTGTATTTCCGTCGCCATCCTCTTTCGTTGATTATATCAGTTCTGTAATGCTTTGAACGAATATATTAGTTTAGAATATTTATAAATGCTGGGTAGTAGACGTCTGAAGTAAAAAAGAAGCAGCACGGTAGACGAAAAATACGATAAAATGAAAAAGATGGTTTTGGATAGTTTTGATCAGGTGTAAACGATTCCGTTTAATCCATTTACATGATGACACAAATTGTGTTATACAGGGTGGTCCACGTAACGTGTGCACCTCGAATAACTTTTAAAGTATGCGTTCCACGAAACAATGTTACATACACGCACCTTTTCTGCAATATCCCTCCAAATTTGACCTTGAACGACCTTGAGTCATAGGTCGTTGAACTCGTCTGAAAACGTGCTATTTCATGGTTAATAAAAGAACATATCATTCCATTTAAAAAAACAAAGTTGACCTTCAAATCTCCGAAACGCCTCCACCTATAAAAAAAATAAACGCACCACATAGAGTACCCTTTTGAACCATGTAACTTTTGTATATAACATTCTTTCGTGCAACGCATACTTTAAAAGTTATTCGAGGTGCACAAGTTACGTGGACCACCGTGTATATGTGTCTCTTATAACCGCAATAATAATCCTCACAGTGGGACAGTATCATTGAAATATACATGACTGATCATACGTAATTTATAAAACCATTTATAATTTTATTTTATTAAAACTCTTAGTATTAGGTTGGTAGGAAATTAATGTCGGTTTTGAAACTTTATCTTTAAATACACATCTTGAGAATGGGAATAACTTTTTTAATCAAAATAAGTTCCATTACAATTTACACATTTTTCCCAACGAGAAACAAGTTTTTTAATACATTTTTTTGTTCTAAAATAATATAAGAAGACAAATCGATTACAATTAACGGCTATCTCAAAATTAAGCGCTAAAGTTTGAAAACTCGAAAACCGACATTAATTTCTTACCAACCTAATAGATCTCTAACAAAACTTTTAGTAGAAGTTTATTTCGCGGTTGATGATATTGAGCAGACAATTTTTGCGAAATATTACGCTTCATGATGCAAATGTGTTAATATATTGCAGTCTCTATGTAACGATATCGATAACAAATGGCGATGATACCGATTCAATAGCTACAAGTTGAAATCAAATAACAATCAACTGATTAAAATTGTTTAACCATAAGACAACTTATTTTTTCTGTAACGGATGAATCCCCAAACACAATCGTCAAACACCTATGTCATCTACAAACAAATCATTTCTTTTAAACATCCCTTTCTTTGTTTCACACTTTTAAATACATCCTGAAAGTGATTGTTCTAGAGAAATAACTAATTTAACTGTCAGCTGTGCTTTCAAACAAATCGAAGAGGTCTTTAACATCTGCAAAAAGAAGCAAAACCTTTGTAAAAACTACAAGTATTAAACGTGTCCGCTGTTATGATATGGCCGACCTTGATAATTCTCTTATTTCTCAGTACATTTAATAATTCTATATACAGCAACTTTCTCTGGAAGCATACATTTTTATTTTGATAAATATAAGAATTGTTAAGAGTGCCAAACGTAGGTGGAACATTCTGTATAACAAAAAATTTAAGAATTATTTCAGGTAATAAAGTTAAACGATTCATTTTGTATGCAAAGTAAATGCATTTATATGTATTTCGTAATTCCGTGTATATATAAAAGATATCTATGATTAAATTAAATTAAATAACGCTAATTTCGATTCGCTAATTACATGATTAAATCCACGAAAGCACCTCATTGTAACGTGAATTTTTAGTTTGATGGTAGAAAGTGTCTCCAGAGGGTCGCTCGTTGGGTCTTTTATTTTCCGGGCATACGACTTGCTAATTATTGAAAGTAGGAAGTAGGAGTTAAATGGATATTCGTCGATACCTGTAATTTTCATCTTGTGTCGCATGCCCTGGTTAATTATCACGTTTTGTAATTTCTCAATTAGGAAGTCCAGTAATATTGCGCAAATGATGTGAAATAATGCATATAATACGGTGCGAGTTGTGTCATTCAATTATAAAATGCAGTAGGTTTTCAGTTAATAAGATGCTCCGATTTTGATTAAATAACACCAAAAAAAGTGACAAAATTCACATTTCACGTGATACAATATTAATTTAAACCTCTGTAATTCAAATTATTTCAATTAATATGTTATCCAAACTAATTCTCCATATTTTCGTCGGCGAACTAAGTGAAATTAATTTCTTAAATTTCTCTACCGCTGGTTATTCATTTTTGTCTGACGTTAACGATGGGTAAACGTACCGAATGATATTCAAGTAAAGATACAAAGGTATTGTCAAAATTCTAAAATCAAAGTTAAGATCATAAGAGATTTATTTCTCGCTACATGAATATTCGTGAATAGAAGTAACAATAATTTTAATTCATTTACTTAACATATTCACCTTATTTCGGTAAATTAAATTGTCCTTAGCATGCCCAAAATTACATCTGAAATGTTTGTAGACAACAAAATGAATCGGCAAACTTAGAGATACTAATAATATATACACCCATATGTATACCATCGTTATACTCGGAAAAAATAATCCAAAACGTGCCGTTTTATATAGACCTGAGCCAATAAAGTTTTCTACGAATGGCCTGCATAAAAGTAGGCTTGGGTCTTGATTGCAGGATCAATCCAGCGGCACTTAAGTTTCGGATAGTTTTACCAGCGACCTTCCTTCGTTAGCACCGACTAATTTTACGACTGACTCAGCATCATCGGATTGCAGGTACGATCCTTCTTTGATCATGGTTAATGAAGCACGTCGACAGATCGACCTCTCTTTTAGCATGCTCTAATAATCGTCCTCCTTCTGAGAATGTCGGGCTGCGCCGTCATCGCTCAACGATTTACGCCATTTCTGAAACTGCTCCTATCATTCCACTAAATGAGTGGCTCTAGAACGTTTTTTTTTTGTTTTGTTCCTTAATTTTATCCTCGCCGCCAAAAAAATTAATCGCTAAGGAAAAAAACTACGGGAAGCGCGAAATACTTGATTATGAAAATGAAGAATTTGACGGAACCCGAGATGCTCAATTGAGAAGGATATTTCATAATCGTGTAAAGGTTCGGGTTTTTGTGTGACTTTTTCTCGCGTGTAATTATGTTGTTGAGAGCATTCAGAGAGGAGGATTGATTGTCAGCTTACATGCAGTAGTATGTTTGTTTCCTTAATGTGTAATTATGAAACGTTTCAGGTGTAATCTATCACTCGACCGTGAAACATACTTTCTTATGTGAAAAGAAGAAATATCGTGAAAATGAAAACGCAGAATTTGGAAGTGGTAGAAATTGTGAAATAAAATAGCAACTCCTATATTACTGTGTTAGAAAAAGAAGGATGATGGATTTTACTTGCAGTACAATATGTGATGTAGATACTATTTTACCATTAAAAAGTTTTGACTACTTTTTTTATCATTCTCTTAGTGATCTATAGTTCCACTTTAGCAAGTAGTACTTTAACTGGGACTTCGACCTACTATGACCATTCCGTCCAGAGTAGACGTTAAAAAAATTAAGGCAACACTAGTAAAATGTTATTTCATGCAAGTAAAATGTAACAAACCTTGTATAGGAGTGATTAAGTAAACAAATTGGAGGATTAATTCAGAAATCGTAGGTGGAATTTTGTACAATTTGTAGCATGTTTTTAATTCAAATTACAAAGTCATATACAGTCAGTCAAATAAATATTGGGAATCGTTCAATAAAACACAAAATATTGGTGTAACCGTCGGAATTTATTTTGTCGCCTTCAGTTTTCTTTCATCGCCTGAATCGATTGAAAATGTCTTCCATGAAGTAATAATTTCAGTATAGGGAACAGAAAAAAATCAGCTGGGACCATAGCTGGCGACTGCGGTGCTTGTTCGATGACATTGGTTGGGACTTTTGCAAAAAATTCACGTACAAATGATCGTTATGTGGGACAGTGCATTGTCATAGTGCAAAATCCAGGAATTATTTTCCCACAAATTTAGTCTTTTTTAACGAACTTTCTCTCTCAAAGACCTCATAGCGTCCACATAATATTGTTTAGTAATTGCTTCACCGACCGAAGGCATTCCGTGTGGACTACACCACGTTAGTCAGAACTGAACAATTTTGGTATTTCTTTTGACGACATTATAATACAAATATATTTTTAAAACATACGAAATTTTATTTAGAGTATAGAACAATATTTACTTTAATTTTTACCACTTATTGAGGGACGTATATAATAAATACCGCCGTTTTCCTTATTTTCTGGTCGAGCGCAGGCGAATTAAAAACCAACTGGCCCATTTGCGTAAAAATGACACTTTGGAAATAAGGCTAAGAGTAGCAAGTAGCAGACACGAATAAATAAAAGCAAACAGCAATGAATAATTATGTCACGCAACACTTTCTTCCGACTCGTAGGACAGCATTTTTGAATGGCGTCGTATTCCAATCTTCATTGGCATCTTAATTTGCACATGCACGTCAGAGAGGCTGTTCTTAAGAATTGCGATGCATGAAATTCGAGTTTTTGCCGGCAGTAGAACTCGCACTTACATTTTTATAAATACAAGTCGAATTGATAACTGCTCGGAAATACGGCGAAATCTGGAGCGCAAAACCTGACGTTTTAATGATATTTCGTAAGGTATAATTTTCATCTTCTTTTTTCTCGGCTTTTCAGCGAGATTTATGTATGTTGCATTGCTGCAATATTTGCATCAGAGATTGGAAGAAATGGCTTACTTAAAATATTCTCGAAAATATAATAAAATGTTTTTTCGACATGGTATATATTATAGCTGATAACTATGATTACCATTTATTTAATATCTTAATATTTTTATTATAAAAAATAGTATTTTTTTTAACAGAAATGTTTTTACATTCATTAAATATTGTCATTGCAAAAAATGCTGCCTCTCTTATTTTTTTAGAGTGATTTAAGTACGAATTGTATTTTACTGATTATAGCTTGATATTATGCATATCGTATATTTTGAGGGTTTTATAATATTTGGTGTTTGGCCTGGCACGACGATTAAAATAATTGTATCATTTGTTCAATAAGGACAATTATTTTACTTTATTCATGAAACATAACGTAAAAATTATTGTGTTTAAGTACTTGTCAAAAATATTTTGACACGGTTATTATAGTTGGAAATATTGTATATCCTTTTTAGCTTGTTCACAGTTAAAAAGTAATTAGTAAAAAGCTTACAAATTGGACCAGGTGGCAGAAAGCAATTCCTTTAACTAATTACACATTTCTATGAAACATTCAATACAGTTTTTCATCGATTAAGTAACATTATAAAATTGTAATTATCTTACAAAAACGATTGTACTAATAGTTACTACATCAACTAATTATTACATGGCGGAATTAATGATTTTTTACAATACTTGAAGAAATTGAGGATTTAGATTGTCCGAATACTGACTTAAGAATATGTACTCGTATCGTTAACAGTCACTACAGTATTTCGTTTTTAGTTGTGCAAGAAACTGCATTGAAATAATCGCAAAACAATCTCAAAAGGTGCTACTTCAAATTTATATACAAATATAGTTTCGTAAGACAACGCGGAACCGGAAACCAAAGGGATCAAATTTTCTCAAAAGAGGAAGTGAATCGATCATACTTCACTGATCAATCGATAGAGTGGTTCGAGGTGGAAACCGGTTAGGCGAAGGGGGCTTCATAATCTATGTATATGAGACACTCACGTATGGTGTCCGGCATATGCATAGGCTAAAACACAGCACAGTGGGAAAAAACCGACGTTTCGATAAACAAAAATCGATTTCTCGAGGTTCGTAAAATAATAAATTGTTAGCTTACGCAAAAGTGTAACGTCTGCTGATACTAAATATTAAATATTTTCTTTCTGGAGCTCTTTATTGCCGAGTAAAATAACTTTAAGTAGTAACTATAACTAAAAGTAGTTTGAAAGAAATGAAAGAGTCATAACACAACAATTTCTTTGTTTATCACTTAAATAGTTAAAGTTTAAGTCCTTTGGAATAGAAAAAGGTAAAAATGAACTAGAGAACTTTGGCCGCGAAAGCCTAAAAAGTATTATGAACTAGAGAATTTTGCGTTTGTTTGTAAAAAATGGTTTAGAATGAATAAAATAAATTAATGAAATAAAATAAAACTTTCCCAGTTATGTATATCAGATAACAAATAAAGATCACATTTCACCATTCAGATATCAGTTTAATATGATTGTGCTATGTGTTCTTGAGCACTATTCAAAAGATGATATCCATCTTTAATCATCTCCAATTGTTATTGAAATTTAAATGTTCTAAGACATTGCAGCAATTCAGAACAATAGATATAGGACGTTTCTCTCATTGGCAGATAAAAAAAGTTCTCTGGTGAAAAATATATTAAAAAATGAATATGTTATTGTGACTGTTCTATATGCTTTAGAATTTTTATCATGAAAGTCTATTAAAGTTCCATGTCTGCTAAGAACTTTGAGAGCACCATTTGCGTTGAAGTAAAAATGCCCCATTGAAAACGTAAACACTTTCAATGACGCAGATGTTTCTAATTGTCAACATGCATCTTTCACCATACATTTTTATAAACTATGTGAGTAAAATTAAACGTTATAACAAATAGTGACTAATGATATTGTAGTACAGTTTGTATAGGTAATTACAGTCATAACCGTTAATTACATCGAATCATATATAAAATCATTCTAATCTTTATGTGCTGTTACTAACTAATATTTTAAATTGATTAATAAACAAAATATGTATGTTTATCTCGATTTATTAAAAAATTATAGATTTTTCGCCACCCAAGACGACGATTTTTCCTATTGTGTGCTGGAACGAGACCGTAATCAAAGTTGTAACCCCTTCGATTTCTTTTTTTCGCCATAGTGATTCCGCAAGGCCAGTTAATGGAATTTTTCACGCGATTAACAAAATTGTTATATAATAAACTATATATATTACTGATTCATACAAATTTTAATTTCAATGTGAAAAATTAGGACTTTTTGCTGCTGCAATTTTAGATTTAAAATGCCGGTGATAGGAAATTTATGTCTGCGTTTTCTTGAGGGAAATAAGAAGTATTCTTATGTGCATGGATGTAACGACAAATAAATCATTTTCCGTTTTTTTAAAATTGTCTGATATTATTTTTGTTTATTATTATTGTTTATGCATGTACTTTATTTACTTATGTGTATATTTATGTTATTGATTTATTTTTTTAAGACTCCTTTCATATTATAAATAAAAAGCTGTTCCTTGAGAAAAATAGTAGTAGAATATTGTGCTTTCAAATTAGATAGCACTGATGAGAAATTGTGAATTCAATATTTTATGTCAAGGCTGCGATATATGGGAAGAGCAGTTAAAAATTCAATTTTTTATCACGATCCATAAATCTAGATAAAAAGTTTCCCTAAAAAATAAATCAACAGATAAAACCAACCCCTTGCGATTTTCGAAATCATGATTTAGGCGAAAACAATTGCACACTTCCATAGAACTAGAATATTTGTTATTACCAATAAAAATTAGGCTATGCTATAAATTGAAAATAGGAAATTCCTTTTTCTATTAATCTCATTACGTGGAATGTTACGTGAACGGTGAAAGTTGAGTAAAAAGCAATTAAATTGTCAATTTTGATAAGTTTCTATCAGCAACATGTTTCTGCAAAATGAAACCGGCAGGCAAAGTTTCACTCCAGCTCGGATTCCGTATTGATTTCTATTCCCTGTATCGCTAAATGCATTAATTAGTAGTATATATTTTATGAAATAAATTGTCAATAAATGCGGATATTGCGACAGGTAAATAAAATAATTAGTGTCGATACCAAATTGTTCTTTATCATAACTATTTTGTTAACATGATCAGTGTTACTTTATTTTTTATGAAAAATTTCGATACATTCAACATTCTATTAAAAGTTTCCTTCTTGATTTATAACAACTTTTGTACGAAACTATTTCACGAAATTGCATAATAAAATATTTGTGATGGTACACTAAAAATAAATAAGAAGTTAGGTAACATCTAATTAGAATTATCACGAAAGAGATTTGCACTGCATACGATTTTATTTTAGCTACTTCATTGCCGAATTGTACCGAATTGTTAATACAGTTAATGATTTTCCACTTAAGAGTTTTATAACAACAGGAATACTATATCTTTTTCAGTCATTTATTTACAATCGTCCTCTTATTTCTTTATTTAAAATTATTTCACGAAAAGACTTTATTTTACTTCACATTTTAATAGCTCTAACGATAGCTAATGGAAGAAAAATCAATCGGACGTCTCATTTTAGAAAATAGCAAAGAGGTTGAATCAAGTCTGCAAATGTTTATTAATTTTTTAATTAACGATTGATAAGCAGGTGAAACGTCTTAAGATTTTCACAATCAGGATTAAAATACGTTAGATGATATTTTTCTGATATTAAAATACCAGATGTTTGTAATAAAAATTAATACTTTTTATTGATTTCCAACTTTGACAATAAGGATTCTTTTTTTCTTCGCTCATATCAATATCATTACAAACGAGCGTGTTTCAGCAGTGAAAGAGCCATTATAGATTTAATTTTAGATAATATATAGGAACTAAACGAATCCCTTTCACTACTTAAAAATCTGAATTGATACATAAATAATAAATATTTTCGACATAAAGACATTATGCAAGAAAATGAAAATTAGAAATTGGTATCTACATTGCAGCTTCAAGATATGGAGATTCCTTGCTCTTATTAATATGATTAGAAATAATGTTTGCACGATGAAATGTGAGCAAAGATAAGTTTTACTATTAATTAGATTAGAAATAACGTTTTTACGGTGACACGTGAGCAAAGATTATCTATAACATTTTAGAATGCAAATGATACTTTCTTCAATGTTTCGCTATATCAGGCTCAAGTAATAACGTAACGAAATTAAAATACCGGCCTACCAAATATCAATTGGAAATTCAATTCTGAGAAATAGCAAAGCGATTGGATCATGTCGATAACTCTTCATCGATGACTCATATCAACGAAAAATAGGCGAACGGAGATCGTAATCCTGTAACTTATGCGTAGTAACTTATATTTTATACGAGCTTTTATGCGATCTCTTCTGACTATCTGACGCGCCGAAGCAAGATTATAGTGAGAAACGGCCGGTGCGTCACTGAATAGAAATTTTTATCTTTTTCCCTTGATTGTGTAAAAGATTTTTTAATTCGGTATTACTCTACACCGTAATTCCAAAACTTTCATCTGATAAAGAAAGTAATGATGAAATAAAAAGTTTAATTTACCACGTTAGATGCCAGATACTATTCATCCAAATTACTGTGCTTAGAAGCATTTCTTTTGGTGTCTCAGTTTTATAAAAATTATTGTAACATTATAACATTAGAGATTTATCGTGTTGAGTTACTTTCCGTACATTTCGTTAATGCAATTGTAAATAGCATGACATAGCATTAAATGTTAATCTGAGACTATTTAAATCAGCGTTTTATACGGTTGCATGTGCCTAAAAAGATTCTGACAATAATTTGTTAAAATTGCGATAAAACACCGAGCGTTCACTTGAAAGCAAGTGTTTAATTATCGCACTAAAAGAGAACGCAACTCTAAAATGATTGTGGCGGGTAAATTAAATCTATAAGAAACCGTATAACATCTACTGTCTCTTATTGTTAGTTCTATAAAACGTTCACAATTTTATAAAGTCCAACTGAACCTACATCAGTGTATCCTCCGAAACAATATCAATGCTAGCCTCACGCTATTTATCGACACAAAGACGAAAGAAATACAATACGATAGAGAGACAGCCGCTCCTCGAAAGCAGCCCTGCATCGAGGTAACTCAAACTTTCTCGAGTCGATGTAAAATTTCTTTGGTCCCGCAATGACGCACGTTTGGAGGGTAAAATACAGTGCATGCATTACGTAAGTAACACGAGACCTGGACAGTCGATTACGTGGGTAGCCGACGAGAGTGTGCCGATGCAATGGCACATGCGAGAATGCAATATATGCACTGTGTAACATCGAATACGTGGTCATTCGACCGTAACGCTCCACGGGAATGTTTGTATGCGTTATTGTGGTATACAGCTCTCGGAGGTACCTGAGGTACGTACTTTTATGTAGCTTCTAGCCACTGGAAGCAATAATTGGCTCGGGCCGATAGAAACGGACGGTCGCTTTCTCGAAAAGCCCCTCTGCGGCTTACAATTAGAATAGGTGCACGGATCTCGCCTACACAATAGCGAAGGTGTTTGTGCAGAACAGACGTTGACAATGGGTGATTAAGCACCGGCAAATTTTTAGAAATTTTTGAAACCCCTTGCCGCGCGATTGGGAACATTACAAAAGAAGTTTTCGGATTGAGTCGAATTAGTGGGAACTTGGGCGTACGTAGGTAGATGCAATTCTGATTTTACGTGATAGTTTCCTTTAAATCCTTGACTATACCTCGATTTACACGGAAGATAGGCGCCTTAGAAAACGGTGTAAATCGAAATCGTGAATTTTGATACGAAAAACTGCGTAAATCGGGAACAAACTAAAACTTGTATAATTCTGTCATCTATTTCACTGTTAACCCTTTGCGGACGGAGACATTTTTGAATATTGAGAAATAATAATGATGTATTTTGCGGTCTAAAACTACCTTGTTATCAGCAAGTTAGGCTGTTTATTTATATACATTATAAATTACTATTTATTTAAACTTATTTCAACGGTTGTATTTCAATTTTTCAACTCTAACTGTGTATACAAGCAGCAATAAACTATAATTGATTTTTTTCTCAAACCACATACATGCGCCGCTACTCCTTAAAGGGTTAAATAGAAATACCTGAGAGCAACTTTTTTAAAAAATCCCCTATTTTAAAAACTGTAAAAGCGAAATTGTGCAAATAAAGTACCGTGTGAATCGGGGGATAGGTATAATCACATTTTTTATTTAGTCGACGTTCTAATTAATTAATAGTCAGTTTTATTGTAAATAAATGGCTGGTATGAAAAATGTCAAGAGTCGGTATTAAATCTCAATTTACCAGTAGGGGGACTTTTACTTATTAAAAGTGAGTGGTTATAGATATATTTAATATCAGAAGGTTTAATGAACATCTAAATTTCTTTCCTCGCGTTCCAACGAAGTTAGAGTATGTAGTTGACAATCAGCAAGATGAAGGATGGCAATTTACCCCTTTGCCAAGTTTCATAAAATGCTAGACATACAAATTTCATTAAATATACTTGAATGTGTACAAACGCATTAAATGCAACACCTGAGAAATTTCTTAGGGAGTTATAGTTAATTTCCTAAAGAAGTATGTATTAATATAAATGAAGATTTATAAAAAGGAAAGTTTAACGATCTAGCTAAAATTAAAATAAGTCATGTAGGACGGTATTGAATTTTTTCCCACTATTTGGCAGACTAAAGTCGTGTGAAAATAAACATTAGAAATAAAACGTATTGTGAGTGTTTTGTATCTATTAGCACGTTTTGCATAACTGTTTATAACTAATTGTAAAATAGATGAAGAGTAATAGATTAGTTATCGGAAAATTTAAATATAAATTGAATATAATTTATAAGTTATTATTAAAAGAAATTTTACATGTTCTGAGAACAATATCAAAGCGATTAAATGAACTTATACACTTTAAAATAAATATTGCATATAATTTTTAATTTTTACGTAATTAACGTAGTTGGCGAACATAATTGTTTAAAGCATTATAAAATGTGTTGTGTAGCACAACTGATTAATGCTAACACTTAGTATAAATTTGCACATTTAAAGTGGATAATAGCAACAATTTTTCGAGCAACATATGATTCAGCTCAATGTATGCCAACATAAAATCATCGCACAGTTTCTAATTGCTAATTTTACGGTTATGCAATTTATATTTAATATCGGATTTCACCTGTTTCCCTATTTTTAATTCGATGATTAATAAAGTAACTTCTGACATTTTTTTAGCGAAAGTTCGAAACATAATTAATATACTTGTTTGTAAAGTTCTACATGCAACACATACAGTATATTTTCTGTTATATAGAAATCAGTGATCCATGATAGATTTGCCATAAAGATAGTAAGAAATTTTCTATAAAAGTGGGATTCATATTCCTTAAAACTTTATTGATCTAAGTATCAGTTATCCCCTATTTTGAAATGCTTCTACAAAATAGAGCGGAAATTCTCACATTAATTTTCTAATGTGATTAATTAATTTAAATAAAATAAAATAAAATAAAATATATTTTATTCTTGTTTTATTCGAATAGTGAACATTCGTAGAAAATTATTCTTGCAATGTCTCCTATAGAATCCAATAAAAATTTATATAACAATTTCTACACAATAAATATACATACATTGTTTATAAATTATAAGAAATACCAATCTCATTGAATTAGGTTATTAGATAGGGCTATATAAGATTAAATAATATTTTCACTCCGTATCCGGTTCAATTAACTCATGCTTTCAATGTACTTATGAAATATATTTGTATATCCGTCTTAAATAAACCACGATATTTAATTCAACAGCTGCATTGCGAAAATCTTTCATACTCTCACTCTTGCGAAATGTCGGGTTTATTGCAATAGTGAATGTTAATGTTAACGCCTTCTATTTCATGTAGATTTAGTATCAAACGATACAACCATCCGAGTAGTTACAAATTCGAAAGTTTCGAGAACTATTATTAATCTTTAAATTACTGTCGATTATACGAGTACAAATGGCCCAATATTCTCGCTCGGTATGAATATAATAAATAAATAAATAAATAAATTAAGAACAGTTATCATCGTCAGTTTCTATTCGTTACGCCTCGTTTTCGGCGTCCCCTTCGACGGACGGTGATTCCGTCTGTAATTCAATTGGCCATTTTCCTGCTGTTGCAGCAGGATCGATTGTCGAAGGTGGATCTGTGATAACAATTGGACCAAGTGGTTCGGCTGTTACTTCTTCCTCTTTTGCGGAATCCTCCCCTTTGTTCGGGGTCTCTCCGCTCGCCTCGGAAGTTTGAGTACTCGCGCTTGATTCTGGCTTCGTAAAGATCATTTCCGGTTTCGCAACTGAATCAGATGGATCGGGCGTCGGTGGCGTTAACTCTGTAGAAGGGACCATTGTCTTGATTTGGCACTGCCGACCCATGTAGCCGATAGGACAGATGCACCTGAAATCAGAATTTGTTCATGGTTTCTTTTATAGGAAGCGTATCGATGAATGTGATCGTTAAGACGATTTATTTTGTCAAGCCATATATGAGCTCGAGTAATAGATCTCGTTAGTCTGCTAAATTGTTGTCCAAATAATCAATTAGTCATAGTTGATGAATTGTTTGAAGAAATTAACTAATATAACTGCTGCATTAATTTACAGTCGATTATTATTTCCAATAATTTTATTTCCATAATTATCTATTATAAACGGTGTTTCAGCAGATTTGGATATGTTGACAATCGGCATTGTTGCTTGTAGCGAAAAATGTTTCATACTTGTCTTGAATGGTATCGAGTACAGCATATTCTTGTGTTATTAGTTTTTTCGTAAGTGGATACATCAAGGTCATGTGAAGTTAAACTTTTTTTTTTAGTTGGAATGAGGTATTTTTTATACATCTCTAGATGCAGCTAGACCTTGTTTGTGAAAAAGTACTGATCTATGTATGTCGAAAAGTTAGTAGTTTAGAAGATATTTCAATTTAAATAATTCTGAAGTTCGTATTGACTTTGGCGTTTATTTATGTACTGATTTATTTAAGTAAGGGCTGGTCTACGTTATTTGATGTATCGACTGATATTTTGCAACATTCAGAAACAATTCGCCAAAGAAAGTCATAGAAGATCTCACGATCGACTGAGACACCGGGTATAAATATCCTTGTCTATTTGCATTGTAAAAGATATCGGTCGAATAACTATTGTATAATAAAACTTGCTACATTACTTTGTATCAACATCATGGATCTAATCCGTTCCAACTGAAGAAATGAATCAAAGCACCAGTGAACACTCTCTACCGAAATAATGAACAATTGCTCAAACTTGAATTTCATTTGTCTAATTCAGTTTAATTAAAATATCCTACTATCGAAACTATATAATAAAAAAGATACGAATTAAATTTATCCATCGCTTTACATTTTAATGTATCAACTTTAAAGTATCTCACCTATAATTGCCATCCTCTTTCGTCATGCTGATGCAAGTTGCATTATTCCGACAGGTTTCTGGATGTTCGTCACAGTAAGTAAGTTTCTCGTTACAGAGATCACCGGCCCATCCCGGTTCGCATCTACAATCCCAGGGTCGTTTGCAAGATCCGTGAACACAGCCAGGATAAGGAACGCATTCGGTGCAATTAGGACCTGTCCAACCTACGCGACATCTGCAAGTACCCGGACGGCGACAAGTACCATGTTCTCTGCTGCATCCTTGCGAACAGATTGCTAAAAAGCGAAACAACATTTTACACAATGTTATTTAACACTAAACCTACCATGGCGGTCAAATGACCGCTTTCTCATTTGTTCTAAAAATTCCCCAAATTCATTGGACAGCCATTCGGCAAATATTTTAGGTCTATCGTATGAAACAAAAATTCCTTAACTGATCATCTTTTTCACCTCTTCAAATCTCTTTTTCCAAAGTACTTATTTCGTATATTTCAATATAACAGATATAAAGCTGGTAGGTTTAGTGTTAATGTATTACTTTTTTGCGGCTATTTTTTATTGGTAATTACATAAGGAATAAAAGACATGTGTAGCAGGTAATAATAAACTTTTATGGTACGATGATGTAAAATTGTGTAAAAGTACGACCGTTTTGGTGGACTTCTCATAGGAGACATTTTTTTCGAAGTGCTTAACCCTTAAATGCATAGTGTTGCAAATTTGTAACATGTTTATTTTCCCTCGTCTAAAATGCTCAACCTCAAGAATAATACATAAAGATTCATAATTGCATTTTTGCAACTATGAAAAATATTGAAGGTAAAGGAAATTTGGTTGATTTTGATCTTTTGTATTATTCTTTCTTATTTTCTGGGATTATATATGAACCTAAAGAAATTTATTCAGAAATGGAAAAAATCATGCATTTAAGGGTTAAAAAATAGTAAATACTGTTTGTAGCTGGATTATGTGATAATATTGATTTTATTGGAAGCTCGAGCTCTGGAACTGTGTTATACATATACCGCGCGCAAAAGACTTGTTGGCCTATTGCAAGTGTTTTGTTCTGATTCGCCTGATGGATAGAGAAATCCCTCGTTCGCATGTTATTTTCGGTTGTAACGCGTTACTGTCCGTAAAAGCCTCACATTCGTTTCGCACAAGTCCTTTGCGCCCGGTATTATAATTGCGAATGGTAGATGTGGAAATAACTTTTCCTCAAACTTTGTACTAATAAATCTTTTGTTGTGACGATGAGGTAAAGAAGAAGTATTAATTTTCTTTACTAAATTGACAAGAAGATTCTATACTGTTTTGATTAACTAGTAAATCATCGAATATTTTCGTGTATATGAGTATCAAATCTGAATCGCTAATTATTATCGGGGTTGTATTCAATAGCTACGTATTAAGTGGTGAAATAAACAGATTATTATGCATATAATCAGGCCAATTAGCAAAATTGTATTATTATTGTGTAGTATCATTTCGTTGTGTGCTAAAACCATAGATAATATTTCAATTTGCATAATATCCGAACGAATGATTTTGAAATGATAATTCATAAACTACAAACTCTAATTATTTATAATTAGAAAATTTTAAATTGAAAAGAAAGTTTTATTTAGTATATTTTAAATGTATTTAAATTATAAGGTTTTTCTATGCCATTGAGTATAATATTAAAGAACATTTGAAGTCTGATAACTTTAAACATTCAAAACTTTGAAGACCTTGAAAATACTAACCGTTCACATGAGACTTGAGTTTCAAATAACTATTTGCACGTTGAATATTTTAATCGAATTAGTTTATTCTACTTTTATGTGGAATGACTGTTTTATTTTATATATCTATGTGAATCACTGCAAATCGTATGTTGCATTATACAAATATTTTAACAAATTAATAGTTTTTCAACATCCTACAGGATATGCGCGTATAAAATATGCGAAATGAAAACCATTATTCTCTATGACTTGCAATTTTATTGTATAACATCTGAAGAATATTAATCACGTACGTGTTTGACAAAGAAGTCCCGTCCATCCAGGTTCACATCGACATTCCAAAGGACCCTGGCAAGTTCCATGGACGCATCCTGGGAGGACAGCGCACTGTTTGCATTTCGGTCCCTGCCAACCTAATCGGCATCTATACAAATACACCCGTGCTTGATAATACCATCGATCATTTTATAAATACTGTGATACAATGAAATATAATTCCACTAAAAAATAATAAGCCTCATATTAATGTAACTACTAGCTAGTAGTAATAATATCACTAATGTTATTATTACTATACTATTATTATTATAACTCGATCACTTAAAGATGTCTATTACCAAAACTATATTTGATGTAATTGCAGTTGCAAAAAAGATTACCAATCGAAAAATTCTATTTTTGGACGTAACATTTTAGAAGTGCAGAAAATATTGGGCCACGCGACAAATAATAATTTTAATCATTTTAATCAAGATAATAACATGGATGCCGGCATTCAAATTTGAGTAAATTAACTTCCTGATCTGAATCAATAATGTACAAGAGTCCGATATACTCGGCAATATATTAATGAATAAATTTATAATTTAAAATTTATGTTAAATTATGTGGATAACGTTGTAATGACTTTGATATACATGTATGAAAATGCCACATCAGCTATCTATATGGTGCAATATTTATAAAAACATTATTAATTAAGTATTTCCCTTCTGTCGCTGACGATTTAGTTATACAAAAAAAAATTTAAGCTCTATGAAACTGGTAGTTTCATAGCCTTATGTAGAATTATACCAAACTATGCTGAATTATAGTGAAACTTCACACTAACAATATTTCTACCACGGTTTTGTGTTTCTTATTTCGGCCAAAGAAGTCTTTTGACACCTTTGCGGTTGAATGTAAATATTTTGGGAGCAATTGTTAAAAACTAATTTTTGTTTAATATTTTTAATTTATAACAAAATTAGTTTAATACTGTAACATTATTAATTAAAAAATAACGTTATAAATGAAATATATCAAGGTGTCTCTTGGCACCTGCGGTAGAAATAGTATTAAAGTTCCAGAAGAGAGAGTTCAATAACTCAATAATGAAGTACTGACTACGCAAGATTACCAATCCTGTAGCAATAATTACACGTTATACTTTAACTATTACAGCATTGATTGCATTGTACAATTTAAAAATATTATCCTGTAATCAATTTACTATTGACTATAAAACATACCGTATGATTACAAACAAAATGAAAATTCAATCAATGGTTCCACCTTAAGTTTATCGTTACTATATCATTAACATTAAAATGAGCGGTTTCCAATTTTTTCTAAAAATCCCTCAAGTTGACAGGGGAGCCATGCAGTAAATATTTCACTTCTATCTTACAAAAGATAAATTACTTAATTGATCATCCTTTTAAAATGTTGATTTCTCTTTTTCCACGGTACTTATTCAGTATATTTGAATAGTTCTCAGTAGTTCTAGTGTTCTAGTGTTAAAGTGCACGGTATTTTACCTGCATTCGCCAGGTTTTTCGCAGTATCCCTGACTCGAAAGACAGTCGGAGGCGCAAATCGGCTCCGAGCAGAACATACCTTTCCATCCAGGATCGCAAGAACACTCGAAGCTCACGTTACAGCTGCAAGTGAAAATCGGCTATGTCAGTCCTTGCAGAGGATGGAATTACTTTCTCGATCGACGATCGTAAGACCAAAGGCAACGAGCGTTTCGCGTTACACGGAAATTAGAATCGCCAATGGCCAAGGTGAAAGCAAGCCGACCACGGTTTGTTCGGTATGTGATTTACGTTTCAATCTTATACATTTCATTAACTGCGCTCGATTAAATCTAGATGCAATGGAAATGTAACACTTTGATATGCCATAAAGTATCACCTTAACGATTTGCGGCGTTTCCGATGTAATCAATGTTGTGCAGTGATATAAGAGAAAGATATTTATTCGTATCGAAAGAAAGATGTAGTATTTAATTTCAGAATTTTCCGAGATACAGATAACGTAACTTTTACTGATACATTTCGCTGATTACACTCATCAACACGATTTTTTGCCCAAAGAATTTTTATGCTGATTCTTATAGCGTTTGTGGCGCTGAACACGAATATAAAATTCGTTTGTCTCCATCAGACTCCATTTTTGAGAAAAAAAGTAATTTTCATCTTTCAGAATTTTTTGCATTTGAACCATATTAGTTTTTGTAGTGTTTATGCGACGTTGACGTCGCGACGCGAAGCAAATTCGGCGTATTCCCGTGACGTCACGACGCGCAGAGTGTGGCCCCGGATGCGCCTAGAGCAGAGCGTGATCGGCCACGATACGCTGCGGATCTTACTTATGTCTTTTATGTTTTTTTGTGTAATCTTATGGTTTACGAGTGTGTTTCTATGTTAGTTTCTCGTAAAAGTATATCATTAATAGTTTTGTTTAAATAAATAGTATTAATGTTTGTTAAGTTCTTAGTGTTGTATTGTTTTTTTAGTAATTGACGTATATATATAAACCCGTATATAATGTCGGCAGCCTAATACATTATTTAAGTTTTTTTCTGCATAAAATGATTCTATAAACCCTCGAAAATATAACGACACATAAATGTTATAAACATTTAAACAATGTTCAAAGGAAAAACGACGTCCAAAAGGTCCCAACTATTGTGGATATTTTCGTATTTATCTTAAAAACTAAACGCCCAGGAGATATTCTAATAGAAGGAGGCGATACAGCAGACATTTTTCTTGAGAAAACCATAATTGAAAGGTCCAAAACGAGTTTTGTTTTTGACTGAGAAATCAAAATATTTCCGCCAGACACAAGGTACCGTCAGTGATTCTCAGTGCAACCGTTTCACCCGCGCTAGTAGTATACTTTGCTTTACAAGTATACATTTATTCTTTACGAGTTACTTTATGGCTTTATGAGTTATTATATGTAGCTTGCTTTACAAATACATTTTACGTTTATGAGTTAGTTTTTGACAATAACGCTATAATAAGCAAAGTATTATATTTTTAACATTTGGTGATATGAATAAAGAATATTGTTCAATTGTATTTACAATATCAAGATTAACTGTACGGGCAGCGAGAGCAATTTTTCCACTTCACTGGCCGAAGAGTACGCCGACCGCCGCGTGTTGTCAAAACAAACTCGACGGTCCTCGACGATCGCACGTTATAGGTGCTCATCTCGTTCGTCCTCTAACAATAATAAGTCGTTTCAATGTTCGCCTCGCTATCAGTTTGCCCTCGACCGCGGACGAGTAATGAGTGCTCCGTGATCGGGTTCAAGCAGTTACAGCTATTAGTGCGTGTATAATACTTTCGAAAACGAGATTCTGAATCACCAAATAACTCTCTTTTTGTGGGCTACTTGGTAATTCATCCTTAGAGTGCTATCAACAGTTAGTTATCGTATGTCTACTCTCAGCCAACACAGCAAAGAATCAACACGTTTCTGAGGTATATACATATAATTTTTACTAAGATTTTAGTAGTTTTATTGTAAGTGCGATTACGCATTTTATTTTTAATGAAACACGACTGCAAAGGATTAATGAAAAGTACTCGGAGAGAAATAAAATATTTCTTTCAGCACCAAAGCTTTAATATGTAATTCTAATAGCATTTTTTGTGCTGAATTTGGATATGTAATCTGTTTGTCCCCATCGTGTGATTTTACAAAATTTTACAAATATCCTTCTCCGTTTAATGTACCATTATTGCCGTGAAATAACTAATAAATAATAAAGGTGCTTGTAAAACAAGCTACGTATCATAATGCCAGCGCAGGTGAAACAGTTGCGTTGAGAATCACTGGCAGGACGTTCTGTCTTGCGGAGCTATTTTAATTTCTCAGTCGAAAACAAAACTTGTGTTGCAACTTTCAAGTATGGTTTCCTCAAGAAAAATGTCTGCCCTATCACCTCCTTCTATGAGAATTCTTCCTGGGCATCTGGTTTTTACGATAGATAGGAAAATATCCGCAACACAAAAGTTGGAGTCTTTCGGGCGTCGTTTTTCATTTGACCATTGTTTAAACATGTTTAAATGTTTATAACATCAAAGTAACAAGTAATAACTGTTACGTTTAAAATGCAAAAAATTCTGAAAGTTGAAAACTTAATTTTTTTCGCAAAAATGGTGTCTGATGGAGACAATCGAATGATATCGGAGATATATTCGTGTTCAGCGCCACAAAATCTATAAGAATCAGCATAAATATTATTTGGGCAAAAAATCATGTTGGTCAGTGTGATTGTTGTTTCTGCTGAAAACTTATTTTTTTTCGCGTTTTTAAGAAAAGTATTGGGATATTTATTCTATCAACGCGACTCTCAGGATTCTATAATATATAATTTCGGTGATTCAGTTTCTTTTTAAAATTGCACATTTTAGCCTAAATTACTATAAACGTTTGTGGCGGACAATAACCCGTGTTTTCCGTGAGTCCCAGAGGAAGGGAGAAAGGTGTCCGGGACACGGCAAAGGTGGAGAAGTGCGGGTCGCTCGATCGCCCGGGCCCAGGTTCGTAATAAAACCTTTAGGCACGATTATCGGAGTTTTCTCGGCATAGCCTAATTCGGAAAACCTTTTCCCCCTCTTGGATATTTTTCCTACTCTGGACGAATCAGAGCAAGGTCTACGAAAAACACGGGGTATAAAGGACGACCGTTTTGTCGTGAAGAGAATATTAACCCCTTGGCCTATAACAACGACTGACACTCGCGATGCGGTTGCAGTAACAGGAAATTTTGAAGCTTCTCAAAAATTGTCAAATTGAAAATATCAGTGGAACACGGCACGATAATATTCTTCCTACGTTGTTAATATTGCTTTAAATTCTAAGATATATCAGGAATCATTGCCATATTTTTATTTTAGTAATTTAATTCTCAATTATTGCGGAGGCAGTCACAAAAGAACTCGTAGGGCAAGGGGTTAACGCCACGAGGCTATATACACACCGACGTTGACCAGAAATCTGTAATTCGTACCGATAATAAACCTGAGGTCTACGTAAACTAAATCTGGTTTTCTCATTCGTGACCATCACCTCACGTTAAAAAGAAAAATCTAGGAAACAATTAGGATATAACAATTTTTCAAATATATCCAACATCCAAAACGATGCTAGTACTCGACGACTTCTTTTTTACTTCTTTTTGCAACGTCAAATAATAAAAAAGCTCAATTTTGTAGATTAGTGTTATCGATGCTTGCCTAATTACATATAATTCAATGTCTCTCAATGTGTTTCAATAACATCGACGTAGAAATAAAAAATTTGATATTGATTTTATTTATTAGCATATACAGGGTGGTCCACGTAACTTGTGCACCTCGAATAACTTTTAAAGTATGCGTTGCACGAAAGAATGTTATATACAAAAGTTACATGGTTTAAAAGGGTACACTATGTAGTGTGTTAATTTTTTTTATAGGTGGAGGCATTTCGGAGATTTGAAGGTCAACTTTGTTTTTTTAAATGGAATGATATGTTTTTTTATTCATCATGAAATAGTACGTTTCAAGACGAGTTCAATGACCTATGACTCAGGTTCATTCAAGGTCAAACTTGCTTGAATATTAAGTAACTATAATTCAAAGTATGTCGTGTTTGGTATCATTTTAATCAGAAAAATCTCACAAATACGTTTGCAAAGGTTTAAAAAAAATCGAAAATGAAAACGGCCGATCCTCGCGATTTTCCCGATTAAAATGATACCAAACACGACATACTTTGAATTATAGTTACTTAATATTTAAGCAAGTTTGACCTTGAATGAACTTGAGTCATAGGTCATTGAACTCGTCTTGAAACGTACTATTTCATGATGAATAAAAAAGCATATCATTCCATTTAAAAAAACAAAGTTGACCTTCAAATCTCCGAATCGCCTCCACCTATAAAAAAAATTGACACACTACATAGTGTACCCTTTTAAACCATGTAACTTTTGTATATAACATTCTTTCGTGCAACGCATACTTTAAAAGTTATTCGAGGTGCGCAAGTTACGTGGACCACCCTGTATAAGAATTCAACCCTTTTGCGGTCGAGTGCCAAAGTACACTTAACATTCATAGTTTCACTTAGCTCGAATGTTGAAGCTGAAGTGACAAAAAATAATTATGTTAATTAAAATCACCGTCGCGCATATTTATTGAAATCTATAACTTACAAAGAATATTCAAGAAATTTAGAAAACGCTGGAAAAGCAAAGTCTTTAACGTTCTCGGTCGTAAATTGTTAAAAGCATAGTTTTGTAGTTAATATCAGCTTCTATAGTAAAATTTAATATTTCACTAGAAATTTCTATAGATTGAAATTAACGAATGAAGTGACAATATAACATCGAATTCATTTTCACTAATTTCCCGTGTTTTGAAATTTTTGAGAAAGTTAGTCTCATCAACGAAATATCGGAAGCTGTTAATTAAATTTATTTTAACGGAGGAATATACAATTTTGTAAAAACATTTATAAATTTAAAATTTTTTATAAAAATTAAACGAAAGAAAAAAATTGAATACCTTCCATGCTGACATCCTGGCAGAGTTACACACTTGTCACAGAGTTCACCGTAGAAACCCAATTTGCAGCGACATTCACCGGGACGGCGACAGTAACCTTGAAGAGGGTCGCACCCTTTCCGACAGATTGGTACATCGCACAAATCTCCAGTCCAACCTAATTGAAAAAAAATATTTTCAGGATACTGACCAAATACTAAAGGAAACTTTTTAATCTTCAAGTATTATTTCAATGCAGAAAGTGATACATGTAAAAATATTTGGTTGGTTTATTAAAAGAATGTTAAAAAAATATTGAAAACTTAAAGTAATCTGACGAATAATTTTCGCACATATTAACTTGTATTTTTTTGCTTATTGAATGAATTATTATATAGTGGGGTGGGGAAATATTTTTAATCAGATTAATTTTTGGCCATGTTTGAAAATTAGTTGGACGATTCTGTATTGGTAAAAGTTAATAATATTTAGCCTATGGATTGTTATGCATTTTTGAGAAATTAAAAGTTGTATGAATGCGTAAAATGTGCAAGGTAACCAAAAAGTCACTAGGCTATTTTATAATATAACAACTTTACTGCTATTAATTTTCAAATTCAGAACAAAATAGTGGCCAATTGAAGAGCATAATCTGCAAAACTAATTAAAAATAATTTACAAGAAGTATATTAATTGTTTATAAAAGACTAAATGTGAATTTTTAATGGACGATTAATAGAATTCTTTTGTATTCTTAAAGTTTTAAATTATAGAAAGTTACTCTAAATAAGTAGAATTTTATATCCTGATTGTACGACATCCGCTTGAAAAATTGAGGATATAATTTGACGTTATGTGTGCCAATGTTTATTTGTGGGTCAAGTGAAACGAGACGTAATTAATAATGAATCATTAAATTCAATCAGTTATAGAATTATTATTATTATCACGTATCTTTATTGTATTTTCCAATTTATTTGTGGTTCTCAATTTTTGGAGTGTCTCCTTCACGTTACAGTTACAAATTTTATTCATTTGATAATGAAATCAAAAAGATATTTTTTTTAATGATCAGCTCTATTACCTGGTAGGCATTTCACTTCTCCAGCTTCGTCACAGACGTAATGTGAATTTGGATGTTGCGAGGCTGGTATTTCGCATGCCTGTTTCTTCCATTTAGGCACATATCTAAAGAAAGTATTTTTTATATGATAATTCGCAAGGAAAAAAATACAATCACTCTTTGGCTTTTGAAGCAGTGAATATAATAAAACATAAGTATCAGAACATAGCAAATTATATGAATGTCCATTGATATAATTATATTTTATTCATTTTTCCCCTGCATTTATCGTTTGATATATCATTTATAACGTACTATAAAAGTTTTAGTATTCAAATTGTAACAGCATTCCTAAACAATTTCTACAAAATACCTGGGAACAGTTTATTTAGGATGAAACTTCCAAGAAGAATCTTTCCTTTTCATTTACAAATGCAAATTGCTTTGTAACTTTGAACTAAATTAATGAAACTGTAGTATTGGATAGTCAAACGTGAAATAGCATAGACGTATTTGTTCGTTTTATATGTTTTCCTAAAGAATATTTATGTCGCACCAAAAACTTTCGTAATTGCCGTGTCAAGGAAAACGTGGCCGAGCAAATATACAGATATAAGGTAGTAACTGGGAGAATAATGCATAGCAATTAGCACGCAAGGAAAATACCATTTCAGAAAATTCTAAGGTGAACGTTATAATTAAAGTAACGGTACAACGTATACAAAAAATACATTCTCGAAGTATTAGTATGATCTGTAACTCACATACAGCAAAAGTTTCGGTACCAGAATTGAATAGGCGTGATAAGAACATAAAAATTGGTATGAACCGAATTTGCAGTTAATAATATTAACAAATATAAAGTATTTAAATGTCTAACTTGCCTATGCTATGAAAACAAATAGTTTATTAGGACAAATATTTTTATTTTTGATCCTGCCTTATAGCATTTCATACTACTTTGACTTCAAAATGTGTACTGAATAAAAAAAATGGTGTCCTAACTTATGACCTTTTTCTCTTCATCGACGTTCTGACGTATAATTTTACAATCGAGCGACCAATTTGAATTATAAGCGATCAAACAATTAAACAAATTATTAACTTTATACAGGACACCCCACAATGTACACATAAATTTTGCCATTACTTTGAAAGCTTAAAACAACAAAATTCAATACATCCCGTATCTTGTAAACTATCACTAACCTACACCAAATTTGTTTACACCCTTTATGCAATTTCATACCTTATACATTACAATTTTACATCAAGAGAACTAAAATTTACATTTACACAAATATTACACGATATACAACACGTAAGCCATGAATGGTCCACCCCGTCCACAATGTATCAATTAACACGTTGAATGTCCCTTCTATTTCTCTACTTTCATCATTTATACCGAAGTAAAACTTTTTCTATTAATATCATATCTTTATAGAACATAAACATTTCAGGTAAAAATATTTATATATTTAGCAAAACCTTACTTTTTTAACAGCAATACTTAAACATTGAATATGCATTTAAATCACTGCGTATTATCATTTAAAAGTCGCAAGAAACATTGAATTCAATAGCTCTGGTTACCGGTAACCCCCATGGCATTCAACGTGTTAAAAATCTCATATGTAGTTTGTATACGAAACATGTTAATTAGAATAACAAGAAATCTTCCACGAAATTCGTCATTCAAAGAGATAACTCCACAAGTGAATTCTAGTAATGAAACCAATAATTCGACCAAATTAAATCAGTGATCATACCTGGGTCCAGCTGCAAATCCAAAAGGAAGTACACCAAGGCTGAAAACAGCGGTGAGTCCTACGGAGTGGGCATTGTGGAAAGTCCCAAGTTCACGAGGCACGATGAAGAAGCTGAGAAAAGCGAGAAGCGGTATCATCTTTGCTTGACTTCCGAGTCAAGACTGAGGACGGCGACGTCCAAGGCTTCGCCTTGGATAACGGGACCTTGTTCGAGGTCACGACATACTTTTCATCGTGATCGTAGTGGTACACCATAAGAGCATGTGCGAATGTATATGGTACATACGTGAGCCTGATACAACCAGGGTTCCCTGCTGACTTTTTCGTCGACTCATGACGAGTTTATTATTCGCTCGGGAAAGTTCAATGTACTTCATGGACTTTACGAGAAGAGACTGTCTTTTTTCCTGGACGACAAGATGAGACGGGGGAAATCGACGCTTCGAGAACTATGTTCGAAGCATTTGCATGTTTCACTTGGGGAAAAAAGCCGTTTCAAGATCGAGGCGACTAAAAGTTTGATTGGAATTTGATGGTTATTTTTAGTTTGGAAATTGTTTGGTAGGCTGGGTGAAAGCAGTTACGGGGTTTAGAGGTAGACCCTGTTTTGGGAACTTTCAAGATTAGTTTTTTATGTGTTTAAAATGTTTGTTTTGTGTAATGATTATTCCTAGGCTGCCAAGCACATTTTAGAATGTTGGATAAGAAGAAACGAAGAAATAAAGGAAAATGATAAAAATGTTTATATCTGGCAAGCCAGATTTAGAAAATCATATTGCACGGTTATGAATTTGAGCACTGTTACTAACATAAGTAATTCCAGTTAATTTTTAATCTTTTGCGATCTCATCCATGAGAATAGTAGACTTCATGTTCTAATATAATTAGAATACGGACGTTTATGTAAATACAAATTTTTAATTCGATTAAAATAATTTCTAAGCAAATAAAACATAAATATCGGACGCTACAGATAATTAATAATGTAACTTTAATAAATTTGTAAAAAACTGGGAAAATTTATTCAGACCACAAAGAAAGGTATGCAAAAAACCACTTCAAAACTAATCAACTTGTTTTAATGTTGTTTTAAATTACTCTGATTTTAATATTTTCTAATCAACAACGCAATTATAATTACCGTATAATTGAGAAATCTCTGGTTTCGTTATTCTTGCCCTCGTATTTCACTTGCAAAGATGTCTGGAGTTGTAGATCGGAAAATTAAATTCTCAGAGCACATACTTCTAAAGTATGAAATTTCAAAGGATTTATTGTGAGATCGATTTCAACCCTCTCGATATTTCTTCGAAAGAACCTTTCCCGGCATGCTCAAAGGATTCTTTCGAAGCATTCCATTTTCTCTGGACTTATATAAAGGGTATTGGATATGGGGCTATGGTCTCGAACGACTCTTTCGGATTTCAACGTAAAAAGTATTACGAGCCCCCGTCATCCGATTTTTATTCGTGGAAGGGGACGTGCTTTCTGGAGAAAAGAGAGACTTAAAACTCTGGCGAGTTGGGAGATTAGAAATAAGGCGCTTAGTATAAGCGCATAAATAACTAAATGTAAATGATCCCCGATCTTATCGAACAAAGAAAAATGTGGGATTCCCACTCTTTGACGTGTAATATCAATCAAATATTATTTTCACTTTAGGTTGTATTTTTCGAGTAATATTAAACGCGAAAGCAATTTACAATTTTGTTTATCCGCACCAATATAAATATTGTATGCGGGTCTTGTATTGTAATGTTTAACACTAGAACTACCGACGTTAAATCTATCATATTTAAAAATATTAAATAAGTATTTTGAAAAAAGGGGAATTAAGAGATGGAAAAGATGATCGATTCGGCAATTTATGTTTTATAAGATTGACGCAGAATATCTATTCTATGACGCTCCTATAAACTTGGAGAATTTTTGGAAAAAATTGTGTACCAGTCATTTTGACTGGTTTGGTAGTTCTAGTGTTAAAAGTAATTTGATTTGGCCAAACTTATAATCATTTTTAATAATTAAAAACCTATTTTATCAAGAAAGTATTAAAATCATCTAAATGTTACTCAAGTAAAAACTTAGTTCTTAGAGAATTATGGTCAACATGTTTCATTATAAATTATTTTTAATAATTTTGGGGTTGGCGCCTAATATTTTCTGTGCAAATTTATTTAAAATAGCCTTCAACATTTACAGTTATTGTTAGATAGAGATACTGAACTGTAGAGAATGTTGCTAAGTTTCAATTAACCGATTAATTTTTATTCACTGATAATAGACTGCAAAGAGAATTGAGACTACAGAGGGTTAAGTTCATTAAAACATTATAGTCGTATTTTGAATACTGTATAGCAAAATTCATGAAGGCATACATTTTTATTTTAACGAACGTTGGAAATAAAATGTTAAAACATATTATTCATGGGGATTTATTTATATTTATCAAACTATGTACAGGTATTAATTGCTACTATTTACAAATAAATACACAGCATGGCTCGCAAGAGCACCGTTCTTCTTCTCGACGATAGGAACTCTTGTACAGTCTGTTCGTTGCGCGTTGAGCAAGAATAGCATTTACGTTATTTAATAAACTATTACATACAAAAATATCATCGACGAATCTATACACGTTTTGCATTTCGAGAATGATACATCTATTACGATCTATTGTGGAATTTTTGTACATTTCATTCTTCCGATATGGTTCCATTCCCTTTACAGTGTTCCTTCTTCATAAAGTCGCCATCATTTTGGTGTGAACTCTTAACGTTATCTCTTAAACTAACATAGACATTATACACCTAATACTTTACATCATACATTAAATCTTCTTCTTTTCATTTATCGTATTACAACGTTTTCGGTTGTAACTTTGAATCTTAATTATTTTAAGATCAACAATTCGAAATTTCTACTTGACAATTTAAAAATTTCACTAATAGTGCTGGTAGCAATTGCCCAAGTACACAACTCCCACCACTTGTTTCCGTTGAATATCTTTCAATACATCGATCGGAAATACTTGCTCAAACACAAGGGCAAAATTATCCCTGAGTGTATCGTTATTAACGAGATCTCACTGACGTTTCACATTCGAACACAACAGTTGCATTTCAAACTTCAACCTCGATGTTCTTACTCTTCCTGCAAACCTTCACGAGGCCTATGATGACAATCAAAAGAACCGCACAACCACAGGCAGCGTAGATGTCCCAAGGATACAGATCCTCCAAGTTTTTTTTTATCCTCTCAACGTGAACAGAACCGGGCCTTGTGTCCACTTCGATGGGAAAGCTGCCGGGGCCTTCATTCGAGGCGATCCTAACAAGATACTTTGTCCCAGGGAGCAAAGAAATCTGAGCAAAATTCGAGTCTGTAACCTGGTTTCCCATCAGTCCTCCTGTTTCAGGCTCCCATGAGACGACGTAAGTTTCTTTATCTTCCGACCGATCCTTTCCGTCTTTAATAGCGAACGAATTGCCGGTCGAAGGACTACTGTCGATTTCCAGAGAGTCGTCACTGCGGTCGTCCTTCCTCCTGAAGAAGAATTTTCGAAAGACTTCCTCCGAGATTTGAGAGTCCTCTTGGTTCCTCCATTCAGCCAGAACTTTTTCACCGTATTTCTCTAAGAAGAATTGCCTCACTCTGTTGTTGAATTTTATTTGCTGCAAATTCCGTTGCTTCTGCAACTGAGTTTGCATATCCTTCCAGGAAATCGTTGCCTCGTAGAGGGGACCTTCCTTTAGGGATTCCAAAGTTGGTACCCATTCCTGCCAGCTGTAGTGTTTCACGCCGTCCTCCATGACGACAATGATCCAAGTATCGGGTCGTATGTTTGGTACTCGTTCTCCGGAATAATATCCAGCGATTTTCCATTGTTTGTACACCTTACGCATTACTACTGCCACGTCGAATCTGTCCAACGTGATCGGAGCTTTACTGGGTGCTGGTAACGTCGACGGGAAGTACATTTCCTCCATTCTGGTCTTGCGGTAAGTGCAAGCAGTTTGACAGGCAGGGCACTAAAATTAAAAAAAGAGAGAGTCAAAAACAGTACTTTAAGAAAATCGATATGAAATTCTGTTTTGTACTTTACTACTTATACTACGAGAAAAAAGAAGACGACGACTTTTAACGCTTTGCCGTAGCATTTATTTTGTGATTGCATGCGCAATAGCTTAACACTAGAACTATCGGCGTTAAATCTATCATATTTAAAAATATTAAATAAGTATTTTGAAAAAGGGGGAATTAAGAGGTGGAAGAGATGATCGATTCGGTAATTTATGTTTTATAAGATGGACGTAGAATATCTATTCTATGACTCTCCTATAAAGTAGGAGAATTTTTGGAAAAAATTGTGTACCAGTCATTTTGACTGGTTTGGTAGTTCTAGTGTTAAAATTAATTACTGACATTACAATCTAACCCTGATTTCTGATATAGCGTTTAACTTAACGCAATATTAACAGCATAGAAATAATTTCATCGTATCGTGACCCACTGATATTTTTAATTTCATAATTTTTTGAAAAACTTAAAAATTTCCTATTCCAAGTTATCGCGTCACGAGTGGAACTCGTTATTGTACGGCAAGAGATTAATTAACTACAGGATCACAATCATGATACTTATTGTTAGTTCATGGTTTGTTGAAATCAGAGGTGGATTTTTAAAAAGGTTTTGCTAATTGTTTAGCCTTTTAGCTTTTATGAATTTTGAATGAGTTAAGAATTATTTAAAGTGAAAAATGCTTTAGTTACAAGAACTTTCCGGCATTTAATAGTCTCAGTGAGACCTCAAAGTCCTCTGTAATTATCTTCTGTATTATTTTATCATATTGGATACTATAGAGAAATTGTAACAAATTTATAATTCTTTTTTAATGAAGTATTGTGCCACAACGATGCTTAAACGTAAGACAAAACTTGTTTAGCTAAAGAAAGTAGAGAGTATTTTCAAAAATTGTGTCAGAACTTTTTATAAATTAAGTACATTTTTATCTTGCATATATTGACGATTTGTTATACAGTGTATTTTTATACGATGAGATAATAAAATAGTATTTAAAATTTGTAAGAATTTTAAGGTATCTAAAATTTGTATCGTCAATTATAGTATTCCCGTGCTTTGAAAGAAGAGATAATTCCCTCAATTTTGCAGCATCAAGCCATAGAAGAATGAATCAACCATGATTCGTACGAAATCGACACGTTTAGGTCTTGCGTTCGGTATAAACGAATTATAGGGTTCTAAACTGTTTTACTGTTTTCACATTGGCTCCGTTTAGAGCTCTAAATTCCAAGAAGGTATTTCGGCCATTATCCAGGGACGTACTATAATAAACCTTTAATTCTCCGATTTATGGATCGCCGGAAGTAGTGGATTTAAAGTTTTATCCGTTGGATTCTATTCTTTATTATCCTTGACTTATAATATATCACCTTTCAATTTATAATATAGTTTCCATGTAACTTGACAATATTATTTCGACATTTCTATACTTTAACGATAATTCCGTGCTGCAAGTTGTTTTACTGTTTGTAAATGGATATTTTTACACCTTTATGCTTAATAAATTTCTTTATATCAATAATCTGATCTCAACCAGTAGTTTCAAGGTTAAATGAAATTATAATTGAAAAATACTTAATTTTACCATTTCGGAATACCGACCAAAAGAGGGGAAATAAGCTGGCAAATGTTCAAAGCAAAGACATTTGCCTCGAGCTAACAAAGATCGAGCTCCCTTCGACTAACATTTCTAACTCTGAAAATTGTACATTCTTCAGATAAGAATTTCAAGCAAAAATTTTCTCCGCACTTGAATCATCTATCCGTAACCTAGTAGCCTGTATATTTCTTGTCAAGTATTTGAACAAGATCCCAATCTTTTCGGAGCGAAACAACGACGTTTCAAAGTCTACAACGTGGCCGCCGGACCTTTCGTGAAAATCGACAGGTAGCAAGTTCTAAGGATTTTCCTACCTAGATCCTACTTCGGAACCTCCCTTTACCAAAAGTCTTTTCTCCCGGTCCCGATGCGGTAAGGTACATTCAATGACTGTGTCTATTCTTCCTCTTTCCCTCTTTTCTCTCCTTTGAAATTTCGAGTTTGACGGGTGTAAAAGATTTTTCTTGCGCTTGATCGATTCGAATTTTTCTGCTAGCCAGATATAGTGAAGAATCTGAGCAGAAGGGAGTTTAACTCGCCTTACCTGCCATCGAAAAGGGTCAGAAATCCGAGACGATTCAGTTGCGTCTGCGATTCAATGCTGGAGACTTAATACGTAATTACTCGATCGAAGTAATATTATTAAAGTCCTTTTCTTTCTGACTTTGAACAGCAAAAAGTAACTTTTCCGTTAAAATAGTACGTTGTTTGATAAGCTATTGTTTACAAAGATATCATTGAAATATTTGTACATTTCGTTTTTTCTACGTTCCTACTTCGTTCCACTCCGTCCACGGTATCATTTATTCATAGAGTTTCCATCATTTCTGTGTTAATTACTAACTTTATCTATTACACTATCAAGCACATTATAAAGCTAATATTGTTCACAAACTTTTTCCTTTTACTTTTTACATTTCAGGGACTTTAACCCTTAGCACTCCTATGTCGAGTGTGGCTCGACATTACAGTTCTTACGCCAACTTTAATGGCGAGCTAGACTCGACTTTATACAGCCCAATTTCTAAAATAATAGTAACAATAATGCTAATATAATAATAACAATTTCTGTTGCAATACACCTTTTTACTAAGGCCCTTTTTATATATTTTGCAAATTAATTAAGGAGTTGTTGGTAGGTAACAAAAAATTAAGGAGTGCAAAGGATTAAGTGTCACTTTTTATCTAAAGTATTTTAAGACCAGAACAATATTGCTCAACGTCAATAAAATTTCAAGAACTTATACAAAAGAGACAACACTAAAATTGTCAATTTCACAAATACATCTACCCTACCCCATTTTATTTTTTTTAACAACCGATGATATCCGCGAGAAAAATCGTCTTCCCCGTTAACTTTTTCCTTAGTTTCTAAGCGTATCCGTAAATTTACTTACATGTAGATACTGGTCGCCCTCGCAAATGGACCTCGTCTTCTCCCACCGGTTCTCGAGGGCATCGCAGTACTGCCAGCACTGTAACCGAAGAAAAAGAAATAAGAAAGAATCAGGGGGTTTCAGCGTTGAACAAAAAGCTCTTGCACGCACGAAACGCACGAGTAAAAAGGACAGTACGAGGGGGATGAAGAGGGAGGAAGCTAAGGAAAGAGAAGAAGAAGAAGGAGGCGAAGAAGACGACGAAGAAGAGGAAGAAGAGGGAGAATAAGAACCATCGGTTGGACCGTTGAATCGAGCGATTTAAGTTGCCACGAGAGGGATAAGGGAAGAAGAGGGTAAGAGCAGAAAGAAGAAAACGAAGGAGGAGTAAGAGGAAGGGGAAGCCGAATTAGCTCCAACCTGTTTCAGGCATAACAGGCACCGTCGTTGTTGTCTTCATATTTATTGGGGTACCCTCTCTCGTGGGGCCCTGTTTCCAGACTCTTTTTTTCCTTTCCTCTTAGACTCCTTTTCCCTCCTCTTACCCCTTTACCTCGCCTCCTTCTCTCTCCCCTCGATTATCCTTCATCACAGTCTTCCTTCTAAGTCTGGTTCCTTCGTAGAAACACCGTTGGTCCCCACTTTCGCGTTAATGACGCGTCCAAAAAGACAGCACGACGATACTCTACTAACAGCTTCGCGATGACTCCCTGTCCCTTTCTCCACTCCCTTCCCTTTCTAGAAGTATTTATTCCGCTCGTATAAAAAGAAAGAAGAAGAAAAAAAACAAAATGTCGCACGAGTCGTGTATAAAGAACCGCGGAACGCTTGTTTCCCCGTGATATCACTTCTCAAAGTAGCGCTAAACTTCGAGGGCCCCTTTTCCTCCCGTTTGTTCCTCCTTTTACGACATTAAAGTCGGGTCGAGACAGAGAAGTACTGCTCATTGATTTCTCTCGAACGAGGGGACGCCGTTTTTACGATCTCCGCGATCGTAACTCGATAACGATACGATCATCGTCACACTCGATGAAATTTGATGGAACGATCGACGCCCCCGATCCTTGTTCCGCCGCTGTTCTTAATGACGATGATTCAGGGATCGGATGTTTCCGATCTGTTGACTGTGATAATCGAAAGTTCGACGTGGATGAGCCTATGATATTGTTCAAATGGACGATAAATTATCGAAGCTACTTCGGTGTACTCTTTCTGTCTGGATAGACTGAGCAATGTTTATTCATCAACGGAAATCGTTTCGACTGATATCGAAGATTGATTAAGAATTCGTATGATTAATAGTAGACGTTTGTATGGAAATTAGACTTCTTGATTCGAGAGTCGATGGATCTTCTTAATAGAAATGTGTTGAGTCTAATAAAATCTTGGAATATTTATAAAACAGTCAATATAATACAAAAGTGCAATATTTAAAAATTGACTTCAAGTTCTGTTTCGCATGTGAAAATTCCACTAATTAGAATTTGGTTGATCTGAAAATTAGTTATCCGATAATGTAGTCGTAAGTGTCAATAACTGAATTTTGAAGGAAATGATAGATTTCATTTTAATATTTATAGGAGCGTTTTCGTTCTTTGAAATTATTCAATTATACGAAAATTGATCGTTCGCGGTTTGAATTGTTCCAGATGTTTACCATTAATTTAACTAGTGGCAATTTACTCATATAATCGCTTACTAAAAATGTATCCTTATTTGTTATTACCAGTGACTATAAAATTCGACGGATAACGAAGTTAACAACTCCAGATCATCAACTTCCACAATTAAAATTAACACAGAATAATAGTAGCCGTAACGGAAAGTTACATGCGCTACTACTTCTTTTGAATCTCCAAAGACAATTCCACAGTGTCACAAAAGAAAATACATCAGCCCTCCGCACACGTACCGTCAAAATTAAAAACAATCGCTCGAAAGACATGAAAGGGCGTTCGGCTGCCCTTGGAGATGCAAAAATCCCACACCCAGTGCGAAATAATAATCATTATCGGGGCGTAACGTGGACGTTCCCCCTCAAGGAGGTTTCCACGCACGGCCTTTATTAAACCACCTCCGCACCACCTCCGCCTCGACCGAAAATTGTTATTCTAATGCCCGGGACAAGCGGTTTTCGAGGACTTCCCGTCCATCTTTCTTTCTCTCTTCTACCAAGCATAAATTTAAATGGATGATCGTCGCTCCCTTTTCCCATAAAAGCCCGCGATTCAACTCTACCTCTTATTCCACGTACAATTCCCTTCCGTATGCGTGCGTTCATTCACCTACACAAGCTGGTACGGATGTGCTTACAAGATGGCATCGATTTCCTCGAAATTAATGGACACCCCCTATACGAGTACCAAATGAGCAACGCCCTTGCAGTCGCGCACACACGCTTTCACGAGGTGCATTATGCGTGAGTTAATCGTGATTCCCATCTGTCCATCTGCAACGTATCTCACGAAAAGAGAGGGAGGAGAAGCCGCCGATGGGTCGAACAAGAGGAGGGAGGGAGAGCGGGGACCACCATGATTTTCCACGGCGCCCCATAAAACCGACAGAAAAGATTTATCACCCGGAGCCGCTTCGGGCCCTATCCGATTTCCAGGCGATCGAGCTATCACCCGAGAACGCGCGCATACGTGCCTCCTCGACGAATTGTCGCGTCCTATGGAGATTGTTTATTGTTTGCTTGGATGTTCAGAAACGTGGAAGTAGGCGGAACGGAGATTGTTGATTTTTCAACGGAATTCTCGGCACGGACGTGCTATAGAAACTATTCGATTCGAGATTTCGGTTGACTTTAGAAAGGTAGACTGTCGAAGCTTGAAGATGCATGCGAGCGGCGTGTCGTATGGAGAATGTAAATATAGCGCGGTTCGGCGGGTGTAAAATTTTAGAGAGGTAGACATCGTTATAGACAGGAGATTTACGGAGAATCTGAATGAAACGTAAATCCTTCGATATAACTGTATTTATAAAGATATATTTAATCTTATTATATCTTATTATATTTAGATTTTAATTATAAAATTGTTACTATTTTTGAATGCTTCGTGACAACTCTGCAAAAAGAATTTCAACGATTCGTCACTCTTAGAAATTTTAATATCTTTCAAATCTACAGCTACTAACAATACGTTAATTTCTGATAGACAAAACGTCTACTTAAACGCAATAAGAAGTAAATTTCCACATTTCCCTTCACGAGTGCCAGAAGAAAGTAAATGAAATGTATATTTAATTACCATGCTGCAGGTAGTTTGTTTTCTCTCAGAATATCCGTTGCATGCCCCATCGGCAGTGTGTTTCCTCACGCATTGAGACCTGCACTGTGCGACCCTGATAATCGGTCCAAGATCGAAACTCGCAACCAAGCCCGCGCACCATGTTAAGATAAGTAACCACGAAATCTCCATCTCGAAGAGTCCTTTTACTTTCCTTGCGATATAGTCACACACTCGTTCACTGTCAAGGACGTTCACACTATTGTCTCTATCTTATTGCACAGCGTTCGGCGTAAGCGGCAGTCGATGCAAGCTTCTAATTGAAATCGACGATCCGAAGATAGCAGAGCAACGTGACTTCCGTTGGCAACGCGCAGTAACGTGAGTTCCGGTACCTCCGAAATTTCGAGCCAACTGCGACCCTTCGGAGGTCGGGACCTTCCTTATGTAGCCACGCGCCCCACCATTGAATTTTAGCTTGCCCCTACCCCCTAAAGGCAGCGTAGCATCCCTTGTAATTATCCGTGGGCTGGAACCGTCCCTCGGCATATGGTCGACTACGCTGCATCACCGTCCTTCTGCCCGAATTATTTCTCCGACGAGAAATGTAGGCCAAACTACGAGAAAGAGTTGTAATTTTTCTGCGCGCGACATATTTCGCTGTTTTCTTTAAATCACCATTCGTCAACTTTTTATCGTGTAATCATTGTTTGTAACCATTGCTATTTTCCTGGATTCATGAATTGTGATTTCTTCCGTAAATAAAGTTAGTTTTAATTTTCGCGCATAAAATTTGAATCGGAATTTTAACAGGTTTTTTGATAGTAAAAATTAAAGGAGGGGAGATATTTGAGGAGGGGAGTTGCAGATTACAGAGTAGAAATGAAAAATTGTGAGTTATTTAAATAGTAATTATTATTCTTCGAAAATAATAGGATTAAATTAGTAAGTAGGATTAAATTTTATGTAATGTTAATTATGTACGGTTTATTCTAAAATAACTAGTGTTTCGTTTTTGTAATGATCCCATATAATATTTCGATTCAATGGACTTCTTTGTTAATTTACAGAAAAATGTCTTCAAATCTTAAAGTGATGACGGGAGGATAATTTTGAGAATGCTATAATCGCATGGGTTTAAATTCGGACTACGAAACACACGATGAACGTCGAGCAAGGTTTCTCTCTCGGTATGCTCTATGTACAATCTGTCGTGGCAAATATTATCTCGGCAAAGTACCACCCTCGTATTATAACCGCGTTGCGTTTCACTGTAATTATCCACGAGCCGTATGGTCCTCGGCATATGGTCCAGAACGCCATCTTATTTCCAACAAACCACCTTTTCGATGCGAAGCGAGAAGAAGAAAAAACACGTTTCCCTCGTAGGACGACGGAGGGTGGTTCAAAATTGACTGTTTGCGGGACAAATTAAATTTCGTTTCTCGTCGATCGTGAAATCGTGTTGCTTTGTAATACGTCGAGGGATATCTTCTCATATTTTTTTCCCTCGCTTTGATCGAGGACGGATTTGCTATTTGTAATTTCCGTGGAGAAAACAGAAGAGTCGAATACCAGCCATGACACGACTTGTCGTATAATCGGTCCTCGTCAAAGGTTTTCTTTGAGGTCCGCATTGTACTGCACGAAATCGTTGAGGTTTAATTTAACTCCGACGAAATTTCAGTTATGTCTTACTTGCGGAAAGGGGGTCCTATTTGCGGAATGAAAGTACTGACTTAAATTGCGTTTTTTGAAAACTGCTGGAATGTTGCATTTTAAGTTTAATATCCTAGCTGAATGATAATAAGAACTGTTATGAGTTCTAACAAATATTGCGACGGATAACATAATAGTGTTTCGATAAAAATGTAATGTTGTAATTAAATAGCAATTACCGTCAATTAGAAGATTCCAAAATTGTCACAAGAAAATCTGCAATTTACAATCAACGCCTGGTATTACATTCGGGTGAAAGTCAAAATAATCAGTTCAATGGAAGTATAGAAAAAGTCGTCAATTTTCATCCACGGAAGTTACAAAAATTACGACGTGGAAATTTGTTGTGGTGTGTTAGACAAATTCCTTTTTTTTTACTACTTGAATTTAGAGAATTTATTATAAAATCAACTCAATGGTATGTTGCAGTATTTACACAGTATTTTGACATTTTACAAAATATTTCCTCGGATGTCACAGTGTAAATATTTAACGTTTACTTAATTAACTTATCTATGGAAAAACTCAATTTTTCATTCTAAGGAAAAATAGGATACTTTCTTCCTTCTTGCTGCGTAGAGAATCTAATGTTATACGTTTTCTTTACAAGGTTTTAGTAATACTGAGTGTTCAGTAAATTTTAATAAATATTTATAGAAAATAAAAAAATAACATATATGTTATATATGCATGTTATATATACGTTATTTTTATATATCAACATGTAACAATTTCATTTAAATACTCTTTTTAACATTTCGGTGGCAGCGATGTAATTTGTGCCTGTCATTATAACAACTATTAAGAACTATGCTCAGTTCGTGCTATGAGTGAAAAGTCATTACCCGTATAATAATCGATGGAATCGTTTACTGATATATTATATTAATGATATATAACGGTTTTAACGGTCATCCAACTACTTATTTGAACTATTTAAAGTTATAAAAGTAGAACTGTTTTGCCTGGCTGGCAATTCTTTTCCGACTGTCAGACCAACTCTCCATTCAGCAAAAGTTTACGATTTCTTTTCACATATTCTTTATAACTCCTAAGTCCACAATTTACAACATCCTGTCCAATGACTGAATCGGAGTTACCCCGTACCGGTGTCTGACTTATCCTATCCGTCATGATAACTAACTGGCATAATAACTGTAACTGTTAAAGTAGTTAAACTTTTATAAAATTATTAACATAAATTCAATAAATACTTTAATTGCCACCTGCCTATTGCGAGATGTTCGACAGAAGTTAATACAATCAACAAATTCAACAAGACAATGCCTACATATCAAAACACTTTTCCGTCGCATCAAGTGCGATATTTTCAAAGCATTAACACTAGAACTACCGGCGTTAAATCTATTATATTTAAATGTACTAAATAAGTAGTTTGAAAAAGTGGAATTGAGAGGTGGAAAAGATGATCGATTCGGTAGTTTATAATTTAAGAAATGGACGTAGAATATCTGCTCTATGACTCTCCTATAAACTTGGAGAATTTTTGGAAAAAATTGTATACCAGTCATTCTGACTGGTTTTGTAGTTCTAGTGTTAAAATCTCATTCAAACATTTATCAAATATGTATAACATAATCACTTTCCAGATATCCGACATAACATTCGGCAATCAATGATCTCTCCGAAACCGCAGAAACCAATCTTCCATTCCGCGGAAGTGGACAATCATCTGCCACCACACCAAAAAAAGGGCCGTCGCCTTCCTTTCCGAATCCGTGTCTCGTCCACAGAAATTTGGTCGCAATTAGCAGGCATCCCGCCCCCTTAAAGTTCCGAGAACCCAAAGAAATGGCATCCTCCTCGCTACTTCTAAGGAAGGAAGCATCAAGAGAATAAAGGAGATCAGGAAAAACGGAAGACGATCACCGGTATTCGGTGTTGTATGCTCGCAAATTTGAAGGAGATCTACATTATCAAAAGCTCGTAGGACGATCCAATATGGGTTCCATCTGGCAGGTACACGATATCGCTCCACCCACCACCTCCGCTTACGAAGGTTGGAAATAAAAAGCGTAAGTAAAACGCATGGGGAAGAAAGAGGGAGGGGGCTGGAGGGGTGGAGTACTGATTTGACGAAGAAAGAGGGCCAGAAGAGAAGAAAAGGAGGTTGGAACCTACTCGCCGGAAGTCGCCCGTGCTCCCTGGGTGCCCCGCGATACGTCACAATGCACAGGATGTGTACAAATAAGGGTATTTGTCTCGCAGGCTGATTGTGGGGTGAAATATACGTGACGTTAAACGGGCCGAGTTGCATCCCTTGCGCGAGCGCCTGTGAAACGCGCGCTGATCCGCGCTCGTTTGTGCCCGCTGGCAATAGAAAGAGGCCCACGAATAGAGGATCCATTCATCTAGGCAGCGTTTAGGGGTGGCGCTCCAACGACGGATCGCTCCTTCAATGGAGAGTGACATTTTATTGTACTCGGAGCTTTTCTCACACCTGGACCGAGGCGATCTCGGCTTAACGCGCATGCCGAGATGACGTCGGACGTTTGCTTTTCACCGATTGGTAACGTCTTTGGATCGGTTCAGTACTCGCCGACTACGATGAAATGCGTCGCTCACTCGTGAAATTACTTTTAATGGCTTCTTCTCTGTCAGCGACATCTCGCTCTTTGGAATGTCACTGGTTAATGTTAAAAGTCGAACGTCTGTAGTCGTCGAGGTGGATTCGGTTGAAACGGGGACAATTTAATATCATTGAACGATCCTTGTGTAAGAGGTTTCATTGAAATATCAATTATTTCATGAATGTCGTATTGCTTTGAGGAGTCGCACTTAAAGTAGGAGCGGAAAAGAATGTTGGTTGTATGATACTTTGGCATAGAATTTAAATGAGGAGAGATATTAACATTTGAAATCTTCACCCTTTGCCACTGATTAATAAAATGTGAATTTTTTACTAATGTTTTCATATAATGAAATATATAAAAGTTCCCTTATCGACCTTTGACGAATAACGCAAATGTGTAATACTAACATAAATAATATTTTTGTTGGAATTCAGCAATTTCAGATACCACGAATATTTAACCACATAAAATCATGGCATTAACTAAAAAATTTTAATTTGAAAAATCTTTTTAAGCAATAAAAAATAAACCCTTATCGAGACTCATAAAAGTAGATGGGGAGGGCATCGATTCAACGCTTTTGAAGATCTAAGAACTCGTTTTAAGGCATTGTAAAATTATATATAATCCAACTGGTTTGTATAAGCACACGCTTATCCCACCCTATTCATATCACTCGGATCAAATATTTATTGTCAATTACCAACGGATACGCAGGAGGCCGTCATCCATGGTAAATATATCCGGCACGCGTCGCACATGATTCCAGAAAACTCATTTAAAGCTCTCACGCCGCAAGAGATCAGGGGAGAATCCCGGGGGAATTTTGCTCCCAGATGAACGTCCCCGCTTTCCCCATTCGAAAAGAAGATTCAATGCACGTTTTCGACGATGAAATGGACTTCTATATCTACTCAAAAGTTTTATCGTTTCCTTCGATAGAAATGTCAAAGAACTCCATTTTTTATGCGAGATTGAAAAATGCCCCTCGGGCAAAAAAAAATTCATGGCAAACTTGGTCAACTCGTATTACATATAACATACACGTGGAGTGTAATCAATCTACGAAGAAATAAAACGATTATTATCAATGTGTATTATTCGCAATCTTTGATTGGAAAATCAATGGACTATGGTCATTTGTTCAGTGTGGAATATGCAAGAGGAAACAGTAAATCATGTTTTACTTGACTTCCAGAAACTAGACAATTTCTGCATATCAAATAATTTCAATTTATGCTATAACTATCATAACGAATTAGTTTATAATGACAAAGCTTTTTAAAAATATGATATTAATCAATATTACATGAAGGCATAGAGTCTGACAATAAGAACAAGAAATACCTATTAGTAAAACTAATTGAAGTAAAATAACGCTGAATTTAGTCTCGCAAGACACAATTGTTGAAAGCAGATAATAATAATGGTAATATTCCTAACTCGTGGTGAAAAAAAATCACACCCAATATTGATTTAAGTCTAACAACGAATATCCACACCTGAAGTTGTACATTTAGAATTTATCGTCGGTTTTTCTATACACTGTCAACCTTGCTCCCAAATATCAGCAGACCTTAAACAACCTCCCGTTAAATTAAACAAACCGAAGCGTGAAAAATACGGTTTCCATGTTTTTCCCTTTGCGAAGGTCGGCCGATTTCCGCATTAACGTTTCGACATTGTGCGCTTCGTTTGTTTGGTGGTGGTCTTCTGTTTGAGGCTTAAAATGTTCCATTCCAGCGAAATCCCTTCGGGGATTTCCTTCGACGCCATAGGTGCTAGATGTTTTCGTAGGATCTGTAATCCGTGACCGTTTGTCCCGGCATTCCTTTCCTTCCTTCTTCGTCGCCGTGTCTTCTTCCCTTCCAACCTACCAACTATCACGGTGTAACATCTCTCGCACGATCCGTTCTTGTATTCACGAGTGTGTCGGGTCGTGAGCATTGTTTATCGGCCATAATCCTGGACGCGAAGGATTACGTGAGTCTCGATTTTCCGGAAGATTGCGTCCGTCTTCCTCGGCCCTTCCAGCGGTGACCTTTTTTTTTTCTTCTTATTCTTCGTAGGAAGAATTTCAATCGGAATCGCGCAACCGCGCATTCATGATCACCGATGATTGAGGTTTAGATTTTATCTGTAACTTGTATTTCCACGTTGTCCTCCTGTGTCATCGAGTTTCATCATAACTACTTTGTTGTCCTTTTGGGGCGGTCACGCCGGAGGAATGGAAATTGCGGTTTTATGATAAAGCTTTTGGATGAACTTCCGAGAATTTTTTTTCGGTGCATGCCGTGTTGCATATTCGGGACGAACAAAGGGCATTTTTGACGAAACAGCAGTCTTTGATGTGCATAATAAGTACCTGTTAACTTCTAATTTTCAACAAGCACAAAGATCTTTAAGTTTTCTATTGTAATTATAACTAAGGTGTTGTTTCTATGTGGCATGCTAGTGTTTGTACTAATAATACCAATATTCCACGCAAGTAAACTAACTTCAAATATTTATTTATAACGCGATATTCGATGTATAGCTAGAAGTATGTATGACTGAATTTAATTTTCTGTTTAATAGCAGTAATCGTGTCATTCGTGAGAAATGCTTTTTATGACTACTCTAAAATTTAGAATAGTCAATACAAGAAAGAAAAGAACAGTTTTTGGATCTTTCAAGGATCTTATATATACATATATATATGGCAAAACGACAAGAAATAATAACTCTAATATATAATATAATACATAAATAATATTTACATTATTCTTCGTCACTATTTCTCTACGATTTTTTATATAACATATATTCAATTATTAAGATGAAACAAAAATTTATATTCAATTTAATTCTGTATTGTTGATGTTGTCATCAAGTCTTCTTAGAAATAGGTAAAGATGATATTTCTATCTAACATTAAGAAAAGGGAGTCAAACGTAGTATTTAAAACACTGACTCATTCCTTTAGCAAATCAAAATAATAATCTTGCACATGACGACCAGCTTCGAAAACATGAAATATTTCATGATCGGCAGATAATGAATTAAATACCCACTTTATCTTACATAAAACTAAATACATTTCTAAATACGTGCCAATTTCGTTTTACGTAAGCTACGTGCGAAATTCTCACACGTTTTATTTCTCAAAATATATGGATGTCAAAAAAACAATTTGCCGATGGGATTGTCAAGTATTACTCGATCTATTGTGCACATTTAAGCCAGGGGATTACTAATCCTAAAAAAATATTGCGTCGGTTTTGCTTGTCTAGGGCTTATTCTTTCGTGCACGTAGGGAAATATTTTTCTCAAATATTATTCCCTCATTAACATATCATTCTAAATCTACTTTCACACATTTTTCAGTCCAACGTATTCCCATACCGCCAATAATACTATTTTTAATCTTTACGACCGATTATTGTTATTCAAATAAAACACGCCCTTTAAACAATCCTCCAGTGGAACACGCGAAGCACAATTTTACGATCAATAAACGGTAACTATTTCCCGCGAGCCATTTTACTCTGCGCTTTTCCCGTAAGCTTCTGTAATCCGAGAAAACATGGAACTAAGCTGCCGTAGATTACCTAAATTTAGAAGTGACAAACGTCATCCGAGTTCCATCGTACCGCAAAATCGTACCATGGATTATCCTAGAAAAACACCTCGCGTCGCACCTACCTTCTATCTGCGAACGGCCCTTATGAGAATCCTGCAGGATCCTTCGAACGGCTAACGGACTTAACAAAGCAGAAAATTCAGGTTTCACCGTCCTTCTTCCACTTCCACGAGGCATCCTACGGTCGAAGTCGCTTTCAAAGCCAGTTTTCGCGTCAAATGTGCCGGCGACAAATTTTCATTGTTACCAAACGGCATTAGTCCTGGCCTCCCTTTGCACTGTGTGCACCGCGGAGCGGAATAAGAGGAAGAAGAAGGAGAGATTTCTTGAAACGAGTCCCCCGGGAGGACAGGTGGTAACCAGAGGACCTTTGAATCGCTATTGAGCACTTAGGCTTCTACCTTACCTCCCTGGAGAGTAGGTATACGCCAATATGTTACTCTGACAAATTTTTGAAAGTGGAATTTATGGCCCTTGCGAATTTCGCCGTGTCTTATCTAGATTTCCAGCTCGGCTGGAGCTGCGGACCTTTGTGATACCGTTGAAACTTTCTTTTAGGGAGATAATTATCTCTCATTTTTCTAAAAGCCATTTCTATGAATAACAAAATGACGACTCTCTTCGGTGACTTTGTACTCGACAGAATGTCGTATGGAGATGTATGATTTTAATGAAAAAATATTTAGAATTAATGTACTTTCATTTTTTATTATTTCAAATAGATCATTTTAGATATAAAGATATTTACACGGGTTACGTAGAGATTTCTGAAAAATGATTTTTACATCGAAATTTCTTAGAAACCGAGTCGCATACGATAGATTTCTATTCTGCATTTCCGATGTACATGTTATGGACGAATTAATTTTGTAAGTATAACGTAAATTACCGTACATTCATGAAATACAAGTTATATTCTACACTCGATGCATTAATAACGATAAACACCACAGACACAACTATTTCCAAATTTTTCGTTATATTAAATTAATATTTTGTATTACATATTTTATATTGAACAAATTTCTCATTTAAAATTCAACAACCATTTTTAAATTTGCTTAAAGTGCCCCAAAATATCTGCTAGTACTGTTACCGTCAAAAGAAACAAAGTATCTAACGGTAGAAAGTGTTGCTAAAATTTTCAATTGGCAGGTAGCAGATTCAAAAAATTATTCACACCGCAAAGACTTGTTTTCTCAATTAAATACACGTTACAATTAAAAAGATCCCCATACTTTCAATCTCCCAGTCGAACATTAACATTTAAGTCACTCTAAGTTGAAGTAAACAAAAAATAAATCGAAACCCCACGGAAAAGGGACAAATCCGTAGCGCCGTAGTCTTTTTGAAGATTAATAGCCACCGTCGCGTTAGAGAGCAGTGCGCGTATCTATTTTTCATTCTATCTCTCGTAAAATAAACGACATCAGCCAGTCAGTCGTTTTCGAGAATCAGTCAGCGAAAACGTCGCGCGCGAGTATCTGAGCAATTAAGGGGGACGGTAACGCCCTAGGCTTACACGAGCGAAAATTTTTTTCTCCCCTCGTGCCCTTCGTAAATCAAGTGAAACTCGACGTTGTCGCCCACTTTACGGTTTTACGACAGCAGGAATTCGGATTTAAATTTTCAAGGTTGATTTAGGGTCTCCTGTAGAGGGTGTACAAGAAACGGTAATACTTGCGGTGATTTCTCGGCCTCAGTTGGCCAGTTGTAAATCAAAAGCTCTCAGTTTCATGCCCTCTTCCCGATGCTTCTGGTTTTGTTTACGTCACGGCTCGAAGCATCCAGAGGTAGTAATTCCTTCTACTTTTCCTCATGGGACAGTAGCAATTACCCAATTTACCGCGGCTGACTTTTCGGTCAGAAAGAAAACCGTCGTTCGAACCGTACCTTTTTTTTGCATTCCTGCCTCCCTTGACCGACGAGACCGTCATTCTTATCGTTGAGAGAGTGCCGACTGTAGCTATTGCCTGAAACTCTTCTATTTTTCGCTCGTACTTGGATGGTCTTTACGTGTTAGAACTCCAGTCGTACATCATGAAAGAATTCATTATACATTGTAAAGCCTCCGGCAATTTTCAAGCTCAGTTCGCCTCACAAAGGTATACTATTTCCCGGGCTTCTCCTCTACCCATCAATTTTTTGCACATCAACGTATTTTGCACACCGCCGGCCAATCTTGTGTGCTCGACAATGGGACACAAAGGAGTATCGGCCAATATTCGCATGCATATACCTTCGTCTCCACGGCGTGTAACATTAACACCACCTATGCACCGTTCGATCCTCAATGGACTACTCATTTTCTTCGTATGGCACCTTAACAATCGCTACGCGTGTATTCATTATTCCACGTAATTGCCGGCGAAAGGATAGTCTCGCTAAGGCAGCAAGTAAAAAGCATGCAAAAGCTGCAAAAACATCGTCGCTGGGATCACGATCTTGATTGTGAGCAACTGTTCGTCGTGGTAAATTAAGCGATGGCCACTGTTTTTTCTGTAATCAGCGGACCGTGCCTGGCAAAGTCGATGGGGAGATGCTTCTGTAAAGTACTTCGATTACCATTAGGTTTTTAATGGGGGCGATATTCTTTACGATATTTATATAATTGGTGGATAAAGTTTATGACAAAATATTTAATTGTACGTTTTTCAGATGAACTTTTAGATTTAATTGCACCAGCCATTAGATAGTACTGGTGCTAATTACAATTAGCATGCCTATAATTATTGGTAATAAAATAAGTACTGTAGTTTTTCTTAAATTTCTTCGGCTTATTTGCAGTATTCATTTCTGAGATCATTTGCCGTGTATTTAATGATTCGCATTATTTCATTTTATTAATATTTTTGCCGAAAAGTGCATGAGAGGTGACGCCTAAATTATGCGTATCGTATTATTTGTAAACATTTTATCGACACCTCTAATTTGCAATTTATTGGGTTGGTAAGAAAGTAATTTCGGTTTTCGTCGATAGCTAATGTTACGTTTGTTTTGAAGGACTTCTGACAATGTTATCACTTTTTGCTTTTGAAAATTGAAAGTTGCCACTTTTGGCAGGATTTAGAAATAAATTGTGATTTATTTTGTTTGCAATTGATAGTTTAGCGTGAATTTTAATATGGAGTGCAAAAACGAACATTTTCGACATATTTTAATTTGTCATTACTTTTTTATACAAACCAGATTGAAAGCTGAATTGTATAAAAAATAATTTATGCTGTCAATTTGGTGGGATTACAAAGGTGTTGTGTACTTCGAGGTGTTTCCGAAGAACCTAACGATCACTCCAAATCTTTAGTCTAAAATCGCACCTGGTTCAGTTTTTTGCTGATAAAGACCAGAATTTCTATGAGAGCGGAATCATAAATTGGTCTAAAAGATGGCAAAAAGTCATCGAACAAAATGGAAAATGTATATTAAAGTTCATTCTTCGTTAAAAAAAATGAAGTTTCATTTCATATTACAAAACCGAAATTACTTTCTTGCCAACCCAATATTTCGCATGCCTCATAGTAGTCCGTCATAAAATATACACCTACGAACTTATTAAAGTTCCCTTTTGAAGGACACTGCTAATTTGCTATTTATTTCGCATGCCTCATAGTAGTCCGTCACAGAATGTACACCTATGAACTTATTACAGTTCCCCTTTGAAAACCTGTGTCGAGCAATACTCGGCATTCCAGTCTGTCACAACTAATGTTCCAGCGCGTTAATTTCAACTTCAGATTTTACAACGATTTTCTATATTTAACTGAAGTATCCATCAATGCCCGCTGAAAACGCCCACAATTATTATTACCGTCAAAGAGACATAAATATCCAACAGTAGAGAATATTGAAAAAAACAAATTTTAATTAACTGACAGACTAAAAACACAACTTAAAACTGAAATGATTGATAGAATGATAGCCTAATTCACTGATGGGCAAACTTCTTCAGCAGCAGGTAACAAAAAGCAAAAATGTTGTCGGTCAATATAATTCATAATAAAACTGAATAAGGACCCAAAAAAATATTATTTCTTTAAAACATTGAAATTGAAAATTTTTACATTATTACTTGAGCCGTTCAGTGCACAAATCGATTAACTCCATAAAACCTAAAGTGGAGAAACGTGATGAAATTGTATACACTCTTTTTCAAAATTTCTTTCAAAATATAAATACAAATAAATATTGTAAAATGTATAATCACATGTAGCTTTCCTCTAGTGAAGTACAAAATGAATATGGTGGAATAGCCTTGTAATTAATTACACTGACTTCTTAAACCAATTATTTATTATTCGATGGCCAAACAAACTTCGTCATTTAATGGCGTTAATCGTTATTATTAGGAAAATTTATTCTAAACATAAAAAGTTAGGATTCCATCAAGTGCTTTGAGACTTAACACTAAACCTACCGGCTTTATATCTGTTATATTGAAATATCCGAAATAAGTACTTTGAAAAAAGAGATTTAAATAGGTGAAAAAGATGATCGGTTAAGTAATTTTTGTTTTATACGATAGACCTAAAATATTTACTGTATGGCTACACAATCAATTTGGGGAATTTTTAGAAAACATCAGAAAGCGGTCATTTGACCGCCATGGTAGGTTTAGTGTTAAATTTCAAAAATTCAAAAAGTGGAGTTAATCGATTTGTGCACTGAACGGCTCCCTTTAAAATCTGAAGCGGGTCGTATCTGGCCCGCAGTTTGCCCATCACTGGTATACTCCAAAGTCAAGAGGAGTACAAAGCTTGTGACATTCTATGCATTTTAAATACGATAAAATGAACTCGCGAGTACAAACTCATACGACGATCTTTCACCATCAATAATGGCAGGAAATTTATTTTCATCGACGGATGACGATCGATCCTAAGAATTCCTAGAGAACATGAAATCGTGCTCGATGGTCGACCGAGGCGCATTAAGGATACGGTGCTCAAAGCACCGAAAATTGGCTGGAGCTCATCGCGATCATTATGCTCTGTCTTACAACATTCATAATTCGTAAATAACAGCGTTGGAAGAACTCCGTGGGGGCGCCAGGGCTCCGCGGGCGTTTAGCATATTTTATATAAAGGAGGAAAGAGGCTCGCAATGAGGAAGGATAGAGTATAGATGAGCGGAGAAAAGAGAAAGGTAAAGAGACGAAGGAGGCTGGAATCAAAAGAGAAGAGGAACATCGCTTTGCGGAATGTTAGGACGGGCGGAGAAGGATACATGGAAGCAGAGAGGCAGTTATTTTCGGATTGGCGCGATGATTGTATTGAAATTCAAATTAAAAATACAAAATTATAAAATTATCCACGAAAAACGAAAGGATAGCCCGGTCGGGCAATTTTCGGGCAATTTCGTGGTGAGCTAACTTCTCCCCGACTGCTGCCTTCCACTTTTGTGCCTCGGATACTTGGAGGAAATAATGGCCTCCGCCGTCGGCGACCATATGGTCGCGTGGTAAAACGGTCCTAAGAAGACCAAGAGAGCCCGACAATGGCGGAAATTCACGGTCACTTTGACCTATTCCAGATACCGGCTCTTCTTCTCCTCTCTTCCGGATGATAAATCGACCATCTCGGCCCTTCGATCTTCAGGATAGGGAAACGTGACGAATTTGGTGAGATTCTCCAGGTTTGAAGAATTTGAAGCTGATAGTCTTGCTCTTATGTTGCGATGGATCAAGTAGGGCAAATGTTTAATTTTTAATGTTCATTTTGTCTTAACGTTTAGCAAAGCTGAAAGCTACTTTCCGAGTATTGACCGGTAATTGATAGATGACCCAATTTGATATAATTGACGGGTATTATACTACTGGTTGGCGAAAGTCGAACGAACCGGTTCGATGACGTGTTTGTCTTTAATTATTACGAATGCATTAATCGGTGCGGAAGAATCGTGAGTTATTTTTCGTTACTTAGCATACTTATTTATACATACAACTTTATTATGGATCCGTCTACTTTAGAGTGTATTGGCGGTAAAAGACAGTTGATTGGTTAATAAGCATGATTTATAAAATTATAAATTACATTTCAAGAAGTACTAATTACACAGAAACTCATCCATTATGAAATTCACCGATGGCTCACTCTTCATCAACGTTTGTCTCTGTTTGGAACAATAATATATTGCTAATAACATGTTTCAGATTAATATTGTATAAAGAGGTGCCAATAATTCGTAAAACTGTATATATATACAGGGTACTTCTGGTTTCTTTCATCAAAAAAGAAGTACGAAAATAGAATTACGACACAAATAAACAATCTACTTCCGTGCTATATTGACTAAATAAAAAAACCAACAATATGAAATTTCGTATTTTCATTAGAATTTTGCAATAAAACATGAACGAGCATATATTTATATAACGCTTTTTTTTATTTTCAGCCATAGTCTATGCTAACGCCATTTGGTGGAAAACTTCGTAAGCACCTTATAGAAATTAGGAAATTATCGCATATCTCCAAGCTCTGTCTTACGTATCAACACTAGAACTACCAAACCAGTCAAAATGACTGGTACAGAATTTTTTCCAAAAATTCTCCAAGATTATAGGAGAGTTCTAAAATAGATATTCTACGTCCATCTTATAAAACATAAATTACCGAATCGATCATCTTTTCCACCTCTTAATTCCCCTTTTTTCAAGACACTTATTTAATATTTTTAAATATGATAGATTTAACGCCGATGATAGATTTAAATATAATCTATTATATTTAATTATATTAAATGGGTACTTTGAAACAAGGAGAATTAAGAGGATGGAAAAGTTGATCGATTTAGTAATTTATATTTTGTGAAATGGACGTAGAATATCTATTCTATGACGCTCCTATAAACTTGGAGAATTTTTGGAAAAAATTGTGTACCAGTCATTTTGACTGGTTTGGTAGTTCTAGTGTTAAATATTTATATCTGCCACATTGAAGAGGCGACGTAGAATTTAATGAAAAACTAGCAACGCTTAATTCAAATACATCTAATATCTCGATAATTGAATATAAGGTATCATTCACTTGGAACAATTGTTTGAATGTTTTGTCGTCAATATTTTCCCCGAATACATTATGACCTGCTTTTTCAATATCTTTTTCCATGATCGATTGGTTTTATGAATAGCAGAAATTAATATTCGGGAAGTGCGTTCGGTGATTGATGGATAGCTTCTTTGAATATCGCGGAATTTCGTACAGAACGTTTTTTCCGCTTGAGAGAAACTTTATAATGAGCCGAAAGTAATATAGGAAGCGTGTTGACTTTAAGAAAACTTCTAAAAGCTTTTCGGTAGTCTGTATATAGTCTGCGTTTCAGAGGGTGTGAGAAAGAAACAAGTAGCGGCTGTCAGAGCACTGTTTTTGTAATTATAAACTGAGAAAGTACACGAGAAAGCACTCTGCTATGTATGCGTTTAATACTCAGCTCGCGGTGTTTCAGTCATTAAATCATTCGGTGTTATTCTTCGTACAAGGGGCTGTTACATGTTTGATTATTCGTAGAATTCAAACAGGAGAATTTCGAGTATACGATAAATAATTCTTACCTTTAATTTGAAAATTGTTACATTACAGTATTTTTCGAATGTATTAATAGTGACCTTGATTCTTATAATTATCATTGTATTACCGCTAATATATCCTTCCATTTGATGCTCCTATTATTGTATATTTAGTTTTCAGTGTGTACTATTAAAAGTATTATAATTAATTATTTCTCTTCTTTTATTACTTCTAATTCTCATACTTTGAAAGTTGAAATGAGTTTTCTTTAATTTCATTAAAATTAAGTGAGTGTAAAAAGTGGTACATTTTCTGTTTAGAAAATATGCAGGTCATATAAAGGACGTTTGATAGTAATCATAAAAAATATCGTATTCTTTGTACGCATATATTAGATAATGTGCTTGCACGGTTACAGACATGTGTATTCAGTACGTGAAGAAGCATGTACGATGTGCAAAGAAATGAGAGAATCATTTGTTTTAAAAAGAGAATGACGATACATTTTTAACATACGGCGTGGAAGGATGTTTTCAAGCAGACCGAAATCGAGATACAAGAACGATTACCATTTTTAGCGAAGTATAGAGAATCATTACCGAACTGCATTATTGTTCTTTAATTGCATTATTCGCCTTTGCACTTCCTACATTATTTCCCACATATATCCTTTGTAAGTTACAAATATACAACTTGATTGTAACTGTCATTCCCTCGACTTTCAACAGTATTTGAAAATACTTTTGTTATTTCTACCTCCCTTCTATTACAATCATTACACCTTTCTTTTTTAAACCATGTTCCTTCAGATACCATAAGATTGTACGGAATTGACAAAAATCAATGAAAATGCAATCGTTTTCTCTACGAACCTGAAAGACCTATACTTTTTCGTTTCTCGCACTCGAAAGCTGTTCATACCCATCGCTAGTTTCAGGACATGTCAAGGAGGCAGCCGCCTTCTCCACCTTCTCCACCTCCGCAACATTTTCGGCAGACTCGGCTCCACGAGGACCGCGGCTCCAAAGCGTATTTTTTCCTCGAGATAAGTTCGGCCCGCGTGCCATATGTCGACGATCTCGAAAAGCGTTTTCCGATTTCTCGCGCGTGCAGCAGATGGTCACGCATCCTCCTTGAGGATCTGGAAATCCTGCGAAGTGTCCTGCGGATCCTCTTTTCGGGACACTTTCCCGTATCCGAGACGTCGTTGGAAGCGATAGGAAAATTTATTCTCGTCCCTGCATTCGAGTGTCTCTTAAGGCCTGAATGGACAGGAAAGAGGAGTAATAATTGAGAGGTAGAAGTCCTTCAGATAGGAGAAGAGACGAAGGGATGCGACAGTTTCTCGACTCTCAAAGTAATGAGTCAGTCATAGACCATTAAAAACGATTAAGAGGCGGCGAGATCTTAAGGAGCACGAGTTTAGCTTACGTTTTAAGAGCCACTACCGTTTCCGATTTAAAGTTTCGATTAATAGTATCACCGTGATTTATGTCACCCTTCGTTATTAGATAAACAAACAACCTCGTCCCTTTTTCTCAATTGATCGAAGGATTCAGCTTGTAGGTTGAAAGATTTTTTTTTATTATGGGGTGGTCCTTTTTATTGTGAGTGTTTATGGAAGTCGGGAAGTTCGTGAAGTGTTAAGTCGAAAAGGTTTCCGTAAGAAAACAAACGGTTTTCTTTGTAACGATTCTCAAGATTTTCGTTGAATGCATTCAGCAAAAACGCATCTATTGTTGCCTGGTTTTCTGTTTTATTATTTTTACCTGATGCGTCGAGCTGCCGTTCCTTTGATCTTGCGGCATAAGTCGAAGAATTCATATTTTGAAAATTAGCTCCACAAATGGGGCTAATGGACTTTGATAATTACTTGCTGTTATTATAAATTTAAGTGATATCTTCTGCTATATTTCGTTTCAATACTGAATTTATCAAGAATATTCCAGGTGTTCTTAAATTTTACTTTATTTTAGATCGTTAAAATGATGTTGTGTGCCATACTTGGAGTATTAGTATAATATATCAATATCGTCCAGACGTAACATATTTACTACTTTTTCAGAATGAATTATTGTTAGGGTTTGTATTTTCCAAAATGATATATGTGATTAGTAATATTATTTTATTAGAAGTTTTTATAACGACAGAAAACAGAAGGTATTGAATTGATAGATATTAGGAAAAACAAAACTAAACAAAAGAAATATATGAGACAGTTTTGCAAGTAGCCGTTGGATATTATTGGGTTGGCAAGAAAGTAATTTCGGTTTTGTAATATGAAATGAAACTCAATTTTTTTTTAACGAAGAATGAACTTTAATATACATTTTCCATTTTGTTCGATGACCTTTTGCCATCTTTTAGACCAATTTATGATTCCGCTCTCATAAAAATTCTGGTCTTTATCAGCAAAAAACTGAACCAGGTGCGATTTTAGGTTAAATATTTGAATTAATCGTTTGGTTCTTCGGAAACACCTCGAAGTACACAACACCTTTGTAATACCACCAAATTGACAGCATAACTTATTTTTTATACAATACAGCTTTCGATCTGGTTTGTATAAAAAAGTAATGACAAATTAAAATATGTCGAAAATGTTCGTTTTTGCACTCCATATTAAAATTCACGCTAAACTATCAATTGCAAACAAAATAAAGCACAATTTATTTCTAAATCCTGCCAAAAGTAACAACTTTCAATTTTCAAAAGCAAAAGATGATGACATTGTCAGAAGTCCTTCAAAACAAACGTAACATTAGCTATCGACGAAAACCGAAATTACTTTCTTGACAATCCAATATATTTATTACTCTCTCGTGCTCTCTCTCTCTCTCTCTTTCTCTCACACACACACACGCGCGCGCGCTCACGCACGCAATTCTCTGAAACTTTTTGAATTATGTTTTGGTAAGTATAAGATCCTTAAACTTTTAAAATTGTAATGGCCAACAAATTCCTGGCATCGTATTAACATCCATTATAAATCATAAAGGTAATTATGCTAAAAGTTGCTAGGCGAGCTCATTAGGTCGCAAAATATCTCGCGTTGTTTTTTACCCTTCCTTCGTAAAAAGAACCCCAAGGCTATCTAGTCGGACCAGAGGGGAGACCGATATAGAAAACAATTTGGAGCCTGAATTCGAGTTGGGTGCCTTAATTAGTCCGGCGGAAGATTACTAATCAGCAATTTAGGAATTATGGCACTGTAATTCTTAAATTACTCCCTGATATCTACTCCTTAAAGATAATTCAACCGATGACCGTAAACACTTACAGCAGAATCCAATAAAAAGTGATTTAACGTGCCAATATATGAAAGTGTGTTTACAGTTTTTCAATTATAAAACGTAAATAAGATGGTTTAAAGTAACATTGCTACTTCTCAGCTACTAACAAAATCTCAGAGAAAAATATACTCCCTGTTTCTGGATTAAAATTCTTATTGCATCAATAATCACATATTCCTATGTACAAAAAATCGATCAAAATATTTAGTAAAATTTTATAATTGAACATATGACTGAACATTGAATTTTTTATGCAACAAAAGAAATGGCATATTGCAATTTTGTTTCATTTTTTATAATTCCTTAGATTCTAAATAATTGTTATATATAAAGAAATTATTGCAAGTGTCAATTTGTACGGTTTGCCATAAGCGTCATGTACTTTTTATGCATCAATTCATTTACCAAAATTACTCCAAATAAATACTCCTTGTTTTTAAATTAAAGTTCCTGCCACATCGAAAATAACTTGTTTTCACGTTTAATAAATCGAGCAAATAGTTTATCAAAATATGATAATCTCCGTGTAATTTTCATTACGTAAAGGAAGACAACAAAGTGAATTAAAAGGAATTGTTAAAAATTACATAAATCTCCGAGATATTTTCCACGGAAGAGATAAAGCGAACGCCGATCTAACACCCGTGAAAGGTACTTTTTCATTTCAAAGTCGATCCTGATATTTAGCCCTCACACGATCGTGGAGGTGAACCGAGCCGACCGAAATTTCTTCACCCTTTAAACCGATCCTGGAACCGCGAGGGCCGAAAGAAACTGTTAAATCTATTACACGACCGAAGCTCGATCGTGATCACGGCCCGAAGAAAAAAGATCTACGATGAAAGGAAAAGGAAGAAAGAGGGAACCATGAGGAGGATGAAAGCGCGCGGGGAATAAGGACGGCAAAGATGAAGAGAAGGAAGAAAACGAGTGTGTTTTGTAGTCTCGGTGGGCCAGGTTGCAGGTAGGCAGTGGCCCCTCAAATCGCTCAAAAAATGAGGGGGCACGCAGTATACTGCAGGACCGCCGTGTAACGTCCCCTCGCACTCTGATGCTCCACGATAACCGTTTACGGTGTCCTCTTGCTCTATGGTTGCGTGTACCGGCCTGGAAGAAAAAGATTCGAGAATGGAAACCGCGGTCTCGTCTCAACGATCATACAAGCCTGATGATTTCGTTCTATCATCCTTTTTTAGTCTTTTATTTTACTCGTCAGCTTTTTTCGGAGCCATTTTCGTTATATCGGTGGGAACTTTGAGAACTCTTACAAACGATTATGTTATTTTTCTTTTCTTTAAAAACATTGAGAAACTCTGAAAGGAATACCGGACATTTGTCTTGATAATATACGATTTGCAAACGTTGATTATGCTGTAAATTTATTCTGGCTGATTGTGGTGAACAGAATATCAACTATATTAATATCTTCAAGTTTTATTAAACGTTTGAAGTTTTACGTAGCTTCAAATTACGTTAACACTAGAACTACCGGCGTTAAATCTGTTATATTTAAATATATTAAATAAGCACTTTGAAAAAAGGGGATTTCAGCGGTAGAAAAGATGATTGATTCGGTAATTTATGGACGTAGAATATTAATTCTATGACTCTCCTATAAACTTGGAAAATCTTTGGAAAAAATTGTGTACCAGTCATTTTGACTGGTTTGGTGGTTCTAGTGTTAAACATAGTTCATACATAGTTTTAACAGACTAAAAGTGACACCTGTTCTGCAGTATGAGAGGCAATTCTAAATTGCTTCGTCGCTGTCTCAGAGAAATATTCAACGATGTTGAACGTGTGGTAGATAGAGCCTAATGTTGCACTTGAAAACACGTTTCATGGGATACTAGAAGCAGCGCGTTAATCCCGATTAAATCAGTCGTGTTTTGAAGAATTTATGAAAAGGCTATAAGAGGATTTCGTGCAGCCTACTTTGGGCCATGATAAGAAGGGACGGGAAGAAGAGAGTTTTCTTGGGAAAGTCTTTCGAGAGTTTCCTTTCTCTCTTGGCAGCCAAGCGGACGAATTTCTCTAAAGAGTTTCCGGGAAGAGATGCATGAATTCCAAGCAGATCCCGAGTCGTTGCTATTTACATAACGAAATGGCACATTGTTTCGCATTGCGCGTTTTACTCGAAAATGTACTGCAGAACCCGGCACGTCCTACGATAATAGATGCAAGGTCAGGTAGAACGTTGATGTTGCAGAGTAGAAAATAAGTGGGGAACGAGGGAGAATAATATACCGAGAGGGAAGTCTTCCTGGAAACTGTTATCTTGAAAACGTTCGTCTTACCCAACGTTGCTGCTAAAACAAAGACAGTTAATATGTGTGGACACGTTATCAGAATATTAACATCCTCGTCTCTTTTTGTATCTCCTTCGAACACGAGGCACCGGCCGGTGATAATCGATCGTCAGAACTGGGAAAATGAAAGGAGAAAGATCGTCGTGCCACTTCGAATGCGAAAGGACACTTCCTGGTGATTTCGACGATAATTCTTCATGACGTCGTTGCATTTATTTTCTTTTTAATTGAAGGCGAGAAATAACACGAATGCTCACTCGATTGATATACAAATCAGAATGACTAATTCTTTGATAATGAGGGAACGTGAAATTAAATTTATACGGTGCAAGAATTAATTCTTTTCCGGTGTTTCTTTTCACGAAACACCGGTACACCATTTTTATTTGATCGAATTGTGAAAAAGGGGGGCAAGAAGATTTTCCTTTCTATTTTATAAACTTGAGATTTCAATAAGAAACTCTCTGAACTCGTATGTTTTCATTGTCTATAAAAGTAGAGCAAGGTACAGCTACATCAAACTTTGCTCAATATTCTTCGTCTTGAACGCTTCGAGCGATCGGATTGAAATTCAAAGAACCGTGTCACGTTTTTTTGCGCGCGATCAAAAGATGAAGTCATGCACCTCGAGCCATTATTTGAACTTGGCCATTGGCCTAAAGAATCCAGACATCTGCGTCGAAGAATTCATTGGCTTTGTAAAGAGGCTTTTTAGGGATTCCTACCATGCACGACCCTTCGTTTTAATGTTGATTTTTTGACTTAACGCAATGCGGCTACCGCTTTTCTTCGCATCCTGTCGAGGAATGTTACCCAGGTGCGTGTGTGTCAACATTCGACCTCATATGTAGAACACAATGCAGTCTATGAACAATAAATAATTTATAAATTTAAAGGCGACGGTTTAGTTGTAATGGAAATATTCTAATCGACCGTAGGAAGTACGATTGTAAGTAAAAAGTAAAGTATACGACATTCAAACAGAAAGAACATTGTATAAACTAATTTGGTTGTCTAAACTACTTTATATCCAATAAATTATTCGAACGACGCGACGGTTGAACGATAAGGACAGTTAAGAAATCTGCTTATCTACGCTATAAATTACGAAGCTATTGGTATTTATACGTTAACTGGGATATTGACTTTGATTAAAAATGTTACTTTTCAACGTGTTTATAGTGCATAATTATGACGGGTTTCCATGAATTTAATCTGCATATTGCAAAAATATTATAAGTTGGCGTAAGAAAAAAAAAGATAACATATAAATGTTCTATAAATGTTTTGTTCCAAAGTTGGAGAGCAAAGAAAGTTAGAAACAAAATTTGATTGCACTCATGTCGTCTATGTGTTCACTGTTTTTTTTAAAGTTATACAAAAATATTGAACCATTTGCAAACAACGAAGTATTTGTAGCAGACCGTCATAGAAAAGTTACTTCTCTCTTTGACTTGTAGAATATACTCCGTAGATCGTTGACTTAACAATATCAGAGGACACCTTATAATTATTATGAAATTCAACGTTATTTTTAAATGCTTTGGAAAATTTCAATCGTAATAAACAATTTTTCTCATTGGTCATTGCAGAAATAGAATAATAAAATGAAAAGTCATCGGTTGTGAGTTTCATAAAGTCTTACAGCGCCGTTTTATTTATAAAAAAAATAAGAAATATCGTGTGCACATTTGTACACATATTTTGTTTTTGTTACATATTCGATATATTCCTAGATATATCATTTATTTCATTTAAAATCTACAGATTTAGATGACCAATTAATTACCACTTTCACTAAGAAACTAAATTATTATTATTACCACCCAAAAATCGTTGTTCATTTTTATTTACAGTTTTTACTTTTGTCACAACGTTTGTCACATAACAATTAAACGGTTAAGCCTCACCATAGTCGGATGGCCATATCTGCCTCTTTATCTCTTTTCCGTTAGTCCTTAGTCACAATGATTGCATCTTTCAGAACGTGAATATTTTTGCCTCGCCCTAGAATTATCTTCTGTTTATTATAAAGTGACGACTTACTTTTTCGAGGACTTTCCTTCCGTCCTGCAACATGTGAAATTACTGTCGAGCTTCTTCATTCCTTTCGGAGTACTTAAGTACCTTCTACTCTTCTTTCGGTTTCGTAAGAGTATGCAAGCTGCAAGTCATTTGGCCGAACCATTCACTCTGATTTGTCAGTCAGCCGTGCTATGCGATAATGCATGTTGAAGGCTGTTGAGTTTTACTCGCAATCAGCCGACGCATGGGCCTTCTCATGCATTGACCGACGGTTCCTATTTTTACGCTAGAAGGAATTTCATTGTACAATATAAAAGTGTAACGTTAGAGTTCATGCGTGATTTAGACATCCAGTACTGTCTGATTCTGACGTTGTAATTTGTACTTTTAACGGGAAGAGGTTTTTCATTTAAACTGGAACTGAAAGCGGGTGGAATTATTATTTTACATGTAATACGATACAGCAAAATGTCGATACGGCTTTTCTGTAAAATTGGATGAGAGGGAAACGGTCAATCATTCAGAAAGCAAATTTTGTGTTTGTTAAATTTTAAACTATTACAGAGAGCTTATGAATTGTTAAAAAATACTTTAAATAACTTCTTTGTAAAAACTTGAAATTTATTATTGATATGTATACAATTTTCTGTAACGGATCCATTTTTGAATGAATTCACATCCTATCTTTATCATAGTATTTAAATTTTATCAAAATACATCAACCGCGTAACAAATTAGGATAAAAAAATTAACGTCACTCTCTTTCTATTTCTAATCAGTTCAGTTAGCTTTCCTATTTCTAATAATAGTCAAATATTGTATCGTATAATTATATAAATCCATCTTTTCGAGAGCTTTAAACCTTAATAATCATCGTTATACTGAAGGAACAGATCGCACATTACTTAGAATATCGTCACAGTAAAAAACATCCATTTTCAAAAGAATAAAAAACAAAACACTATACTTTAATTCCGATACGTTCGTTTGAACTTTAGAAATGCAATGTTATTCACCACACAAGGTATTCGAAATTATAACAAATTCTAACTTTAACCTCTTCTTTATCAACGATCTTACCTATACAAAATTCGTGCCACGAAGCTTCGTCGACAAAAATATAATTTTCTTATTCGAAACATTTTTTTCAGTTTAGAAAGTGCAGGAAAAAAAAGGAAGCACCCCTTCCGCCTTACTGAGTCTATCAGGTTCATCCTACAACAATCTACCACCGGTATCAAATTTACTGAAGTCACATTCGAGAAACGCGGCCGGAATTAATGGATTTTTCGGAAATGTCCGAGATGTTCATCAGCGGCATCACCAAGTACGACTAACCCAGTAACAGTGCCATACTTGTAAACTAAAATTAGTATGTCGTCCGGTACGTCACCGAAACGCGACGGAATCTCACGCCGACAGTGGCTGTTGCTTGTTGGCCTCGTTATTATTCGTTGACTCCACTTGCTCTGTCTTGTCTCGCATTCGATCTGTCGTCTCCACCGACTGCTTTTCTTCCCTTTCCAGGTCGACGTAATAAACGTGCCTCGCAGCGTAGCAGAGTAACAGCATCTCGATTAGCATCAGGGTATTGTAAGTAACTGCAATGATATCGACGAAAGTAACACCGTTGTTTTTTCTATGCGTGTCGTGCACTTTGTGGACGGAGACGTTTTTGCATATTGGCAAATAATAATTTGTTTGGCGATTGAAAGTCTTTTTGTTAGAAATTCCGAAGGTTGAGGTACAAAAACTATAATTTACTATTTGCGCCAACATATTTGAATAATTATATTTCAATATTTTGACCCTAACTGTGAAAATATGCGTCGATATGTCAAAAATGTTTCTTTGGGCGCATATATGCATCAGCAGTACGCAAAGGGTTAATTTCATATTTCGAGGAACTTTTTTGGAACTTTTGATTCTATTATACAATTAAACACTGAATTTCTTCGCATGCAAGGATAGGTGGAATGTGGTGGGTTTGCGGTGTGTTATATTATTGTTTCATAATTCTGAAGCAATTTTTGTGCTACAAAGAATTTGTGGCAAGTGTTAGTTTATAGTGTTTGATTGTCGTATATTTATGGCTTATAGATCGAAAAGTTAGAATTACTAGTTACTGGCATATAATTGAATGCAATTAACGGCAGATTTATGAAGACTCGCAGAATAACTAGTTGCTCCTTTTCTTATAAAAGTGATTCTTTCCAATGGTGCAATTTCTTTGATTTTCTACATCGATCTTGCGAGCTTTCAATGATTAGATCGATCAGTTCTTTTCTACCGTTGTTTCTTTTCTCTTAACGGATTTAATAAGTATATGCATACCAGACTCATTGAAGTAACATCGACTAATTTGTTACATACTATTAAAAAACAGATATTATTTCTATTATATATCTAGCATAGCTAAGTTTCGTGGCCCAGGTCTCACAATTGAGCCGTTCAGTGCACAAATCGATTACCTCCACTTTTTGAATTTTTTTACGTCCCAAAGCACTTGATTGAATCCTAACTTTTTATGTTGAGAATAAATTTTCGTAATAATAACGATTAACACCATTAAATGACGAAGTTTATTTGGCCATCGAATAATAAATAATTGAATTCAGAAGTCAATCTAATTAATTCCAAGGCTATTCCACCTTATTCATTTTGTACTTCGTTGGAGGAAAGCTAAATGCGATTATATATGCTATAATACTTATTTGTATTTATATTTTGAGGGGAATTTTGAAAAGGAGTGTATACTATTTCATCACGTTTCTCCACTTTAGATTTTATAGAGTTAATCGGTTTGTGCACTGAACGGCTCAATTATAGGATACTTCAGAACCACCAACACTATGATATGATATAAAAAATTTTTCTCAAAGGTAAAAATTTCGGCCGTTCATCAGTTGGAAGTTAGTCATTTAACTTCATAGCCACTGTACCCCCAATTTCGGTTACCTACGTGCTCGTTCGATTAACTATATCTTCCTTATCGTATCTAACTTCTAACATCGAAATTACAATAAATGTTGAATTTGCCCGTTAATTAACATTTTGAAAAATTACAGGATGTCATGTAGTTAGTGATACAACCGGATAGGGACTCATTCCATGTAAAAAAAATAAGTTGAAAATATAGAATAAAAGTTTTTTAATTGAGACTTCGTCGACGAAAAATCGACATCAAACATCTACTCGGTACACGTACATTCGACCTCGTCTCAGATCATTGGATATCACTAGATTGTCTTTATGCTTAACAACCACTATTGTATTTGTAAACCTTCGTTGGTGTTATGATTTTTTCTAATATTCGTGCTTTACTTCTACATTCGTCGAATGGAGCTCTTTAGTTTCCATGAAACTATCGATATTTGTTTGTCAATGGTTTATAACTTTTTAGATTTAAATTTTTAACCGCTTAATGACCGAATTTATATTCAAAATTATGTCGAAAATGCCAGATTTTTTTTATAACCTTTTTGCCATCTACAGATATAGCTCACTAGACGTAGCTTTGTAAGGCACAAAAAATAGCAATGTTTTCGAGAAAAAACACGATGTTTATTATACTTAATGACACAACCCGAGTTAACTCGGGCATCAATGAAAAAGCCAAAAAAAACACAATCTAACCAAAAGTAATATAACACTGTCGTCCAAATAATAATAGGTAATAAGAGCTAAAGTAAAAATGAAGTAAATATATTTTACGATCTATAAATATCATTGACAGTATGGTACAATCTGAAACATGGTATAACACATAAAGGCACATCACAGTCTGGACAATAATACCTGGTTTCTCTACGACTTTTCTTGCCCTGAGCATCACGTTTTTTACTACATACTCCACATTGACGTGATTGGTAGGATGTCGATTGTCACGCAATATTTCGGGCGATGGCTAAAGTCCCTAAACCTTTCAGCGCCCGAGTTAACTCGTTTATAGGAAAATCGAAACGGCATCTATGCCCGAGATATCTCGGGCATGGTTGTTAAGCGGTTAAAGTCGACTTTTTCGAAAACGAAGTCTCAAATAAAAAACTTTTATTGTATATTTTTATCTCAATTTTTTAACATAGAATCAGCTCCTGCCCAGTTGTACTATTAGTTACAACACCCTGTATAAACGTATTACATTATTTATGAATGATGGCATGCTCACATAAAATTGTACCACCTATTTTAAAGAGCTTCTAAACATATTACTATATCGTTGCATGACAATGCTTCCGATTGAAATATCAATAGGAGCAAAGGCACGCATTCAATGGTGTGCATGTGAATCTATTATTACAGGTGGAAGAACTCGAGAAAAGAAATGAAAAAGAAGTGTTTACCATTCGCATAGATTTGCGGTGTAATTGGCGGATTGCACGGAAACAGGCCAGTCCTCGGCAGAGATTTGACAATAAATGCCTGCAGCTTCGAAAACAGCAACACCATCTGGGACACTGCGGTCTTATGGTGGAGTTTGGCTTCTGTGAAAATGTCCGTAGGTCAGAAGCATTTAGGTCTATTAACAGTAGGGAGGCAGGGGACAATAAGGGTTTTCCAGGATCTCAAAAATTGTTTCCTGCCGGTCGTCACTTGTGTGGTCCCTCGTAGGATAATTGCTACTATTAGGTGCCAGAACTCGTGCTGCTTCTGCTTTGAGCTTTTGTTCAACTACCTTTCTCACTCTACTTTGAAGAAAGCTTTTGTCAAATTATATACATATATATCTCTAGTGAGACATTTCAATATAACGTTCTCCTCGCAGTCGGGTTTTAAAAAGCGTAGAATGGCGTGGGTTTTGTGAAGAATAAAATTACCTTTTCTGTAAACACAGAACAACAGCGTAGCGCCGAAAGACTAGATAAGATCGGGGGAAAACGGTTGCGATGCAGAAAATTGTCTCGCGCTCGGCATCTTTGAATTATTTTAATGCGTTACGAAGCAGATAACGGATGCTGGTTCCTCAGGGAGGTTCTTCTTCTTAATTAAGCATTCGCGATCTTTACCTGGGGCGACTTCCTGCAGACTCTTCACGGTAATGGTCAGTCCGTATATTCCAAGAAGTATGCTAGACACTACGAACGGCTGCAGCCACACGCCGTATTGTGTCGCGAGAATTGGCTTTTCGATCAGCATGAAGAGAGATATACAATAAATTAAACCCTGTAAATAAATGCCAAAGAACACAAATTTTTCATTAGATGCAATGTATGAAGAAAAATGACAAATATTTTTTAACACGTTGAATGCCACCGGTATATGAGCCGTTCGCAGCACAAAGTGATTAACTCCACTTTCTGAATTTTTTTAAATTTAAGTCTCAAGGCACTTGACTGAACTCTAACTTTTTATGTTTAGAATAAATTTTCGTAATAATAACGATTGATACCATTAACCCTTTAGCTTACAATAACGTGTGACACACGTGAGGCGATAAATGCAATACGAAATTTTGAAGTTTTCCAATAACTATTAAATTGAAAATATCAGTCGATCACGAGACGGTAAAATTATTTCTATAACATTAATAATGCAGTCAGTTCTGCCAAATGTTAAAGATCAGAGAGAAATTTTTATTTCAGGAATTAATTCTGGGGTATTACGCACGCTGTCAAAATAGAAAACGTAAGGCAAAGGGTTAAATGGGGAAGTTTGTTTGACGACAATAGCGTCGGTCACCGGGGACCCCCATGGCATTCAACGTGTTAAGGTAAAAAAAGTTATTCCATTTAACCTGTTTAGGGATATTGTTGGATAGACATAATTTAATTTATTATCTAAGCTGTTGCATAAATATTGATGTTAAATTATTGTTTAAGTATTCTCATGCAGAAAAAATCAATAATATTATGAATAAATATTCGCTGAGAAAATTTTTAATGCTGTTACAACATAATTTTATTTCTGACTGAAACGTGGCGGACATCTACAATGCAACAATAAGAAATACAATTTTTTTGTTACAAACTCATGGCGTGTGTCGCCGAAGAAGTTTGAACATTTATTAAAAAAAGATATAATTTTGTCATATTCATTACATGTGACTTTTGAACTTCATCGTTTACTTAAAAATGCTCATCATCTCTGCGCAGAAGATATGTTGAAAAACGTCATGAGCGTATGAGAAAGAATACTAACCTGAACGATAGGAAGTTGCAGGACGAAAATTCCTAGCCAAGACAAATTGGCGTCGGTCATTTCGAGATTTGGAAAGGGCAGACAGGGCCAGCAGCAACAAGGTCCGACTTTTAGCATTAATGGTGGCGGCTTCGTGACCTTTCTGCGGCCAACGTCGACGAGTAAGAGATATAGTCGATAAAGGGATATCGTTAGGAAGATTTGAGTCACGGCCTCCGATAGCAACTGGGTCCTAGGCATGATTAAATGGACGTCAATATGATAATGAATCTTCGCGAGTCACTGATACACAATAAATATCTAGGTTAATGTAGATTTAAGCTCAAAGAAATCCTTGATCGATAGCACTATATTTAAGGGTTCAGATGTAATCTCGTTTCTGACTCGGAACATTTTGATCTGCAGCTAACAATAAGTATTGTACACGGAAGAGTTACTTGAATACTTCTGATAACAATTTATATTTCATTATGTGAGGTATTTTCTATTTCATTTATCTAATGCTGCATACACGTATGTATGAGTGTTATTAGTGGCTAAAACAAAAGCAAATAGTATTATATAAAATTATATAATTCGGTAATATATGGTATATTTACAATATATGTCCTTATACTTGATGTTGTGAGACTATTTTGAAGTTTGATACTATCTGATGTTTATTAATATTATATTTATATATTTCACATTTAAGGAATCAAATAATTTCATTGTGGAAAAATGGACATTTATGCGAACACATTGTTCTTAAATTAAAAAATTTGAAATATCATACAACATTTTTGAGTTTATTAATATTGAAACGCAATTGAATTCCATTACAGGGGTATATAAAGGAGTAATTAAAATATTATTTTTTTACAGAAAAGGATAGCTCTACAAAACGAAACCATATTATAAAGCCATACTGATTGTGAGTATTATGTTTTTGAAACTAATATATTTCAAACAAAATTGTATAAAAATAAAGACACTATTTTTGATTTTTCAAGAATCACTTACTATTCCCACAATGGTTTCACCTAGATTATAAACAAAAATTAAGCTGTGTTTCTGAAGGAACTCAATAAATGAGGAATTCAGGTAATAATAAGAATTTTATAGCACTTCTGTGTAAACGATGACGGAAACGTTTTCCATGTTTCCCGAAAACTTTTCTGACCCTTGTGCAGTTATCAAGTGGTCCGATCAAATTTCAGATGTCAATAACTCAGAGTAGAGTGCGTCACATCGACAGAATTGTCTCGAAGGATCGGAATCATTAGTCGCAAGCACCTTTCCGTCTTTTCGTCCTTTCCCTGTTCGTTTAAAACTATTTCAAAGGGACTGTCTCTTTGTTTCGGTCACCACCTGATCTTGTCTCGATTTCCTGTTTCCGTTGAGTGGATTTTCACGTTCTTATTACAGAACATAGTTGTAATTTCTATTCGTTTGAAGAACACGTTGGTCTCATTCCCTTCCGCAATTTTAAGTTGCACCATTATTGACGTAAATTACTTTTAATCACGTTAAAAATTTCAGCCTTTTTTATTGCAAAGGATTATAGAAACTATCGTTATTTGATATTGTATTAATAGACGACATTTTGAGAGTAATTTTGAGAGTAATTTACATCAAAGGAAGTTTTGAGATTTCGAGAATATAACTCAATATGATAATTTTATTTCATTGCTATTTTATCTACAAAACATTATTTTTACTACTTAATTGCAGTCAGTCTATGTTACTGTAATATATTGATTTTTGTTCCGTTGAAAAATATCTTTTCTCCATTAACTTATTCCATTTCTTTTAATTCTCATTACTGGCCAACAGTTATTTAATAAACTTACATATTACCTTGGTATTCCGATAGCTGTCAGACTGCAGACACTGGCGACAGGATACACCGACAGTATCATAAGACTGTTAGCTTTGTAAAATCTTGAATCCTTTTGGAATAAAATATTATGACAAGCATCTACAGCGAAGTACAAAGTAAGGGTAGAGAGTATCGCACCGGAACTTAATAAGCCAATACCGAATGACCCCAGGCCTGGAAACAGAATATTTTGTGTATAAAAACAGAAAATATAATTAATTTAATGTAGAAAGATAAAAGTTTGATTCAGAAAGTAATAAAGTGTGCATGAATCGTATTAATATCGAGGTGGTCAAGCTGTAATATCGAAGTTCTTTATTTCTTTAGCCTTCATCAGTCCCTGAGTCTTTTTTCCCCCAAATCGTAATTTAATTTGACCCAAATTGAGAAGAATTATGCTCCGTGAGTCCGCACATATTATTCTCAATAAAGTTATTATAAAAAAACAGTAAAAAAGTCTTGTTTTTTTTTTAAAGAAAATAAGTTACTGTTCGGAAGAGACTCAAGGGTATTTAGTATGATTCTTTTAAGGAGCGGATGGAGGTTAATAAAAATAATAACAAAGGTAGTCGTATTTAATCGATATGAAACCAAGTACCTACTTTCTAGAATCAAGATATCTCGTAAAATTAGGTAAAGCATACATGCTTCCATAGTCTACAAAAGTGAAGAATAATTTTTTATAGACTGGTACGTTTTGATATATGTATGTTTTGTTAGGATTGCGATAACTACATTAAAGAATCCACATTTGCCAGATAAATCAGGCGCGTGATTGTAGAATGTGTAACATCATAACGATAAGTTGCATGATCATTGTAGAAAGAGCGATGATATACGGTAGAATGGGGAAGTAAAGGTGATTGTCTCGAATGATCAACAACATCCAAGTGAATGAACATACTTATCAGGTACACGGTAACAGTTTGTACATGAAACAACAAAGTTTACTTTGAGTATATAACCACTGAATAATTCATTTTCATGTAATATAACTTTTACATATTAATTACATGAGGAGAAATTATAATCACATTAAAAAATATGGTGAGAATGAATGAATTCTCTTTTCAGCAAGTTATGAACAGTATTATACTAATTCATATAAGTCTTTCTTCAAAAAATTTACTTCGCTTTCTTTTTATATATTTGGGTGCATATAGATGAAAGTGTGGTACGAATAATGGCATTATTTTAATTGAAACTTCTTCAGTATCCAGAAATGTTTTGCTTTGCGCAACTTGAAATTAATATTGATACTGTCGACCGTCAAATCAAAATAACTTGTTGACATGAAAAAAAAAACATGAAACGTAGCCCTTGTCGAAAATAACGAAAATACGTATTAAAGAAATACGATTTAAGCGTCGGATCATTGAATTTTATTGTTCATTTTTACTTTTGGTAACAAAATTCAAATTTATTCATATGCTTCTTTCTTCTGCACGTTCATAAATAAAGTATATAATGAGTTGCTCAGAAAAACTGCAGCGAGACTGACATGATTTCACCATTTTCACTATTTCTGTTTAATTGATAATCTGTTTCATTGGGAACGATTGCATGCGATTTAATGACATGACTCGATTCTAGTAAGAAACGATAACAGTACAATGCTCTACTTTAGATACTCAGCTGATATTTATAGCAGAGAGCGAATATGCAACATGATAATGTACTCCAGAGAATACACAAGCAACATGCTTATAACGCTAAAAATTGTTAAAATGAAGAAATAATTGAACCAGAAGTGTTATTTCGATTGGAATATGCAATTTTTAAACAATAGACTGGCATAGTGTAAAAATAGAACTTCAGGAAGATAACTTATTTAATTAGATTAAGTAGCATCATTTTAACACTAGAACTACCAGCGTTAAATCTGTTATATTTGAATATATTAAATAAGTACATTAAAAAAAGGGGAATACGGAAGTGGAAAACATGATCGATTCGGTAATTTTTGTTTTATGAGATGAACGCAGAATATTTATTCTATGACTCTCTTATAACCTTGGAGAATTTTTGGAAAAAATGGTGTGCCAGTCATTTTGACTGGTTTGGTAGTTCTAGTGTTAATAGTTATGGCGAATATGAATATCTTTCGATTTTCTTTTAACAATAATTTACATAAAAATTAGTTTCTTAATGTTACACTCTTTCGTCCTATGGCTGTTCATACAAATATCTATTTCTGTATTAATTGTTTATGTTAGTAAAAATTGAAATAAAAAGGTAGAATGACTAATTAATTTGTTCATATGATGATTCGTTTAAATAATTAACGAAAATCGGTACATAAATTCTATTGAAAATAAAATAAAGTCAAGATTGAAAACAACACTTTTATTCGCTGAGCACTAATCGGGGTCAAGTCTTACAGATAACATTATACTTATTTGATGCGTGGCAAAACACCGCATCGATGAAAAACCATAAGCATAAAATTACTGAAATTATTCCAGTTAATTTGGGTTCATAATAATTAAAATCTACTTCGAGTCCCCTTCCTTCGTATCATTGAAATTCCATTGAAATACTTTTTGCAACAACAAAAACACGCTGCCATTACTATGCACCGCCACGATCATTAAGCAAAAAATATGCTTTTACATAATTAATCCATCTGTTTCATTAAAAAATGAATAATAAAAAAATTGCAATTTATTACCAGATTTCAGTTTGAAGATTTTCTAGAATCATTGCCATTAAATTCGATATGTTTAAATACTTTGTTGTATTAGAAATATATCAACCTTCAATGGTATCAGGTACACTCGCGAATCAATGTGCATTTCACGCCAACGATTTATATTTCTTCTTGCGCAAGACGATTACATTGCACAATGCAGTGCAATTTGCGTTTTCACGCAGGAAAGTATATGTGTACTGAAAAAGGAGATTTCTCATGTACATACGGTATTTTTGAAGACAAATACATCATAGATTTTTTTCTTTTATATTATAAACGTCAGAAACTGAACTGTAACTAGACTGGAGAAATGCGAAAAAAGAAATTTCATTAATCAATTTGCGATTATACTCTTCTCTACCGTTATATTAACTTTTACTTCATTTTTATAGGTGAAAGTTCTCACTTCCGTGTACGAATGGGTACGATTCTATTCCTGATGCTAATGAGGACAACCTGTTTAAGGTGGTATTTTAAAACGGGATTGATCATCATTTGCTATTGCTTTTTTTATTGATCGAGAACAGTATATTTGGAAATAATTATCATTAAGAATATTTTTGCGTCTTCGTACTATTGTACATTTTTTAATGAATGCATTGAGCGGCACTCATTTCCAATTATCTATTTCTCGCCTATTAATCTTTTTTCCGACGAGGCAAATAATTATTTGCAAGTTATACGAATATTGTTTGAAGAGAGCTTAATTCACTATATTCGAGTGCACAGTCGCGTGGAGCATGAACATTCAGTAAAACTTTCACCGATGGACTGATGCATCGAGTACTCAGTTTGCTTGTAGATGCACTTTAAGAAATTAATGTTTCGACCGAACATTCATTTGTTGATCATTTAGTTATAACAAAACTCCCTTAAACGAATATAGTAGTCTTTGGCTATAAAATGACGAGTAGAATTTTTTACAGGAATATTAAATGATTATATTGAGTAAACTTTACGTTGAAATCGTATGATTAAATTCGACAAAGCTGACACAATTTTGAATGTATTTTTTATTTGACAGTTAATGTAACATTAATATCTGTAAATTGTGAGATGTTAGCTGAACCAACTTTAAGATTCTATTTAATTTTCATTGGGCAATCGTAAATTTCCGGTTCTACTTTTTAACTTCGATACAGCACCATTCACTTCGAAACGTTTGAGGCATGTTACTTTCTACAGTAACTGTCGTCATAATGGTGATACGTAACCATGGTTAAACGTAAGATCAGTGGAGCAATTCCTTCAGACTCTGAACAAATCGAAAGATGAGAATTGCAACACGATGGAACAGAGAACAATCAGTAAATTATTTAAATACACTATCGCGAAGCACTTAACTGTCATTAAAAATCATTACTTCGAAATGAATATTTCCTCTGCAAAGATCAATAAACATCTAAGACATTACGTTAAAAATCTATTCAATAAAAAAACATATAAACGCTATTGCTAAAAGTAATCTGATGCAAAAGCAACTGTAAACTACCGCTAAGCTGATATTAAAATATTAGCGCTTCAAGAAAGGAAGAAAATGTCACGCTTCTCGCAGATTTTCGAAAGAAAAACTCACTTTCTATATGCTCGATCGCCGAGGGGACGTAGTCGTGATCACAGGTGAGATTTGTGATGGAATTTTCAAAATATTCGATAGTATTCTCCATCTTGTCTCTGATTCGAGCCCTATGCTTCGAATTCTTTGTAAAATTTTTAAAGACGTTCAAGCGTTATTTCTTATTTCTTTTCCGCCGATCGGTTTCGCTATACAGGTTCGACAAACTGGAGAAACGGACTCGTGGTCTTGCACGTTCACGGCGACCAAAGAGGCAAGACACCTTGTCGGTGAGCAGTGAGAGCGAATCCCCACTTTTACCGCAGCCAGATCACAATGTTGTAACAAATTATCACTCGACAGAAAAGTCAAAGGCATTGCGAAGATGACGCATCTCTAGGAATTTAACTCCTCTACTTACCTTTTCTGTGATGTCGAATTTGGTATCAGGGAAATTTAGGTTCTAAATAGGAATGCACATTAATGACTTTTTTTTATGATGGTATGTAGCTTGTTTACATTACTGTCGGATAACTTTTAGCGAATTTTGATAATTTTGAATATCTAAAAGTGAGAATTGTGTCGAAATTAATGTAGAAGATAATATTACAAAATAAAATTAATTTCACAAAGCACTATTCAAGTTTTCACAATTTTGTTTTATATCGCGATGTTAAAACTTCTGTGCTGAGCGTATTTATAATTCTGTTAGTTATATTTTTGTAAATATTACCAATATAACAGTGATGCCGTAGAAAAAAGAATCTTAAAGTATCTAGGTATAAAAAAAATAATGTCATTAACATGAAACGATGTATGTATACAAGGTAATTCATTTGTGAAACAGAAATAAGATATTAAGAGATTTGGAATTTTTTGGATTATTTATAACTTAAGGGGAAATTTTAAGTTATGACATATTAATATTCAATTTAAACAAATGTTACGATTGAATTATCAGAAATAACTAATAAGTAAGATCAAAAGTTTAACACTAGATCTACTAACAATGAATCTAATTTATTTAAAATTGTCAAATAAATACGTTGGAAGAAAAAGAATGAAGGGGGCGAAAAATTTGATGGACTTAATTGGTTGCAGTCTACAAGGTAGACGGGGAAAATTGAAAATGAAACAACGTAAACATTTTAGGATTATTTACAAAAAATTCAGAACAAGTCATTTTGACCACCTTGATAGATCTAGTGTTAATTTAGAGCAATTTTTGTATCTATAAAACGGAAATGCACTTAAAGCGAGTATTATTTCAGTCGTGAGTAAGACGAAAATATAATATAATGGTTCATAATGCATATAAATCACTACTTATAATGTAAATAATACAAACGTTATAATATTACTAACTAATTGTTGTCTGAAAATGATAAAACAAACAAAATATAAACATAGACGAATTATTAAACTATATGTGTTATACAAATAAAATATAAATACTCCTATATCTTCGAATTACTTTTTAATATGAATTTAGCACTTGGTTAGTAATGTCGCCAGTAATTCTACATCGAAGAGCTCTACAGCTTTTCTTTCTTCCGGAAAAATTATTAGAATTTCATTGTCGGCAAAATCCATAATCTACATTATCTAGGCTATTTCTTATTTCCTATAATCCGAGAAATGTCGACCAACCTTAGTTGCACCTGATTAGTCCGTCGACCTCCCCACCATTCCAACTACAGTGCTGCCATTGGCGCATGAGTCACCTCGTTGCGGGCATAGTAGGTTCAAGCACATCAGGCTTTCAGTTGACGCTCTATCGATAAGGTCTGTCAACAAACGATCTCATTTCTGCTGCAGGTTCCTTATTTACCAATTGTGGTACAATCACGCCCTCATTTATAGACTACTGCTACTATAGGGACGACATGTTACTGACACAATACACACCGAATGGTAAATGAAGAAGGAAACTAACAAGTAAGCTTTTACTGTTGATATTTATTGTTCTAAGTTGGCGTCGGCATTTCTTTGATTTTCTTGTTGCCTCGCCTCATTATATTTTCATCAATTTTTGCATTCCGCTGCAATAAATCCAGCGTCAACTTCATATTTTATAACTTATGAACTCACAATAAATTAGTCATGAGTTCGTAGACGATGATAAGGAGGAAGTAGAAAGTGTCAAATTTGATTATTGATGACAAAAAATACTGACATTTAAAAAAGCTTCAAATTGTAAAGCTATGAAATAAGCGTGCATTGTACAATATTTTCAAAAGGAAATGTCCACCCTTTTCGGCTATTACAAGCACAATACTGCTACAGATTTTTCTCGCATTCGATTCACACATCCAATAAATAAATTTCATGTCATCACACATGAGTTTGAAAACTTAATCTGCTTAAACTATCTAGTAACACTTACCGTTTCATAAATTATATACACTACTCGGTGACGCAATTGCGATAAAAACTAACAAATTGCTCAATAATGACTACAAAATAAAAATATATATTTCACGCAGTGAGGTGTTTCTTCAGAATGAAGGAAAACAGAGAAATTAAGGGTTGTTTCACAGAAATAATAGAAGATTCATTAAACTGTTGTTGATTATTAGAAGAAGGAGGAGATAGTTCACTAGACATGTTAATACATTAGGATAGATGACTTCTCATTTTGTAAGGAAATTTCTGTTCCCTGATGGTTTAGAAAAGTTTCATAGACATTTGAATTTTTTTAAAATAAAAATTAGTGCGATCGGAAACCATATACATAACTTTACTGTATAACTTTAGCAAGAAGTAAGAGTTTATTGTACAAGTTCGTTTATATCCAAAGAGATAGTCTCACGCTTTGTCGTCACGGCTCTCCCCACAATTGAGAATCGATCAATCCTCGTTTTCAGTGCCTGCAACTTCCGGTAGCTCTAGATGACATGCTTTCTCTTGCAACTTACATTCACACCTTAATTTTCACTTCCTCCGCGGGTTACCCCCATGGCGTCGACTTCTTGACAATGAGGGTTCCTGTCCGTCTCTCATAGGAAGCAGGGTGTAAGGGGTAGCTTCCGCGAGATTGGCCCGTTTCTCCAAAAACTGTAATAGGATAGTGTACATACTTTATAGCCTCTGTATTCTTTAACACTAGAACTACCAAACCAGTCAAAATGACTGGTACACAATTTTTTCCAAAAATTCTCCTAGTTTATAGAACAGTCTTAGAATAAATATCCTGCGACCATCTTAAAAAACATAAATCCCCGAATCGATTATCTTTTCCGCCTCTTGATCCCTCCTTTTTCAAAGTACGTATTTAATATTTTGAAATATGACAGATTTATCGCCGGTAGTTCTAGTGTTAAAGTGCATTTCCATCGATATGTAATTTCCGTACTTATCTTTCTCAAAATGACAGAAATAATGGGTGTGTCCCAATTAGTGACAGGTTCACCTAAATCCTTCAGCATTTGAAGGTGTTGCTCTATCGTATTAATCAACTTCCTGAGTGCCTTCGGAGTCTCTTCCATTACGGGAGCTAATTGTTCTATGGCGGCCCAATGTTGATGAGCATTTATAAATGTACAACGTCCATATGTCTCTTTTAGAGTCTCGAGGGCCTGTTTATAATTATCTGCAGTAGTCCGTATGTAATTATACAATTAGCTGCCGAACCTGTCAGCGTTTTGCGCAGGCAAAGGAATTTCGTCAATGGGCTCATACTGTCATTTTTGTCGATGAACCAAGTGAATCTGTTAACACTTTAATGGCCGCTCACACAACATGTGTGTGATGCTGCCACCGACGGTTATTGGCCGGTAACACACTCTCTGTGTGATGATTTCTCTGATCGTTATTAACGGATAACATAATACATATAATATAATTATTAAGCCATAAATTTCTCCTTCCTCTTCTTCCTCTCTTACAAATGTTTTTATATTATTGGCAGCATAAGTTCACATTTCCATTCCTGTGTTGTTCGTGAACAAATGTAGATATTGTAGAAACGGATATTGTGTTTATTTTTATTGTTTTTTTATTAAAAATGTGTGTGTCCGCACATGTTCGATTATTTCGTGATTTTATATAAAGTTTTTTTAATTTAATTCTTTAAAAATATTGCCGGCCCCTGTCGATGTTTAACTGCGTAGACGTGCGGCCATTAAAGTGTTAATATATGTTGGCCACTGCTCGATCTCGCCGTCGAAGTCCGGCACTTGTCTTACGTCTTAAAAATCTGAAAAAAATTAAGGATAACAATCATAGGTATGAGATTGTTACTGTAAAAAGTAAAACGTTGTACCTCGAAGATTTCGATACGATATCTACTTTTTCCCGTTTTTTTTGCGTTTGCGCATTTTTGGCACTTAGGTTTTTCAATGGATAAAATTTAAAAAAAATCTCAAACATGTATCGGGCGCGTATAGAATATGACAGAGTTTTTTCGAATGTTTTGCACCTCGATAAATAGGTGAAAACGGCCAAAAACCTGTTTTTGGAATTTACCCCATAACTACCCTTCCGGTCAAGATACAGGGCTATAATTTGGTACACAATGGTCACAGAGCATTCCCTATGGAGTACCTCCACCATTGAAATCGGTTCAAGGGCACTTTTGAGCCCCTTATCCTGCTATACCCTTTTTACAATATTTGGTTCCGAAATTTCCTTGTGAAGACAACTTTACTCTGAAATATACTTTAATTTTAATAACGAATCTGACCTACCATATAGTATTTATTAATTATGATTTTGTGATCTTGAACTTTTACAAAATTTCTCATGGTAGTTTACAGATAGCTGATTCGTTTATCTTCGGTGGTATCTAGAAAATATTTCCGTGCGTAAACGTTCAATTTTTTAGATTAATAAGTCATAGCTTCGAAATAAATTTTAACTGGAATTTACTTCTTGATTTTTATAAATAATTTATAATATCAACTGATTAAGAAACAGGTATCCGTCATTCCCTTATAAGAAGGTTTTAATAGTTCGGTGTCACGACATGATAGGACATCATATAACGTGTTTATATATAACAACGATACAATAAATAATTCATTTTTTGCAATTGCCAGCTTTAAATAATCCATGAATTCCTAGAGAAACAGAAAATTGTGTACATTTTGAAATCTGATAATCATTGAATTTGTGAAGCTATACTGTTAATCATCAAACTTTGAATGTTTATGGAAACTGAAGGTTTTGCAAACGTAACATATTGTACTTAATAAAATCATGACGAATGACATACTTTGGATATTTTACATATTTTGTTACATATTTAAACTTCCCATAAGGGCGTAATAACTCAGTCTATTAATTATCAAATCATAATTTTAAGGAATTATTAATAATTCACTTCATTTCGTCGACTCTTCTAATTTAACTTCATTTGCACTGTTCAAAACAGAATTTGAACTCTTTATTTGTAAAACCAACGTACAATTGTCAGTACAGTTAAAGATTACTTATCTGCCTTAAATAAGGAACACCAGCATCTAATACTTTCTCATAATTTTCAACATCAAAGTTTTAACAACAAAAGGCAAGCAACTTTAACCCATTCGCAACAGGAAACGGAATACTCTACGAAAAATATCTAGTCTGCTTCATCAAACATGGTATTTTTCGCGCAAAAGAGGAAAACGTCTACTAAGAATTGTATATTTATCAAGCTATATTACATTCTAGTACTTCTTCATAAACAATTAGTATTAATGGAGAATTATAAATATTCAAATAAAATGAAGTTACGAATGACTTTATATGTTACATATAATCAATCGTGCATGTTTCAATGATACGGTCCCGTCATAAAGATCATTGCTGCGGTGCTGAATGACGAGTACAGCAATTTCAGCCATAACGCGAATGGTTCAAAAGTTCTTTCGACAACTCAATCGAGGGAATTAGGCTTCGAGGTTCATATTCCACATTCGTCGATCGATTCGAAACGCGGACCTGGTTTTGAGACAACTAATTGACCCGATTCACTGAGAACTTTCATTTTCCATGAACTTGAAAAGTTAACCTTTCGATCTCCTCCGCGTCGTCGGGTAGCGTCTTCGAGCAACTCGGATCTTCCTCTGATCACGTTTAAGGTACCGCAAAGCGATAGACAAGGATACACAATCGATTCTCTTGTGTCGTAGAAGCAAACAGGTGACTCGATGAACGTGCAACAGGAGAATTGAGCTGGTAAGATAGAGAGAGAGTTTGAAAGTAGGCCTCAGTCGCTCAGTCAGCAGTCGACTGCGTCCCCGGACGATTGGTTTCTGTAATGGTAAGTCTTTGAGTGAATTCACTGTCATCGTCGTCATTCTTTGGATTTGCTATCCAGTCTTAGATTTCTTCAAACGCTTACACGTCGTCGCGATTATCGAATAGTGCCAATGTAATTAGGATTACAATTATGCTACGTATGACCACGTGTCCGTGAATGTGAGTAATATGAAACAGTGAAATGAGTTACGGGTAAATGAGAAAGTTTCCTTTTGCTCGCCATAAATAAAACCTGATATACGATGCACTCTATATCCCGAAAGAATTCATTTTTTATTAGGGTTTTCAGATATTAGAATTAAAAGTGTAAAGTACCGTTGACAGTTATAGTGGTTTAGATAATAGAATACATAATTTAATACAGTGGACGAATCCTTTGTAAAAAATTGCACATTATTTGTCTGAAAAATTATCTTACTTACATTTATGATATTACTGTTTCGCTTTAATACAATTTTACGTTAAAAAAGTTCCTTTGCTCTAGAATATATTTATATTCAGTTGACATTAATGTGCATTGAAGTCTTTGTTACATTTAATTAATTCATGAATATTCTTTCATATTTAAAATTATTTGTTTATTAGTTATTTCATTCGTAAAATATTGCATTTAGGATTCAAATGATATTATATCGTATTAATCGTATAAATGTTTGACGAAATTCTTTGACAAATATTTTAAGCTTATTTGTGCATTACTTTTAGTCATGAAAAATAATTCTCTCATTATATTTCCTATATTATTTTTTGTGTAAAAAATTATTGCGCATCATTAATAATAATAACAGTAAAAAAAATGAGTGTTGTGAGTGGGAAAACAGTGTTTTCCCAGTATTGTCATAAAAGAAGGACTTTCCAATTTTTTATCATTCTTTTATTAAAGTTCTTACTTTTTCCTGTCAGCTAACTTAAATGATAGAAAGTTAAACTCATAAGCCTGATATAAAGAATAAAATTAGTAAAATAATAATGAACTCCCAGAATAACTCTAGATATTCATCGTAATATTGTGCGGCAAATATTGTAAATGAAGAATTTCTGTATGCAGAATTTCAAAATCCGAGATTTCATCGTGACATGTTAAAAAAAGGTCAAGTCGTAGAGGACGAAAGTGACTTTCGTTTTCGAGAATCGTTAAGCCAGAAATCATTCACCGCGTCTAATTTCGCGCGAAGCATTAATGCAGCAATTTGCGATCGTTTTTCTCTATGCGCAACAAACAGGAGATTTACTATTACCGTGAAATCATTCACCAAGAAGTCGTTTGAGAAAAAGGTTCGTCCACAATAATCTATTGAACTGCTAAGAAAAATAATAGTCCGGTTCAACGACCGTAACTGTCGCAAAATTTGCAAAGAAACAAATGAATAAGATCTTTCGCTGTCTCTTCTAGTTTTATAGCAGGTTAGAAAATTGTAGTTACTTCCGGAGGTAAGAATATAGGAGTTCTTATAGATGCACTTATACATTATAATAGCATATAATAATAAAGATTAGTTAGCATAATATTTTTTATTGGAATACAACGCGGAATGAAAATATAATAAAAGGAACTGTATACTGGTGTTTAAGTTCGACGACAATCTAAATTATTTATTTCGATAAAATTTTCTTACATTTATTTTAGTAAAGATATTTCAGTACTGTAATATGTGGGCTGAGTTTTATTAATTTGTAGATTTTTTTCATGGATGCTAGCAGCAATTAAAAAAACTAAATCTCTCGAATGAATCTCATAAACTGGCAAATCTAACGCTTAGCGAAGTATGCAGGATATAAACGTATGATATTATACGTTTACTGTGGTAATTTCTTTTAGTAGCAACACTGGGGCGAAACAGGAAATTACAGTTATTATAATAAGTGGAGAGTCTCGCTTCCTCTAAAAGTGTCTTAAAATTAATAGCTACATAGAAGTAAGAAGAAAGTAACAAGCATAGAAATGTATGTTTACGTGAAGTATACGAAAGCCTAAAGACATTCACAGCATAACAAGTGCTGCTGATAGAGTTTTATAAATATAATTTTCTATACATTCAGAAAATAGATGGACGTAATAATTTGTTGTTATACAACAGACCACTTTTAGCTCTTTATTTTACATACTGAACCTTTACATACGACAGGAATATAACAACTTAATGTACTATTCTGCATTAATAGGTAATAAACTATTAATAAATATGTAGTTTTGTTAATCTTTATACCTGTCATTATGAGATTCAAGTTATATTCTTTAGAAGATTTAAGCCTCTCAGAAATATTTAATAACAAAAAAGCATTCGGTATGTCAGGAAAGAAATTAATAGTTAAATAAATCACTAGACTGTTGATTCTAATAAGTTTATAAAAAATAACAGATTGTAAAAATGCATAGATTTCACGGTATATAGAAATATGTATAATATAAAACTTGCGAAGTATGACCCTCGTTACAACGGTTAATGAGCGAGACAAATTTCTACGTAATTTCTGTTTCCTTAGTTGTACATATAGAAATATATTGTATCATGCATAAATAACAAAGTTCATAGAAAACGTATCACCCGGAAATATTCTCAATCGAAAGAAAGATCAAGAATTGCATAATTCTTGTCAAGAAAGGCTATTCTAATGGATCAAATTTTTGTCCGCAAACAAAACTGCATATATGTCACATGGATAGGATTATTATTACCTACCAATGCCTTAGGTGACAAAGAAAAAACAAAATTAATATTTAACCTTCTATAGTGCAAATTTCTTGTAATGTATGAATATTAGATGGATGATATCTCCTCGACAAATATAAAAAATAGAAACTTACAAGTTTTGAATTGGATTATAATAATCTGCAAAAGTAAATTAATAATTTTATACATAAATAGAGATGCAAATGTGTCATGGTTCACCTTAAAGTGGCAAGAAGAGAAATAGGGTCAGCGTGAAAGCAGAAATCTCCTTGTATCACTTAAAAATTAGGAGCTTCCTTTTTAACACCCAATTTGAAGTATAAATAAAAAATTAACGAATTCGTGTTTTGATTTATCAGGGTTTAACGCAAAATTCTCCCCGTTGCAAGTCAAATGCACCCTTTTCCAAATCAAGTATGTATATTTACATAAATATTTTATTTGAATCACAATCAGCTGTACATTGATTGACAAAAAATTAAATTTTTTTTTACAATTTTATTACAAAGAAGTATATTAGATACTTATTTAAAAGTTCAATTCATTAAAGTTGTAATTCATATTACGTAACTCCTAATTACATAATTAGATCTAAATAATTATTATTTTTTCTTACAGATTCTTAAATAATTATTATCTAAGAATCAATCTTAAATATCTATGTAAGAATTAATTAAGCTTAATGTATATCTATTATATATCTAATATACCTTCTTGTAATCATACTGCAACAAAATATTTATAATTTCTTATCAATTTATTACATTTGATGTTTTTTGTAAATAAAATGTTTATATAGAGATACTAGGTTAACAAAAGGATGAATTCTGCTTACAAAATTGTAAATTTGGAGTGCAAAACCTGTAGAATAATACTTACGTAGGAAAGTATGGTACAGTACAGTACAACTGGAATAATCCTTAGGTTTTGCATCGAGGCAAAAAATTGAGAGCATCGCACATAGTATGCGCACACAAAAATGGCGCATAACGGATAGTAGTCTGACTTTCCCGATCAGTCATTGCAGTCAAGGATCTTTTGCGAGAGAGTTGTATGAATATGAAAGACAACTGTCAAGCGCGTTGTTTACATGCAAAGCATTCACTTCTTTGTACGTGGAAATTGGAGATGTACATAACATAGGAGAATACTTCACATGTAATATGTAAAACACATAAATTTCACGCTGAAGCAAAGTCCGTCATGTTTCTTTCTTAAACGATTTTCATTCATCCAAATTTAGAAATCTGCCACGGGGAAGGAGGTTGAAATTAAATATATTCGCGGTAGCAATAGAGAGTTAGCTAAAAGTCACTTTCTCATCGTAAATCCTCATGTTTGTGCTGGTGATTGTGAAAGTAAAAATTCAAAATTTTGAAAAATTAAACTTAACACTTATTTCGTGTTGTGCCAATTTTCATTATAATATGATGGAATTCCTTTAGAAAGATGACACGGAATTAAATTATTGAATGGAGGTGATGGTGTCTCCTTACCCAGAACTCAATGCGCTGTCCAAAATAAAAGTTCAAATACCTCGAAACGAAGAATGAGTGACTCAGAACATTGCTATAATCACCGACACGTTTGTGAAGAGTCAGGAGACATCCAGTTAATGAATGTAATTTCTTAAAACCAATTAGAAAAAAAGATATTTGAACTGAGATTTGGGTTTCTTTGCATTTCTGTTGTGTGTTATAAAATTTATTTTCCGAAGGAATCAGAAAGCGATTTTTAATTCTTTCAATATATTACAGCAATGAAATATAATTACTTCGGGATCATTTATGGGGACAGTTACAAGGAATGATTTATATATGAAAGATTTATCGTTGGACTCGCAAAAAAATAATGAATCTAAATCTCTTTTATCGAAATTTTGCGTATTGTGGCATTATGAAGAATTCACAATAGCTTACGAAATAATCAGCAATAAAGTGTAGAAAACAATGATTTCATTTACAATTAGTGTTCACCAGTAGAACTTAAATATGAAAAAGTAATCTTATAAACGACAGAATATTTCGTGCAATCTTTCCTTTAGATTTATAATTCCTCGACATGAACCTTCAACACTATGGAATTAATGGGTATTAGAAATGATTTATTTTTTACCGGCGATTAAAAGAAACATATTCCGATCTTAATGAATAATCATACAAATCTGTCGCAATATGGAAGACAGTTCATGGAATAATCATGGGCAAATCTCTGGAAACTTCACAAGTCTTTCGAGGTCACTAAATATTCAGGTCATGTCCAATCCGTTACGTATTTTAAAGAGTAAAAATACGGCGAATTTGATGGTGGCACGCGTTGAAAAGTAGGAGTCTTTACGCTAAATGTACTAATTTATATTCACTATTTCTTGTATATTAAAATATTTCGTGAGCCAAGCTAGCTATAATTATATTAAGACCACGGTAAAATGTATTTTATATTTTATATGAAATATATAAGTGTACTTTATATTTTCATATGACTTATATAAATGTATTTTATATTTTCATATTTCAATTGAAAAGTAAAATAAAACGGATTATGCATGGAACGAATACAAAGTTGAATGTCAAATTGGTTTTAAATATATAGCCATTTATTTTATTAAAGTTAGCGTAATTAAGTTCGTTGGATTTGCTACGATGAGCATTCTTATCTTACATTGAAGTTTCCTACTCATTTTTACGTCTACAGGATATTGTTAATTAACAATTATGATCAACACATGATGCTTGGTAATCTGTTAAAAATCCTTACATTTTATTATTCGATTTTTTTTATCTCATTGTAACATCAAATAATTCATTATTATACAAGATTTCCCACGTTTAGGTGTACTATTTTTTGACCGAAATTTAAAATTTCGATTAGAATTTCCTATATACAACGTAATTGAATCGCCTTTAAACTTCACGACTTTTCCTCAAATATCCGTATAATGCATTCACATTATAATACATTTTTCTATAATACTAGAATTTTTCTATTATTCATTATTCATTTTTCTATCATAATAGTGTTAATGGATATCTAACATATTATGTTCGAAAGGTAAGAGGCTGAGTGAATAAAAACGGTTTTTAAAAATAAAATCAAAATGTATGTATACGTATATTGTTCAGTTTCATATGTTTACTACAATGTTTTGATGAAGTATTCATGGACTTTTCATTATATAATAATTACATCTTCCTTGTATCAGTAAAACATATTAGCAATTTAAATACTAAATTTTGGGATACTTTTATAAATCTCGATAAAGCCATAATATCTATACAAAACATTAAGTATAAAATTTCATACGAAAAGTTTAACCATACAATTTTCGTCTTTATTATTGCCCCAATGTAATTAAATATATTATAAAACATAAATGATTCAAATGGAACTTTGCAACGCACTGCTTTCAACAGCGAGTAATTTCCCGTTACGCTTACTTGTGCAGATTGTGGTTTTCTGCTTGTTGCTCGTCCTTGGCCTAGGTCGCTGCCAGGACAATGATCTTCCGTCGAAGTCCGAGATCGAGAGCTCGATTAATCGCACGATCGAAGAGGTTGAGCGAAAGGTTCGAGAGGATCACAGTTTGCCACGTTTGACGAGGCAGGACATCGTGAAAATCCTCTACAATATCACGTCCCAGGAGATAAATGAATATAAAGACAAAGGAAAAATTGAGCAGGCTAGAAAATTGTATCAAAGAGCATTAATGGTTGTTCTTCCTTACAATGCTGAAGATTCGGAGGGGGAATTGAATGATTTATATACGAAGCCACCGATGACTCAGATCATTCCAGATTTCTTGAAAGTAGGCTACGAGAAGATGGAATTCGATAAAGGGAAACCAAAGAATGTTGAGTTGCAGGCGAAACACTCGGAGGATAAGAAATTTAAGGACTCTTTGCCGTCTGCTGCAGAGAATTTAGTATCGACGCGTGGCCTGTACAAAACAACGCCATCAGAAAAGGATAATCAGTCGACGACAATAAAGAATCGATACAAAAATCACAAGGAAACTTATTCGGAAGTACAGACGAAGATACCGTTGAAGGAAGCGCTGAAATTTGATTCAGCACCGGTGAAGTTTACTTTCAATCTCGAGAATCTTCAAAAGAATCCTTACCCGACTGAACAAACGACGACGAAACGACCGATTTATAAAACTACCTTGAGCGAAAATCGCAAAGATGACTTGGAGATTATTTACAGCACCAGTATCACCACCGAACCGACTACCAAAATGGCATCCGAAGAGATTACGATAGACTTAAAACCTAAACCGTCGTCCTCGGAATTAAAAACTAATCAAAATATTCTATCATCCAATCAGTGGCATTACAACGCACCGCCAAGTACGACTGTAAAGCCGACGACATTTAGATACAAGAATCGCGAAAAAATATCATTTTTACCGACTACTATTAAAATACAGCCCGAAGACGGTATGATTATGTCTACGACAAAAAGGCCAGAAATATTTATGGAACCTTCAGAATATCCAGCGGAAGTTGTACAGTTTACAAGTACAGAAGCGCCAATGTACGTGACGCCTATGTCAACGGGAACATCACAAAAATCGAAATACAGTTCGACGTATTCGATAAATTCTGGAGGATTTCGTTCAGCCCCGACGACAACGACCTCGTTACCTATGAGGCAAGAAGTGATGGATTTACTTGCTTCCATTGGACTTCGACCTGATAACAAGAGCAATGTCGAAGATGTGTTCGAGAAGAATAAAGAGATTTCGGATACCAAGTTCCAAATACCAAACACAAATAGTATCTTTCATACAACGGTGTCAGGTTTAACTTCGAGTGCATCGAATTCACCATCGATAGTTAATCAGAACACTTTCGAGGGTCCAGGATCGGAGATAAAGAAAGGTGTGGAGAATCTTACACCGGATGTGCAGTTATTATTTCAGAGATTCGGGCTTCAGACATCAAACTTGGATCGTTTGATAACAACAACTGAGAGAACAACGGTGAATTTGAATTCGTATACTAACTTTAAACCTCTGCCGACGTCGAACGTGGAGAACGAAGATATGAAAGAATTCCTAGCAAAGTTTGGTCTCGGTATCAGCGATAACAGAAGACAGAAAGCTATGAAGCAAGAGACGACGCCGGCATCGTTGATTGAGGCTGTGCCGAGTAATATGAGAGGTATTTTAGAGAATATTGGACTCATTACGAGTTCTCATAAAAAGGCGAAAGCTATTCCAACAATAGAGAGTATGGATGCGACAGAGACTTCGAAGTATCATGTATTCAAACCGCACGAAGTTAATGTGAAAGACGAGAAACAGAGAGCGAAGATCAACGAGCTGCTTGATACTCTTAAAAAAGCGAAAGAGGGACAGGTTGATATACAGAAGGTGAAAAAGGTAGCGAATGAACTGCTCGAGACTACGAAGACTCTGAAGGATGGGCCAGATCCTTTGAGTCTTGAAGAGATCATTAGAATTTACAATGAGGATGTCAAGAACGAGGTAAAGAGGCAGCAAGAACAGCTGGAGACGACGACTGACAATGCAGGGAATCAAAATACATCGTCCACTGTGATTGTGACTGGTATTAAGAAATTTATGACTTTTGTTTTGGGCGCTTCGGAAATTTGGGTTGGAAAAATGATACAGAATCTAACGAAGATGAAGATTCTGCTAATAAATGTTAATAACAGGATGAAAGGTGGCTCTAACTGACCGGTTTGTCGGGTACTTACTAATTCTTTAATGCTTTACTTTATGCTTTTTCGGCTTCGAATTTTGCTGTTCACTAATATTCATTGTGTAACTATTTGTGTTCCTCCAAGGTTTTCAATTTTGTTTAAATTGTTTAGTACTTTTTAACATTTTACAATATGCAATTCTTTACATATTAATTGCTCTTTTATATATTTCCATGGGAAATATGTTTGTAAGAATTGTTATCTTTTCATTTGAAGAGTAATTTAATTTTTTTCAAGTTCGAACGGGTTTATAGTCACGTAATTACTACGTTTTTCCCACGAACAAGTTTCAACGAAAGTATCAAACATCAGTTCACTCTTTTCTCTAATGAGAATCTCATATACTCCTACTTTCTCCTCTAATTTTACTTTCGTGTCAAGGAAAAGTCTGTTGCATCGCTGAAAGGTTAACTGTTTAGAGAATGCAGATGGCACGTCGAGATTGATACTGATTGAAATCCTTTCCTTTCTACTTGTACCATATTTGTCTAGCTCTAACTATGAGAAAAAAGTCATGATTGAATAGATTTCCCAAGATCTTGAGGGATTTGCCTATTATACATGAGAGAATTTCATTTGTTTTATTGAAAGTGATCATATCCTTATGTGAACTTGCTATTGAATTTCATTCTGCTTTTTTTGAAATTAAATAATCGGCAACGTTTTTGTCTTCATTATGAGAGATGCACATCATACTTCTTGTACTTGTAATTATGAATTTTTATGATTCTTGCAAGCGTTTTACCTTCACATAAAATCTAAATCAGTTAATTCGATGATCGCAATTACCACTTAATAATTTTTGTTCGAGAAGATTATATGAAATCGCAAAGAAAATATTCAGTAGTGTATAAGCTCTACCTATGTTTGTTAATTAGGATTTAATGTTAGAAAGATAGATCCATATTACAATTTGAACTCTATTGTTTTAACACTTCTAATTGTTTGGTCAGAATTGTTACATATTTTAGTATCAGTATTTTCGATAAATGGTCAGAATTTGAAATAAGTACTTAAAAGGTTATATAAGTAGTTATTCCTATACGGATTAACACAAAAACTGTTCGAATTTTATTTCAAAGATCTGTTTGAGTAATTTGTTAATTTCATTTAAATTAAAGTTCAATATTTACAATTAGATACCAGCATGTATTAAAATAGGCTACCGTTGCTGATGTAAAAGCTGCTTCAGTTGCAAGTATTAGTTTAACTCAGTGACAATACATTGAAATTAATTATTTAGCCGTGAATGGGTCAATTTAATCTACAAATCGTAAAGTGTTCAGTGTCATTCTGATATATTATTTTACGTGCTGACATTTTATTAAAAACACTAACCCTTATATTTTAATCTATTTACCGGGCAAATCCTTTCACTTAAACCTCATTATTTAGCCCCATTAATAAATTTAATTTACACCCAACCATTTGGAAAAGCTACTGTTTAAGTATGCTAAAAAATACTGCATTCTCTTAATTGTAAACAAATATTCAAACCAATTAAAGGCAAGCGACACAATCTTCTATATAACTTCACACATCCAAATTTGGACTTGTGACTAACACTTTAACTGGAAGAATTGCAAAAAAAAATCTGAATAACTTACAAACTAAAGATCTTTTTGTAAAAACAACCTGATTACATAAAGCAAACGATTGTACAGAATGCAAATTACGATACAGCCTGCAAATCGATATCTCATCCCTATTGCTACGAAGCCGAAGCAAATTAACAAGCAAAAGGAATTTTTTAAAAAACCATGCACGCCAGAATTCATAATTCGACACCTGCCAACAGAATCCACAGAAACGGCTCCAAGTACGGTTACGGATTCTTCGAGAGCCGCCTCTAACCTGCTAGATTCTTTGTCAACAACTGCAGCATCGTCGACGTCTGCGAATTTGTTGGCCTTGGAAGAATCCTTTGGAGGAAGCACCAAGGCACCCGATCCTGTTATACCGGCAAGGCAAAGAAGCGGTCTTTACTTCCTCGTCGATTGGAACTCCTTCCTCGAAGTCGGAGAAGAGCCTGATAAAGTTAACTTAAGGTTTCAACCGAAGGTTGGCGACAGATCGAGATTTTTGCCAGTGACGGTACCATAAAATATAGTTGTTGAACAGTATTTTATTAAAAAAACGGAGTATGTTGAGAACAACATTTATATCGAGTTTAGAGTGGGCGTCGATTTAACAATGTTTTTGGATGTTATTTCATCAAATGTAATTTGTGTTTTCCTTGTACTCGGTTGGTAGATTTGTTGACACTTCCTGGTTGAATGTAGTGAGTACAAAACGAGTTAGTGGTTTCATATTTAAATTAACTTATTTAATGCGGAAAGGTTTATGAACGACTTTAATGAAGTCAATTGGTAAATTAATTTAATACTTTCATAAGTACTTCCGATTGATTGCAAAAATTTATTGGAATAATGACAACGAATATGAGATTCTACTGATACTTGTTTAAATATAGCTAGATATAATAGACAAGGAAAAGGGAAAGGTTTTTCAGCTTTCACGTATGTTATTCGTTATTTACATTTTTAAGAAAAATAGTTTTATTGACAAAAAATAGTATTATAAGTACTATTATTTCTTATAAAGTTAGAGGAACATGATGGAGTACAAAATGAATGGTTTTGAGACGTTTCTTGTAAAATGGAACCCTGGCGGTGTTAAAATTAAACGACGGTAAGGTTTGTTTTTGCATGCTGACTTTTCTTTTAGAGTATCAGAAGTGAATGTTATATTATATTTAGAAAGTGTTCAATTATGTAATTAGTCGTAACACTTGCGGAACGTACTTATGTATGCCTCTTTGTTGTAATTATTTTGTATTATACGTTAAAAAAATATATCTCTTTTCTGCGGAGAAAGCGGAAGAGCAATTCATATTACCTGTACCTGTTTTGAAAACGTAACGTCATATCAAAGTTACGTAATTAATGAATCTTCTAAAAAAAATATTAAAGAAATTCGCATCACTTAAATATGTATACACATAAAACGAAAAGATGAAATAAACCGTTATCTGTACGGTAATGAATGATTTAAAAAAAAGAGATGGAGGACTGAGTGCGAGTACCTATACAATATTCGTTTTATTTCACGTGCAGAAAATCTTAGAATAATTCAGAATTGTAAAATCAAAGCAAATTGTTTAGCAAATATGTGAAATGTCTGCCACAAACATTGATATTTTGGACTTTGACTTCGAGTTTGAATTCGACATGGTGATCATCAGGAAGTTAAGATTGCTATCCATCAACGTCAGTCATGAAAATCTCGAAGCCTTAAATAAAAATTTGTGTAATGTCTGAGATAAACACAGATATCATGGATTTTATAGAATTTTTTATTTATGGTTTCGAGGTTTTCGCGGCTAACCTTATGGTTAACAATCTTGGCTTCAAGATGGTCACCATGTCGAAGACTAATATGTCCGTGACATTTGTTTCTTTATTGTTATGTATTTAGTAAAAGTGTATTAAACTTTGAGCAACAATACATTTTTTAAAATAATAAAAGCGAACAGCCAACAATGAGAAATATTACCAAATTACATCCATTTAATTGACACTTTGCAAAATTATTCGGACCGGAAAGAATTAACATTAGAAATCAGTCACTTTTACTGTTTTAGATGACCTAGTATTTAATTCGTTTTCTTAATTTCTCACTCTATAAAGCTAATGTTAGTTTATACAAACTTTCAACTTGCAATGTACATAATGACTCGTAATTTGAGAACCACTATGTTCGATTGTATCAAAATATTGTGTGTCGCGCGATTCGTTCGTCAATACGTTAAACGAGCCTTCGTAATTCATTGTCCATCTGAAATGTCTGCGATTATCAATAGCTCAGCAATATTGTTGCTCTTATTGCTGTATTTGTGCGAATCAAAGTGTCTGAGTATTACGAAAAACTTGGAAAAATGGGAACAAATGCTCGCCCATGCAAAACTCTTGCGAAGCACTCGTGATTCTGAAGCTATCTCGCCAATTTGGCAGGAATACGAATTCGGTACCGGTGCTGGAAACCGAGAAGGTAATTCTCATTAATACTTATCATTACACTTCGGATGTTTATGCAAATTTAAAGTTTGACAAACGCAGCTAATAAAACACAATCTCAATAGACAACTCTTGCACTCGTTAACTTTTACAACGAATGCCGTGGTTTAAATATTTCAGATATTTTTTTATATTACATGCTTTTTGTGCATTTTAGTAGTGCCACATTTGTCATAAATGCAAAGAAATACGCAGTCTACTGATCACAAATAAATGTTTTCTATGCAATGAAATATTATATTAATCTTAAAACAAAAATGTTAATCTACTAATATGTACTTTTAGCGCGTCGATTGCAGAAGCAGTTATATACGGATGTGACCATTCTGCTTTTTAAAAATAGTGAAATTTATAAGATTACTAATGTGCATAACACAGTGAAACTATAAATTTATTTTGAACTTTTGAACAGTGTTAATATTGACGGAACAACACTCTTTAATTCCACATTATTTATGAAATTAAATAAGAGTGGCTGATGTGCCGAACACTGTTAAAATGTTTCTAAGTTTATCTATAAAATTTGTAATAATTAAGATACTTTCACATAAATTACTCTCTGATATCTTCATTGATTTGGAAGTATCATGACCTTCATGGACATTAACCCGAACAATTCATTTCAGAACTCGTCGTGACAAATATTACCGTGCACAAATATGTGGACCTACCCGATACAGAGATAAATTGGCAATATTTTGAAGCAAATGGCTCCAATTATTTGGCGAGTACAGGAAAATCCGTTTTGTCGTTATATCGATTGAACCTCGACGATGCTTACACCGATAATCCCGTGACATTGAAAACTGATGGTGTCATATTAATGTTTAAAATCATCATTCTGAGTGGAGTGCATCCACAGAATTCGAATTCCGAAGGCGACGTAGTAGCTGTTTTGTGCGTGGAAACAGACAAGGGAACGTTTTTGCAATGGTACAGAGTGTTCGAAACTTATTTCCAAATTTTCTGGCTATGGCCGGTGCAAAAGCAGATAAAAGACTTGGAATTCATTCAGCGTGGAAATCAGAGCAAATTGTTCTTGCTGGATGACAATGAAACGCATTTTGGAAAACAGTACTCGCCGATACACGTTTACGGTTTTAGTATCGATTTTTCGAACAACGATTATAATTTCTGGTAATTGTCTGTTTACTTTAATTTCGTCATTTTTTCTAACTACTATTATATTTCATTGAATCTCAGTAATTTAACGAAAAGATTCATTGTAAAGTAATTTTGTTGTTTCACAAGTTTCTTCTTCTTGCATCAATTTAAAAAATATTAAATTGAAATTATAAATTTGTTAATTCGTAAAGATCGATTTTTACACCTTTTGTGGTAAAGAGCAATTTCTTCACTAATTAATTCGTTACAGAATAAATTAGTCAATAAATAAACTTCCGTTCAGACAAATATCGAAATTCCGATTTTTTTTTCTTCATTTTTCTTCATCAAGGGGACAATATAAAACAGTAGAATATTAAAGATATACGAATTCAATATGAAGATAACAAATTTATCTTAATTATTTAGGCTCTGCCAAAGAATGCTGGTACCAAAATCGTTCGACATTCAAGTCTGCTCGATTTACGAAGGAATTTCACTCGCTCTTCAAGGTATAAACGACGTATTTTTATATAAATACAGAGACGCGGTAGTAGGAAACCTTTTCCAAGTGTTACAAGTTATCAAGTCTCACGATTTGAAGAATTTTGTTTGCTTCGAGAGCGGTTACATCCAGTATTTGGCAATATCTGGTCCGGAAGCTGGTTTGTTCAATTTCTTCGAGGATGAATTTCAGTTCAACACGGAATCAGAATCTAGTTTCGGTAAGGTTTTACTATAATACTCAACGTGTTTCGCTTAGCTGGAAAAAGTCGAATATTTAAAGAAGGATTAAAGTTATCAAAGATATGCTATAACAAAAGTTGTTCGATACGATGACAAATATCATATTTTGTCGTACAGAGATTACATCTCATTTCAGAATAGAATTTATTAAAAGACAAATTTATCGGTAGGTCTTAATTTGACTTATTTTGTCGTTGTTATTCTTGGTAGGCATCGATTTCATTGCTTATTACGCTTTTGATTCTTTTATTTAAGTGCAATTCACTTAAATAGTTTTACTTCATCGCCCCCACATATTTTTTTATGTTTCTTATTAATCCAATTTATTATTTTTTCAACATTTTCTTGAATAGTTCCTAGGACTACTTCAAAATTTTTCCGCTTTCCATTTGCAAACGTATAACATTCTTCTATAATATTTTTTGTTGTTAACATTTTATTACAAAGGTCACAAGAAGCAGATGTTTGTTAATTCGCTAGAGACAACAATATGAAATTGAAACAAAAAATCTCTCTGCCTCTGTTTTAAAAAAACCTAATTCGCAACGTATACTTAAACATTATAAATTGAATAACTTCTTTCAGAAATAACAGAAATATCTTGGATTCAAGATATCCGAATGGATACGTATAGAGACGAGTCTCTATTGTTATTTCAGTTAAAAAATATGACCGTAGTCGCATTAGCTTGGAACGGAGCAGGCTTCATGAAGATACAGTTACCCAGTAATGTTCTCGATCAATTCGATCTCTCACGGATCACTGTAATTCCAAAATTTGGTTTTGTATACGGCAATCAGTTTGTAAAATTTGATATCATATTGAAGGATTTCGATAATCCGCTTCAAGATGGAACGAAAGAAATGCCAAAAACTAAAACATTATTAAACGTATGTATTCTTTAATTTTTAATTTACGATGACATCCTTATTATAAAAATTGATTCGCTGTATAAAATATGGATGTTACGGCAGAATAAAAATCAAAGTAAGATGGTGCATATCACGCATGTCACGCTCGTGTATGATCAAAGGTCACGTTAAGTATTATAGAACAAACCGTGAGTTGTATTACACTAAAAAAGTAGATGTAAAGAGAAAGCAGATTGTTTGTTATTACCATTATAGTTAGACATGTAAAATAGCATATGCAGAAAATACAGTCATGCTATAAAAATTGTTCATTACATTCGAGAGGTCATCCCCTTCACGTATGTAACACTAACCGTACCGTACGCGATCAAATGACCGTTTCAGTGGAAAAAATTATGTAAACTTTTGCAACATTAACACTAGATTTACGGACGTGAAATCTTTTAAATTGCAATATGTCAGATAAGGACTTTGAAAAAGGAGGGATGAAGCGGCAATGATGATAATTCGTTAAGTCATTATTGTATTGTAAAGTACACGTGAAATATTTACTGTGCAGCGTCCCTATAAATTTGAGAAATGATTATAAGACAAGTAGGGACCCGTCAATTTGACGGTTTCCGTAAATCTAGTGTTAAAGACTGTTTTCTACATTGTTCTGTGCATTAAGTTGACGCTCTTCTGCGTTTCTTTCGGGAAAGTATTATAACTGTCTCAAAAGAGGTCAAAAGACCTGCTGTAGAAAGAATAGGTATGCATAAAGTGATGATACGGTCAGTATTATGAAGTCAATAATAGATTCATTCATGCAGGGTAGGGCAGTGACTATCTTGACCTTAAATAACCCCGTTGTTTATAATAATATGAAAAAATGTTATATACAAAACTTGCATGATATGGAGGGAAGCATATTGTATTATAATTTTTTTTATGCGTGGGTGGAAGTACAGAGGATATTTCTACGCCATCTCTATTTTTTTAAACGGGATGCTATATCTTTTAGCAATGTGACAGCCGATGTTGATACGACTTCAGCAAACTATCATTGAAGGTCATGCAAGGTCAAATGTGGTAGTAAAATAAACTCGCAATCTTGAAAAACATAGCATTCCATTAAAAAAATATACTATATACTTCTTTCAACCTTTATTTGTTTACGCCTAAAGAAATGTACAATTAACAAAATACTTTCGAAAAACCGGATCGCCGCGCATTGTCACAAGTTTCTCGGTTCTGTTAGTAAAATTTCTACTATAATTATACAATGTACATAACAGATTTCACGAATTACTCAAATTACAGCCTCAATATTTTTAAACATACTCAAAACTCTGAACCATCGGTGAAATAAACAATATCAGTGGAAGTTGAGAACACGAAAACTAATTATCAATTATGTGAAAAGTACAGTCCCATTAATTATTCCAGCATCATATTCAATTACATGCTACATTTCATATTGCGTACAAGATTTAAAAATAATTATAACAGTATATTACAGACAATTATGATATTACTAACACAGTATAAATATTATTCTAGGTTGTTCTTCAAAACCAAGAAAGAATCATTAACGAAACAGAGGCACGTATCGAAAAAAGTTACTTGAAGAATCCCACGATCAGTGGATTTTGGAATTTGACGTATGTCAATGCCACAAACGCTCTTCTAAAAGCAGATGTCTCTCATATGTCTGTTACTGTAGAATCTGCCGCAACAACAAAGCAAGAGCTCACATCTGATACAAGCCTTCCCATGAAAATACAGATCCTGGAACAGAAATTGGACGAGATTGGTTCAAATTTAAAGAGATTGTTGAATTCAAATTTCTCTGGTGATACTTTGCACTCTAACATTAATATACACGGAGACATTAATGTCACCGGTACTTTGAATGTCAAGAATTTGATAGTAAAATTTCTTAATGATGCTGTTATAAATGGTTCTATACTTCATGCTGAAAACGCTATTAGAAATAATGAACAATTCTTCACTTCAATAAATGCGGATAATTTAACGATCACTTCTGTGAATGGCATTCCAATTGGTGAAATTTATTTGTATAATTCTGCAAAGGATTATAGCATGATAGATCTTTCAAAAATAGATCAGGCTGTAATCAAGGAACATCTGCACTTTTCTTCCATAAATGGCATTAACTGGGACAAAACAATGAAAAATGTCGTTCGTAAGGATAAATTGGCGAATATTTCGGGACACACGGTCGTAGAAGGGGTGAGAATATTTTTAAAATGTTTTTCAACAACATTTAAAATTCTGTCGTTTAATCTTAGAAGTGAACATATCGAAAATTTTTTTTAGCCTTCGATTTTCATAAAACTTACATGAGAGGTTGTCCTTTAAAAAATGTTTAATACATATTTGTTTTTGTTAGCCATCGTTCACATTAACAGTTACATAATAATTATTTATTTAAACAATATACTAAGAATTTGAATTTCTTGTCAATTTTTCTTGATTAATGAGATCAAAATCTGTGTTAAGAAAATCTGTGCATCTAAACCGTAATTGAAAGTAGTAGATATGTATTTCTCGGATTCTTTAACCTTTGTCGATTAACGCTAATTATCTGACGTTTAATTTTCCCTTTCTACATGCAAATTTAAAAAAAATATGTGTCAAATGTAAATTATGTTTTTACAAAAAATATGTAGGCATGACCAAGCAATCATAATAACAGAATTCCATATTTGCTCAATATTGCATATAATAAAAATTGCAACAAATGTATTGAAATAACTGTTTGCATTGTTGATTTGACAACTTGAGAACCCCTTTAATTTCGTTAATGATCGTTAAAAAAAATAGATATCAAATATTTTTTGGAAAACTACCTCTCATATAAATTCCGTAAAAACCGGGTTTAATATGTTCCTTTATTAAGAATGATTTCTGTCGAATTTGATTTACTTTGTTATTTAAATTAAAACTATGGATGTTGTTAATCTTGAATTAAATAAACTTGTATTTATTAATTATAGTAAATATTTAGTAATATATAAATAAACTTGGCGACAAAAGTAACACAATTTCTAAAAATAAAAAATGTTTTGCAATTTCATATATGTATATATGAAATGAAAACTGGAGAAGAATTGTTAAATATTTTAAATCGATTAAGAATAATTGCAATTGATTAAAATTACGCAATTGAAGCAGTCGATTATTTTTGCTAGCTAATATTCAGTGAAGAAGCGGGAAGTTTTCCGATAGACGTCTCAAAACTTACATAATTACTTTGCGTCTTCTTTTTCACCAAAACACAATTAAAGCATTTTCAAGTAAATGAAATAACTTGTGCGGCCCAAGAAGTCTTATTGCTTTTGTATAATCATTTTCAGACAATAATAGCGGATGAAGTAATTGTACAGAACGTACAGAATCTCCGTTATCCCGATGATTATCTTTTAAATAATGCTACCATTCCAGTTGGGATAACAGGTATAAAAACCTTCGACAAATTATCAGTTACCAATTTGAATACAAATACTCTGAATGACATAGACATCGCAGATTTCATAGTCACTAATGATGATAACATTTTGAAGGAAGAAATTACCTTCGAAAATTTGACTATTGAGGGACCATTTGAGGTACGGCTTGAAATAATACGAGGAAACTTGACACTAATGGTACCATGAAATAGTACACTTCAAGTTAAAAGTATTTTATTTGTTTATAAATTGCAGATCGGCGGAATTGTAGAGGGAATAGACATAAAAAATTATTTAATGGTCAATGAAACCTCTGAAATTTTGTCCAATGTCACCATAGCAAACTTGACAGTTTTGGGAAACATCATCGTAGAAAATTCAGTCGCTGATAGAACTTCGTCAGATTTCGAAGATCTCTTATTAAAAACCGATAGAAATGCTGAAATTATTGGAACCAAGTCGTTTCTCGGCGTTGTTGAAATAGCTGGAAACTTGACCATTAAGTCTGCAATGATAAATGGACATCCCATCGGTGAATTCATAACAGTTGATACAGAGCAGAAGCTGCCAAGTAAGGATACAAATTACCGTCATATAATATATTTAAATAAACAATAGCACACTACAATAAAGTATTTATATAAAAAAAACGCATTTTTAGATTTACAGAGAATATCAGCCAACATTAGCGTTGGTAATATAACATTTGAAGCGACGAAAAAATTCGAAAAACTAAACGGAAGCAAAAATATCCATGATGCCTGCTTGGATGAAGTAATCTTTGATACTCCGATTATTTTGGACGAGCTGTCTTTTGATACTCTGAGAAGCAACGTTTCGGAGAAGATTTTCATTCAGAAATTAAATGAAACATTTCAAAAGGCACAATTTGATCTTATAGCAGTGGAAATATTGGTAGCCGACGAAATCCTGCCGAAATTAATAAATAATATGAGTTTTGCGAATTTCGTGGAACGTTTGAGAAATTTAAATGTTATGGATAATGTTACGATCGAAAATTTAGAAATAGACACTTTGTATGCAGAAGCTATTAATGGAATGTCTATGGATGAATTAAATTTCTTGAAAGAACAATTTGAAAAATTACACAAACAGTTTTCCAACGGAAATGTATCGCTCGATTCTCTTCGAGTAACAGGGAAAATTAATGCGGCGTTGATTAACGACGTGGATCTGAAAAACTTTTATACAAAGGGTCAAATGGGAACAGTGATCTTCACAAAGGATATTTCCATAGAAAACTTAAAGGTTCTGGGACTAATAAATAACTTCAATTTCTCGGAGTACGTTACAGATGCGGTTTTGAAGGATGACAGAGATATCGTCGTTACTGGGCGCAAAGTGTTTGATAAAATTAATTGTCAATATTTGGAAATATCTTCTTTCAACGGGCATCCTGTAAAAAACTTTTTTGACCCCTCTAAGAAACAGGCGTTGGCAGGACTGACTGTTGTTAATGGTAAATAATATAATAAATGAAATAATTTTATAAATGAACTGTAACTTAACTGAGCCAATTGTACTTTCATTGGAATATACATAACGCAAGTGAAAGATTATTATAATTGTAAAATGTTTATGTTTAATATAGTATATTTATACGACTATTAAGTCAATTGCTTAATTCATATGTTAAACTTTGAGATTGTATTGATTAATGGTATTATTTCGATTTTTAGGATCCGTAACAGTTACAAGAAACTTCGATGCGAATGGGAAAATCGGCAATATATCTTTCCATGATTTATCTGGCAGGTTTAAGTTGAACGATAATTCGTACGAACTTAAGGGACACTTTGATTTCACCGACGATGTTTCTGTCGCTAATCTCTACACAAATGGCTTGATTCAAGGGAAATCCTTCAAAGCGTTTCTCGATGCGACAATTAAAATGAATGAGAAAAACGTTACAATTTCTGGAGCAAAAGTTTTTGAAAATTCTATCAATTTTAACGGTACTCTAACGGTGCACGATACATTGAACGACTTAAACCTGAAGAAATTTTACGAGAAAGCTGTCTTTGTCGATGAGCCTTTCTCCGTTCGGTCTAAAATTATTTTCGTAGAGAGTGTGAATATCGAGAATGATCTCGCTGTAAAAACGAATTTTGAAACAAATACAATAATGGGCGTCGATATAGAGGAATTAAAACTCAATGTTTTGTACTTGGACAGACCTACATACGTTTCAGGTAATTTTTGAAAGATTATATAATTACTTTAACACTAGAACTACCGGCGTTAAATCTATTATATTTGAATATATTAAATGAGTACTTTTAAACAAAGAGAATTAAGAGGTGGAAAAGTTGATCAATTTAGTAATTTATATTTTATGAGATGAGCGTGTAATACCTATCCTATGATGCTCCTATAAACTTGGACAATATTTGGAAAAAATTGTGTACCAGTCATTTTGACTGGTGTGGTAGTTCTAGTGTTAAGCTTTGTTATCTATTTATCCAAATTTTCATAATTTCCTTTTCCAAATTTTTACAACTTCGATTTCTTATTACTGTATTATATGATGTGTTGCATTGTATAATGTATTATTTTATACAGAATCTGAGTATTATAGCTTCATGTAACCAGTACATTGTTCATTATGTTTCGAATCTGCCATTAGTTAATTGAAATTAGTGCCACAATATTTTCTATCCTTAAATGGCCATTTCTCTTTTTATTGGAGCAGTTTACTATTAGATTTATTGAGGCATCTTCCAGATAAATGAGCCATTCAGTTGTCAAGTTGATTAACTCTATAAAACCTAAAGTGGAGAAACGTGATGAAATAGTATACACTCCTTTTCAAAATTCCCTTCAAAATACAAATACAAATAAGTATTGTAGAATATATAATCGCATGTAGCTTTCCTCTAACGAAGTATAAAATGAATAAGGTGATATAGCCTTGGAATTAATTAGATTGACTTCTGAATTCAATTATTTATTATTCGATGGCCAAACAAACTTCGTCAATTAATGGTGTTAATTGTTATTATTACGAAAATTTATTTTAAACGTAGTAAGTCAGGATTTAATCAAATGCTTTGAGACTTAAATTTATAAAAATTCAAAAAGTGGAGTTAATCACTTTGTGCTGTGAACGCCACAAATATCTAAAGTTATTGCTAAATTCAAAATTTTGCTCTTTTTCTGCGAAAATTATGTAGATTCATATAACCGTCTTATTTTAAATGGTAAAAAAAATAATTACTTTTCATACTTCGCTTTTTAAATGCGTTAATAATATTCAAAGGAATTTGTGTTTCTTCAAATTTATTCCATGACATTACATGAACTCTATTACTCGCATTATTTATAAAAACAGGTTCCATCAAAAACAATGCAAAACACGAAATAAACAATTATTTCCAACTTATACATTTTTTCATTTCAGATTCATTAACATTCTCGGACGTGAATTTTCGATTCAATATTAATGCTGAGAAAATTAATGATTTAGATATGACATTATTGATACCTTTGCATACAGCGCAGACGTTACCTGTAATTCTGAAGTGCCTAAACGTTTATAGTGAAGACCTACAAGTTCAAAGAGTTAATGGGCATAATTTAGATTCACTTAAACGGGACACATTTATGGTAAATAATAAATATTAATGTAAATATAATTTACACAAATTGGCAATTTTAACAGTGAATTTTTCCAGATGTTTGAAGAACAAGATATAACGGGACACATCACTTTTCATGGAACGGTTCATGCGCGCCATAACTTTAATGGACGTTTCATTAATGGCATTGATTTCAAACAAATTGCTACTTTAAGTGGGAATGATACGTTATCTGGTGAGATATTTATACGGATACCATACAAAGTTTTTTATTCTGATATAATATCATTTAGCAGAATATAAAAAGTTATGTAAATTAAATTCTCTTTATGTATAGAGAATAATATAGTTTCATAGAAACTTTAAATAGATGTGTACAATACCGATCAAGGCATGCAACTTTTTAACGTTTTGACTGTGGTGCACCATCGGAAGAAATCATTATTATGTATTTTTTTATATATAACACGATATTCGCACATTAGTCGCTGAGAACGATTGTTGTAGATCGTAATGTTTATTAATAATAATACAACATTTATTTACAAGAGCGTATATAAAGGATGAGTCATGCAATGTGACGATTTTAAATAACATATGAAATATGTACTGAAAGAAAAAAAATTTCGGAGAAAAGTTGTACGGTTAGGAAGGGGGCATTCAATAGTATAGTGAGGGACCAGAAACAAGGCAATTGAGGGGTAATTTGCTCTGATTCGCCCGACGAATAGGAACATCCCTCTCCCTCACGCATTTTCGATCTTGACGCGCTATTGGCCGAGAGACCCGCACATTCGTTGCGTCGTCATGTGAACGACGAAAGGAGTGTTTTATTTTCGCTTGTCATTCGTTGATCTCAGGTTTCCAGGACCAACATGGCAGGGAGAGGCTGCGCGAGAGCAATCTCCTCTTCCGTCCGAAGTGTCTTGTTTCTGGGCCGTCACTATATATAATATGGGTTTCACGTTGTTTTACTATTTTATCGAGATATGCAGATCACTTCAATTTTGCTCTCTCTTTTTAAAGTACATACCTACATCTTCAAGCGGTATTTTCTTTAACACATATTCTTTGGGACAATCAGGAAAAGTATATTTTAAATAATAGATAAAGACATGAAAAGAGAAAGAAACATTTACCTGTCCTTTATTATATACTGTATTAAAATTGATTAAAAACCTACCATAAAAAAGATAATATAACGATATCAGAATCAGTCGTGGATTAAAAATTGTTTCATGTTTCCCAGGAAGTTTCATATTCAAGAAACCAGTATTTCTTAGCCAAAGTCTTCGAGTTTTGGGACACTTGAATGGAGTAAATCCTGCTCGATGGCAAGCAGTAGCAGTCACAACGAGTTTTCCATTGCGACAAATCATTTCTGGCAAGTGGATTGTAAAAGGCAACATTTATTTCGAAAATGGTGCTTTCGGAAGTGAAATTTTGGATGGTATTAATGTCACGAAAACGTCCGACGCTTTAGTCAAGACCAGCTTGGAAATTGCTGATATTGTAGCGGAAGCGAATGTAAGACAAATATTTGCAATCATTTTTAAACAGTTTTTATACCTAGAAGATTACTAGTATTATTTATTTGACACTTAATTATATTAAAGTTATATAATTTCGTTAAAATAAAAAAGTACTCTTAAAGTCATAACCTTTTTTATAACATTTGACCAGTGATGGGCAAATTAGAGCTGGCGGAACAAATGCGGCCCACTTACTTGTTAGAGGTTCTATACTGAGGGACCAGAAACAAGGCACTTGAGGGGTAATTTGTTCTGATTCGCCCGACGGATAGGGACATCCCTCTCCCTCACGCATTTTCGATTTTGACGCGCTATTGGCAAGACAGACCCTCACATTCGTTGCGTCGTCATGTGAACGACGAAAGTGTTGTTTTATTTTCGGTTGTCATTCGTCGATATCAGGTTTCCAAGACCGGCATGGCGGGGATAGGCGGTGCGAGAGCAATCTCCCCTTCCGTCCCAAGTGCCTTGTTTCTGGTCCCTCACTTTACCCAGCCCGCCACAGATTTCAACATGATAGTATAGTAATTTTCCATTTCGGTGTTTTAATAGAAGAATAGAGATCTACGTCCTTATTGAATATTATAATAGATCATACTGATGAGCCAAAATTCCTTTTTGTTTAGCCCGTTCCTAAAGAAGGCTGCCCATCTCTGGTATAGACGAGTACAAAGTAATGAACTCTTTGCCCTACAATAACGCGTGAGTCTGGTGACGTAAAAATTGAAATAAAATATTTGAGAGTTTCTAAAAATGTCGAGTTGCAAAAATTAGTGATGCGCGGTACTATAAAATCGTCTGTAATTAAAAATTTTGTTACAAAGTCTTTGATATAGAAGAAATCACTGGTAATTTTTTATTTTTGGAAAGTTATGCTTAACCATGACATACATCGTTAGAAAAGAAATCGCAGGGCAAGGAGTTCAGAATGGGAATTTTTTTTTCATGCGTCCGATTTCTATAAGAATGATTTTTAAAAAATCAAATGCATGTATGTTTGCCATTTTCTTATTCTATAAATTATATAAATTTCTTATTCTATTTATATTCTATAAATTATATTTCAGAGATTATTCAAGGAATTAATATTTCTCTGCTTTCTTCTGCATAATTTTCAGTGTCAATAGTTAAGATCGTTTAGATGAAAACTTACAATTTTAAATGGCTCTTGAAACTGCAACCTTGTTTGCGCTAAAAACCGTTGGAAATATTATCCTTCCTATTTTCTTAGTTCTGTTTAATTAGATTTTATGTGCTATGTTGATCCAATTTTTACAAAGAATATAGCAGGATAAGGAGATCAAAAGTCCGTTTAAACCGAATTCACTTGCTGATGGTTCACTTGATCGGTGACTATAAAGCATCATTGAATACAAAATTACACTCTGATTCCTTGAAGGTGACAGTAATTATGGGGTAAATTAAAACCATCGACTTTTGTCCCTCTTTCTCTGCTTACTGTGGTGAAAAAATTTCGGAACAATTTTGACGCACTCTAATAAATACGACTATACATGTTTTAGATTGTTTTCAGATTTTTCCATTGAACTCCGTAAAAAAATTGAAAAGATATAGATTTCGTATCGAAATTTTCAGAGCACAAGCTTTTTATTTTCATAACAGCAATGTGACGTCTTCGCTATTCTCAATATTAGCAAAAACACGATCATTATTTATAATTTTTGCATTATTTTCATGGAGCGTGTTCATTTTATGCTTTTCAACATTTCCAAATAATTACGTAATCGCAAAAATGATTAAGGCAGTTCAATTAGCTATAAATTGAGCGCTGTTCATTTAAATACGAGAATTTTAAGCGTTCGTTCAACGGCGGCATTGATGTAATGACTCGAGTATCTGTCTGTCAAATCGCTGGACACTTTTTCTGCCATAAGTTTGTGTTTCAAGAATTTACTCTCGTAATTTTTCAAAATGTTTAACTACATAACAATAATCGATGGCCAAATAAGTAGAGAAAATACGGAGAAAATTGATATTTTCAATTTACCTCATAACTGCCCTCCTAGCAGGGTATCAGGCTGAAATTTTTTATGGTCACCTATCGAGTGACCCTTCGACGGGTAAATTCGTTTCAACGGCACTTTTCACCAGCTTATCCTGCTGTACCCTCCTTAGATTATCTTTCTCGGAAAGGAATCCTCTTATATCAATAAAAATTATTCTACTAATTCGACCTATCTTCGCATGAGCAACAATCGTATTGTCATTTCTACTGCAATTTGTCAAACTTTTGTTGCACACTTTTTTATTTGACAGCCACGTATTTTCAATGTTAATATTTCTTTTATAGATGAACATAGAGAATATGTGCCAGGACTTGAATACCTTGAAAGTAGACGCTGAGAGACAAATTTATAAATTTAATGCGTTTGAATATTTACAAATTTTGGAATTCGACAAAAACATTACCAGTGTTTATTACTTCGAGTTAGAGAATTTGGATTATTTGCTGATCAGTTACAGCACTTGTCACATGGAAGCATTCCAATTTAACGGAATGAAGTTTGAATCTGTCGTCAACGTGACTGATTTTGGAGTCGTCGATCAATGGGCTACTTTTACGCACGATAAAGTTTTGTATTTTCTTACTGTAGGGAAGGCTTCTTGCGGAAGAAGTCCCGGAAATTTATGGAAGCTCGAGGACGATGAATTCCAGGTAGACTTTCAGTTTCTTAATTTTCACAATTTTTTTAAAATTTAAAAATTTAAATTAAATTTAAATCTTCTTTAAATATTCTTTCTTTCATTTATTCGTAAAGCATTCTTTTTTAATATCCTTGATCATCATAACTTGCTCTTTTAAATATATCTGTATGATTTTTTTCATATCTCTGTATGTTCTCTTTTCATTAGTTGAGTAAATAAGTTCGATGCATTTTTAAGCGATCTTAGATCTTTATTTACAAAGTAACCGTTTAACATTGTGAATCAAAGTATTCTCCATTATTTTCTATCGCTTTTCCCTACCTTTTTGGTAAATTGCAAATACCCCTGTGCAGTCTGCGCCCGCTGGTCGAGGTACGCACACACAACAGTTGTAGAGACAATTTGCCAATACCGTCAGTTTCTTGCACGGGAATTTATACTGAGAATAAGTTAAAAGAGTGAAATCAAAACAATCAAAACTAAAAAACAATGATTAGATTCATTCAAGGTCGGAGAGTAGGATTACAATGTTCTTGAGAAATTTACAATATTTTATATAAAGCTGTTTCGTGTCCGCATAACGAAGCAGCAGTTTATTTTGAAAATTAGTTTTGGAATATATTTTTGAATAAATTTCAAAATTCATTAAATAAATTGAAGTAATACATATCAAAATTGACGTATGTTATAGAAAGACAAATACAATTACCGCCAGAGTCACAATCTGTGGCAGATAGGCAATAGTTAAATACAGGTTTTGCACACCAAATTCACCCCTTTTCACTCCAAATTCACTGTTTTGCGAAACAAATTCACCATTTTGTACTCTAAAATCACTCTTTTGTAAGACAAATTCAACCTTGCACCAATCGAATTCACCTTTCTGCAAATCGAATATTGCTACATAAATATTTTATTTAAAAAAACATGAAAGTCAAATTAATTGATAAGTAATTAAATATTTTATTACAAATTGTTACAATTATTATATGAATAATGATGTGTATACGTTATGTTACTAGCAACTACTGCAAGAGAACCATTGTAAGCTAGATTACATATGTATAAATCATCCACCCAGAGTTTTTATACATATATACTATCAATCCAATTATGTAATTATGAATTACGTAGTATGTACTACAACTTTAATGAACTGGACTTTTAAATAAGTATCTAATATACCTCTTTGTAATAAACTTATAATTAAATTTTTAATTTCTCATCAATTAATTTACATTTAATGTCTTTTTAAATAAAATGGTTATGTAGATATACTTGATATGCAAAACGGTGAATTGATTTGCAAACAGATGAATTCGATTTGCAGAAGGGTGAATTTAACTTGCAAAGAGGTGAATTTGACTTGTAAAAGGGAGAATGCGAAGTGTAAAACCGATAATACCAATATGTTTCTCAATACATTATTACAACATTGACGTTGTAAATCCTAAAAGGTAAAGGTTGGCACTTTAAAATACCGCCAACTCCGTGACGATAATCAATTTGAAATTAAAATTACGAGCAATCAAACGTGGAAACATCGAATTTACTTACTAAATATCTTCAACATTGATCATGAAATACTTTTTCCAACAAAGAGTAAAGCATAATTTCTGACTTATTTACAACGTTTTTTATACTTTATGTTTTTATTTTTCGAAATGAAACATCCAATGTAAAAAATAGCAATTATCTAGAAAATTATAACTTCATTTATGCTTGTTAACTCTAAATTCGTTGTTTCTGATTAACTTTTAATTTTACAGCACGTCTTAGATCTCGGTAATATTAATGAAAACGAAGAAACGGGCAGTGACGCATTTGTAACATTGGTTCATAATTATGTAAATAAAAAATCTACAGAGCACGATAATGGAGATTCGGAGGAATCAGTTGCCTCATCTTCTGTAAATTATAAAAACTCGAACTTCATCTCCGATAACGATCCATTATTATTAGGCAATAGAAAATCGGTATATGAATATAAAATAGGAGGTCGAAAGATCTCGAGATCGGAAAATTGTTTCGGAAGCACAGAAGTTTTGAGATTTAAAACAGGAATCTATGAAAAACAACTTTATGTCTGCTATGACGAGAGTGTTAGCAAAAATTACATGTTTGTAAGTTATATTCATTATTTTATTTAAGCAATATTGATATTTTTTAATGTCTCATATATGTTTACCGAAATGTTGTTAAACATGACTGAACAGTGGTGAAATTAGAGATACAATTTGCATAAAAGAATAACACACAGATTCTGACTTCCACAAGGATTTTAAGTTGTTTACAATTTTTTTTGTAGTATTTTCCCTCATTTCGATTTTGTTTGATTAAAGTTTCATTCTTTTATTCAAATATTTCCAAATAACACTATATGCTATTTAAAGTTCCATGTTAATAAATAATATATTTCGAGATCATTGTTTCTATAAAAAAAAACTTAAATGCGTTCCCAAATTTTTATATTTTACTTTTAAAAACAAAACATGGGGGTATTAATTATTATTTATATACATACAATCAAAAAACATTTTCTGAATATTACAATAAAACAGCAATATCGATGAAATATTTTGTAAGTTAAAGGTTACTTACCGGTTAAGTATAAAAATATGAAATTATTACTATATACGCCTCATTTATTTATTTTGTATTTTTTCAGATCTGCAACAGTAATACGAAAGAGAAAAATATTATCCAAACTATAAAAGTTTACAGGCCGTCGTCCTTTACGATCCTTAACTTTGAAGGGTTAATTGAAACGTTACTTGTATTTGTAGAAAACGGAAGAAATGTCCGAATTTACGAATACCGAGGTTGGTCGAAAATTCACATTAAATTCCAAATTTGTTACTCCTATTTATAAGAATAATTTATCTTTATTTTAGGAATCGAGGGTTTTGTCTTTAGAGATAATATAACACTGAAAGTCGATAAGTTATTCGATTTCAAAATACGAAAATACCAAAATCTGGCAAAAAGACAGTGCCTCGCTTTAATACACGAAAACCGATTAATAATTTTAGAAGCAAAAATGTACGGTGAAAAACTAGATATGAAAATGTTATCATGTCTGAGGAATTAAGAAATTATACGTGTCGTAAATGCCGAGCACAAAATAGTAGAAAAATTTAACATGTTTGTAAATTCTTCTGTTATATTCCATCATATAACTGATATATGTATTTGAGTATTTATTATGTACATTTTATAATAATTGTAGTTCTAATGAAAAATTGCATAATTTATATTATTATTACAAATTCATAATTTGTTAAAAATTATATGATATACTGAGTGTATCGTTAAATATACTCGTATAGTTATATACAATATCGTTATTGTTTTTATTGTGTAAGAAGTGATATGTCAATAATTACCATCAGAATATTTTGTCCTATAAAAAGGGATAATTTCTTCATTAATTTCCGGATTACCCGTTAAATGTAATATTAGGAAGGGAAGTTGATTGAAATTCTGATTATTTTCATTTAGTTACTTCGTTATTATATGACTTATCTTTTTAAAAGTTTATAAACATTCAAGCAAAATATAAGTCTTTATTTCTGTAATATTATAGCTATATTGAGTCTATTCTTGCTTGTTTGGGACCTATAACTATTTTGCTGATGTTGTATTCAGTTCCATTTAAATTTAAATTAATAGAAGACTTTGTATGATAGTAATCCCATAGTTCGTTGTGAATTACCGTTAATTTTATTCTTTCTTTCAGCTTGGTAGTTAACTTCATCATTTAGACTCAGGCAGAGACCGTAATAGTATAACGCAACGGTAGGAAAATGCGGCTTTTCGTTGATTTAACTACATTAACATTGTATTTTATTATTTCAGAGCCTTTTTTACTGAGTCTTGTTAAATCAACTATGTAACTAATATTTTGTTCTAGAGATTTGATGGTATGGCTCTTTTTAATATATGGAAAACTGAAATGCGGCTCTCATTGATCTGTTACGTGTCCACCTTTGGTATATGGCTTAAAAATCTAATCGCTTATTATCCATTAACGATATCGTACTGAATTATTTGTTTTGGCGAAATTTGCTGACTCTCCTATACGCTATCTATGTTACCACATAATTAATTTTATCGACATGAATCGTTTCTCCAAAGTGTGTATTATCGCTTTCCTGTTAAAGAACGATTTTTGTAACGCAATTTCACAAAATTTCTGTACTTCTCCATAGTCTGAAACTTTACTCACTTTTCATAAAATTCGCCAACTATTCTCCTTCACAGCGTTCTATGCGAAAATGATCAATAAATATGAATTTACAGTTCATAATCTCTCTTGCCCGCGAAGGCGGTTTTTGATAAAATTTACAACTGTGCGCGTTGCAATTCTTCATGCTACAGTTGTAACAATCCCTCTTTTTTCTGAGACTAGTGACAGTATTCAAACAAAAGACATTTATTACCTGCATCATATTTCAAATTCTTTAAAGAGAGTAAATAAAATTGTGGCGTTTTAAAGAAGACACCTTGTTTACCGACTACAAAGAAAGACACCTTGCTTTACGACTGCTAAGGTAGATATCTTGTTTAAGATGTCTCAAGTCAAGCCCAATCTGATACTTCAACTGAACGAGCGCCGCGAAAACAAGAAAAACGATAATTATTCTTCTGTTATAATAATCTGGTTAGAGACGACGAGACTAGTAGATGAAGTTCCTAAATCATACATTATTATTAAAGAAAATATATTATTGTGTGTTGCTACAAAGTTAAATTGTACAATTGTGACTACTACCTTATCAAAGTATATAATTAAACGTCAGTGAACACGTGTAGCATTACAAAATCGGTAGCACAACCACCCTCTACCAAGGCGCAAATGAAACATTTTTCAAACTATGATCCGTGCTACTCTTGGGGTTCGAGCCTTTGGTCATCTTATAGTCTAAATAATAAACCTATGATAATAATTAATTTAATTTTGTTCGTTCTATTGTGGCGGTGTATGAAAGGTGTGAAATATGACGTTGATAAGGGAATATCCCTATAAATTTTATATGGTTTCTGCCATCTACCATGCGTAGGCGCAAGTATTTGTACTTCATGATTTTCCAAATTGGAAATTCCAATCCCGTTTAAACCGTTCAAACGATTTAAACCTAACGTCTTTGTAATATATCAGTAATAACAGTTTCAATAAATACAGTATTCTTTATTCAAAGTTGAAAATGAATATCTCTGGTGAAATTCTTTTAAATAAAGTTCGGGAATTGTGCCCCGACAATTCAAATAGCATTACCGTAGAGGAACTAAATAAAATTTGCAATGTATCAGATGTACAGCCGTTTTTACAGTGGTTCTGTGAGAATGTTAATCATGCCAATGTTCTTTCGGACAATGAAATACGATTGTAAATTATTTTTTATTAATATTAAGAATTTATCAATCACAAAAGAATGTAAAATTGTCACATTTGATGTTTCAGAAAGGATGAATTGAAAAAATCAGGTGATTGGTTAGAAGGTTCAGAATTAGATAATGCCCTGGAAGAAATGACAAAAGATTGTCCTGCTTTATTAAAAGCCGCTTCTTTTGATCACGCAGATGTAGATAATCTATTCGTGGAATTGGAAACAATGAAAGTTTCTCGCAAGGAAGATGAGGAATATATTGAAACATTAACAAATGGTATACAGAATTTAAGGTAATGAAATATGCATATCACTTTGACTTTCGCTTTAAATTTTACCTATTTGCATTGCAAAGCGGATTATTCTGTGAAATATGTCTACTTCATGACTCTAACAGAACAGTAATGGCTACAAAATAAAAATAATTTTACCAAGAATTTAATGTTTGTTAACATATATTATATTTCTGTACTTAATTGTAAGCAGTTAGTGAAGAATTGTAATTATTCAAACCAATGAAATTATGAATGAATTTGTAAGTTATGTATGATCAACTGCGTATAATTTTAATGACTCGGTCCAGTCATAAGGATCACCATTGTCATTATAATGGACAAATCATACAATGTGAGCGTGACATGATACAGATGGCTTAAAGTATAGACATTCATCCACGAATAAAAAACTATTTCAGAAAACTTGAACACAAACTGGATGACGACATAGAGAAAGCAAAGGCATCGTTAGAAATGGGAAATATAACAATGAATAAAACGTACAATAATTGTCGAACACTTTTAAAAGAATCCGATGAACGAAATGAGAAGCTATTGAGAAGTACCGAGGATCTATTAAATATATATGCACATGCAGCCAAAAATGTAAGTAATATCAATTACTTTATGCATCGGTTGAATCAAAGACAACACAATTTACTTTTTTAGGAGGGAAATCCAATTTTGTGGACACAAATGCCTCTTGAAATTTTTATTAAACACATGGATCTTTATAGTCATAGTATGGATATACTTGTAAAGCAACAATTTGAAGATATTAGCAATAAAAACGAACAGGAAACAGATTCTGACTATGGATCATTCATTAATTACAGTAAAAGAAAATTTCTTGATGAGAAGAAACAAAAGTTAATGTCATTAAAAACAGTGTAAGTGTTTTTTATATTATTATTGAAATATTTTAAATAACACTTATCATCTTTTATTGACTTTCTAGCATTACCAATTCAAAATATAAAGAGATCATGGCTAAAGCCGAAAGAAACTCTTGTATTGCAATGTTGGAATGTGTTAAAAATGTATATAACAATGGAAACTTAAAAGTACCACGGAGTTCTGAGCTGAGGTATTGAAAATTCACATAAATATAGAAACTTCTTTAATCGAATAAATTTTACATTATCGAGGCAATATGTAATAGATTTATGGATTGAAATTAGGAAAGAAATCATGGAATTAACTAAGAAAAGGGATATATTAGAAGAAGAAGTGACACTTTTAAGACAGCATCAATTGCCAGAAATCGTACAACAATTTGCAGAATTGGAAATAACAAAAATCTTGAAACATGATCAAGAAGCAAGTCTTGAGAAAAATAAAAATAATTTACGAAAGTTGAAAAATTTACGATTGCTTGCACGAGAGCATGGACATGTACATGCAGACTTATTATGCATACTAATGGAAATGCAATGTCAGTGCCTTGAAAATGTTTCCAAATTCGTAATAGATGTTCGTCACTACTTAAGAACATTATACTCCTGTTCTTCCACCAGATGTGTTCGTAACATTTAAAAGTATACTTTGATTCTTTGCACTCATATATGAATATGACAAAAATAGTAATAGTAATATTTAATATTCTAAACTTCTATTAATTTAGAACAGATTGAGAGTCCTGAAAAATGTATTTGATTTGTGAGACCTTGGATGGTGAGAAACAGTTGTTTAGCAAATAAAAAGTTCCATGTTCATGTACGGGGAATTCCATAAAACAAATGCTTTTCAAAGCGTTTTAATCTATCTCAAATCATTGGTAAAAATTCACTGTGATTAAGCTATTATTTATATATCATTTGCATAATGTGTTAAATATATTGAAAGTAAGTTAGAATCTATTCATGAATAAATATACATAGTAATTGTTGTTAAAAAGTTTGATTACATATCAATATGGTACTTGTGGGCAGAGTTACATTTTACAACATTTTAATACGTTTTTTTAATTATATTACAAGACCTATTACTTATAAAAATTTATTTTAGTATAAATGTATAATATTTAATGTAATCTCTGCATATGTAGGTTGTTAATTTGAAAATATCAAATCTAAATATCTCAAGAACAATCCATTTCCGGGAAAAGTATTTTGTGCAAAAGTTTCACCGTTTTAACAGGAAAATAAGACTATAATACTTACTTTTTATTTAATAGGTCTCCCCAACGTGATATGATGATCGACTTTCTTCATCAATTAGGATTTATATGTTTCTTTGCAGATTTTTATCTTATAAAAACAAATTTAAGTTTTCGATGAAAATTACGTGGGAATGCGAAATACAAAATTCTGTTTAAAAAAACATTTTCAAGTGATCTTACAAACGATGATCTTTTAAAAAGGATTTTAATTATAGAATATTTAAAAGATTTTATAGAACCTATAACATTTATATTTATCTATTAAATCTCACACACAGCTACTGTAACTTGGGGAAATACAAACTGTTTCATATGAGTGCAAAGGATTTGATAGACCATATCGTAGGAATTAATAAGTAACTGTAATTTATTGTTTATAGGAGAGTATGAAACAGTATCAAAATGAATATTCACAAAAATTTTTGTTAGAAACAAAAATTCATAATTCCTTCGAGAAGTGTCTTGTATCGATACTACATGGTGACAGCAACTCAGATAGTGTAACAGCTGCATTAGATAAATATAACAAACTTATAACGCAAAATAAGGAACAAAAACAAATAATACTTGAAAATAATTTATATTCGAAAATTTCCATGTTACAAGATTTGTAAGTATGACATATACTAATGGATTTATAACGTTTTTCCACAAATTGCAACTTAATACATGGACACTTACATTTCAGGGAGAATAGTGTAATTGAACATTATTTAAATGAAATTAAAAAAGATCCTACTTACAATTTTAAACCAATTTGTTATGAAATTAGTACAGACCATGACAATGTATACAGCAAATTACAAAAAGTACAAAAGGAACTAACAGCAGTACGAAATAAAATGAAGAAACAAATGGTACTTTTGTGTACGATTACAAGTACAAATATAATTATCTCTTTCTAAAACGTTATTTTTTATCGCAGAAGGTTAATGATGATTCAAACTGCAAAGAAGACATAATATGGCAACGATTTTTAGTCCGGCCCAATACGCTAAAAGAACTATATCATACAATGAAGGAAACAGCGACCAAATCAAATTTTAGCACTGCTTTTGAGACTAAGTAACATGTGCTTACAGCAGTTATGATTACACTTTAAAAGGTACATGTAGTTTTTAATGAATTGAAAATATACTTATTTTCGGAAAATGAATTTATCAATTATAATTAAGTACTTGAAATTAATGTTTCTATTATATTTCCTACAAGTTTCGGTATATTTTTAGATATATTTTATTCAATAGTAAACGAAGTTTCACATTTCATGCTGGTTATTGAAAATTGTATCTTGTACGGTAAAGTGTCGTGAATACTTATTTGCATTTATATTCCTATTTTACATGCTATATGCTGTTGTATCGAGTTTGACAGTGATTTGAGTGCGCCATACAAATTACTATCAGCACACTTTTCAAGATGTAGCCAACGGTACATTTACGAAGTCCCCTGACTTCTCACATTAAATGCACTAACCCAGACTTCTCTTTACCCATTGTCATATACAATTTTTTAATAATTTTTATATAATATTTTCTTTTAATCTGCTTTTTCTTCATTATTTTAATTGCAGATCCCCCGTCACTCCTCACAGTTGTGAATGAATTTAGTCTTAAGGTAACTGTAAAACTAATATAATTAAGAAAGTAGCTAATGATGCACAATTATTTTATCTTCTTCCGTTATGTCTTGTGCCACTTCCATTGCTGCAAGAGAACATTTTCATGTATAATACATCTTTATAAACGTACGTATTCCACATATTTATATGTATCTTGCATATTATATACTATTTGAGAAGTTGAGCGTTAATTGTATCTTCAGTCTCTTCTTTTATTTTTAATATGTTTTTACTTGCTGCTATATCTATGAGTTCGAATAACATGAAAAATAATATTTACAATATATTTGTGCATAAAAGGTGTGTATGTACAAATAAATAATGCATATGCTATAAAGTCAATCTGCTTTAACACGAAGAAAATTTACTGTGCTGTATTTTGAAAATGCGGATTATCGTATAAAAGACTGAACGCAGAATCCTTTTATAATAATTTAATATATAATATTTAATAAAGAATTATTACGTGTATTATTCGCATCATCAATATTTCGTATAAGCGCAGATTGTGTGAACATTCACACTACATTCGTCCTTTGTTTTAATAATCTTTCATTCTCTCAATAAATGTCTTCGTTCCCTCGTTCATTCCTGTTAACAAAAATAATAATCCTCGCGTGTGCAAGTCTATCGGCTTATAGTGGCATTTAATACAATTTCCTGCTGAACATATTACAATTTTTCAACATACTACGATATATTTTTGTTTCTTTCGCTTAGATCAGTGGTGGGCAAACTAGGGTCCGCAGCAGATTTTAAAACAATAGTATAGAAGTTTGAAATGAACAATTTAAAAAAAAATATCCCGTTGAGGTCCCATTCTCAAACCCTTTATTAACGTGGTGGCAGAAAAAACATTGTATTTTTATAGAGAGGAAATGCTTTACGCACACCCCGAAAATGTGTTATTTTGCGGTAGTGTGAAACTCCGTAAGTCTATTGCTTACGTATACCCACTAAATAATAATATCATTAATATAATTAACAAAATAACTAATAGCAGTTTTTTCATTTATTTTAATATCAGAATTATATATTTCCATTCATCAGTTCTGAAGAGACAATTATTTTATCGTCTTTTTTTATATCTGGTGCAATGTCCATTCTATGCTAGAAAAGAATATTTCTGTAAGTACATTTCTGCTGCTTCTTCTTTTACTTTAAATGAGTCGCTTACCGTTACATCTACCGTTTCTAATTAAATATAAAAGTGATATGTGGCGTATTAAGGTAGACACCTTGCTTACCTACTGCTAAGGTAGGCACCTTGTTTACCTGTAAGGTAGACACCTTGATCACAGACCACGCCAACCTGATGCTTCAACCGGACGAGCGGCGCGAAGAAAATAAACCGAAAATTATTCTTTTGTTACAATAATCTTGTTAGAAACGACGTTACGAGTAGATAAAGTTGATGAATCATAAATTATTATTAAAGAAAATATATTAATATGTCTTGCGACAAAGTTAAATTGTACAATTCTGACTACCACCTTATCAAAGTAATTAAACGTTAGTGAATACACGGGAGCATTACAGATACTTTTACATTACCGCCCCCTGTAAATGCCAGTATGAAACATTTCGCGAAACTTCAATCACACTGTTCCCACTTATGTTTGTACCTCCCGGTTTCCCCTTTTGAACATATTCTGCTTACTTCAGTTTATATGTGGATTTCAATCTGATCCGTTTGTTCCTTTCATAAATGTATCATTTTGATGACCATTATAATAGGGAACACATTACGGAACACCCTTCTACTCGTGAGTCTCCTTTTTAAATTTTTAAAATATACTAGCGTCAATACTTGGAGTTAAAGCTCTGAATTATTAGCAAAATATATCGAATTCGAAGTGAAACTTAAAAACGCTTAGATACAATCCAACATTCTCTACTGATTGGAAATCCGTTCAGTTTATGACAAGCATTGCTAACGATTTTAATTCAGTAGAATTATTTGTTAAAAGGTCAGATCTTCAGTCTTTTATCGAACTAATTTTTGATGAAACAAAAAAGAATCTCTACATTCAGCTGCACTGTTATTATACGGACTAATAAAATTTATGATGTACGGGAATGATTTCACTTTAAGGCGAGTAAAGAAGAGTATTTCTTATTAACAAAGCATCTTGAATTTCGATGTATTACTTTATACAGAAATATTTTATACAATACCTTGTATGATTCACATTGAAAATCTTAAATCCATTTCTGTCAATACAATCTATTTCGATACGAATGATGAATCCAAAAAGAAAATTCATCCAGTATATCGGTCAATCATAACGGAAAATAAGCAAAGCTGCGCAGACTCTTTGAAGGTAACTTAATTTTCACAGTAGGCCGCGTCGAGTTACGAGTTACGACGGAAAGGACGCTCAGTACCGTTTCGGCTACCGTCGAAGTCGGGTCTATGTTTATATTTTCATCGTATTGTGTTCCACGCTATCGAGGTATCCTGCTCTGCTACGTTGTCTGCTTTACTCTTCTAAACTGTTATACGGTGAGTTACTTTTCTCGTCATGTACCAACATTTTAACATCAGCTTAATTATAAGAATAAATATCATGACATGATAAGCATTAAAGTTTCTGAAACACTTATTACGTCTTTGAATTGTTCGATTTTAAGAACATTAATTTCATAGCTTCATAGTCTTTAGCTTATTAGCTTTCATAATTAGCTTTCATAATTTCATAGTCGATATTTCATCGACTTTCCCTTTGCGCTTTAATTAATGTTATTTGAAATCTGTTATACTATGTTTCACCGAAAGTGAATCAAGGTACAACATATATAAAAAGGAATCAAATGTTATATAGTATCTGGAAACGGAGATTGAAGAAATTTAACCCCAGTTGTGCATGAGGGCTAGGAATATTAGGTATGGAAATAAGATAATAGCCTTTATTTTATCCATATTTAATATTGAAGATTATGCTGCACTTAATACTACGTAGTTTTTAATTTGAGGTGTTTTGTGAAATGCTTAGTACGAATTCATCGGCATAACCTTAATGGTGTTCAGTATCAAAGGTTGCCAACCAATTAGTGATAAATTTCACTCGTCAAATTATCTAATCGATAAAACGTAAGAAGTTTTGAATAACAGATCGAGTACTTTCTTTAATATATCACATACTATTTTAAGGGAACGAGGTCTGTATTATTTCATTAAATATAGGAAGTGCGCGAGTATTTCATTACTTGAGCCGTTTATTTTGAAAGTAACGTAAGTCCCTTTCTTTTTAAATCGAGATATTTAAGGGTTTGCGTTTGAATCTGATTAAAAATATTGATACCAAGTTTTGAGAACATGTACTTGGTATCTTTGATACTTATATTTTCCACAGCATAAATAATTTCGTATAGTCATAGATAAATCACCATTTTTCATTACGGTGAAGTGACTTATGTCACTTTCAAAATAAATGGCTCATTTCTATATTTATTATGAAAGAGGGGTAAAGAATATATAAGGTTCTTTTTAACTTTTGTATTAACATTGAAAATTATGTTAAATGTTGCAACAGTCGGAGAGTTTAATTGTTTACATATTCTATCGAATGTAAATATGCCTTAAATAAGACCTTCCCTTGAAACGAACGCTGCATTGATAATACTTTATTTAAAAATATATAAATATATGTGAATTGATGGAGAAATATGTAGATTGGCGAATCGGTCATATTTTAATGAATTGAGAAATGATTGCGGTGAATAATAACTTCTGAAATTGGCAAGTACGTTTCATCATTACGTTATATCTGTGTTGCTTACCAAGTCTTTTATCAGTATATAAATCATTATTAGGCATTACCTTGTCCTAGGGGGACATTTTAATTTTTCAATAGAAAACTAATTTGTTTTGCAACTTTTGTTTATGGTTCCCCCTGTAAAAATGTCTGCTATCTCATCTCCTGCTATTTCATTTTCCTCTGGAATTCTAGTTTTTATGATAAATTGAAAAATATCCATTAAAATTCGAGCATTTCGGACGCAGTTTTCACTTCGGGCATTGTTCAAATATGTTTCAATATTTGTAATATTGAAGTGACGTGCGTCGTTATATTATGGAGAGTTTACTGAATCATTTTGTGCAAATAATTTTTAAATAACTTTTACGGTTAAAATATAAAAAATTTAAAAAGTTGACAATCTGAAATCGTTTTCTCAAAAGTCATTTTCTTGAAAATGGTGGCTGATGGAGAAAATTTTTTTTTTCCTGTTCAGCACCACGCAATACATAATAATTAGTGTAAACGTTCTTTGTAGCCAATGTAATTATTATAATTTTAACTGACTTTGAAATAACGTTGCAACTATTTTTTTTAACAATTGCCACTTAACTTCAATTAACTTTTTAACAACTCACAAGTACTTGCTTCTATGACAGCTGAACGCCAACTGATTAATTGTTTTACTCTTTTACGATAAGACAGCACTAAACAGTTGTCTGTTATTATCTCATTATGTCAATAATAACTGAATTATAATCTTATATTAGTTTGAATCGCATTCCTACAAGAATTTACTTTAGAGTGTCGAGTTAATAAAATTTGCATCTGAAATAAATTACTTACTATTCGATGAGTTTTGACATTTTTGTCATTTGGAATCGTTAAACCTAATTATTAGGAAAATTTAATTTAAAATGAAAAGTCAGAAATCAATCAATTGTCCGAGACTAATCGTAAGATTTAAAAACATTCAACAAGTGGAGTTAATCAATCCCGCTTGCAAATGGCCCAATTATTATTGAAATTAACAGAACAATTAGAAATGATACTATTAAAGCAATTAGAAATGTGATTATTGAAACAATTTTATCGCATATCGAAATCATACTTTCATTTGGGCAACAATTCTCTATGAATGTTCTCATGGATGGTTACATGTTATTTCGTATTTATTTTCATCGTTATATCGCATAATTGAAAACATGATTATCAGGGTGAATTAAACTGTACGATTGCAAAAGGATGTCGTAATAATTGGAAATTCGTTGGCTTCAAATGCAAACGCCTTCTTGAATTCCTTTCTCACCCTTTCAAGAAGTATTTTCACTGATATCAGCGGCTGGTCACAGTCTCCTTGTGTTTATTTATTATACAGGGTGACTCATGTAACGCGACGATTCTAAATAACTCATAAAGTATGTACAGTACAAAAAAAGTTTTTCGAACAAAAGTTACACGGTTTCTATATTCTGATAAAGCATCGAACTCTGCATAAAAAATCATTATTCTATGTAAGGTCTAAAACGAATAATTACTGAGATATTCACAACATAATTATCCTGCATTACAAGGCATGCTCGTTCAACGGGAACTTTTAGAATTTGGAGGACATCTGTGTTTACGACAGAAATTGATGTGAAATACGATCCTAGGAATTAGATATCGTCGATGTAAAGTATTTGCCGTGTGTCGACAAGTGGGATATGTGCAATTGCTACTAACAACCAGACAAAGTACGAGATTTTTCGACACCGACGATCTTCCTTTCGCATTTACGTTTTTGTATGTTAAACGTGTCAGTTTCTTTGAGACGCTTACTAAGCTTTACAAAGATAGAATGCAATGGCTGATTTCGTTTAGGATATTTACTTTGATACAGAGTTTTAATTATGGCAGCATCTTCATCGCACGCACCGTATACAATTATCATATCATGTTTCTCTGTATTACTGAACATCTTAATAAATGTAGTATAATACATTTATACTATAGTACCACTTTTATCCTTACTAAGCTTAGCTGATACTTCATGTCGACAATGTTTAATGCCTAGGATCGTGCTTAACAACATTATCTGTAGTCGTAAACAAAGTTGTCCTCCAAATTCTAACAGTCCCGTTGAATGAGCATGCCCCGTAATGCAGGGTAATTATTTTGTCAAAATCTCAGTAATTATTCGATTTAGACCCTACACAGTGTATCTAGTTAATGTTTTACGCAGTTCTCGAGGCATTATCTAAATTTAGAAAGAAAATATAAGCGTCCCATTTAAATAAATGAAGGGGTTCTGCTTATCTTGATAACGCAGTAAAACAGCATAAAATCTGTGTTACTTTTGAAAGACCCCTTCGTAACCGTGCAACTTTTGTGTGAAACATTTTGTCGTACAGTACATATTTTATGAATTACTTAGAATCGTCACGTGACTTTACTCACCCTGCATATTTAAAATACTGTAGTAGAACAATTCGCAGAGTATCGTGAAAAAAGTAACAGCTCATAATGAGGCAGTCACAGGCGAATCCAATCATTTTCAGTTTAACAAAAAAAAAATGTTATTCCATAGTTATAAAGCTAATCTCTTATTACAAATGCGTAGTCAGTACCCACTTAACACTAGAACTACCGGCGTTAAATCTATGCTATTTCGATATATTAAATAAGAATTTTGAAAAAAGAGGAATCCAAAAGGCGGAAAAGGTGATCGATTCGGTGGTTCATGTTTTTTGAGATGGACGTAAAATATTTATTCTATGACTTTCATACGAACTTGGAGAATTTTTGGAAAAAATTGCGTACCCGTCATTTTGACTGGTTTGGTAGTTCTAGTGTTAACGGAAACATCAATGACGAGAAATAGGAAAAAATTGAAATGTATTTATTTTTGTAAATGGAAAATCAGAAAGTGAAAAACATTCAATTTGCTACAAATATTGTGACATATCTTTAATACCACGTCTACCAAAACAATTCTGGCCACATTGTTTACGGACATTGTACTGTAGTAAGTTTTCTGAAGGTGAATGGACACATTTTCTATTGTATACTATACCTAGAGGCTGTGATGGGAAATGAGATAAAGGCTCGGATCCTTACCTACAGTTAGTGCAGTGATGAGCATACTTTTTTAGGAGCGGACCAAAAAAGAATCCTAACATTGCAATATATAATAATTTATTATGAAACTCCACAACGACTCAAAAAAATATTATTTTCTAAAAGTGTTGAAATTGAAACTTTCTATACTATTATTTTAAAATTGCCTATCACTAATTAGTGGGTACGAGTTGAAATCCTCTTTCAGCTATGGGAAATTTTTCTTAAATTATTAGGTTGGTAGGAAATTAATGTCGGTTTTCAAAATTTATCTTTAAATACACCTGTTGAGAATGGGAATAACATTTTTTAATCAAAATAAGTTCCATTACAATTTATTCATTTTTCCAAGGAGAAACAAATTTTTTATTAAATTCTTTTTTCTAAAATGATATAAGAAGACAAACCGATTAAAATGAACGGCTATCTCAGAATTAAACGCTAAAGTTTCAAAACTCGAAAACCGACATTAATTTCCTACCAACCTAATAATAATTAATATATCATAGCCTCTAAGGTTCGGTATTTGCCAAAAACCATAGGTCCTGTGCAAAATGACCATAGCGGTTAAAGTTGAAAAAAAGAAAAAAAAATACAATACCACTTCCTCAATGTGTTGTTTACACTCTTAACATCTATCTTTACTTTAATTACACCGACGTTCAATGGAGACTTTAATTTTGTCTGCTGTTTTTTGAAGGAGTGTTGTTTGATTTTCAGGTGATTTAAAATGTCAAATTAATTTTATGATTATTTAAGCGCTTTTGACAGTAATTAGATGTTTAAATGAACTAAAGAAGTGATCTGATGTGTCCCCAATGACGTGATCTAATTATCCCCATATATACAGGGTGGAGCGCTGTCTCTGTCCACCTTAAATGTTTCCGTTATTTGTAATAATATGAAAAAATGTGACATACAAATTTGCACGTTGAAGAGGGGACATATTGTGATACAAATGTTTTTGGGTGGGTAGATGCATAGAGGAGATTTCAATGTCAGCGCTACTTTTTTAAATGGAATGCTACCTTCTTTTTATCGCTATATGATAGCCAGTATTGAGACGATTTCAATGAGCAAGTTATAACACTACATCGGATGTAGTTTCAATTGTAAACGTCCCAACAGGTTGTAACATTAACACTAGAACTACCGGCGTTAAATCTATATTTCAAAATATTAAATAAGTACTTTGAAAAAGGAGGGATCAAGAGGCGGAAAAGATAATCGATTCGGTGATTTATGTTTTTTAAGATGGACATAGAATATTTATTCTAAGACTCTTCCATAAACTTGGAGAATTTTTGGAAAAAATTGTGTACCAGTTATTTTGACTGGTTTGGTAGTTCTAGTGTTAACATGTATTGGTAATAATATCACAAAGTTCATTTTACTACCACATTTCACCCCGCAAAATTTTCCACGATAGCTCGTTGAAAAATCGTCTCAACATTTGCTCTTACATAGCGATAAAATAACATTCCATTCAAGAAAATAGAGCTGACCTTCAAATCTCCTGTATGCATCCACCCACACGAAAAACGTTTGTACCACAATATGTTCCCCTCTATTCCGTGTAAGTATTGTACAAAACATTTTTTCACATTGTTACAAATAGCCGAAATATTCAAGGTGGACAAAGATGGCGCTCCACCTTGTATATTAACCCTTAGCGAACGAATGCCGCCATATTCGCGACATTATAAATATTCCAAGAAAATCGAATGCCGCCATACAGCCGGCATGCCGCGATATTTGTACTAAAAAACCTGGTATTCACATTGGGGGCTATTGGGAGAAATACCACACTCAGAAAATATATAAGTAATTGTTTACTTTTTTACTTTTTTTTGTTCCGCCGATCTACTGGACATTGTTCTAGAAAAATGCGCTCGTTCGTTAAGGGTTAACAACAAATTAAATGGAATACATAGACAAGTTCTAGTAAAATCTAAAATATTTCAGATACTAAATTTCGAAACCATACAAACTAACAATGTTAAACGCTTTTGAATTTCCCAGCTCACGTTTTCATTTTGAATACGAAATTACGGACTATGTATCTTGTATGACATAAAAAATTACAACGGTTGCACAAACTCGTCTGTGTGGCAATCTGTGCTTGGATGGTACGTGGGATGGTATAACTGGATGGTTTGTGGGAGAGAGGGACGACATAATATGAACAATCGAGATGTTCATTTCTGTAGCGCTGTAGCAAATATCGACCGAAGTCTTACTTTCATCCTATTTGTCTTGATTTATCCTATTATACTTCCAAATTATCTTGCAAGTATTTCAAAAAGAATTTCCAATAAATATTCTTTATGGCTGACAACAGCGCGATTTGATATTCCCTGTATTATAATTTGATGCAACACACTTTTTAGAATAATTTTCAAGAAACGTTAGGATAAATAATAATTGCTCCTCGTCAGGCTACTTCGTATTCTGCCGTGTTTCACAACTATTTGTTGATTATTCCGAAAAGAATTTCCATTAAATCATCGTTATCTCTCTTAGCCGCAGCCTCATCTAAATCCCTATTGACTTATCATATTTTTTAACACTAGAACTACCGGCGTTAAATCTGTTATATTTAAATATATTAAATAAGGACTTTGAAAAAAGGGGAATTCAGAGGTGGAAAAGATGATCGATTCGGTAATTTATGTTTTATGAGGTGGACGTAGAATATCTATTCTATGACTCTCCTATAATCTTGGAGAATTTTTGGAAAAAATTGTGTACCAGTCATTTTGACTGGTCTGGTAGTTCTAGTGTTAAAATAATAGTGAAATTGTTCCAACAGTACTGTATCCTATAATCATAAATTTGATTCTGCAAGTAAAAATTTTCATTCAACATCTCCATAGTTAGACGTAGTTCTTGAGATGGCCTATAAGAACCCATAAACATCGTCCGTATTTACATGCTTTGCATTATTGCTCGCACCTGCGTCATGTTATTCTCTGCACGACCGTCGCCGAACTGCTTCTTAAAATTTTCTTCACTCGCCAAAGTGGGGCTTTCTCGGTTTACTATGTTTACTTGACCAGTAATTGAGAAAGTTCGTGTCGCTAGGTCGTGATTCTGGTAGCTGGCTAAGAGCGCGAAAGCCTCGGCTTCTTGTAATGTCTACATAACGTTTTCGACCGCAAGGGAAATTCTTCGTGTCACAGCGGAAGTATCTTTTGTCGAAGAGAAAAAATGGGTACCTGTAGACACTTGTAATATTTGCAATATTTTTAAACGATTTGTATTAGGTTGGTGCATGTGAAATGTCGGATTGTATGCGGCGAAATTAAAATACCACAGTTTTTGCAAAATGAATGTTTATAAATGAAAATAATTTCCATCGACATCAATCCACTTCTACCAAAAATTCACAAGGGCTTTTATACGATTTTTAATAAAATCTGAGTTTTTAGAAAGAATCAAATTGGAGGCGACTGTTTTAAGGTCACCTTCATTATTGAATCTTTTTCTGTAATGAAGCGGTCTAAGTGTTTATAAATGTGATAATCCGATAAAGGAAAATCAGGTGAATAAGGTGGGTACGTAAAATTTCATATTTTAATTCACGAAATTTTGTTCAGCTCACTTTTCACGGATATGGTCTTGCATTGTCGTGCAGTAAAGTAGGCCGCCGCTGATTAATTGAAACCGAACGCAGTATTTTCAATTCTACGAGCATTTGTTCAATTTTTTTACAGTATCTGTCACTAGTAATGCTTTCAACACCTTGGAAAAAAGGAAGTTCAGCTTTCTATGTATAGATAGGACATCAATATGGCATACGGTTGTGGGTGTATTACGAGGCGCATTTTGAAGATACTTACATCCAGAACGAAACTTTTTGAACCATCACTGTACGATTTGTTTATTAACAATTGCCTCCCATATGCTCTATTTATGTTAAGACTTCACTACTATTCGCATTGTACAAAAAAGTATATTTTTTTAAAGAAATTAGGAGTCTTCCAAAAAAAATGCATCTCAATATTGAACATATAGACCAAACAACCTGTTTTAACTGTGAAATTATTAATTTTACGGCTAGCTATTTACAAAATATGACCAAAATGTAGTGTATAGACCTAATCTGACATTTCATATGCACCGACCTAATATTTGTAAGGAAAGCTTGCGATTCATAATGAATATTATTAGGTACATGCAGGTACATAAGTACCATGCAGCTAGTCCGTTTCTATATATTGGAGACACCTAATCAATTATGATCTTACTAATCTATGCTACAAAATGTACAAACATAAATGGTTTAACACTTGCTTTTCCAGCTACGTATTTTCAGAACAACTGCTTTGTAATGTGCTGCGTTTGGTCGATGTTTTTTTTTCAATTCTAATTTTTCCTCTATACTTATTGCTAGATTAGATTTGTTAGTCCTTAAGTGCTCTCTAATGTTTGAATGTTAGACAAACCAGTTGGTTTAAAACATATTACTATTGTTTATTGTATGTGTCAACTGTATTCATTACAATAAAGGTTTACTATTATCTCCTATTAGGTATTGGAAAAAATTCGTGGGGATTCTTATTCTAACAATAAGATTCGAACACTCCGAATTTTTGTTTTAAAAATATCTTTATTTTACGATGTAGACACCATCAAATTCTGTGACATTTTTCCAGCGTTCCGCGAGTTTATATATCAATTTCTTGTAAAAATCAGGAGTTTCATTAAACAAAAAATTAATTGCCGTTTTGACCTCGGCATCACGTTTGAATTTTTTATTGGCAATGAAATTTGATAAAGATGAAAATAGACAATAATCAGAAGGAGACATTTCAGGACTGCAAGGAGAATAGGGTAAAACTTCCCTACTGATTTCCGTTATTTTTTGCCGAACCGTACATGCAACCTGAGTCCGCCCGTTGTCGTACAAAAGAAGTATGTACTCAGGCTTGTTCTCCTCTGTTAAACGGCGCGGTATTCATTTGTCCAGTATTTTATGGAAGCCTAGTGAATACAGCCTCTTTCTGGCTCTGGATTCATTACATCGAAATACTTCACAAATTTTTAACTAAAATCTGATATTAATTGCTAAAAAGAAAACCGCACGAATTTTTTCTGTGGCTAGCAACATTAAAAGATTCGTCTTCGACGTGAATCATGTTAGGACTATCTGACTTTGGGAATCGCCTTGCAACAGTGCATGCAGGAATTGTTTGTTATAAAATTAAAGGATACAACAGTCATCGTAGAAGCTTCCAAGTTTATCCGAATACTAGGTTTGCACATTAATTTCAAGACAAGATATTTCTCGGAGAATTTATCTTTTTAGAAAAAAGACTGTAAATTCATTGCGATTCTTATTAACTCTGTGTGGTGTGAAGTATTTACTTTTTCAATTTTTCGTTAGCTAAGTGAAATTAATTTGGGGAAATTCTTTGCCGCAAGTTACCCATTGATGTCAGATGGTGGCGATACACATAACTGTAGGTCGTGAGAGATATTTAAATGAACATGTAAAGTCATTGGCAGTTTCAGAAGTTGAAATTAACGCGATCGAATATTAACTATAGCGGACAGCTACGTTGAACTATAAAAAGGGTATAACACTTTGCGATCGAGAACTTCTAAGACTGCGGTTTTCCAGAGTTTTTTAACTTCTCGAATTTCCTTTCTTAGTTACAGATCTGCTTAAATATATGCACCGATGATTTCAGATAACGGAATTATTTTTTGTCACTTCTTTACTTTAGCGTCAACGTTCGACCTAATTGTAAGTAGAAGTATGAATGTCACGTCTATGGCGACATTCAATTGCAAAGGGCTTAATGCAGCTTACATTCTGTTGCAACAATGTGATCCCAATTCAGAATTATTTAAAAACTTATTAATGAGATACTGGCAATTAGACTACATATCGTTTAATTACATCACCCATTTGAATTAATATTCAAAGGAAAACCTTGGTCAGAAGCATCTAATGTTCCATTGACTATATGTTTGGTAGGCTTCCTAAATCCAAACTACATTTTCATTCAAAAAGTAAGTTTTTAATTTAAAAATGCACTCTGGAATGTATCCAGGATTTTTCTCTATTCAATGTACCAGAAAACCTATTAACTCTGCGGACCTATTTTTCGTGAACAAAGCAATTGTACAGGTCGAAATTATTTTTGGGTAGCGTGCGGTCTGTCGATTATTGACTATAACACGTGCAAGATTACTACCTATAAAGTGAAAGAGCGACTATTTCTGCAACCAAAAGATCTACAGAAGGCTTAGAAGGGACTTCACATTACGATAAAGTAACCCACGTTAACTTTCGACCGGAACGGGCCAAAACAGCCTTCTGAGAGTATCGCTGGTTTCGCCCTTAACCCTTTCGCTTCGAGCGCCGGACATATCCGGCATCCGCCCGACGACCTGTACGTGCGAGCGCCGGATATATCAGACATCTATATGATGTGTATATAGACTATAGACTATGTATATAGACTATATAGACTACATAGACTACATAGACTACATAGACTACATAGACTATATAGACTACATAGACTATATAGACTACATAGACTATATAGACTACATAGACTATATAGACTACATAGATTACATAGACTATATAGACTACATAGACTATATAAACTATATAGACTACATAGACTATATAGACTACATAGACTATATAGACTATATAGACTATATAGACTATATAGACTATGTAGACTATATAGACTACATAGACTATATAGACTACATAGACTACATAGACTATATAGACTATATAGACTATATAGACTATATAGACTATATATGACCATCTGTGGTCATGATGAATTCATCGTTATCGGCAGAACATTTTCTGTTGATTTTATTGACGTATGGGATTAATCACATATTACAACTACTCTTTCGTTTTGCATCAAAACGTATTACTTATATTAAACGTTTAATTGTAAAGTCCTGTAAACATGTAAATACCTAAAAACATGTCAACTGTAATTGGTCTAATGTTTTTAGAATAACTAATATAATTTTGTATAAGTCTTCTCATATTAAAAATGTGAAGAGTACGTGCTATATTAGAGCAAAAATTGTTTTATTAAGCATAGTAATTGTTTAAGACTTAGAAGAACGTATATACAAAAACTACGCTCACTGTGCACATTTCTGGCGCGTACTTCCATTCGGTGACGGCGCTTCGGCGGACTGGACTGCCGAAGCGAAAGGGTTAAAGAGTACACAGTCTGTTCCTTTGCCAACGCTCATGGACTAATAGCCATTAATAAGGTATTAAGATATTGAGATAATGAGATGTTAATGAAATTATACTTTGTTGAAATAATAGAAATCTGAATGGCATAATGAACATTTCTTCAAATTTCGATTTTAACACGTTAAACGCCACTGGTATTTTGCTCGTTTCATCATTTTTACTGAATTTACACTTTTTCTATTAAAATCACATCTTTACAATGCAGAAACCTTAACCGTTTGCGGTCCGAATTATTTTGTCAATATTGTAGTGTGCCAAATGAAATTAATTTCACAACGTTTTCTATCGCTGGTTATTCATCTTTTATAATGATAGCAATAACTATAAGTACTGATGGATATTTAGGGGATATTACAAAATCATTATAAAATTGCGAAGTCGATATTAGAACGTCAGAAAATAAAATGAAGTGAAAAGCTACGTCGAGTATAGCTCGACATAGGACTGCAAAGGGTTATAGAAATAAATAGATATATAGTCAGCAGGACTTTACTTTTTTAATATTACCACTTAAATATTGAATTTATTAAAAAATTCGTAAATATTGCAATTTAAAAGTTATATGAAATTTCATTGCATTTAATAGCGGCGGTCACCGCTTACCCCCATGGCGTTCAACGTGTTAAAGTTGTAGAATGTAACAAATAGGCAAATGACGCCCAGTGATATATATATATATTTCGAATTTAATTTTAATTATTATTATTACTTTTATTTATTATTAAAATATATTTATAAATATAATCTGGTGATTAAGCATAATCGCCGGTTATTATACATAATTACCACTAAGCTCGGTAAATGTGATGAATTCGTGAATATTTGTCAAACTAACCGGCGAGTTTATATAATTCCCATCTCGTAGTGGTGAATGTGATAAATATTTCAACTGATTGAGCCAGTATCTATACATGCACGTCCGTGGCAATGTGTGTATCAGCACGATGATTGTCGAAAAGAAATCTTATAAGGATGTAGGAAAAATATACTTCCACTATTTAGTCGGGCCTTGAAATTAGGCCTAACGAACACTAAGTTATCTTTTCGTTATAAGCATCTAAATTGAGCCAAACTTTTCGTAGGCGAGTATCCTGTTATGCATAATTTATCCCGGGTCCCTGCCCCCGAAGAATCTGGTCTAAGTTAGGTGGCTACACCAAAAAGATGAATCAGTGTTGGTTAGACATAGTTTTAAATAAGCATTCGACTAAGCATTGGAATTATATTTGTCGCACATTCTTATGACAGTAAGGGACTTCTATTACATTCGCCATTACGAGTTGGGAATTATATAAACTCGCCGGTTACTTTGATAAATATTCAAGAATTCATCACATTTACCAAACTTAGTATTGATTATATAGAATAACCGGTCATTATGTATAATCACCGGATTAATCACATTTACCGTAACATATATACCGTTCGCAAAGCCCAGAGTTGGCATTCGGTATGAGGCACGCGGTAAGGGAAGAATGTCGCTCGCACCGCCTATCCCCATCATATCGTTTCTGGAAACCTAAGCTCGGCGAATGACAACCGAAAATAAAACACTTCTTTCGCCGTTCACATGACAACGTAACGAATGTGCGGCTTTTTCGGTCAGTCGCGCGGTCAGTTAAAGTCGAAGATGACGTGCGAACGAGGGATGGCTCTATCCATCAGGCGAATCAGAACAAAACACATGCCAGAGGACTTCTCTGTTTTTGCGAGATAGTGATGTCCAAAGAAATGAGCGATAGATAGTGTTAAATGTATGTAAGGTTTTATGAGAGAAGATGTATAATAACCGACTATTTACTACTATATCAAATAAACTATTGAATTGGCAAGAAAGTAATTTCGGTTTTCGTCGGTAGCCAACGTTACGTTTCTTTTGAAGGACTTCTGAAAATGTTATCATTTTTTCTTTCTGAAAATTGAAAGTTGTCACCTTGGCAGGATTTAGAAACACATTGTGCTTCATTTTGTTTGCAATTGTTAGTTTACCGTGAATTTTAATATGGAGTGCAAAAAGGAACATTTTTGATATATTTTAATTTGTCATTACTTTTTTATACAAACCACATCGAAAGCTGAATTGTATCAAAAATAAGTTATACTGTCAATTTGGTGAGATTACAAAGGTATTGTGCACTTCGAGCTGCTTCCGAGGAACCAAACGACTAATTCAAATGTTTAGCCTAAAATCGCACCTGGTACAGTTTTTTGCTGATAAAGACCAGAATTTCTATGAGAGCGGAATCATGAATTGGTCTAAAAGATGGCAAAAGGTCATCGAACAAAATGGAAAATATATAATTAATTAAAGTTCATTCTTTGTTTAAAAAAATGAGTTTCATTTCATATTACAAAACCGAAATTACTTTCTTGCCAACCCAATACAATATTTATGCCTCACCATGTCACCACAGGATTACAGCATAATTCGCTCCCTCTGTGGATCGGCATACCAATCGTTTACGAAACGATTTAACTACAATGGCGTTATCGGACAGGGAGGAGAAGCCCCCCTTCCAAATATATCGAATTCGTGAATGTCTTAACCCTTTCACTGCGGCGCGATGTTCGGAATAATCCATCAACAGGGACGGCGCCGTTATGCGCACGTCGCACAGTGGTTCATTTGGCCGAAAACCTGGCCAAAAAGCCAAAAATTTTCTTCGCGATTTTCAAAATTTAGCAATTGCGTTTGATTTGTAACATATCAGATCATCGGTTTCCATTAATAAAAGTTTTTATTGAACAATGCTCTTAGAGATATGCAATGTCAAAGTTGGCACTTGAATAATGTAACATATTCACGTCGAAATTCAGAATACGTTTTTAATGTGAAATAATAGTACAATCAACTTTGTAAGTATTTGTAGCTATTCGTCGTACTTTTAAATTATAAGTACCTTGGTTTCATTATTTTATTTAATATTTTACAACTGCTATGGCACAGATTGCAAAACCCATACATTTTTTTCCTTTTGCAGAGGAAATAGTTGTGAAGTACGCAAAAGTACAACGCGATTTTTTTTTTAAATTAAACTTTGAAGCTTCCCGAAGAAGTCCCCGTTGTAAAATTTTGCGACTTTTTGCGATTCTATGAGATATTCTTATTTGATTGTCGCACGCGCCATGCTCGGGGAAATACGTTTACGACATACGGCCAGGCTATCGTGCCTTGGACAAACGAATAATGCTAATCCCTCACTTGTTTTTGGAAATTCTGAGTTCAGATTCTTAATTAGCGACCGGAGAAACATAAGAATACTAATTTTCGTGCCGATCCGACAATTTTTCAATACTCGCATCCGCCATATTGAAGCCGCCATTTTGTTTTTGGAAATTCTGAGTTCAGATTCTTAATTAGCGACCGGAGAAACATAAGAATACTAATTTTCGTGCCGATCCGACAATTTTTCAATACTCGCATCCGCCATATTGAAGCCGCCATTTTGTTTTTGGAAATTCTGAGTTCAGATTCTTAATCAGCGACCCAAATAATACTAATACACCAATTTTCAGCTAAATTGAAAACTCCTTGGGGTTTTGGCCAGGTTTTCGGCCAAATGAACCACTGTGCGTCGGTCGCTGCGCAGACCAGTGACCAAAACAGTACCCGGAGATTTGAAACCGTTCGTAGGACTTAAAAAGCAATCGTTGCATGTGAATAAAAATATCCATTACTTATTTATTTTAAGTAGCCTTTTATGCTATCTTAATTTACATAGCTCAACTTACAGATATATTTATATTGCAATTAATATTGCTCACTACGAATGCAGTCGTCAACGAATACGTCCCATGCCGATCATTTATCGCATCTTGTAACTGCAATGTCACAAAAAATCTAATAAGAATTAATTAACAATCGTCCGAAATAATTGCCAATACTGCAGTTCTTATGTTTGAAAAAACAATTTGAATGAGTCCGTAAAACAGGAAAGGTATCAAAGTATAAAAATACAGGTGGCGTATATTTACGTTTCTCGTATATATCGATGGACTTCGAAGGACGTATATAATGGATGAAGTAAAAAGTTCTGAGCGTTTTTTCTCTTTATTTTGATGATAAAATTAACAAACTTAGAATTTTCGGAATTAGATTAAATAAGCGCCGTTTTGTTCAATAACTTTTGCGCATTTTGAAGGCAATTTCATAATTCCGCGATTGAAGAAGTCTTCGTGCCTATTGTTAAAAAACTTGACCAGCTCACTTTCACAAGCCTCTCTTGAGGCCAGTTTTTTGCCATCAAGAAAATTTTGTAAATGTTTAAAAAGGTGAATCGCTTGGTGCCAGGTCTGGGCTATACGGCGGGTGAGATATAACCTCCCATCCAAGCTCTCGGAGCTTCTGGCGTGTCGTTAAAGATGTGTGCGGCCTGGCGTTGTCTTGATGGAAGACAATCCTTCCGATTGGACAATTCTGGTCGCTTCTCGTCGATCGCCTGCTTCAATCTGGTCAGTTTTTCGCAATATAGGCCCGAATTGAGTGACTGGCCCGATGGGAGCAGCTCATAATGCAGGACTCCCTTCCAATCCCACCAAACACATAGTAAAACCTTCTTGGTCGTTAATCCGGGCTTGGCGATCGTTTGGGCCGTCTCACCGCGCTTGAACCACGATCTTTTTCGCCTGTTATTCTCGTATGTGACCCATTTTTCATCGCCAGTCACCATCCGCTTCAAAAATGGGTCCATTTCGTGACGCTTCAGCAAAGAATCGCAGGCATCAACTCGCTGCAAAAGGTTCTTTTGCGTCAGTTCGTGTGGCACTCATATATCGAGCTTCTTTTTGAGACCAGCCTTATGCAAATGGTTCCAAACGGTTTTCTGGCTAATCTTCAGTTCCTGGGCAATGGAATAAGTGCTCGCATGCCGGTTTGTCTCGACGATTTCCATGATTTTATCGACATTTTCAAAACGCTCAAAACTTTTTACTTCACCCATTATATGCCTTTCGTGCATATCGATAGACTTCTCAGGACGTATATTTACGTCTATCGTAGGAAAGGGTTAAGTACACATGAGAGATACCTGAGCTTGCACCCCTTCTCATTCGATTTCTTATTTCTCGCGAGGACTTAGGTTAGTCTTTTACACGCGGTTCCCCTTTCTGGTACTGACATCGTCTACTCACTCTATCTTCGGTTCAACGGCGGACATATGGTTTGAGGGACCACGTCGCGGCCTTCTCAGGCATAGTTGCGGGCACATAGTCTGAGGGACCACGCCGCGGCCTTCGCTGGCATAGTTGCGGATACATGGTCTGAGGGACCACGCTGTGGCTTCCTATTTCTCTCTTGAAGCTTTTGTAAAATGAGAGTTTCTAATCGAGAATGTGGTCACACGAATGCGTGTAGATTTATTTCCGTTTTCACACGACCCTTCACGCCACTGCCTTTGAATTCATATCTTCAAAGACTCCCGACTTGTTGAGCGACGATATCTGTACCGGCTCGTCATATTCGCACGAAAGTAGTTATTTTTAGGTTACTCTACGCTCGCTAAAACCGTCGTCTGTTTCTAACTAACGACCGGAAGTGAGCGCGTTTCGCACTCTTCGCGATCTAGCCACATCGATACTCGCAGATGACAACCTCGATTTAAAGGGGGAAATTTCAATTATATAAGTGTATATTTTGTTATGGTGTGACGTTATTAATTTAAAGTAGTGGTGGTTGTTGGTCGGCAACATACACTAAATACACTACCGGGCGCAAATGATGGCGCATGGCTAGTGTTTTGGTTTGATTTGCCAGGCGGATAGAGACATTCCTCGTTCGCCCGTCATTTTTTACTTTAACGTGGTCCTGACCGAAAAAGCCGCACATTCGTTATGTCGTCACGTGAACGATGAAAAGAGTGTTTCGTTTTCGGTTGTTATTGGACGAACTTCAGGCTTCCAGGAACGATATGGCGGAAATAGGAAGTGCGAGTGACGACCCCTCTTGTTGCACTGATTTATCGCGCGCCATCAGAACTTCTGCGGTCGGTTCTCGTCCCTAGCGGCATTTTTGTATAATTTGTACGTTAATTTGTCACCCACATTCCACAATTTATATTCTCTTTCGCGTATCAACGTATAGAATTACTGCAAACGTTTTATTGCAGCCACCCCACTTTTTGGTCGCCGAAACGAGCAACAGTGGCTTTGCAAACGCCGCACATTGTGTAACTTGGCCGATTTAGCTGGACAAAACTATTTTTTAAAAGAAGTTGCGGTTTTCATTAATTTTACGGACTTCTCTACTAATACGAAACATAATCTTATTCTAAGTGTTAATAATAATATATATTTTAATAATTATTTAACATTTATACGTAAAATAAGAAACTCTCAACTTTACAATTTTTTTGTACTTTAACGGTAATAGTTATTTACATTTTTTCTGCACAAAATGATTATATGAACTACCGCGAATACAACGATGTATATTATTTTAACGTTATAAAGATTTAAATGTGTGTAAACAATGTTCAAAGCGGAGCAGCGCCCAAAATGCCCCCATTTTTATGAATATGTTCCAATTTACCCTAAAAGCTAAATGTCCACCTACTCTCTCGCTATCTCACTATCTCACCTACCGTTACGAAACAATTGTCGAAAATGTCTAGGGCATGATACAAGCGTGCAAAAGTAATGTATGGAAAGTGCAACTTTGATTCATTGTTGCCACGGGAACTTTGAAAACCTCTTTTTTTTAATCCTTGTATTCAAGAAAATCAATTTATTCGTTTTATATATGCGATTTATATCTGGTATCAAATCCAGAGATGAATTTGCTCTCACTTGTACGTCTCCGAAATATTCATTGTTACGTGACTGAAGTACACAAAAATTGTTTACCAGAAAAGTAAGAACGGGTAGGTAGGTGGTATTCTTATGATTGGTAGATTTTTCGATGACATTTTGCAGATAATTCAATAAAGATAAATGAGCAACAGTGAGAATAATGAAATATATTTTATCTTTCCATTTATTTTATTTTACTCATTTAATTGCACATTATATTTCTACTTCAATAAATATAAAAAATGAAGATTATGGAACGGTTTCACATTCGATAAGACTTCAAATCAATTTCAAATAAGACCATAAAACCACGCACGCGATCTTAAATCGGAAATGTTATATCTCTTTGCACCTTTCTCATAAACTTTATTTAATGGCGTATAAGAAACTATTTCACATTTGGTTTAACTATAATTTAGTTTCATACTTACCGAACAATTCATGCAATTGTAAATCGATTACACAACATACAAATAAATTAATATATCCCACATACAACGTTTTAGCGCAAAATTATAATTTTAATAAATTTGATATTTTTTTAAAATGATGGTCACGCTGATTAAAATAAAAGCAAAATTCTTGAATAATGAAGGTATTAGTTCGGTCTTCATCTCCATTCTTCTTTTAATTTCAAGCTTCATTTCATTATGAAATGATTCTAGTGCTTCAGTATGAACACCCGTAACCTGATTAATAAAATTCTATTTATGGCAAACTGTTCCATGAATATAACTGAAAATTTCAGTTATTATAGACGCCATGTTCATCTGTCCAAATAGTATTATTTGAAGCTACCGCGCTGCAAATAATAGGTGCTGTAGTATTTGTTTTCTTATTTGGAATCTCCCGTGAAAATGCACGAACAATTTTATTTCGATATTCAACTATGCGTAATGAATCGACTCTGTTTCTAGGCTGCTAGACTTTCACATTTACAATTCAACATTATCTCATCAATTTGGACGATTGAATTAATACCGGCCATCTTATTATTCTCAAAATATGTTCCCGGAATTCTCGATATCAATTCATCAATTATTTTATTAATAGTTCTATAATTGATAGCAAGCTACACCTTAACATTAGAACTACCAAGACAGTCAAAATAACTTGTTCCTAAATTTTTAGAAAAATTCTACATATCAATAGAGTAGTTAGTACAGTAGATATTCGATATCCATCTTATGAAACCTAAGTTACTGAATCAATCATCCTTTTCAACTTTTTGATTCCCCTTTCGTCAAAGCACTTATTTAATATATTTAAATATTGTGGGAATTTTATAAAACCGCGCGGATCTATCTTGATTCTTCTAGAGAGATTTAGCGTAAGACACAATATCGATGAAAGACGGACAGGGACTGCACTCGGTCGAGAAGACGCAGACAGTTGACGAACGACACGTTAGATGGACACGTTGGAAAACGAGTAGAAGAAAAGCCATATACAGTAAAACCTCGATAAATGCACGGATTTCGGGGGCAAAGCAGTGCTCTTATCGAGTACCGGTGTCGAATCTGTGTTTACATTAGGGCTCGAGCTGAGCGCGAACTTAGAAAAAGACAAATAGTAGAAGAGACAGAAAGAGCAAGCAAACAAAGTGAACTGCTCGAAAGTATCGGCGAGGCATTGCTAATGCAACAATAAACTTGTTTATTTATTAATTTTTCTAAATGTAACTTTTCCGAATGCATTTTTGAGATTCTTCTGATTACACTGATACCAAACACGATATAGTTTGAATTATGTAAACAGTAAGTAAATTTATTAAATATTAATTAAATATAATTCAAGCTATATCGTGTTTGGTATCAGTTTAATCCGAAAAATCTCACAAATACGTTAGCAAAGGTTTAAAAAACAATCGAAAATGAAAACGGCCGATCCTCCCGATTTTTCTGATTAAAATGATATCAAACACGACATACTTTGAATTATAGTTACTTAATATTCAAGCAAGTTTGACCTTGAATGAACTTGAGTCATAGGTCATTGAACTCGTCTTGAAACGTACTATTTCATGATGAATAAAAAAACATATCATTCCATTTAAAAAAACAAAGTTGACCTTCAAATCTCCGAAACGCCTCCACCTATAAAAAAATTAACACACTACATAGTGTACCCTTTTAAACCATGTAACTTTTGTATATAACATTCTTTCGTACAACGCATACTTTAAAAGTTAATCGAGGTGCACGAGTTACGTGGACCACCCTGTATATAAATCCATAATGAGGAGAACTTCCTTAAATACATGAAATAAATATTAGTGTTTGATAATAACCAATCGTTTGATCAGAAAAACTGGAACGCAGGAGCTATGGTGATTGACACGTTGAATACCACCCCTATTTTGCTAGTTCATCACTATAATTGACGTGAAACTTTTCTATTAAAATTACATCTTTTTAGACTAAAAATGTTAAATGTAAAAGTAGTTATATTCAGAAATACTCGACTTTTTCAATGTAAATATTTAAATATTGAATATAATAGCGAATTAGTAAATATTATCATTTAAGTATTATAAGAAATTTCATTAAATAGAGGAACGTCGATCAGCTGTGATTGCAACAGCATTCAACGTGTTAAGGGGGTAGGTTACTCCTATGTGATATTATATTACGGTGTGTATACAAATGTATAATAATCATATACATCATGATATATATAATAGCTTCAGGGGTTCGGAACCCATCTAAAACAAAAGGTCATAGGAGAGAAGGCCATGGAAGTTGAAATCGAAAAAATACAAAAAAAAACGACAAAGAAACGGAAATTTACTGTGTTAATCATGTCTCTAGAAAACTAAGGGCAATTGTGTGTTGTTTTTATGTATTATTGCCTGTAAATAAATTGTAGTACAAGAAGTTAAACTCGATGCTAAGCTGGGGTTTTCTACAATGGGAAAAACAGAATTGCAGTTCTATGTCGACTTATTTAAACGTATTGAAAGCTCAATCATTCCTTTCCTTCTTCTACGAAGGAGGAATCGAATAATCTCCGACGAATTTTCCTTCAGTCGAAGGTTATTGCGATTCCGCGTGTTTATTGACTTAAGTTTCCGCGTTTTTCCCCACTGAATTTCACACCATTTTTTGCGTTTTATCAGTTGTCACCGTCCTTCGCGTAATCAAGATTTAATTACACTTGATTTGACCTTCTTCGAGGAGTTTATTGGATTACAGCCGCGCGTAGTGAAAAAAAATCTGATCTCGATAATCTTTACGCAATTTTGGTGGAAATTGCGATTTAATTCGACACCTACATTCTTCCTAATTAACTGAATCGCGGTTTGAATTTTATTACGGTTCTCCTTGGCGATGAGTTGGATCTAACATTCTGGTTTTGTTTGTTCCTATAGAGATTCTGTTGAAATTTAATATTTTTCATTTATTGTGTCCCTTAAATAATGCGCTAAGTAAAAAAATCGATAGCGAACATACTTTTGAAGTTCAAAAATTGGAAATGTAATAAAGTCATAGTAGAACGAATTCTTAGACTACAAAATAATATATTGCTGCTTCATGCATCTTAATTTCATTAAGAGAATGTGTTATTTTACTGAGAAGAAATTAAGAAATTCATAAAAAAAAATACTATTTACTAAATTCCGCAAATAAAACATAGTTAATATGTTTATTTCTGCTGTACCAAATCCAAAGAAGAATACATGGATCAACAACGCTCCGAATACTAAAATTCGTTAAATAAATAAGTGCTATCCATTGCAATAACTGCAAGCGGAGGAAAGGAAAAGTAAGCGCACATAAAAATTTCAAACTCCGTTAAATAAACATGATCCTTTCGTCTCAATTACGCAGAGCTGAGAGAAGAATAAATAAACAAATGAATAAACAGAAACGTAAACTCCCGATATTCATCGAATTCACTTTACTTTTATAACGACCCTCAACTGAAGATGGAAAGATACCATGAAAATACTAACTTGGAAATTAATGAAATCAAATATGAGCTACGCACGGCTGAAATGGGCTGAAGTTACGAAACCGTTTAAACTGAACTTCGCCGTCAAAAAAATATCTTCCCGCCGCAATAAAATTACGCTCTTATGCCCTGACAATTCCGATTTAATCGGGCGCAGCCATTTACAGATACTTTAATTATCTCGATGAATTTAAATTAATTACACTGTCTGATTTTTTTCTTCGTCTCGGAAACAACGAACCGAAGGAGCAATGCAGGAATCTTTCGCATTGAATTTTACTTATTATCAATATTCTCCCAACAATTGAAAAGTATTTAAATGAAAGTGATAATGTAGCTATTATATATTATGATAGTGAAATCTCTTAATTACACAATATGTTCTAATTATTCTATCTATATTTCTGAATTCTCACTTCAAAATATAATTTTGTGAAAATTTATAAATGTAATATGACACTCGTGAATCTTACCTATTGCAAAAATGGATCGTGGTTGATGCATTCTAGATGTGTGTTAATGCTTCTATTTCGCCAGCATTAACTTTGTCTTTTGTTGTGCTGCAGATTTATTTGTTTATTTAATCATGGCACATTCAGGTCAAATATCAATGTTATACCTCGTGTCATAAGTTGCGCTACATTTCTATCTTTGCTGACTTGTTTTCTCGTTTCCTTCTGCTGCTCGAGGAAGTTACAGTTGATACAATCACTGTGGCACGAATTCGATACACTTCTGAGGAATTCAAAATCACGAAAATACGTAGAATTCAGACAATATAAAAAAATATATACAGTATAAAAGATATGACAATTGTTATAACGTTGAAAGTACGTTCTAAAGTTCTTTTTAAGTTTTCTGGTCGTAGATGTATTCATGCAAATTTTAATTTGCATAAAGAGCTACAGTTTAATAATAACTGTATTTCATTCCATGTATTAAATGTCTTACTTTTTAAAGTCGTACTTCAAATTGTTTTGTTTCATAAATTCCAACATTCGTTGTTTCGGTATTCCCTATTAAGTTAATAAATGTTAACATGTAATAGCATTGCAAGTAGGTAGATAGCAAGCGTATTCCACTTAGCCTTTTCTTGCGAAGAAAGTTTGAGAATTTTTCAAATAAAGTTACAATAGTTTACAAAGTTACACTAATTACATTAAAGAACAGAAAGACAGGTATACGGCATATTATATTAACTCTTTTACGATCAAGAGACAAGCTATATGTTCTTATCTACGATTCTCATTATATTTAATAGAAAAAATATATTGAATATTATTTTTTACTAAACATTTTAATCTACCACGCTCTTTTATGATTTTCTTTCTAACAAACTCCAGTCAACTAAAGTTCAAATACTATGTTATCAGAAAAATTAAATTTTTTTTAATTTTATATTCTATTATATATAACTGTGCAATCCCACTTCACTGTGATGAATGAAATAACGAATAAGTATGTCACCAGAAACCCAATATATCTTTTAGAAATAAGTTTCCCGGTAAAGAATGTACATTAAGAGACCTTGGATGTTCTTATAATCCTGCAATGATTAAAGGCCCAAGGTATTAGAGAGGGTTAACGTTCATTGTGACCCCTAAATTGCAGTGGGGGCACGAGGATCCCCAAATCGTTGTAGAAAAATTGCATTGCTCTTTCAGTCTACTTTTCTCTCGTTTGTAGTTAGACTGTTCCGTTGATGTGGGTCAAGACCCTTGAGAATATACGTGCCTCTTCCCGATGATCAGTAGAATTGGAGTTTGTATCTCCATGCGTGTAGATAAGTAATAGCTGTATAATATGAAACTTTGATTTGCCATTATTAAAAAATGAGATAATGAAAAAGGTTCCGGTTTTATGAAAAATAACAACGAATGTCATTTTTTATATGATTGTAGACGATTAACGAGGAACGTGCTATATTTTAACAGATCATAGTCGCGTGCAGAGTTATATTTAATATAGTCGTCAGTTGTAGTCAATTCTATGTCTAAGTGTCCTTCAATACTTATTGCTACTGCTACCGTCGAATAAAAATGAATAATCAACGGTAGAAAAATTGTACAAAATGAATTTACTTAACTGATAAAAACTTAGAAAAATATTTTATGTCACAAAGGGTTAATCAAGAATCTTAATTGCATGGTACGGAAATAAATTTTAACAAATGTCTGTATAAATAGAAATTTACACGTAGTTTAAACTTGTTTTTCATTTTATTTAAGATACTTTAAGAATATACCAATTTTTATTATTGTTAGTGGTTATATTAAAGTTCAACATTTTATTCAAATGTTTAAAAAAATATACATTCGGATCGTTGATACAATTTTTATCGCTACGAAACAATCGGAAGGATAGTTAAGGTTTAGATATCACAGGGGGGAAACAGGGCTTCTGCAGATCACGAGTTGGCATCTTAAGAAATGGGTTAGCAGAAATATAAGAGGGTACCTTTGGCAATAAACTCCTCCTCTTTTGCTTTTTCCACGATTGGATGTACTCTAATGAACGACTACTCAAGTGATAAATTTCGAGTGTCGTAAATCGCGAGGGTGTGTAGTTTATTGTGCATGAAAATATTGTTAGTCTGCTGTATCTGAAATTTGATATCATTATTGTCTTTGAGTAAAATTTATTTGCGTACTGGTCGTTAATGTAGTACCGACAGTTATGTTTCTGAAGTATAAATGAAAAAAAAGTATAAATGAATATTATATACAAAATGTTTTATTATATATAAGGAATACAAATATATCTTGACAGAGAGAATGAGTTACTTTCGAATTATATCGCTCAGAAGCCGAATGAAAGGACGTACTGAGCTTAATAACGTGCCATCGACCGGATGAAAGATTTTAAACAATATTTTTTAATTAGGAATCAACGAGGGTAAAAAGCTATTTCTATATCCCCGCATTTTGTGTTCAAACAACTGCGTTTACGTGTCTGCGATTTTATAAATCTCTCATTCGCTTTGACATTTCTAATTTTTCATATCTCGATTTTCATCGTTGCCTTCGATCCCAAAGATTTCATTATCATCGACGCTTACTTACTCCAATTAAAAAAAAAAGCAAGTATTTTCGAATTTCCAGCTCGTTGCGCTCAAATATGTTTGTCCCCGTGCCTCCAATTTTATAAATTAAATAACTCGATTTCCCCACTTTTATAAATATCCTACCGATTTACTATATATTTCCAAATTTTCATATCCCATTTTCATTCACACCTTCGATTTCTAAATCCCATTACCATCGACACTTCGTTTTTCCAGATGGTAAAAATAATTATTTGAAACCATCGTCATTATTTCCCGGACAATGAGGCGATAAGACAAAACGCCTTTAGGCTTGGCTTTTTTTTCTTCTCACAGACGGCTCGACCTTAATCTCGGAGGTTTATCGCGGTCGGTACCTTAAGGGGTGCCTCGTGGAAAGTCGAACGTTTTCTCGGGATGTTCCTTTCTTAGAAGGAATCCGCAGCTTCCTCAGATATTGCGCTTTTCCTCGTAAGGACCTACTCCAAGAAAATCACGCTCTTCTTTTTCCTCCTTGCTCTCAGTTTTCCCGACCACGTATTTCGCGCTGATCTGATATTCGTCCGTGCTCCTGACTTCTCGATTCTTTCCTCGTTTGCGCTACCTTTTTACTCAGCGCAACATCAAAGCGCTGTGATTACGTGGATTTGCATTTTTATTAAAAAATCCACCTCTTGCCACTTTTTCTCCTACGTGGACGTCCGATACAAAGTGTTTGACAAGTACAGAGTCTCGTTGACCCTTTGAGCCTTTTCTTGAAGCACCTTTGAAGTAGTAATTGTTTGTAATTATTGTGGAGGTGTCTTACTTCTTATGATGTCAAGTGGAACGGTGGAGGATCATATCGTGTTATGAAAGAATTGAATTTTAACATGTAAGTATTGTGAGAGAATTTTTTGCACGTTTGAGGATGAAAGAATTGAAGCAGCATCTTGGATAAATTGTCGTTGAAATCTAATAAGCTACGAATAAAAATTTAGCGACGCTTCAAGAATGCTGATTCATAAATGGTTTATTAAAAGTATAAATATTACTAAACAATTGGAGTCATACTAGATGGTTCGTTTGCAGATCATATCTTTAGGACAGGTCTAAAACCTGAAAAATTGTGGAGTTTCAAAAACTTAATAAACCAGTAAAGCTTTAAATCTTGCATAATTAAGTTATATAGGTATGTCATTCTTAAATATTAGAACAGGAAAAAAGGAGTAAAATTGATTAATAAGTATTAATCAATTAAAGCTCTTAATAACGCATCACGGTTGTTCTTTATTTTGGAAGTTGCTTTAGACATTACTTTAGTGTTTTCTTTGTTTCAAGCTGAAGTAATTAGTTTCTGAGAAGTTTAAAATTAGGCTTAAAACGGTCAACCCTTCCGCTACCGTAAAACGTAGCCAAAAAGTAATGTAATTGACAAAATTAATAATTCTTCTAGTTTAATATATTCTAACGTTGATTTCTTTCTTGCTTTGCTACTTATTGAAAAAAAAACTTTTATACACGACATTCTATTGCTGTTAGTTAATTCATTAGTTACTGACAGCGACTACGGTCAGTTCTATGAGCATACGTGGATAATGATATTCAATAATTCCTGAAATTCTATAAATAATTTGTTAAAACTTCAACAGCAAATTTTCATAGATGACGATAATTATCCTTTATATATCATTCAGCGATAACTGTGAAGGAACAATTCTTTATTTTTAATACCAAACAAGCCATAGCTAGATCAATAACAGACATGATGTAAACAATGATCGTCATATCATATGGCACAACACAGCGCGTAAAAATAAATGAACACAATTTATTTACAATTATACAAAAAATATGAATACATAGAAAAAACTTTGACATACGACACACTGACAATCACTATCTGAAACAGAGACATTCGCTCCACTCGCACACGCTCTTTTACCTACAGTGGGTGTAGGAAGTATTCGTACACCGAATAATTTCGAATTATATATTGTGAACTTGTAGTTTATTAACTAATTTATTATAAACAACGAGTTTGTACATATTCTCGGAAATGTCTAGAACAGATACAAGTGCAAAAATAATTATTTAGTTGAATAATTTGCAAAATTGTCAAGAAAAAACGAGATATTGTCCGAAATATAAGAAATATAAGAGCAATAAGTAGCCAATAAGCTCCACTACAATCTCCTGATATTAACCCCATCGAACACCTATGGGACTACTTGAAACGTCACATTAAGAAACATCACATATCCTCTAAAGAAGGCTTAAAAAATGCTCTTATGGAAGAATGGAATAAGATCCCGTCCAACGTAACAGCGAAATTAGTAATTTCAATGCCAAGAAGAGTCGCAGCAATTATAAAATCAAAAGAAAATCCTACTAAGTATTAATTAACTGTTTATTTTACTTTTTCATTGTCAAATAAATTTAATTTTCACGCTTTCCTCATGAATTTCTAACGACTTTTAATAAATGCAGTAACTGTACGAATACTTAATGCTCTTATATTTCGGACAATATTTCTTTTTTTTTCTTGATAACTTTGCAAATTATTCAACTAATTAATTTTTTTTGCACTGTGTCTGTTACAGAGACTTCTGAGAATATGTACACACTCGTTGTTTATAAAAAATTAGTTAATAAACTACAATTTCACAATATATTATTCGAAATTAGTCGGTGTACGAATACTTTCTACACCCACTGTATATTCTTTCAAAACGACGATCATACCTTAGCGGCGCATTATTCTCGAACATTCAGTAATTTTCACAATTTACACACATGCATTATGTTCGGCTTCAGTCAGCCATCACACTATTATTCATATTCTTCTAGAACTTTCCATACCACACGCATACATTGCATTTCTTTCAGAATATTCATGCTTACGAACATTCTAGATGTACGCATTCTGCTCGTGGTGCCGGCCCTACAATATCTTCTAATCGATATTTCTATATACATATAAAGCTATTTTTCGTTAAATTATATAAACATATTGTAATCATATTGGTTAATGCATGAATAACATCATACAAAAATAATATCATAGAATAACTGATTATTGTCACCCTCAGTGGCTGAAGTGTTAAATAAATAACTAGTCGTCATTGGGCTGTGTAAAGGCTTTTTTAGAGGAAGAAGTTGAATGGAAGAGTAGTCAACGGTGTCGTATATACAGTTAGAAAAAATATTGATCTCAGTAATTGTATTACAATGAAGAAGATCACCCTTCAACGGGATAGTAGGTATTACAAATTGGTACCAATTGTAGAAAATTTTCTAATCAGTATATTTCAATCGATTACCGGAACTGTAACGTTTTAACATTTAGCATGCAATTTCATCGGTTTCCTAAGTAAAATTAATAAAATCATGTTTCATTTACTACGTAGTTAATCGCCTTTTTCAAGAGCCTTTTCGTTTCTCCCATCTCCCGACAAATAGTAAGTTTATCTAAATTATCGTCGGCATACCATTCTAAATTTGTATTTTCGATAAAGTCCGATCGAAAGTTATATTTATACAGAGTCTCGTACTAATTACGCAGACTCTGACGATGCACGCTACGCTGCTCGAGAGATTTTCCTTCGGTGGAACTTACTTTCTCGAAGCAAAAATAAGACATTTTATAAAAGCAGTTGGAAGAAACCTCGCGCCAATAAAGAAGCTTTTTAGCTGGCTTACCGAACCGAACGGGAAACTTTTTATCAGTGTGTTTCGCCCAGGATGGCGATTCTATTCGCAGAAAGCCAGCCCACCTTTTTGGCTCGAAGTCTTTTCCTTTTTTTCTTTCTACTCCTATTCCTCTGCCTCCTTTTTTTTTCTTTTTCTGGCTGTCCTGTTGAATAAATTTTACGTAACGTGAAATCCGTACGTGCATTATCCATCGAAAAAAGCTTTTCGGGAACGTACGTGACGTAGAAAGGAACAAAGATGAGCGTTACGTGTCAAGGGTCCGTAAGGTACGTGGAAAATGTGCAATACCCCCGGAATAAGCCATTGAAATAAATCGTAACTGTGCAGTACGTGGAATTTCCCCTTTATCGCGCATTGTTTAACTCTTTGACCCGTAATAGAGAGTTACGGATATAATTTGTGAGGCCGATATGATCGATAAAATCATTTTTATCCAAGAGATGATGTTTTCATTTGAAGGTAGAGGTTGCAGAATTTCAAGAGAATAAACCTGAATAATGTTCGTTCATGCACGATACGTCAGCTTATTTGATCGCAGGATAATTCACTTTTGAGCTATGAAAAATATTTTTGAGGTGTATACTGTGCAAGGACGATAATCAGGTTAATAATTTATAACGATCGATTGAGATTTTTCGGGTTTGAATAATAATTCAATTAAGTATACACGTAATTCGGTGCGTAGCACTCTAAAAGCTTTCAGTTATAAAGTCGATCAGGATTTTATAAAATAGAAAGAGTTTGATAATGCAAATGAGGTCTTTAATGGATCGTGGGCATTGTGGAAAATCGAAAATTTAGATTAGCAGGAACAACATTTTCAGCGGAATGGACCTTTACGACATTAAGCTACTACAAAATGGCTCTCCATGCTCTCGAAATTTGAATATTCTGCGTTAATATTATTTATAAGTTAGCAACAAACATAGTTGATTAACGCTGTCATGCGAAATTGTATTTAATACCTACAAAATTTTTGAAAATTATATATATAAATATTAAATTCTATAAAATATCCTAACGTAACTCTTTTGTATTATTTGTTAATGTTGAATTTTTCATTTCTTTGTTTTATATCTCAGTTTTAACTAATATATTACTTTTGCTCAACGCATACCAGTTTCATCTAGTTTCAAAGTTTGAGGATCATTTCATTTTATTTTTTCTTCCTCAAGTTAATATCACGGTATTGAAAAATAATCAATTGCTCGGTTTAAGTTAATGTTGAAGGACAAGGGACGAAACGAAGAGATTAAAGACTAAAAAGACTCGAAGTGGAGGACATCTTCGGCCAGGAAAAGTCCTTTGGCTGCCTGAAATGTATAGGCGAGAAAGTGCTGTTTTCCTCTCGATCGACGTGTCAGCATGTAAATTGAGATGAAACTATTATAAATTCAGTCTCTGACAAGATTATTTTCCACCTGGATTACCCATTTCGTTCCACTGTGCGAGGAACACAGTGAGTAAGAGGTATAGTGGGTGTGGGGATAAAGGCTTATTGTTAGACTCACAATCAGTGGGCCCGACTTGAACTATTGCGTCACCTCTGGGAGATCTTTTTAAATTACAAATTAACACTAGAACTACCAAACCAGTCAAAATGACTGGTACACAATTTTTTCCAAAAATTCTCCAAGTTTATAGAAGTGTCTTAGAATTAATATCCTAGGATCATCTTAAAAAACATAAATCACCGAATCGATTATCTTTTCCGCCTCTTCATTTCTCCTTTTTCAAAGTACTTATTTAATATTTTGAAATATGATAGATTTAACGCCGGTAGTCCTAGTGTTAATATATCATAGCATCGGTGGTTCATAATTCCACCAAATTGTAAATCTTGAGCGAAATAAGCATAGTAGCTTAAGGGGGGATTCCCATTTCACGGCTTCAAAAATTTGTGTTTTTTTTTTATTATTATTATTGTAGTTCATACTCTTGAGGAACAATGTGCAAAATTTCAATCCGAAATTCGTTGATTTGACAAAGCTATGAGTCAATAACGAACTCGGCGCGCACGTATGCTGACAATGAGATAGCGAGCGGGCAATACCCGAGAGGTTCCTGTTTAGTGTAGCAGGTATATAGTCTTTGACTTTGACTTTGAGACTCCACCCATCCGTCGGTGTCAAATTCAAAGTTGGTGGGGTGGAAATTGAATGCTCTATGAGTGATTAGGCCAGGTAAACAGCCGAACGCTGGTTCCTGGATTGAAAACTGTACGTAAAATTTCAAACGCGTTTTTCTCGAAACGGGTTCTTTCTGTACGGCCGACATGATATCTCCGGAACTATTCAGTCGATTGCCTTCAAATTTGGCACAATTCTCGAAAAAACATCTGTCTTCAGTGTGAACTACGAAAAAACATATACATGCACAACTTTTTGTTTTATAAACAAACGTGTGACGAAATTTGTTGCGAAAAAACAAAACTTTTTTCCAACCGTCGCAGTTTCTTTAGTTTTTGGAAAAAAAATTGTCCGTAGTTCATACCAGAACTACATTCATAAGGAGTAAATTGCCATTTGAATTTTTTGTTTCAAACAACTTGAAGATCAGTTATCGTGTCGGCCAGCGACCGGGAATTTTAGGAGGCGTCCCTCCTCAAACGACGTGAAAGCCATAATTTTCAAGATAATCAATTAAAAATTTAACTGTAGTTCACTGAATACATAATAACTATACGTGTAAATTATGACAAAGATTTATCTAATGGTTTCCTTAATAAAAATTCCTAAAAAAACACGATTTTTCAACACTTGAAATGGGAATTCCCCCTTAAGTAAAAATAATATGAAAGAAAGTGATGACAGTAACGAAAAACAAAGACGGATGATAGCAACAGGGGACTCAAATGGAGAACAGATCAGAAAATGTTCACGGAGACGAACGGATGGATTTAATTTATGTCAACGCTAATAGATACATTCTTGTCGATTTGCTAATCATCTATCTTATCTATCCATATATCTAGAATATTCTTTCATCAAAAGAAAAACTTCGTATTTTATGATAATTTATTCCCTACGAATCTCTATCTAGAACTTTCCCTTTCTTTAACGACCGAAGAGAAATTTTTGTTTGGTTTCGTTCAACGTGTTTCGTTTATTAATTAAAATGTTACCACTGATATTGTGTCAAGGTAAAAGCACTTTTGCAGAATATTCAAGTCTTCTAATCCAAATGTTCTCATTCTCATTGTCATCGAAATGGAATTAACATTTCCGAATGCAACCCAAATGTAGCCGTGTCGAATTTCACGACTGTTAAATGTTTATGATTTGGTGGTACTAAAAGAAATGCACTATTTTCGCCAAATACTTGCAACGTTCGTAATAGAGCCACTGCTGTGTAACAAGGAAATAAGGATGTATTGTTTGTTCAGCGTTGTCTGCCAGAAGTTGTGGAAGACAGTTTTAATTAAGTCTTTCGCTTGGAATGATTTCAGCATTCTAATTAGGAGTCTTGTTTTTGTGCAAGGGAAATCTTTCGAAGAATAAGAAAGTAATGAACTTAATCCCTGCATACACCGATACATTGTTTAGTGCATAGGTTCCCAACCATTTTGGCCTACACTGCCAATTTTCGAAAGAAAATGACTCACCTTACCTTTTACAGAAAAAAGCGCACTGACTCCAACTCTTAAAATCAATAATGGAACCCACAGTTTTCCAACTTTTTGGTGTAATATCCCACTTTTTCAAGCAGTAACTCGATAGCACCCCTCTTAGGTGAAGTATACTTTATTATATACTGAAAAACAAGGAGAGATTTTTAAATTTGTATTAATGAGTATCGACGTCGGGTGCGCAACAGACCTACAATTGCGATGCAATTGCGATGCGATGCGATGCTTCGATACTCCGAGGGATAAAAGACATTTAAAACTATTTGTTGAAAAATTGCATCAGACGATTCTTAGTATTAATGAATCTTGTTAACGCATTTTTGAGAGTATTGTTCTGGGGGCGGCGGTTGGTTCTAAACGCACCCTCAATTTGCTTAGGAACAAAAGAACCCCAGATCTCTTCAACGCCCATCGGTGGACGCTACCGACTTCGTTGGGAACCACTGATTTAATGGATGAATTTCGAAGAACGTTGCCCTTTAAGAAATTTTGCAAAATGCTACATTGTAGGATTTATTAAGGCAAAATGGGTAATTACAATGGTCTACAAAAATGAACTTTTTTTTGCCCAAAGAATATTTATGCTGATTGTTATAGATTTTGTGGCGCTGAACGCGAATCTGAAGCCTGTCTGTCTTCACCCGATTCCGTTTTTAAAAAACGTGGAAAATTTCAACATTACGAATTTCTTGTATTTTAACCATAAGAGTTATTAAAATTTTTTTGGTATAGAATGATTCTATAAACATTTCCGAATATAACGATGCGTATTACTTTAATCTTATAAACATTTAAACATGTTTAAACAATGCTTGAAGCGAAAACGGCGCCCAAAATGCCCCAGTTTTTATAAATATTTCCCAATTTATCTTAAAAATTATACGTCCAGGAGAAATTCTAATGGCAGGAGACGATAGAGCAGACATTTTTCTTGAGAAAACCAAAACTGAAAGTTCCAACACAAGTTTTCTTTTCGGCTGAGAAATTAAAATATTTCCGCAAGGCAGAAGGAACCGCCAGTGATTCTCAGCGCAGCCGTTTCACCCGCGCTAGTATTATAGTACTATAAGTATTATAGTATAGTATTATAGCTAGTATTATAGTACTGTAAGTATTATAGTATAGTATTATAGCTAGTATTATAGTACTATACTAATACATTTTATGTTCATGAATTACTTTGTGACAATAACATTACATTAAACAAAGTATCATATTTGCAACATTTGGTTATATAAATAAACAATATTGTTCAATTGCATTTATAATTTTAAGTTTAATTCTACGAGCAACGGGAGAAATTATTTCCGCTTCACTGGTCAAGAAGTACGACGAGCGCCGCGTGTTGTCAAAATATACTCTGCGGGTCTCGGCGACCGTAACTTACAGGTGTCCGTTTCGCGGGGCCACTAACAATAACAACTCGTTTCGATGTTCGCCTCGCTATCAGTTTGCCCTCGACCGCCGACAACCAATCTGTGCTCCGTGATCGGGTTCAACTATTTTCACCTATTACTGCGTGTATAATACCTTCGAAGACGAGATTCGGAATCACGAAATAGCTCTCTTTTTCTGGGCTACTTGATAATTCAGCCACCAAAGCTCTTTCACCGTTGCCATCGTATGTTTACTCTCAACCACCAAAGCAAATAATCAACACATTTCTGAGGTATATATAATTCTTACTACGAACTCAGTCGTTTTGTTTTAAGTGCGATTACACATTTTGTTTTTAATGAAATACGACCGCAAAGGGCTGATGAAAAGTACTAGAAGAGAAATAAAGTATTTATTTTGGCACAAAAGCTTTAATATGTAATTCTAATAGTATATTTTGCTCTGAATTCAGATATGAAATCTGGTTGTCTCTATGATGTAGGGTTTTTTGTGACAAGCACTTTTATATAATAAGTCGTATAATCTGGAACTTGAGAATGCAGTTGAACAGTATTGCTTATTTAAACGATGAAATTTTATAAACATACTTCTCTGTTTAATGTAGGATTATTGTCGTGAAGTAACTTATAAACAATCAATGTCCTTGTAAAGCATGCTACATATCATAATGCTATCGCAGGTCAAACGGTTACGCTGAGAATCACTGGCAGTACCTTGTGTCTTGCAGAGCTATTTTAATTTCTCAGTTGAAAGCAAAACTTGTGTTGCAACGTTCAATTATGGTTTCCCCAAGAAGAATGTCTGTTCTATCACCTCCTTCTAGTAGAATTCCTCCTGGGGGTCTAGTTTTTAAGATAGATAGAAAAACATCCGCAAAAGTTATGGCATTTTGGGCGCCGTTTTCGCTTTGAGCATTGTTTAAACATGTTCAAATGCTTATAACATTGAAGTAATACGCATCTTATATTCGAGAGGGTTTATAAAATCATTCTATATTAAAAAAAATGTTAATAACTCTTATGGTTATAATACTTAATGGTTAAAATAAAATAATTTTTTTTAAAATCGGTTTTCTCAAAAATGAAGTCTGATGGAGACAAACGAACTGCGTATTCGTGTATAGCATCACAATATCTATAAGAATCAGCATAAATATTCTTTGGGCAAAAAATCGTGTTGGCCAGTGTTATTGGTACTTCTGTTGAAAACTTCTTCTTTTCGCGTTTTTAATAAAAGTATTGGGATATTTACTGTATCAACGGAAGTCTTAGGATTCTACAATACATAATTTCGGTGATTCACTATTTGTTTAAAATTGCACAATTTGACTGAAATTACCGTAGACGTCAAAAAGAAAAATCTAGGAAAGAAGTGAGAATAACAATTTTTCAAATATATGCAACATCCATAACGATGATAGTACTCGATGACTTCTTTTTTACTTCTTTGTACAACGTCAAATACCACAATTCTAAAATACTACCAGAATCCTTTTTAAGGTTCCTCTTAAATTCTCCCACCATCATTTTTCAATCTACTATTCAAATGCCTATCATCATCCCTTTTAAATTAAAGTTCAAATCAACACTCTCTCGTTACGTTTATATTTAACGAACAGAAGAAAAGAACACTGACCCAACGTTTTATAATTACCTATCTATAGAAACCCTGCGCAAACAATACTTACTTACCCAGAACAAAGTACATAAATATTCCCAACAGAGTGAAGAAACGTTCCTGACATTAATAACATCACTTCGACGCAATTTCATATAATTAAGTACTCTATTAAACGATCTTCACGGTTCTCGTAGAACCCATGGAGAATGTAATTGTAGTTCCCCGTTCTATGGAGTACCACTACTATGGTTTAATTCACCTCGAAACTTCAGCGAACTTCGCCCTTCGTCCTTCTACCTCGAAAGGATATGCCCAACCCGCTTGGTGCTGGTAATGCGTGTGAAACAATGAACGAAACTGTTCGCATGGTTTAAGTTCCGCAACGAAACAGAGGCGTGGTTCGTGGATAGGTACAGTCTGCAATGTCGCATAGTAATCCACGCTGACAATGAGTGTTAGTAACAAATGATGCGGCGAATCAAAATAAAAAGACAAAGGCGTAATTCAATTTGCGTGGGATAAAAGAAACGAGTGGCATCTCTGCTGCTGAATAGTGTAGATACATTTTTCAAGGGCACGATGCACGGAGAAGTTGCTGAAGGTACGAACTAAAAGAACAGAGCGTTGGCAATTGCTTCTATGAGTTTTTTTTCGTAATTACTGTGGCAAAGGGAACATTTTGCAGCTTTTCTTGGTGAATAATGTAATTTTGACTATACGCGCACGTACCTAGTAGGATTAGGAAGAAGGGAAATTCGAGGTGTACATGTAAACACCGTTGTATCACTTCGTAACTTGCTGCACATGTAGATTAAACCGTTGCATCGCCAACGAATGTGATGCACATGATGCTGTAACATATCTGTGAGAATCCACTATAACGGAGCTGGAATGCTTTGCATCGGACACATAAATCTACTTTTACTATCACATTTTCGTCTGTTTAGTTACATGTGTTTCTTTTTCATTAATTATGTAAGTCGACAGACAAAAGTACGCTTGAAATAATCCTTCGCGGTTAACACTAGGTTTACCGGCCGGGTCATTTTGACCCATTCTGACCTTCGTGAGGGAAATTATATTATAGAATCCATTTATATCTTCTTCTGCCACTTCTACTGACTTTTATTCATTTCATTTTCTTCAAAGCCTTCTAATTTTGAAATTCTGTGTGTTATACACCTATTGTCTCGTGTCAGTAGAGATAGGTATATAAGAATTCTCGGTAAACCTAGTGTTAATTAATGGCGCGGACATCGTCTCATCAGACCAGAGATAACTAATTAAGAGCGACATAGCTTCGTTTCTTAATATTCAGATCGAGTTTTCGCATTAGATTGCATAGATGGAGTAAAGCGGCTCGTGAATTCAAAGAGACCGATCTTTGCACACAGTTGTGAGAGAAGAAACATTCACAGACATCGCTGTTAACCCTTTCGTTACGAGTATAGTCGGCATCCACCCGACGAACTGTGTGTACGGGTACTGACTATAGCCGGCATCGAATTATATAGTACCTGTAACGTATTTCTTGATTATATTGATCCGTATTGGATTAATCCAACTCAAAGTACATTTTGGCCGTCGAGACGAGCTTCAGTTTTCCTTTATTCGACAATGGAATATTTGTACCATAAGAAAGTGTTGTAATAAAAAATCTTTTTTGAAACCCGCACACTTTTTTCGGCGCGGCGTCGCGTTCAGTGGCAAATTTCCAGCGGAGCAAACTCTCGTAATGAAAGGGTTAAAAACGAGCAAAACCTCCGGGCTAGCGATATTCGAATAGAACAGAAGACTGATGGTATACAAAGATGATTCGAAAACGACTTCATTGCAGATGTATTATAAGGGGCAGATCAGGCTCAAGCTTTATTTGATCGCCAGAGCCATCTCGGGAAGAGCTCCGCCTGCTTCCCCTTCCCGTGCGCTCGAGAGCTCGCTGATTGCTTTGCCTTTCACTTGCCAGGTTCGGACCTATTGGCACGCGCGTGGTGGCGTATTGGGGCGACATTCGTATCTAACCGCTCACGCTGGAAAGACGTGCCACGCACGTCGGTAACGGAAAACAAAACGACGCGCGTGGCATGTCTTTCGAGCGCGAGCGGTTAGATACGAATGTCGCCCCAATACCAATAGGTCCGGCCATGACACCGACAGAGTGTCTGTGAATCAGTGACATCTCAGCTGTATGTATGGGTGAAGTAGGCGGAGCTCTTCCCGAGATGGCTCTGGCGATCAAATAAAGCTTGAGCCTGGGGTAGATAATAATTTGGGAAATGGTAAAGCGATTTTTATTCGCGTTGAGTTAAACTAACTCCGTTCATTCGCCTTCGCAAAAAAATTCACCGTCTTCGTAACTCCTTCATAATATTCTATCCTGACCTGGCCTGTGCGGACTCTGTAATGTAATGTCCCGCAATAATAAACTGTTTTCTGTATTTTTTGGGAGTAGATTCTCTTGACTGGTAGTGATCAGTTTGTTAGTAGCGTTCATCTTTTAACTTGTACAAATCTTGATTTTTGCATGTTTCGGGGGTGAAGGGTATCGTTCGCTAACTTGAGGTGTCTTATGCAGGAAAATTTTCGAAAACCCAGTGACCTAGTTAGAGATAAATTTTTAGAGAAATTTTTTAAGATAAAGTTTTCGTCAGTGGGCTCCCTGGTTGAAGGGCTTTGTCCGTGGGTCTAAGGGAAAACGACATCCTCATCAACGTTCACGCAGACTAGCTTGAGGACTTTCCTATGCCCAAGGGACGTTAAGCTTCAACAGCCGTTTTCTCTCAGTCTCTATTTTTCGTCCACCGCAATGTCTAGTCGTAAATCTCTCCGACTCGTCCTTTTCCCTTAAAACTAACTTAAACCGAGCACTCGACATTCTTCGATACTGCGTCACTTATAATCAATCTCAACGTACCTTTTCTCATCCAAGATAATCCGATGTTACCGAAAATCTTCGAGGTCGAACGCAACTTTTCGTTGACTGAAATTAGAACACCACGGCCACAGCCGCCGACAACTTTGATCATTTATGTGTAGATGATGCTTTCTAAATCGAAAATATGAAAACTTTCCTCGGACGTATAACTTGTTTCAAAGAAAAATGAGGAAAGCTTCTTCCTTTTTCTGAGTTTCGTCCCGCAAAGTGCGCTCAGACTTGACGATCACGCCACTTCCTTTGCTATTTCTTTTTCCGATATTCCTGAAAAGTCAGCTGAGAAAGATTGGCCGATTTAATCGTTTTAATATTGAGTGAAACGAAATAAACAGTTTGCGACTGGGTATTCGATAGATCCACGTGTTGAATTATCTTGCTCTCAAGGAAACGCGAGATGACTCTTCGAACAGTTGAGTTGTCGGAGCGTAAATTAATTTAATGCGAGTATTAAATTTAATGCTCCTAAAGCATTAACCCTTTGCCCTATAACAACGAGTGACACTCGTGATGCGGTTGATGAAACAGGAAATTTTGAAGCTTCTCAAAAATTATCAAATTGAAAATATCAGTGGAACACGAGACGATAATATTATTCATATGTTATTAACCCCTTAGCTTTCAATAACGTGCGACACACGTGAGGCGATAAATAAAATACGAAATTTTGAAGTTTTCCGATAACTATTAAATTGAAAATATCAGTCGATCACGAGGCGGTAAAATTTTTTCTATAATATTAATATTGCAGTCAGTTCTGCCAAATGTTAAAGATCAGAGAGAAATTTTTATTTCTGGAATTAATTCTGGGGTATTACGCATGCTGTCAAAATAGAAATCGTAAGGCAAGGGGTTACTATTGTGTTAAATTCTAAAATATATCAGAAATCACTGACATATTTTTATTTTAGCAATTTAATTTTCAATTATTGCGGAAGCAGTCACAAAAGAAATCGTAGGACAAGGGGTTAAAGCATATTTTTATTCTGCTAATACATATCAATCGTTATTACCCTGAGCCGATCACTACGCCAATACGTTTGAGCTTATTCTGTTTATATCTTATTTCGTTTTATATGCTTCACCTTGGCTACTTCCGCCGCGCGATAAACTTGTAGATGTCATTGACTCAGAATCAGGCAATAGCGACGAAAAGTAATAAGTACGTGTGACTGGGGCAGGAAAACTAATTTACTCGGACGGCAACTTACCGTCTCTGAATAGTACAAGCAAAGCCGGAAATCGTTCGCGTCGTATTTGACTTTAAATCCGTAGCGACGGTTTCTAGAGCTCGCTTGCTTTTTGCATAAAGCGGACGATTCACGAGGCACTTACTCCTGAAACCAGCCTTGAAAAATGCATTACGCTATTGAAACGTAGTTGCGATAAATCGATTGACGAAGTGCACTACGAAAAACGGACGTTAGCTTGGAATTTTATGATCATGGAGTAAATACACTCGCTTGTTCGTGAGAAAAATAGACGTAATAAATTAGGACTTGGATAGCTCTTTTTTATATCCTGGCTGAAGTGTAAATTTGTACTCTGATGAAGGCGAAAATAGAAACAGCCCATTGAATTGACAAATTGTAAGGAGAAACTAATTGAAGTGAAGTGATATGAAAAATATACGATAAAATATTTATGTATTGACATATGCCATTCCACTGTGAATGATCACACTTTGATCAATGATCTAATAATGAAAAGAATTTTTCAAATGTCTGGCTGGACATGTAAAATTTATGAAAATTCAAGAAAATAGATGTGCGCAGCATAGTTTGTTGTGATTAATCTAATGGCATATCTATGAAACATATTAACAAAATAACAGTAATAAATACTAAGCCTTCTTTGAAATTCTATCTCACATTAGCTCTTTGAAAGATGTAAGCCGTTTTCTTTGAAAATGGTGTAAGTCCATTTTTGACAAAAAGTTAGTTAATGATAACAATGAAGGCAATCTGCTATGAGCTTTTTATCTGTAAACAGTTTCCAAAAAAAATCCTTCAAAATTTGCATAATTTGTCAATATAAATTTACGTAGTTAGTGAAATTACAAATATAATTACTTTGAAAGTGGTGTAAGTCCACTTTCCGCGAAGACATAATATTTAGTTCAAAAGTTATACTACATAATTTCTCTGCTTTACTTTTAACTAATACTTTAAAAACGATCACATTATAAGCTTGAATCAATTTAATATATAAAAACATAAATTGAGCGTATTACATATATCAATATTTTTCTAACCATTTAAATACAAACCCTTAAAAATCTCCATATAACATAAAATGTACTTATATCATTTTTAACACTAGATTTACGGATGTTGTTTATATTCCTCCTTTTACTGAAGTAAGCCAGTTTGACTCATACAAGAAAATTGAAGGTTTTTTGCATTGAAAATAGTTCCAAATCAATTTTAATGGAAGTTTTATTATTAAAAAATTCATTGAAAACATTTGTTCAAAAAATGGATTATATAAAATTATAGTATATCACTAAAAATGCTCTGTTCACGCGCGATATATAAATCGCAATAATAAAAGAAGTGGGTAGGTAAGAAAGATAATTAAGCGGACTAGCAAAAAGAAGTGAGGATGATTGTTTGTATGTGAGGAGAGACAAATTAGAGGAGAAACAAATCACGTGCGGCTTGCAAGCCTTAAGTTGCCCAGGCCTGATGTAAGCTATAAATTTCATGTGTTATGTGATTAACTGTTAAATCATTTTATGAGTCAAATTGGCTCACAACCGAAAAATAGGTATACCTCATTCGATAATGCGAAATGAAGGGGTTTGCGAGGGCGAGGAATCAACATTTACGTATATTTCATTACGAAACCAAAAACCAATACATGTTTTTAAAAATAGTATTTAAATTTTGTATATAGTAATCAAATTTTTAATGAGTCAAATTGGCTCAGTCTGTAAATCTATTGTTAAAAAAACGGCTCATGTATAAAACAGGGTTTCACTGTAATTACCTATCAAAATTTTGTATTGTTTTACAATTTTTTTAGAAAATAGCACATTCTGAATATAACGCTTTTTACATTGTGTTATAATCAAATATTACACTTTTCTACCCGTATAATAAAAAGGTTAACACAAATACTACTTCTTGAGGGATTAATTTTACTCTCAATTGTGGCAAAGAAGATTAGAAATAAATTAAAATGAAATTTTACTTTAACACGCATCAGAAAATAGCATTAAAAATGTATTTTTAAACGTGATTTCATACATGCATGTAAAACACTTTTACTTCCCTTATGGCAATCTGGTGTTTGTTTTTTTCTTATCTTTAGTGAAGATTGCCCATTTATTTTGCTAACGGTTTCACAAATGGAAATAGTGTGCTATAGGACGTAAACTAACTGTCCACAGATGTAGCCAAATATTTGAAAGGTTAATGATGTACTCAGGAGAATTAAAAAAATCCCAGCTAAACTTTAATTACTTTGTAATCTTGTTTAAAGAACATCGCTGCAGAGTTAAAAACGGAGATTTCCTCAATCGATGAATCAATTGTCATAATATGAAAAACCATCCCGATAAATCGAAAAATCAAAAATCTCAACTGAAAGGAAGTCATCTAAAAGATAATCATAATTGCAAGAAGTTGTACGAAGAGTCACTCACTAATCGAGTAATTCTGCACGATAGCCGGTCTACTTCTTTTTCCTCGGATTTCAATTACTCCCGATGCTCGATTTTCCAATCGAACTAGCCGCGGAAACTTATTAAAAACTGAGAACACCTGGAAAATAATTCCTTCTACTTTGGAGGATGAATCTCGTTATCCGGAGACAAGTTTTAGTCGAGAAACCTTTTGCAAGAAGTCACGAACTTGGAGCGAAACTTTATAAAATCGCTATCATTTCCAGACCTCTTTTGTTTCCGTGTGTTAGTAACGACGTATCGAGATGAAGGTTCCTCGAAAACGACAATCCTCGTTACATTCACGAGAAGACGTCGTTTTGAAAAAGTACCGTTTTCACGGCCGATTTCTCGGAAATCCCCTAAGGTATCCTATTGCCGTGCGTCGTTCTCCACGCTAAATCACTAGACACTTTTTCGCGTCTGATCCACGAGCTCGTTCGAAGGGATTGCTATGTCGTTTTTTCGCATTTTCGCATTTTCGCGCCCACACATTCCATCGTTGTGCTTTCGCACGAGCCTATTGGGCTATGTTTTTATAGATTTAACGTTCTACGTAAATGTCTTTCTTCCTACGCGATTTTTTCGCTTGTTGTCGTGTTTTCTTTCAGGTATTTACGTCAAATAGATGTTCTAGGAGCTGATCTAACGGGGAATGAGAATTGTAGTGGTTCTGAGTGTTTTGACCATTCTATAATTTGTTATACCATTGCAATGATGATAATTCTCAGAGAACAATGTAAATCGCTAAATAGAATGAAAAATTCGTTATCCCGTTTTGAGAATTTTTATTTTCGTGTACGTTACTTTAAAGAAAGAGTAAGAGGAAAAATAACTCATTATTATTGCTGAATAATAAGGATGGAAATTTATTATTACAAGTTCCATTGATGTCTTCAAGTAAATAATAATAGAATATGTAACATGTTTCCTAGTTTGTCATGCCATTGTTGACAGATCATTTTGATATAAAAATTAGACGACACTATAGACTAAAGTTCTAATGTTGTTGAATTCAAATATTCTTAGGGTTCGTTCGAGGAGACAGAATAAATATGAAATGTATTATAATAATATTGCCGAAAATAATGGCTCAAAATAAAGAAGAAGTAGTTTAGCAATTGTATCTTTTAATCAAATTATTCGTATCACGAGTTTTTGGGAAAAGTGGTGTCACTGAAAAGTGTTTGTTGTAAAGAGAAAAACATATTTGTTGAAATCAATGTTACGATTACAAATTTTACAACGATAGAATAAGAGTTAAAGCTGGAATACATATTTCTTGGTACGTGATAATTATTTGAGCTAATTTGGAAAATGTAATAAATATTATTTCCTTTAATTTCAGTACCATTATACGAACAATATTTACTTTATACCTTTAAATTACTTCTCATTTCCATTATTTCCACTAGAACTACGGGTGTTAAATTTGTTATATTTAAGTATATTAAATAAGTACTTTGAAAGAAAAGGAATCAAGTGGCAAAGTATACGATCAGTTAACACGTTCGGCACGGTGCACCGCGATGTGGAATAACGCTGATGCCTCACTGGCTGTCTTACTTAAAGACGATGAGGTATGAACATGATGCCTCATAATTTACCTAACTAAAAATTGATAAAACCGGATTTAAATGTTTGAAACTATGTAAAATATTTGTTATAAATTTCTTGTAGATGAAACACTACCAAAATAGTTCGCAGTCCTTTGTGAAAAAAAATAAGCTCTACACCCGTGCTTAACGTGTTAAGTAATTTATGTATTATAAGATACACGTGGAATATCTTCTGTACTGCTTTTCTAAAAAATGGAGAAATGTTTATAACAAAGTAGAAATAATTCAGTTATACACTGTATCATATAATTGTTCGATTCGTAGCAATTAAATATTATATTTCTTCCACATAAAGCTCAACAAAACCCTCGACAGAAAGGGTTCAAAAACTCTTAAATAAATAAAGTACTTCCATTTTGTTTAATTTTCCCCCGATAACCTGTGTACTTTTGTCAGGTATTCACGTCTGCCATTTTATAAGGTGACAGTGAAATATAAAAGTTACCCTTGGCATAATTCTGTAATTTCTATCATAAGTGTATGCGTGTCTAGATACGAACGAGCCAGGCGTTTTTCCATATCTCCAATGGCTTCGGGTTTATCCCCCTCTTTGGGAACATATCTCATATTTTCTTGGATTATACTTTTTATATCGCATCTCGGGACAAGAAACGTATTCCTCGAGTTGCCATGTACAAGTCGCCCTAACTTTACGAAATTTTGTAATACCATTATGCCCTATAAAGCAATACTAAACGCGGTTAAAGTCAAAGCAAATATCAGCTTATTTTATAAAAAAATCATTCTATCAAAATACATTCATTAAATAAAAATACCACACGGAATCAACGGAGCTATAAGAATTGTGAGAAATGCTGTAATGTCTTAGAGCTTGTCAAATAAGTATACAAAATTTGGGAACAATCCTGAAATTGTTCCCCAAGAGTTACAAAATATAATATTGTTAGTAAAGCTCTGTCTCTGTTCGCCGAGTGATCCGAATTTATAAATTTAAAAATGTAAAATAATAAACAAATTATGCAACATAAAATATAATCCAACGTTTCAGCGCAAAATTATATTTTTGTTAAATTATATATTTTTTTAAAATTATGGCCTCAATGATTAAAATGAAAGCAAAATTCTTGAATAATGAAGGTCTCAGTTCCGTATTTGTCCCTTTCTTCTTTCAATTTCAAGCTTCACCTCATTATGATGTTACGAGTCGGGCGAGTGGCAGAACGAGACCGAATCGTATTAATTCAATACGCGGAAATTTATGAGTCCCAGTGTAGGATTTTAAAGGATCCGAGACACCGAATTAACCTAAAGCATATTTTGCCCTAGTCCTAAGGCATGCATGTTCTATAGTGCATGCTACGTAAAAAGGGGCATAGATAGACGGAGAAATCCGATCCTGCTCCGAAAAATCATTATTCGTTGGTGGTTCAAATAAATGATCAGACAGGTTATAAACTGTGTGTTGTGCGATCCCTAGGGAGCTGTCGGCTTTTGCTTTTGCGTTTTGCTGGCAGTACGAAAGGTGGCGTATTTCGGGGTATCCTAGCCAGACTAAATGGGCATTGTCACGCAATGTCGGAGCCCCCTACCCGTCGGGTCCCGGGTGCACGTGACCAGAGCGGACGTTTCGTTGTACATGAACCTCCGCTTTGGGCTCGTGGCTAAGTGCTCTCCTGTGGAAAACTGTAAGAAAATGTAGAATGCGGCTCTGCATAATCGACATATGCCTGTGCGTTGTTCTTTTGTTTTGTTGGGCGTTGTGCAGTTTCCTCCACGCCGCCATGTGATATAGACGTGTATCTATTATTTTTATATATATTAAATACAGTTAAAGTGTGATAATAAAACAAACGAGACTTTTATTATCCCGAAAACTTCTGTCAAAAGCGAACGCACAGGCATTTTGGGTTTTTCCATCGCCCGCTCTTCGAACGTAACTTAGAATTTGAACGAACGAATGTTTCGCTAGTTGGTAGAACAAATGGGAGTACTATAGCGTATGCCGTTCGGCGAGGTAGCACAGTCCTTATTTGTTTCGTACAAATGGAACCAAATAATCAACCTAGAGCATATAATACTGGAACGGTAAGAAGGCAGCTGAGATGGAAGGGGAGATTGCTCTCGCACCGCCTATCCCCGCCATGTCGGTCCTGGAAAACTGAGATCGACGAATGACAACCGAAAATAAAACACTACTTTCGTCGTTCACATGACGATGCAACACTACTTTCGTCGTTCACATGGCGACGCAACACTACTTTCGCCGTTCACATGACGACGCAACAAATGGCGGGTCTGTCTTGCCAATAGCGCGTCAACATCGAAATGCGTGAGGGAGAGGGATGTCCCTATCCGTCGGGCGAATCAGAGCAAATTACCTTTCAGCTGCCAACTTACCGTTCCAGCATTATAACTATAGGGCCGTCGTACCAATGGATATGGGGGTACCGCCACTAGCTCCTAAATGAATACACCTGGGACCGGACTAACCTATAACATAACTATAGGGCTGCCGTTTGCCCGTTAATAACGAGAATAATCTACAGTAGACTCCCGTACAACACGGGGGATATGTTCCGCGTTATAGGGAATCGCGTTATATGGGGCAAACTGTAAGCGCAGAGTCGCCGCTCTGAAGGCGATCAAGTGCCGCGAGATCAATCGGTGCCGAACGTTTCGACGCAACATCAAACGGTCGCTGTTGCAAACGGATAATTGTAGACGTTGCCACGGTTATCGCGTACTGCTGATGAGATGTGGTTCAGTTTGAAATATTATTTCATTGCGAACAGACTGTTAGTGTTATACGTAACTAACTTGTTTCAAATAAAGTTTTTTTAATAAAGCTTTCAAAACAGAATACAGGTGACTTAATAATAAAAAAAAGTATTGTATACGTTATAATAATATTTTTATAAGAAGAATATATATTTCAGCCATGCGTACTGAAATAAATAAAATACCTGAAACGTTGAGAAGAAAACGTATAGCTCTGAATTATTATTTTTTAACAATAGGTAATAATAAACAACAGATAAGTGTATACATTAGATTGTCTAAACAAAAAATCAAAAACTATGTGAAACTGTTGAATTTATCTTGCGCGTTATACGGGACGGTTTATCACGTTGTATGAGAACTAGTCGCAATTTTTTCGGAGCGTTATACGAATTCGCGTTATATAGGAGTGCGTTATACGGGACTCCACTGTAAATTGAACTCGCACCAGTATCACGGATCAGGCCCGTACCAATAGATACAAGGGTACCGCGACTGGCTGGTAAAAGGACATAGGAAAACTACTGCAACCCGTAAATTCTCTTTAACTACTGCTCGTAACATTTGAATTTAAATCTTATTCACTCCGAGTGGTAGGAATATATAAGGGAGATCGTTGCTCTGTTACTCGAAGGTGAAGGAATTAATAAAGACTGACTCTAAATATCCTCCGTGAGAATATAAAGGTATTACGTTGGTAAGAAATTAATGTCGGTTTTCGAGTTTTCAAACTTTGGCGCCTAATTTTCAGGTAGCCGTCCATTTTAATCGGTCTGTCTTCTTATATCATTTTAGAAGAAAAAAATGTATTAAAAAACTTGTTTCTCGTTAGGAAAAATGTGTAAATTGTAATGGAACTTATTTTGATTAAAAAAAGTTATTCCCATTCTCAACATGTGTATTTAAAGATAAAGTTTGAAAACCGACATTAATTTCCTACCAACCTAATATGTTCCAAAGAATAGGTACTTGGAAATTGTACAACTTGTTGTTACAAATTATGTTCTTACAATTTGGGATTAGCTGAAGATCACGCGGCGGTTCGCCCCCCGTCTTATGCTTACAGTACTTGAACAATGCAAAAAGCCGTGAACTTTCGTATATCGATAGACTGACTAACAGCGTGGCTTGCTTATATAGGGCCCAGTTTTAGGAAAACTGCGGAGAAAGGGTGTGAAGGTGGTAGGACTTTCGTGGGAAAATAAGGGAGCCAAGGAGGTAACAATGAAATGATTTTACTGCTTGGGTATTAACACCAGTATCCTGATTAATAAAACTATATTTATGGCAAGTTGTACCATGAATATAACTGTGAGAATTTTAATTATTATAGGCGCCATGATCATCTGTCCAAATAGTACTATTTGAAGCTACTTAGCTACAAATAATAAATACTATAGTATCTGTTTGCTTATTTGAAATCACACATGCAAATGCACGAGCAATTTTATTTCGGAGTTCAACTATGCACATCGTGTCGGTTCAATTACTAGGCGACCACACCCTACGATTTTTACATTTATGATTCAACATTGCCTCGTCAATTTGAACGATTGAATCATACGGCCAATCTTATTACTCTCAAAACATGTTTCCGGAATCCGCTATCAAATCCACCAATTATTTGATCAATAGATGCGTGATTGATATCAAACGCTGCCTTAATAGTATACCTTAATTGTTGAACGGCATACCTTAAAATTATTCTTAGTATACAGGATATTCTAATATTCAAGTTTGCAAAGAAAGATTCTGTTCTCATTGCATTGTGATATTTATACTTTTAATGTCTTGTTAAGACATCGCCAGAATGGGATGAAAATTTCAGTCATGATCCCAAAATACGGAAATTGTACGTCTATGAAATTATTGTGTGTAACGTTCAATTGTTTATAGTTTCTAAATGAATGCGTATCATTCATGCGTGTGCGTGGATAGTTTTAGTTATATTATTTATATATTTTGTAACATTCAAACCAGGTATGTTGTCTTCAACATTAAAAAAAAAGAGTGACACATTTCAATCCTATCCTTTTCTCGTATTTTATCGTGAAACGCTTTATGTAGGTACATCTTTGTGAAGAAGAACGTCTGTCTGCTAAAACACTGCTACTGTAACCCTTCGTTAATACCGCGTCAGCCGTTGCTGCATTTCCATAATCTCCAGATTGGTAACAGCCACAGTCGAGCATATCTTTCGGATGCCTTGTACATCTGTAATCTACTATGACTTATATATTTTTTCATATGAAACAAAGTGTATGCCGTAAATGTTCACTGTAGTCGGATGGCTAATTGAAACAGTCAGAGTACAAAAATTTATTACGAGCTTATAGAAATTTCGATTCAATTGATAAGTTTGATTTACGTCTTAGCTTACTAAAATCCTTTTGGTACAATAATTTGCTTTGATTCGGAATTTTCACGGGATTGTTGTGTCCAACCGTTAACTATAGGAAATAGCTGACATTTTTCCATAAACAACATTAATTTTACATTCGGGAAAAATAATATATTTTGTATTTTTCTGTTAAACTTATCTGATATTACTTCCTTTGTTCGCGTTCTAACAAAACAGCTTTCTTACGCATCTCACTGGGTCTTCAAAAGACCGGTATAATGTTTCGTTATTATTTTCCTCTGAGATATTCTGGTCGCATTAATTTTTTGAGAATGATATTTTGTACACCTAACATTCTTACGGCAGAACGGTGCTTTAATTTAAGAGCCATTTAATGACATAATAAATGCGTTCATATTTTCTGTGTAATTTTTATGTCACTTTTCAGATTTTGGGTTTTAATCTCGTAGTAGAATTATATGACACGAAACCATCACACGTAAATGAGTAGATAAATGAGATAATAAATATGGTCTTGAATTATTCGGTACGGAAGGTATCAATTGTTCCTTTCAAGAGGGATTACGAAAGCGCAAAATCCTGCCTTTGTAACGCGAACGTCGAGTAGGTATAATAATATTACTTAGATTTAATAATCTTTTTCTTCCAGAAATGTATTGTAAGAAGCCGAGAAAACTTCTCTGATTTTTCCTTATCTTCAGTTATAAGTTTGTTTTAGTTTTCACTGAATGATAGCATAATAAATAGAAATTCTAAAAACTTAAATGAAACTCAAATCTTAGTTTTTTAATTTTACAGAGTATTTTTCTATTTCTCGTTTCATGGGATAAGAATTTAACGGTGACATTTAAAACACTGTGAACGATTTATCATTCGCGGTTATCCTCGATAGTACGGTCATTCCCTAATAGACTATTTGTAAGTTTATAAACGATTGATCGATACAAGATATAACTGTCAGGAGACTATGACGGATATGGAAATAAATGCTCGGACTCGTAATCAGTGGGTCCAAGTTCAAATCCCCCATTACCTTTGGGAAATTTTTCCCATGTGATATATACATATATGATATCGTCTATAATTTTGGAAACCTCCTAATGTAGGAGATTCTAGGCGAAATTATCACAGTAATTAAAGCCGAAAAATGCAATGCAATACAAAAATTCTAACTCACAGCACGCAACTCGAAATATCACAAGCTGCATTTTAAAATTCGCGAGTCACACAGGTGTCTCTGATCTCTTAAAATGTACTGTACCTCGAATGCACTTGATCTCTCTTTTATATACAGTTACTTGCAAAAATATCCAATGTCTAACTGTTCAGAGTGTTGTATCCACCTCCGCAGTTTCCGAATATGAACCCAAGTAACCATGTATGCGCCTTATTGGATCATAATATTCGTAAAATCCCCACAAGGGCAAAATAATAATTAAAAGTGCAATTAACAGAAGTATGCAGTTGTATTACGCAAAATTATTTAAATAAAAAGATTTCAAATATGCGAATGCGTTTAGAATATGTTATTACGTGAAAGGGCACTCAACAAAATATTTAAATTATTATAATTTTTTTCATGTACAACTGTCTGTAATAAAAAAACGGTACGTAATACTAGGTGCCGAATATTTTTTCTGTCTCGTAATGGGGTCTAAGTTGGTTAACAATTAATAATGTAGGAAACAATAAAAAATAAAGTAATTCATTTTTACATATTTGCAAACTAGAACATGTGCTTTAACAAATCTCGAATTCGAAAATTCGATAGCTATGTATAAAATAAGTGTATGAAGCTGAATGTTCACAAATGCCATGACATTTGAATATTAATTCGAGTAACTGCATGACTCGCATATGTGACTAACTGTAAGAACAACGGTTCTAGATTTTCAATCAAGTCCTTCGATTAGTAATCCGGCAATTGAAAAAACGTTTCCATCGACCATCGATTTATTAATCTTTTTGTGGGCTAATTATTCTTTATTTGACCTTTTTTTAGATTGTAAAAAATGGTATTATTACTGCACCTTAAACATTATCATATATGACTAAATTACTAATTGGGTGTGTACCAGAAGTTTCATCATATGGGATATACATTTCGCATTGCCCTATAACAACAAGAAAAGAACTAGACATTTTTAAACAAAGTTAGATGTTAATAATACTGATTTATTTAGCTTGAAATACAAAGAAACATTTATGAATACATAAGGGTACTTTGTAGCTTGATCATTTTTTAGATCAATGACTTTTTGAGAGCTTTAAAATAATCGGGGACCTACGAAAGGGTTAATTTTTATTTCCAGGAACTGTGGTTTACCAACCTTCGATTTATAAACTCTTGCTTAATCATATATTTATCCATCCCACAGAAATCGCTTACTGGATCATTAAAAATGATTGAAGCTGAAAAGAATATCATGTCGAATATAGTTTTCTACCTCGGGAAAGAGAATTATTAAAGATGATATTAATCATCCCGTTAAATGTTAATCTAAATAATGGCCGCAATCTTTCTTCTTTAAAAAGATTTTTTGTTTTAATGTCCCGATGTATCTTGAGTATTCGACGAAGAAATATCGTATTTTACTAAAGAAGTATGTTCCATCTTCATAAAAAATGACCCAAGCAGCTTTTTCATACGAGCTAATCGATCTTACTTTATCGTTAAATGTCGCAGCGTAAAGAGCGGGTAAGAAGTATCAAGTTACTGCCGTATTACCGTGATTTTTTCGCAACTCTCAGAATAACAAGAGGAGGTAAAATGTGAGCAAAATTTTGGAAATAGCAAAGGCGTTTACTTTCACCGTAGAACGTTTAGCCTTATTGGTCCCATTGTTAGTTGTCCCATTGTTATTGGTTGGTCCCATTGTTAGTTAACCTGTTCGTAAGGAGTAGTTTCCATAATTCCCACTTATTTTAAAGCTCTCAACGTCATTGATTCAAATATGAATTATTTTCTTGCTGTTATAGGGCTCTGGGATATGTATCCCACACGATGAAATTTCTTATACATACCTAGATAATAACTTCCAATTAGTCACATGTGATAGTGTTTACAGTGCGGTAGTAATAAAACATTTTATAATTAAAAAAAATCAGGTGGAGAATAATTTTCCCATGAAACGGTGAAAATATTGCAGCCCGGCTTGAGCGCATTCGCGAAAGACTCAAGGATCCTCCATTGAGATTTAACCAGTTAAGTGTGGTGATCTGTTTGCAAAGCGCGCCCCAGTGTGTGTCGCGATAATTACTGCTTACGAGTTAGCTCTCAGGAAGTTATGAATCCAACTCAAATTATTTATAATTTTTATTTTGTTTGTTTCATTTCGTCTTGACCTCTAAACATTCTAAACATATTAAAATTTACGAATATAATTTAGTTTTCGTCAATACTTAATACATCAAGGACGTGTACAAAGTATCAGTTAGCTCCCTCGATTGCGAGTAAAAGATATGATTTCGACGAGTTAGATTGAAGGAAGATTGTCTTTCTTCCTTCCTTCTTCTTTTTTATTTTTTGTCGAATTGAACTGCTATGGCTTTTCGCCAAGGATCTGCTATTTTAGGTAGCTTTTGAACCGCTGCGGCTGTGATATATAATGACTGTATAAAGGGTGTTTTCCCTTACGCGGCACTCAATTTTTCACCCACTTGCAGCCACCTGACAAAAAAAGTTTAGGACAAGAGTTCCAGGATATGGCGTGGACATTAGACAACAGCAAAAAATTTTCAAAAATTGTTTTTCATGGAGAAATCGGGGTCACCTTAGATTTTACAAGTAGGAACACATTTATTTTTTACCATATTGTAGAGGACATCGGGACGAATTCAAAACATATATGTAGGATTTTATTTTTAGAATTTAGGTTTTTAATCGAGGATTAATAAAATGATATATTGAAATCATACAGAGTAATATATAAAACGTAGTGTTGCGGAGTAAAAATACGTCCCTGAAACTCACAGATGTAGCTTCCAGCCTCGCATCTTATCTTTCTTAATCATTCACACATTTTTTAGTAAACATAGCAGTCGCGCATTGTAGTCCATTTATGACTTTAAAATTAATGCGCTTTATGGGCCTATTGTCGTCAATACTTCTTCAGGAAAAGGTTTGCCCTACAAGAAATATTGACCGGGGACTTTTCCCCCACGCGAGCTGGGGTTTTCCGGCTCCGCTGATCAGCAAGGGAGGCTCTTAGCCAATGGGCAAAGGACGATTTCTTTGCCCACCAATGACAAAATTAATATTCGTCAACTAAAGAGTCTCCCAATCAGCAACTTTCCCGCTTTGCAGCAGCGACCGCCCCCGCCAAATCATGACGGAAGCGCGTCTTTACGCGGTTTTAAACAAAGTCTTCGCAAATTATCGAGCCAAGCAACATCTAGCGCTTTCGATAGAAACTCCGTCCGCGAGACTAAGATCCGGACGTAGTCTTAATTTACATTATTAAACCATATCACTCGGGACATTGGTCCTTCGAACCGGATAGAACTGAGTGTTCTATCCATCCACTGTATAAAGCAGTGTTTCCCAACCTTTTTTGTGCTATGCCCCACCTAAGCATTTTTAAAATTCTTATGCCCCCCCCCCCCCAGCAATGTTCTTATATTTATACAATGTATATATTTTTTAAAACAACGAGACTTTTACAACAATTTAACGGGCGCTTATTTCAAATTAACACCAACGGTGAATGCTAAGCGTTGCTGCGAAACATTGCAGAAACTGAGATCCCGGCACTAAGCATTTCGCGCCATTCAGAACAAAATGGCGCGAAATACTTACAATTAGTGCCCGCTCAGTATAACCAGTAGTTCAACTCTAACCAGGTTAGGCAAGCTGCCGTGTATGAAAAAGGTCCGCGAACAACGCCGTTTTTAGTCGAGCGGCGAACTAAAGGCATAAATTTATGTATAGCATACCTATCTATATTAATGTATACTCAATGCTTGTATTCTAATGCTTGCCTTCATATTTTCTTTTCAATTTTATTTTAAAATGGAAATAACAACATTATATTTCAGTTAATTTCGTTTTATTAATATTCATATTACAAAAGAATCATAATATACATAGGTATACATAGGAATAGATATACAATTACAGTACAAATATTTTCCAACCTCTATTTTCCTTGCAGGAAATGATCGAACATTTCTTCCTTTGCTTCATGTCTAGAAAAAGAAAACAGCTTCAATTATAACAATATTTTAAAAATTATAGCAATTATAATAACTATGAAATAAATAATAATTATGTCTCAAGTTCGTTTGGCTGCTCGTTTTCGTCGTGAACGGTCTCCAATCACCCATAATGGCGGTTCAGAACAGAATTGACATTTCAGTCTTGGCGGGAAAGATCACACCGATTTCCTCTTGCAAATGTAGTTGAAATTCTTCAATTCGGTGTGTATGTGTGAGTAGCGTCACTATCGCCACCTGCGAGTCGAGCGGGGCGTAACTCGGAACCGTTGAGCCCATTACAGCTTGTCGACCCTGACTCTAACGTCTAACAATGAAATCACGGCTACTAACATGGCGGACAGAAGTTACTTATACCGGAGATTTAATACCCAACTCGAGTAGCGGTTGAGAGTCGCCATACGGTTAACTTAAACTCTGGATGAGTCCATTTTCGAATTGCCCCCCTTAACAATCGAATTGCCCCCCTGTGGGGCGTGGGCCCCACGTTGGGAAACACTGGTATTCTGGTGGAGAATTTATTTGGCATCTGAGGGGTAATTTGCTCTGATTCGCCCGACGGATAGGGACGTCCCTCTCCCTCACGCATTTTCGATTTTGACGCGCTATTGGCAAGAGAGACCGGCACATTCGTTGCGTCGTCATGTGAATGACGAAAGTAGTGTTTTATTTTCGGTTGTCATTCGTTGATCTAAGGTTTCCAGGCCCGACATGGCGGGGATAGGCGGTGCGTGAGCAATCTCCCCTTCCGTCTCAGCTGCCAAGAAACGGTTCCCCAGCTCTATCTGTTGAGCGATCGTATATATAGATCCGATCGTCGTAGGACAACTCCCGAGAGTGATCCATCGGTGGACACGATGTCTAGCGGACGATCCTGGAACTAGGGGCGTAGGCGTAATGGCGACAGGTAGATCGGTGGTGGTGGTCGATAGGTCGCGCCTCTCTTTCTTTTTCACGATTCTACACTTGTTTCAAGAAAGAAATGTAAAAAAATAAAAGTCTGGGCGAGAAATTGCATACTGAGGAGATGTGAGTTGCGTGATTATGTGACATTATTGGCAGAACTGAGAATTGAGAATCTTACAGCACTTAATACTATGCCGTCCGGTGACACCACGTTGGTGTCGCCCGAAAATATGCGGACAAATGCCGGTGACACCATGTTGGTGTCATGCTAAAATTTTAAGACAGTTGCCTATTATGCCGCAAAGGCATCGCGGCTATCTCAGAATCACAAATTGTTGCAAAGTATCGATTGTACCCTGTACAGGCTGCAATACGCTACATATCCTCGAAATTTCGTGAAAATTGCGGGACAGAATTATAACTTGTGATTAGTAAAACGTGACGTTTTACGATTTCTCGACAAATTCGAATAGCGCCGGCGCCAAATCAAAGAAACTAGATTTATCGCGCGGACGGCATAGTGTTAATAATTTTTTACATATTAGTGTCAGTGATTTTGAGGATCTTCTGGAACTTGTAGGACCTACCGTAATGAAAAGAAATACTGAAAAGGAAATAGTGCATTTCATTTTTTTGATTCTGTTTCGATAATCTTTACTTATTATATCTCATAGTTAAGTCAAACATTCCCCCCCGGGAAATTCATGGAAAAGTTTCGTCTGTGGACCAATACTTTTTCTCTGCCATCTTTACTATTCGCCATCTCTCGGCAAATATTTCGGGCGCAGTTGGAAATGCGAAATTTCTGTCCGACATTGACGAAATAAGCTTTTATACCATAAATAGCACCACTCTGTGAGAGTAACTGTTGCAAGTAGGTTCAGCTTGCCGGCCGTATCTCAGCCGTGTTTACACATTAAGGGAGTCGCTCTCGCAAGAAATGTCGGAAGTTAGTTGCTTGTGGATGCGCGCCTTAATACCCCACAGTATTACGCCTTTTCATGGTCGTCGTTCTCTTTAAACTCTCAAAACGACTGCGCGTTTGGATTCTCAGCGTTTTCCAAAGAGCATAAATGGCAACGATGATCCTTTTAGAACGCAAATCACGCAATCTCGTTGATTCCTACTTCTACATATTATGGTCAAAATATTGGATAAGATTTACGAGCAAAACCGTGGCTGCTGAAGTTAGGTGTTTCACCTTTCACGAAAGCAAAAAATATATGTGTGGCATGTCGTTATCACAGGGGAAAAAACGCAACGTTGTTTTATATGCACGTGTTACATGCAATCTATGAATTCGTCATTTCCAGACGCGAAGTGTATTATTAGGTAACATTTGAATTTTAAAGATCTTGCGTCCAGCATAAAATGGTGGCATATTCGATCGGTGATTATCCAACAATATGCATTTACGCCAGAAATATCTCGTTCACTTAGGTCATGAGTGATTGTCCTGCAGAGCTTTTTTTAAACGGATACTTTTTCTGATTTAATTTTCCTGTAACAACCAATAAACTAATGTAATTAAAGTACACAATTTTTACCATGTTGTCGTCATGCTATCAAGATGAAACGGTGATAGAGAATTTCTGTATTTTTTCGACATAAACTTTTAGAGCCGTTTTGGTTAGAACTTACTGTTTCAGGTCGGTGAAGAACTTACGGAGCTATGATATATTAAATGATAATTTAGGAAAAAATTTTCAGAGAAGATGGCGGATTTGAACTAGGACCAGCTGATTGGCCGTACGAGCCTCTATCTTCTTACCCACCACAGTCCTCAATTCTAGAATTCTTACAGAAATTACGTGTAGCACGTCGTCTAAACTAGAAAGTTAGAAACAATATTTGACGTACTATTTTTTACAGAGGATACCGCTTCCGGTGTGTGGAAGCTATATTATCCAACATAGATATATTTTTGCACTTTTGATTCTGAAAATCTTTGAAACAAACCGCGCCAACTTCGAAAGCTTTTCTTTTAACTCTACTGTTCTCTCCTCATTTGTATTTCACATTCGTTTTCCTTCGACTCATAGTGACCCGATAAACGTAGGTTCACATTTTAACAAAAGTAAAACATGCAAGCATCCGACGTAAATTTTAAATATATTGAATATCAAAAACAAATACTGATAAACATAGTATCTGTTAAAACATAATCTTCATTTCTGGTCAGATAGATCCAAGGAAAACAGCAGGTTTAACACTAGAACAACCAAACCAGTCAAAATGACTGATGCACAATTTTTTCCAAAAATTCTCAAAGTTTATAGGAGAGTCATAGGAGAAATATTCTACGTTCAACTCAAAAAACATAAATGACCGAATTGATCATGTTTTCCTCCTCTTGATTCCCCTTTTCTTAAAGTACTTATTTAATATATTGGAATATAATAGATTTAACGCCGGTAGTTCTAGTGTTAAATAAGCGATCAGCATCGGGCGCCTTTAGGCACTGTGCACTTCAAGAAAACATCTCTCATTAAGTGCTCATTGGCACTAAACGCAATCAAAAGGTTATAGAAATTAACACTTTACCGACACTTTACCGAGCCTATGAAGAGGCTTTTTGTCACCAACGCTGTTAAACTTTTAGTTTATTAATCGGTTCCCACGGCAATCAGTAATGTGTTATTTATTATTGTAGTGCAACTGTGTTAAGGAGTCGATGAGAAGCATTTGTAATTTTCAAAGAGATTGTAATTTTCTTTAGGCAATCTAAGCCAAAACAAATCCTTTAAAGTGGGTACAATGCTCAAACAATAGCGATCAGTAAAGTATTGACATCGTTTCTGAGCATAGTATGGTAAACTTGTTTAACTCGTACCAGGTAACAACAAACTGTTATAGCTGTCTAAAAATTGGATGGAGGAATATGTAATTGCAGTGGACAAATTTTTATTGGTAAAGGTACCATTGGAAGTCAAATGATTAAAAAACGCATTTCATTAATCCAAAATAAGACACTATTAAAAAAATGACAACTGGTACGATTTTGATAAAGCGGAAATCGTACCACGCTATTTCGAAATCGTCCATCTTATCAGCAAAAGAAATTCTTCAACTGTTTCGATAACATTTGTCGTTTTACCTGATTTGTTATCACAAATCTTTTTACACGCAACAAATAACACTAAGGTCATCATGATACTTATGAAATAGCATCGTCAAACCAGCCCTTATTCCCCGATTACCAAATCGTCATCGTACGACGTAAATGTTTAATTAAATCTCATCAGTCGCATCGCTAAGTCGATACGTCTCATTGCATTTCTGCCAGCAGAGTATCTCTAAACACAGTCGAAGCGTGTATCCAATTTCCTCGGTAAAGGAAACGGGCGTCTCGTATCAATTTTTAACACCTCGCCATCTGACATACATTATTAGCCTGTAAGATTTTCATGAAGTTCACGTACACGGTCTCCGGTATACAGAGTGTGTATGAAATAAATTTACAGAGATAATAAGGTATCTTGTCGTATAAATCGAAATTGTACATTTTTGTTAGAGAAAATGTAAAGGGAAGGACCGTGTTGTTATTTAATGAGGTGAAAAGGTGGAACTTCATGAAGAAGGAACGAAAGTGAAATATTAATGTAAGGAACGATGGAGTAAATATTAGAGAAGATAAGTTTAGGCGAGGATCTGTTGGTATGTATGTATGTTACAAAGTATTGAGGCAAAATATAATAGAAACAAATTTTAAACACCTTATATGGAAGTCTAAGATCCTACTTCCAACCAAAACTTGTAGTGTTAGGTAGATATCAACGCCATTGTTTGTTGTTTTTCTATGTTAACATATATAGCTATCTGTACACAAAGATTTAAAACAGCAAACACAATAAGTTATCACATAAAGAGACTCCGTGGAGATTCAGACTTCGCTCCACTATAGCTGTGTACTTGTTTTTATATTTTTGGTTTAACCCTCTGCGATCAGATTAATTTTCCCAATTTTTGATCAGGTAAGCAAAAATGGTTTCGAAAAATTATCTACTATTGATTATTCATTCTTGCTTAGTAATAGGAATAACTATTAGTAAGTACTAAGGAATGTTTGCGTGAAGATGCAAAATTATTTTTAAATTCCAAAGTCGAAATTTAATAAATAACAAAGTAATTACAACAGAAAACTGTCAAGTGTAACTCGATATAGAACTGCAAAAGGTTATCTATTGTAATTACATCTCTGAAATCTTACAGCTCCAAATAAGCTTTAAATTATTGAACTTACATTATAAGTGTCACATTTAGAATTTTCCAAATTCTTATCGCTAAAGTTGTATCGTTGCAAAGTTACAGTTTGTCTCAATTCAACGTCACACCTCTTAGAAACGAAGTTTTGTTCGATAAGAACATTATTTTGCAACTTCTACTTCTTTTCGCAGGAAAAATTATACAGTTCCAGTACAACAATTTTCCCTTACACATTTCCTCGTGTTCGTATAAAAGTAAATGTAAGAAGGAAACCTCATTCTGAAGGAATTTTACCTCCGCAACTCACGCAGACATAAATTCTGAATTCGTTACGTGGATCAGGCTCACACGTGAGCAATAGAGCCAGCTTCACCTGACGTTGTTTGTCAGTCGCTTTTTCTCTCTCGTGATGTTTGTCGAGTAAATAAAAAAGCGTCTACCTCTTACTGCTTAAAGGCACAAGTAGTCTCGGCACTACGGGATAATGTATGCCCTTTCGAGGTTGCGTTCTTTGGGCTTTTGGCAGCAAACTGCCGGTAAGAATTCCCATTGCACTCGAATACCAACCGTAATTTTATTTTTTGTGCCATTCGTTGTCCATTTAGTGTCTCTGACGACTGAGGGGCTTGTGAATAAGTACGAGATGTTGGTTGAAAAATGTATGAATTTATACATTGAATTCCACGTGGATCGTCATTGTTCTCTGGCATTTAACTATTACAGATTTTATATTTATTCGGTACTGCCGTCTAATTAACCCCTTTTCCCACGATTTTCTTTGCGATTATAAATGCCAAGTTAAGCTTTACGTTGCCGAAATAAAATTTTTTCAATGGATTTTACGATGTCGTATACCTTAAAATCAAATTGGTGGAATGAGGATAATTTTATTGTGTCATGTCCCACTTATATTATTCAGCACGACAGTTGTTAGAAAATTTTGTTGCACGTTTTGATAAGCACGATTTAACGTATAGAGCTCCCATCGATAGAAATCTTTCATTAGTAATGCTGGCTCATTCCTAGTTCTTCCTGCTTACATTTTACGTTACCATACAAGTTTTATTTGTAACAACTTTGAGTCGGAGTGTTCCTTATCTTTATACAAGTTAGCTTTGTTAGCTTGTAATAGTATAGTACGCATTAACCCTTTGCGAACGGGGGCGTTTCTGTATGTTAAGGAAAATGATAATTTACTTGGCAACTGAAAGCCACCTTTTTATCAGAAATCCAGAGAGTTGAGCTAAAGTAGCGTACCTGAAACAGTATTATAGGGTCCTACTTTAATTTAATGTCAGACGAGCCACCAAAGATTATCGGTACTCGTCCTTGAAGAAATCGAATAGATTCCCTTAAAATTAAATATCGTAGCCTGGAAACTTAACTGAACGCGTGTAATTTAAAAATAAGTGATTAACTTTATTAACTATGAAAATACAAAACTCTTAATAACACTAAAATTACTCTAACTCTGAATTTATCGCTAAAGCTCTCTCCACTCACTCTCTGAACTCTCAACTCAACTGCATATTCTCAACTGACTCTTCCCAAATTCACGCTCGCATCCACCCTCGATACTCTTTCTCACAGCATGCATTCTTCGTCTTTCTCACAGCATGCATTCTCTGTTGCATTCACTCATTTTCTTCTTATCCATGGACTAAACATTCATTCTAGCCCTGGCACCCGTTGCCTTCCAAATCACGTACTCTAAACATCCATTCTCACTTATGTACAAACCAACCACACTAACTAATTCTAAAAATTAACACTTTCGCGACCGGCAAATTTTTTCCGTTTCTAATACTGAGTACCGGCGAAAATAATGAAAGTCTGAAGCTGGTTGCCGCAAACTTGTATCGTCAAAGCAAGGATAAAAATTATAAAATTTGTTTTGGAATATCAATATTGCAATTATGTGTTGTTCAAAATAAAAAGATTTTTATAATTTGTATACTTGCCGGCTTACAGTTAATGAGCCAACTGAGACATTCTAACTTGTCTCGCTGAGATAGCGGTTATTATCGAAAGTACCTATACTGAGGGATCAGAAACAAGGCACTTGAGGGGTAATTTGCTGTGATTCGCCGGACGGATAGGGACATCCCTATCCCTCACGCATTTTCGATTTTGACGCGCTATTGGCAAGAGAGACCCGCATATTCGTTGCGTCGTCATGTGAACGACGAAAGGAGTGTTTTATTATTGGTTGTCATTCATCGATCTCAGGTTTCCAATTACCCCTTCCGCCCCAAGTGCCTTGTTTCTGGTCCCTCACTTTAATATTAGCGCATTCAGAAATAAAAATTACAGGACGTGACTTCACGTCAGCGGCAATGAGGTATAGAATTTAAAATAACGTGAATTCACGTCACCGGCAACCAGTAATAGAACTTGGAAAGACGTGAATTCACGTCACCGGTCGCAAATGTGTTAATACTATTTACGAGTACAAAAATTCCGTTCCTACAGTATGCCTTAGGCGAAATGACCATAGCTGCTGTTGAATGACGCATGCATTTTGGGCATATTTCTTCAGATACAGTTGCGGACTTTCCGAACGATTTAGTAGATGGTCCTTCATTATCAATAACAGTTTCGCATCTTACAGAAGCATAATACAGAAAAAGTACTGTGAAATTTGGTGGGGCAATATAATGGTTTGGGGTTGTTTTTCGTGGCGTGATGTTAGCCCCCTACACTGTATTAATGGCAAGATAGATCAAATACAATACCGTGAAATATTGTACAACAGAATGTTGCCGTACGCTATTTACAACATGCCACCTTATTGGTCGTTTCATCACGACAACAAACACAAACATACAGTCAAACCACTTAAAACGTGGCTGCAGCATAAAAAAGTTAGTGTTTTGCATTGGCCTGCACGATATCAACTTAACCTCGTATCTTAACCCCGATCTTAACCCCACAGTAAATCTAAGGAACGAGGTAGAACGATTAACGAGAGGCAGAAAGTTTTCAAATTCTGATAATTTATTTGCAAAAGTATGCCAGAATTGGCATTCTTGATGACAACCGTACCTCCAAATATTAATTGAAAGTATGCCAAGAAGATGTCAAACTATTATCGATAACAAAGGAAAATCAACTAAATATTAATAATTCGTTTGGAAACTTTTGTCGGGCTATATTTTAGACACATATATAAAATTTGTATATAAGAAAATAAACATATTTTTTAAAAATCTGTTTTCAGTGAATTCTTATAGATCATTAAATTTTCTATCGATGCACGTAACTAGATTTTTTATACTTCCAAATGAAATACGTGAAATAGCATGAAATAAAAAAGTCGACATCGTTCGGAAACTTTTGTTCGGAACTGTATACTTAGGCAAGGATGACTACTGTACGAGTGCCACCCCGACTTTTCTTTACATTAGTCGCCTGAGCAAAAGTCGTACTCGCGTTGCAAAATGCAACGTGGAAGTCGTCATTCACCCCTATAAAAATACCTCCAAAGCTCAGGGTCAAACTCTGATTTCGATAATCTACAGAAAACCTCTGTCAAAGCAATCTCGTTCGACGTACTTTCACGCGTGAGCTCTGGTTCTTCAGAAATAAAACTCTTCATAGTTAGTAATTAAAAGCATCGCACTTGATTCCCGACACGGACTCCAACGTAAAATTGGTATAGAATTGGGGATCCAACACAGTTGAAGCCAAAAGATACAAAAAAACATTCAAACTCGACGACAAGAAGCGATTCTTAATGCATGAGAAAAAAACTTCTTAATCGGTTCCACCATTTTTCCGCCAATAGGAACAGCGACAGAGACATCGATGACCGTAGATCTATTAATGAAACAATGAACTTTGAAAATTGCAGAACGGCTTAATTGGGGTCATTGAAAGATCGACGAGTGACCTTTGGAATTAGTGAATCGATAAAATACCCGAGCACGTTGTAGTTCTGTTAAGATTTACATCAAACAGCGATTGGTACCAAAGAAGGTTAACAAGTTTGAACTCTATCGCGGATGTTCTGTACAAAAGAGAATATACATTGTCATTCATTTATTTCAAAAGCGCTTGTGTTTAGTCTAAATACAAAAGAAAAATTGTATAAAAGAAATGCTGCGTCGGGTTGTCTCTTCGTATATTTTAACACAAAACACTCCATCCAGTTTTATGTTACTCAGTTCTTAAGTAAAATAAGTAAGCTGTGACGAAATTAAAATATAAATGAGTAGCAATAAAATATGCATATTTCTAGTATAAAAATTACTATATTTTCACTCTTCAAAAAAAAGAGACTTCGCTGCTTCAGGAACTAAAATGAACCTAAAACTTCTGCCTTGTAAAGCTTAAGCTTTCTAAGATGACATAATGTCACCCCTACTTCCGTCATACATATATGTATTTTGTTTTCGAATATTTTCAGCTTTAACTACTATAGTGTGATACAATCTTCCAAAATACACGGATTCAACTAGTACTTGCGAATTACTAAGAACACTTTATCTCGTATTTTATCGCCGGAACAGTATACATTCGAACGAGTTCTCCGCAAAGTGCGTCACAAAATGCAACCGTGGCAATAAAACCTGTACGAAGTTGTTAACAGACTAACATTCCTTGAACGCCCTGCAGAACAGCAAAAGGGTTTCTATCGACCAGGAGTCCGGAAAGTGGTCACACCCCGACTGTTGTAATCCATGAGTCACATAGGTGAACAGTGGCTTTCAACTGGTTGTTTTTGTTTTTTTTCAAATTGCTACAATATTGACGGACTTCTGCTGCACGATGACTTGACTTGGTAGTCAAGAGCGTAAGGGTCTCAAGACAGTAGATTCTTTTACAGCAGTAGTAGATGCTGTTGTTATTTTGTAAGGATGTGGGCAATCTGATTGATTTTTCTAAAATTATTAATTATCCATTTTTTCATAAAATTAGGGACGTGTCGAATTATGCAGTATCGGTTTATGTCTGACCTATTATACAGTTTTGGTCATCTTTTCATTCCGATTATAGTCATTACTCGTGATAATCGTACACGAGTCTATTCGTGCTACTATACTTTGTAGTTAAATCAATGGATCGAAGCTTAGTACTACTAGGATTAGCATGTCAACTACCACAAAGCTCTTTGTGCATTGGCATTGTTCTCCGACGTTACCATTTACAATAATAGTATCGACATCGAAACGATTGTAATTACTGTATGACATAGTTGCGATTTACATTTGGTTATCAATTCCACGATTGAATAATAGTAAAATTGTTCAAACTCTATCATTTTACGGTTCAAAAAATATTTTATAGTTGTTCCTCTCAACGTCTAAAACTTTTGAATTCTCGTTTGCAAAAAAATGACTTACGCCATTTTCAAATTTACGCAAATTTCAAAATATAATACTCCCTTCAATAACAGTAAAAATGGTAAATTAGCATAATATGTGATTTAATAATATAAGTCATGTTATTTAGTGCTATTACATTTTACAATATTTAAGTTATAATGAACAACAAAAATTCTCGTCAATTCCATAACATTGATTTTAAGTGCGTTAGAAGTCCCAAAAACAAAGTGCACGTATTATATTTCTTAAAATATCATTTTCACTGTGATAGTTCCTGGCTTGTTGAATTATCACATCTGATCAAAACGAACTCGTACTACTCACAAATTGAACTGCATCACTTGGTTCCATTGCCAATAAATCTCTTCACGTATCTAGCCTTTTCAACGTGGTCTGACTTTCCGAGGATTCTCTTTATACATGATGCATGAGAAAGACCATACTCAAATATTGATCTTGTTGTCATAAACGAAGTCGTATGTTGAGACAACCCTTTAACCTCTATGCGAGTCTTCGCTCAAAGGAACCTATGAATAAAAGAAGAAAGGGAAGTCGATAGATTTAATGCCTTGCATTGTCAAGGTGGAACACAGAAGGCGAGACAAATTACGTTGTACTTTCATAAATTTATCGAAATAATGGGAAATCAATTAGCTTGGTTATCTAATGTTTACTCCTTGTCCTACGATTTCTTTTGTGATTGCGTACACAGTGAGAACTAAATAACTCAGAATTAAATTGGCGAAGGATATCCTGATATATCGTATACTTTAAAATTAAATTAATAGCTTGAAAGTAAGTTTATTGTATCGTATCCCATAGATATTTCCAATTTTACAGTTTCTGGAAAACTTCAACATTTTCTATTCCATTTTCTGCAACACGAGTGTCACTCTTTATTGTAAGGCAACTAGTTTCATACTTTTATTAAATAATCACGTTAGATTATAGTACTAGACAGTGCTATTAAAAAGTAATAGTAACAGTATATTTCAAATAGGACAGTTCGCAAAAGCATTATATGCTATAGATAATGGTATGTTTAAATGTACGTTTATACAGCTTAATTGTGCTTACAGTATTTTCCTATATCGGCCCAAAAATGTTATAACATATTTTCCACCTAATTTCAATTAAATCTGATTACCTTATAAGAGGAAAGTAAACATAACTTTTATAAAGTATAAGTTCATTAGTAAAAATAATTATAAATGTCGTGCAGACATAGAGTAAAACAAAGAGTAGAAGTGAATTTACAATTTGCTAGTTTGCTTTTGGCAGTAAGATTGTCGGTTGGAATTATAAGAGTATAGTGGTACAATTTTTAAAACTTATCTGAAGGGAATGAATCATTTTTCGATTGGTGAAAATTTGACTGCTCAAGAACTTAGAATCGAACAGTTCAAACCAGAGGGAGCTTCAAAATAAACTAAGAACTTCTCACTGCTTTGAGCGGAATTTTTTGTGAAGGAACTATTTATTTATATATTCTATTTATATATTCTAATCAATATTTCGATATACGTATAAAGCCATGTCCCGTTAAATTTTATGAAGATACAGTAATCATGTTGGTAAATACATAAATAATAGCACACAAATAGAATGCTGCACAGTTTTATTGATTACGGCTTGATAATGAATTTGTTGAAAATTGACATTTTTCGATATCTATTAAACGATATATTCTTCCTCCTAAAATGCAAATTAGAACATATTACCGCGCATGCTGCATATTGTACGTGCTCAAAATGAAATATTATATTAACGATACAATTTGACATAGAACAGGAGTTTCTCGGAAAGATAATTTTGAAACCGGATGAAAAAAGTATATAAAAAAATCCTTTACTTTTTACGCCCGAGAGACCAATCCGAAGCACACCCATGAATCCTCGAAAGGTCCATGGATAACAGATTAAGAACCCCTGTTTTATAGGGTCTTAAAAGATTTTGACAGACTTAAAGTATTCCGAGAAGATCTAAAGGTCTCTGATAGATTTCCGTTTAAAGGTCCTGAGAACCTTTGATTTACTCTGAGATATTCATCCTTCAAGTAGTTATCGTTAAACAGATATCGCGGAAATATCTGCGTCTTAAATACAGAGCATCCGTTATTAACATTTCTGCTTAATAGTATCAGACTACAATTAAAAAAATAGTGGTTGAAACTGCTTACTTTAACCCCTTGCCCTACGATTTGTTTTGTGACTGCCTTCGCAATAATTCAAAATTTAATTGCTAAAATAAAAATTGATCAGTGATTCTTGATATATCGTATAATTTTACGTAATATTAATATTACAGGAATAATATTATCGCGTTGCGCCTCATTAATTTTTTCCATTTGACACGTTTTGCAAAACTTGAAAATTTCCTATCCCATTTAGCTCATTACGAGTGTCACTCGTTATTGTAGGGCAAGGGGTTAAGATGATCTAACAATAAGAACAATTTTTCCTTTCCCAGTAGACAAAGTCAATAAAAATCTTTCGCGTGGGGCTGATCATTCATGGACAATTTCACTGAAAAATTTATATCAGCCCATCCATTATTGCATAACGAACTATGTTTTTCAATAAATAATATAGCCCCTCTATTTGTGCAATTAATCGCAGGAAATATAGTACTTATTTCTTACTCTGGATGAAACGGATGAAATAAATGCGTTGCCAGGTACATGGGAAATGAGATTATCGTTAAAGAGGGATTATAATAAACGGGAGATATTAAATACGGTTTGAAAAATTTAATGGACTATTATCATGGCTAAAATATCGGTTGCAGTGTACTACTTAGTAACAGCATCAATTAATGTCTTCCCATTAACGTCCTACTATCGTCATAAACCACCCTGTGATGTCAATAGCAAATTTATGCCACTACAGAAGAGAAATTTTGAGGGAAGCACTATGTAACGTGCCTTCAATCTTTAAAATGGAAATTATATGGAGTAATGCAAAGCATAGATATTATACCATAATATATTCGTGTTTAACTTTAAATCATTTAGATTAAAGTTTATTACATCGTCATGTACCACAGGTGACAAACTTTTGTGCATATATGATTGACTTTTTTTCTTAAAAATGTGTCGCGATTTACTTACCGAAATCCTGACATTTAACACATTCAGACTTGTGCCTTGTGTACTAATACGTGACAATGGGGCAGCGTTTTGCGTGTTAAAATCAGCTGTGTTCAACCAAAAATCACTTCACGATCGACTTGTTGACCACCTTTGCCATGTGCCACTTACACATGCCTGTTCCATTGTCCTTTGAGTACCATGATGTACAATGTCGCATCGAGAACGAGGAGTAATTTGTAATCGAACATCTCTTGCTCTTTCAGTCTTCTTTTTAACGCTTTGTGTACGGCCGACTTTGAAACGTACCGCGCGTTATATACGACGGAGTTTCAGTTGCAAGGTCTACTAAGAACAGCAAAATTTTGAATCAGAGTACATTTCTGATAAGGTATATTAAAATATTCAAAACCCTGGGCTTCGCAATGTTAAACCAATATTATATTGGTGCATAATTATGCCAGTTATACCAATAGTTAACCCTTTCGATACTACTGGTGACAGTCACCCGCCGCACAGTGGTCCATTTGGCCGAAAACCTGGCCAAAACCCCAAGGAGTTTTTCAATTTAGCTGAAAATTGGTATATTAGTATTATTTGGGTCGCTGATTAAGAATCTGAACTCAGAATTTCCAAAAACAAAATGGCGGCTTCAATATGGCGGATGCGAGTATTGAAAAATTGTCGGATCGGCACGAAAATTAGTATTCTTATGTTTCTCCGATCGCTAATTAAGAATCTGAACTCAGAATTTCCAAAAACAAATTGGCGGACAAACATAATTAAAAAATTAAGAATTTATTTAGATATTATGATACATTTATCGATCACAGTGAATTATATTCATCTTATAAGCTTTTAATATTACAGAGAATCATAACAATTACCTTATAACGAACGTATTATAGTTAACTGAGTAATTATTTTTAAATTAAATATATTTTTCTTTTATTATCTTCTTTATCTAGTCCTTCGTAACCTTCGAGCAATTCGGTTATGTGCACGGTATAAATACTTTACGGTGCTTCCACCTCCAATTTTTCATTCCAGTATTTAAAATTACGGTGGAAGGAGAAAAACTAAACTTTGCGAGAAACAAATATAGCCCTCATACCTGCAACTAGCCAGATTTTCAGCCGCAACGTCAAACATCTTTCGGTTTATGACGGTAAGCGGTCGAGGTGATCGCCGCTATCTATTGTTGCTTTGGAACAAAAGGTCACTAGCTTACTTAAAATTATTTTGATTTTTAACCCGAACGAAATAAATATAGCGTTTCGTTAATTACAAGGGTAACCTTAGTGAAGGATCAGCATTACTCGTTTGTCCAAGGCACGATAGCCTGGCCGTATGTCATAAACGTATTTCCCCGAGCATGGCGCGTGCGACAAACAAATAAGAATATCTCGTAGAATCGCAAAAAGGCGCAAAATTTTACAACGGGGACTTCTTCGGGAAGCTTCAAAGTTTAATTTAAAAAAAAAGTCGCGTTGTACTTTTGCGTACTTCACAACTATTTCCTCTGCAAAAGGAAAAAAATGTATGGGTTTTGCAATCTGTGCCATCGCAGTTGTAAAATATTAAATAAAAAAATGAAACCAAGGTACTTGTAATTTAAAAGTATGACGAATAGCTACAAATAGTTGCAAAGTTGATTGTACTATTATTTCACATTGAAAACGTATTCTGAATTTCGACGTGAATACGTTACATTATTCAAGTGCCAACTTTGACATTGCATATCTCTAAGAGCGTTGTTCAATAAAAACTTTTATTAATGGAAACCGATGCTCTTATATGTTACAAATCAAACGCAATTGCTAAATTTTTAAAATCGCGAATGAAATTGTTGGCTTTTTGGCTAGGTTTTCGGCCAAATGGACCACTGTGCGCCGCCTGACACTGGCTGGGTACTATCGGTGACTACAGTCACCCGTCGAAATTTCAAACGAAGAATTAATTACTAGTTTGTATTTTGTAATTGGATATTTTTTAAATACCATAAGTTTTTAGTTTCCATATATTATATGCATTACAACTTCAAAAAGGAAGTAATTATTTATATTACGCCAGTAGCCATTAAATGTTATTCGTCCGCGCCGGGACTGCTTCGTACCGTGTTAGCAGACTCGCGGAAAAGTACTCCGTAGCGAAAGGGTTAATGAACATAAAACAGGTATAGTTAAATATTTCGCTATGTTTGAGGCGTTTTCAGTATATTTCGAGCAACGTAAATTGAGCGCCTACAGCCGGCTACTTTCACGTTTGAACGACAAATGAATATTTTATATTTACAATCAATTCCTGTGCAGAAAAAATTTAAAAAAAGACAATTTTATTCAAAAGATTAAAGTCGAAAGATGTGCCTTTTTTTAGGAGGACGAAAAGCGATTTTTTATTAGGTAAGAAAGATTAAAATTTGCATAATGAGGACCATAAAGAGGTAATTGAGATTATGAACTTTCTTTTTCTTGACGAAGAAGACTGCGACAATCACCATGGAATACGGAATTACTCCACAGTTTTCTTTATGATGAAAACGTTAATGGTCAAAGACTAAAATGAATAAATAATGGAGTTAAATATTGTCGACTCATGATTACATTTTTCTCCGTGGAAACGCAGACTTGTTTATTTTTCAAGTTATAAAAAATTAGCGTTACGGAACGAGTATATTTTCATTTTGAATATCTCCAAACATATATTTTGCTCTGAAATACCGTAAATGTGCGTTTAAATAATTTTTAAAGAACCATTAACTACTCGGATTTGTAAAAAAGTAAATACGTTAAAGGTAAACTAGTTAACGTAATGATGGAAATTGCACAATGTTAATTCAACGCAATTTTTAAAAGCAAGTTTACAATCTTCAGACATGAAATATTCGAAATAAAATGATTCGATGTAGCAGAACACTCTCAACCTTCCACTATATTTCAAGTTCTTAAATTCAAAGGTCGCAAGTCTCGACGATCATTCAAATGAGAATACAGAAAAAGTCAAATATTGAAAAAATATTGCAATTAATTAAAATGATATTTAGTCGGACTGAATCGAATTTCCGACTTAAAATTTCTCCGCCGAGCATCGAGTTTCCACGCCCCTTCTTCTCATGTTCCAAGTGCTTTTTTGATTAAGAGAAGTTAACACGACGTCGTTCAGTGAAAAGAAGAAAATCGCTGGAGGAAAGACGAAAGGGAAAGGAAGAGGATGGATCGGAGAGGTACTAATAAGAACAAAGAGGAAAAGAAAATGGATGTCGGCCTCTCCGGTTGTGCGTTTCTCGGGATAATAAGCCGCGATTTTCGCCGATGGCACGAATTCCCTCGGTCCCTCTCTTTTTCCGCCCCCTTGCTTATCCGCCATCAGTTTAAGCTTAATTAAATTTATCTCAAAGCTCACCATAATTTACGCTCGCAGGGAGGCGAAATACTGCTTTGGAGAAGGTTCAAAAGGGTGGAGAAGAGTTTCGTAAGGAGAAATCGTTTTACGGGTAAATGATCGATTTTGGTTTTATTTTGAGAAGCATAGAATTCAATAACCGATCGAATTGGGTCGTAAATTTGTAGGGTTAGTTAATTATTCAACATAAAATAGAATAATATGTTAATTGAATATAAAAATTGTTTATATATAAAAAGTTTCTCTTCCTAATACACTCGCTATGTACACGACAGCCAGGACTTCATAACAGTAATTGTTTTGCAAAATATCATACTTTAGAAAATTATAGAAATTAAAATTTGGTAGTTTTACGTATTATAAGTAGTATTAAACACAACAAATCAGCTTCATCACATTCTGTGTGTTTTAATATCCATATATTGACTTTCAATCCTGTATGAAAAAGTAATTGCGAAACGCTTTTGCTCCCATCTACTGGTACTCCTAAGAGCGAAATCTGCCGACCGCAAAGGGTTAATGTCTTTGCAGACAATTAGAATTGAATTCTTAGAAGACAGATTTAATTATTAGAAGCCTCACATTTTCTTTGAAGTAAAATGTACACAAATCAAGTTAAGTGTATCACATGAAATCGTTAAGATATACTATTTTACTATTGTATATAATAATCTTAAAATGCGGTGGGGTATTCGTAGTGTTTAAGGGGATAAAAAATATTAAAAATATTCATTAATTATTTTTCATACGAAACTAAATGTTTATATTTGCATGTCATTCAAAAATCTCCACAATTTTCAATCAATCAGTACAGTTTTCTTCTACAACTAAAATTGACATTTTACCATATAAAATTGAGGAAAGCAGACGATAATAATTGTTGGCAAATTACAGTAACTCAATTTTCGTAATTAACATTCGTATAATCGATTGGTGGATCTTATACATAAATCACGAGATACCGTTATGTGATAGCATTGAAACTGAAGATTGGAGATTCTACAAGGAAAGTAATTTAAATCTTGTGATTCTGTCTACTCGGGGAACGATATTGTCTGCAAGTTTGGTTAAGGTTTGCAGTCTTAATTTTGCGTGTCTTATTATGCGAGGAGAAAAAGGTGTTATTTTTGAAAATTTATTCTTGCCGACACATGGGGTTCTACCTCCGACCTTCAGTGATCTAATTATCGATAAAAATTGTGAAATTGTACAGCTATTTCAATTAAAGGGAAATACTCTGAGAGTAGAATTAATTTTGTCATAACTTTTATTTTTCGATATATCTAAAAATTGATTGGATTTTTATTACGTATCTTGATAATAAGCTTCCATTAATTATTAGAAACAAGAGATTTATTCATGGGAACGCCAAAGGAGTTTTCATTTTAGCGAGACAATGTGATCGAAACTGTAGGATCGTGAAAAAGAAAGAGAAGCGCGGTAACCCATCCAATCAGCGGTACCCGGCCTGCGTTGCTTAACACGGAGATCTCCTGGGTCGGCGTGGTTCCACTGCTCCAGCGACCTCTCCCTGATGACATTTCCTTTCCACGTCCTTTTCACCTAAGTTCTTTTTAGAAGCACTTCCGTCCGATCCCACAAAACTTAAGTTTCTTCTATCTATTTTCTTCGAAACGAAACATTTTTTTGGAAGTTAATAAAGTATTGCTCAGCTATTTAAAAATCCATTAAGTATCAACTCCTTCATAAAATTTGTAATTAACATCGTACACGTCTTAGTTCGGTGTGTACGAAATATCTTCTGTTATCTAAATTATATTAGGTGTAATAACTCACGACAGTCGTGTAATTAATACGGACACTAGACAGAAGAATTCATCAGCGGCACTGCATTGTCGGAAAATTAATTACAACTTACCACTAAGAGATAATATAACAGATAATCTAAGAGATAACCAGGGCCTCCGTATCAACCCCGGGGCATATCTTGTCGACAACATATCCAGCTTATTGTATATAACAAAAAAGTTATTAATTGTTAAGGGCCTGATAGGGGCTGTGGTGAATAAGCTGGTAAAGACTCGAATTCGTTACCAGTATGCCCGAGGTTAAAACATCTTTCACAACCTCAGGCAAATTTTTCTTATAATAATATAATATTATATATAATATTGTATTATATTATCAATGCATCATAGCCCCTGTATTTCGAAACCCACCGGAGATAGTGGGTCCTAGGCGAGATGATCATAGCTGTTGAAACCAAAAAAATACAAAATAAACTGGTGAAGTGACTCGTCGGACAGTTAAGTCGTCAGAGCCTAGTTATGTTCTTCTCCCGGAAATAAACTTGACACTCCGTAACTTGTCGTGTTTTGTGTTTATTATAACGAAAACGAGATATATACAGAACAAAGATAGAAATATAACAGATAACAAAAATATAACAAACGAGCACAACGAAGTGTAAGAAAAGACGTGATAAAATGTATGTATGAATGTTTGTGTAAAAAAAGCCTGCTCGGGACGCTTGTTCGGTCCCTTTATTAGCTTTCCAAGCACCCCTTCCTCCGTCGACATCCCTTCCGAGGAGGAAGTGGTGACTTGGCAGGGAGGAGGATGTTGGGCCAGTGCAAAAATGTTATTGGTTCTGCCTAGGCTTCGTGGGTGGTTACCAAAATGCAGAGTTTGCATTGGTTTTTGCCAACCCATCGAAGGCCCAGGCAGAGGGGGGCCTTGGGTTACGAGATTGACGAGACTTGGCGAGTAGATGCTAGATTTATGACAGGTGTCATAAATCTAGCTCCGAAGGAGTATAAGCGTGCAAAACCTGGTAGCCACGTGCGACCCTTCGGTCATCGACGGGTGTTTGCCAGGTGGGCCAGGCTTGCACGGCTGCGGAAAATAAATGTAAAGTTGTAAATTTTCTCTCTCGCAACCTCAAGGCCCGCGTTGTCAATTACGCCTCAACAAAACAACAAGGTCTGATGTACCGTCTGCCTTTCTTTGCAAAACGTAGCGGCACGAGTCAACATGTACTTTGCAGGGTGACCAAAATCAACCGACCTCTTGTCCCTTATGGATCAGCAGTTTCGTATAAACAAAGTTGTAAATTATCATCCCTTACACTCGTTCGGGATTTTCTCCTCTGTGTCCCTGACGACCCTACATGCTCAATGCTTTAAAGAAACGTTATCTCGTCAAATAAAACAGAACAGTAGAACAGTTATAGTGTATTATTTCCAAATGATCGTAACGTAACACGTTATTACTGTAAGGATGGGGAGGTTTTGAAATAACGACACCGGTGACCGAGAAATGTTTAGCTCTTGTTCTTAAGTCGGCTTGCCGCTACAGACTGACTTTCGTGCCGCTTTCGTTAGGCCACCAACGATCGCCAATACATTTCCACACGATCATGCACGCAGCACACACACGCACAGAGGGAGAGAATCTCCTCCGATAAGGCGGCGATACGTCTCTCTGCGAGACTTCTACGCACCGCCTCGACCTGACTGTTTGATGAGACCGCTTACATTACTAAAGTATAATATGTAGAGAAGTAATTCGTGTTATAATACAGGAGATGAACAATCGCTCGTGATATACAGTGACTCCCACAAATATTCGGACACCAATGTACGACTAGCTTTATGAATTAATATCTCAGGTATTTGAAAAGCAGAAAATTCATGGTAGGAAAATGTTATATTTGCTGATGAGAGCAAATTTAACGTCTACGGTTCTGATGGGAGATGTATGGTATGGTGAAAGCCGAATACAGAGTTTAAAAATACTAATACGCGAGGTACAGTAAAACACGGAGGAGGCAGCGTAATGGTTTGGGGCTGTATTTCTACTTTTGGCGTTGGCAATTTAGTTTTTATCGATGGCATCATGGAAAAAATGCTTATTTAAACCTGCTAAAAAACAACTTAAAACAAAGTGCAATAGAAATGGGAATATCCGAAGGTTTTAAATTTTACCAGGATAACGATCCTAAGCATAAAGCACGAATTGTGCAAGAATTTTTATTGTATAATTGCTCTAAAGTGCTCCATCCACCACCACAATCGTCAGACCTTAACCCCATAGAAAACTTATGGGATGAATTGAATCGAAGAATTCGCAGGACCCCCATTCATTCAAAAGAAGAACTAAAAACAAGGCTTAAAAATGAATGGGCATTCATATCAGTAAACTATTTAAAAAAAAATTTCTAATATTCCGAATCGTTTAAAACACGTTATAAAACAAAATGGTTTTGCAACGAAATATTAAAATGAGATTTATAATGTTAAATTTTATTTAAAAGATATTTATATGTATAGTGTCCGAATATTTTTGTGACCCAAAAATTAGGTATAGTTTCCTTTATTGAATATTATTATACAATATATGTAAACTATGTGAATAAATTTTGTACGTTTATTAACAATAACGCAGCATTCATTATTAGGTAAAAAAGACTGGGCGATTACTTTTCAAAGAACCGAGATATTAATTAATAAAGGTAATCTTACATTGGTGTCCGAATATTTGTGGGAGTCACTGTATATATAATGCTTAATAACTGGCTGCAAAATACTGTATTTCACTCGTGAAAAGGATGTACCATAGTTTCAGTCAAAGCAGATATTTTCCCAAAGGAATCACTTGTTTTTACATCTTTAATACTGTCTTCTTCTGTTCTTTGAGGACGGTGAACAATAGTTTCATTTTTCCCCGAGGAGATAAAGAGGCAAACTCTGCAATTCAAAACGTTTATTCCCACCAAAGACTTAATTTCTTTCGCGAGAATGAACGAGAACTCTGTCACCTGATGCTTTCACAGTTCTTCGTTCGGAAAATTTGCAAACCGACGATGATATTTCTTGTAAAATAATTGACACATTTATATCGACGATATACATATATGCTCCTTGATCATAAGTCATATATTTCTCATTTCCAAATATTTAGGTTGGGTTAAGTTTGCAGAAATTAACAAATACTTGTGTGCTGTGTAATAAAATATTTTAGGGAAACTCTTGTTAATAAAACTATTAATGTGTTGTAAACAAATAGCAACTGCACCCGAACGCAACTGACTTATTGTTAGCCCACTGTTATAAATAAAATAAATTGAATTATGTTCAACGGCACAACAATCAAAAGTACCCAACGATTTAACTTTTTCAATTTCGAAAAGATTGTTTCACATTACGATGAAGTAAGAGAATACAATGCGAAATAATTGTGAAAGACATTTTTTTAGAATTTTGACTTGCATCACTTTCATAATCAGGGCAGTTATTAAGACTGGCCAGATAAGCTTTAAGATCGAACGCTCGCGTAAAAGATTTAAAAATAGAGCAAACACATGCATGTGTGATATACCTTTCGTACGTGACGCAAAATGCTTTGTGTGCTAGCTATACGACGGTATTACTTTCAAATACGATCATCGCGTATGTTATGGGGATATGAAAATGTGGAAAACGTAACGAAATCTTAACCGCACGATCTTTTTATATCAGGCTCTTTTGTAGGGATACTTGAAATTCTATGCTAATAACGATGTAAAAGAGCGGAATCGATGTACAGGGTGTATACAAAATGGTATAACTAGATGAAAGATTATTCTGAAATAAAAAACTAACGTATCGATCCTGTTCTTTAGAAAACTAAAATATTAATCGATTAAAAATGTTCTTGATATTTAACTTGGAATGAAAGTACAATTCGAAGATGACGAATGAAATTTTTTAGTTGAGAACTGCGGTTTTTAAAAAATTAAGTATTTGTCAGTGAATGACACATAATTTTAGATGAAAATATAAATCAAATGTGTGGTACACAACGTTGTCGTTTCTGCCTTCTTTACGAGGGGATTAATGTTTAACATTTATCAATTAAAAAAATAATTGTTTATACTTGATTGATACGGCCTCAATTTTCTATCAGTATATACAGAAATTACGTTTTATGAAATAACGGAATAAAACAAAAGTTATATATAAGCATTGGTTTGAACATTCGCAAAACAAACATTTCCACGCCAAACACGGCGTTTCACTGTGCAACAATGAAACGTCATTGTACACACTTTCCCTTTGTGTTTCCATCAATAATTTCATTCCCAAATATTAAATATAATTGCACAATGATACAAATATTAAATAATTGCATAATTCTTCAAACATCCATACAGTTCCATATATAGGACAGCTTGTTTATTCGTCCGATTGTGAGATCAAATCCTTTCAAAATTTCAACGTCCTTCCGCACTTTTAATTTTAAAAAATCCTGCCATTACTACGTTGAAATTGCACATTATCAGCATCTGAGATGCACCCTTTTTCGAACAATATGGGGTCTAAAGACTGGATGCGTCTTATACATACATGGTTGTATGTATGCATAGATGTATGTATACACATGCATAGATGTATATGCATGCATAGATGTATATGCATACATAGATGTATAGTTAGATTGTAACGGCTATATACATACAGTGAGTCACGAAAGTATTCGAACGCTTTGAAGTGAAAAGTTTGACGTTGGAAAAACATAAGTCATATTACGAATAACAAAATACTTTTATTTCTGTAATAACACATAAGTATCATGATTATACATGTTAAATTTGAAGTGTCTCTGACAACGTATACAATACTTATAAAATATTTTTTGGTAACGTGATCTAAATGAACGCCACAAAAGTATTCGAACGATTAAATTAATAGTACATATCTTAAACAACTATAGTGTTTTAATATTTTGTTGGACCACCATGAGCTTTTATTATGGTTTGCAAACGTCGTTGCATGCTATCAACTAAATTTTCAGTAACATTTTTTTTTATATTGTTCCAAACAACCATAATTTGTGTTTTTAATGTTTCCTTGGAATTAATATTATGTTTACTTAATTGTTTGCCAATTTCTGCCCATAAGTGTTCTATGGGGTTGACGTCCGGACTTTGTGGGGGTGTTTCTAAAACGTGGGGTACGTTGTATATGATCCATTCTTTAACAATACGTGCGGTGTGTTTTGGATCATTGCCCTGCTGAAAATGAAAATCGCTTACTACACCTAATTTTTCCGCACTTTGCTTCAAATTGTCTTTAAATATTTGCATATATTTGAATTTATCTAGTATTCCGTCAATAATGACGAGGTTTTCAACACCACTGGTCCCCATACATCCCCATACCATTATCGACCCACCTCCATGTTTCACAGTTGGTCGTAGATTTTTAACATCCGTCTCTCTATTTGCTTTTCTCCAAATTTTATGGCATCCATCTGAGCCAAATATATTAAATTTGCTCTCGTCTGAAAAAATAACGTGCTTCCAAAAGTCCTTATCTTTGTTGACAAAATTTTTAGCGAAATTTAATCTTTCCTGTTTATTGACTTTGCTAATAAATGGTTTCTTTCTTTATTAATACGACCATGAAAATCGTTTTTACGTAGGATTTTTCGACAAAGTTCAGGATGAACTTGTTTTCTAAAATTATCAGCAACTTGTACAGCAAGTTTTGGTGCAGAAATTGTTGGGCCCTTTTTTATTTCACGCACAATTGTGTTCTCTTCCCTCTTTGTTAATTTCTTGGGCCGGCTAGAACGGACTTCATCCTGAAGGATTCCAGTGGTTTTTACCTTTTTTACTATGTAGTAAATGGTAGATTTACTTCGCCCTAAGAAATGTGCTATTTCGCTATAGCTCTTGCCTTCATTATGCCATTTAATTATTAATTTCCTGTCAGTAATGCTTGTCTCTGACTTTTTTGGGCACATTATTGATATAAATTTTAAAATCTTATTAACACTTGCAGCACTGACCAAGGGAAGTGTGTAACACCAACTGAGGAAACTAATGTTTACTGTTTGTCAAATTCAACGAGTGTTCTGTACTCCAAACTTCGTCGTTCGAATACTTTCGTGGAATCTGTTTACTCGATATTACCAAGAAATCTTCCATTATCACGTTAGCAGACACACTTCAAATTTAACATGAATAGCTATGACACTTATATATTACTATAGGAATAAAAGTATTTTGTAATTCGCAATATCACTCACATTTTTTAAGCGTCAAACTTTTCATTTCGGAGCGTTCGAATACTTTCGTGACTCACTGTACATAGATATATACAGAGATTGTAACGGCGAATAATGTGCCTCGCACTCAGGATCCGCCAAATAAAAGAGAACTTGTAATTCTAGACTTTCTGTATTAATTATCGTGACTCGTTCGGATAGCGATCCGTCGTATGGTAAGTAAGTGGAAAGAATAATCTGAGTAGGCAGGAAACACAGGGGTTTTAAGGGATTTTGGTGAGGGAGTGGGAGTGGTGATAGTGGTGGCTGCAAGACGAAGGTCGAAATTGAGGAGTGAGGTTTTGGACTTGGAGCAGTGATTTTGGAGATGAGTAAGGAGCGGTGACGGTGCTTAGGGAGTTGAAAGGTCGGGATGGAAAAATAGGAGATCTGAACTTGAGCTAGTGAGTCAGAGGTGATCGTGGAACGGCGGATGTTAGTAGAGCTACTGTACAATATGTTTTTGTTGAATCAATATGGAAATATCCTAACTTATATATTAGTTGATCACAGGGTCAGAGGTATTTACTTGAATAAACCTTGACTTCAACAACTTTATGTAACACTTTTTTTTCAAATTTCTCAAATTTCAAGCCCTAACAGCAAGGTGTGTCTTATACGTAGAGAAATATGGTAGTTAAAAGTATTTTAACAAGTCGCTAAATTTCGTTGGTCGACTTTAGAGAAATAGAGAACGGACGTTTACGGGGGATTTTCCGGGCGCTTTAAAAATTCATCGATCGAACGGAAGGTCGAGACGGCGGGGACTTTTCCAATAAATGAGCCTCGGGATCTTTGGAGAGTGTCAGAGAGAAAGGAGAGGCGAAAAAGACTGGTAGCAACGGGAGAGGAGAACACCAGTGACCAACCGGGTTTACGGTGAACCCAGAGCGAGGTAGAAATAGATCTACGGTACATAGTACCTATCGTGCCTTTGATCGTTTCACGCAAGATCAGCTCCGATATACATGTACACAACGATACCCTTGAGTGACACCATACGTGTCGACAGCCAGCTGTACACACATGCTTAACACGATCGCGAGGCTACGTTCGATGTAACGTTTCCTCGGAGCGAGAGATTCTTTGATTAATTTTGCCGGCAAGTGTGAATTAATAATAGATTGGAACTTGGGTATTATTGGAAGATTATCCTTAGATGTCAATATTCTTATACCGATAATTAACACGAGAACTAACGGCGTTAAAACTGTTATATTTCAATATATTAAATAACTACTTTGGAAAAAGAGGAATGAACAGATGGAAGAGATGATGGACTCGATAATTTATGTTTTATGAGATGGACGTACAATATCTGTTCTATCGTTCATCTATAAACTTGGAGAATTTTTGAAATTATTGAGAGCCAGTGATTTCGACTGGCATTGGTAGATCTAGTGTTCATAAGGGGAATGCAATATTTTTTTTTATCTTCTCCGTGACATAGTCCGTGAGGCATTAAAGACTTTTTGAAATCGTGTGCATACAATATTAATTACGTTGATAACGTTAATGCACTCTCAATGTCAATTTTACTGTCAGAATGAGGGATTCTCCTTGTAATAAGGAGTAGATAAGAGAATTCTGAAGGGTTTAAAATAGTTTTGGAGTAATACCTGTTTTCATTACTCTGTGATCTACAATGTGAATCGTTAGAAACGAAGAATTTTTAATATTGTGTCCTCAACATGTCAATACCAATGCTACCTTTGGTGTGATCTGGTTTTACAATGAAAGATTTTTATTTAACTTTATCTACAGATATGAATCAATAACATCAACAATATGAATTATTGCAAGGGTACCGTTAAAAACCGTAAACATTTTTTGGCGATAAGAAGTAAACAGAATGGGAACTTTGAATGTAAAAAGTATATTTCTCATGCAAACGCCACCCGGTGTATCATAGTGTACGAAACTGTTTTGATATCAGATGTCCAATATTACATGGCTTATATATTGGGTCGTCGGTCTCAAATGTGTTAAGTGGTGTTGACACTCTTAAACCTCTTGCTGTGCAATAACACAGTATGTCACAGCAGCGCACCGGATTGCAATTATTATTTATTAAAATCTTGGGCGCAATTCTGAAGCAACACAACAGCAATGTACATAGTTTATGTACCATTTGAAATTATAACAGCTTTTTTTAAAGTAATTTATTATTCTTACGTTCCTATATCGAATTTTCGTTTTCATTTGTCACCACTTACAGTGTTAGAAAACACAGTCCAACAAATTTAAAACTTCTTTCTGTTTTCCAACGGACACAGAGTGATTCTTATAGTGTTCGTCGTTCTGAACACGAATCCTTCAACGAAGTTTCTCTATCACCCTCTGTTTTCGAAAAACATCAGTTTCAGTAAAAACGGTGGATATCGACAAAGAAGCTGGTACTACGTGAAAACTAAAAAAGGTAGGCAGTTCTTCTTGGTCTCAAATGATAAAGGTGTGTTTCCTGAGTGTACCGGTGTGAGCAGTTACAATATTCCGTACTTTTTAATGGTAGTAAATAACTGTCAATGTTTAAAAGCGAGCGGATGCGCGAATTTTCTACGCATTAACTTTGCGTTTTCACACAGAGTACTGCTGCTAGCATGAATTTGCTACACATTGTTAGATTCTACGGACATTTCTGAAGAAAGAACTATCGGCGAAAAATGTCATAACTGTTTTCGTTTAGGTACACTTTAAAAAAATATCCGTCAACAACGTCTGCCGACCGTTTTCCCGCTACGACGCCATTGCTCGCCGAACCGGGTCATCAGTGCTGTAGCTATGCATAATACTTCTTTAAAACTTACCAACTTATATGATAAACTATGAAACCTAAACTTTAGTCGCTAATAACCCTCAAATGTGGTTGATGCGACTTTAAATAAATAAAGAAAAAAAAATATATTTCTTATTCATTGTTTGAAGCGAATCTTGTTTTAAATGCTATGGTGAATAGAAATTATAGGAGTGAAGTTACGCCGGTTTATAATTGACGATGTACTTTTCAAGGCTTATAAATATTTGAATAAATTAACCCAAACCTATCCCAGACTGTTTAAAATTCATCCAAACTAGTAGAAAATATACCATTTATTAATAAAATAAAAGTATTACATTAAAAATCAATTACTTATAAGCTTTGAAAAGTAAATCGTCAATTATAAACAGAAGTAACTTCACTCCTGTAGTTTCTATTCACCGTAACATTTATTACAATTAAGCAGAAATACGTTATGAAATAATAATTTCATTTGTAATAAACAATTATTGACGAAGATTGTTATAATAATCGAAATTTGCAAAATTATCCATGGAGAAAAGTGATCTCAGAGCGCGATCATTGAATCGTGACGTCGAGGTGTACTGCGCATGCTCGGCGTTCAGTGGGCCGTCTCGGTGAGTCAGTATAGCACAGTATAGCTTCAGAGGTCGAACAGGCCGCGTGGTTTCACAAGATGGCCTCTGCATGTAGTTTTGGACTTGCCCATCGGCACTTGCCTATCGCTTTTGACCTTAGGTAACGACTCTTAGTGCATGTGTACTATAGTATTAAACTACTTAAACAATAAATTAAAAGTGGCTTTAAATAATTTTAATAAATAAATACAATGTTTCGTGAATGTGTCAGCGACATCACGTGACAGTTTCCGACAAGTGTTTGTAAATATTTGTGACAAATTATTCAAGTATCGTCTGCATATGCACAAGAGAGCGAAAAACGGTACACCCACCCCAGGGTGCGTACACTCCTACCGCTGGGCCTCACGATATAAAGCATTTATATAAAGATATAAAGCATTTCCCCTCTATTAAAGAAAAAATGTTTTTTCTGCCACTGCATTAGTAAAGGGGTTGAGAATGACACCTCAACGGGATTCATCGGCGTTCATGGCCCGTGAAAGTATTATGCGTAGCTACGGCAGTGACACGGCAGATTCGTGTTCAGGACGACGATCCCTATAAGACTCACCCAGTGGCTATTGAAAATCAAAAATGGTGTAGGACAGTGTAATTAATATATTATTATACCAATAATATATTAATTAATATTGTAGCAATTAATTCTGGCGTACATAGATATTAGTAAAATTGTAAGGGAAAAAATAAGAGGAATATAATAGATTTTTAATCGTACCACAACTATATCATATGTTCTTTACACTACATATTTATTTCTTTGATGTGATTCTTAGGTTCCAGACATTTTCAAATACAAATTGGCAATATAACATTGAGTTTCGTACTTCGGTTATGTATATTTTCTACTTTTAATTATTTTAACATTAGAAAGATGTGCTCCACAATTATTCGAGACATTCATGTTTCAGAAACTTTAAAAATGCGCGTAATACTGCATTGAAAAATAGTTTAAAACTGTATAACGGTTACTCGAGCTTCTCGGAAGATCCTCGGTCAAGTTAATAAATAGGATTCGATAGTGAGTCGTTATTAACATCACAGAAAAAGTAACAGAAATTAAATTTGATTTTACCTACCCTCTATTGACGTTTTAAAACCGCGATAATTTTGGGTATTAGTGTACATACATAAAACAGTTCAGAGAAGCCGAAGGAAACGTAGCATCGAAGAAACAGTACGCAGTTGCTTAACGGTTCTACGCACAGGACGATTTATTCTTCGACAGAATGGATTTGCTAAGTCAAGACGGTTGAGACTGAAGCCTACTACAGTTTTCCCGACTCACTTCATGGTCTATTGGCATTCCGCAAATGGAACCCTTCATTCGAGTGGAAAAGGTGTATCTTCTCTTTCTTTCTAAATGATTCTCTCGCTCTCTTGTAGGCTCTCTTTGCCCACTCTCTCGCTGTGTTTGGTTTCCATGGGTTCCTGTATTCCTTTCTTCTCTTTCTCTTTCTCTCTCTTTCTCTCTCTCTCCCCTTCTCACTCTCCCTCTATTTCTCTGTTCTTCTGCTACCTCATCCGCCTCGTAAAACTACAATTTAATCCCCGCCTTAATTCATGGCAAGATACGCTTTAATTATAAAGCTAGTTTTACTAACATTTGTCCTCCTCCTTTTTCTGCATACACGACATTAGAGCTTCAATTACACTATCCAACACGATTTTTGTTTGAAATATCCACTGGGTGATCCTCGTAGAGTTGCTCATCCTAAACACGAATCCGCCGGCAGAATTGCTCCATCACCCTCAGTTTTCGACAAAAATGAGTATTAGTAAAAACACCCGATTTTTGTAAAAAATCAGGTATTACGCGAAAACTATAAACGCTTGGAAGTTAAAATTTGTCGTAAAAGATAGAGGAAAATATGCCGAATGTTTTAGTGTATCTGATTATTAAAATTGTTTGTTTTAAATAGTTGAAAATGACGGTCAAAGTTTAAAAAAGTATCAATCTACGAATTTGCTACATGCTACTTGCTACTTGCGAACGCTATATTTTTACATTTTTACGAAAAGATAGTTATCTGGCTCAAATTTGCTATACAGGATCGAATTCTGTAGACATTTCTGAAGAGAAAACTGCCCAGAAAAACTTCTCAAACAGTTTTCAATTCCGACAGGTCGAAAAAATATCTGTCGGGAACACGTAATTGGCGTTTGGCCGCCATGCGGCCATTGAATGGGGACAGTGCCGTAACTACGCGTTATCGACACCGTTGCGATAGTATCATCCGCAGGGCTCTTACATCTCATAAGTAAAAATAATCAATTGTTTTTTTATGTTTTAGTTAGAACTCTGATTTATTTTGATAGTTAAGGTACTCATGCTAAGCAATTGAAAAGGCTTTCCTTTGTTTCAAATAAAATGTATTCTCTGTGGGACACTATGTTCTGTGCAGGCCCACTCTTTGACAGAGGTCTGCATGACACATATCAAGTGTCGACAACGGTTCAGAGCAGAGATTTACCAGAGCCAACTTTCGCTAAAATTCCGTTTCTCACGATTCTTTGTACCCTAGCCACTTTTTTCAGTTTTTCCTTGTAACCATAAATTAACATCCTGTCTTCGTCTCCTACGCTTCGAAATTCCCTCAACTTTTAAACCGCCCAATTTCACCATCTCTAATTTTTTTCTAACGAAAAAAAATCAATAATCTGCCTTTCACAAATTCTTAAAACCACCAATTGCAATTAGTTTTATTTTCCTACGCATTATTGTTACGAAACTCTCCGAGAATATTTCTCTCTGTTAGCATCCCGACAAACGCCCATTATATTGTATTATCCGCTTGCCGGAATATTATATCGTATTATTTTTATATATAACGATATTGTTTAAAATAATATTATAGTTCTAACAATGCTTTATTTTGTAACAAAATTCCAAAATAGTTTTGAGCAGGGGTAGTCACCATTTGTAGGTTAATTATAAATAAATAAAACGTTTTTTATAATTCAGTGGCCAAAGTATGAATAAATATATCCAACATAACACAAATCCAACTGTATAAATATATATAATACAAGAAATAAAAGAGGGAGATTGATCCAAGGTTTTGATTATGTATAAGTAAAAGTAGGTGGAGAAATGTCTTAATACAACTTGGAAACGCAGACCGTCAGTATTAGTTCGTAGAAGATTGCAAACTGGAAAACTGCCTTAACTCGAGCTCTAGTTCGTCCTTTTAATGCGTCTGAAATAATGTGGTCGGAGGTTTGCACAATTCTGACCCTCGTAACTAAGATTCAAAATGGTGGATATTATTGCTATGACATTTTTCGATATGTATAAAATATTTTGGGAAAGCGATAACTGGAAGGAAGAAAGTAGTATGTCCTGTTTGGAATCAGAGTCATTTTGGAGTACAGTTTGCAAAATATTTAGAATCTGTCGGTATTTAACACAGCTCTAGATTGCAAAATAGAAAATTTCTTCCCGATATTCAAAAGAGACTACGTTCGCAAACGGTCAAATTTTGTCTACGAATCGAAGTTCATTGATTTTACATATTCGCAACTGCTAAATGCGCACGTAGCTATTTACTAATAAAACGAGTGCTGCAAGACCGCGGCGGTATCATGCCGACGGATCGCAGAGTTTTAAGCGTTATCATATTAACAAATCTGACAAAACCAAGATTCATGCATTTTTAGATACCAGCAATTAGGAACGAACTGTCTTTTAATGAGAGAGGTGAATTTGTTATTACTGACGATAAATGAAATTTAACTCTAGACCGGGACTAAACCTGTTATGTTGCAATATATTAAATAAGTACTTTGAAAAAAGTGGACTCAAACAATAAAGCTGATCAATTAAGTACGTATTAAAGAATAACGTGGAATAGCTACTGTATTGCTTCTCTATAAATTTACGAAATTATTATAAAAAAGTAGGAACATCATTTTAACTATTTAGTTAATTCTAATGTTAATATTCCAACAATGTCCCACTGTTTTTTGATTACACTTGGACTCTGTAAAATTTTTAACTATAAAATTACGCAATTGCAACAAGCATTCGATATTGAATCTTCAGGGCCACATCATTTTAATTTCAAAAGCGCCAGAACACCCTCTGTCTCCTTAACCGCTTTAGTGCCAGGGTTTTTTAAGAATCCGTGTCGGATTGTGCCACGCAGCGCGATAGCGCTTCGTTCATTTATTTGCAAGAAATGCCGATCGACGCGATCGCGCTGCTCTTTTTTTTCGTATAGAAGTAAATTCAATAAAAACAGTTTATTTATGCTGGTGGTTTACGATTATTTGAAAAAAAATAGTAATTACGAACCAAGCGCGTTGCGAATTGACGGCCGTGACCAAACATCGCGACACAGTTCACCACAGTACGCGAACAGCGCGATCGCGCTGCGTAGCACTAATACGGTTAAGGGCATCTAAGAAACGCAAAGGACGATAATAACGATCCATTGACACGCGATCGCTGAGGATTGTGGAACCAAAAAAACAGATGATCTGTAAATAGCAGATATTATTTCCAACTAAGAAAAAACACTATCTAAGACTTAAGGGCAGGTTGGTGTAGCTAAGGGTAGTCTATCGTTTCTCTCGAGATGATCAGCGGGGATGAGGAGGAGGCGCCATCGGGCTGACAAGGGCAAAATTTACGAGTCGACCTACATATCCGACTGAAACTGTGCTAGATCAGAGGGTGGTCCAGACGCGGAACAAAGAACACGAGGAACAATGGATTAAATAACCGATACCGGTACCCACTCATTGTCAGAATACCACCAGCGGGTTCACGAACTTCCTCTCCCTTGAGTCTCCCCCATCGACTCTCGCTTTCTTCGCGTAGAACTTGCGGAAAATCAAGTAACCACGATAACGTTCATCCTGTTTCTTGTCTTCTCTTTCTTCTCTTTTTACGACGAACCAGTCTGTCTGGTTTTTCGCCGAAAGAATATCCGTTTTCTCGTTGAACGCCTTCGCAAACTGACGAGGGTGAGATATACGATTTCGTCGGCCACCGGAACAGACGTCTCGGGATGGGGAGGGGAAATACCGTGGGTGAATGATGGTGGCAAAAGGGTGCGGACGTGGGATGTACGGCCGTTGGGGACGGTGTTGGTCTTTTGCAGGAGCACCGTAGTCGAGTGCGAACAGGAGGGGGCTTTCAGGGGGAGCAGATAAATGAATAAAAATGATTCTGCCACTTTCAAGTTGCTGTGATCGAAATACAGTCGTGATCAAATGCAATCTATCGGAAGGAAAGAGTACTGTAATGTCAAATTTGACCAATATCGCTACTTGAAGATTTATGAAATTTTTAGTTATATTTGAAAGACTTGTTGAATAAGGAATACTGTCGAGTATCTAACATAAAAAATGAATTCGGAATGAAGGAAAGGAGAGGATGTGCAGTATCGCATAAATGTGATGGCTGTCTTATTTTGTATGGATGTGTATCCACGTGTGAATGTGAGCTTCAATTGTTTTTCTGCTAGCTTCGAGGGGCTGCAAAAAAGGGGACAACGCAGGTTGTCTCGAACCGTTACTGCGTGAACATTTTATCGGTCGATTGAAAGAGCAAGTTTAATGAACGACTGAACCTTTGCAATTTTATATGTTAAAGATTATTGAAAAAAAGTTTCAATATAGAAATGAAAGTTCTTTAGTAGATCAATTAGATAGGATGGAAGGTACAAGTACACAGGATGTCGGATGAGCAGATATATTTTGCTACATTTTAAATTCGTTTCGAAGAAAATGTATCTTAGGACGCACACTAATCCACATAAATTATATAATTTTTCAAGTCAATATTTTTATCTTATAATTTCACAAACATCCTGTAAAATTGAATGTATTAATACTCCAAATAAAACGTTCATTAAAATAACGAACCCTTAGAAAGTTCATTTTTATATAGATACTGCACCTTTTTTCTTTTTCTCTGAAAAAATTAACAGAACTGTTAATTAGTATTTGCATTTTGGAAAAACATTTATCTCTGTGGCATGCCTTACATTAAATAACCAAGCATATGTTTTCATCAATATATATTTGAGAATAAAATATCCACTCTAACGCTCTTTGTTGGCTCACTGCGAAGAAAGATTATACCTTCCCAAAAGAAATGTAGTGTGACTCGGCAATTCCGTCCAATTAGATCTCACGATATGATAGGATTTAATTACATATTGGGGATGGAAACATTATTTGATATGTATGTGCGTGTCAGGGATTGCGTAAAGCGGCTTTCGTAAAATCGATAAATCATTTCTCCTAATGTGACGAGTGCAGGCAATAGTTTTTCATGTTATTACGGTTTCCCAGGCAATTAAGCGGGAAAAAATTTCCAACGCAACAAATAAAAAGGAACAGATTATAGTAACGTTTTTCGTGTATTTATTCGATGAAATATTAACCGGAGTGTTTTATCAATTCCTGTGGTGATAAAGAAATTAGAATGGAAAAATATTTATGATAATGGCGCTCCATTGTACTATGCATATCCGTAAATTATTCTCTTCGGCTGTAATCGAATGCTAATGTAAAGCATGAAGCTGCAAATCGAGGTGACCGATATCTGTAATATAACACGATCCATTGCCCACATAATATTTTACCATTATACTCTGTTGAACGTTCAAGTTTTCGATTGGTAAACTAAAGAGTATTAGTGTATCCACTAAAAGTAACATTCCTGGCCTAATTGCTAAATATCTGCTAATTGCTAAATAATTGCTAAATTTCCCTAGGCCATTTGTACCTATCCTTAAACTATAATCTTCATGTTTTTCAAATATCAATTCCTGTTACTTGTTCCACAAAATACTACTTGTATCTTAACTCTTCTATCGATAAATCAATGATTCGCAAAAATCACTGCTACAACCTTTCAAACTCTATTTACCGCCCATACCACACCATACTCATACCATACTCATACCATAACCCCCCAAGCTGCCTTTCATTAGTCAAAACAGTCATTTTTACCCTCAATCTTCTTTCCTACGTCCAAATACAAATAACGTAAAAACAAAGAATAATCCTTCTCTTTCTTCACCCGTTAAGGTCAAAGTTTTTTATCGGCTCATCGGTTCGTCTCGTCGCACAGTGGTCCAGAACGTCGATCTAGCTGTTCAGGCAGCTCGCATAGTTTTCGATCTCTTTGAAATCCTCGCCAAAAGCGCGAAACACATTCGATTTAGCTAAAAATTAGTATTCTTATGTTTTTTGATTCACTGATTACGAATCCGAACTCAAAATGTCCGAAAACAAAATGGCGGATTCAATATGGCGGGCAGGTGTATCGAAAAATTAATGATTTCGCGCAAAAATTCGTATTCTTATGTTTTTTGAGTCGCTGATTACGAATCTGAACTCAAAATGACCAAAAACAAAATGGCGGATTCAAAAGTCGGGCAGAGTGTCATAAGGCGGAGCAAAGTTACAGGAGCTTTTCCCTTTTACAAAATTATTGGTTTATGCAAATGATTGATTAAGAAAACCTCCCTCCACATTTTATTATTTTTGCCAAGAGGGAGGATAATTAGAAAAAAAAAGTTTTTACCTGACTCATCCGCTGGCCAACATTTTCGGCTTCCTCGCCGCCCGCGGCTTATAGCATGTGCGACCTGCCGGTAGACTTACAATTAGAGCCGTTGTAAAACCCACATTTAAGAAACTATCGACTTGTAATTGTCGATAAGGGCTTCTATTTAAATGTCGGTTTTTACAAGTTGGCTTAGCGAATTCAGAGAAGTTGTGAACCGCATGGCGTTGCACTAAAACCGCTCTGATTGTTTTCCGAGTCCATTTAAAACGATATTGTTTGAACTACATGTAGACAGAAATGTCGAATACTCATTTACAACACACGATTAACTGTTTACCCTCTTCTAATTCAACCAATTCATACAAAGATTTCCTTAAAACCGCTGACAGACTCTAGCGGCGGGCAGTCGCTGGAGTGAGCGCGACTCTTTAAACAATAAAACATCAAATTTGTGGGACGAGTTGGGATGGTTTTTTTGCAGGATGTGTTTCTTTCCGAAGGAACAGCTGACTGTCTCATTTACTAAGCGAAAATTCAATCGCGGAGGCCCAATTAAAAGTCGATTTGCGGGAGAACGGTTCATTTCTGATCCATGGTTCCTCTCAGACATTTTACCTACGTAACAAGACAAATAAGATGGCCCAGCCCAAAAAATCGATTACCCTTCCGCGAATTTTGCGGCAGGTTATTTTCACAAATCTCCATCCAATCCGAGGTCTAGAACAACACCCCGAAGCCATGACAAAACCTTTTGAAACACCCTGTACCTCCGCGGATACGAAAGCTTTATCCCTACCGAGCGTAAAGCACTTGTTGGCGTGCAGTATTACACAGGAGTAAGGGGAGAGTGTCACTCGTACCGCCATCCCCACCATATCCTTCTCGGAAACCTGTAGCTCGGCCAATAACAACCGAAAATAAAACACTTCTTTCGTCGTTCACATGATGGCATAACGAATGTGTAGCTTTGCCGGCCAGTAGCGCGTTAGAATCGAAAATGACGAGCTAACGAGGGATGTCTCTATCCGGCAGGTTAATCAGAACAAAACACTTGCCAGAGGCCAACAAACTCTGTGCGCTTGACATGCGTATTGTGTCCGAACTGTGTCGTTCAGTTTGTGGAGACTCAACAACTTACCATCTCTGCATGGTACCTATTTCTGCTGGAAGCACATAGAAATTAGTCGGCGATCCCTAAACTAGGGGAGAGAGTGTGATGGCGGCCGATAGATCGGTTGCGGTGGACAGTGGTTTTCACCGCAATCCTGGCCAAAAAGCCAAATTTTTTTTTCGGGTTTTTCAAAATCTAGCAATTGCGTTTTATTTATAACACAATAGAGCATCCTTTTCCACTAATAATAATTTTTGTTATGCACAATACTCTTAGAGATATGCGATCTCACAGTTGGCACTTGAATAATGTAACGTTTCACGTCGGAATTAGAAATACGTTTTCGATGTGATATCAAAGTACGATCCCCTTTTTCAACATTGCTAGCTATCTGTCTTGCTTTAAATTTATAAATATCTTGGTTTCATTTTTTTATTTAACACACTATCGGCGGGTAATACCATGAGCTTGACTCACACGTCTAGCGGGCGAAAATTAGTGAAGCATTATGAAGAATTAGTGAAGGTTGGTTACAAAGAGTTGTGCAAAACAAAATATTCATTAAATGAAAAAAAAAAGCATTGGTAAGTGCTTTACTAACACTTAGCGTACGTTCTGCATAAAAGGTATTAATACCCTTCCCGCCGATAGTGTGTGAATATTTTACAACTGTGGTGGTACAGAATTTAAGGCCTATGCATTCTTTTCTTCTCCCAAGGAAATAGTAGCCCAAGATTCCACGGTGAATTTTTTTAAAATAAAGTTTGTATCTTCCTTGAAGTAAGACACGCTGAGTTTTGTTGCTACTTTTTTGCTACTCCAGGAGTTATTGTTATTTGTTTGCCGCGCGCGCCAGTCGTGACACAACGCATTTATGACACGCCGCGGCGAGTAAGATCGTGCCGGTACAGTATATCAGGGTTGTCCAACTTCAGCATATATGTATATGATCCACTTTTTTCCTCAAAAATATGGCGTGATCTATCTGTCAAAATCCTGACATTTGACACATTCAAACTTCTGGCTTCTGTACTAACAAGTGACAATGGAGGGGGGGTTGCGTGTTGAAATCTTCTCCTGTCGACTGTGATCGACCAAAAATCACCTCGCGATCGACTTGTTGGTCACCCCTGCAATATGATACCACCGGATACGTATTACTTTGTTACACCGTAAGAGCTGGCGAGGGTGGCTGGTTGTACCGAGATTGCGCTATCGGCCTTCCCAGCACGGCATTTCGGTTTCTCCGCGTTGCGTGCGAATAAAAGGTTTGCACGGAGCAGCCGTTCGTGGCGAATACGTGACCATCGCGTGATAGGAGAATTACGGACGTCGACTTGCAGGAAATGCACGTTAGGCTATTTTTAGAGCAGAATCGTTGTGATTTCCATGGCAGATGACTTCACGTATAAGCGGTCGAACTTCATCGACTCGGAAACGATCGTTGGTAATGCGGAGTGATTGAACGTGAACCTTGTGAGCTGTTGGGAGTATCTGACTTTGATAATTTTTTGAAGATAAGGTTGATGAAGGGATAGGACATGTATAAGCGTATTTTAATAAATGTAGACAATTCGGTATGAAGCTTGTGTCGATGCGGGAGAGATATGGTGGCTTTAGTTATTGACCTTTATCACTGAACCGATAGCCTGACTGCGAGAAGATTTCCATTTTTCTATTGCCATTTTTGGTTCACTGTAAGCCAATGTTGGTACGTATTGTGGCTTTCAAATATCTGTAGTTACTTTTGGGTAGATTCTTTCATTTTGTTTTATTTATTTCGAACGATTTTTTCAAGTACAGCAATAAAAATCGTTCAAAATAAATAAACAAATTGATAGGACTGGTGATGAGTTTTATGTTGAGGGTTTTAAAGTAATAGCAGTGATTTGTATAATAATAGAGAACTTCTTATCGGAAAAAGAAGAACAGTGCCCTTAACTTATTCTAATGAAGAAGATTCGAATAGTTATTCGATGGATTGACAAAATATGACGGACAATCATGAAATACCATAAAGGACTTCCTTTTCAGTAGGTAACGATTGTGTTAAACAATAAATTGAAACAAACATAGAGCCTGTCCAAAAATTTTAAACTACTTTTTACCGATAGATTGATATTTAATATAAAAATATTTTTCACAATGAATAAATACCTTATACAAATATATGTCGCAAGTATTCTTCTCACTTTGTAATTAATAAGATCTATTTTTAATTGACTAAAAACCGTGCATTAATATTTTTGGTGCCATAGACGTTATATCCTTTTAGACTTTCAATTCCATTATTGCAGGGGGTGTATTATAATTCGTTAAACTTGTCAATTATAGAAGACGTAAAACATAGAAGTAGTGGGATCGTTGCGGGCCTTATTCTGTGTTAACACATCTTAAGCGGGAATCGTCTTAACTCGTTTCGTGTATATTAATATTAAAGCGTGGGAGCCGCCAAAATAACGTGAAGAACGAACTTATTTTTTAAAAAGAAACCGAAAGTTTTATTAAAAAATAATCCACGGTTCAAAAGTTATAGGTTCTTTATGCAGAAGCAATTTTGCGCGCGAGTTGCAAAAAACCGCCCGCTATATGGTGAGAATTTACCGAGAAAACACCCGTGTAACTTAAGATGTGTTAACTGGGTTCCACTTCTCGGTTTTTCCAGTTAATCGTTGCTGGCTTCATTTTAAATCGCGTTACAAAATCACGCTTTATTCGCAACTTGTAGTTATGTTAGAATGGTGTTAATGCACCAAAATGCAAATCAGTATAAATAAATTACTTGCGTGCGTTCAATTATTTTTCGTAAAATACCGTAGATAGAAAAATATTCTGGCATCACATTTAATGTTTCCTTAATAATGTTTACTATCTTCATTAAAGAAATCCAACGTATTTCACTTTCTTCAATAATCATACACATCCATTGTCGAGATTCACCCTTATTTTTTTTAAATTCAACAATGTAACATAAAAAAAGCAGAGTTATTTAATTCGATATTATATACAATATATACAAAATATTTCCGTAAACTAAAACCTTATTGTTAGCTATCGAAAAAAAATATTCGTGTAAACTCTTAGAGCAAAGTTCAAAGGTTCCGAGTCGTTTAACTTTTTTATCGCCAGTTTCACTTTCTCACCATTTTAAATACTGCCATTTAAAGGAAATTTGGAAGGACCGAAAATAAGTAAGAATCATTAAGGGGATAGATCAATATTGTGAGGAGAATGAGGTAAAATTTCCTTTAATATAAAACAATATAACACAATGAAAAACAATTGCCAGACTTTCATTCATTTCATAACGGAAGCAATTAAAAAAGCGATCGCAAGGCAAAGGCATTTAATCCATCTCGGATTACGAGACCGGTTACGACTGGAATTCGGTTAATCGGCGTTCTGCCGTCAAACTTTTTTAAGCTTAATTTCTGTCTCACGCTGAAAATAGCGTAGATAGAAGTTGTAGGTAGTCTAATCTACGAGACGTTTCGTGTAATAAGATTATATCGTTAGCTCGCGTAAAAATGTTAGCATGATCAGAACACTGGAAGAACTGGGTTAATGACACTCCCCGGTGACTGTCCTCCAGAAAACACGTAATTCTTGCGCCTAAGGGTGCCTCGTTTCCGAGTTTATTACGTCTCTGGATTTTCATGCGAAACGAAGAAGGGAGGGCACTTAGCACTCCGGCTGTCTCGGCCTTTATCCACATTACGGTTAATCCGGCTGTATTGTGTGTAATATATCGTAAGTAGGAGGATTAAGTATGCTCTCCGAAATCTGCGATATCTCGACGAAACTTCCACGGCACTGTAATTTTCTTCCGGCATTAAAAGTATGCCAACACTTAGCTCGGGCATTAATATACATTATCGGGCGAAAAGTTCGCAGGATAACATCGTCGTGCTTCTGGTAAATGATGCTTATTTAAAAGTTCATTACTGGTCAACAATGAACGAGAGGATGTTACGGGGTAACGTTAAGATTTGAAAGATAGAGTGCCAGCGTTTTCGAACAGAAGCTATACTTTTATTAAATATTTTTTGAAAAAAATCTTTAACGGTACTAATGAAACTTTTAGTAGCTTGCCATATTAAAATATAAAATACTCTTTGTACTTTATATTTTAATATAATTCTGATGTACCTTAATTATTAAATGTTAATATCTATCCTGGTTAATTGGTTCCTTCGTGTTAATTAGCTCGACCTACGTAAATGACAGTCTATTAAACATGCTGAAAAATGACTTTGCGATCTTCACTTGATTAACCTTTTGGCCTACAATAACGTGTGACTCTTGTGGCGCGGTAAATGGAATACGAAATTTTCAAGTTTCGAAAAACCTGTAAAGTTCAAAATATCAATGAGACGCGACACGATAAAATTATTTCTACAATATTAATATTACGTTAAATTATACGATGTATCGAGTATCACCGATCAATTTTTATTTTAGCAATTTAATTCTGATTTAATGCGGAGGCAGTTACGAAAGAAGTCTTAGGGCAAGGGGTTAATTCTCAAAAGTTGGACTTTTAATGCACTTAACTACGATTATGCACAGGTAAAGATCAGCCTAATTTGTTTCACGATTTTGTCGCCTTTTCACACAAAAATTATATTTTTCAGTACCCAGGAATAATGATTTATCACGTTCTTGCAACGTGCTTAAAATATTAGAGACTTTTTTTTAGCGTAGGTATCGAAAGATAATAGTCAGAAACAGAAACACTTCTGAACGTCGACCGTTTTGACAGGAATGATGATGGAATAACAGTGGCTGACATAAAGAGAAGGGTCGCAGGCCAAAATCGACCTGTCAATTCAACATTTTTTTGTAAACATTTATTCCTCGTCAATGTAATGTACTTACAAAATGTTCAATAACTTTACAAACGTCACACGAACATACGGAATTCTAATACCATTGTGGGATTTAATATGAGTAAATGACTATTCACGGGAAAGAAAGACAGTATATATATTAAAATAAAACAAAGTATAAAAAATAATATGAAAACACACACACACACACGATTGACCGCACCTCGCAGGACCAATCGCACGCAATACTCTAAAGATTCGCTTTAACCGCAACTCGCAGGTCAAAGTTTTCTTGCTCTCTATTCTCTTTCGACGACTGTCGTCTCTAGAAAATGGCGTCGGGCTCGAACCCTTCGCACCACACACATTCACACACACATACAGATCCTTAAAACTAAACAGTCTTATGCTGTATCTTAACCTAAACAGTTTTCAAAAGCATCGACCCGGACGGCGCCGAGGTCGCACAACGTGGTGTCGCTTGCGTTTCGTCGCGATTCGTTACGCCCGACGCTACACTATTAATTTAACAGACGATTCAGTGCGATATTAACCCTTAACGAACGAGCGCATTTTTCTAGAACAATAATAGATCGACGGAATTTTTACAAATTAAGTGCTTTATCTCCAGAGCGAGAAAAAGTGCGTATTTAATATCACTTTTACTGGATTTTATAGAAATTTTCAGTCATAATAGGTAGCATATTACTAGATACAAAAAGATACTGAAGTGAAAATTACAGAAAAATAATGCGGATTGAAATAAACGAATATATGTAATGCATGTAATGTATAAATTTCTATACATTTATATATTTATTTTTTATAGATTTACAATGTATTTCGTGTTGTGATCCCGTATAAAATAACTATTCGAATTTCTTAAAAAGCTGGTTTTATTTATCCGGAGGAAGATGTTTTTCTACTTAGCGATCGAATTGAAGTCAGGTTTTAGGAAGAGCGTTAGGGATGGACGGAAAATGAGTCGGAGAGAGGGAAGTGCGTAGAGGGAGAAAAGTCAGGATTTCAAGGAAAAGAGGAAAGAAGGGAAAAAGAGGAAAAGGACAGAGACAAAGTTAATTTATGGCTTGTAAGTAGGGCCCAAGTGCGGGTCTCTGGCCCTTCCAGGGCCCTTCCCAGTGCTCCCCTACACAGGGACCGTAAGTAATAATATAGTAAAATAAAGAGGTATCCAACATTATACAAAATAGAAAGTGCAAGTAAAGAATTAGACAATTACTTATATATTTTTTTGGTGTGGTACTTCCCCCAACAGCCCCCTATGTGGATATTAGGTTTTTAGTACAGATATCTCGCCATGCCTCCTGTATGGCGGCATTCGATTTTCTTGGAATATTTATAATGTCGTGAATATGGCGGAATTCGTAAACAAAGTAAAAAAGTAAACAATTACTTATATATTTTTCGATTGTGGTACTTCTCCCAACAATCCCCTACGTGAATACCAGGTGTTTTAGTACAAATATCTCACCATGCCGCCTCTATGGTGGCATTTGAATTTCTTGGAATATTTGTAATGTCGCGAATATGGCGGCATTCGTTCGCTAAGGGTTAAATTACTCTGTCTTTCCAATTTCATACGATTCCCAATTTTAAGTAAATGTTCAAAAAATTTGAAAAAATCAACACCTACAATTACATTCTCTTATTGTATCAGCAACAATTTCATCCTACACTAGAAATAAGTACATTCAAAATTTCAATGAGAAAATCAGCTCAACTTCTTCCTAAATGCACAATTCAAAAGTTTTCGTTCGAAATCATCATAAACAGTAAAATGATATCATGCCTGAAACTCCAGGCAACTTCTCTAAATTCGAGTAAGCTCTGATATCAACCACGTATGTCTATCGGAGCTAAGCACACGAGTCCTCGAATCCTCGCCTCAAAGACCCGGACATGAAAATGGGGTCAGGTGTCTTCGAGAAGGAGACCTCCCTTGAGGTCTCCTCGATCCACGATGGAACATCGGCCAGCGCTCCCTTCTGCGGGAATCGAAATACTTGATTGCTTATCCTCGTCAATGTCGATCGCAATCGAGACACGTTTCGCCGTGTACGAATCGATAGAGCAGTTCCTGTTTCGATACCCGGGTTTGTTGAGTTGCTCGCCATTACATGGATAAACGGAGTTTAAACTAACGAGGGATGAGATGAGAATTGTGCTTTAGTTCGTTCTTATTTTATGTTTGTTATTAATAATTACATTTGTTGCAGGAGTAGATTAACTTTTCTGTACGTTTTCATAAAGGAGCTCCTTTCTTTGACAAACGGATTCGTCGAGTTGCTTCCGTTAAGTGAAAAATGGAATTTTAAATGATGGAGGATGAGATAAGAACTCTGCCTTTGTTTATCTTGGTTCTATGTAGCCTGCCGGAATTTGTTACGCAAGACTAATGAATTATACCTCATTAGTTTCATTTCCGTTGTTATTATGATATAGGATAATGCAAGAGATATTATGTTGATTATATTAGCATTATTTAAGCATTAATATTGATTATGTGTCATCTATTATGGAAACTCATTACTTTGACTTACAATTAGTACAACATAAATGAGCTGATTTTAATGATGAGTGAAGGAGGAAATATTACAGGAAATTAGTTGTAGCGTGGAAATGTTTCATAACTTCTACTCTAAAATTTCATTCTCGCGATTTCGTTTTCTTGTTGTACCAAACACTGGAAAAATTCTTCGAGAAAAATTATTTGAATATAATATTGAATCGTGACACTTATATCATGAAATTATGATAAAGTAGCAATTCAATTTATAGTTACATAAGAATAATGCAAAAAGACTTTTTCAAACATCCTTTCCTTGCATTTCATTAACAGAACTGTATTCTGCTATTGATAGATTCTGTTCTCGTTTATAAGCTTTCCGGATGTATAATCTTGTATTTCAGCGACGCAGAAAAGATATCGGTAAAAAGAGGAATACAAATTTTTTTATTCTATACGGGACGGCGGCATTATATGGACTGTTTATTTTGAAAGTGGTGTAAGTCCATTTATGTTCGAATCGAGATATTGAAGGGTTTGCGTTGGACTAAATTTAAAAATATGGGTAACAGATAACATAGTAGAATAATGTTTATGGGTTTCCAAGGGTGTCAAATTTATCATTCCAATTAGCATAATTAATATTATTTAAGATATAATATTATAGGGTCCTATTCAAGTTTAATCTTAGACGAGCAATCAAAGAATATCGATGCTCGTCTTCGAATAAACGGAACAGATGCCCTTAGAATTAATCAACAATACCGTAGCCTAGAAACTTAACTGAACGCGTGTAATTAAAAAAACAAATGATTAACTTTATTAAATATATGAAAATACAATACTCTAAATAATACTAAAATAACTCTAACGCTCTAAATCTCCACTCTGTATATCTCCACTCAACTCGACTCTATGAACTCAACTCAACAACTGTCTCTTCCCAAAAATCCTCGCTCGCATCCACCCTCGATCCTCTTTCTCACAGCATGCATTCTTCGTCTTTCTCACAGCATGCGTTCTCTGTTGCACTCACTCATTTTCTCTTTCTCTACAGACTAAACATTCATGCTAGCCCTGACATCCGTCGCCTTCCAAATCACGTACTCTAAACATCCACTCTCGCTTATTTACAATCCATCCACACTCACTAATTCCAAAATTAATACTATTTGAGCGTAGGAAAAATTCCGTTCCTACACTCGGCCATCCTGAACGGATGTTCGCCCTCGAACATCATTGTCTCTATAATATTTTTATATCTCGCTCTCCGCACGATATATTTATTATCATACACCACTCCAGTAATTTTATTTTGTCCAGGAAACTCATTCGCAAATTTCAGGCCTGGTAACACTTGTTTACAGTTAATCGCAACCAAGTCACCATCTCGATATCTCCGCGACATCTTTTTACGCTTATTGTAATTTTTACAATTTTCTCTTCGCATCTTAAATAAATTCTCCGCAACTCTTTCTTTAATTTCTCCTCGCTCCTCCTCAAACACAATGCTCCGCTCCCCTCGTAATATTACACCTCCTCTCGTTACATCTCCGTCAATTTGATTTTTCGCCTCTAAATTCAACATTTTACTCCTCTTCTCATTTTCTCTATACGCTCTCGTCAACCGCTCACAATCAGTCTCATTCTCTCTACGCTCACTCACACTCATACAAGTCGGCAATACACTAACACGCGGGTCACTCTGTAAAAGGCTCTCATCGAATTTAAACTCACACTCATCGGTCTGCAATTCTAATTCCGCATTAGCTCTGTATGAATTAAAACATATTTCACTCTCCGGCTCCTCAAATACAAATTTTACATCTTTTTTTAAATCTAGTATATTCTCAATAACAGGTAGCGGATACTGATCTTTATCAACTTCTGAATTTATTTTTATGTTATTCTCTATGTTATTAGTCTCAACTAAATCAATTTTAAATACTCTCGGAATTTTACAAATATTTTTAACTTCGGGCTCTATTGGTTTAATTAAAATATCCCCTCGCGATATATTAACGTTCACGGTATCTAGAAAATCCGTGCCAATTAATAATTTTTCATTTAAAAGCGTATCGGAAACTACTCGTACTAGAATCTCATAAGAATTATCGTCAATTACTAATTTTGTTTTGAATTCTCCCAAGGTATAATTATTATCAGATCCAACTCCGCGAAATTTAATTTGTTTAGACGTTAGTCTAGGCGCTCCCAATTTAATATATTCGTCGGACCTCATTAAAGAAATATCGCTGCCTGTATCAACCAACGCTACAATACGGTGACCATTTATTTGTACCTGCTTACTGTATTTTCTCCGCTGTATCTCTGTGACCATACAACTCTCATGTACTTGCTCAACTTTCTTATATTCTACACACTTCGACGCAATGTGTCCACGGTTCCCGCACTTAAAACACCGCACACCATCTGTTTTCGTTGGGCAGTCGACTCCTAGGTGCCCTGGCTTGCCGCAGTTAAAACAAAATCGCGGGTCTCCTCGTTGTCCCTCCGCCCTCGCGCTCCTCTCGTCCCTCCATCGCTGATAGGTCCTACCGCTCTCCTTACAAAAGTCTCCACGCTGTCCCTCCACCCTGGCGCCCCTCTCGTCCCTCCACCGCTGATAGGTCCCACTGCTCTCCTTCGAGTACGCTGGTCCCTTGGAAAACGTAGGTACTCGCAGCATGACGTCCTCAAATGCCTCCAAAATTTCGGCCTTGGTTCGAAATTTATGGAGGCGCGCCTGGTCTCGCAAATTAGGGTCTGGAATTCCCTTTACCAAATATAACAGCAGCTCACTCTCGCAAATAGGCACTCGGTTTGCCATAATTATCTTCTCGTGCACGTACTCGGAAAATGTCTCCTCTCTCCTCCAAATTCTTTTCTCAAACTCCTCCCGAAGTACTAACGCATTGGAATTGCGTTGATACATATCGCGCAGTTCGTCTAGCAACAAAGGAAAAGGCAAGTCTACATACTCTGCTTTCGAATGTAGCCACGTATTGGCTTTTCCCTTCAGCCTCATTCCAATTAATATTTTGGTTTCCTCCTCGCTCAACTCGTACATGGTTACAAGTGATAGTAACCTTTTCTCCCACTTGTTATACTCCCCTGTTTCACCGGCGTAATTACTTAGCAAATCGGCAACATTTTGCAGATTCGGCCTACACTTGACAGTATTTTCCACCACTGTTGGTGAATTTACTCTGCTTCCACCTTCTCGTGTAACTCCACTCTGGATGCTCATCTCCTGAAATCGCCGCAGCATCTCGATTTCTTGTCGCGCGATCGCGAGTTCTCGCTCGGCCAATTCCTTCTCTTTCTTCTGAATCTCCATCTGCTGACGGAACCACTCTCTCTCTCTCTCTCTCTGGCTAAACTGTACGGTGCGCATCTCACTTATCTCTTCCGACGCACTTCCTTCTGGCATTTCTGCCGCACCCTGGACAATTTCTTTTTTCCACGCACCCGTTGGATCGGCTTCCGTCAAACGGTTTATCAGCTCCGCTTTGTTACCCGTAGTTAACAGATCCTTGGCTTGCAATATCTGCTTCAATTGCGCCACGGTAAAACTTGTTGGATTTATCAGCGCGAAATCCATTTCACTCACTCCGACTGTCTCTATTTTTTAGTTTCTCACTCTCTCACACGTCAATCACCGTTTTCTCACACGCGTTCGCGGCTAAGCGATAATGCTAATTGCTCTGGCTTCTCTCAATCCCGGCTGAGCCCCCAAAATATATGGGGCCTCCTCTAGTTTAATCTTAGACGAGCAATCAAAGAATATCGATGCTCGTCTTCGAATAAACGGAACAGATGCCCTTAGAATTAATCAACAATACCGTAGCCTAGAAACTTAACTGAACGCGTGTAATTAAAAAAACAAATGATTAACTTTATTAAATATATGAAAATACAATACTCTAAATAATACTAAAATAACTCTAACGCTCTAAATCTCCACTCTGTATATCTCCACTCAACTCGACTCTATGAACTCAACTCAACAACTGTCTCTTCCCAAAAATCCTCGCTCGCATCCACCCTCGATCCTCTTTCTCACAGCATGCATTCTTCGTCTTTCTCACAGCATGCGTTCTCTGTTGCACTCACTCATTTTCTCTTTCTCTACAGACTAAACATTCATGCTAGCCCTGACATCCGTCGCCTTCCAAATCACGTACTCTAAACATCCACTCTCGCTTATTTACAATCCATCCACACTCACTAATTCCAAAATTAATACTATTTGAGCGTAGGAAAAATTCCGTTCCTACAATATGTTTATGATGGGTATGAATGAACTTACACCACTTTCAAGATCAATGAAATGACGTTTTCAATTCTTAAGAAAGCACAAGCCCATAGGACCAGTATCCCTTGAAATAAAAGCAAACGTATGCACTTTTATGTTATAAAATCAACAAAATATTCAACTTTTATTCTTTGTTAAATAATTTTGACATTAAAATTAATATTGTTTTCTTAATTATTGTTCAGTCTTCTCGTATGAATCCGTTAGCGGATCGAAACGGAAATTTGAAATTAAATTGTTTATAACAAAGTCATTGCACATTGATATTTCAACTGCTACTTGGTAATGAAACATAAAAATGTAATCTCATAAAATTTTATTATATAATATTTTCCATATCCATTTAAAACTCTCACAGTGGGACTTACGCCACTTTCAAAATAAACTTTTTCATCACGTCATTAATCAACAAATTTTCGTGTTACAAAATCTTAATGATTTTAAATATATTAATAACAAGTTGCTTTAGAATGAAAAGATCATGTAAAAATGTAACTATTAATGTAGCTAACTCGATTTTTTTGGAAAATGGACTTACACCACTTTCAAAATAAACGGTCCATATACAGGGTGGTCCACTTAACTTGTGCACCTCGAATAACTTTTAAAGTATGCGTTGCACGAAAGAATGTTATATACAAAAGTTACATGGTTTAAAAGGGTGCACTATGTAGTGTGTTAATTTTTTTTATGGGTGGAGGCGTTTCGGAGATTTGAAGGTCAACTTTGTTTTTTTAAATGGAATGATATGTTTTTTTATTCATCATGAAATAGTACGTTTCAAGACGTGTTCAATGACCTATGACTCAAGTTCATTCAAGGTCAAACTTGCTTGAATATTAAGTGACTATAATTCAAAGTATGTCGTGTTTGGTACCATTTAAATCAGAAAAATTTCACAAATACGTTAGCACAGGTTTAAAAAAAATCGAAAATGATAACGGCCGATCCTCCCGATTTTTCTGATTAAAATGATACCAAACACGACATACTTTGAATTATAGTTACTTAATATTCAAGCAAGTTTGACCTTGAATGACCTTGAGCCATAGGTCATTGAACTCGTCTGAAAACGTGCTATTTCATGGTTAATAAAAAAACATATCATTCCATTTAAAAAAACAAAGTTGACCTTCAAATCTCCGAAACGCCTCCACCTATAAAAAAAGTTAACACACTACATAGTGTACCCTTTTAAACCATGTAACTTTTGTATATAACATTCTTTCGTGCAACGCATACTTTAAAAATTATTCGAGGTGCACACGTTGTGTGGACCACCCTGTATAAGTGAAATTGAGAGACATAGAAAGAGAGAAACAGAGCGAAAGAGATAGGTTGATAGTTCCAAATCGAAAAATATACGAGTCTTTTGCTTTCGATAGAAACTGATCAGCACCATGATTTCTGGTCATCATGATTTCTATTAAAAATTGTTATACGTGATCTACAACACTCATTTTACATTCTAATCCTATCACAGGCTTAAACAACATTTCTGTCCTTATTATATAAAAATTGCCATATCAACCTACTCGAGTAATTCCACCATTTAATAATTTTAAGATTCGAGTAAAATAATCTACGGGAACAAATTCCTGATCGATCGAGAGGCTACAAAACCAGATTGATCCTTTTTAATTATGCGAACAGCTTTGGAAATACGCTCTTTCAATGAATATCAAACAGTTGAATTTTAATGCACTTGAAGAATATGGAGAACCAAGCAGAGAGAGAGAGAGAGAGAGACGGAAAAATAAAAAGAGTCCCTGAGAAAGAATTATACGAGGTTTTTAAACCGTGTTAGTATAAAAAATAATCGTTCACGAGGGGTAAAAAAAGGAGAGGGTAGAGTTACACTTAGTTTTCGTCAAACGAAACCGACGAGGCATAAAATCTTCCCTATTAACGGTCCAATTATTGCAAAATAGCGGCTGCCATAATGTTCATGCGATCTTACGCGTTATTGACGTTCTACGAAACACCTTGTTCGGATTTCGATGGCAAAATTAAAGCCGTTCAACGGGACGAGAATACACTTTCGACGGGGCCAATATATTCGCGTTAGCTTTTATTCTACGGACACGGTAAAAGGGTAATGCCGATCGGCGAGAATGATGCTCCCTCCCTCCAATGAAAATTTATGCACCCTCTCCATAACGCGAGAACGTACCTAGTCCATTCGAGCTAGGCGAGAGTCAATCTATCGGGGTTTAAATGACAGAGGCATCGTTGACTTTGCCGTGAAGCAAACTGATGGAAATACGAGGAAAAAATGCCTGAGATTCCGGGAGTGAGCGAAAACGCCGAGCAATCAAGATAATCGATTTAGACCTTTGAAAGACGCACTGTTAGGCGGCCTTGCCGAACAGGAGATAGGTTATTTACCTTCGAAAATGTGTCAAGAAAATTACAGACTGTGTCAAATACTTCAATGTCTGTGGATATTTTGTGCATGGTTACTTTGCGTGAGGACAGATGTTGAGGATTGCGAAAAAGATGCAAGATTTCATTCAGCCCGTGATATGTTTAGTTATGTGTGTTGGGGCACAGGCTCTACATCTGGAAAGGCTTATTATACGGCCGGGAAAGAACTCCTCGGTGAAGAGTTTGAGTTACTCGTATTTCGCCTTTTTTCCTTTTCTTAGTAGAGGACATTAGTCAGGGACGTTGACAAGACGCCTCGAAGATTTATGTGGGCCCAAGTGGTGCGCCACTTGGGAAATTTTCGGCCTACCCTTAACCAGTTAACCAGTTAACTGTGGCGCCCTCGTTTGAGAGCGCGCACCGTTTTGTGTCGCCAAAATCGAGCCATGACGAGTATACTCGTCAATCACAGAGTAAGTTGAGCTGATAAGATATTGGATCAACAAGATGGGTGTATTTTATAAAATTGAAAATTTTATTACTAAATATACTCGTCAATATACAAAATCGTGCCACTTCTCCATGACGAGTATACTCGTCAATCACAGTTAACTGGTTAACTGCATTCGACGTGTATACACGTCGATCCAGAGCTCTACCGCGTTACCTTTTTAACAGTAAATTATAAATTACTTGTTGAATAAAAATGTAATGTTTCCACCTTTTGTTTTCCATTTACCGTAAAATTTATAATAGGAGAATTTTCCTTGCGTTCGACGTGTATACACGCCGCTGCTTGATTTTAATTCCGCATCCTGTGAGGGTTTTTAAAATAAATCCCGCAGTTAACTGGTTAAAATGCCACCCATAGCCACGGGAAACCCAGGCCTTAAAAAATTCCGCGGTGTTACCAGTGTCCCTTCCATCCTTGAACGAGGGCGCTGACGTCCCCAGCTAACAAGTCCCAATATCCAAAGGCTTTGGAAAGGGAACAAGGGAGGCGGCAACGCCCCTTAACTAAATTTATAAAGCCAAAACTAGCGTGCGAACGCGGCTAGTATTCATTGTTTTTTCATACAATAAGGTTGAAGCATCGTTAAATATTTACCGCACTAAGTATATGTTTTCAAGCGACTTCGGCGGAAACAAATATTGAATTACTCAACCCAATATTAAATTAAAGTAATTTGTTCCCCCCTTATGGGAAGTGGTCCTTCGTGCTAATCATTTAACCAAAATAATCCGAAACTTACTCGATCGACGCAAGTCGACCGCGAGTCAAAACAATGTGTGATATTAGATTTTTTTAGAAAAGTGATACATTTTTTGTGTGCAAAGCAAAGGGAATTAAACAAAATTTTAAATTTGTGAAAAGTATATGCCTGTTTTTGAAGGATTGTTAAGTTTTAACATTAAGCTTGACAGTCATAAAATGGCTATGGTGACAATGAAATTAAAAGCTCAGGCACCCAACTGATAGACCTAAGCTCTCAAATCTCTATCATTGTTATAAATATTGCAAGTTGCATATTTCGATCATAGCCTTGTGTTACCAACGCGAGCCGTCGACCGTAGACGGCGAATAGCAAGGTGGACCATTGTCAACATTGGCGCGGCGGCTCCGAAGGAGAGTCACTTGACCACGGGCGCTCGTAGAGAACGGACGTGCGGTAATCGCTCGGCGCGTACGTTGATTATTAATATATTTTGATTATTGGGCTACACGTAAGCGGCTACGGGACTATCGAGGCTAAGCATCGATTCTGATCCTTCCACTTAGCGGGAGTGATCCTGTCGATGGATTTGAATACTGGAAAATCCAGTTACTTGGACTCGATTAGTTAGTGGCGTGTTTATTGTCGATCGTGGATCGAACAATATTCATGTGACCACGTCCGAGCACCTTACAGTCATATGCCTTTCTCATTGTTTTATATTTGATTATTATATTCGCGTCGCCGAGCGATTGTATTTCTACGTTGCGGCCATTTGTATTGACGATATATCATTGTAATATATTTGGAAATGTAAGATCTGAGTTTTGAATCAAATGTGTGTTCCATTGTATTCCCGAGCGGCTGCGTCCACCTTTTCGGAACCTACCCCTACACGCCGAGGCCGTGAAAATAATATGCGAAAATTCGATCTAATCGAATGAATTTCGTTTTGGACGCACGATTGGTTGGTGTCTTCGAGCGCCTGGCGTGTGTTGTCGTTTACACCTTGTCTGTTCAGGATCCATCTGAAACTGAGGAGTTTCCAAGCAAAGTGACCGTAACTCCATTATTATCCCAATACTAAAATACCATTTACTGAAGTGATTTGAGCACACTGACTTTAGTGTTATAAGTTTTCATGAGCATAAAATATTTCTTCAATGCCTTTAAAAATGCTCGGACACATAATCGTTTGCACTAATAGAATTTCTTTTTGTTTCAGTTATTTCCATAAGCAGTCAGTAGGAGTCAACTGAAAGCTTTCACGTCATTCTGCACAAGGGTGAGTTACTTTTTTGAATGTACGATTTCGCAGAAATGAATTTCATCCAAGAGCACGTAAAGAAAATTGTATATGTGTGTGTGTGTGTGTATGTTCATTAATTGCCCTATTTTGTCTCTATTATGTCGCGTATGTCAGAGATGTTTTGTCTCTGGCTACAACACTCCCGTAGGGGTTGCGATGTGATTAATTTAAAAGCCCAAATGAAAGAATAAATAATGAATAAATTTACAATCTCCACTGATTAGCACAAGGTACAAGAGTCCATCTGCGACACTCATTAGATAACAGTATTTGAATGATTCTATAGATTTCTGAACGTCGGCGTGAGGGTACATAGATACATCCGTGTGTCAGAGTTACGGCGTTGAGGAATTTTGTAATCGCAAAGAGAGGTCGCTGAGAGAAGCCGATTCATTGTTCTCGGTTTTCTCATAGTAATTGTTTTCGAAGAGGAAGTCGATGTGACCCTTAAGGGAGGGTTGGACTTTAGGGAAAAACTGTTTGCATGCTCACGACCTGAGCGAGCAAGTTTCTTATCTATGCATGCACACCATACGTTTTATGTTCGTACCTAGATAAAAATAGAACATGAAGAAAGTTTTATATTTTAGCAGTCGATTCAGAAAGTAATTCGCGGTAGATTTAGGTTGCGACAGTTTTGGCAGCAAAAGACGCTAGCGGGACGAAGAGTTTATACTTTGGGTATTCCCATGTTCATAGATAGCAACAGGCGTGCATTGCACGTTACAGGGTCTCTGAACGTGCAGTGCGATAAATATCAATTTGTTCCGACGGAGGAAAAAGATAGAAAGAAACTTAGTACTCGGATTTTAAGTAAGAATGACGACGGTATACTCAGGTATTACACGAATTATTGTGAACACAGATTGCTCTATAACAAATAACTTTAATCAATTTTATAAAGAAATTTTTGATTGCACGAATATTATTTAATAGAAAATATGCTCTTCCCTTTGGCAGGAACTAGTTCTTTGCACTCGCTTTGCTATAGTTTTCATCAATTAGTTTTTTGGCAATCGTAGTTCAATAATGTGCTTACCTTTTTAAATGCCAAACAGCTATGAATTTATACTTTTTAACAAAATACTAGATAGTTGTGTTTCTACTCGTGGTCGGCGAACGTCGTTCGAGTTAACGAAACTTGGTCTGTGTATATGAATGTATGTATTTATTAATCTATTGCAATTATTGCTCGAAGGACCACCCTCGTAATGAGGGAAAAACTGTATGAATTTGATTATTATGCTGTACACAGGGGGATGCGTTATCCCCGGAGATGCAATATCTCCGCACCGAATGTGACCTTTCGAGAATGCAATATTCTCGTGAGGATGCATTATCCCCTTAGATTCAATATCTAAGTAAAGGTCCGGTATCTGCCGTTGTGTTACAGTACGTAAGAAACTATGGAGACGGACTATGGATGGTCCGAATGGCTCAAAATGGTACGAATGTCACATAATGGCCCGAATGGCACAGAATGGCACGAATATCACATAATGGCGATGGTATGGGCGAACGCTTGCCCTTTTATGTGTTGAGAGACGTCAGTGCACTCCCCACTCTTCCCTTCCTGACCAATCAGGAGGGCCCGATATTTCGTGGGTGCACTGACGTCTCCGTTCAAGGGGGTGCGAGAACATCGGCAACATCGCAAATTTCCCGAATCCTACTCCTCCACCTTCGACCAAGTAGCGGTAAAGAAGGGGAGGTAGGGATGCCCTGGGTCCGAGCGTCTTTCCGGTCTAACAATAAGGGTCGCGGTCCGCTCGAAACAATGACACCAGGGCCGCTTTGCCGATGTCCCCGGGACCATTGTAAGGCACTATTCTAATCCATGAACAAAGACGCAAATTAATATACGCTCGCCAGCGAGGATGGTTCATGGATTAGGCCCACCGAAGGCCCGAAGGCAACCTTCAGTGTGCCCCGAAATTAATTAATATTTCGGAAATAGTGGCCTTTGGTGCATACAATGGAACCCGGCATATTGAGGGTGTAAAGCCCCAACAAGTTGTATTAGGAGTACAAATTAGTTCGGTCCGTTTTTTTGTGGTCAAAAATGCATTTATTTCAGTACAAAATTCCCACCTCTTAGGCAATTTTCAAATTCCATCTCGAAAAAATGTCTCGTTTTTTGAGACGATCCAAGTTAGGAGCCAATTTTCGATTTCTGCGAAAGAAGTGAACCGGTGACCTGCCAAATCGTGCTGCATCCGGCAGAACAACCAGTAATCAGAAGGAACAATGTCCGGCGAATACGGCGGGTGCGGTAAAATATCCCACTTGAGCGTTTTTAAATATTTTTTTACGACTTTTGCGACATAAGGCCGGGCCACCGAAATCGCCTTTCAACGTCTCTCGGTTTCAGTTCATAAGGCACCCAATTGCCTTGCTTTTGAATCATTCTCATGGATTTCAATCGTACGGAAACTGTTTGTTGTGTAACTCCAAATGATACAGTGGAATAGGCCTACAGAGAATACCAATTGCAAAAAAGAGCGCATTGGTACAGTACCCTATGGGTAATATGGAAACCTATTAACACTTTGCTAGCGGGAGACTAGACAGGATTGTAAGTTATATTGCCAAGGCGGCCACGGCGGTAACCCTCTTTGACGCGAGAAATCCTGGCGTTCTGCGGTCGCGAAGTTTTCAAAATATAAATGTCGCCTCCACGTGCCCCCACGCCTGTGCCAGTAGGTCTGGCCGTGATGCTGAGACAGGGACTGTGATCAGGAACATCTCGGCTGTGTGCATGGGTGAAATAGGCGTCGTGTCTCCTAGGACGGCTCTGGCGTGCAAAATTTCTGCACCTCTGATATATATCATAGCTCCCATGCACGGAACTCACCAGAAACAGTAGGCTCTCGGCAAAATCACTGTAGCAGTTAAAATCGAAACGAAAATGCACAATACAAAAAGCGGAAGATTTGTATTCGCAACAATTACCGCAACGTAGAAAATTTTCTCGTTAATCGCTGCGATCTCAATACGAGATGAAATAGCGAAAGGTTGTCATATATCATTAAAGAGTCCCCAGAGATGCCCGGAATTACGCTGTATTGAACTTTGTCAATAACATCGGACATTGTTACCACAGAGAAAACTGTTCACGAATTAAGCTGTGGCTAAACGAAAACCAGTTTATGGTCGAGCAAACACGAGTACGTGCAATCAGAGTAAGCGAGTATGCATTTCGTGGTACGCTCGATGCGAAAGCTCGTATGTCGAACGGTTTGAAATTTCATCGCCGGGTTCGCATTAATCCAGCTTAATTTCTGAAACGTCTGTAGACGTTTGCCGCGTTATGAATCGAAACGAAAGTAGATACACGAACAATACCGACGGCCGTGAGGAGCTAGAGTATTAATGCAATCGTTGCAAGCGGCTCCTGCGCTGCTGATTGTGAGAAAATGGAAATTAATAATTTAATTGGAAATACACGGAGAGAAACTTCCTGCCTTCCAGTGTGCTTTGATCGCGGCTTGACGCCATGCCTGTCGGGTTAAATTCTGTAAAGTCCTTTCATACGAATGGATTCTCTGGGAACACTAGTTTGGAAAATTGCATTGTTCGAAATTTTTGCTTTTACTCGTATCTCGACGAGAATTTGAATCTTTGTTAATGACTTTATAGAATGCTGGCAGAAGGGGCATTGATTTTTTTCTAATTTGTCTCCTACCAAACCTATCTTTGATATACGCTAGCGTATCAGTCGATTATTTTTCCTTGCCATTAGAATTTGCCATTTCAATTTATTCATTAAAGCATATTTTGTAAGACTCTGCGAAAAATAAACAGTACCTACTGCCAGCTGCTTACGAATCCTTTTTGTCATAAGTAGTGATGTAAAGTTAAAATGATGCGACGGTACAGTGACAGTACACGTATTGCTTTTCAACGTTCTTTAGGAAGCATCTGCCTCCAAGAATTTCACCGAGAAGAACTGTGCCTACTTTTAACCTCTTAGGCACGGCGGAACTTTACGCGGGGCTGTTTCTCGGTACGGCAGAGTTCAACGCGAATTACGTGTAAATGATACGGCACTGCAATGTGTGACGGATAATGCTGTTCTTTACACGAGTACATTGGAATGAAGTGTTTGATGATTAAACTGTAATTTTTCATTAGTATTTATAAAAATATTTATTTTTAAAATTTTTAAAATTAAGATATGATTTTAACGCGCATTTTAACTTTAACAATTTATTCTAATAATTAATAGTACATTTCAGTATGGTACGTCTTAAAACACGGTACAACACAAAGACCAACATCACAATCTTCACATTCGTAGCACGATCGTCGTTTTTTATCGTTACATCCGCGTAAGCCACTATAGTGATGCGCCGTACAGAAAGATACATCCGCGTAAGCCACTATAGTGGTGCGCCGTACAGAAAGATGATATCCGCGAAAGCCACTATAGTGGTGCTCAGTGCCTAAGAGGTTAACATATTAAATGCCATTCAGATTTTGACTATACAGGATGTCCCATGTAACACTTTTCACAATTTTTCAAGTACTTGCGGTAATCTGACAAAACAATATTTTAAACAAAAGTTGATTAGCTGTCGGTTGGTTATTCATTCCAATAAAAAAATTTGGAAAAATTATTTTTCTTTATTATTGTCAGGGCCACCTACATTTTTTTAAATGGCACTTTGTATTTTTGATTATTTTTTGACAATCTACTTAAATGGGTGATAAAAATTTGTGGTTTATTGCTAAGATTAGAAATTACATTCAATTCACGAACGTAGAATAAATGAACGCAAACGATTTTGTGAAAAAGTGACATTAAATGTTCGAAATAAAATCCATATTCTTTTAGGCACAATTCTGCTGTATGTAATAACTTTGCATTGGTTGCTCTTACGATACTGTCGTATCAAAGTTCTTCGCATGCTGTACGGATTCGTGAAAAACTTGAGAAATCGTGAAAAGTGTTACGTGGGACACCCTGTATATTATTTACATTCAAGTGAAACATTTTCTACTGACATTAGATCTTTAGAGTAGAATCATTCAAGGTAGAAATACTTATATATTCAATAATAATTAATACATTCGCGACCATGGACGTGAACTTTCGTTTTTGCAAGAACGGATGCACGGTGTTGATTATGGTTGCCATTTATATAAAGTCATGTCTTTTTAAATTCTATTCCTTTGCCTTTGGTGTGAATTCACGTCTTCACAAGTCCTGATGAAGTCTGCTTATGTTGTCAATTTATATTGTTAGAAAATTTTTCTCATTTTGAACGCTGCTGAATTATCATGTACATACCTTATTATATTATATTCTGCGTGAAAAGTCATGAATCAAACATTTGATTTTTTTGTAATTCAGATAATTATTAAAACTAGATTTTTTAATTTTTGTTCCAATTTTAACGTCAGAAGTTTCCGGGAATCAACTTGAAATTTTGTTCATTTTCATGGGCAATTAATGTCTAGATAGCTAAAACTTTGCTGATCGCGGATGTGTTAATATATTTTGTAGTAGCATTTTGATACCGAGTATATTAGAAAATTCAATTATCAATGTTATCGCTTAACAGTCGCAAGAACTTTTATTGAGTGTAGAAATGGCCGGGTATCTGTGACCCCTGTTTCATTCAACGTATTAAAATTGTAGCATTGTAAAAAAGAGTGGAGCGCGCGGCCACCCATCGTCGTAGCATTCCTCGGCCGAGTAGCTTAACATCGGAGATGTCGTGAGTCGGTTCGAAACCGCTGCTCCAGCGTTCTCTCCCTGATGACTATTCTTTTCCACGTCCTTTTATCGTAAGTTCTTTTTATAGGAGTGCTTCCGCCCGATCCCACGAAATGGTTCCACGAAGGTTGCTCCTAGAAAATCCCCGCGTTGCACCTCGTCGACGGCTAACTGTAATGTCCAGGGGCCATTTTACATTAATATGGGGGTGACAGCCGACCAGCCTAAGTCGGGGGAGAATATCCTCTTGAATTTCAATGACCTTTTCTTGTACCTGCATCGTAAAATGCCATTCTGAGAGTTATCTAGCTGTAGCCAATAAGCATGGCCAAGCTTTATCTTCCTTAACCCCTTGCCCTACGATTTGTTTTGTAACTGCCTCCGCTATAATTGAGAATTTAATTGGTAAAATAAAAATTGATCAGTGTTTCTTAATATATAGTACAATTTAACGGAATATTAATATTGTAGAAATAATATTATCTCGTCGCGTCTCATTAATATTTCTAATTTCACAGATTTTGCACAACTTGAAAATTTCCTATTACATTTACCTCATCACGAGTGTCACTCGTTATTGTAGGGCAAGGGGTTAATATCTCTTCTCAGTTCCCGAAACATCTCGCTAAAATAGTACACCTTGTTAATAATTCAAAACAGGTGCTCGAAGTTTCCATCAACCATAAAAGTCTATCTGCAACAATAATTAAAGTTCCTTTTTCGTGTGGTGGTATCGCGAAAACAATGTCCAAATAGAAACTTTATTTTATTTTATCTACAAATCATCGTCGCAATTTCTCTCATTGCCAATCGCGATATCAAAATTGAATGGTTTTTACAAATTCATAAAGCACGTTGTTTCTTAAAACACCTTTCTCTTGATATCAAATCTCCGCACGTTCGTAACACTATTGCTTTAAAGACATTTGCAAGGATGATTTCCCAGTAGAGGACAAATATTGGCCATACGATTTTCAGTACAATTTCTTAGGCGTGACTAGAGGTAATTTCGTATGCTTTCTCCTAGCATGCTTGCAAATACTTGGAGCACACTTGCTTGCGTAATCGCAATAAATACAACGGAAACGTGGTACATTAACACCGCACGTATGCTTGTAATGTTTCTGCATATATGTCTTATTGTTAGACTTGTAACGCTTCGAGCAACGTGGACGGGAGAAGCTCATCCGACGCGTATTATCGTTGCTTTCTTTTCCTGAAAATAGACAATCATCGATCAATAAGAAGATTCGGATGCGTGGACGTGGGCTTAAGATGGAAATAATTCAGATACGATTAACACTAGATTTACGGATGCTCATTATATACCTATTTTTACTGAAGTGAGCCAATTTAACTCATACAAGAAAATTGAAGTTTTTTGCAATGAAAATAGTTCCAAATCAATTTAAATGAAATATTTATTACTAAAAAAATTCATGGAAAACATGTTTTCAAAAATGGATTTTATAAAATTACATTATTTCATTAAAAATTCTCTGTTTACATGCGATGTATAAATTGAAATGATGGCAGTTGTGGGTAGGTAAGAAAGATAATGTAACGGATTAGCGAAAAGAAGTGAAGGTGATTGTTTGTATGAGAGGAGAAACAAATTAGAGGAGAAAAATTTCATGTGTTATGTGATTAACTGTTAAATCATTTTATGAGTCAAATTGGCTCACAACCGTAAAAATAGGTATACGACAGAAAACTTATAAAGAATGGGTAACAATCAGTTCCTTCGCGTCTATTTCTTCTTTATCAATTTCAGTCGTTAACGAATTTACTTCGCAATTTTTCCATAGATCGGTGCAACATAAATTATTTTATGTTAGTTTCATTTTTAATGAAATAATTTCATTTTGAATATAAAGGAATACAATTTTGTAATCACGACAACGCAGTGCAGCAATAAAGCTATTTAATACTAGAACTACCGCTGATTAGTTCGATATATTTAAATGCGATAGAGTATTGAAAAATGAGGGACGAAGGAATGGAAGAAGCTTGACTAATATAATGCATTAAGTTCTCCAAAATAGGTGTACGTAATCATCGGAAAAAACAATAATAGAATTTCGAAGAATTTTTCAAACAATAACTGAAAATTAGTTGATTTCGATCATCTTAGTAGATATTGTATCATGTTAAAGAGATGATATACAGAATTTACTAGTACACTTGAGAATGTGCAGATTGATAAATATTGTTACGGGTCGACCGCGCACGCAAAGTCCTTTTGGACATAGTAAATGATTAACACACTTTTATAGAAAAATGACAACGTTTTATTTCAAACACACGTCCGTCAACGAGGAGCTCTGACCATAGAATCCCTTCTTTATTTGCAAACAACTAACATGTCCCGTAACCCAGTAACATTAATACTACTGGGTGTTGCGTAAATACATGTGGTGTTGTGTAACAATATATTTGACAATTTAACATTATAGAAAACTTCGGCGCGTTTTCGATTGACCAAAAAACTTGTACGCAATCTCACGAAGCTAAGATATACTTGCTAAATTTACTTTACCCGGTCCCTATCCTCCGATTTGGATGTTGCAAGGTTTAATTATAATTTTTCTACGCACATTCCAAGTAATGAAAAAAGTCAGATTCGTGTTACAGTTCGCCTTAACATCCAACATCTCTTCAAGTAATAACGATATTTTGATTATGACTTACAATTAGGCCAACATCGTTTAAATCTCATCGCTATACTTTCTACGGCAATTAAAATATTTTCTGGTACATGTTATTGTTTAGTGTGAACGTAAGTTGTACACGTAATTTTACCATTCGAAATATACCTTCGTTAAACGTACGCATATCTATGATCGATTTTTTCTTACCGTTGCGTATTTAATGGAAACGATTAGTCAGATCGGAGGATTATAGAACTTCTCTTTAGGGTGGCTGAAGAAGTACGAATGCACGAAGCACAACCATCCTCTCTTAACCCTCGCTCGGCGGGAGCCGGGTCAATTCGGACCCATACGTGCATAGTTTGCGATTGCAATTGGCAAAAGTATTTAATCTCTATCGTCAATATTTAATGGAGATTTATGAATGCAACGATGTTTGATCTCCATTGATTTAGAGCTTTTTTACGCTTAACACTGAACCTACCGGCTTTATGTCTGTTATATTGAAATACACGAAATAAGTACTTCGAAAAAAGAGATTTGAAGAGGTGAAAAATGTGATCAGTTAAGTAACTTTTGTTTTATACGATAGACCTAAAATACTTACTGAATGGCTACCCAATCAATTTGGGGAATTTTTAGAAAAAATCAGAAAGCGGTCATTTGACCGCCATGGTAGGCTTAGTGTTAACACTAGATTTGCGGGCGTGAAATCTGTTAAATTGCAATATATTAAATAAGGACTTTGAAAAAAGAGGGATCAAGCGGCAAAGATTGTAATTCGTTAAGTGATTATTGTATTATGAAATACACGTGAAATATCTACTGTACAGCGTCTCTGTAAATTTAAAAAATATTTATAAGACAAGTAGGAACCCGTCAATTTGACGGCTCCCGTAAATCTAGTGTTAATCCATTATTCGCATTCAGTCCTCGTTCGTCTATCCCGATCGTCTTCTGTCGCACAGTGTCGCTTCAAAGTCGCGATCAGGCGTGTGCACATCTACACTGACGTATCCCCACCCTCGGTCCGCGTAAAGTACAGTAAAACCTCTTTTTGTGGGGTGGATAGGGACCGCATAAAAGAAATCGTACAAAAAAATATTCGGAAATTTTATAAATACTTACATATAATAAACCACTTTGTACGATATACAACCTAAAATTTTTTTTATGCGGTGGACAGGGACCGCATAAAAAAAGTCGCACTTAGAAAATACATCAATTATTTACGAAATAGATGAGAAAATGATTTCAAACAAATGAAATTAGACCTGGAAATATTTTAAAAACATTTAATTTTTCATTGTATACATGGAGAAGCTTTCAAAATGCACATTAAATAATTCACTGCTACTCGTCGTAATCCAAAACGCGCATCTTCTTGTGATGAATTGGTTCAAAACAAATGAACAGAGCGTCGCGAAGTGCACATATATTGTCGTCAAGGAGTCCACGTAGTCAGGGTTCGTCCACACATGTATATGTACACTGATAGGAAACATTAAACTGGCGCCAACACCGCTGAGATTCATATACCGCATAAAAAAAAACCGCACGAAAAAGATCGCACAAAAATAAAATCGCATAAAAAAGGATCGCACAAAAAGAGGGTTCACTGTATATTTATTGTTACTCCTGTTCGACGCTGAACAAACACAATCGAACGCTGCGAGTCAAGTCGCATGGGCCCGAGTGGACCCGGTATCCGCCGGGCGAGGGTTAAAATCGTTAGATTCTAAACGTTTAGGAGAAGGAAGGAGTTGTTGCTTCCGATGGTCCGTAGTATGTACAACCTATTTGCTAAATAAGAACGTTAAATCTAAAGTAAAAGTGCGACACTGAGTGAGGATGAAAGCGGACGAAAACATACTGTGTGAGGACGAGAACAGACGAAAATGTGCTGTATAAGGACGAGAGCGGACGGTAAAAATCACCGCGTCACCGGAACAGAAGCCACAAGAACGGAATCGCGGTGGTAAAGTGAGAGACCAGAAACATGGCACTTGGGACGGGAGGGGAGATTGCTCTCGCACCGCATATCCCCGCCATGTCGGTCCTGGAAACCTCAGATCGACGAATGACAACCGAAAATAAAACACTACTTTCGTCGTTCACATGACGACGCAACGAATGTGCGGGTCTCTCTTGCCAATAGCGCGTCAAAATAAAAAATGCGTGAGGGAGAGGGATGACCCTAACCGTCGGGCGAATCAGAGCAAATTACCCCTCAAGTGCCATATTTCTGGTCCCTCAGTATATCGCCTGTGCTGCGAATCGCGATTAACGAGATTCACGGGAGACACCCGCATATGGAGCACGCGAGTACACATTTTTTTTGTGTTATCGATAATTTAGTTCGTCTATCGACGGAACGACAAGGATCGTCCAGTCGCTACATACCTATATAATAGCTAATAGAATTTCACATTTTGCATATTTTCCAAAATAATGCAGAGTGCCATTCGAGCTGTTAAATTGAGAGCATTTGTTAGCCGTAGAAGGCAATCTCATCGATACCTCGACAATTTCACGTTGCGCGACATACATACCTGTAGAATTCAATCGTGCCTATAATGCATATTTGCGATGCCAGAGATTTTGGAAATATCGAAATGAATACGAGAGAATGGCGCACTGCTATCACGTGAAACAGATAGCGGCAAATAAAAGAAGCAGAAGTATGGGCAACAGTGGCGTAAAATTTCTATATTCTTACTGATTGCATGATTGATAGACTGAGTCACATGAGATAAAAGTGTAGAAGCGCGAGTAGACTCGTATAACCTTTCAACGGTTGACAATAAGTGGAAAATACGATACCCGCTAGGTCTGAAATAGAAAAAAGAATCGGAGATAAAAAAAAAGTGGGAAATATAACATCTGGCTATTGTGAAACTCCCTGTCAGTCTTAATCATTGTGTGGCGTAATGAACCAACTACATACACGGTATTGATCACCTTTTGCGTTGCTCACGCCACACATCTTCCGGAAATTGAACTTAATTTACATATCAAAACAACGAAAAGTTTTATGGCAAAATTGTCAACGTAATAGTATATCACATTGGTCTACAAACAAAAGTAGTATTCTAAAGAAACAAATAAAACAGTCGACAAAATTATATTCTGTTAAGGATTCTGTTCACTATTCTGTTAACTTGAAAAATGCTATTTAGATTCTGCTTGTATTCTATATGGGACGTTAATTTCTGAAAAGTACTTACTTTTATGCAAAATTATTTTATACAATAACGCTGAATGCCACGGAAGTCACCGTTGACCGGCGCTATTCGATTTAAACGGTAATATTTATGAATTTACTACTATATTTTATAGCGCCCCCTTTCAAAAACAAAAAAAAAGATTGTATTAGATGAAGGGATTTCGTAGGTACGGGCCTGAACAGCACATACCCATGTGTTATCTGCCTAGCGACAAACGCCGATGCGTAGCATTTTTACGCACTCTGATTCGACCATTTTAGTGAGACGGATGTCCTGCCCTCATTACTATTATTACCGTTATTACTATTATTATTATTATTACCATTATTACTATTACTCTTATTACTATTGGGTTATTCGGAAAGTAATTTCGTTTTCTTTGGTGAAAATGAAAGACTATTTTCTTATAGTATATAAATATTTTATTGAATTATATATTCTCCATTTTGATCCAATACCTTATGTCATCTTTCTGGTAGGAGCATGATTCCACGCTCATAAAACTTTTGATCTTTGCTGGCAAAAAACTGATCTAAGGCATTTTTGACGTCATCATTTAAAGAAAAGGTTTTGCCGTCTAAAAAATTTTTTAGAGACCGGAACAAGTAGTAATCTAACCCATTTCTCATCCCTAGTGATGATTCGCTTAAAAAATGGATCATTTTATTGATGTCTGAGAAGCAAATCGCAAACGTCAATGCGACGGAGCAAATTTCTTTCTGTAAGGACATGTGGATCCCATATGTCGAGTTTTGAAATTAAACCAAGGCGTTTCACGTTATCATGAACGTTCGAATTCGATAAATTTAATCTCTCAGCGATCTCACGAGTTGTTATTCGGCGGTTTGCATCAATCAATGCCTTTATTTTGTCTTCATCAGCTTCAACTGGCCCTCCAGAACGTGGCGTATCTTCATCGTCAAAATTGCCGGAACGAAATTTTGCAAACCAGTTTTGGCACTGGCGTTCTGTCAATACATCTTCTCCATACACATCGAATAATGTTTTTCTTGCTTGAGCAGCATTTACACCATTTCGATAGTAAAAAAGTAAAATATGCCGAAAATGCTGCTTTCGACTGTCCATATTTGGTAGGGCACCAAACAAAAACTATTGTGCAGAATCAAAGGAATTTTTTCACTAAGAAGCTTTGCTACATCAGCTCACAAAGTGTATAATGACAATGCTGCTTAAGTGCGAAGTTGACAGTGAATAAATAAAATTATATCCTCTGCTGGGAAAAAACGAAATTACTTTCCGAAAAACCCAATACATATCATTATCATCAAATATATATACTCTAGTTTTGTTTAATTTGTGCTGCGTGTGTCTTTTCATTTATTTAATACCTTACTACAATTTAATATTTAAATATTGGCGTTAAAAAAGTAAAGTATTTACCGTTTAATATATAATTATTTTTACCTTTAACATTTTTAGTCTATAAAGATACGATTTTAATCGAAAAACATTCACTTCAATAGAAATGATGAAAATAGCGAAATACGAATGTCATTCAACGTTTTAAGTATCTAATTTATTTGTCATCAAAACCAGAGCCGTTTTCATCTAAATGTAGTTTTAAAGGTGGGCCATGTAAATTATTTTGTGCACTAATATGAAACTCATTAACCCATTACCTTCCATGGTTCCCATTTGGGGATTTATTGATTTTTTAAGTCTTTTAGCATTCAATTTAGATATTTGACATGCTTGTGAGATTAAATATGTTCAAGACAGTGTGTTTTAGATGTACTCTTAAGCAGTAATTTTCATGAAATATTCTTATTTTTACACTACGACAATACTCCTTCTCGAAACAATCAAACCAAGGAAAATTTGGCAGGGAGTGGGTTAAGATGATGTATTAAATTAAAACAACGGGCGACTATGACGATTACCCGGATAAAGGATGTGAAAACTCGGATTCTTAAACATTGAGTGTCCAGAGATGGGGTGGATATGATGTCAAAGGTTTGCTTTCACAACAAAATGAACCCAAGTTCAAATTTCTCTCCCACTGAAGTTTTGTCTGTACCATATATTTAGAGACATAGTGAACTTATGAAAAATTATTGAAGTATTCAAAAATACTAAAGTATTCGGCTTTAAGTTTGCGTTAAGGGACAAAGACGTGGCGATGGACGAAAGACAGATGGTTCTGAAAGAAAGTGGTTCTCAAAGCGTACGTCATCGTGGGCCTGAAAATTTCCACGGGTTTGGCCTATGAGGGAAATCGGGTCTAGGGTAGAATGATATTTTCCCTCGATTGTCCTGACACGTATTCCATTTGTCAGTGAGAAAAATGCTGAAAAAGAACTCTTTAAAAGTCGACGAGTGAGTACAAAGAGAGTTTATTGTTAGCCGCAACGCTGCGATTATTTCAGAATGATTCGGTTTCAACAAGTGGTTCAAGCCATTGACCAACATGAGAAACCCTGCTGAGGTCGATATAAACGTGCTCCGTGTCCTCCAGCGTGTAGAGAGAACCTCGTTAAATCGAATTTCCACTGCTTCTTAAGATCTCAGCAACACCTTGCCCGTTTCAGTATTGATAGTACACCAAGATGGCAGATATTCAGTAGGATGGTGTATTAGTTCGAAGTAAATACACTACACTATGCTTCCATTGCTGAGTGGCAAAAGGAAATCTACAGCGGAAGTTTCGAAATTTATTGAAAACACGCGTAACGAAATTCGAATGTGAATACGAAACGAAATTACTACGTTATAGAAATTAAAAATTACGAAGTGAGCTGTTAATATCTACAAGACGGCCATGTTACTTATATTAGGAGTATATGCTTTAATTTTAATTGGGGCTTCGATGGTAGGGAATTGCATGACGTGTTTCATGATAATCAAGTATCTATTGTATCTACCGTGAAGAAAATGTGAAATAATGATACTGTGAAGTTTTTATTAATTATTGATCTGATTGTCGCAAGCGATTCAAGAGCGATGTTCGTGAAACAGTTATTTTTGCTCGGAACTTTATACAGACTTCGCTAATACAATTTGTCTAGTTCCGTGTAGTTCGTAGCCTCAAGGTGTTAATGGATCATCGTCGATAAAGTTCTCGGCTTTTATGCGTGCCTCTTCCTTCAGACTTTCAGCGAATTCGTCCGGCGCGTGTAAAATATCCCAGAGGAGGAGAAGGCTTTCTGAGTTGAAATGTGCCGAAAGAACTCCGATGTCCGTCCTCGTCTAATTGTTTTATTACTTGTCCAGACTCGAACGATCAAGTAGCCCGGAAATTTCCACCTTCGGCATGTACCAGGCACATTTTTCCCTTACTCTGGGACCGACAGAAAATACGCGTTTTTGTTCAACACAATTAAATATGTTCACTTTTCGTACACTTTTTGAAAAAATGATAAACTGTACATTTTAAAATTCCATGTTACATATTTATTCGTTTTCACCATTACTGTTACTTTGTCCAAAGTTTACACGCGTAGACGAGTTCAGAGATTCTAAAGTAATTGCCAAAGGAAGTAATTACATGGGATTCTCTTATGACTCACTTGATTTTCTAAACACGACAGAACTTACATGGCAAAACATCTTCTCCATAACTTACATCACTACGTTTGCAAAACAGCACATCCTCCCTCCTCCATTCGACCGTCGTACAATTAAGAAAATTTAAATCCAATGAATATCCTGGTAATTGCATGAACAAAAGGTTGAAACACTGTTTCGATTCCGTCTAATTGCAGGAGATCCTTTTCATTTCTGAAGTACTCACTCATAAAGAACTCCTTAACAGCACAACCAGACATCTCGTAGTCCGACCAAGCGCGGAGGAAATGGCGAAATAGCTTCACGAGTTCGAATTCCACGAACCGTCAAGGAACGTCAGAACTTTATCGGCCTGAAATTTGTCGAAGAATATCTAGCCAGGCCGATCAGGTCCGAGATCGCGCTTTGAATTTGCCTCCAGCAATTTCCTGGGTTATAAATCGAGTTTGGAATTTACTGGACCTCGCCCGTCTCCTCTTCGTTGTCGTCCTCCCTTTCCGCCTCCTTATCCTTTTCGTCCTTCTCCTTCTTTTCCCCCGTCCCCTTTTTCTTCTCTCTTTCTTTCTCCCCTCATTGGAACAGAAAACTTAAGAGTGACGTTTGAACGATCGAGCTTCCCTCTTGTCGAAGTGTTACTTGGAGTTTTCCATTTTTACGTCTACCGGGAAAATGGAGATATTAGTTGCTTCTCACAGAAACGTTTAACAGGAGAACTCGTACCAGTTTCAAGAAGTTTATGCGTCAAAGTTAAGATATATCGGTTTTCTCTCTTGAGTAACGATATCAAGGATAAGAATTTAATTTGAACACGTGTTATGCAATGATAGTTTTACATTTGAATGCTCTAGACTGTGCGATATTGCTGTAAATATTTAAGCACCTTGCGGTTGAAGAATTTAATACGTGTACGTGTGCTAATGAGTTGCGAATCATTAAAGTAATACATTTTTTCTTCGGAGCTATTTACACTTTTGGACATTTGGTTTTGCAGTGGAGCCCTTGCAGCGCAGATCACGCAATGAATTCGAGTACATATCCCGAATTTGCATGAACTGAGAATAATTGTACGCAGTTAAGCATGCACAGTTATTTCTCATATGTCACCCTTGCCTTTAGAACCATATTAGGATAACTTCGGAATGGTGGACACCGTCCTAAACTATTGGGACTCTGCTTTGTAGCCGTCGGAAAGTCGTAAAACAGAAGGATGGGATCAGAGTCAGGTCAACTGAAAAATTAAAAAGCCTGCCGATTGATATAATGTGAGCCGTTTTCTTTGAAAATGGTGTAAGTCCATTTTTGACAAAAAGTTAGTTAGTGATAACAATGAATGCAATCTGCTATGAGCTTTTTATCTATACACAATTCGCAAAAAGAAATCCTTCACAATTTTCATCATTTTGTCAATATAAATTTACGTAATTAATGAAATTACAGATATAATTACTTTGAAGGTGGTGTAAATTCACTTTCCCCAAAGACATAATATTTAGTTCAAAAATTATACTACATAATTTCACTGCTTCACTTTTAACTAATACTTTAAAAACGATCACATTATAAACTTAAATCAATTTTATATTTAAAAAACATGAAATGTGCGTATTACATATACCAATATTTTTCAAACCATTTAAATAGAAACCCTTAAATATCTCCATATAATATAAAATGGACTTACCCACTTTCAAAGAAAACAGATCATATTACAGAAACGGCAAGATAGTGCAACGAAAACATGTTTGTTTCTTATTTTTCATGAAAGACATATATTATACATTATTAGATACTGAAAAGAGTTCGTGCGGTTTTCTTTTCAATAATGTATATCAATCAGATTTTAGTTAGGAATTCAGAAAATATATAGATGTGGTGAAACCACAGCCAGAAAGAAACTACACTCACTGGGCTTCCATAAAATAATGGACAAATGGATACCGCACCGTTTAACAGAGGAGAACAAGCACAAATATTTATTTTGCACACCACACGGTCTCACACTCTATTTACGGTTGGACAGAAAATAACCGAAGTCGGATGGATAGTTTTACCCCAACCTCCTTCCAGTTCTGATCTGTCTCCTTCAAAGTATTATCTATTTTTATCATTGCCAAATTTCATTGCCAATAAGAATTTCAAAAAGGATACCGATGTCAAAACGGCAATTAATGTACTTTTTTTAAATAAAACTCCCGATTTCATCAAGAAAGGGATATATAATATAAGCTTATGAAAAGCAGGAAAAGTTTCATAGAAGTCAATGGTGCATACATGTTGGAATGGGTTTAGAAGGGCACCACATTTTTAACAAACGAAATGTTTATTTACGAAAAATACTAAAAATTAAGAGGAAGCAGGATTACATATTATCAACACGCTCACTCGACGGCCGTATATCCACTAACTTCTGCCTGATGCCTTTTCTCCCTTCCATCGACCTTGCATTCATCTGTTTCAGGAGATACACACACATGCACACACCATATACGATTTCACTCATATTCTTTCATATATGTTGGAATGGGTTTAGAACGGCACCGGGTTTTAATAAACGAAATATTTATTTACAAAAAATACTAAAATTAAGTTACGTGCTGCGGAAGCCCTACGATCCCTATGTTAAGGATTGCATGCGTGTACGTATGAATGAGTGCATGGATGTATGAGTCCGAACGAGTGACTGAGCGCAGCGAATGCTTTTTAGTTCTTACTAAGAGATCATACGAGGCAGTTCACTATTATATTCATTTTTGTATTAGCATTGAGTATAGAGTTTTAGATGATAAACTTAGTTTTCCTCTATATTATAACACCTAATATAACCAATCCCACATTCTTATCTAATTTTAATAAACAATATAAATCCTACATTACTACCTGCTCAAGGGTAGTAACAATGGAGCTATGTTGCGTAAGGACGTAAAAACTAGGTCTCGGAATCAGTGGATCCTGCTCAAATGCCCGTCACCTCTGACGAATTTTTCCCGTGTGATGTGATTATCATTGTCTCTGTGATTTTGAACTAGCGCACAGTGGTCCATTTGGCCGAAAACCTGGCCAAAACCCCAAGGAGTTTTTCAATTTAGCTGAAAATTGGTGTACTATTATTATTTGGGTCGCTGATTAAGAATCTGAACTCAGAATTTCCAAAAACAAAATCCAAATCCACCAAATCCACCTCCAATCTTTCATTCCAGTATTTAAAATTACGGTGGAAGGAGAAAAACTAAACTTTGCGAGAAACAAATATAGCCCTCATACCTGCAACTAGCCAGATTTTCAGCCGAAACGTCAAACATCTTTCGGTTTATGACGGTAAGCGGTCTAGGTGATCGCGGCTATCTATTGTTGCTTTGGAACAAAAGGCCACCAGCTTGCTTAAAATTATTTTGATTTTTAACCCGAACGAAATAAATCTGGCGTTTCGTTAATTACAAGGGTAACCTTAGTGAAGGATTAGCATTATTCGTTTGTCCAAGGCACGATAGCCTGGCCGTATGTCATATACGTATTTCCCCGAGCATGGCGCGTGCGACAAACAAATAAGAATATCTCGTAGAATCGCAAAAAGTCGCAAACTTTTACAACGGGGACTTCTTCCGGAAGCTTCAAAGTTTAATTTAAAAAAAAAGTCGCGTTGTACTTTTGCGTACTTCACAACTATTTCCTCTGCAAAGGAAAAAAATGTATGGGTTTTGCAATCTGTGCCATCGCAGTTGTAAAATATTAAATACAAAAATGAAACCAAGGTACTTATAATTTAAAAGTATGACGAATAGCTACAAATACTTACAAAGATGATTGTACTATTATTTCACATTGAAAACGTATTCTGAATTTCGACGTGAATACGTTACATTATTCAAGTGCCAACTTTGACATTGCATATCTCTAAGAGCGTTGTTCAATAGAAACCTTTATTAATGGAAACCGATGCTCTGATATGTTACAAATCAAACGCAATTGCTAAATTTTGAAAATCGCGAAAAAAATGTTTGGCTTTTTGGCCAGGTTTTCGGCCAAATGGACCACTGTATAGCGGTTTACTCTTGTCCGTGCATAAACTGATTTGTACTACTTAACCCTCTATAGTCCGAATTTTCTGTGGCATCTGAAGATCAGTTGCACGATAGCACATTAGAAAATGATAAAAATACTATTATAAATAATAGATTTCACTTGCTTTTGAAACATTGAATTATAAAGAATTTCATAATCTTTAGGATCTAAATTGTAATATTTGGCAAAGGTAAAAAATTGACTTTGAAGAATAAAAGCTTAGGTTTGTCTTGTGTTACTTCAAAGTTGCACGGGCCCATAGAGGGTTAAATCATGTTCTAGCAGAGATCTTTTCTTGCACAAAGAAAAACAATATATATTAATATAACTTAATATTACGGTATGTAAATGTTTATGTACCCAAATCCAGAATTGTAAAATGGTTATCTCAATGCATTAAATGAGTAGTATCATAAAACCTTCAGTTCAGTACAGCTCGGTTTTCAATGTTTTAATTAAAACGAACAAACAGTTGCAAAATTTTTGCAAAAAATAAAATTGTGTGTTGTCATCATCCCGATACTGAAACTTGATCAATTATTGGAAATATCCTGACATTCGGGATTTATTATTTATCACGTATATAGTTGGAACAAATTCATTTCGTTTTGCTACGAAAGCTTTATTTCATACATTTATTTTCCATGTGCCTCGTTCATTAATGGAAAATGTTTAGTATACGTCTGGTTAAGTACAAAATATTGCACGAAGTTTTTGTAACAAAATCATAAATGTAATTTATATATTAAAAGAAAGAGGGAAAAGAATGCCATGGGTTAACATTTCAAGGAAGAAAATACATGCATGGATATGATATAACACTAATATGATATAAAATGATGTATGACTAATATGATATATGTTGGATGTGATATAAATTCTATCCTTCTAAGAAAGTTTAATCGAAAAACAAAAACAGAGGAAATATTGCAGATTGTTTGATACGAAACTAAAAATGAAATTGCCGCGTTCAAGAAAAGTAATATATAGAGTGTTTCACTGAAACCAGACCAACTGAATATCTTCTTGATTAATGATAGAATTCCGTCCTAATCGGGAATTGTACTCAACGTACGTTGCATATTAATTTAATAATTTTGGATTCCAAGGTCATCTAAAGGTCACATTATAAATATATTTGACTATATTTTTCTATCCGCTATAAAATGCAAAAAAATTGCCCACATCCTCCAATCATACGGAGATGTTTTAAACAATACATTTCCAACCCCAAAGAATTTGAATTATTATCACCCCATCGGTATGAATGATTGCCGATATAAAAAAATACGTGTGAAGTATTTTTTCGAAAACTATTTACCCTGTACGTTTCATCGTAATTGGCGTGCATAACTTTGTTATGTTCCTTTGTAAATTCGTACCATCGCCAATACGAAAAATATTCAGGTGGTCCAGTTTGCATGAAACACCCTGTATATCTCTTCCACGTTGCATTACATCAATGAAAATCTTATTTTCGTCAAGGACTATTCTGACTTTTCATCTCCTTTCTGGAAAAAGGACAGAACTTTCTGAAAGAGAAAAATAAGTTATGCTATTCCCCTTTTGCATAGAGATACCTACGATACCAATTCTAAAACTGATCATCAGCATTCTAATAAAAAGACTGATGTATAAGATATGGAGCTACGTTTTATGGAAACGGCGGACAATTTTTTGAGATAGGATACAAATCTATACCGTACGCGGAAAATTGATTCTGAATGTAGCCTATAAATACATGCAAGTTCTGTGAAATCCTGTAAAATTGGATCATTCCTGTGAATAGCTTCAGTCCCCTGATTTATAGGGCGACACGTAAGAGAAAGACAAAGGCATTCGTTTCCGTTTTCTACCACTATTGTAAGAAAAGTTCCTGTCAAACAAATTTCAGTGTGTTCGATTTTCTCGCAATTCCACAGCACGGGTCGATCTCGATAGACTTTAGAAGAATCATGCTCCGCATTATGCGTTACGCGCAGATGCAGTTTCAAGTATAAGGTTGGTAAGAAAATGTCGGTTTTCGAGTTTTCAAACTTTGGCGATTAATTTTCAGATAGCCGTTCATTTTAATCTGATTCTTATATCATTTTAGGAAAAAAAAATGTTATTAAAAAACTTGTTTCTGGTTGGCAAAAATGTGTAAATTGTAATGGAATTTATTTTAATTAAAAAAAGTTATTGCCATTCTCAACATGTGTATTTACAGATAAAGTTTGAAAGCCGACATTAATTTCCTACCAACCTAATATTTCGATGAGATAATAACAATGAACGTGAGTCTTTAATTGTAAAAATATTGACAGTTATAAAAATTCTATAATTGGCATTGAAATAGATGAGCCATTAGAATAGCTCAACGTTTAAAATTAAAGTAAAGTATAATAAAAGTTGTCCGCGTTTCTGCTTACTGTGTAAAGGGTTAATATAAATTCATTAGAGATATATGTAAAAATACTAACTTATTAACATAATGAAACTTTTTGTAATTCTTAAACAATAGTGCTGAAAAATTCATCGGTATCTTCGCTATGAAACGACTGTCGTAAAGTAAGTAAAATTCATGTTGAATGTGCGATTAATTTCATTTCTAACATTTTCACCTTTCCTCAGAAGCTGCATATTATATTTTTGATAGAACATTCGATATTTTGAATAAAAGTTTCATTTCCCTGTAAATGGCAAGGCAGATGAAATACTTGATAATTCTTCTTAAACTTATTTTTCAAGTAATCACTTTCTCTGAAAAATGTAAGTCCATGTAACACATATATTCAAAATACACAGGGTGGGTTATTTGAAATTATAATTCATAGCATCTTCCATACTAAAAGATATGTAAAGAAAACAATATTTGTCTTGAAGGAGGAAACATTGTAACAAACATTTTTGATATCTGTGGGTTTCTCTATATAAAAAGTATATGTATTTAGGACTGAATGATGTGATACAATAAGTCAGTTTGGCTATTCGCTAAGGACTGCTGCTAAAGACTGACTGCCTAGCAATGACGTCGCTCTTAGGACGCCCCTGCTGATGTTGTTATACCTCGCAAAAACAGAGAAGTCCTCTGGCCTGTGGTTTGTTCTGATTCGCCTGACGGATAGAGACATCCCTCGCTCTGACGTCATTTTCGATTCTATCGCGTTATTGGCCGAAAGAGCCTGACATTCGTTGCGTCGTCATGGAAACGATGAAAGGAGTGTTTTGTTTTCGGTTGTCATTCATCAATATCAGGTTTCCAGGACCGACATGGTGGCGTTAGGCGGTGCGAGCGCCACTCTCCCTTTACCCCGTACCTCATACCGCGGGACTTCTCTATTTTTCCGAGGTATATGTTTACGATAACGCAGGGTCTCCCTACGACGGTGAAAGAACGTGCGTCGCATCGGGTTATTTCCTGCATATCTTTACTGAATTACCAATCCAATTTCCAACGACATTCGTTTAAACACGATGACGTATTTTTTGCAAATATTGGAAATATCAACGTTATCAGATACGTACACTTTTAACTGAAATTAATTTTCTTCGGATATCTCCACGTATTATTAAAAACAAAGGAAAGGAAGTGAATTTATTAACTGTAACCGATCCACCCAATATATTTAAAGTAAAATCGCGAAGGAAGAAATGAAAGGATAGAGGAATCGGCCTGTTCGGAAACCATGTATTTCCTGTCCACACTTTAGACCTTATTAAGTTCCTCGCCTTTCCAGTAGTTCTCTTCAAACTTGATCTTTACCTTTCTCGGATCACGGGAAAGATAAGCTCGAATGCGTGGCAACACGACGAAATTGCAAAACTTCTTTAAAGACGGAGGGAACTGATGCTGCAATTTTATCTCGGATTTATTTGGAAAGTACATCGTACTCCAATTCTCGGCGTTAATATTAACGAACGGCATTATATCCAGTTTACATAAATAGAGTCTGTATTAGATTATCCTTTAATCTGACAAAGAGGATGTACCGGGTGTCCGCGCAAGTTTCTCAAAATTTCCGTTTGTTTTATAAAAATAAAAGTAATTTTAGGAAGATTTTTTTTATTGTGATATATTTGTAATTAACTAAAATTAAAAGAAATTAATGTAGATAAATTCTTTTTAAAGGAACGATAATTTTATTAGTTAAAATGACATTGTCGTTGTTTCTTTTGTCTTATAATAATTGAAAAGAAAATAGAAAGATATAAGTAATAATGACGTATGGAAAATAGAAAAAGAAATGCTGAATGAAAATGAAATCTTTGTATAATACTTCTACTGAGTCAAGAGCGAGTCGTTTGTTTACTTTTAGAGTAGGTCAGAGCAAGACGTGTGAATTCCCCATCGCAATTCCATTTTCATTTAGCATTTCGCTATCTGCATCTTGCATACTGTTATGTCACACGTAAATCTTAAAGTTAATTTTATCATGATTTACAGAAGACGAATATATGACATCGCTTATAACCGTAATAGAAAGCTCGGGACTTTTAGTCTTTGCGTCTACACTGATATGTAACGAGCCACTTATTTTATTTAAAATTATATAACAGATAAGTATGATATTTTGGAAAAATTGTCAGTTAGACGTTAAATGATCAGTTGCAGATGTAATGAAACAATTTCAGGTGTTTACGCAGTGACTACGGAAAAAGAAATAAGAAATTGCCACAGGATAATGAAAATCTGTTTTGCAATTAAAATTCAAAATTATGACAGCGATACATGTAACGGAGGTGTCAGATAATTATTTTAAATCGATGAACTAATATTATACCAATAATCAAAGGCGCTGATTCAAAATCGGCCAAAATTACCCAAGACCAAAATTTTGTTGATTATTTAACAAAAATAATCTTTTGGATTATAAAATCGAGCTATTAAAACAGGATGTTTTACTTACACGGTCTTCCATTGAATTTAACACTAGATTTATGGAAGCCGTCAAATTGACGGGTTCCTACTTATCTTATAAACATTTCTCAAAATTTACAGAGACGATGTACAGTAGATATTTCACGTGTATTTTATAATAGAATAATGACTTAACAAATTACCATCTTTGCCGCTTGATTCCGCTTTTTTCAAAGTCCTTATTTAATATATTGCAATTTAACAGATTTCAGGCCCGTAAATCTAGTGTTAAACTTCTATTTCATAGCGATCGATGATCGATACCCCACTATAAGACAAAAAAAGTAGAATAAAATAAAAACAAGTAAATGAAGAAACACCTAAATTTCCCTTCACGAACGTTGAATCCTGCGTTCCAAGAACTTTCGAGTTTCTCCATGCTCTAACCTTTTTGATCCACCTCTGTCGAAACACATCGCTAATCTCGTCTCTTCGACTGACTGAAATTTCTTGCCACCTAAATGGTCCTCGAGCGAAAGGAGAACGGAAACTCCAAGATTTGTCGTCTGTTGGAGTCTGCTTCCTGTACGATAATACAGAGCTTGGCACACGGTGTTGCTTCGCCTTGAGAGGAATGCTAAAATTGACGATAGTTGCCTGCTGCATGATCATACTATTCCCCCCATGGAGAATTTAGTGACCAAGCGTATAATGAGAAACTTCGTTGTCTTGAGTTCAACTTTCTGCGCAAACTTTACGAATTTGCTGCATATGAAATTCCGTGATTTACAGAATGAACGATACTGCATTAGATTTTATAATTATAATTGATTAAAATAGCGGCTTCTCGATCTTTGTAATAAATTGCGATAATTGGAAAATCTTGGCCTCAACACTTTTTGTTCTTATAATTATCCCATCATTATTATCCTTATTGCTTAATCGTTGTTCTTTTTTGTTACTTATTTTGCAATTTGTTATTGTCAATAAATATGAAAATTTCATTAGCATTTATAATGTTAACTTATTTTTATTAATACCGTCCTGATAGAAATTTTATTATTGCTATAATATTGGTTCAATGGTTTAAATTAATTATCTCACTTCTCCGCGACATGTATCACTGTCGGGATTTTGAATTTTAATTACAGAAATAGATATTTCTTATCTCTTTTTCCTTCATCGCTGTGTAAATATCTAAATTCGTTTCGTCGCGTTTGCAATAAATTGCAGTGTACTGATTTATTGTCTGATTGATAATTTTTCGTAAATATAGTTATTTTTATCTTTCTTAACGAATAATGGGGAATACACGTATTGAATAATTGCGTTTAATTCGCGTGAGCGTGCTTGTCTCAGTGCGTAACAATTTCGATATTAAAGTTGTAAGTTGTAAATAATACAAGTTGGTACTTTAAAATGTGATAACGGTATAAAGACGAGGCACCGGTTAAGGTATATCACTACAACTACCGGCGGTAAATCTGTTATATTTAAATACATTAAATAAGTACTTTGAAAAAAGGGGAATTCAGAGGTGGAAAAGATGATCGATTCGGTAATTTATGTTTTATAAGATGGACGTAGAATATCTATTCTATGAATCTCCTATAATCTTGGAGAATTTTTGGAAAAAATTGTGTACTACTCGTTTTGACTGGTTTGGTAGGGCTAGTGATATTAGAGACAGTGCGTCGTGTGTCCACGCGTTCAGAATGGCGACCCAAGAAGAACAATTCGCATAGATCGGAACAAACAATTGCTGAGCGACGATTCACATTTGTTTCCTTCGCGACGCAGTCGCTCACAAGGCGCAAGATAGCACTAACGCCACCGAATAAAACACATCCGCGTTCGAGACTATCGAACTGCTTCGACAAAATGCCGTAAACCCCGTAAGAATATTCTATTTCAATTCAAAGTTATACTCAATGAAGTGTAAGTAGGTACTGAACTTATTTGCACTTCTGATGTACATATGTAATAATCAATATTTAATTTTTAGTTAAAGAGTATATCATGGATTATTTAATGTTTGACAGAAAATCGTATATATTCCAATAACACTTTTTCCATCGATTCGTTTGTATATCGAATTTTCGAAAGGTTTTTATCTTTCTTGTTTGTATTGCCATAAAATCCAAAAATCACAGAAGGAACATCGTAACATGGGAATTGAATTTCGAAAATCCTATAGAAATCTATTGATAATACTTTTCCTTTATCCATGGAAATAGTTATTTGACGCGAAAAACCGAAATTTTCTTACATTTCTCCACGTCTATTTAAACGCACCTACAGATGCAAGAGAAAAGTGTGCTGAATACAAAAATAACATAATGAATATTTGAAAAACGACAATTAATTAAAAATTGAAAGATCTAAATGCAATTTTACGAATTCATTTTTGATTTCTCGTTGTTTTCAAATTTCTTAATCTATTAATATTTAATAAGTTTCTTTCTGTTTATTCAAATATTTCTGTATAAACGTAAAATGGAAAATCTCATTTATAACATCAAATGACAATACGAATAATTCTGGTCTTATATATTTTCCAATCGACGCAGCACCTCAAACAGTTTTTTCGATTTACTCGTAAAAATTGAACCTTATTGAAACACAATAAAATCAAAAGTCACGCAATTCCATGAAACGCGATATCTCGAACAATATAAAAAATTCATTCGACAGCATTGAATAAATTAAACGATACTCTATACTTTTTAGATTCACTCTTTCCTTGTGCTGAACTGTGATGCAACGAGATAAAATATTGCGGGCTTTCTGCAGCGTTTTAAAGTAGTCTAGGAGATGCAAAGAAATTGGAAATGATCGATCATATCTGCAACACGTCCGTACAATTTTGCTATCCGCAAGCATCGTACTGAGATTATATTTTAGACGAGTCTGCCCTGGGACGTAGACTCTTCGTGGGAAAATTTTCCTTCCTCAACTCTCGAGATAACGGAAACGTCTTCCTTGTTGTGAAACATGATGTTTTGTATTGCTTCCATTAACTCTTTGACTGCGGAGCGCTCAAAAACGAAACGGACTAAACGAGCAGTGCTTTAGGTGCAACAGTTGTATCATTCCAGAACGCGGAAAGCAAATGTGTTAAAGTGCATTGTTAAACAGTTGCTTAAAACAAATTAATGACTCCTATAGGCGCTGTTCGTTAGAAATGACGATCTGGCATTCAGCGCCTAAAGTTCTGCTCGCTCATAGAGAGAAATTCTCCCTCGGCGCGTATTGGCGCTGTTCACAGTCAAAGCGTTGAACCGTGCCACAGTATTCTGTGTACATACATTAAATTTGATTTTTTGAAAATTTTTATTTTACACTTAGAAGTTAGTCTTAGAACTTTTATGGTTTACGAGATTTACATTGTTATGGTGTGGAAAATACATTACAGTTTAGCACTAGCAAGCAGTAGTATAGGTATGGCAGTAGTAAAGGGTGTCCCAAAATTACCGCAAGATTTGAATTAAATAAATACACAGAATTTTTTCTTTAAATTTGGTATTTTTTTATTGGATCGGAAAGTACACAGGATAGGTTTATGTATGGAATAACACATAGGGCAAATAGCCTCCACGGCTTTGCTGGCACATACGCACTCTTTTGTTGAAATTTTCCACAACCATTTTGCATAAATTTGACTGAATTTCGTTAATGCAGCGTTGAATTTCCTGCTTCAATGCACGCGTGCTTGTGGGCTTGTTGGCATATATAATGCTGGAACGGTAAGATGGCAGCTGAGACGGAAGGGGAGATTGCTCTCGCACCGCCTATCCCCACCATGTCGGTCCTGGAAACCTCAGATCGACGAATGACAACCGAAAATAAAACACTACTTTCGTCGTTCACATGACGACGCAACGAATTTGCGGGTCTCTCTTGCCAATAGCGCGTCAAAATCGAAAATGCGTGAGGGAGAGGGATGTCCCTATCCGTCGGGCGAATCAGAGAAAATTACCCCTCAGATGCCTTCTTACCGTTTCAGCATTATACCTTTGACTTCAAGTAACCCCATAAAAAGAAATACAATGGAGTTAAATTGCACGATGTAGGGAGACAATTCTTATCACCGAAACGAGAGAGTACATGGCCAGGAAATGTCTCATGCAATAATTTAACTGTTTGACGGGCTGTATGGCATGTGGCACCGTCTTGTTGAAACCACATGTGTTTAACATCACCAATTGATCCAATCTGCCTGAATTTTTCAGTTACTCTCTTCACAGTTGACGAAGTTAAATCACTATTCCTATCATATTTTGTACGAAATTTTCGAACTGTGGTCACTAGACTTTCGTTATTTTTGAAATATTGTTCAAAAATGAAAACACGTTGTTCTATCGTGTAACGCTCCATTTTTACTAACCCTAAACTATCAGCTATCAAATGGTTCTTTTAATAGGGCAGCTAACACTTTGCTGTACGAATGGTGGTAAATTCAAATCTTGCGTTAATTTTGGGACACCCTTTATAAGTGCATGCCAGGGTTACTTTACAGTTGGAACTTCTCAATGTCTTTTGAGTATTTTTATTTTATGCTTACAATTCAGTTCTGGGACTTTTATCGTTTACCAGATTCACTTCGATATGACGTGAAGATACATTCAAGTTTAGCACTAGCAAGCAGTAGCATAGGTGTGGCAGGAGTATAGGTGTAAGCCAGGGTTACTTTACGGTTGGAACTTTACAATGTTTTTTGAATATTTTTATTTTGTGCTTAGATTTCAGTCTTGAGACTTTTATAGTTTATGATATTTACCTTGATATGACGTGGAAAATACATTACATTTTAGCACTAGCAAGCAGTAGTATAGGTGTAGGCCAGGAGCGAGCAACCTTTTTTTAAGTAAAGAATCGTTTATCTTACATTCATTTGGTGTATTCTACAATGAGCGACAAACAGCCTAATATTATACAGTAAATATGGCTATGAATATTAAATTTTAATTAATTAAAGTAAAAGTTAATTACTTTAATAGGCTGAAGAGACAGAGATTTTGAATGAAAGAGCTACATACGGCTCGGAAACCACGTGTTGTGGGATTTTGAGATACTTGGGTAGAATAAAAATTAATTATTAAATGTTAATGTACTTTAGCAATTTAGCTGTGACACAAAACTAGATGGAGTACACTCTGATGTAAGGGCGCACAAAGTTTATCTTCATTTTTATTTTCTTTTTAAATATTCAACAGTCTTTTTAAAAGTCGAGATCATTTACAGACTCTAATTTTAACATGAATACACAAATATGTATCTAAAGTAAAAATATTTTTCTTAAATTGGTACTTAACCGAAATTCAATTTTCATATTATTCACATTCCGAAGGGAATGCATGATAAGGACTTTGGAAGATTAACAAGGAGAAGCACCCTTAAATCCTAAGACTTAATCACCCTTTCGTGTAAATTTATTCAACGAACCGGATCGCTGCTAGGAAAACGTACACTACTAATATCGACCTAACTCAAACATCACGCACAATATCGAGCTTTTGTATACGTCAGCTCGACCTTTCCCTTAAGCTATTATATTAATATATTCTCTTGCAACTTTACAACAAAAGAGCCAGCAACGCGATTCTCCCCGGTAATCGGAAACTGTTGAATGAAGGAGGAAATTAATCGAGGAAAATATGTTTTTATCCTGTTTGAGTATCGTCTTTTAAAAGTGAGATATACTCGAAGCTTTCGGTATATAGCTATTCAACACCATCTCACAGACAGTACTAATATTATAACATTTTAATACGATGGAGTTTTTATTAGAGTAGTTGTATGACGGTGAAAATATTTTCAGTATAATATTTTTTTTATGCTGGAAATATGTTGTATGTCATTAATAATCGTGTGCTATTAATTGTTGAATACTTGTTACCATTTATCCTTTGTATCAGTATTTTCAGGAATACTAAATCTGATCTCATCATTATCTATTATAAACAAAAGAACGTGGTATTTGTGTATATGATTAATATTATACGTTTCTGTTTTACAGTGCTTGCGTTCTTCATTGTTTTATTTCACATTGTACAGCAGTATAACTTTCTATGTGATCTCTAACGTTTGTTTTACCAATAGTAACACCTATTATTTTTTATTATCTTTATAATCATTTCTTCAATTATATGTATGCGATTTCTGTTTTTAATATTAGACATCTAGCACTTCGACCGTAGAAATCGTGTTTTAATTATATATAACTCTTTGTAACTATAACCTTTATCAACACCTTCAACAAAAAGTCACACTAATGTCCTTAGGATCTCATCCGATTCGTAATCTATTTTTTGTTAAATATTAAGATTTTTTTTACACTTACTTTATAGTAACTTTATTGAAAATAATATGTATTCATTGTGTACAAGTTGTCTCAATTTAGGTAAAATGCAACCTCGATTTGGGTAACAAAAGACCCCAGGGACTGATGATGGTTAAGTCCCAAAAGCGAAGTTACTTTAATAGAAACTTATATCGTACTATTTCACGACATAAAACCACAAAGGATTTGTACAGACGACATTTAACATCAAGAAACATCACATATAGATATACAAACCTATATTTATTTTCTAACATAGCCTTTCCATCTTCACACAATACTATAATTCCATCCCCATACGTAACAAATTTCTTTGCAATTATAGGGTCCTACTCTAGTTTAATCCCGGACGAGTCCCCAAAGAATATAGATACTCGCCTTAGGAAAAACCGAATAGGTTCCCTTAAAATTAACTAATGATATCGTAGCCTAGAAACTTATCTGAACGCGTGTAATAGAACAAATGACTAACTTTTATGTGTATATATATATTTATATGAAATAACAATACTCATTAACATAAACTATCTCTAAAATATTATAAGCCTCGCAAAAGCTCTCTAAACTCTCAACTCCATTGACTCTCTTTCAAAATTCACGCTCGCATCCACCCTCGAGACTTTTCCTTACAGCATGCATTCTCTGTTGTACTCACTCATTTTCTTCTCATCCATAGACTTGAAGGTAAGGTGCAGGCAAGAATGATTCCCAGAACCGAGAGCTTATTATAGTGAGAGAGTTGTTCCTCTTCACATTCTGGTTACACTGATTTCATACAATTTTCGGCTTAATTTATATGATTGTGTTATTTGTGCGTCGGAGTGGGGGGCCTCTATTTATGTCTCGCTAGACGTGTCCCTTCGACGCTTGTAATTGGTTAAGGAGGTAATGCGGTGGTAAGGCCCCAAGCAGGTACATCTATATTAGGTACCTCGTGTCATAAAGTTCCCCATTTGCTTATTATCTGCGGCTTTGTACTAATACTTCACTAAATACATTGGTTAATAATTATTAAAATAGAGTTGTTACGATTTTCAGAACTTCATGACGTGGTCGTCACAGAATAAACATTCACGCTAGTCCTAGCATTCCAAATCACGGACTCCAGACATCCATTCTCAATTGTATACAATCCATCCACACTCATTAATTCTAAAAATTAAAACTATTTATGAATATAAAAATTCCGTTCCTACACAGTAAAATATTTCCAACCGACCTTCATCCATTATCTAAAATTCTATCATGAACATTTTTCAATGTACTATCGTGCGACTATTTTTAATGTTCAATCGCGCCGACAGAATTAAAGTTAAAGTATTCTCGTTAAACGTCTAATAAAAATAAGTGTTTGACTTTCATTGCAACCTGTTTCCTATCAACAAGACTTTGTGTTTGAATGCAGACTGCAAAACTGTGATCTTGGTGATTTGTTTGGAAAATTTACCGAACGGCAAACACGTCGTACGACAGCGAAGTGGATAAAGTGAGTTGTAAAGTACGTTGTAAACTGAAACGGAGACAGGATTCGCGACAACTGGGCGCAAGTTTCTCCGATGCACGATGTTACCTGCATTAATAAATCCTTTCTGTCCTGCATTTCCATTTGTGGATGTAAAATGCAACGACTGAGATCTAGGCTACCGCTTTACATGGCTTTCAGTTCTGCGAAGCAAGGGTTTTAGGATTTGCCATGTATAATCTGTGTTTCAAACTCGATGTTTGTTTCGGTTAAATAAAAAGCAGGTATATCAGAGCTGTAAGGAATGCACAGGTTAAAGATTTATGTACCTCGTTATTTGAAATTTTGCGTCGTAATATTGACGTACGTTTCTGTCAAGTAATATTGATTTTAAGGCTATATAATTTTTTTTACATTAAATCTATCCCTCGTATATTGTAAACTCCATGCGATACCAATAGCTACTGCTATCGTCAAAGAAAAATTAGTATGTAACGATACAGTACATTGCCAAATTAATTTTATTGAAGGGATAACAGATTTGAAAAATAACTGTGGAATAAAAAAATTACTGACAGTCAACACTCAGCTAATATGAATGAAAGTTAATACTTTCTCCTTTGCTCAACCTTTTGGATATAGCGTTGAAGTGTATCTGTTACGGTAAATGTGATAAAAAAAAAGTTTGGGTTTTAGTCGTGATTATATATTAGTAGTGATTATATATCACGGTAAATGTGATTAATCCGGTGATTATGTATAACTATAGGTTATTATATATAATCACCGGTGATTATGTTGCACTGCCGCGTAGGGCCCTCACCCATCGCGGCCCACGATTTCGTGTCGGAACAGGACGCTGAGGAAGCGAGGCATGCACCTTCCCAGACTCCTGGCCGGACCCTCCATCCCTAAAACCCTCCACGGGGCTGTCCGTACTTGGTGGACTGGTATACTGATGGAATATTTACTTGGCGGCTGGGGGTAATTTGCTCTGATTCGCCCGACGGATAGGGACGTCCCTCTCCCTCACGCATTTCCGATTTTGACGCGCTATTGGCAAGATAGACCGGCACATTCGTTGCGTCGTCATGTGAACGACGAAAGTAGTGTTTTATTTTCGGTTATCATTCAGAGTCAGGAAGGACCAGCTGGTAGTCTCACTTACTAAGCGAAACTTAAATCGTGGAGGCCCAATTAAAAGTCAGTTTGCGAGAGAACAGTTCGTTTCTGACCCATGGTTCCTCTCAGACATTTTACCTTCGTAACAAGACGAATGCGGAAAGCTGGTCAACCAAATAAGCTAAAATATTCGTTTACCGAGAATTTTGCGGCAGGTTTTTTTCACAAACCTCCATCCAATCCGAAGTGTAGAACAACCCCTTCAAGCCATGACACATAATTTTGAAACACCCTGTACGATTCGCGATTGGATATCCCGAGACGACAATATTTGTAATTCGGGTGGTTGAATTGAGCTGAGACAGTCCTCTCGTTAATTTCTTCATTAAGACAGTAAAATAGGTTAGCTGCTTTACATATAATGCTGGAACGCTAAGAAGGCAGCTGAGGGGTAATTTGCTCTGATTCGCCCGACGGATAGGGACGTCCCTCTCCCTCACGCATTTCCGATTTTGACGCGCTATTGGCAAGATAGACCGGCACATTCGTTGCATCGTCATGTGAACGACGAAAGTAGTGTTTTATTTTTGGTTGTCATTCGTCGATCTGAGGTTTCCAGGATCGACATGGTGGGGATAGGCGGTGCGAGAGAAATCTCCCCTTCCGTCTCAGCTGCCAAGAAGGGTTCCCCAGCTCTACGTGTCTAACGCACCCGGGGCCTCCCGAGTCCGCATGCCGACCCGATATTGGTATAGCCCGACAATTGAAAGATGGCTAGGGAGCGGTAGAGCCTCACATTTTCAAGCGATTATTCCCGCCATTTCATTTGTGGAATCTCCACACCTCGCCTTCTAAAGCAAACGACTATGCAGAGTATTTAGTTTAGGAGACTAGATTTGGGAATTTCAAAAACGAAATGACGGGAATAATCGGTTGAAAACGAGAGGCTCCGCCGCTCCCTAGCCATCTTTCAGTTGTCGGGCCGTAGTAGCATTGGATTTAGACGAGCTAAGCCCACACAAAGAGTAAAATTGGTGCTACGGGGACTAGTCTAAGCTCCAGGACAATTCTTCGTCCTGGCCCGGTTGGACTCGTGGGGGCAGTAGTGAAGCCTGAATCGTTAGGCGAAAGGTGGCTACCTCGCTGGGTGAGCTGCGCTTGATTCAACTGGGGCACTGACCCTGCATATAGCTCTGGAACGCTTTCTTGGCAGCTGAGACGGAAGAGGAGATTGCTCTCGCACCGCCTACCCCCTCCCTATAGCCCGCGTGTGCCGTCCTCTTATTTCCTGGAATTGTGGCGCTCAGCCTCGTGACGTTTCATTTTGCATAGTCGTAGCATTGCCGTATTTTCATGTATATGAATATTCCAAATTGTCGGACCGAAATCTGTTTTACCGATACTGAAAAATGATAGTCTATGCAAATCGATAACATCGGTATCTACCTATCCTGATTGTAAAAATCTCGTGCGTACGCCAATGCTTCGACTTTCACGCTCGACTTCGTGCTGTCGCAGTCAGTTTCACGGCTGCCGCTTTCACTCTTTGTCACGTAATCTGATTTGTGTGCGTAGCTGTTTCTGCCAATAGCGCGTCACAATCGAAAGTGCGTGAGGGAGAGGGATGTCCCTATCCGTCGGGCGAATCAGAGCAAATTACCCCTCAGCTGCCAAGAAAGCGTTCCAGAGCTATACCTATTGTAAATCTCTCTAGCTTTAAAATCAAAATGTGAAGAAACACTCACTATGTTGTTGTGTGTCACGATTTTAATAGTTTCAACGTACTGTAAATTTCTGTTATTTGTAACTTTTTTCAGCTAATAAAGTAGCCGATTTGACATGCTTTCAGTCAATGAGCGTTGGCAACATCAAAAGCCTATTAATAGGCTTCCGGTTGGTAAAGTGTTAAAATGAGTTACTACATGTGTACAACTACAATAAAATACACAGTATATTAAAAAATTCAAGTAGTGAATAAACACAAGAGCTGATGTTGTATTTTTTAAAACTGGCTTTTTTAATAAAAATTCGTGGAATTTCATATTAGCGATTACTTTCTATTTGATGATAAATGTTTTTAATTTTGAATTGATTAAATACATAATATATATCACTTGTATAACGGCGTTCCGGAGTGGAAGAAGGGAAAAATAATTGGAGAGAGAAACAGAAAATGGTCAAAAAGGAAAGAAAGTGGCATTGCAATACCAATGTTTTTTTTTGAATGTTTAAGGACACATACACCTTCCAAGGTTATGAGTGACCACATTTACTTTGGGGCTGTATCATACAGGCTCTACACTTTGTAATAAATTCCAATATCTTTCAAAAAGGTTAATACTTTTCTGCATGAGTTTGCATTTAGTAGTATACTTACTACGTTTGAAATATTATGTCGTTCTCTTTTGGCATAGCCTTTGAGACATTGGACTAGGATGTGCTCAATGGAGATTTGTATATTGCATACATCACAAATCATTGGGTTTGATTTAGTGATAAGGAAGGAATGTGTTATTTAGGTGTGGCCTATTCTCAATCTGTTTAGAATCACTTGGTCTTTTCGGTTCATTGAAATTGCCGGGATGCTATCGTATTTATTATCGCGAATTTTATGTAGCGCTGTAGGTCTTGAAGTTTTCCAATCTTGGTTCCATAGTTCTTTTGTGGCTTTGATGAGATGTTTTTGAAGATCTTGACGAACTATTTTTTAACGAATCGTAAAAAATTCCCCTTTCTCACGAAATTAGTTTTGTGTTATAGAAAAAAATGCATATGATTGCCCGGCGAACATTTATTCTTATTTACAGAAAGATTCAATTTCCCGATATTTACTCAGGTTCTGTGAAATATAACGGCTCGTGTCGACGAGGCAGTATACTGCTCTTCCATTTTCGGTATCCAACACTTCGCCATGGGGTATTTGTTTTATGCTGCAGAGAAATCAAATTTTTCATCTATATCTTAAAAGTGCAATATTAAAATTAAAAAACTAAAAACAACTTTTCACTATAACAAATTACAGTTGAATTTTCACAACAACATTTAAAGAACTGTGTTTAATAATTGCGCGCCAAAATAACGATTTTTCATGGCATTTTTTCTATCCTTTTCGCCCGAGAACTGTCAATAAATCAACTGTAAATCAGTTTTAATAAACAAACGTTTCTTTTACGGAAGCTGCCTCTTTACAAATTTTTGGTTATTTTTTGGACAATAATATGATAGAACAAATGCCGCAACCGATTCATCGGCCGCCATTACCCTGACTAGTTAAATCGCTGACTAGACGAATCGTAAGCAAACACATTATCCTTTTTAGGAGCGGCACTTGCAAATATCCTGCAGCCTATTCATATATCATGCTGTGCTCGAGAAAAATCTCACGAACAGCACAGAGACAAGAAGATCATTTCTTCAAATCTGTCTATCAGTGCTTTTAACGTTTCTGAAATCCTCGCGCTCACAATACCCTAGGAGATGGATATCCATATTTACAAGGACCTATAATGTTTTATTTCTTATTTCTCGTGAATGTTTTGAATCCCGTGAATTTTAACACTAGAATTACAAGCGTTATATTTATTATATTTAAATATACTGAATAAGCATGCACAGAAAACTCAAAAATCTTATTACTCACGATTTCGTGATTGAAACGCTCCAATTTCGCGTTGATTCCCAACAGGACAGAGCCGGGCCATCCTGTCACGGAATGGATTTTTAATAATGTTATCGTAATTTAGAATGTTTGCTGAGGCCAGTGATAGGAATAATAATTGATTTTGCGATCACCTAAGTACAAAAAACAGCGCTTAAAAACAACGAATTTCAGCAGCGCGAAAACGTACAAATATTTCACTGAAAATGAAATGCTATTAGAGCAATTAAGAATTTTGTGAGACTTTTTATTTTTTGTACAGTTTATCACTATTAGTTAATGTTGAAGTACCTATAGCCAATTTCTCGAAAAATTACTTTTTCAACCAGTGCACTGGTGTAGGATACGCCCTGCTCCCTCAATTCTACTTGCGAGTCCACCAGCGGGCCCAGAAATAAACGCGTATGCTACAATTTGAACCCTTTTTTTTAAACAAAAGGGCCACCAATAGGACGGGACATTGAACGCCAATATTCAAACAACAGTGAACATGGCAAGGGTGACGCTATCAGTCTGCGGCTACGTCTTTCAGTCAGAATTGATAGCAAACAGATTTTGAATTAGAGATTCTGAGGTTCTACCTCAACGTAAAGCATTGACGACGAAAAATTTCACTCGATGCTTACCATGTCTTATGCTTAATATGTCTTCTCGTAGAACTGACAACTACCGGATTTCCTTTGGCACCGATTTACCTAGCCTACTTTATAGTCAAGGTTCTGCCACACGCAAGTTGCTTAGGAAAGGGCAACTTCGCAAGCTAAACACGTTAGATATCCGCATCGTATATGTTCAATCGATGAGCACGAAACTCCCGTTGAATTTTATGGGGAAACTTATTGTTAAGTGACTCACGAGCTTTCGCCATTCAACGCTATACGTTTGATGAATTTCATTCTATTATTCACATACTCAACGCGGTTTACGTTTTAATAATTTAATGTCAAAATAATTTCTGTATATTTCAATATAAACGAATATTGACAATGATATAGTGCACTACATGGCTCTATTTATTAGAGTTACAAATTGCAATAGAAAGCTAAATTCAACGGCAGACTCTCAACATTAAAATAAAGGTGTGAAACATTTTATATATTTAACCCTTTTTGTGCCGGATACCGATATATCGTCGTTAGCAACACTCCTAATGCTGATCATCATGCGATTATTATTTAGTATGCTCATATGATATTAGTAATTTTATTGTAAATAATTGAGAATACACAATTTATGCTCCATATTAGGTTATTCTATATTAAATTATGACCAAATGATAATTATTGTTATGTCTAACTACTGTCTACAATCAATAACTGACATGTTGTTTTCCTAACAATGATAAATAAATATTAGCCCTACAAATTTCAAGGAATATTGAAATAGATTTGTAATTAATTTTATACATTTTTCTGGTCGGCACTAAAAGGGTTAAGGTGTACCTCAAAGTCTGAAGATACAAGTAGAATAAGAATATCGGGACTGGTCCTTTATAGTTGTGGAATTCTGCTGCATCAGAAGAACAATAAAATATTTGTCTTCACATCGTGATCGCAATCTTTGTTTTTGTAGATAAGACCGTAAATCTTTTCACCGTAGTGAATCGTTTAAAAAGTGAAACTTTATTGCAGCTGTCCGATGTGCTTGGTAATTCTATACTAAAGTCACACTTTACTATCAACACCATATGTTCTGTTTTTTTGTGTAAAATTTTAGGAATTACAACTTGTTATATGCGTTGTTTGCTAGCCATGATTGTTAATATGTGGAACCCCTTTATTGATATGTTGTTAATATCAAATGAAAATGATTGTACCCTACGGCAAAGAAACATTAATTTTGATATACTGAAGAAACGTTGAAAAGTAAATTATTTTACAGAGGGTTAATTTCACAGAGAAATATGTGTATGATATAATACGCAACAGGAATGCCCTTGGCTGAAAATTCTATATTTTACTCGATAATAAACGTACTGTTTGATGCGGAATATCTATATTATTGACAATTCTTTAAAACTAATATTTCATAAAAATGATTCCCAGAATGTTGATATATTCCTGCTGCCTGAAAATTATTCTTTTATATAAAATTCGTATGAAAACTGTTTTTTTGCTCTTGCCAATGAAATATACATGAATAGCGAATATCATTTTATTACAGATTTTATAACAGAGAGCGCAGAACATGTAGGAACAAAAATAAACAAAAAAAATATATCAGAGAGCGTTTCAAGTAGTCGTTGCATCGATATTATATTTTTATTCTGTCTGTCACAAAAATAACAATCTTTGATTTCTTAAGAAAATTAGTCACTGAACACTAATCGCAAATATCAATAATTACATCTTCCAATTGAATAAATATAGTAAATTATTTTATCTACGTAGAATAAAATTTTTATCATAATTATTTATTTTATCTGGAAAACTAATTAGTATAATCTATACTATATCGTTCCACTTTTGCAGCACAAACTATTTTTCCTAAATAATATCATCTAAACCAAATTTTTCTATAGAATTGTAAAACTATGTTTCAGTACTATCGCGTGAATTTCCAATTCTTCCGAGGGCTGAATAATTTAAGAAACAGAGGAACAGGAACAATTGTCGCAGTTTATTCGACAGTCCCTTCGTACTGAAACATGAATATAAAGCGAATCTGTAATATCGTACAATACCCTCTCCGATATCCTTCCTGTTCGATATCTTCCTCACTTGCGTATTCATTTTCGTTCTCTGTCGCGGCAGTTTTTTAGACGCAATTCGGGAGAGCCAGGTACGTGTCTGATTAAACGAAAATCCTCACCAATCACGCCGACGAGGATCTCGTGCGAAACTGCATCCAGTTGTATCGAAACGCTTGCAAACTCTCGAATTCGTTGGGGTGTGAAGCTGCTTACTGGCGCATAAAAATCCATTCGTTTATCACAAGGCTCATCCCGCGCACAGAATCCATAGTATCCCTGTTCGTACATATAAGCCAACACCATCGAAGAGATAACCAATTGATCTTTGAACATTGCAAACTTTCTTACTCTATACATTTCTGCAATATGCAATGCTTAGGATCGTGCTTAGCAACATTATCTGTCGTCGTAAACAAAGTTGTCTTCTGAATTCTGGCAGTCCTGTTGGATGTGCATGCTTTGTAATGCAGGATAATTATTTTGAGAATATCTCAGTAATCATTTGTTCACATCCTATATAATATTGTATAATGATTTTCTTATGCAGAATTCGATGATTTATCAGAATTTAGATATAAAATGTAGGCATTCCATTTAAAAAAAAGAATGTGGCTTACGTATCCCGATATAACAGTAAAACAGCATAAAACCCGTATTATTATTAAATGGCCCCTTCCTAAACGTGCAACTTTTATCCAAAACATTTTTTCGTGCAGTACATATTTTATGAGTTATTTAACACTAGAACTACCAAACCAGTCAAAATGACTGGTACACAATTTTATAAAAAAATGCTCAAAGTTTATAAGAGAGGCATAGGAGAAATATACTACGCCCAACTAAAAAAACCTAAATGACCGAATTGATCATCTTTTCTGCCTCTTGATTCCTCTTTTCTCAAAGTACTTACTTAACATATTGAAATATAATAGATTTAACGCCGGTAGTTCTAGTGTTAAACTAGAATGTTGTCCATTAGATCCATTGCCAAATATACGTTCACTGCTAATGGTATTAGCCTGTTTCACTCCTGCGAATACAAGGTATCCATTTCCTAATTTAGAATCAACAGAGCCCACTGATTCGCATTTTCAAAAATGTACAAGGGAGCCGTAACTAAAAGGCGTTGATTCAAAATCGGCCAAAATTACCCGAGACCAATTTTTCTGAAACTATGCATATTGGTAGTTCTTTGGGTCTGACATTAATTCCAAAAAAATTCCCCTGAACGTCACTGTTACGGGAGGGAGGGAGTTGAAGTAGGTATTTTGCGAAATCTATTGTGTGGTGTAACTTTTAATAAAAACATTCATCTGATTCGAGAATCTCAATTTCATCCTTGATTTGACTAACTTCGTTTTCTTCTTCTTCACAACTTATGCCAGAGCACTCCTCACTTATGCTGACTACATTTTTAAGTATATTACCACCTCTTCTAGACACACTCGCAGGAATAAAGAAGGGCTACTTATCAACACAGAGTAAACTTAAATTTTACAATAAAATTATTAATACACAACATGCAGTAACACTTTATTCCTTAATACAGAAGCTAATAGTAATTGTAACTACAAAAATGTTTTCACGCTATGATTGCAATGAACATAGTTAATATTAACAGATTACTTTATAATTTAAAGATATGCCAAGGAAAGTGGTTGTGCCAATACTTTTTTGGCCCACTGTATATTAAGTTGTATATTTCTCGTTATGTATTTCTCTAAAGACACGTGTTCACAGAGATTGTTTCCTTATATTTGTCATGGAAGACGAAGAATTGTTTTTTTAGTCGATGTATTTTTTGGGTGGCCTAGTGCACTATAATTAAAAAATCTCTTTTTAACCGTTTGAGTCCCAAGCAGCGCGATCGCGCTGTTAAGATTTTATGTCGAGAAAACCCAGCACATTTCGAGCATTGTGGACAACTGACGGTGCGATACCGATTGTCGAAGAAGGAAAACAAAAATGGCATACTACAGTGTTATGAGACTACACGTTATTAGACATTTAACTTTTCTTAATTATCAGATTTTATTGTTTCTGGTTTCGATGCCTAGTTGTTAACGATGAGGAAACATTTTTGTTGTCTACATTGCAAATATCGTGACACCACTAGAATTTTCGGTTTTTCTAATTTGCTCCATTTTGAATATACTCACCCAATACTTAATTGACCTTAATTTAACAAAATTTCTGGAGAACATAGAAATCTTAGTTGAAGATATTTACACATAAGAATAATAAGATAAACTTGTTAATTACATCAAAGTTTTTACATCTCACTTGCAGCCTTTTTGAAACACATAAAAGCGTTTTTACTATACTTTTTTCTTTTTCTGGGATTTACTAAATGCAGAGCAACAGCTCATAACCATATAGCTCGTGAACTTCCTTTATTTTTCCTTTTTATTTTGCGATTTACTAAAATATACATCGCCAACAATTATACAAATAATATATCTAAATTTCTGAACATCTTTGTATTCGCTTAAATAATGAAATACTTCTATAAACAATGAAAACATCAACGCAGAAGAGATATTTCATTTTTTCTGGAAACATTCCAGTAAAATGAACAACAAAGCATTCCTGTAATTCCATTTCCGTCGGTGAAATCAGTGAGAAAGCTTCTCATTTAATGTACACGAGTCTCTCGATCTTTTCGAGCGTTTTCTTATCAACATTTACGCTATGGGAGCATTGTCGTAAATTGCATACAGCATCCGTTTTATCGCGTACCAAGTCTCATTTTTTTTTCTACATCATACTCCCTATATTCCTTCGCTGGCCTGTTATTAATAAGGCGAGATAAAAATGTTTATACCCATAATCTAGCCATACTTTATACAGAGTTGTATATTATGGATACTCATAAATATGGGCACCTATAACGGAGGTACGATGCCGGGGATATACCGCGATAGAGCTTAAACGGATTTATCATCGTCTGCCTCGACAAAATAGTTTATAAATGCTTTCAAAGCTGCTACTCATTTCGTTTAATTACTGTAAGGACTTCAACGTATCAAACATATGTTTCACGGTTTTTATCGCATTTCTGTGTTATCATTTTAAACTAACAAGGGCAATTGGGGAACTGATACACTCCGATTTTTGTAAAACTTTGCATAAATATTAATTAGATATATCTAAGAAGAAAGCTCTAATTAGTTCGCGCCCGTTTTCAACTTTGAGAGAGATATCAACTCCTTTGTCTGAACCGTCTTTTCTATATACATACGTGCTTTTAAGTCGTAAAGAACAAAAGATAGCAAAAAGCAGTTACAATAAAAATTATGCCGTTTCTTGACATGTACAAAGCTGCATGTAAATTTTTGTGAAAAGCAGACAGGACAAAATAGGCAATACAGACACAGCACAGATAATACAGGCAGGTCAGGCACAAAACAGACATAGTAGGCACAGGACAGGCACATGACAGGCAGGACAAGCACAAGACAGGCACAGGACAAACAGAACAAGCACCTGACAGGCAGGACATCTGGAATATTTATACACTGATCCAAGTTCCCGAATATGATCTGAAATGGTTTGCTGCGTTGAATTGAACTTTACGCAATCGCCGATGTCGTTAAAAAAGGATATTGCTGAATAATGTTTTTAACAATATCGCCATCGATCATAGATAGTCCCCGAGAGCATGGTTAGCCATTAAGGTCGAAATTGCCTACTACAAATTTTTCGAACCATTTCCTGCACGTTCTGTCAGAAACTGTGTCTTCACCAAAATCTTTTACCAAATTTCTACACGCTTCTGCAGCATTTCTGCGTTGTTGGAATTCACACAGAATGCAATGCCCTAATGAATTTTATCGATAGACATTTTTACGTGAACGAATCTCATTTAATACTGAGAATGAGATGATGCTCATTAATTTCACCTCTTCTCTCCCAATTACTATCCATATTAGTAACGTTGCGAAATCGTAAAAATGAAATATTCTAACGAGACAGTAATGTAAAAGGTAGGTTGGTATAAAGTGCTTCTCGACTTGGTCTTAAACATACTATATACAAAGCTTCTATATCTTACATCGGGCCCGTTATGAGCATCCATAACACGAATGGTATTTTTCAACTCATAGCGCGTCAGGAGCAATATCACCGTGTCATGTCTCCGTCTATATATTGTTGGGTGATTTCGTTCCTTGCATCGTGCATTGGGACAAGTACTCGGGTTTCAAATGAAATTCCACGCGAAATAGCAGACACTTTTTTCCATCGGACCTTCACTGCCATCCAAGGAAACTTCACTTGAATCCAAGATGCGATCTTAAGAATAAGGTTTCTACTGGCTTCCTGATTTTATATAACGCGTTTGCACCTCTCCTTACTGATATTACATCCTCACAGTGACCGGGAAGAAGTTTTCCATTCGCAGAATGTTGCACATAAAAATTACAGCAACGAATAAAAATTGCTTCGTTCTACATCTCGGCTTTAATTAATACGATTATTTTCCCAAAGACTTAAAGTTCTAAATGATTTTCGAACCTATGAGATGGGAAAAAAATTAACAGTAGATCTGGCAGCATTAAATCCGTATCATTGTACTATATTAAAGGTGTACTTTGAAAAAAAAGAGGAATAGAACTGCAAAGAACAGTTAAGTACAGGTTGCGTCACTAAAATCCGGGCAAACAACTGGTATCTTCTGCTATGTTATGCTTCCGCCAGTGGTCGCCATTGGCGACTGAGAAGCACACCAACTTAAGTAAATAATATTAGTCTTAAACAATAATATTAACAATATTAATATTGTTGCCATGGCAAAAACAACTGTGGAGTAAAATCGAAGATCTGCGATCATCAAGGGCTTTGCACTAGCCGATCAGCACCGGAAATAATTCAGTTTTTCGGATTCTCGAAGTCAACTGCCTATGAGAAATTGTATTCCGATACAAGGCTGAAGAACAGTCCAACGAAAGTTCTAGTACGCTAGCGAGAAAGCACCACTTGAAAAAAATCTGCCGTGAGGACTCTTGAAGTCATTAAAAGCACTCAAGTGCTGATTTTAGAGGACCCCGGGCAATCGTTATGACAATTTACATCGATTGTGGGTGTAAGCAATTCAACAATGCGTAGGATTGTTGAAAATGGCCTTTGATACCATTCCTTCACAATTTACCCCCCAGGGGCCTGTCCATCGCGTAGTCGAGGACAGGTTCGGGTCTGACGCACCCGGGGTTACCCGAGTCCACATACCAAACCAAGGTTTTTTGGTAGTAGCGCCCGGATGTCCAAGGCTACCCCCCCCCCCCCCCCCCCCACCAAGGGGAAAGTTGGTACCACGGGGACCAGGCTAAGCCCGAGGGCAGATTCTTCGCCCTGACCTGGTCATACGAGGTTGGACTCGTGGGGGCAAGTAGTAACCCCAAATCGCAGGGGGAGAGGTGGCTACCTCGGCGGGTGAGCTGCGCTAATTACAGCTCGGGCACTGACACTGCATAGCCAGTAGAGATTTAGGAAGGTCTCGCCTCCACTAGTAGGTAACTAGTAGCATGCACATTGTACACGTGCGTTGATTGGGCGTACCTCAATCCCGCGCCCATGGGGGCCGTGTAGGTATGCCTCGCGGCAGGTACTGCACGTAAAAGAAAGAATTACGGCCTTCACAATTTAGTTAAAACAGATGATCTCTAAAGATGCTAGGATAAAGCGGGCGGCTCACTGCAATCTGCTTATCTGTTCATTGAAAAACGAAGCGGCGCACAGTGGTCAATTTCGTCGAAATCCTGGCCAAAACCTCAAAACGATCTCGATCTAGATAAAAATTTACGCATTAGGATTATTTCGGTCGCTGATTATGAATCTGAAAGCAAAATTTCCAAAAACAAAATGGCGGATTCCACATGGCGGACATGTGTATCAAAAAATCGATGGTTACGCGCCAAAATTAGTATTCTGATATTTTTTCGGTTGCTGATTGCGAATCTAAAGTCAAAATTTCCAAAAACAAAATGGTGGATTCCACATGGCGGACATGTGTATCAAAACATCGATGGTTACGCGCCAAAATTAGTATTCTGATATTTTTTCGGTCGCTGATTATGAATCTAAAGTCAAAATTTCCAAAAACAACATGGCGGACACGTGCATCAAAAAATTGTTGGTGCCGCCGCGGGACGCATCAGATTCTTCTTCGACGAAAAAACTTTCAATGGTCGAGATTTGAGTTTCTTTTACTACTTATGGTAATAGAGTACGACGTAGTAAGACTACTATTATGCTGGAATGGTAAGTCGGCAGCTGAGGGGTAATTTGCTCTGATTCGCTCGACGGATAGGGAGATCCCTCTCCCTCACGCATTTTCGATTTTGACGCACTATTGGCAAGAGAGACCCGCCATTCGTTGCATCGTCATGTGAACGACGAAAGTAGTGTTGCTTCGTCATGTAAACGACGAAAGTAGTGTTTTATTTTCGGTTGTCATTCGTCGATCTCAGTTTTCCAGGACCGACATGGCGGGGATAGGCGGTGCGAGAGCAATCTCCCCGTCCGTCTCAGCTGCCTTCTTACCGTTCCAGCATTATATGTATGGAGCGTAGTTGAAAGGGTAACAAACAAGTTTCGGCATCCTAATATGACAACATCAATAGCCGCTATTGAGACAGTGTTCACCAATATTAACAGTTTAGAGTTACAGAGGACGTGCAGGCGCTTTAAACCGAGAATGGAGGCCGTTATTCAACCTATTGGGGAATACATTGAATAATTGTTATTAACATAGATGTTCTAAATGCCATGTGAACCATTTTTTATCACACTTCATTTTTCATTGAGAAACACGCCTTTAAAAAAGTAGTTTGATTTATCTGCATTTTGGTGACGCACTCTGTAATTATACTGCATCTTTATGATAAGGATTTTTTACATAAAAAAAGTAGGTACTCAACAATTTGGCCGTTTCAGTTATTCAACTGTTAGTAACAAATTAGATTAAATCTTCCCCTTAATTTCTATGTTAAACAAAAAATTTTGGAAATAAAAATTGAATCAGGGACTAATGTTACATTGAGCGTATTCCAAGGTAAAGACGATATGTAGATGCTTTATGATGTACCATCGCCCTGAGGTTTTTTAACTTGGGAATTTTTAAAAAATGGCAATTTTTATACGTTATTTTTTCCGTCACAAGTATGACTCGTAATGTTATAAGTTGGTGGGTTGAAATAAAGTTTGAGATGCGTGGGTGTTAGCAATAAATCTTATACATTTGTGCGAAAGGAACTTCTTAAAGGGCTTTTTTTAGAAATTCATTTACTTTGACGGCCGTCGGCAAACTGATTGTTGTCAGTGATAATTTCACTCATACAGAGTATTACGAGACGGATCGAAGTTTTGAGAGTTGTTCTTATTTGCAAAAGCACTGTTTTTTTAAATCGGTTTGCAGAGAAAAACTCCATCCACCTTGTTGGGACTGGTAAAAGATAACCGATGGTTTCAAAAATTGCAGACCTATATCACTCATGCGGTGACCGAGGATTTTGATTTCGTTATGATGCACAGTGGGCCCAAATCGCCAAACATGGCCAAAACTTCAAAATGTACTTCATTTTAGCTTAAAATTGTCATGCTAGGGTAATACAGGTCACTCATAACGAACCTGGACACAAAATTTACAAAAAAAAATGGCAGATTCAATATGACGACATATACATAAAAAAATTGATGGTACCGAGCAAAAATTAGTATTAGTATTCTAATTTGAGACTTCGATGGTACAGGTCAGTGGTGGGTAAGCTACGACTCGCGAGCCGAACCCAGTCTGACGCAAATTTTAAAATAGTCGTACAGAAGTTTTCAATTTCAGTATTTTAAAAAAAATCATTTAAGGCGGTGTTTGTTTTTTGTATATGCACAATTTTCCCTAGATACTAGAACATTTAATGAATTGTATTGACCCGTCAATGTTTTTCGTTTTTTTTCAGGCCCACTCCTAAGAAGGTTTGCCGGTCACTTGCACAGGTAATCAACCCCGAAGTTACTGTCTATCTTTGTATTGAGAACAACAGATTTGTGAAATTACAAATAGGTCCGAGCTTTGTAATATACTTTTGTAATTTCCATGTAACTTTGTATTATTTCCATCATTTCTAATTTCAACGGTAGCATTGCACGGTAGCTATCTCAAAAATGAAACTTGCCACGTAAACATGTTTATTTAATTCGCGAAATGTCAGTAACTTGCTTTGGCACGTCAGAAAATACGAGCGCGCCAGAATTATATTCCATAATAACTACAAAACTTGAAAGTTTATTATGTAAAATGTCTCTCGATGAAATACTTTTCGGCACATCGAAAATAGGGAATTTAAAAGACTAAGTAGTACATTTGTCCTTTTGTGCCACAATCTATTTCACGTACGTTCACAGTTGAACAAATTAAACATGACATCCTAAAACATCCCTATTGATTCATTACCGAGAATACCAGGAATTCCAAACGGCAATGCATTCCGATAAACCTGAAATTGCGCACCTCCTACTAAAACTGTGAATTCTCACGAACGAGGCTGTAAATTCTTAAAAAAAATTCAATACACAAATATGAAAATAAAATAATCCGAAAGAAACCGCTAACTAATTACTCCGCTCCCTTCTTCACTTTCACGCATTTAGTATAGAAACTAATGTGTAGTTGTACGCATGCATAACCTTCATAAAAATTAACGAGGTAATACAATAACTTCAGTTAATCCATCACTGAGAATGCCAGTAATTTCCGATCACATTGCATTCCGACAAACCTGAAACTACTCATTCCTCACGAAAACCTCCCTGTCTCCCTAACATGATTTTGAATCTCCACGAACAGGGCTGTTGAAGTTGCAAAAAATTTGTTAAATTTCCTAATGCTCTAGTGCAAAAAGAAAAAGCTTTAGTAGTCCGGCCAGCTATTCTTTCCCTTTGTTTATTTTCACACACACTTAATATGCAACTCAATATGCAATTTTTCGTCGAAAGGCAGTTTGAAAAAATAGACTGCAGTGATACGGAAAGATTTCTATTACTTCATTACGGAAAACGCGAGTCATTCGCAACGGCACATGGAAGCAGGTACACAGCCGAAAGTGTACGCACGTCGAACTCGTATCTCGTGATTATTGGATCAATTGAAAGTTTGGTAGACAGGTATTAATTAGGAGGAGCGCGTAGCACGTGGCAGAGTGGAAGCCCGCGATGGGAATCGGTGGTTTTCGACGGTCGACATTTAATTGGACCGACTAACTGACGAGGCAGAGAATGGAGGGACGATGCTCTTGCACGTAGCTACTGTTGTCCCACTGCTCGCTGATGCATACCTCCAAACTGTCGCTGAAGGAGGTGGGGGCAGAGTGCCATATAGTCTGCGGCTTTAACAGCCGAAGCACTAATTAGTTTCCTGTCCGATTCTACACCCGGATAATACCAATGCAATCCTGTTAGCTGGAGTTACCGTTTCGTTCCGCTTTTCTCACGAACGACTCGTATGAAAATTACGAGAATGAGCGTTCCAGTTTCGAGCCAATCAGTATGCTTGTCTGGTGTTAAAAATTTGTAGTTTTGGGTCGCGTTAACGAGGAACGATTTTGCGTTTAAGTTGAAGCAGTGACGGAATGAAGTATCAGGTATTATTTTATTTCATTTCTCAGTCAGAGTTTGTTTTCTAACCTCGTTCATGTTAATACAACGGGACCCTTGTACTGTTGAGATATGCAGGTTGATTTGATATCAAAAACTGAATTGGAGGATACTATAAAATAGGATAAATTCAAAACGTAATTCATTAAGTATGTATTAAACCGTCAAGCCCCAAATTATATTTATTTCTTTTCTGATTTCTCAAAAATATTGAGCAGATCGGATTAGGCTGATTATTTTTTAAGAAATCTATTTAAAAAATCATAAGATATTCAGGGGGAATTTTTGTATCAGGTGTAATCATATGATGACCCTCGGTTAATGTAGGGGAGAAGTGTATACCCCAGAGGGTAACCTCGGACAGTTGAAAATCTCGATTATTGAAATACATATTAAAATAAGTGTTATTCAATTACACATCTTCCTATCAACGAATATGTTTTTTACTTAATTTCAGTTTTTTGCCAGTGGTATTGACATAATCTTAATCCTGTTTCGATTGGAAGCAATATTATAGCTTCAATCCAATTTTCTCAGACTTTATTGTTAATTAAATGTAAGCATCTTTTTGTGTCCTTTATTATTTGCAGCATTCTTAACACTTCATCTACCGGAAGCCAATTAATAGGCTGTCTGTTTATCAATGCTCATTGGCCGACAGTCTATTAATGTGTTATTACAGATGATAATGAAATAAAGTTACGCTGCCTCGGAACAATTGAAATTAAGACGACATAATGAGTTTTTATTCATTTTAATTTTAATGTTATAGAGCTTTGCAAGCAGGTACATACACTCGTGCATAATGTTCAGAAGAATGAGCGGCAGATAAAGTGTTAAGTAAGTGCAGTTTATGTATTTCAACACTTCTTATTTTTTTTTCACTGCAAGAATAAATAATGTAAGTGATGCATTAAAAGCGGTCGGGTAACCACCGACACTTACATAGTGGGTAGCCGCCGATAGCTTTATCGATTTAATTTATAGAACTCTTACATTTTGCTCTTGTGATAGGCAATACGATTAAACATAATACAAATAACTTTATTTTATAAACGTTCAAATATGTCAATGTAGTATATTTCTTCTATGCCTCTCTTATAAACTTTGAGCACTTTTTTATAAAATTGTGTACCAGTCATTTTGACTGGTTTGGTAGTTCTAGTGTTAAATACTGTTGCTCTTTAAGAACGTACGAAATTACTAAATTACGTACATTTATGCTTTACATTTTAGTTCGTTTTTCTGGTCCCCTTTAAAGCTAATATGAGAGTTCATTTGTCATTGTCAGCCTGGGAATGAGGAGAACAAGAAGGAATGAAATTTATTCACGACGACCGTTTCTCACGATTTAACATTCACGCAATGATTTGGAAACAGTCGATTACAAATCTCCATTTCAGAGTACCAAGAACTTAAGCAAGTTACCTCTGAAATAAATAGTTTCAATGTATTCATTTATAACATATCGACGGATAATGCAGAGTTATATATTAATTTCATGTATTCCTACCATTTTCAATGAACTCTTCTAATTTCTTTCGCGGGAGTAAATGAATTGAATCGAATCTATTTGAAACACTGATGGCTGCATTATGAAAATCTTGAACCAGTTTTTTAATATCGAATAATTTTTTTTTATTACAAGTAACAGTTCTAAATATTTCTCCTCGGTAAGTTTTCATAAAATTCACCTGCTACTCGGACGTGCATTACTTTTTTCGTGAAAGAAGAGGGACATTGGAATTCCTTCATTTTACATTTTTGCTTCCAACTACTCGTTCCAGGGCACGGAACAGGAAATTGCCCCGGATACGGCCAGTGACGAAGACACTGGAAGAACATTTTTATAACAGTTTTTATTTCAAATAGTAAAATTGCGTTTCCCTGAATTCTTGAAATGCTTGCAAAATTTAAGTGTCAGTATATGCAAAATATTTGTCAATTTAAAACTTATGTTAATATTTAATCCGTTAAAATTCCCAGATCAGGATACCAAATTGATTGATTTGAGCGTGATTTCAATATCAAAACTCTGTTTATATTTCTGCTAATGTTATTTCATTTAGAAAATTAATACTTGGTAATGTTTCCTCTTTGTCAACGCATCAGTCTTTCAGCCAGCCTTTCATATTTACCCGAATTATTAATAATGTAACACGACATATTCGATATGAATATGAATTAATAGCCTCTTATCAGTGAAGATATTAAAGACACTTTTAAAAATATCTGTATGTACTACTAGTATTATGATATATACCTGCTAAGGATATTGCTTTCAATATTAATATATCTTGACGTTTTTTGCCCATAGACCAGGATTTTATGAAATCTTTTACGTAGGGTAGACCGAAACGAATCAGCTCAAAATGAGAATATAGTTCACACTACTATAGGATTCCGAACAGCGATCGCGGGGGAACAATAAAAGGGAACAGAAATACTAAGCTAAAAGTATTGGGTTGTTCGGAAAGTAATTTCGTTTTTTCCCAACAAAGGACATAATTGTATTTATTGACAGTCAGCTTCGCACTTAAGCAGCATTGTCATTATATACTTTGTCAATTGATATAGCAAGGCTTCTTTGTGAAATGATTTTGCGCAATAGGTTTTGTTTGGTGCCCTATCAAATGTGGAAAGTCGAAAGCAGCATTTTCTGCATATTTTACTTTGTTAGTATCGAAAAGATGTGCATGCGGCTCAAGCAAGGAAAACATTATTGGATGTGTATGGAGAAGATGTATTGATAGAACGACGGTACCAAAATTGATTTGCAAAATTTAGTTTCGGCAATTTTGATGTTGAAGATGCACCACGTTCTGGAAGGCCAGTTGAAGGCGATGAAAACAAAATAAAGGCATTGATTGATGCAAACCGCCGAATAACAACTCGTGAGATCGCTGAGAGATTTTTATTGAATTCGACCGCTCAGGATCATGTGAAATGCCTTGGTTTAATTTCAAAACTCGACATATGGGTTCTACATGTCTTTACAAAAAGAATTTTGCTCCATTGCATTGACTTCTGTGATTTGCTTCTCAAACGTCAAGAAAATGATCCATTTTTGAAGAGAATCATCACTGGGGACGAGAAATGGGTTGGATTACTACTTGTTCCGGTCTCTACAAAAATTTTTAGACGGCATAACCTTTTCTTCAAATGATGTCGTCAAAAATGCCTTGGAGCAGTTTTTTGCCAGCAAAGATCAAAAGTTTTATGAGCGTGGAATCATGCTCCTGCCAGAAAGATGGTAAAGGTATTGGATCAAAATGGAGAATATATAATTCAAAAAAATATTACTACCAGCTGGTAGTCTCACTTACTAAGCGAAACTTAAATCGTGGAGGCCCAATTAAAAGTCAATTTGCGAGAGAACGGTTCGTTTCTGACCCATGGTTCCTCTCAGACATTTTACCTACGTAACAAGACAAATGCGAAAAGCTGGTCAAAGAAATAAGCTAAAATGTTCGCTTACCGAGAATTTTGCGACATGTTTTTTTCACAAGTTTCTATCCAATCGAAGGTGTTGAACAACCCCTCCAAGCCATGCCAAATAATTTTGAAACACCCTGTACATAGACGCTGTCCAAATATTCAGTATTAATCCATTCGTATCGTTTGGCGACCTGTGGCCGCATATGATTTTTTGGAGCATGAATCAAATGACGAGCTCAGCTCGCAATGTTACGTTACTTTACATAAATACATGTAATACGATGTCTACCTCATAGATATCGTTTATATTCAGTCTAAAGTGAAGTGCTGACATGTGATATTTGTAACTCCCCACGTTTATCTTCAGTCATTGCTTCGTGACCGAGGAAAAATTTGTTCGTTCGTCGTATTATCTTGATGTCCTCAGTAGCTATCATGGCGGCAAAAATATTTCGCGGTGATAATGAGAAAGAAGTGAAAAATTTCATAGAAAAAATATAAGTAAAAATTTGTAGACAAAAAACACTGTATTGATTGTTTTTATATTATGTTTTAGATGTTATACTTCCTAATGTAATGTTAGGGGATATAAATATGATTACTCAGGCAGCTGTGTTGGCATTTAAATACGACGTCATTGGGTTAAACTATAATATTCAGCAGTTCAGATTTTTATTTTTGACCGCCATTCAACGATAGTTATTATATCGCCATGAAATTGAGCCTTCAACGCTGGCACATGTTGTCTGTTACATCGCGTGGGCCAGAGATTTTATCTCCAGCAACACCACTCCCGTGGATGTTGCGAAATGGTTTTTAAGAAGCATAAAATATTTTTTTCGATTTCTTTAAATATGCTGGAGCCCATAAACATTTAGACTAATGAAATTCATTGTTGTTTCAATTATTTCCAAAAACAGTCAGTAGGAGTCAACAAAAAGCTTCTACGCCACTCTGTACAAGGGTGAGTTACGTATTTGACTCTACCATTTCGTAGAAATGAATTACATCCAAGAGCACGTAAAGAAAATTCTGTGTGTAAGTGTGTGTGTGTGTGTGTGTGTGTCTCATTAATTGCCCTACTTTGTGTCTATTACATCACATAGATCAGACATTTTTGTCTCCGGCGACACCACTCGCGTAGAGGTTGCGACATGGTTAATTTAACAATCCAGATGGAAGAATAAATCTATATAAATAAAAATATAAATGTTTGTTTGTTGAAAATCTTAAAGCTCCGGAAGTTCTTCACCGCTTGCTTTGAAATTTTTATACAACGTTGCATTCGAATACGCGTGTGTTTTTATATACCTAATTATATAGATGTCACAACTGTGACAGGTAAAAACATGCTTTCTTTTCCATTTCACCAGACTGAGCCATAGCAACGCATAGCCGCGTACATCTAGTATAGGGTCCTATTCTGATTTAATCTTAGACGAGCAACCAAAGACTATCGATGCTCGTCTTCGAATAAACGAAACCGGTTCCCTTAGAACTAATTAACAAAACCTTAGCCTAGAAACTTAACTGAACGCGCGTAATTAAAACAAATGATTAACTTTATTAAATAAATAGAAATACAATACTCTCAATAATACTAAAATTACTCTAACTCTCTATTTATCTCTAATGCTCTCTCCACTCACGCTATGACTCTCACTCTGTAAAACTCTCCACTCAACTCGACTCCACTAACTGACTCTTCCAAAAATCCACGCTCGCATCCACCCTCGATACTCTTTCTCACAACATGCATTCTTCGTCTTTCTCACAGCATGCGTTCTCTGTTGCACTCACTCATTTTCTCTTTATCTACAGACTAAACATTCATGCTAGCCCTGACATCCGTCGCCTTCCAAATCACGTACTCCACTCTCCATCCACTCTACATCCACTCTCGCTTATATACAATCCATCCGCACTCACTTATTCAAAAATTAATATTATTTACGTTTAGAAAAATTCCGTTCCTACACTAGTAATGAATAAATTTACAGTCATCACTGGTTAGTATAATGTACATACAAGAGTCTTTGCTCGACTCTTTTTAGTTAGAGATATCTTAACGATTCTACAAACGGCAACAAGTTTGATGGCGCGCTGTTAATCAATGCGGCAAGAGGAGTCTCTCGCTCGCACCTTCTGTTTCCGCCATATCCTTCCTGGAAACCTCAAGCTAAGCCAATAACAACCAAAAACAAAACACTTTTTTCGTCGTTCAAATGACGTTCTTCCACTGGTGTTGATACGGATTATTCATTCTCTTCGTCATGCATTCGGATTTGAATGTGTTGCTTTTTCGGTCAGTGGCGCGTTAAAATCGAAAATGCGTGTAAACGAGGGATGTTTCTATCCGTCTGGCAAATCAGACCCGAACATTTGCCGCTCGCCATCAGCTTCATTGTCTTCTGTATAGACTTCTGAAAACGAGCGTAAGGGTACGTCAGACATCAGAGTTACGGTGTTTACAGGAGATTTGTAGTCGCAAAGAGAGGTCGGGTCAATGTTCTTTTGGCCTCCTTATAGCGATGGTTTCGAATTGGTGAAAAACGCGGGAAAAACAGTCTGCATTCCCACTGTCTGTGCGACCAAATACCGTACCTAGGTTTGTACGCCATTCGTTTTGTGGTCGCACCTATGTACAGGGCATACAGAAAGTTTTACGGTTTGACAGTCGATTTAGAAAATAAATCGTGGCGGATTTAGGTCGCCACATTGCCACTACAACGAATTCGTGCAACGCTGAATTAGCACGAATATTGCAATTATGAAGTTTCTCCTTAAAACTTGTGATACCACATGAACGAGGCTGTTGAAATTGTAAAAATACAAAAAAGGCGCAAAAAGGAGAAGTTTCAGAAGACTGACTGACTATTCTTTCCATTTGTTTACATTTACACATTTAACTTTCTGAATTCTTTTATAAGTGTTCCTACCTTTCGTTTTCGTAATGCATGTCCTGTTAAAATATTGTCTTCAATATTGCTATTTGTTAATATCATACCATGACCCAAGGTTCCTCGAAACATATCCAGCATGCGATATAAAACATTTTACGAAATTCTACCCCAAACTGTAATGAAAATAAACAAATAGTATTCGAGCTGAATAGATCCATGGCCGCATTAAAGCAGAAAAGGCATTCAGAAGTTGAACCACTTGGAAATGAAACGACGAGAGTCTTGAGAGTAATCACGCGCAATTCACGAAAGGCTTTTTTCTTCAAACATTTTTATAAAAGGCTTATAAAAGATTGAAATACGACATACAAAAAAGTGTTTCCTCAGAAAATAAGAGTACAATGGATACATCTTCGTTTCTAACACAGCCACAGTGCTAACGAGAATTGCATTTCTACCGAAATAAATAAACTCCAAGGACTCGCCCGTTTCTATATAATATCAAACATCTCAAACAATCCATTCGCATAATCTCTGTACAATGGAATGTCGCATGAATGCAAATGAAAAGCTTCGAAGCATTTGGAGCGGAGTTTCAATTCAGTTTCGTGTTGCTTTATAAGTGATTTAATGGTAGTCGTCTAAAACCATTTAACAACGATTTACGAAATAATGTGCGAAGTTCAGTTTACGAAATAATGCAAAAGTTACGTTTAAGTTTAATGTATCACAGCATCGTCGACCCATCTACTTAAGAAAATTTGCGACTACATTGCGGTTGCATGACGGTATATAAGTAAACGCATACCTGGCGCGACAGATTTTTGCGGCAACTTTGATCACTGCGAGAGCTGCAACATATTTTAGTTGCTTGCTTGTCGCGTTTCTGATCGGAATTGCGATGAAAAAGTATCCTGTGAGGCAGAAAGGAAAGAAGGATCTTCTCCGCAGTAAGGGATTATGCATTTAAAAGGCCATGGCGCGAAATTTAAAATACATAATATTCATAACTACTAAACTTTGATTACTACGAATATAAGAGTGACTTTTTAGCTTTTTAATTCTGTAACGAGAAAAATAGAATAAAGATTAGAACTAGTCAAAAACATCGAGGCATTGGACACTGTTTGGTAAAGTTATAATGAAGATAGAAATCAAAGATAACAATTATCTATAATTTTGTTTTTTTTTAAACTTACATTAGTAGTCACAATTTGACTGGGAACGTTTACTTCTTAATTAAAGAATTAAATTACGGGTCTTAACGTTAGTTAAAGCTACAAAACACATTAAGAACAACTCTTTATTAATTATGAATGCACTCATAATAAAAGGGTGCAACCTAAAATAACCTTCGGCCGTCTCCTTTTATTCACGTTACATTCTTGAAACTTTACAGTTCTTATTTTCGGATCTCTAAACTGAACATAGAAATAACAATCGAGACCAAACGAGTTGCTACGAACAGTTAGTTGGAAAAATCAATACTAAACGGCTTGGTAAATACTAGCAGGCAATGATAAGAGGAAAAATTACAGCGATGCATATCTAAACACATTTCGTGAGTAGTAGAACAAGTTTCCAATTCTTTTATCAGATGAGGCAGTACTTTGACTATTCCATTACCGACTGAATGAAATTGTTTGGTGGGTTGCACCGTATAACTTCATTTACACCGTGGAAGTATTTCTGCATAACGCGCAAAGCTGTAGGCTAAATTAAATAAATGCGTAGCACGCAAAAAAATTGCATTTCTACGCTAATCTACCAGAAATATATCGATTAGAAAATACATGCTCTGTTATCACTTTATAATACTGGCTGTTTTATGCGAAAAAATACACTCCCTACGTTCCGTAGGATTTTTAAATAAATACTTTAAGATTTCTTGTAACATTGATCTACAAATCGTTCAGCCAAATATTTCCGAGGATAGATTATTAATTTCTAAGTGTTAAACACGATTATTATTTACTACAAAATATTAAGAAGAGTCTCAAAATTTGTACATAAAAATCTACCCAAGCGTTTAGTATATCTTTTATATTGACCTGTAAATCATACCTCAATCCATTGCACTGATTGTGAGAATTATTTTTCTAATATTTAATTCATAATTTGGAAAATTTGCTACTGGTGATTATTCATTTTTATTTAATAATAAGTATAGATATTTTGGTTTATTTATGTGAAAATACAAAATCATTGGCAAATTCTATAGTCTAAATTTAATAGATAACATATTAGTTATAGCAGAACGCTGTATCGAGTGTAGCTCATCATAGAAGTGTAAAGGGTTAATATTGCTATGCATTCCCGCTCTCTTCCTTACATTATGCCGATTTGCCAACGTTCAGCGCCAACATGTGTTGTTACAAATACCGGCATATTAGAGAGAGTTACTCGTGAGTTTTCGTGTAGGCCGGATTATTCTTGTTGTTAATTATTTCGAAGGACAGTTTATCCACTTCTAATTTAAGCGCTATTTCATTATGCCTCGGCGGTAGCTGCCAAACACATAACATTGGCGTTAAAAGTGGAATTGTGGAATTTCCTTCGCTGGTGAAAGAAATTCTTAGTTTCTTGGAACCAATGATTCTGGAGTAACAGTTACAATAGATTTTCTGCGAGGAATGGAGGAAAGAATGGCCACGATAAACGTTACAACATAGCAATTTGCCGAAAATGCCAGGATTCACGCAAAAGCCATTTCTCGGATTACCGAAAATACCGCATCACAGAATGCTTGTTAGGAAACGAGATTTCTATAATTAGAAAGTAGTGGAAAAAACTTTGCATACTTGGAGAACAATTCTAATCCAATTTTGGTGTCGACCGATAGAAATTCGCAAAGCTTATGCCATATCAAAACGACAATTGATGAAGTTATTCCGTGAAAACAACTTTTGGTACAGTTTCCAACGTTCACGAAAATTAATGATTGGAATGACGGAGTTAAAGCAATGTCAGTAAGCGATTTCGTGAGAGGGAGACATGTTATCAGTATTGTCTTCTATAGTTACGTGCAATCTCAGATTGCACAAATACTTCGACAATTTATGACCGTTTTCCGTGACACATTAGGTAGTCAGACATGAGAAGTGCTCTACTTCTTACCTCAACTTTGTTTATTGTAACGTTAAAATTAGGAACATTATTGAACCATCTAAAACAAATAAGGATGAATTGAACATAATATGATGCCTATCCTGTGGTAGGGCGAAACTGCATCTCGAGAAATATCGCTAGCGGGTAGTTGGAATGTAATTTACATTTTACATGGCCTTGTTGAACAGAAGAGAAAGCAACATTTTTCGCAAAGAGCGCGGAATAGATTCAAAAAGCCAAGCAAAGAGATGTAGTCCCCGTCAGAGTTACGAGATGATCGAACGACATCCAAAACATTTTACCGTATGCATAAAGAAAAGTGTAATTCCTGTCTCATTAGACTATTTCAAACATGCGTATTTACTGCAGGACCACAAAGAGAAAACAAGTCATACCACAGATTGACTCGACACAGACCAGAAATGAACAGACTGTGATTGAAAGACTTTAAAGATCAGGTATTGTGATGTATTAGAAAGAAGGCTAGTGTAAGGAATGCGAATGGAATGTGACAGTAATTAACATATTCAAATGAGGCCACAGAATGAAGGGGGTGAATGAGTCATATCGAAACTAATTGTAAGTGAGCGAAAGTTCGAGAGACAGGCCCCTGTTGTCCCTGTGCCGTCACGCTAACCATGTTTCTAATACACCATAATAGACGCGTACAATTCCCTAAATGCTACGTCGCGTGCAGGTGAATGCACGTTTACCATGCAACAATAAAAGACGTAAGCAGAAGTCTAAACTTTCGAAGTTTAACTTCATAGACTTTTTCTGTGAATAATATCCTCTCATGAATGATTGATACTTCAAAAAGAAAATAGCATTGAAGATAGTTTACGGCAGTGATGAGCAAACAATGGCCAGCGGGTCCGATGCGGCCCGCTTAGAGGTTCTATTCAGCCCACTGCAGATTTTAAAATAATTGGATAGAAATTTTCAATTTCAGTATTTTAAAAAACTTTATATAACGGCATGTTCCTTTTATTGCATATGCAAAATATGGTTGTGAGAAATTAAATGAGAGATGAGCATTTAACTTCACTTTTCAGAGTTAATACATCAAGGTTCGAACTAAATTATGAGGAAGTTTTGGAGAAGAAGTCAAAGCTTAAATCATGGCATTTATATCAAAGAATTTTTGTAATAATATTTTTTTGAGGCCCTATTGAGTTTTATAATATATTATATTGTATTATAATACCGATAAGATTACCGAAAGTAATTCGTTTAATCCACACTCAACCCCTCCAAAGAAATTTATTCCTTGCGAATCTGAAACCACGGGGTTTTCAATTTCCCACTGTGAGCTTTCCGTCCCTATTTCGTTCACAATTATAATTACTGATTCACAATGAATACCCTAAACGTATTCATACTTATAATTACGTAGTATTTTACTTTCAATAAAATACTTTTCAGTTGAGAAAGCGCAAACAGCTTGAAGCGCTGCAGAATTGGACAAAAATTAAAAACATTTTTATTAACCCCCTACGCTCTCGTAATTCTGCAAAATAATTTATCAACTTTTTCAAATTTGAAAAGTTTATCCTAATCAAAGTTTACGGGCACGATGATGGTTATTAAAATAATTTAACGTTAAAATAGTTTTTCCGCGGAACACAAAGTAGGGAAAAGTTCGGGTAAACCAGAAAAAAAGGGCCAGTGGAAAGAGAACTTGAGGTTCGTGGTTTAATCGCGGCTAATGTCCGGCTGCGGGGACTATGCATGATGCAAGTCGTTGCGCACAGTGCACGCAAAGATAAATAGATTGCTCGATCGTTTATTGCGAATGTGAGTTGCATTACTGTGTAGCCAATTCAATAATAGTACTAGTTGTATTGAGCGAAATTGTATATACATGTGAGGGGAGAAGCAGGAACAAACTTTAGCTCTCCTAATTGAATTATAATTGCGATTGAATCAACAGAGTACGTTAATCTCTACATAATTGCGCATTGTTTACTATAGTTAATGCATCGATTTCGATCAGTTCTGTATGATCGTGAATATTCGAGTATGAGGACCGCCTTCGTGTGTTGTACATGCATTACTAACTATAAGGAAAATAAAAAATCGTGGTCAAAGGTTTCGATAATTTCTTTCCTTTCTCCATTTAAAATCAGAGTAAACAAATACCTAGGGCTTCCGTAATTCGGAAGAACCCGGATTCAATCGGGCCCAAACCTCGGCAAAGGCATGGCAATTTTTCATATTTAATTTTCATTTATGATGTATTTATCATAAATATTTAAAAATGTCTGTGGCATTTTAAAATACAATATATTAAAATATATTTGAGGGATGAAAAATTTTGTCATCGGTCTTTAAAAAAATTACGCTTTTTCTTTCGAAATTGAGAATCTTAAAGTTTTTCTTTTCAAAACAATATTCCATTTCGCATAAATCTATTATAAATATGCAATTTTTCATGTTAACAATAGGATATTCGCGATGCGTAAAATATAAAGGGCAATATGTACATATTAAGACAGAAAATGATGTTAAAACCAAAAGCACAGTGGGTGGTGCAAATCCAAAGAATAAATAAAATTTTGTACTCAGGATTATTATGTTTTTTTAATACCGGGTGTACCTTGCAATACACAGTTCGCACGTTGTTTTCCTTTCTCCGTTGATGTTCTTGCTTTTCTCTCCCTTTTTGATGCTGATAAATCAGAAAGTGCAGTTTCATTTAAATATGATACCTAGGAAATATACTCGTTGACTTGTTCAGTATTCCGCAAAGTGCACGAAATGGAAAATTTGCCGGACAAGAAATTCTGAACTGAAACTATGCATGCTATGCTAATTTAAGTAAACATGCAACAGGATGAATCCTTCATGCAGTTTAATGCCCATGAAATGGCAAATTTTGCATATTACAATAAAACAGTCACGTATCATAAATAATTGTGTCATTTGTTCAATATGTTCAGTGGTTGAGCGGTGCGTTAGCACGTATAATTCGAAGAGAATTGTCAGCGTTTTGTTTGTCATTTTTGTTTCGAGCCAGCACCTTTCGCGGCGCTAGTATTCTGGTGGAAAATTTACTTGGCACCTCAGGGGTAATTTGCTCTGATTCGCCCGACGGATAGGGACATCCCTCTCCCTCACGCATTTTCGATTGCGACGCGCTATTGGCCGAGAGACCCGCACATTCGTTGCGTCGCACAGTGGTCCAGAACGAGCAATTAGCCGCGCTTTTGCCGAAAAGTCGATTTTCTCGAATCGCTTTTTTTTTCTTTATATCAATTCCTAAATGCCCATGGATTTCAGAAATCACAAAATTAATGAAATCCTACAAAAATTGTAGTTACAACAAACGCTTAAAGTTGGAACTTTTTCTCGAGACCAATTTCTATCGAAAAAACACGTTGTCTTCTTCGTGACATTCTGACGAATCTATCTTACATTTTCTAATGATTTTTTTTTAAATTAAAGAGCATTCTTCTACTATCAAAATGCATATGCTGAATATGCAATTAGCGTTGTAGTTTATTCAAATATTAACGTTCAATAAATGAGAGAAAATCATCAAAGTTTTCTATCATTAACAGTCAGCATCTTTTATGTACCGTATATTCTCGTAGTTTGGCGTATAAGGCCCTTCTCTGTAAGGTCTCTGCTATGTGATCCTGCAAAAAAACGATCCCAACACGTCCCACAAATTTGATTTTTTATTGTTTAAAGAATCGCGCGCACTCCAGCGGCTGCCCGCCGCTAGAGTCTGTCAGTGGTTTTAAGGAAATCTTTCTATGAATTGGCTAAATTAGAAGAGGGTAAACAGTTAATCTTGTGTTGTAAATGAGTATTCGAAATTTCTGTCTACCTGTAGTTCAAACAATATCGTTTTAAATGGATTCGAAAAAAAATCAGAGCGGTTTTAGTGCAACGCAATGCGGTTCATAACTTCTCGGAATTCGCTAAGCCAACTTGTAAAAACCGAGAGTTAAATAGAAACCCTCATCGTCAATTACAAGTCGATAGTTTCTTAAATGTGGGTTTTACAACTTAACGGCTCTAAGTCAACCAGCAGGTCGCACATGCCATAAACCGCGGGCGGCGAGGAAGCCGAAAATGTTGACCACCGAATGAGTCAGGTAAAAACGGTTTTTTCTAATTATTCTTCTTCTTGGCAAAAATAACAAAATGTGGAAGGTGGGTTTCCTAATCAATCATTTGCATAAACCAATAATTTTGTAAAAGGGGAAAGCTCTTGTAAATTTGATCCGCCTTATGACACTCTGCCTGACTTTTGAATCCGCCATATTGTTTTTGGAAATTTTGAGTTCATATTCGTAATCAGCGACTCAAAAAACATAAGAATACTAATTTTTACGCGGAACCATTAATTTTTCGATATACCTGGTCGCCATATTGAATCCGCCATTTTATTTTTGGAAATTTTGGGTTCAGATTCATAATCAGCGAATCAAAAAACATAGGAATACTAATTTTTAGCTAAATCGGATGTGGTTTGCGCTTTTGGCGAGGATTTCAAAGAGATCGAAAACTGTGCGAGGTGCCTGAACAGCTAGATCGACGTTCTGGACCACTGTGCGTCGTCATGTGAACGACGAAAGTAGTGTTTTATTTTCGGTTGTCATTCGTCGATCTGAGGTTTCCAGGACCGAGATGGCGGGGATAGGCGGTGCGAGAGCAATCTCCCCTTCCGTCTCAGGTGCCACGTTGCCGTTTCAGCATAATATAAGTCTGGAACGGTAACTTGGCAGCTGAGACGGAAGGGGAGATTGCTCTCGCACCGCCTATCCCCGCCATGTCGGTCCTGGAATTCTGAGATCGACGAATGACAGCCGAAAATAAAACACTACTTTCGTCGTTCACATTACGACGCAATGGATGCGCGGGTCTCTCTTGCTAATAGCGCGTCAAAATCGAAAATGCGTGAGGGAGAGGGATGTCCCTATCCGTCGGGCGAATCAGAGCAAATTACCCCTCAGCTGCCTTCTTAGCGTTCCAGCATTATATGAAAGGCAGCTAACCTATTTTACTGTCGCAATGAAGAAATTGACGAGAGGACTGTCTCAGTTCAATTCAACCATAACCACCCGAATTACAGAGATTGTCGTCTCGGGATATCCAATCGCGAATCGTACAGGGTATTTTAAAATTAAGTGTTATGGCTTGAAGGGGTTGTTCTACACCTCGGATTGGATGGAGATTTGTGAAAAAAAACTGCCGCAAAATTCTCGGTAAACGAATATTTTAGCTTATTTCTTTGACCAGCTTTCCGCATTCGTCTTGTTACGTAGGTAAAATGTCTGAGAGGAACCATGGGTCAGAAACGAACTATTCTCTCGCAAATTGACTTTTAATTGGACCTCCACGATTTAAGTTTCGCTTAGTAAATGAGACTACCAGCTGGTCCTTCCTGACTCCGTTTCGAACTAAATCTTTCGATGTAACTTTTCCGAGCCTAGGAAGACGTCAATGACCTGCATTCAGTGTCAGGTTTGCTCAAGGGTCCTCCCGGGGAGAAGAACATAAACACTTTCACTTTCCTTAGTGGTCCTTTAGTGGTTAAACTATTCGGGCTAGCAAGTATATCTCGTGTGTTTCTTTCCGAAGGACCAGCTGATAGTCTCACTTACTAAGTGAATATTTAATCGCGGAAGCCCAATTAAAAGTCAATTTGCGAGAGAAAGGTTCGTTTCCGACCCATGGCTTCTCTCAGACATTTTATCTACGTAACAAGACGAATGTGATAAGCCAGCCGCCCAAATTTCGGAATTTTGCGGCAGGTTTTCTTCATAAATCTCCGTCCAATAGAAGGTGTAGAACAACCCCTCCAAACCATGACAAATAATTTTGAAACACCCCACATACACGGTACACATATAAGTGAACTAGATAAAGCAATCGGATTCGTGCTGAACTATTATCGCGCGAATATCATTCGTATCCTGTATTTAATTTTCCTTAATTTTCGTAATACAGGTTACCTACATTATATAATAAATGGTGGGTGTCTTTTACTTTCTTTATTTCTTTTAAAACTGAAGAGTTTTCTACGGAAACAAATCAAATAGACCCTTGAGAAAGTAAAGAGTGCGCAAGCAATACTTCATTAATTACGCGATTGCATCGTGTTTTCCTGTGATTTTGTCTCTGTGGTTGGCAACAAGAACATGTAAAACGATCAGAATATCTTACAATTAGATATGTACGTATATCTTTTATCAGGTGACAGTTTTATTTATTGTTATAAAAATGCAGTTTTCTTTATCTGTAACATGTAGCTTGATCGCGATTTCGAAACTCTTGCGACAAATGTATAATATTTGATTAGCTAGAAGTTAAAATTTTATAAGACTTTTAGAAACTATAGAAGTATCCTGCTAAAACTGCATTAAAATTTGAATATTTTTTTAAAGTATAAGAAATCAGAATCAATTGATCGCTTTGATTTTACCGAAAGATAGCTTATCTTTAAAAAACAAATTTCAATGATTAACTATTATGTAAAAAAAAATGAATAAGACATTTTTTCACTATCACCTCGGAAAATTTTTCCTCCAATGCGGTTACAGCTAGCAATGATATTTCAAGGTGGTAAAAAGAAATTGAATAACCCCATTCGCAATTAATTCTTCGATACCAAAAAATCCTAGATTTTCAATACTTCATACTTGAAGCAGCAACTGATTGACCTTGCAATCCGCAAATAAAAGAAAATAACAACAAACGAGACTCAAATTCCGTTGACGTGGCACATTCGAAGCCGTGTATCATGCAATTTCGCAACTTCATTTATCGAGGCAAAAAACCCCGTAAACTGTCAACTGTGTTCTCTCCTCGGCAAGTAAAATCACAGCAAACACGTGTTCTCCGCCAACTCGTGTCTTGCGGATACCCATGTTATGTACGGCCTACATACAGAGGAGCAAGGTCTGCATAGCAGCCTTGTTTACTCCTTGTTACCAATGCGTCTGTAACGTGTTCCTAAACCCCGACACCGCGTAATTATGCCCTACACAAGAGAGAGATTCCTCTTCTCCACATTCTACGGTTATGCACGCACATAGTTTGGCAGTGGGTCGTGTGTTTGATGGAGCACCTCAGAGTAACCACCGGATACGCGAAAATACTCGACACTGATAACGAGTTCACCACGAATACAAGCTCTCCTCTAATTTCGCAAATTCTGTCAATACATGGGCAAACGTAACCATAACAGCCGTTATAAGGGATTATTAATTGTTGCTTAATACTAGAATTATCGAAGCGGTCAAAATTACGGGTTTCTACTTTGTTTTTGAAGAATTCTTCCAATTTATAGAAAAGCAGTGCAGTAGATATTTCACGTGAATCTTATAATACAGCGATGGACAAATTACGGCCCATGGACCGGATCCGACCTACCGCAGGTTTTGAAATATTATAATATTATAGAAATTATGAATCGCAGAATTTAAAAAAAATTCATTGAAGGGATGTTCCGTTTTTTGCACATGCAAAACTTTTCATAGAAGGTTATGTATTTAATGAATTATATTGGCCCGCAAAATTATTTTTTTTCTTTTTTACCCGGTCCTAAAAAAGTTTGCACATTTCTGTTGTAATATATCAATTTTTTTACACAGAAAAATTTGAAAGATTACAAAAAACATGAGAACATGTAAAATTTTGAAATTTTCTTTGCTGTCCTGCCTGTTCTGCCTTTCCTGCCTGACTGGTTGACTTTTATTGTAAGGAGGAGTGGAAATGCATTTACGCGCCCCCCCCCCCCCCCCGCCCCTCTGTGGAATAACACTCCCCTGTGAAGAAGTGTGAGTCTCATCGGGTGTAGAACATCCGGAATACCCACTAAACCACTCGGCCTATCTCCCTGAGTTGGTTTTCATTCCGGCGGGTAGTTAGGTCTGGGCTAGACAGAAATTAATCTTAAAATTATGCAAACGACATATTAAAGGAATGCAAAAATTGTCCTCATGAAAGATTTTATCATCGCTGCAAGTATAGATCGAATTAACAGTCAGTACAGGAAGATCACACTTATGTTAGTTCTAATGATCTGCTCTAAGGACATAGTCGAACAAATGTATGTTACCTTAATATTAAGTAAGTAATAGAGCAATTTAAACAGTTTCCGATACATCATTTGACTTTCCATTCTCTACAGGAGCAGTAGAAAGGCTTTAATAGGCTATTTTTTATGAAGTATTTTTTTAACATAAAGTCCAACAGGAAAATGACTTATTAAGAGTTTCTTTATTCCTTCTGTAGAATGAAAATCTGTAAAGGAAAATATAGATCTTCGTATAAAAAATGAAGTTGGCCTTTGAATAACATTGAAAAAATATAATAAACAAGAAACAGATGTTGGACTTGTATTCCCTCCATGAAACTATAAAACTTTTGTATATTACATTTTCCTCTAATATGATGGGTTCTCAAGTTCTTATTTTTTTCCACCTAGATTGTCGGTTCGTTCTACCGTGCACTTGTTACACATTTTGTAGGATACAGTAGTTTCTCCCAATACAGCACAACTCATTTCAGTGGCCTCAACTGCTGATTTCTTAACACTAGAACTACCGTCGTTAAATCTATCATATTTCAAAATACTAAATAAGTACTTTGAAAAAGGAGGGGCCAAGAGGCGGAAAAGCTAATCGATTCGACGATGTATGTTTTTTAAGATTGACGCAGAATATTTATTCTAAGACTCTTCTATAAACTTGGAGAATTTTTGGAAAAAATTGTGTACCAGTCATTTTGACTGGTTTGGTAGTTCTAGTGTTAAGTTGAAATGCTAACAGTAAGCAGTGTCGTAAATGATGCTTTTCGCGCGCCACATTTTTTAAAACGACTACGTTGGCGTGGTAACTAATAAAACGACAGACGGATACGCTTTTTAAAATCAAAGAAACAATCGTTCAGATGATACCCTGATCAGATAGAAATTCGGACTCGGACAGCAGTTATGATAGTTGAAAAAGAAACGAAAAGAACTTATTTGCACACCTAATAATTTGACGCACTGGATACATGGAGCTAGGTATGTAATCGGATTACTTCGTTCGGGATCAATCGGATCTCTCGTTTCTTCATTTAATTGCACGTATGATTATAAATATGATAATTATTTATATATGGTTGGTATGTACTTATATAAAAAGGGCCACTGAAGAGTCATGGTGTTAAGGAAACATGATAAAAGTTAAATCTAAGAAAATGAGTCTACGTTAAGCAACAGCACAACGTCAAGTAGCGCAAGTACTGAAATTCCGGATATTACAAAAGAGTTTTATCCATTATCTGCAAAAAGAAAGGTACTCGGAGATTTAGAATGTCGACACAAACGGTTTCCATGGAGTTAACTTGAAAATGAGCAGATGTGTTTTCATTTTCATGCATGTGCTCCCTGTTGAGAAAATTACGATAATCAACAGTGTTTACCAACCTTCGATGTATGTATATATGTATTTACCTGTTTAGTTTATCGTGGGAAGATCGAAGCCGCTTCTAGGAACTCAGTTCAATTATAATGCATTTACATTACTTAAATGTAAATTATGTTGATATTATTTATATTAAAATTTGTATTACTTAAATACAAAAAAAGGTTTAAACGTTCGAATAATAATGAATATAATTTAAATTTTTTTTTAAATTTTGTAACATAGCTTAGTAACTAGAAGTTGGCCCCCTTGTACCACTTTATTTTTCATTTATTGCTATTAATATATCAATTCCATTTCTAGAAATAGCATTGAATTTTTTTACCTCTTTTGTCATGAATTTCGAGGAATTTACTATAGAAATAAGAAGGCTACAGCACGAATATTAAATTTGTACAAATCGATTTTAAACTATTTAAAACTTCCGCCACCGTAATGACTTGTGAAATCCCAAACGCATATAAAGGTTTCTTTAAATATTATACGAAGACGTTTAATTTTTAATTTAAAACCTTTTGTTTTTTCCAAGAATTTTCTTTATACACTGTAATACGTTTCGATTTTTACCGGAATTTTCAAAGGTCACGGCTTACGTTGTGCACGCGTGGATAAATTTATCTTCGCACGAGATAAATGGTGTGAAAATGTTGTCGCATCAGTCGAATTAAAAATACCCTAGATCGATTTTTAAATTCCATGCACCTCGATTGAGGCTCATTTAAAAATAAGCGTACTTTCTGAACCTTCTAGGGATAATTAAACGGTCATAATTGCGTGAGAAATAAAAAATTAACTTTTCAGAATATAATGTGAGGGTAAATAGAAAATTTTGAGAAAATTCTAGATTATAAATAAAAATTAATAAAAAAAATAGTTTATTCGTCAAAATTATCACCTTTGCAATCTGTAGTCTTTCTGTTGAAATCATTTAATAACATAAATTAATAAATTATACAATTAACTGTTACAGACGTCATACACATAGGACATTAACAAATTCTTTTGTTATTCAACACTTACCATTCTCATTCCTAGGTATCACTCTTATCTCTTTCTCTATTACGCATTCACTCGATACCAAACATTCATAACAAAAAAAACTTGACACACTTTCTTCAGCGAGACACAATTTTCTAAATTCTCTTTTCATTGTCGGACTCTTAAATAAATTGTGTGGTAATATTTTGCGTATATACTTTATTGGCACTTCAAAGGAACAATTGAACGTATAAGATATATTTTGAAAAACAAATTCTGAATTGATTAAACGAAGTGCTCTATGTGTTTTAACAACATTTCGGTTTATTTCTGTACCGTTCTGTTTCTAGATCATAACTCTTTACAACTTAAAGTAATCGAACAGTTTAGCAACATAGAGATGTTTTCTTCTAAATTCGGTAATCGATTCTTAGAAGGACGGAGTGAAGTTCTTAAGAAGATAATATAAGATTCACAGGTGTGCCGGAAAGTTCGATCGGAAACTTCCTTGAAATATTAACGATATTAAATCGACTGATGAAAAATGTTCAAGCATCTACTTTGCAGAACTATAATCACTCTAGAAGGAATTTCGAAGATAAATATAGTTAATAGAATTTCTGGCAAATATTTGTTGTACCATTTATATTAATTTGAACGATACCAATGACGGTAATATAACAGAAAAAATTAGAAAAATTTGCATTAACATTAAATTATAGTGAAAGTATACCTCATTGGCTAACTTTCATAGTAAAAGAAGTACATAAAAATAAATAAGTAAACGTGATTTAGCTGAACAAAGGAATTCACAATTTTCAGTAAAAAAATAGAAAATTTGTACGTCTCTCGATCTGTAAATAAATTCTGTATTTGTAAAACAATATGTAATATTATGATGTAGTTGTTACGTGAAACAATTTTATAATATATTTTTATGCTACCAGCCATAGAAATTATTAGAAATGATCGTTCCGAATTCACCGCGCCCTCCATTTATGTAGGAATCTTATAAGATCCTCTTTACTTCCTGTTTGTAGCTCACTCTATTTCTCCCTTTTCTCTAAAATGTGCCATTTTGTTTTTATGTATTAGTCTCCCTCTAAAGCTCCTTTCGATGCTGGTTCGAGCTTTAAAGTTGTTAACAAATTCTTGTATTTTCTGTCATTACATTATCATTGCATTTTCCTTTAATAAAGACAAAGGTCTTATTACTCGGTAAGAAATTTTCTAACTGAAATAAATTAGCAGAATATTGCGACCGAAATATAGTCATGGTTTAGTCTTTCACCTAGATATTACAGTAAAAGCTGGATAAATGCGACACAGTTCGGGGTACAAACGCTTCTATTACGAAGTAGCAGTATCGAATCCTTGTTTACATTACGGCTCCGGCCCAGCGCGAACAAAGAAACGGACAGACAGTAGAAGAGACAGAGAGGTCCCAGCTATAGGGGGTTATGTACGGTCCTGAAACTTTTATTTTTCATCTGATACCAATCGGCGACTTAGAAAATTTGCGAAAAGATGTAAACACAAAGGGGTCTCGCTGTAGAGGGCCACTGTCCGAGCAACTAGTAGAAAATAACTACGATCCCCTACAATCCTTTCAAGATTTATCCCATGCCGCCTTGGTGCCCTAATCTCCTTACCAGAATCTTACCACGTCCACTCATTTTTCCAGTTTTTCCCAAAACCAAGCCCTATATAAGCGAGACATTTTTTGACTCCTCGGGTCTAGCTTCCTTAGAACGTCACGCTGTTACTTAGCGTACAGAAATTTCAAAGTCCACGACTTTTGCATCGTTTGACTATTGTAAGTACAAGACGTGGAAACCCCCGCGTACCGACGCATGAATTTCGGCTAAGTTCCATTTAAGAATCATCCATTGTAATTGCATCCTGAACAACAATTGATTATAACTCTTGATATACGTTTATACTCACATTTGTGACATTCAAACGTTTTGGTTCTTTCAATTTACTTCCTTAATCTTCGTGTATGAGAGTAACGATCTCCCTTATTCACTCTTACTGTTCGGGGCGAATAAGATTTTTAAAACTAAAGTTACAGGTGTTCGTTAGAAGACAAAGAGTCTACGAGTTGCAACTCCATTTACCTTATACTAGCTAGTGACGGTACCTCCGTATCCTTTGGTATCTGCTATACTAATGCGAAAATACCGCAAGATTTTTCATTATTATCAGGTATACGGCGACTCTATAGTTAGCCTATAGGTTAGTCCAGTCCCCGAATATAATTCTTAGACTCGTTGCAATCCTTAACTCTCGCAAGTATAATTGCATTAACGCATTCTGTCTCGTTCTGACACTCGACCGGCTCGTAACAGGGGAGTGGCCCGACGTATCGGTAAGACAATACTAATTGGAGGATCGGCCGTTTTCATTTTCCATTTTTTTTTAACCTTTGCTGACGTATTTGTAAGATTTTTCTGATTAAAATGATACCAAACAGGACATAGTTTGAATTATATTTACTTAATATTCAATACATTTGCTTACTATTTACATAATTTAAGCATATCGTGTTTGATATCATTTTTATCAGAAAAATCTGAAAAACGCATTGGGAAAAATTTCATTCCGAAAAATTAATAAAAAAAAAGTTTATTGTTGCATTAGCAATGCCTCGCTTTGCTTGGTTGGTCTCTCTGTCTCTTCTACTGTCTGTCCTTTTCTAAGTTTGCGCTCGGCTGGAGCCGAGTATCAACACAGATTCGATACCTTTACTTCATAAGAGCAACATTAGGTCGCCACCTTTGCATTTAGCCTAGTGAAGGTGTCGATATTATGTTGCATTTATCCAACCGGGTGTCGATGCAGTGTTATCTCGGTGGGATAAATGCAACATAATTGACACCTTCGCAAGGTTTAACTGCTCAAGTCGTGACCGAATGTCGCTCTTATGAAGTATAGGTATCGAATCTGTGTTTATACTCGGCTCCAGCCGAGCACGAACTTAGAAACGGACAGACAGTAGAAGAGACAGAAAGACCAAACAAACAAAGCGAGGCATTGCTAATGCAACAATAAACGAATAAATAAACTTTTTTATTGATTAATTTTTCTGAATGTACCTTTCACCAATGCGTTTTTTAAATTTTTCTGATTAAAATGATACCAAGCACGATATGTTTCAATTATGTAAATAGTAAGCAGATATATTAAATATTAAATAAATGTAATTCAAACTATGTCGTGTTTGGTATCATTTTAATCAGAAAAATCTCACAAAAACATTAGCAAACGTTTCAAAAAAAAAGATAAGAAATGAAGAAGTTTTATCCCTGAATTGGATGAGTCTTGTTTCGAGTTGCATCATGTTACTTCTCCCCCGTCGAGAGTCGTGGTTCGCGAAGGGGTATCCTATGTGGAGAGGATAGTCGTGTTGCATTTATCCAGCCAAACTTTTGCCGCATGTATCCAGCTTTTACTGTATAATGAATTCGAAACTCGAAACATTGAGTAACAACAATTGGAAAGAAAAAAACATTAAGAAATAATGATCGCTCACGGTTGGAAGCTCGGATCAAGTAAGAACAAGCAGAAAGTAAGAAGAAATAGAGTTTGACGAGGGAAAAATGGAGGAGAAACTTCAATTAGACGCTTTTATAATGACACGATCTGACAACGATACAATGAACGCATCATTTTCGATCGGAATTGGCTTTTAACAGAATAAACTGAAAAATTTCATTTTCTTTTGGGTTATATATGCATATTTATTTAGCTGTGTGAATCGTTTAATTGTAGCTTTTTTCCAATTTCGCTTGTCTGACTTTGTTTTATTCCGCTGTTTATTATAAATAAGCACAAAATATAAAGTGTTACGGTTTGGTCTCAATATTTAACATTAACATACTATTAAAACAATTTAATATTCATATTTAAGGTTTTCAGTATTATGAACTTAATATTAGAATCTGTATTTCTCTTCGGCTCGTTACATGAAAACGTTTTGAAATATTTGTGGTACACAAGAAGTATATAAGGTAATGGATACATTAAATAAAGTGGTACTTACACCACTATTATAATCAATGATTTTGCAATGTCATTAACTACAGAATCTTCAGTTAATTGAAGCATATGGACATTTTAACGTACCACTTGTGAATTCATATGAATACAAATTTCATGCTAAATTACACGTAAATGATCTGTTTTCTGAATTTTACATAAAACTGGGCTTACATCACTTTCAAAATAACCAATCTACACATTAAGTAATAATGTAACATTAACCGTACCGAGTGTTTATTGATACATATTCTTACCATAGCAGAGCTTTTAACTTGTTACGAAATGACGATAATACCTTTCTGAATGAAATACAGGCGACTGTGGACGTAATGCAGGAAATATCTTACGAAACAGTCTTTACATAATAATACGAAAAATTACATATTTTCATTCCATTCAACCGGACATTTGGCCGCATATGATACGGGTAGTATTAGAAAACACCTGATAGACTTTACGCAGATTTCAATTGAGATCCACTAATTGAGAGTTCGAGTTTTTAACTGCACATCCGCGATAGCCACCAGATTCAGCTTTAATATTATATTTAAACTGGATTGTGGAAGTTTGAGCATCAAAGTTACAGGATAGTGCTTCTTTTTAAGATGGTAGAGTGCACATAATTTTAATGTTTATAAAGCAATTGATGTCTTTATCCTCAAATACCTCGGATATTCTAAATACTTAAATATTTAGAGTATGTACAGTTAGTCGCATAAATATTCAAACACCGTGGTACTTGAGGAGTTATTGCTGCATGTACTTACTTGAAATGCAATTATCGAATTCTTGAATTTGTAGTGGGTTAAAGCACATATTCTAGTTTCAAAATATATAAAATTAGTTACATTATTTTTTATTGTTTCCTTCGAACAAAATTAGACAGTTACAAATGCATCAGTAACATGTAAACGCATTGGTATATTTCAAATGCTTTTAATTAAATAATTTTGCGTAAGGCTCCTCCAATCTTCCGTTAATCGTACTATCATCTTTAGATTGGAAAATCTTTAAACAACTTATAATTCCAATATTTAGAACTCATTGTCAGATAAAATCGTATAAAAAGAGGTTTTAACGCAGCAGTCTAACAAATATATTGCGGATGCACTTTTGTCGATTAATTTGTATACTAAAAATTGTTTCCGTATTCTGTAGCCGTGCAGAAAAGAAATTAATTTTCTCAGCAATGAGGCGTGTGAACATAAAAATCCTTTCAGCTTCGTTTCTCGGAATGAAATCGATAGAAAACTGTTTTTATTTATGTTTTCAAAGAAAAATTATCAAAGAATTTTACCAGTTCGTAATAAGTACATTTCATGGCCATTAATTTTGTTATGTCATTAAGTTAAGAATTTTTAATTCATCTAAGCATACGGATATTGTAACATGCGTTTCGTGAACTTCATACGTATAAAGAAATTCACGAAAAATTATATTTCAATTATTCGTTTTCCCACTTCTAGTAAACAGTTGACTGCACCATTTTCAAAATAGACGGCCCATATAAATCATGTCAATTAGAATACTATAATGTGAAATATAGAAATCATAATTTCTAATAAATGAAAATTGATTCTTTTATATCAATAGATTTATTGGGTTGCACGATATTGAGACGTATTGTGCTGTTTGTCAGCTTCCGGATTATTAATCCACGTTACTTCACTCTGCATTTTATATATGAGATATCCTTTCATCTGATTTCCAATGAAACTGCTTGATGTCATAAAAATAGGGATCAAGAACGTATTCTCGCCCAATGAAACGTGATACACGTGAAGTGAATGAGATTACACTTATTCCAGGACTTGGAATCTCCTTTTTATTAGCAATAATATTGTATGGTAACATGAAAGAATAAAACCCAGAAGGATGACAGATCTTTATAAGAGATTGGAATTTAATTCTTTGTCTGCTTGGATGTAACTAAACTCACGAAGTAGGAATTATTTATATTTTATTATTATTATCACATGATTTTTAATCACATCCTACACATTTTTTTTAATTAATTTTAATTTATCCTACCTGTTTATGTCTAATCTGTATAAATAATAGAGACAAATCTTTATTACAAACAGGCTACAAATCAGAATTGATATTTCATACAAATGACTGTTAGCTCATATTTTGAACGATCAATATGCTCAAGTGCTGATTTCACAGGATTTTAAATTTCATATTTGGAGAGTCAGAAATTTTAAAAAAATGCCGCACCTTATACTGTAACGATGCAGAATATTGCAATTAATAAAGTAAAGGATCTCTTTTACACCGCAAACCTGATATATAAATACGTTAGCACACAAAGGAATTCGGAGGCAATCTCTTAATATTATCTCTCCACGCCATTGACTTTGTCATATTTATCTAAATACATCGAACACGTCGTACAGTATAATTTATTCTTCTTTCAGCCGGTAAAAGCCCATTCTATGTGTCCTTTTATTACGAGACATTGCACTCCATCTAAAAGCCGAAAAAAGATGTTCATTCATCACAGAGAAAGGACATTAAGTAAATCGAGCGAAATTATGAGATCAAACAATGACTCCGTTGAGAGAGAAGTGACAGGAAATAAATTGCCGTTGTGAAGTTCGATAATATCTCGAGGAACGATTTTCGGATATCATTGTATGTAGCTTCGTTAACAACGGAGAATAGAAAGTGATTAAATGAAAATCGACGTAACCGTGAATTGTTCGACATTAACGAGAATTTTGATTAGAGTTTCCACAAAGACAAAAAAAACATTTATGTTACATTGTGAGATGTAAAAATAATTTTTGATTATTTTAAAATAAGTAACTTTTAAAAATAAGTAACTACTTTTACTTTAATTATTTTATGTCCCATGCATGATAAATGAAAGAGCATGATATTCGAAGGTGAAAAAAAATTAGTCAATGAATATATTACATGATGCTGATCTTCTTCGATCAAAATTTAGTACAGAAAATGTTTAAACATCTTTTTTAAAACCTATAACAAATATAGGTATCATAGCACAAATATTCGAATCATAATTTCCTCAAAATGATCACATTTGCTACCTGTCAAAGTGCTTACATAATATTTAATTCAGAAAATAAAAAATCGGTCGCCCTCATTCAAACTGCCTCGTAGGAAGTACGTTCACTTATCTACAAGGAAGTGAAAAGAATATTATTAAATTCACTTAAATTCAAACATTAATGTTTAACAAAAATCGTGTCACATATTTTTAATGTTGATGAAATACTTCAAATTATAAATGAAAAAGAAATGTGTGGAGAACTGTAGTTTCCTAAAAACGAAGAGCATCAGATAGAAATACAAATTTCTATATCAATAACATGCAAATGGTATTGTTATCTAAATCTTCCAAATGAAATTTTAACGTGAAATAACAAACGAAATCGTAGATACAAATTATATTCGAGTCCTTAAAAAGATGGACAACGGGTTGAATTAACAGTTTCAGTTTGTAAATTCAGACGCAGTTACTTCGACGGTCTGTGATTAATTTCGTTTGTAAATCTAAAGTTTAAGATTCTTTTCCTTTTAATAAAGTTGTTGGAACAGAGTTACGAAATACAACAGTTGTCATTGACACATCGCAGGATATAACTAGTGAACTACTAATGAATTCAATAATTTCGACAACAAACTTTTGCTGTTGGAGCATTCCATAACAAATACATGCGATACAATGAAATCGCGACAGAATAAATTCGTAGTTAGTCTAATTAATACTGCACCACCCTGAAATTCATATTTTTTGACCCAGATCCTTGTATACATCCAGTTTAATTCGCTACAGTTAACTCGAACGTGTCTCGATCGATTATAACACTTTCAACGCTTTGACCCGATATCCTTTGTTTGTTCTTCAACCTCATTGTGCACTTAGTCTTCTCGTAAACGGACAAAGAAATAATTGAATATAATATCGGTCAAACGAGTAAAGGTATGCTAAAAATAAAGGAATAGAAAGTACTTCGATAAATAATGTATTGATTTCCCAATAACGATGATTACATAATTACAATAAAATTTAGTTTTCAAATCATTGTTGAATAATCTAGTAAGAAAATGTTCAATGAAATTTTCAATAAATATTTATTAGTTAAACTGATCAATCGCCTAACGCGACGAAATAATTTTTGTATCGACCGTTAAAGTACTATGTCTCTGATATGAACTGTTACACCTTATTGTTCTTTACTGTATCTTTACTGTATCTTTATATAATTTGGTTCTTATTGTTTGAGCGTAGAAAACTCTCACAACGTTTGTTCGGAAAAATGTCGGAAACCCTGTATGAAAACAATTCGTATCGCAAAAAATTCGTATGTTATGTGATTTGTTAGTCGTCATATCATTGTACAGAACATTTTACACAATATTTTGTCCATGGAAATAGAATAAATTCCAAACGTCCGATTAAAACATTTTGTATTTGACTATTATTATAAGAGATAAAATTTAATTCTTGTTTCCGTCGCTCTTTTCATCTTCACATTTTTAATTTGATTATCTCAGGGAGAATAAAATAGCGAGACCAAAAAGATACGAAACGGGCACAGAAGCTTCTCTTTGAATTTCATGAAAGCCATCACTGTAACTTTTGTGTTACAGTACAATCTAATTAACACTGTGACCCATGTAAAGATATGTACTTCGTTGATTCTACATAACCCATTCTCTGTTTAAAGTAATACACCATCTGTATGCGCCTTTATATACTAATCCCTCTTCTTCGTCACTGCACACCATCAAAGTAATGGCGTAATTACAACATATCCATTAACCTTTTTACTCTTAATGGCAAACATCTCTTCAGCCCCTTATCTCTGGCGTTGTTTGTACAGTAGGTACACGCAAAGAATACTTATTGTTAGATTTTAATTCACTCGGTGAGTAAAATATGATATCTATTGGCGAAATCATCAAATTCTTCTTACTTGGACACTAAGACTTTTAACTGCTATATTATTACATACATGAAGCACTATATATCGAGATAGTGATGTTCAATACCGTCTCATATTAACACTAGAACTACCAAACCAGTCAAAACGACTAGTACACATTATTTCCAAAAATTCTCCAAGTTTATAGGAGAATCATAGGATAGATATTCTGCGTCCATCTTATAAAACATAAATTGCCGAATCGATCACCTCTTCCACCTCTTAATTCCCCTTTTTTCAAAATACTTATTTTATATTTTTAAATATGATAGATTTAACGCCGGTAGTTCTAGTGTTATATATTTATGTAAGATGTATCCCAAAATACATCAGATCCCAAACAGGATGCACTGCTTATTTTCAGTCAGTTATCACTTTGTCTAAATATTTTAAATTTATCAGAAGATGATGTAACAATAACATCTGGCTTTTGAGAATCCTAATCACGAGGGTCAGAGTTGTCCAAACCTCCTACCACAGTATTTTGGAGTCTTTAAAAGAATGAGCTAGGACTCGAGGAGAACAGTTTTTTGTTTGCAATTCTGCTACAAAGTGATACCTTCGTACAGTGGTCGATTTCACTAAAATCCTGGCCAAAACCTCAAAACAGCTCCAATTTAATCGAAAATTAATATATTAGCATTATTTGGGTAGCTGATTACGAATCAGAACTAAAAACTTTTAAAAACAAAATGGCGGATTCAATACGGCGGGCATGTGTGTCCAAAATATTTGGTTTCGCACAAAAATTAGTATTCTTACGTGTTTTCAGTAGCTGGTCACTAATCAGAACTCGAAAATTTTAAAAATCAAATGGCGTATACAATATGTCAATAAGTAGAATTCAATACTCCCATCCTATTCATATACATATATGCGCTGCCACACGAAAGGCGCGCGCGACCAATAATTGTTAATAACTTGAAGGGTAGCAGAAAGTAGCAGCTGGAACCGATCGGTTTTTGTTCAGAAAGTTTCAAACATTATTTAAAAAAATTAACGCTAAACTAAGCCAACCTTTTAACTATTTCCTTAGGAAGGGCGAGTAAATGCATGGGTCTCATATTTTCATCATAACAGCTGTAAATTGTTAAATAAAAAAATGAAACCGACATATTTCAAAATTTAAAGCATGTCAGATAGCTACTAATAGAGAAATAAAGGGATCATACGTTTATAGCACATCAAAAATATAATTTTAGTTCCGGTGCGGAAACATCACGTTATAAATGTGTTAACTTTTAGATTGTATATCTTTAAGAATGTAGTGGAAAAAAAAAGTTTTATTAGTGAACACATATGGTCTGATATGTCGTAAATCAGATGCAATTGTCAGAATTCAGTTATCAATGAAAAAGTTTTTCGACTTTTGACCAGGATTTTAGAGAAATCGACCACTTTGCGCCAGTCTGCGTTTCTTATCTCGCTTGTATCCGAAATTCCAGAATCATTTCTGACAGAAGTTTTCGGGATAATAAAATGTCTCGGTTATTTTATTATCACACTTTGAGTTTATTAAATATATATAAAAATAATGTATACACGTCTATCTCACATGGCGGCGTGGAGGAAACTGCCCAACGCCCAATAAAATAAAACAAATGAACAACGCACAGGCATATGTCGATTATGCAGAGCCGCATTCTACATTTTCTTACAATTTCCTTATAATAAAGTTATTGAAACTGTATTACGCAAGATATGTATCATATTAAAATTGGTGTCAGGAATGGGATTCCAACAGTGAAGGACATAAGATATTTAACCCATTTGCATCATAAATAAATATGAAAAAAGGCCTTTATCACCAAACTCTTCTTTTATTATATTTAAGTACAAAAATGACTACAAGTAAAAGAACTTCATATTTCAGCATTATAAGAAAAAATAAATTGCCAATATGTGTTTTTCTTCCATATATGTTATTGATAATGGCGGAAATGTTGATTAGTTATTTTGTACAGTATAATAGTATTTGAAATGTTGAATGTATAAAGCTACTTCACAATTTTCACATTGACAAATTGTTTCTCTCCTTTTCTTTTGAGTTAAACAAACGACGCAACGCTTTTGAGCTTTTCTTTATGACGTTGATGGTATTGACCGGTGGAAAATGTTGTCCAGAAAATCTTGATGGCAATGATAAGGATTTTGTAGCTTTTCGTGTTTTTCTTGGTATATTTAGTGTTTTTATATTATGTGCAATAATTTCTTCACCTAGTTTTTACTACTTTCATCTCCAACAACACTCTCCATTTCTATTTTTTAGCTAACGGATAATGATAGTGACCAACAAAGAGCGTATATGTACGCTCCGGTGATAGTGACTAGAAAATTTAACGTATATCTACGCTAATGATGCAAATGGCTTACTAAGGCAGCAAATAACCTGAAACACCTCAATCATTATAAAAATCAACTCTCCATATTATTATTCAACTAAACAATCTATTCCCCACATCCCATCTTGCATAACATCATTCCTGAAGTTTTAATTGCTCTCGGTCAATTAACTTTCATATTTATGCGATGAAAATCCAAAAGTTACGCCTTACAATAACCACGTGATAAATTGTACCAGGAGCATTCTTCTCGTCCGCGAAAACTGTAATTCGCTTTTAGATTCACCCCGGTATTACTACTTCCCGCGATAAGGAAGCTTCGTTATTGTTCGATGAACGATGACAGAGCAGCAGGATCTTTTTGCCTGGCTCTCAAGGGGATGCATCCATTCCGGTGAAAGGAATCTCTCTCCTCGAGAGGGTCTCGACCTTTCACGACCCCACCTGGTCAGAGAGAAATGTTGACCAAACAAAGGATATCAGGTCGAAGCGTTTGAGTGTCAAGATCGATCGGGATAAATTACGCCAAAGCGAACAGATTAAAGGATGCTAATATGCGGAGATAAATGTGTTACATCTGATCGACTGTACTTTTTGGCTTAACGGTTTTGTTGGTTTAACACAAGTGATGGACAAGCTACGGACCTCGGACCAGATGCGACCTGCTTAGGGGTTCTATCCAGTCCACCGTCAATCTTAAAATAATAACACAGAAATTTTCAAATTCAGCGTTTTAAAAAATCAGTTAACACTTTACCGACCGGTAGCCTATAAATAGGCTTTTTGCCACCACCGCTTTTACACTTTTAGTTTATTAATCGGTTCCTACAGCAATCACTAATTTATTTATTATTGTAGTGGAACTGTGTTAAGGAGCCGATGAGAAGCATTTGTAATTTTCAAAGAGATTGTAATTTTGTTTAGGCAATCTAAGCCGAAATTAATCCTTTAAAGTGGGTAGAATGCTCAAACAATAGCGGTCGGTAAAGTGTTAAGAAAGAATTACATTTTTTGTGTATCTGAAATATAGTTGTGAGAATTTTAATGACAGATGAGCACTTACAATTAGAGAAAGAAGTGCGATTCGTGGACTGTAAACTGTTTCTCACGATCCATGCGGATCCCTGTCTTCTGGGTTCGACGCACAGTGTGTAATTTGGCCGATCTAGCTGGACTAAACTTTTGAAAGAAGTTGCGGTTTTCATTAATTTTACTGACTTTTCTACTAATACGAAACATAATCTTATTCTTAGTGTTAATAACAATATATATTTTAATAATTATTTAACATTTATACGTAAAATAAGAAACTCTCAACTTAAAATTTTTTTGTAGTTCAACGGTAATAGTTATTTTCACTTTTTCTGCTCAAAATGATTCTACAAATTACCGCGAATACAACGATGTATATTACAATACTTTAATGTTATAAAGAGTTAAATATGTTTAAACAATGTTCAAAGCGGAGCAACGTCAAAAATGCCCCCATATTTTATGAATATTTTCCAATTTAACCCTAAAAACTAAACGTCCAGGAAAAAATTTAATAGCAGGAGGCGATAGGACAGACGTTTTTCTTGGGGAAAGCATACAAAAAATTGCAACAACAATTTTGTTTTAGGCTGAGAAATTAAAATAGTTCCGCAAGACATTTAGTTTCGTCCACTCACAAGACCCAAGATCCAAGACAACACTCTTTCCCCGCAGCTAGAAGAAGTCAAAAATCAAAAAAGACGTCAAAAGTCGAAAACAAAACAAAAATATAGATGTGGTCATTTGTCAGCAATGGCTTGTCGCATTTCAATTGTTTATACCTTCAGCTTTGAACACACAAAATTGCAAAAGCGTAATAAATAGTAATCTAAGTTAAATGTCTACATACTTTTCGGAACAGAATTTAAATTACCTGTTAATTGTTAGAGGGTATTAAAACGGTAATAAAAGGTCGTTTGGGAAAATAAAAAATTGTAAACATATCCCAAATAAGTGAAGATAACAATACATACAAACAAATACCGTTCTCACCTATCGTTAAGTAACAATTGTTGAAAATGTCTGGGATGCACGGCAAGTGCAACTTTGAGGGCTGTTAATTAATTATTGCAGACTATTATTTGGAATAATTTTTGCATTTTCTGTTTATATGGACATTGTACTATTGATTTACAATAAAATTTTATACATATGGACCATGACGAAAATTGACTTTTGTCTAGCTAGATCGGCCAAATTACACATTTTGCGACACTCGGAACGTGTGGACGCGCGATCTGCAATTTATTCCCTAACCGGACCTCAAGTATTTACGAGTGCTTGTATCTCAACTTACAAGGGACGTTCGGGAACTGAGACAGTCTGATTTTGATAAAACTTTGCATAAATATTAAATAGACATATCGCAGAAGATAGCCGGAATTCGTTCGTGCCCGTGTTCAACTTTAAGGGAGATAACAAGGGAGACCTCTCTTTCAAGAAAGTCCTGTCTATCCTGTCTGTCCTGCCTCTGTAATACCCGTCCTGCATGTCCTGCCCGTTGCGCCCAAAAAAATTGTTTTTTTAAAAACAGTTTCCTAGAAAATTAACGTCGAGAACGTGCTCTCATATGATTTTGACATAACTCCGATCAGATTTGAGCAGTCACCATTTTCGTGAAGCCGGTCGATAACTCTCGGGCATCTTGTAGGTCAATTAAGGTCAGAATCTGTGCTTGCAAGCTCAAGTGTGGTTGCACAAACTGAAAGCTTACTCGGATTTTTACAAAATGTCGCGGAAAACACGAAAAGTGGCTCAAAAGCTCATTTTTGACGGAGTAAATTTCGAATTTTCTGGAAAATGGGATTGAGCTTTTAGCTTGAGGCATCACTCGTGAGCTTGCAAGCTCAAATGCAACCTTTGAATGACCTTCAAGATGCCCGAGAGTTATCGACTGGCGTCAGGAACCTGTGACTTTGCGTAAGTACGATCGGAGTGATGTCAAAATCATATGAGTGCACGTTCTCGACGTTAATTTTCTAGGAAATTGTTTTTGAAAAAACAATTTTTTTGGGCACGACGGGCAGGACATGCAGGACGGGTATTACAGAAGCAGGACAGACAGGACAGACAGGACTTTCTTTAAAGAGCGGTCTCCCTCGATATCTCCCATAAAGTTGAAAACGGGCACGAACGAATTACAACTATCTTCTTAGACACGTATAATTAATATTAATGCAAGGTTTTATCAAAGTCGAGGTGTATCAGTTCCCGAACTTCCCCTGTTAGTTAATGAGAAAAATAGTAATGTCAGGTTGAATTCAAAAGCAAATCACGCTTCTCGAAATTACGGAGGCTCATAAATATACATTTTAATTGGACGATCTTTCTTTTGTCCCCTGTTCTCTCTGTTTCCCGATCAAAATTCAGGATTGCTTTGATTTTATGCGTGAACAAGTACGATCACCCCCCATGGCGGTAATTTCGCACGATGAGATGCTAATGAGTAACGTGACGAGCAGAAAATCCATCGGTGTTTCAGAGAGAACATGAGCATCATCGCCTATGTACTATCGGAAACTTTCTTTATAGACACTGTCATGTTTTATTGCTTTTAGAAAAGTTAAAAGTAACTACATAAAAATCTGAAAATTTCACAAGCAACGACAGTGCATTGAAGGGACTCTAGTAGACTCTAGTATCATATTCTGTAATACGGCTCCAACAAGTTTATTAAAAAGAAAAGATTCTTGACTTTCGGATTAGAAAAATACGAAACGCAGACCGTCAGAATGACTTCGCGAAGATTACAAACTAATTATGTTAGCTCGAGCCCCAGTTCGCCCTTTTAATGACTCCAAAATAATGTGGTGGAAGATTTAGATGACTTTGACACTTGTGGCTAACTGTAAGATTCCAAAAGGTGAATTATTTTGGTATAACGTTCCTGGGCGTATCGAAAGTATTCAGGGAGAGCTATAGCAGAACCGATAATAAGCAATATGTCCTATTTAGAATCTGACAAGGGAACATACCGAGGTGTCCGCCGTTGATTTTAATGTAACTTCGTAAATTTGTTAAGCACGTGAAAATAATCGATACGTATTTTTTATATCGGCTAAGTCGCACGTTCAGGGGGTGAAACCACCCTTCAATGTTCCGACATTTTTTCTTCTTTCGCTTATAACTTCAAAACGGTTAATGATAGAGATTTACGCTAAATGTACGAAATATTCGCTATTTTGTGTACTACACCTCTACGGAATTTAAAATTTTATTTGACGATTTTTTCTTAATTTTTTATTAAAAAATAACAAGTTTTTCGTTATATCTGTAAAGTTTGCAATCCGATTTTAACCAAATATTTTTTAAATGATAGAGCAATAAAAAATAAGAGTTACATGTGTTTGTGTTTTTCCGTAATTTACTCTGGAGTCGTGAAATTAACCCTTTTCTTTTGCCGGTTTTGACACTTTACGTTACTATATCTGATAAACGAATGACAATGGGGAAAAATGTATTATATCAAAGATTTAATTCAATTTTACTTACTACAGTAAACAAAACTCATTATTTTTTACCTACCGCACGTATAGCAATTTCCTCATGTATGAAATTGAAGAACATTTTAGTTATATACAATCAAAGTAGGAGAAATGAGGTAAAGGTCATGGAAAACCGGTTGCTCGCTGATTATTCGCTTAGCAGGTCGGAAAATAATTGGCAAATATCATACGTATGTCTAGTCATCCATGACAGAACTGTTATCGGCGGAATACATAATTATCCGCCACTGACAGCAGTTCGCTAAAATTTAATGAATGCCGACAAGTTCGTATGACAAATATTCTCGTACGATGCATATAATAATACTGTTAATTATCACAATTATATCGCGTTCACATCCATCGTGTAATTGCGAAATCGTATAATACGATTCTACTTATTAGCGCGAATGAAGAATTTCCTTACTATCTGTGACATGTTTTTTTTTTTATATTTTATCAACCCTAGAATTCTCAGTAGCATTTCAGTAATTGTGATAAAGTAAGACATATTTTTTAGTATTACGCGTTAAAAATTGTTTAGAAAAAAAAGCTGATTCTATTGAGAAATAAGAAAGGTCGAAAGGGTTATGACAATCGAAGAGAACATTTCATTAACTACATTTAGATTGTTCCGACAATTCATTCGATGTGAATGCCCATAATTTCAACTGCTAATTGCGGTTTCGATCAGATGCTGTATCGCGTGTTTCGCATGAAATGCAAAATAGGATCAATCGAATAATCGTACCGATGGAAATCAAACATACGATAGAATTAGAAGGAAGACACGCTTAAACACCGATGAGAACGTTTACCTTGTCTTCGGTAAATTATAATCGGTTTGTAATTATTTTCAGTACCTGCTTGGTCGAAATAATTTATCTTATTGCAATGACAGTACCATTATTTTTTCACAGAACATGTTATACATTAAAATACAAAATAATGAGATACGTTTAAATATTTATTATGTTGAAATGAATAATAATTGTAATTTACATCTCCATTATATTAATTATAAATATCCCCTTGTCCATTTAGTTAATTAAATTGGCGGTTACTTCACTCTTTACAGTCTAAATCTTTTTTTCAATCTATCGTCAGTTAAGTGAAATGAATTTACTAGTATTCTCTACTGATAGGCATATATTTTTAGTTAACAACAATAGTCAGTATAATTATTACAGGCCATTGGGCATGATTATGCAAGATATCTGTCACATTTCAACATTAAAATTTATTTATTAAATCATTGTTTTAATAGAAAAGTATTTATAGCAGAAAGTTATGTAGACTATATCTTGATGTAAAACCTCAAAGAGTTAATTCTGTTCATTCAACCGTTTAACATGGTAAATATTAGAACATATTCAGACTACCAAAACTATGAAGATTATCAGAAGGCAACGATGAACGCATTCAACAAGAATGAACTAAAAGGGAAGAAGAAGAATGGAATTCTTCATTTGCAATTATCCCCTTCACTCTAATGAATACCCAATTCTACTTTTTAAATCTGATGCAAAACGAACTTAACATTTTATTCATTATCTTGGCATAAGTATTAAAACAAATTCGAGGTACCATTGTCCTCAAGATTTGACCGAGTTAACGGGTAATACGTAAAATAGGAATAAAATCAAAAGGAAAAAAGGAAAAGGAATTTCTTCGATTGCAATCAAGGCGTGCATCAATCTAAAAGTTAAGAATGCAATGAACTGTTCAGCCGTGAAATCCGAACGAACGCGTCCTCAGCGCTTGTGATATATCGTCTTATCGAGATTTCTGCGCTCTTATCGCTCTTCGGATGGCATTTTGCGTTGTGCAATTAATTTGTCTTACTCGATTTCTTCGTGTGAATTGCTTTAAAAAAGCGGAAACACGCGTGCATTCCAATTCGTTTTTAATTACGTACTGCTGTTCGCCCACTACCTTTCTCCGTTGCAGTTCGTACTCTGTTGTAGTTCGTAGTTGAATGTCCTTTGACCTCACTTCTTTAATGCTAAAAATAAAAAATAGATTGACTATTCAAGACAATGTTACTATCAGTAACATCGTAAAGACTATAACCTTCAGATGACTTTTACTGTCACAAAAAAATCCGAAATATTCCTAAGTATTCCTACATGCAATAACTTTCTCTGGGAGAATTAAAAAAGAATCTTGATAAATAAAAAGGAATTATGGGTGACAGAGTTGAGTGAAACACTATAATAGTTATCTTTGTAAGGGAAAGGGCCATTGCGCCAAAACAGATTTGCATGCAATAATGAGATCGTTATAACCGTGTAACGCGTAATAAAAAGTTGCTGGGGAGAAAAAAAGTGCAAAATGACTTTTTAAAAGCAGTCTTCACCAGAAAAAGGAGGAGCGTGTAGTTTATTGCAACGTATAATGACACGTGAGGATATTTGCTTATAGGACGCTGCACTGAGAAATATACTTCATAAATTCTACTTACCTCTTTTTCCTGTCTAACGAGCATGTAATTACATATAAATGGAATTCTACTTAATTTTCTCCGGCAGTGTAAAGTATTAACATTTTTATACCGATATCAGTGTTACATTTAACACTAGAACTACCGGCGGTAAATCTGTTATTTTTAAATATATTAAATAAGTACGTTGAAAAGAGGAGAATTCAGAGGCGGAAAAGGTGATCGATTCGGTAATTTATGTTTTATGAGACGGACGTAAAATATTTATTCTACGACTGTCGTATAATCTTGGAGAATTTTTGGAAAAAATTGTGTACCAGTCATTTTGACTGGTTTGGTAGTTCTAGTGTTAAATAAATCTTTGTTAATCTTGGCATCAGAAAAGTGCTTCAAATAAATAATCGTCGTTGTTTGTTGACGAGAGTCTTGATTAACGTTTTTGTGAAAATAATAGCACGTAATAGTTTAGTAGTTCAACATGATGATTGAAATATGTAGACAACTATTGTAGAAAAGATATAATGTATGATGATGTTAAATGGTATATACATTAATTATTAGATGTATGACATATTTTTGAACAATTTTTAATACAAAACTGTGGAAGGATTGAATATTTATATCTCCATATTCAATAAAAAAATAATAATTTGAGAAGATACATTATACGTTTGATCGACATGTAAAACTCGACTATCGACATAAAACCACAAATGACATTTCACATCAAGAAATCGTCTCCAATGAAAATCGTTAAGAAAGATTCGATATATGCTCAAACTGCAAAAGTGAAACGATTAAAATTCTGAAAATTTTCATTATTGTAAGGATGAAAGAGAAAGAACAGTGAAAATGGAATAAATAAATTATTGCAACAATTGAGCTTAAAGTAACGTTTACGGTTTGTCTCAATTACAGATAGTCAATCATCATTCGGGAAATTTACCCTCGAGTATAACGTAAGAGAGAAGGAGCAGAAACGGAAGCGAAAAAGAGGAACCGTGTAAAAAATGTGACGCATTAACGCGAGTGGAAAAGCTGGTAACATCGCAGCACAAAGGACAGAATTATTAACAAAAAACGCAAAAAGAAGAACGATCCTTTCAGCAGTCCGCGATTCGTGTGGTGAGTAAATGTTATTTATTCTTTTAGCGCAACGATATTACTCTGTAGTCGCGTTGCATGTCCTACTAATTTTGAAATATGCTCCAAAAATAATTTGGAGATATATTGAATACTTTTTTTTATAGTTTATTGATTCTTTCTTTATTAGGAGTTAATTGTCTATACCAGAGGTGCAGAAATTTTGCACGCCAGAGCCGTCCTTGGAGGAGCTCCACCTGCTACTCCTTCCCGTGCACTCAAGAGCTCGCTGATTGCTTTGACTTTCTCTTACCAGGCGCGGACCTATTGGAACGAGCGCGGAGGCGCATTGGGGCGACATTCATAGTTAACCTCTCGCGCTGGAAAGACGTGCCTCGTGCTGGAAGAACGAACCACGCACGTCGGTTAACACTAGAACTACCGGCGTTAAATCTGTTATATTTAAATACATTAAATAAGTACTTTGAAAAAAGGGGAATTCAGAGGTGGAAAAGATGATCGATTCGGTAATTTATGTTTTATGAGATGGACGTAGAATATCTATTCTATGACTCTCCTATAATCTTGGAGAATTTTTGGAAAAAATTGTGTACCAGTCATTTTTACTGGTTCGGTAGTTCTAGTGTTAAGGAAATCAAAACGACGTGCGGGGCACGTCGACAAAGGCTATTTGTTGAAGGACAGTTTCAGATCGCACTACCTCGGTTTTGGCGAAATCGACCATTCCGTTACGCCTTACGGCGAAATAGTATTGCCTTCTCGCACGCACAATTGTAAATTAATTTCCAGTAGTTAAAAAACTCCGCGACAGTAGATCGCCGGGCTTTCTCACGTCAAAAAATACATTGTTGTCACCGCGGCCGCCATTGCAATACATTTTATAATCCTGGTTAGTCTCTCGATAACAAAATGTCGATAGGTTTCCACATCACCCATAGGGTACTATTACCAATGTGTTTTTTGCAGTGATAACCCCCGTAGGCCTATTCCACTCCATCGATTCCCTTTTCTGCTGAATCATTGGTGAAAAACCGCGTTAAAAAACAGATTACGAAAATATTTTTTCGGCTGCGGCGGCAGCGGTAACCCTCTTTGACGTGAGAAAGCCTGGCATTCTGCGGTCGCGAAGTTTTTAAAATATAAATGTCGCCATCACGCCTGTACCAGTAGGTCCGGCCGTGACGTTGAGACAGTGACTGTGAATTAGTGACATCTCGGCTCTGTGCACGGCTGAAGTAGGCGGCGTATCTCCAAGGGCGGCTCTGACGTGCAAAATTCCTGCACCTCTGGTCTATCGGGTGTTGTTTTATGTTAGTTAGTCATTAAAGTATATTATTAATAGTTTTCTTAAATAAATAGTATTAATGTTTGTTAAGTTCTTAGTGTTGTATTGTTTCTTTTAATAATTTACGTATAAATATAACCCTGCTCATTATCTCGGCCGCCTACCACAATAAATAAAACCTGCCTCTCGAATTGACTACTTATTAATACGTATCCGCGATAACCAACATTAATGAAACGAACGGCTTCATACTATAGTACTTGAAAGTCTCAAATTAACCTGTTAACCGGGGAATTCACTTTTGTTCAGCTCATTTCAAAATGGAGACTTTTTTCTTCGCAGTGAGAAGTAATATTATCGCACCTAAATTACCACGCTAGGATTTAATGGATAAGAATGACGTAAAACATAATGCGTTGAACATACTACGTTTAAAAATTGCAATGACGAAAAAAAGTCGTCATGCGCATTAAAGTTGTCTTTCTGATGAATACCCGATTAACAGGTTAAACCGGTTTATTGTAACAGCAAATAATTTACTATCTTTCTTATAAAATTGTCGACTTTTAATGGAATTTCTACATATAACATTATATAAACATTCACAATTGTATTTTGTTACTATTGAATTCTATAATAGTGCTCTTTTTCCGTGAAAGTAGCTAATCAGTGTAATATTTGTACATATGCTTGCACATTAATTAAAATTCTAACGGAATTTACGTTCACATATATTCAGACAATGTAAATTCTCTGAATCGTTTCAAAAGATTTTTCAGACATTTTACGGTATATCTTAGTTGCAAAAAATTACTCACGATTCTTCATTCGCGATGTATGACCTCACATAGATATTCATTGCTACTAAAATTCAGCAAACCATGAGCTAATTCAGTATACGTAACATTATACCTCATTATCTCGGCAATTAGTGCCCGACGGATATATTTAACGAGAAAAAACCTCCCCCAATTTCAGCAAAGAAGCACAATTTCATTTGGAAATATTTATTCACAGATATTCGAGTAGAATTTACAACTGAGAATTTCCCTCCAAACTTGGAAACCCCCGTTTCATATAACATTCTATTCTGAAAAACATATATCATCATGACTTAATAAAAAATATTAACTATAATTCCCCATCAGTTCCCTGCAGACATTCATTACGAATAAATTTTGAATTTATCGCGTTATTACGAAAATTAGTGTTATGACGAATACGTTTAACGAGAACAAAAGAACTTGTATATCAATAAGAAAGTCAAGTTGGTCACTGAATTCCAACACTTTCCGTAAATATGCTCTGTATAACCAGTCGCAATAACGAACGGGTTAAACCCTCAGTAGCACTCCCTCCTGCAATCAGGCCAGCGCGACTTTTCGTTGCGTTAACGAGTTTCATGATTAAAGTACCATTTTAAAACTGAATGCCTGTCACCGCCAACAGTTTGTCGTTTTAATCCTACAGAAATTGCCATGGCGTTAGTGTCAACGCTGTGGTACGTAGCGCAAAAGGCTACACGTTCCAAGCCACCTGTGACTCCTCGTTAAAGAGCCCTTCGGGGAGCCTTTCGCGGTGAAGACGAAAGAGACAGAGCTGGCAAACGTGTACACACATGCGTACAGTGGAGAAGAGAGAGAGAGAGTGAGAGAGACTGAGAGTGAGAGAGAAAGAGAGAGAGAGAGAGAGAGAGAGAGAGAGAGAGAGAGAGAGAGAGAGAGAGAGAGAGAGAGCTCTATATGACGATAAATCGTGGAGGTATGATCCTTTCCTTCGTGGTAATCCCTCCGAACTGTGTCGGTGAAATAAATCACGACGATACGGGCTGAATATTTTCAACAATTGTAAACACCCCTATCGGGATGGAATTTTGCTAACCGGAATGAAATCGATGAAGATATACGGGTGGCCTTGGGAAAGCGCATGGTTCTTTGCATGATAATCAGCTTCTGCTGGAAGGAGGATAGAAGTATTGCGATAAGCATTTTTATTTCCCTTGTGGGTGGTAGAAGGGGATTTTAGAATAATTTTGCTTTTAACCATAATGGCTTGAAGTACAAAAGTATGTATTGATTCGGTGCTTCAATGTTCTGAAAAGAAACTAATTTAAATTAGATGAAAATGAAGAGAGTCTGGGAAGAAGAATGTTACGCACAATATTGGCAGTGTTCTTTTGATTGTTGTTTTGAATGGATACTGTGTGCGCATAAAATAATGGTTTTTCATCCACATTGGTAAAGCATCTAATAGCTACCAAACATGATCCACAGTAACAATCCGACGCGACAAAGTAACTATTTCCAAGTATTAGAAATATCTATCGTTAAAAAGAAGTATACCTCCTTCCCAATTTTTTCATCTCCAATTTTTCACTCGTGGAATCACATCGACTCAACATCGAAATGGCTAATAGAATGAGCCATATTTTCTCTGCCCTGCCAGGAACTCGAAGATGATGGAAGCGCAAAAAGACAAGAAGACGACGACAAGATTCTCTCCCGAGAATCCGTCCCAGGGTTAAGTGAATGAAGATAGCAGAGGATAGAAACGGGAATCTGCCAGGAAAAAGAGGACACCCCGTCCGAGTCTCGATCGTGATCGATCGATCGTAAAACCGAATAGACGGTGGGTCGTTGTCAGCGCTGCCGCGGGGAATCGAATTAATATCCAATCGAATCAATCGCGAAGGGGTAGAGTCGACTGTATTGGGTTTCCACGAGACTCGGCTGTCTCCCAGGTAATGCCTTCCTGAAGTGACATTCCCGTGGAGATCGGGCTTCGAGGTCACGGCGTGCTCTGTCACGACCAACCAGCAACGATATGGCTGATCTTGAGAGGATTCGACTGGTGGTTCTTGGAGGCGCCGGGGTTGGAAAGAGCGCCATCATACGCCGATTGTTGGGTCAGGGATTCAGCGAGAGGTACAGGCCCACCATCGAGGACCTTTACTCCAGAGAATGCGTCCTTGGGACTCTCACGCTCAAGGTTGATCTCTTGGATACTGCAGGTAAGATTTTACTGATTGTGAGTGGTATTCATATTGTAGTGCCGGAAAATATTGGTATTACTCGCAAAGACGAAAGAAGTCCTCTAGCCCCTTGTTTGTTCTGATTCGCTTGACGGATAGTGTCATCCCTCGTTCTGACGTCATTTTCGATTCTAACGCGTGACTGGCCGGTAAAGCCGCACATTCGTTGCGTCGTCATGGAAACGACGAAAGAAGTGTTGCGTTTTTAGTTGCCATTAGTCGATCTCAGATTTCCAGGGCCGATATGGTGGGGATAGGCCGTGCGAGCGACACTCTCCTCTTACCCCGTACCTCATACCGGGTGCAGTCTTTCGTGTTTGCCGATAATACTTCTCTCGTCTTTGCGAGTAAATAATAATAGTTCGGCTTTAACCGTTTGAGTCCCAAGCAGCGCGATCGCGCTGTTGAGATTTTATGTCGAGAAAACCCAGCACATTTCGAGCATTGTGGACAACTGACGGTGCGCTACCGATTGTCGAGGTCGCGCGCTCAGATTTACTGACGCAAGTACATCACACAGCTCCTTTGAATGTAAATAGTACATTTTACAATAGGTAGAATAATACTATAATAATGTAATAATACATTACAAAATGAAAATTTTTATTTCATTGTTATCTTCTCAATCATTTTTATCGAACCAAACTTGAAATATTTATAAATTTTACAGTATGCATATGTAATGATACATATGCATTTTATAAAGTAACGAATTACAAATTAACAATATTTTTGTGTTATGAACAAACAATTTAAATGGAGAGTAACGCTTATAATTTGTAACGTCGGTGTTTATCAAAACATATTGGATGAATTCCTTTTTTACATCGCACGCAATTTAAATGTGATCTTTTTATTGCATTTTTGGTGTTGCAGACTACGCATTGTCGATATAAAATAAACAAAGCGCTATCGCGCTGCTTGGATCTTTTCGTACTCATTTTGAGAAAGCGCGGTTGCGCTGTTTGGGATTCTTCGACAGTGTTTTTTCAATACCCCCTGGGACTCAAACGGTTAAGGTTGACGAAAGGCTGCCAGGGTGAAAGCGGGGTTGGGCCCGTTTTCTCCTTCAAGGCCCGAATATTCTAGAGTTAGTGAGTGCAAATGGAAGACAGTGAGTAGTTCTGTGAGAAGGATGAATGATTCAAATATAAGAATGCGTAGACTTAAGGGTCGGTCAGTGTTGAGTTGTACTGGCGTTGGAAGTAGTAGTCGTCGTGTTGTCTTGTTTTGTTAATTATTTGTATATTTAGTAATACATTGTTATTTATTATTGTTAAAATCAAGTTTATTGTTACTATTTTCTATCGAGTGAATAGGTGCGAGTGGTACAGTTGGTGTGAATTATTCTTGTTGTTAGATTGAACATTGGAACAGAACTCTTGCTTTGCGAGTGGTAACTGAAACTTTCAGGATTTCAGAAATGATTGCTCTTCTAGGCTTTTTAAGCCGAACTAGTTTACGCATTGTAGGAGTGCGAGAGCGTGAGTAAAATACGTGCAAGAGCGTGAAGGGATAATTGCGAGATCGTGAAGGGATGAGGGCAAGAGCATTGCGGACATAAGTGCGGGACAGAGAAAGAGGAGGAGAAGAGGAGTGAGAGAGAGAGAGAGAGAGAGAGAGAGAGAGAGAATGATTTTATATTTTATAGCCTTATATTTTAAAAACCATTTTGCTACTCTTTTATTTTAAATAATAATTCTACAGTATTATAAATATTTACTTTCCTAGAATGCACTTGTTGCTATATGAAGTATGACTTTCAGATATGGGAAAAGAGTATAATAATTTGCAGAGGAAAAGAATAGTTTTATAATTTTAGTAACTCTTTGGATGCTACACATAACCGGTAAAATGTTGGTCCTGGTGATTCAGACGTAACAGTGACTGCCACTATCAGTATTCCGTTTGCCTTAGACATTGATCGAACAAGTAGTATCAAATTTAAAGTTTCTCTATTCCCATGAAATAAGTAAAAGGATAAAAAAATCGAATACAACAGTACATATAGGGAATTGAAAGAATGGTAATCTCATTTGTACTAGCCTCTTTGCCGCTCTCACTGTTATAAATCATTCTATACAACCCGCAACTCCGCACAATCCTGAAAATTCCTCACGCAATCTTTCTTCTCTCTCAAACCGTTGGTCTTCCCTTTGGTAATAATCCTTTCCTTCCAACACTTGCGTCGATCGCCCAAGCACCTTGTGCCCGCTAGACCCTCTAATTATGAAATTTAAAAAATTGATCAGCTACAACACTTTCAGTAAATACGATCTCAAAGCTATGTCGACTATCATGCTAACAAAATGAGCCTTTCATTACCAGATGGTCAGTCGTACTTCGAAACTAAGTACTGCGAGTGCTACCCTTACCCTACGCTCTATCCAAGATTCTATTCTTCTTCTATGAGATTACGTGAGTATCTCCTGTATTTTATACTAGTAGAAAACACTAACAAGGGAAGTTCGGGAACTGATACACTCGGATTTTTATGAAACCTTGCATAAATATTTATTAGACATATCTAAGAAGATAGCTGGAACTAGTTCTCGCACGTTTTCAAATTTGAGGAAGATATCAACCCATTTGTCCGTACCGCCCTTTCTATATACTTGTACTTGTCAGTCGTAAACAACAAAAGATGTCACCAAATAGTCAAAATAAAAGCTATTGAGAGACGTTTATTGAAATCCATAAAGCTGATTTTTGTTGAAAATTAAACATCCCGTTCCCTCTTTTTTTGAAGACCCTCATTTTTCTTTTCGAATCGATAAAAGCGTCTCTTTTTTACGAATTGAACGGCGTAGACAGGGCAGGCAGGAGATATACAGGACAGGCAGGAGACAGACAGGACAGGCAGGAGACAGACAAGACAGGCAGGAGACAGACAGGATCGGTAGAAGACAGACAGGACAGGCAGAAGACTGGCAGGACAGGCAGGACACAGACAGGACAGATAAGAGAGACGCAGGACAGGCAGGAGAGAGGCAGAACCTCCCTTAAAGAGGTGCTTACCTTGATATCTCCCTTAACCCCTTGCCTTACAATTACTATTTTGACGGCGTGCGTAAATACTCAAAAATAATTCCAGAAATAGAAGTTACTCTCTGATTCTTAAAATTTAGAATAATCGACTGCAATAATAATATTATAGAAATAATTTGACCGTCTCGGGATCGACTGATATTTTCAATTCAATAGTTATTGGAAAACTTCAAAATTTTGTATTCCATTTATCGCATCACGTTTGTCACACGTCATTATAGGTTAAGGGGTTAAAGTTGAAAACGGGCACCAACGAATTACAGCGATCTTCTTAGGTAGGTCTAATAAATGTTTATGCAAAGTTTCATAAAATCGGAGTGTATCAGTTCCCGAACTCTCCTTCTAAGGCAAAGCTATTGGAGTAGGTCATGGTTTCACGTACTGTGTTTCACGCGAAGACCTTTCCATTGATAGAAACACACATAGGTCTGAGATATAAAAGACTGATTTTGCTCAACTGAAGTACGTTTACGTGTTCCCTCAGTAGAAACGTCTTTACGATTAATTCGACAAGGAGTAAATACGTGGAGTTCTCGAATATACGAATAGAATAAATGATTATATAGTTTTCGATGAAATTTTTATTACGTTTCTATCGAATTGCAACAGTTTTGTCTTATTGTTAGTATTCTTCTATTCTAAAGTTATCTCACAGCAATGGAATTTCAAATGTCAAATCGTTGATTCTTATTCCAGTTCTTCTTCTCTTCTTGCAGAAATGTGCGCAAGTATGTTATGTAGGACTAATTCTACTCTCAATTAAATTGAGTCTTCTCTGAATTTCATTACTTCGAATTCTTATTTCTGTCCTCTGTTCGCTCTTTATATCTTTATCAAGTCATGTTAGTAAATAAAGAATGCACAATGTGAATAAATAAATAATTATAATTACAATTATGATTCCACTTTCAAATGTGAAGCAATAATTTGAGAGACGACATTCGTAGATATTTTATAATTTCACGTCTAGAAATAATTAATTTTAAACAGATTGGAAATTCATCAGCTAGTATTAGTAAGTCGCATTGAAACCAATTTAATTAATTTTATTTCTAGCGAAATTAGTGGAAAACATGGGAAGAAATATTTCCAGGCATTGTCAATTTTCCCCTTTAATTTATTTGCTCGTCGCTTTCAGATATCCCTTTTGCATGGAATAGCAATCATTCAAAATAAATAGAATAAATTGTTCAATAACGAATATAAATGTCCTTAAACTAACTGGTGCTGCACACTCGCACGTGGAAAAGGGTGGAAATCATACAGCAAAATAACATTTTTCATTTCTCTCAATCAAACAAGTGTAATTCAAAGAAATATGCTTCAGTGCTCCGCTATTTCAAACATCTCGATAAAGGGTATAGCAAGATAAGGGGGTCAGAAGTACCCTTGAACCGATTTCAATGGGGAAGGTCTCATTCGATAGGGAATGATTTGCGGCCATTGGGTACCAAATTTTAACCCTGTATCTTGACCGGAAGGGTAGTTATGGGGTAAATTCAAAAAACAGATTTTCGATCTTTTCACCTATTTATTGAGGGGCAAAAAATTCTAAAAAATTCTGTCATATTCTCTATGCGCCGATACATGTTTGAGATTTTTTTCAAATTTTTCCATTGAAAAACCTAAGTGCCAAAAATGCGCAAACGTAAAAAAAGAACGGAAAAAAGTAGATATCGCATAAAAATCTTCGAGGTGCAGCATTACGTTTTTACAGTGACAATCCGATACCCATGATTGTTATCCTTAATTTTTTTCAGATTTTTAAATCACGTGCACCTTAGTAAACAAAGCCGAAAACAGATTTTTCCGACGCATTTCGATCTGAAACGTTATGAGTGCATGTGCATGAACATTTTTGCATGTTTTGATACAGTATGTCCATTTGTTTCATGGAGAGCAACCATAGTCGTTCGTCGTACGTAAATGCTATTTTACGGAGAGCGACTATAGTAGCCTATCGTATGTGAATGGTATCTTATGGAGTGCAACTATAGTCGCCCGTCGTCTGTGAATGGTATTTTATGGAGAGCAACCATAGTCGTCCGTCGTGTGTGAATGGTATTTTATGGAGAGTAGCCATAGTCGTCCGTCATGTGTGAATGGTATATTATGGGGAACAACCATAGTCGTTCGTCGTATGTAAATGGTATTTTACGGAGAGCGACTATAGTAGCGTGTCGTATGTGAATGGTATTTTATGGAGAGCAACCATAGTAGCCCGTCGTGTGTGAATGATATTTTGTGGAGAGCAACCATAGTAGTCCGTCGTGTGTGAATGGCATTTTATGGAGAGCAACCATAGTCGCCCGTCGTATCTGAATGGTATGTTATGGAGAGCAGCCATAGTCGTCCATCATATGTGAGTGGTGTTTTACGGAGGGCAGCCATAGTCGTCCGTCGTGTGTGAATGGTATTTTATGAGGAGCGACTATAATAACCCGTCGTGTGTGAATGGTATTTTATGGAGAACAACCATAGTCGCCCATCGTATCTGAATGGTATTTTATGGAGAGCAGCCATAGTCGTCCGTCATATGTGAGTGGTATTTTACGGAGGGCAGCCATAGTCGTCCGTCGTGTGTGAATAGTATTTTATGGAGGGCAACCATAGTTGTCCGTCGTGTGTGAATGGCATTTTATGGAGGGCAACCATAGTCGCCCGTCGTATCTGAATGGTATGTTATGGAGAGCAGCCATAGTCGTCCGTCATATGTGAGTGGTATTTTACGGAGGGCAGCCATAGTCATCCGTCGTGTGTGAATGGTATTTTATGGAGGGCAACCATACTCGCCCGTCGTATCTGAATGGTATTTTATGGAGAGCAGCCATAGTCGTCCGTCATATGTGAGTGGTATTTTACGGAGGGCAACCATAGTCGTCCGTCGTGTATGAATAGTATTTTATGAGGAGCGACTATAATAACCCGTCGTGTGTGAATGATATTTTATGGAGAACAACCATAGTTGTCCGTCGTGTGTGAATGGCATTTTATGGAGGGCAGCCATAGTCGTCCGTCGTGTGTGAATGGTATTTTATGAGGAGTGACTATAATAACCCGTCGTGTGTGAATGATATTTTATGGAGTGCAACCATAGTTGTCTGTCGTATGTAAATGGTATTTTACGGAGAGCGGTTACAGTCATCGTTGTAGCGAAAGGGTAAAGAAGTGTTTCTTCCACTTCGCTTTCGTGGTATGAAGCATCTTCATAGTCCCTTGGAATTCTTGCGTTTGTTTCAGGCGATCTACAATTTCCTGCTATGCGTAGACTGAGCATAGCGACAGCTCATGCTTTTCTTCTCGTTTATGCCACTACTTCGTTACCAAGTTTTGAATGTGTTAAGCGATGCTTCGAAGAAGTCCGAGAACAGCGGCCTGACTTTCAGGTATTGTTGAATGAATTTTACATTCTGCCCTTAAATTCTATACAACTGTTTTTACTCTACATTGTCTGTACTTCCGTACTTGTTATAAAATTGATTTGTTCCAGAAACTAATACTTGAATATGTAAACGTTGTATTTGAAGTTCACTCAAAAACGACATAAGAATGTAATACGAATCATGATTTTAAAGGAATTTGTGGGATTAGAATTTTTGTAACAAAATTCCAATTATTGTTTGATACTTGCGACATACGTCGTTTTTATAGAATCCCTTTGCTTATCGCTATTCTTCGACGATTTACAAATATAAATTGAAAACCGTCTTTGAAAAAATAAATATCCAAATCTTCATTGTCCTAATACGTATAGCAATACAGAAACTCATATAATTACTCACTGATTAATCTATCCATTAAATATGAAATTCAAAGGAAATTAGTAAGTTCATATATATTATTTATATCTGAAATCTGTTTGCATTCGAAATTGATTTGAAATATACCATTTTGCTTTGTATAAAAATTCGCAAAGTTGTGCAATTATTTCATACACCATAATTATACTGAGAATAAGTAATTAACTGCATAATTTTGTAATGAAACGTTAACTTCCAAATATTTAAAAATTGAATATTATAACTTCATCGTCCTTCTTACGCAATTCTCCGAACGTAAATTTACGAGGCAACAACTTTGCATGCAAATTGATAAATTACATATTAATGGATGGCGTATTTCGTGAAAAAATCCAATTAACTAGAAACGGGAAATTCATTTAGATTAGAGCTCCGGGAAATACATTACGTGCTCCATTAAATTCTTCGATAATATAATTTAATACAAATCGTTTTGTTAATTGCATCGCAGACATTCATTGAAATATTCTCCTCGCAGAAATTCGTGTGCCGACTTCATAATTTTCGTAAATATCAGCTAAAACGTATCGTATACTTCTCGCACAAACTGATTATACCTTTAATTAAGTAAATGAACCGAAGTTAATCAAATTAAACCTAATTACTCGGCTGTTCGTTAATGACTCTTCACAGAGCGCGAGAAATTATCTTCAGCCGGTGAAAATATTCTAAACGTTTTTATAAATGAAAATATGTTTCTCGTCGATACACTTCAAAAAATTCATTTCTTCATTATGGTTTAATTTAACATCATGATTTTGTTCTTTCTTAAAACTGGCATTAAAATGAAAACAGATACGCGTCAAGGCGTGATGTACATTTTGCTTTCAAATTTATTAGGTGCAGGAATAAGTTAGATGCTCTTTAAGCAATCCTAGAGCTTTATTTACAATATTACTATATAACATTATAAATTCACAAGTACAGCTTGGGCCGAATGGCCGATGTCCATACGGACGATACTTTAAGGATCAATTTGCCAATATCGCGGGTTTAATATATGGCAATTTCTATTTTGAAGAAGCTAAAAACATGAAATCAAATCAAACAAATTACAGTACTCTGGCCAAAATGACCCCGTCGCATAAATCGTTGCCTTCCACCCGTATAATAAACATTGCAGTATTTGAGGTTTTAAATCCTGAAAGTTCTTACGATTAGGTTGACACCTTAAAATAGCGCAAATCCTGTGAAACTATTTAATTTCAAGCCGAAGTTACGATCGATGAAATATATGAGCACCGAACATGTTCGCACACCTAATAATGGGTGAAGTAAAAAGTTTTGAGCGTTTTTTGTTAGATGGCTTTAGTGAGCCATATCTCACAATGTATACGTTGCATCATGTCATTCTATACTGTGACTTAAAGGCAACATAACGCTTTAAAAAAAGTTCTCTGACAGTCTTTTGTTTTGTGAAGCCAGTTGTTTGTTAGAGCGTATCAAAATGGAGGTAACGAAAGAGAAGATTCGATACATTCTACAATACCACTACGATCAAGGGGAAAAAGCTGAGCAGGCAGCCAAAAAAATTTGTGCTGTTTATGGACCCAAAACAGTATCGAATGCAACAGCAAAGCGGTGGTTCCAACGCTTCCGTTCTGGTAATATGGACGTCGAAGATGAGACACGCTCTGGTAGGCCTATCGTTGGAAATGTCGATAAAATCATGGAAATCGTCGAGTCAGACCGGCATGCGAGCACTTATTCCATTGCCCAGGAACTGAAGATTAGCCAGAAAACCGTTTGGAACCATTTGCATAAGGCTGGTCTCAAAAAGAAGCTCGATATATGGGTGCCACACGAACTGACGCAAAAGAACCTTTTGGAGCGAGTTGATGCCTGCGATTCTTTGCTGAAGCGTCACGAAATGGACCCATTTTTGAAGCGGATGGTGACTGGCGATGAAAAATGGGTCACATACGAGAATGACAGGCGAAAAAGATCGTGGTCCAAGCGCGGTGAGACGGCCCAAACGATAGCCAAGCCCGCATTAACGACCAAGAAGGTTTTGCTATGTGTTTGGTGGGATTGGAAGGGAATCCTGCACAATGAGCTGTTCCTATCGGGCCAGTCACTCAATTCGGGCCTATATTGTGAAAAACTGACCAGATTGAAGCAGGCGATCGACGAGAAGCGACCAGAATTGTCCAATCGGAAGGGTGTTGTCTTCCATCAAGACAACGCCAGGCCGCACACATCTTTAACGACACGCCAGAAGCTCCGAGAGCTTGGATGGGAGGTTATATCGCACCCGCCGTATAGCGCAGACCTGGCACCAAGCGATTATCATCTTTTTAAATATTTACAAAATTTTCTTGATGGCAAAAAACTGGCCTCAAGAGAGGCTTGTGAAAGTGAGCTGGTCGAGTTTTTTAACAATAGGGACGAAGATTTCTTCAATCGCGGAATTATGAAATTGCCTTCAAAATGGGAAAAAGTTATTGAACAAAACGGCGCTTATTTGATTTAATTCCGAAAATTCTAAGTTTGTTAATTGTATCATCAAAATAAAGAGAAAAAACGCTCAGAACTTTTTACTTCACCCATTATTTCTCAGGTGCCGTTTTTTCTATACTTTTTGCTCAATGCATCAGTGAACTAATCAAATCGATTGCCAAATTACGAGATCGATTAAGACGATCGAATAAAGCACCATTTAACATGTGGTGTAAATGTGAGGGGGACTTTAGAATTGCGATTTTATTCGAATTTTGAAATAACAGTGGCACTGTCTAAACATCAGCGATTTATTGTTGGGAGACTTTTTATCCAGCAATCGCAAAATGAGAGGGGGTTTTGTGCCTGTTCCGGCTCGTAAAAACAAGTTGCGTTTTCGGATTATTATTAAAAGTGTATTTTGAACAATGTGAATATATGTTATATAGAACAAAAATTTCGAGGATAACTGTTTTCACTTTAGTTCCGAGATCAAAAACAAATGTTCAGTGAATGTAATAGAATTTCAGTACTTGATAACAACTACATCAAATAAATGAATAAAGTGTTATACTAAAATGATTAGAAATAATAATTTCAGTAAAAGTTGTAAAAAGAATTAAAATTGACAACTTCGAGAAAGAGGAAACGGAGAAATGAGAGAGTTGAATTTAAAGTTTGTAATGGTACGCAAGCTTTCTACAAAACTTCTTATTACTATTTGAGCATTAAAAATAGCAACGTGTATGCACAACAATAGTTGAGTTCTTAAATTTATAGCAATTATTTCAATAAATCAGAAATATAAATTTTGATAATCAAAGAAATTTGGTCGTCTTTTAATAAATAAATAAAAATAAATTCTTAAATTCTGAAAAACAAAAAGAGTTAAAAGTTTGAAATGATTAACCTTTTTTGATTGCTTGTTTTCATATAGTACAAATAAAAACAATGAACGTCATCCTAATTTCTTTAAAAAAAATAACATTTCAGCAACAATTTTTCTGTAAAATCATCAGTATTTATTTAGTGACACTACGGTTAAAGTCCGTCAAAGATTTCAATCAACCCGACCGATTGCGGTCCTTCGCGGTGCATTGTGTTTTTCCAATTCCATTCAGTCTTTAAGTGATCAAAGGGAATTCAAAACCATATTGTGGCAGCAATTTAGAACCTTTAGTCTGCAGAACATGTGGAAAAAAACGTGATTCTACCAATAGAAGAAAAATATTTACAATAGCACACTGTGTTATAGTTTTAAGGAAATTTTGTTCCGAAGAATTGTATTCCAAAAATAACATCGTACTTTAACCCTCACCATCTCAACATCACACAATTTCCGTTTCCAGATACTGTATAATGCTTAATTTCTTTTTAACCCTTTTCCGTACGATTTCTTTCTGTGACCGCCCCGCAATAATTCGGAAATAAATTGCCAAAATAAAAATTGATCAGTGATTCTTGATATATCGTAGAATTTAACGTAATATTAATTACACCGAGATAAATTGATCGTGTCGCGTTTCATTGATGCTTTCAATTTGATAGGTTTTACAAAACTTGAAAATTTCCTATTCCATTTATCGCATCAAAAATGGCATATAACAGTAATTAAAGTGTAAAAGGAAAGTGGGTGAAATATCAACCGAGAATTGTTTGTGTAACTATTTTTGAGGAGCGTGTGATGGTTAAATTCTGTGCTATTTCTTAGAAGGATACATCTTAAAGCGCTAATCACCGATTCGGATGAAATTCAACTATAATGTAGTTCTTATAAAAATATTTATTGTCTATTTTTTTAATCGGCAATATTTTTAAAGGGGTGAAAACCGCCCTCAAAGTTAGGGTTGTAAAGTCTATTTCAGTGAATATGTCACATGGGCTCAAGTTCAAATCACACGTTCTTATAGGAAAATTTTTCCTATGTGACACCTTTAACCCCTTCCGGTACGATTTAATTATGAAAAACTGTGCAGGAAATAACCATTTAATTTTTATTTAAAAAAAACTTGTTTCATTTTATAATTCTTACATATTCTTAATTAATATTTATTTTCAAATATTGTTAAATAATATCAAAAACGGTAAAATTAAGAAAAAATCAAAGCAAAACCCTAATGAGGTATATAGTTAATAGTCTTCAAGCGTATGGTACTTTTCAAAACACTCTGGTAAGTGCAAAGGAATCCTGCATTGTTTACAACACGTTTTTCCTTTAGCAAAAATATATATTGACCGATGTTCACACTAAATGTTTACAAGAATGAAATCTTACAGTCTAACAACAATTTGGCCGTGACTTGTTCCAAGAAATTCTAACGGTAAACAATATGTGATAGTGATCTGTGATATTTCCACGAGTAACAAAAGTGTTGTCAATTTCAGTACACTAGAAATTTTAAACTAAATTAATTATCATATTCAACAGTAACTTTCGTCACATGACGAGTGCAGCTCGTCATTGTGCGGTATGGCATGAAAAACCAATGACGAGCTAGACGCGTCATTTTACCGGAAGGGGTTAACATAGCCTCAGTGGCTCAAAACCCATCAAAGACAGTAGATTCTAGACGAAATGGCCATGACAGTTAATGCCAAAACAGTACAAAACAAAAAACACTCAGCCGTCATTTGCACTCTAGCAATCAATTGTTTCCCACGATGACGACCAATCACTCAATCCCCAATCATACAGACCTCCTTGTTTAAAACAATTGCCGTACTTATTCGTAAATCTTTTCATACAATTCCACATACAGAGCGCAAAAGACCTGATGGCGCGTGACAAGTGCTTTAATCTGATTCGCCAGACGGATAGAGACATCCCTGGTTCACCTATTTTCCATTCTAACGCGCTACTGGCCGAAAAAGCCGCACATTCATTATGACGTTATGTGAACGACGAATGAAGTGTTTTGTTTTCAGTTGTTATTGGCCGAACTTCAGGTTTCCAGGAACGACATGGAGAAAATAGGAGTAGCAAGCGACAACCCCTCTTGCCGCACTAATTTACCGCGTGTCTTCAGATCTTTTGCGGCCGGTCCTTATTGGTTTTTAGGGCTTTAAATAAAAATACTTTGTTTATAAACTAATGAAATAGACTAAGACTTTATTATATGAATATATGAAGACGGTACGTCTTCTCTCAACGAGTTTTAACATAAAACAGACTGAATAGCTACACAGCTGCAACTTCTTAAGCATTCCAAGAAGAAAATATAGCAGTTGATTTTTGTATGTTCAAATGTACTATGTTCGTAGGATAAAAAACCAACAGTCCTCGTATCAAACACCTAATATAGTACATTCATCTAAAATAATTGAATCATTCACAATAATTCAAGTGCTAAAAGGCTCATTCAACAACCTCCTCCTATAATAAGAAATTTTTATAACCACCATAAACAGCCTCGCGTAGGATACATTTTCCTTTCCGATATAAACCGACAGGAAGTGCCAATAGTCGTTGCTGGGAACAAACTGGACCTAGCTCCGACACGAAGAGAAGTGCCGATCGAAGATGTCAGCGAGTGGCTCTTCTGCGAATTGCCGAAGCTCCGTGCCAAGGTGATGGAATGCTCCGCGAAGGATGATTACAATATCAAAGATATATTCCGATGCTTCGTTACCCTCTCGAGGATCGTTCCGAAGAATCCCACCGGCGAGGCCGACGAGTCCGGTCTGCGACGAAGATGTTCGGCATATGGATCACGCAGGTATACTTCACTTTCTTTTTTCTTTGGCTTGATTTCCTTAAAGTCCATTTATCAGAGTTGTCAGACACATTCCCAGGGGTGTTGCATGTTACTTGTAGAATGTATAAAACATGATGATGTGACAAATGAAGAAAATATCGCAACTCGGAGCGTCGCTTGTTTATTGGAAATAATTTATTTAACCGTTTTAGTGCCAGGGTTTGTTAAAAATCCGTGTCGGATTGTGCCATGCAGCGCGATAGCGCTTCGTTCATTTATTTGCAAGAAATGCCGATCGACGCGATCGCGCTGCTCTTTTTTTCGTATAGAAGTAAATTCAATAAAAACAGTTTATTTATGCAGGTGGTTTACGATTATTTGGAAAAAAATAGTAATTACGAACCAAGCTCGTTGCGAATTGACGGTCGTGAGCAAACATCGCAACACAGTTCACCACAGTACGCGAACAGCGCGATCGCGCTGCGTGGCACTAAAACGGTTAATAAATTATTGACGAAGTTATTGGAAAATATAAGAGAGATAAAAGCACTGTTGAAGAACGTTTTAGGGACTATGTTGGGTAAGGAGAGAAGGACTCGGAGAGGGACTGTGGTGGTTAAGGAGTTAAAGGGTCGGACTCCTAATTAGTGGGCCCTAGTTGGAATCTCTCGTCTCATCTGGGAAATTTTTCCCATGTGACATGTAAATTATAATCTTGGTGTTTCAAAACCCATCTAGAGCAATAGGTTCTACGCGAAATGTTCATAGAAATTAAAGCTGAAAAAATACAAAAGAAAAAGAAGGAAAAAGAAAAGCGTTTAGAGCATGGGGATATACAAACGTATGTGCGGGTATATTCTGACAGTGGTATAACAATAAGTCGCTTATTCTTTGTTTCAAGATATTTCGATTTTTGTTTTTGAGATGCGCGTTGAGTTTCGCTTAATGAGAAAATCATCAACTCCTTGAAAGTGTTCAACTTTGTATCATTTCTACAAAGTGCTTCTAGCATATTGTACTGTACATTGATGCAATACAAAGTAAATGAAGAGTTCAATTCTTCAAATTTTTTACTTACAACTAGACCACTTTCATAATCACCCGCACATATGTATTGTTCTCTGTAAAACAGGAGATATTGCCAATGTTGTCGCATATTCGAATGGGAATACAGTTCAAGTTATTTAATTTAACAGTAAATGACGTCTGAGGTTTCAATTGATTCTGTGTTTTATTCAGATAATCGTCATTTGATTCCTTTTCTTTGGCTATTAACACATTCATGATCGGCAGTTGTGCGAGATCTTTAGCTGAACGCCGCATATAATTTACAAAAATTTGTAGCTAGATGTCACAAGGTTTTCATATTCAAATGTATATGAATATAAAAGATATCCCTTCTTGATATGCTGTTTATCGTCATTTGCTTTTTAAATTTTTTTTACAAACTGGACATATCGTATTCGTGCTAAAAAAATGGATGTCAAGTTACTAGCAACATAAAAAATGATAAAGCTGTTTCAAATTATTGTGTATACGTGCCGGTAATTATGATAGTGATCTTTTTTCAGCTGCGTATTGAGCTTTATGTAACGATACAACTATCAACTCCATCGGACGGTTCAATTTGTAATTATTTCTATAAAGTTGTCCGAGCATATTGTAAAGTACATTGAGGCAATACGAAATAAGTGATACGATCAAGTTTTTCTCTTTCTCATTTACAATTAGACTATTTTCGTAATCATCGGCACACATGTTTTTGGAACAAATGGCGTAGAACTATGTTGCCGGTATTCAGCTCATGATTTTGAAAGAACGTATTTAGGATTAAATCACCAATATTCAAATAAAGATTCCAAAATGTAAGATTACGATGTTAATCGTGAATGCGTTAAGTACTTCATTGAAAATTTAGAAATATAGCGATTAATGTTTATATCAAATTCGTACGATCGTGAATCTTTATCGTTATTAAAGGTGTAGGTATGTTTGAATTAACTACTTGCAAACAATCTATAATTTTTAATTATATATGTAGGGATACTTGTATTGATGGTGATGAACAGTTGGGTTTATACGGATGTTTATTATTAGGAGTACAAATTAGTTCGGTCCGTTTTTTTGTGGTCAAAAATGCATTTATTTCAGTACAAAATGAATGAACAGATTAAACAAAGTATTGTCCATCGCTGGCTACTACATTTTCCCACCTCTTTGGCAATTTTCAAATTCCATCTCGAAAAAATGTCTCGTTTTTTGAGACAATCCAAGTTAGGAGCCAATTTTCGATTTCTGCGAAAGAAGTGAACCGGTGAGCTGCCAAATCGTGCTGCTTCCGGCAGAACAACCAGTAATCAGAAGGAACAATGTCCGGCGAATACGGCGGGCGCGGTAAAAAATTCCACTTGAGCGTTTTTAAATATTTTTTTACGACTTTTGCGACATGAGGCCGAGCCGCCGAAATCGCCTTTCAACGTCTCTCGGTTTCAGTTCATACGGCACCCAATTGCCTTGCTTTTGTATCATTCCCATGGATTTAAATCGTACGGACACTGCTTGTGTGTAGCTCCCAATGATTCTGCAAGCTCCTCTTGTGATTGACTTGGATCTTCATGGAGTAAAGCCTCCAATTCGTTGTCTTCGAATTTTTTTGGCTGTCCAGAGCGAGGCTTGTTTTCAACGCTGAAACCACCATTCTTGAAACGTCGAAACCATTCCCTACATGATTTATCAGTTGGAGCATTGTCACTATAAACTTCCACAAGCATTCGATGCGCTTCAGCTGCACTTTTCTTTCAATTAAAGCAGAAAACTAAAACCTCCCGCAAATGCTGCTTAGTTAACACGAAATTTGACATATTCAACACAGTAAAAAACAAGGTTTTTGTATGAAACTCCAAGCGATATGAACTGAATATTATTGACAGATGTCTAACCTCTCTGAAACAATTGAAATCAGCTGTCACTATGAAACATTCATAACAGCCAGAGCTATTTTTTGAAAACGGACCGAACTAATTTGTACTCCTAATAAATTTAAAAATATATCAGGCAAACACGCAAAGAAATAACAAAAATAACGAAGACGTTTCGCAGTCAAGCATTGGCGTTCTCAATCTCTCTCTCCGTTCCTTTTCGTCTTCCCCAACTGTACTGTCTTTTGTTTTTTCATTCCCTACTCCGTACCGTCCTTACTCGCTCTCTGTCCATCACAAACTCTCACTCACTCGCTCATTCGCTCTGCATTACCACATATCTTTTATTCATCTTTGCGTGTTATGACGTTGATTTTGGTATATTTTTTTATCCGAAAGCAAAATATTTTCATTAATGATAAAACTAAAAATTATAACACATGTATGTACTACTAAATCGGGTTCTATCTCAATAACTCCTGATTTCGTCCTCGTTACTTGACAAAAATTCTTTACGTATTATTATAAATCTTACATCCCACACAAGTATCAATAATAAGAATAATCCTTGCTTAATTGAATGTCCACGTCCTGTACTTAATTAAATAACTAAAAATACATCAATAAAAACTGATTATCAAACATACTACAATTGTCACAAACAAATTAAATTAAGCATTTAACGCTAGTTGTCTCGACAATAACAGGAAAAGAAATAGGAAACAAATGAACGATTCCATCAACGCAACGAATAGAAACTCTGCTTGAACCTTCGATTATGTTCGCTGAAAATTGTATACCTTCCGGTAGAGAAAGTTTGCAGTCGATTGTGCGGAGAATTTCAATCACAAGTTTCAGCCGTCCTTCATTCGCAGGCACGTTAATTATAGTTTATTATACGCCATCGCGTGATTGACAACAACGTATTTCAATAACTAAACGGGATTTTGACGGAACAGAATTAAACCATCGCCTAAATTTCAAAAGCTCGTTCGAAAAGCTTGCACGACGTGGATGTAATTCCCGAAACGTCCGCTGCTCTCGTTCTATATCATCGGGTGTGCTAGAAATTAATTCTTCCGTGTTCGAAAGCCATTTGCGTGAAAACACGACATAGTGAAAGTCTTAAACAGAAATTACAAGCAACATTTGTTTTATCGATTGCATTTCGATGAACGTAGCTGAAAAGATTTTTATATCGACACACCTCGATGCAGGGAAAATTAAGTTTTCTTCTTCAGAGTGTAGAATGCAAAAACAATTTTCACGAAGGCTGGTATACAAACTAACTGGCGAAAGTGCGTTATATTACGGACGCACTTTCGTCAGTTAGTTTGTATACCAGCCTTCGTGAAAATTGTTTTTCATATATTTGTTGGACTGTTATGTTAAAACTCTTTTTATACGATTTCATCTGGTTTATAAGTGTTGGAATTATAAGTTGTTTAAAATTTTTCTGATTTAAAGATGCAAATGGAAGTATCTCCAAATTTGAATCTTTGCACTACATGGTTCTCGCTGAAAAAGCACTATTAAACCAAAGGGATAATATATGTACACACAATTCCGTTTTTATGCGAACTTCTTTTACACGATTCTGATTTAACACGAATTAGGAAAAAAAATTAATTCTCTTTTTACACGGCTTATTTTGATTTAACACGATCGACCCAAATTCTAAGAACAAAATTTTGCTTTACGGTGGCCTAGCCAAAACACAAACACAGCGATTAATTACTGAATTCGTTCTTAAATCCACTGAAACGTTGGGACCACAGGAGGCTAGTCTTAATTTTGTTGAAGAGATTACAGAAATAATTTCACCAATGGAGCACGAAGACGATAACCAAGACATTTCTAATGATAGCAGCAATATTGCAGTCTTACGCAAGCGTATGCGTTTATTGTCAGAAAGTGATAACGAATAAAATCTTTTTATGTGTAACCCATATTATTTTGCCTAATTTTTGTGTTCATGAATTAGTGACATGTTTTTTTCCTTCTCAAATGATAATTTACTTTGTATGATATATGTGCAATCTTTATGAAGCAATATTTTTAAGATTCTCACATGAAAACTCATGGCTTATTGTATTATTTTTTGCTGAAAGTTGGAAAAATGGCTCAAAAGTCAACACCTGCGGGTTCATAGCTCAAAAGATCATTATTGATGGAGTAAATTTGGAATTTAATCGAAATTCGGATTAACCTCTTAGTTTGAGCCATCACGTGTGAGCTTTCAAGCTCAAATTTGACCTTCAAATGACCTTCAAGATGCCCGAGAGTTACCGGCCGGCGTCACCAAAATGTAACTTTGCTCAAATACGATCGGAGTTATGTCAAAATCATATGAGTCCACGTTCTTGACGTTCATTTCCTCAGAATTTTTTTTGGGCACAACGGGCAGAACAGAGGCAGGGCAGGCAGGAGACAGGCAGGACAGACTGTAGACAGGCAGGACAGACTGTAGACAGGCAGAACAGACAGGACAAGTAGGATACAGGTAGGACAGCAGGGAACGGGCAGGACAGGCAGTAGAGAGGCAGGACCCGTAGGGAACAGGACAGGACCTTCCTTAACACTAGATCTACGGCCGCTAAATCGGGTATATTTAAATATATTAAATAAGTACTTTGAAAAAAGATGGATCAAGCGGCAAAAAATACGGTCAGTTAAGTAATTCGTGTATTACAAGATAAACGAGAAATTTTTACTGTACAGATTCTCTATCAATTTGAGAAAATTGTTTAAGAAAGTAGGAACCCGTCAATTTGACGGCGGCCGTAGATCTAGTGTTAATCGTTTTAGTGCCACGCAGCGCGATCGCGCTGTTCGCGTACTGTGGTGAACTGTGTCGCGATGTTTGGTCACGATCGTCAATTCGCAACGCGCTTGGTTCGTAATTATTATTTTTTTTTAAATAATCGTAAACCACCTGCATAAATAAGCTGTTTTTATTAAATTTACTTCTATACGAACAAAAAAGAACAGCGCGATCGCGTTGATCGACATTTCTTGCAAATAAATGAACGAAGCGCTATCGCGCTGCATGGCACAATCCGACACGGATTCTTATAAAACCCTGGCACTAAAACGGTTAAAGGGGGGTCTCCTTTGATATCTCCCTTAAAGCTGAAAAGGGGTACGAACGAATTACGTCAATCTTCTGAGGCAGGTCTAATAAATATTTATGCAAAGTTTCATCAAAATCAGAGTGTATCAGTTCCTGAACCTGCCGTGTAAGTTTACCTGTACTCATTACTAATTTCTTAGATAAGAAAGTGACAATATAAAAAAATATATAAAATTTCTGAAGTACAATAATCATTATAATATTTAATGAGTCAAATAAACCTTTAATTAACAAACCCAATCAGTTCTGTGCGTCGTAACGATAAATATTAACGGAAAGAGATAAATATCACTAAAACTTCGCGATGAAGAGAAATTAAGAGACGATTGTTATTGGAATTTAAGTTTTGGAAGTTTCTGAACAAAGATTTATCGGTTTTTTCTACTACTTTTTGCTGCACCACGAATTATTGTCATTTTTCGTCGCGAGCGCCGTTTGTGAGGCTACACAATCATGACATAGGACCACCGTATCGTTTTTACCTAATTAATATACTTAATTCTATTCTGACATCCGCCTGGCAGCTTAACAAATAATACATTTATAGCATCGGTTAAAAATATCGAAACAGGGAGGATATGCTGTTAATCATTTTGATCGGGGACAACAATAGATCGCAACAGATAAATACAATAGTTAGTCCGTCCGTTGGTCATCATAACCCGGAAATTCTTAGAGGATTAATTCACTATTCATTGTAAGGGTTATTAACTTACTATAAGATAATAACCATCCATTATTATTAATAAATTAATTATGGCAACTAAGTATAATAATGAATTAATTAATAACAAATTTTATTGATTATTAATGATGAAGATGTGTTATTACATCCTTTACTCAGTTTTCAACCCAAGCAAAAAGACTCTTGAATATGAAAATGCGACTTTTCACCAGGATTCCAGCGAAATCGGCCACTGTGGGTCGTCCACGTGGAAAGCATACGTCTTACAGTAGTTGATTTCGCTGAATTCCTGCCCAACAATAATTCACTTTAATAGAAAATTAATATACTAGAATCATTTGGGTCGCTGATTGCGAATCTGACGCATCGGATGTTATTCAGCACTTAACCCGTTGCCCTACGATTTCTTTTGAGACTGCCTCCGCAATAATTGTATTGGGTTGGCAACTAAGTCATTACGGATTTTATATAAGAAGGAATTTCCTTAACACTAGATTTACGGAACCCGTCAAATTGACGGGTTCTTACTTGTTTTATAAACATTTCTCTTTACAGAGAAGTTGTACAGTAGATATTTCAGGTGTATTTTATAATACAATAATGACTTAACAAAATTATCATATTTGCCGCTTGATCCCCCTTTTTCCAAAGTCCTTATTTAATCTATTGCAATGTAACAGATTTCACGCCCGTAAATCTACATAGTGTTAAGCTGACGAGGGACCCATAAATTGAGTTTTTTAACATAGCGAAACTGTTTTAATTTTTTTTTTTGAATGCATGTATGCGTTTCATTGAGCTTCTCTGCAATCTCACGTGTTGTACTATGACGATCTGAATCGATAATAGCCTTGATATCACTCTCATCAACTGTAACTGGATGGCCAGATTGTTGCGCATTTTGGAGTGAAAAATCACCCGAATGAAATTTGGAAAACCAATTTTGACACTGCCTATCTTTCAAGGCTCCATTCCCATATACAGCACATAACTTCTTGTATGCTTGGGATGCGTTCCTTTTTCGGAAATAATACAATAAAATATGTCTGAAATGCGCGGTTTGTTCTTCCATTTTCAAATTGGGATAAAAACGAAACTAAATGACTCATCGATACGATTTTTTTTACTAATGAAAGGTGGAAGTCCAAAGAACAAGAAAACTATAGATTAGGTGCTTTAAACATGTTGACGAAACAAAAAAAAGTGCTAAAACCATCTCTCGTCAAAATCCGCAATCACTTAGTCGGCAACCCAATAATTTAAATTGCTAAAATAGAAATATGTCAGTGAAACCTGATATATCTTAGAATGTAAAGCAATATTAGTAACACAGAAATAATATTTTCGTGTCGTGTCCCACTAACATTTTCAATTTTATAATTTTTCAAAAACTTCAAAATTTCCTGTTCGAGCAACCGCATCACGAGTGTTACTCGTTGTTATAGGGCAAAGGGTTAAATGGTTAATAATCGAAATACAGATCCACAGCAAGAATTAGTGTATAAACTTTTAACACTATTCCTACCGACACTTCACGTATACCTTTTCCTACCGCAACCGGTGAAATTGTCAAATGATAATTTTTTCCCAGAAAATGAACAGTAAAAAAAGAAGTGAATATTGAAAAATATATTATAATGTGAATGTATTACGTACATTCGTATTACATACGTATATGTGAGGAAAAGTCGTGAAGTTTAAAGGCGATTCAATTACGTTGTGTATAGGAAATTCTAATCGAAATTTTAAAAACGGTCATTTGACCGGTCGTGGTAGGAATAGTGTTAATCAACTAAGTGTACTTTTTGCGTTGCAAACTATTTCTGTAAATACGTTGTATCTGTTTCTGCAATCACAAGGTCTGGCAGTCCGAGTGGCAGGACCGGAAGTGCCGGTTCTGGCGGAAATTCCCAGCAGGTCGTCGCAGCCCACGCCTCAAACGTCGTCAATGTCACCGAGGAAGTGAAAAGCAAGCCCCGAAGCCGTAGTTTGATCAGGCGTGCCTCGCGAAAAACAAAGCAGCAAATCAGAGACTCTCATGCGGACGATTGCAACATTTCGTAAGGTTCCACGGTAGGAGAAATGGGGACGAAGTGGAAAGTCCGGTACCTTGTCAGACGTCTTTCGTAAAACGTCCGCGGTAACGGTAGAAAGGACCAGAATGATTTTATAAAAAATGTCCTGTTGGTCAATGTTCCGGGTGTTCACTCCTAATAAAGCACAAAAAGTATGAAGTTTCTTTTTTCTTTTTAATATGCATAATTGACAGACGGGAAATCATGATCCTAAATGGATGGGGAGAACAAATATCGGAAGGATGTTTTGTTCTCTGCTTTTATAGTCAAAGTCACGAAGTGAAGGATTCTCACTGACGTGAAATATTCGAAATTCGATGATCGTATTTGTTCGTGGATACTTTGTAATTCGAGACATTTTCCTCACTTGCGAATGAAAAAAAGAGATGTTGAATCGTACAAAGAGATAATACTCTGTAGAGATGGGCCAGATACATTATAAACGAATAATAGTCACATTGTGATATGTTATAGGAGAATACATAGAAACACGAAAGGCAATGCTAGGAAATATTTTTTAATATGCTCAGAGAATGAATATCAGACGATTCGAAGGAAAAACGCAACGAATCAATCAAATAACGTGGGTAAAGGAAAGAATTGTTAACGCGTTATAAATTTCGAGAGAAGAAAGTGAAGAGAACCATGAAACTTCTTGTGAAAATTGTGAACTAACGACGAAATAAAAATGAGATTCATGCGGAAATTATAAAGTATTTTTCGATTACACGCTGTCCCATTATTCACAATTCAATGCACGAGGATGGAGAATAAATGCAAATATGGAAACGCAGATTAAATTATTAACCGATTGGACAATGTGTATTTCTCGATGGTATGCATCGTTACGCCATTAAATTCTGGTTTGTTCATAAAACTGATACGTATTTTCACGAAACGTTTGCACAGTGAACGATAAACGAAGCAATGAATTTTATCACGTACGAGAGACCTGTTAAAATATTCCACTATGAAAATTACACTTTGAATGAAATGCAAGTAACTGTGGCTATTTAAATTTCGAAAATTAAAGCCTGTAATATTTGTCCTTCGCGCCGAATATGCTTAATCACCATTTAACGCATGCAAGCTGCATTTCAATGTTAATTCCGTTACAAATTTTGCACTTCAGTCAAACCTGTATTGATTACAAAAAGAAATGTCTCCGTAATTACGTCAACTTAGAATGAAGACAGAATTAGAATTTATTTATCAATAAACGTTTTTTATATTATTTACCGTAAATCGTGGAATATGAGTTAAATCATACTCAAACATTAAAAAGAATAACGTACTATGTTATCTAAAAAATGAACGAAAGGTACACGGTTGAAAAATAATTTAACGACACGATTCAAGTTGTGTCACCGATTAATTGACAGAAAGATTTCATCAAAAAATTTCTCGCAAATCCATATTTTCGCACGTACATATCTCTTCTCTTACACGACAAAAGAGTATTTTTGTGTACTACTACTATAGATTTAATGCAAATAGTAGAAATGAATTCCCTGTGGGAAATTAAAAGAAAAAAAGAAGAGAAAGAAAAACAAACGACAGGAATGATCGCAAGAAAAACGTCCTCTATATGAGATCGTACACGAGGTTCTATCAAAGATATCAGAGAGAAAAGTGAAATGCTAGTCCCGATTTCCGGAGAATGTGTTTCGTTTTAGCGTAAGATAATAAAGTGTAGATATTAAAGCAAAGTATTAACGATTAAGGCAACCGAGAAGTAAGCTGGAACCGTTGAGAAATTCGAAGTCTCTTTGTTGCGATTCTTCGGGGGATGTTATTCGAATTGGAAATCGATTGTGCGCAATATGCATGTTACTCTAAGGAATCCCTCACATGCAAAGTTCTGAAAAAAAATGTGTTTAGTTGTTATGTCGTAATTATAAAAGGTATCTATCGCAGATGTATCTCGAGATACTATTTTAGATATTTGGATCTAGATGGAACGCAAATCAAATTTAATATTTGTACATGGAACGGCCGAATCGACTTTCCTTCTCGTTTTAAAGTTTCTTCGTTACTTTAACTACGTTTCGTTACTTCGCTCCTCTTTAGTTCTGCACGACGATTTATTTAATACACATATGTTTCATTTTCTCCGTCTATATGTGATGGTTCATAACGTGTACTAGTACACTTGCAAATCGGCAATGCATATAATTAAAAATAATAAGAAATATAACTATCCATTACACGTAATAACGTATTGATTTACCGAAAGACTTTCTCAGAAATAATTAATCTTGTTTTACTACGTATTACGGTTTCTACATTTATGTTCGAATGAATAAAGGCGTAATTACACAAACTCATTTGTCAAGTATTATCGTAAAATGATGGCGTCTCATTAATTAAACTCAAGATGGCGAACAATAGCCACGATATCCTGTTATTTGGAGATACGCATTTAATACGAAACAAACGTGTACCTGTGAATCAAAGGTATTAAATAATTAAAACAAGAAGGAAAGTCGAATTTCGTCAAGAATTCTTCAGCCGATGCACATAAGGGACTGAAAGAATTAAAATGATCTCAAGTAACTAATGCAGACATCAAAACACGCTAAAAAAACTGGATGTACATCGTGTTTAGTAAGTTATAAGAATTGTATTTAAAAAAAACAATGTGCAACGTAGTAATGTACGATTAACTGTTATACGTTACGTATAATTTATTGTATCAAAGCAATGAGAGGCGCGATTGCTTCTGTAAAATGATTCAGTTAACCGAAGGAACAGGACTTATTTTTACGCTTCGCGAAATAGCACACAAATTCGAGGCTCTGAGAACAAAAAAGCTAGAAAACATTTTTTTATTTTGAAAGTTGTGTAAATCACTTTATCTTTAAGATAATTAAGGGTTTACGTTTAAACGTACTTAAAAATATTAATGTCAACTTTTAAGAAGATTCACTTGTATTTGTTATTTCACGATACTTATTTTTCTCAGTAGAAATAATTTCATATAATCATTGAAAAATCATCATCTGTCATTAAGATCAAGTGATTTATGCCGCTTTCAAAATAAATGGCTCATATTTGACTCTACGAAATGCTGAAAATTCCTTAAGGAAGCGTTGCTTTTGTTACATAATAGCAATGGAATGTTTAATTTCCGCATTACGTAATTAAAATAATGCAAAACGCCTTGTTTATCGGTTGTCTGATTTTCTTCGTTGCCCCGGGAAAGAATCGGTCGAAGAAAGTAATAATCTCGTCAAAATTGTAATGTCTGAAAGAGATCGTCGACCGTTCGATTTCTCGCGGTATACATTGTCGTTGAATCGCGAAATTCCTTTTTCCAATTTAATGCGATTACTAATTACATTTAGGAGTATTAATTAACCGTCCCGTATTAAGGACTTCGCCGTGTGAATATGAGAGGACGAAGGAGCGAAAGGGGAAGAGAAATAACGAGAATCGAGAGACGTGGAACGTTCCCGAGATGATTTTGTTGTCAGAATACTAATACGCTTATCGAGTATCTCGCTAATGTTCCACGTTAGCATGCGTGTAATTTTATATTTTTAACATTCCAAGACGAGAAAGCAGAATATTATCTGTTTTTGTATGTACGCGATTGCGCGTCTGAAAGCATCGCATTTCGTTGCACACCGTCACGTTTTAATCGTCAATTTACGGAGTAACTTTGAAGCCAAAACAAATGGCGAAGAATTTGCAAATGATCGCGAAGTTACAGCATGCCTCAGAAATGTATGGTTTACTGTTGTATAATTATAGAAATTCTTGAGCATTGTTTAAATCAGGGATGCGCAAACTATGGCCGCTGGACCAGTTGCGGCCCACGTAGACGTTCTTTCCGGGCCGTTACGCATTTCAAAAGAATACTATAGAAATTTTTGGTTACAGCGTTTTACAAAAATTCATTTAAAGGCATGTTCCTTTTTTGCAAATGCCAAATTTTCCATAGGTATTAGAATATTTTTTGCACGGGGAATATATAGTTATGAAAATTTAAATGACCGATGAGCATTTAACTTCACTATTCAATGGAGCCACTGCTTCATTCATTGCATTAGTATTATAGAGTTTTTAAAGCAATACTTTTTTCAGTCCTTATCGAGTTTTGCAATAAATTGTATTGGTCCGGTAAAATTTATTCTTCCTTTTTGGCCCGCTGTTAAAAAAAGTTTGCCCATCACTGACTTCAATAATACGAGTATTAAAATGGTTATTATCCGTCGCAATTTGAAAGAATGCTTAGGAAGTTAATAGAAAGTTCATTTCTTGGAATAATAATGGGAATCGCATTTTAACACAAAAACACTAGAACTACCGGCGTTAAATCTATCATATTTAAAAATATTAAATAAGTATTTTGAAAAAAGGGGAATTAAGAGGTGGAAAAGATGATCGATTCGGTAATTTATGTTTTATAAGATGAACGTAGAATATCAATTCTATGACTCTCCTATAAAGTAGGAGAATTTTTGGAAAAAATTGTGTACCAGTCATTTTGACTGGTTTGGTAGTTCTAGTGTTAAACCGCATTATGTCCTCGTTTCATTAGTGATTTTTTGGTTGGAATAAACTCAAGTAAATTCTTAACGGCACTTGCATAAAACTGTGATCAATTATTTGCAAGTTCAGTCATACATGACTTCGTCGAGTGAAAACTTCAAAAAGTAATGATCGATAATTTTTTTTACAACCTCCTATGCACCATGGACCAAAGCTTCATTATTTAACTAATAATCGCCGCTATTTAATATAGCAATTCTGTGTAACATATCTTTGAAGTATTACATTTAAGCCTGCTTCCTATCATTCTCTCTTTCGCGTCATTAATTGACGAAATCTCTTTACGGCTTTGCATATTCATTGTTTTGAATAATTCTGCAATTCGATCTTGCAACAAGCGGAACGGCCGGGTAATGAAGTCTGTAAATAACTATCGATACTGTAACTTCTGTCTTAAGATATGTCTTCGAAGAGCTGTTTGTTTCAATGGTAGAAATTTAAATGTTTGTCCGTAAATGAGGCATGTAATATTATCACGAAAATGTTAGGTTTTATGTAAACCTCTGCTTCTATATCACCAAGAACTTTGGAATTATTACTTATTTAGATTTTTTACCATGTACATTTTAAATAAATGAATAACTAGGTGTTTAAAAATGTCAAAGTATAAGGCAAAATATCGTTCTAACTTACAAATTTATTTGGAAGATATAAATTTCCTTCTATGCATTACTAAAACAATGATAAAACAATGGAATGCATAATAAAAGAACTACTTACTGCAAATCTTTCAATTTTCACCAAGCAAACCAATAGATAATGCTACCTTTGTTAAGTGCGCTAATGAGTTCGAAGGCTTTTTAGGCGATCTTAGAGCCTTATTTACAAGGTAACTATAATATAACAATATTAACTATAATATTGTAAATCAAAATATTCTTAATTTTATTCTATCACTTTTTCCCTTTTTTTTGGAAAATTGTAAATTTGCTAGTACGACCTGGGTCTGCTAGACCAAGTCCGTAGAAACAATAGTTTTACGGTCAATTTGCCAATAGCGTAAATACATTGCATAGCACTTTCTATTTTAAAAAGAAAGTTTAAGAAGCGAAATCAAATCAAATGATAATCAAAACCAATAATTGCGCTCATTAAAGGTCGGAAAATAAGATTAAAGAGCTCTGGCTAAAATGAGACCCTCTAATAAGTAGTTCCCCTGTCTGAACAAAGAACATTACAATGTTAAGGTTGTAAATCCTGAAAAATAACTGTTGGCACCTTAAATTATTGCAAACCCTATAAAGATATTCAATTTCAAACCGAAATTATGATCGATAAAACGTAGGAGCACTAAACTTATAATTAACTGTATACCTAATGAAAGAAGGTACTTATAATCGAGGAAGCTGCGTCTGCTTGGTACAAGTCTATACTACTGCTCGATATTTTTTGCACACTATTGAATATACTTAATCATTACTCGGATTTTTTAACTTTCTAATGTGGTTTTCGAGAAAGTTAAACCATTAGAAGACCCCAAATACTGTTGGACAGATATTGATTAACAACCAAAGAACCTTTAATTCTGGAAATCTGTCTGAGGAACTATTTACCAGTACTAAACTTTTTATAGCGTTAAAATGTATTATCTGAGTGCAGCAATTTTTTGTTTACTACTACTAACGAATTCCTCAAAGGCAATGAAGTACGCTGAATTCTGTTCTTTCGAGAACTTAAAAAGTCTCCTCCCCGGTAATTTGATATAGATCAGGTATATTGGTCGATTTCTTCTGGATCTACTGTAATAACTTAACTTTACTAGCGACAACTAAAATCAATCGATTTTACAGAGAATATTGTTCATAATTTAAACAATTCCATGCTGAAGCAATTTCAATAAATCCCTGAAAAATATCCAATATAACATTTCCAATTAAATAGATAAAAGCTACAAAATGATAATATTACATGCCTCGTCCATATACAGGATGTCACGCGTTTGCGTTAGCGGTTGAGATAATGGAAGAAGGCTAAGCTACGAATCAAAAAAGTAGAAACACGATTTTTAAAAATCTATATTGTTTCTCTGTATCGTTACGCGTTAATTCAACATCGAGGTCAGAAACATTTTTATTGATATAGTCTCTCTGAAATCTTACGAAAAGTCCTGTACTTACGTACATATGTATATCACATAAGCGAAACTGACAAAATCCGAATTCAAATTATCGATATATCTGTCTCTGTACCTATTTACTCGTAGAAATAACGATAAGATGTAATTCTATCTAGAATGTAATTCTATTTACCTCCATTAACACTTGACGAGCTTTCGACGTTTACCCCAATATCGAGCACTGCAAAATAGCTACGCAAAATCTGCATTTACCTAACGATAACTATATGAATATAAACAAGTATATAAATCATTTTTCATCCTTTATCATCCAACGTGCATTATTAGAATTATGAGCAATTATTTAATATATAGAAAAACATTTACATAATACTTGAAAATTATTTCCTCAAGATTTTATTAAAATATATAATTAATTTGACTTATTAATCCGTCGTTTGAGCAAATTTATGAGACTAAACTTTATACAATGACAACATTTTTTTTTATATAATTATTCCGTTTAATGATTAAAAGTTACGTAAAGCAGATTTAGCGGCAATGGATCCTCCCACCGTCCTTCTAAATAATAGTAATAACGAGCGGGTCGGAGTATTATTACTTAAATGAACCGTGTGTACCGTTAATCCTTTGCATTTCGATACCAAAATTATGTTATATGAACATATAATGCATATGACATCAAACACTTTATTTATCTCTCGCTCCAATCTCGAAAAAACTTGTAATGCCGATGACATTTTGATTTCTGTTAAATTATTTTTGATTACATAAAAATTTATCGAGAATAATAATTTTGGTTATACAAGACATTATCTATTTTATTTACAAGAAAGAATTAATTTTTGTTAAATTGCGATATTTAACATGTTGAATGATATATGCATTCTGTATCTTTCCAATTCTGTACTTAATTGTACATTGCTTATTTTACTCCAATATTTCAACATTACATTTTCAGCATTAATAAAGTGTAAAAGCTAATGACTTTTTCTTCAAATAAAAAAAAATTAATCGACTTTTACACTGTTAGTAAACGTTAAAGTATCTGGGCATACAGTTACAAATAAAAGTGCAAAGGATTCGTACACATTGAAAGATATCTAATTGAACGACCACGAGATATATTTTATAATACACTGTCGGTAGTATTATACTTATAATACGGACCAAGGAAGGCGCAAAGAATTGAACTTTACAATTTCCTTTCACTATCGAGCTTCTGAGAGCTTAATTGTCAAAGTTGATTCCGAGTCGCTCGATCAAAAGTAGCAATGTCTGTTGCTACAAAGGATACAATATTTCTGACCAATTTTAATAGGTGTCTCGCTGTTTGTATAGACTGTAAGTTCCACAAATTTGTAACCGATCTGTACCTTGTTGTAACTTTCCGAAACTGTGTCTTTTCTTCGATCTCGAAATTAGAAAAATACGACCATTACTCGGTACTTGTTGCTCCTACTTTAACAGTGCTAATATACGTCACAGTTTGAAATTATTATCGGAAGCTAGAGCATATTTCTTTACAATTCATCTCGAAAGGACTAAAGGAACTTCTAGAGAATTTCCCGTCTATGTTTATCAGAATCCCTTCCAAAGGATTTATTACCGTCTAGTTTTTGCTTCGCATAGCGCAAGATACATTATTTTTTTATTCTAGTAGCCCAACAAACGATCTGACGAGTATATGGTTGTATTACTCAATTTAGTACAACTATATAGTTATATAGTATTACTAATATTTATCGGCGTGCCGTTTATTTGTAGTTTATTGTATTCCCATGTTAACACAAATGACTGTAAACAGTAAATGAAATGTTGTGTTATATTTAAGAAATTATCAAAGGAAAGACAAAAAGTGATTAAATATACGTCAATAAATTAATTTTAAACGAATGACACGATATCTGCGGAATCATAAGGATTCTGTAAATTAAATAACACATATATTCACACACACACACACAAACATATATACGTATATAATAAATTATTAACATAAACGAACGAAAATTTGAAAGAAGAAATAAATGTGAGAAAGGACACTATTGGCACATATGGTGTATTGTTTTTTTCTCGATATGTTTATTCAATAAAATCGAGTAAACTTATTTATACATCATTTTAAAAAATTATAACAGTAACAGCACCTGCTAGTTCTTTAGTTCTCCTTCGCTCACGATTAAATTCCTATCTATCTTCGCGCTCCAAAGATGCACGATAACAGTCTTACGAAGAAATTGTAGTAACATTGGAATTTGTATCCGAATTGCAGCCATTGTCTGTTCCTTGAAATAAATATTTAAAATGTTGAACGTACGGTTGACAATGCTCCCCTCTTGTGAATGCAGTTGTATTATGTAACCTTAAATTACGTTGCTCGAAAAATTTGAAAACAGAGTGAAATAAAGTTGCGTCATTGGAAGCTTTTGCTGCTTCTAGAAACTTTCTGGCAGATACCTGATCTGCCATTCCAACAGATCTGACATATCTAAAGAAAAAACGGTACATTAGAAATAACCGTGGAGGTGTCATAATCGGTTAACAGACTTAAATGACTTTTAACAAACTGAATTTACCGAAGAGCAAGCAAAATATGTCCTTTTGATAAGAGAACTTCGATTATCTCTTCGTGAGCATTTCCCAATCGTTTTAGCATATCGAGTGCCAACTGATGTGCGGCTGGATATAAATTTTCCAAGGAAAGTAATAGACACGCTAAGGGTTTTGAATCGGCAACAACATGATACTGCAACAATTGATGAAGCTGATAATACGCTTTACGCTGAACCAATGTTGTAATAACCAATTCATGTAGATAATGTTGTACAGGTATTCCATGTTCTGCCAATGATCTGTCGAGTGTAACAGTACGATTAATAATATATCTGGATTTTACTGAAAAATCACAACAATCATTTAAAATATTTGTGTGAGTACCTAATATATTCAAGAAGAACCCATATAACCATCTTTGGTTCAATCGTATTCTCCGGAAATTTAGATAATATATAACTATACATATCACTTTGGTCAAGTAAAAGTTTATATTTATAATTCTCTGTCACTGGGGCAATATTTTTAACGTTATTCTGCAGTGGTGTTCCCATCTGAAAATAAAGCAAATAAAGTCAGTTTGAGCAAGTCGGTAAAAATGAAACGAATTGATCCACATATTACCTGATTTTGTATTTCACTTTCCAAGTGATTTCGATATACAGAATTGAGTTTGTCAAATATTACTGGCATATCCATTAAACTCACAGGTAGTTGCAACATGAAATTTTGTAAGACTTGTATCAAAATTTGTTTTGCATTTGACCTTTGCATCAAAAATTCCACTAATAATACTTTATCTTTGATGAGTTTTACTAAAGCGTCTAATCTTAATTCAATATACCTAAACATTGAAGAAAAAAATATTATTTTGATTTCAATGTAAATCCGATAATACGAAAAATGAAATCAGTGTAAGTTTAATGAGCATACCACAAACATCCTAATTTTACATCAATAACTATATTTGGCTGGAAAACAACCCAATTAGGGGAATCTATAAAAGATTAAGGAAAGTGTATTCCTTTGTCTTCAGTAAATAATTATATTACTAAGTAAAAGAAGGATACATAATTGACATGGCTGAAACGTTTGATCAGATAAAGTTGCTCCTGGTACCTTTAAATTATATGGTTTTATAGGTTTTACCGGAGCTACACTTGTATGATGCACTACAGTACCATCACTTACACCAGGAAGCATTATATCAAAAATCATTGAAGTCTGAAAATATTTATAAAATGTGTGCCTGAAATCTCACTTCTTAACCACTTCGGTACGACGCTCGCGTGACCTTACTCACAGCCGAAAGAAAAAGTATCGTAATATACCTTTGAAAGCTTGATTTACATTACAGGCAGCAATAGTAAATTAAGAAATAGCGTTAAGTTAATAGACACACTACAACTGTATAACAAATAAACGAAAAAATGTGTAGCTATCGGCTAAAGTCGACTTTCGGCTGTGAGCATTCGTCCGATGGCTGTCGACTACAGTCGACAATAGTACCAAAGTGATTAAATACATCTCATACATACTTTTGAAGCTTGATGGTGAACAATAATGAGATTATCAACGATGTTAATAGCAAATCTCCCGCCAACATCTAATTTTAAAATGTGACTCCTTTTTATTGTCAACATCCTAAGCATAAAGTTCGAAAAAATGTAATATCATGAATAACATTTTTAATTTTATAATAATATGTTTAACATACTTATGAACAGTATATACATATACAAATGCAGTTCCCACAGAACGATTAGCACCTGGCTGATGCCGAAGTACAATAATACAAGGGGTTCCATATAAGACTGCTAATGCTACATCCCTCTCTGAAACTGCTAATTTGCCTGGTTTTGTTGGACCAGGCTCCACTGGAAAAACTTTATCATATAATATAACTGATATGAAATTAAACTATAGTATGTACAGTTTCTTGTAACTCACTTTCAAATTTTGTTAATTTATGAAGATTCCCCAGAGTTACATGTAATGCTTGCATTTGATTTCCTACCGTACCAGAAGATAATAGAACTAAATAACTTTTTGGACAAAATACAAACCATTTAACGCCTAAACTCACGCATTTCAATGTTCTAACATTTCGTTTTTCTGGATTTACCTGCAATAATTAAAATCTACAGTATCCATGTTTCATCTGAGTAATAGACAATAAAATGAAAAACAGCTATTAACACTTAGCCAACCGAATGGGGAGATTTCCCTGTTTTAAAGAAAGTCAGTCGAAGACTGAAGGAGGGGATCTCCCATTGCTACCTTAAAAGTTTGCGTTACTGCTGAAAAGTACACAGTGTATTACGCATAGGTTGTCTTTTTCTCGGTGGTTGGCTAAGTGTTAAGAAGTAGAAAGGAAAATACAAATAATTATACTGAAAACGAACTTTTGATAGAAATGTATATCTTAAATTCATACTTGAAATAACTCTACTCCGTGGTCCGTGACAAGTAATATCTCATTACCATGTGTCCATACAAATCCTAATATAGTTGCATTTTTCCCTTTACAAGACTGTGAATATTCTACATTATCTAATCCAGTAACGGTAGAATAATTAATAAACTCAACGGAAGTATTACTGCGTTGTATCGCCAGTATATTCATATCGGGAGAAAATTTAATGGAAATAACTGGACCCTTATCTTCCATCCGAAAATTAATGTTTTGATCGGGACCTTTTACCAAAACTCCCGTAACACCACCCGATCGAACAGCAAATACCTATACAGCAACATTTATATTAACGTAAAATAGGTTATGAAACATAAAAACAACGTCGAATACATAAGTTTACCTGCTGTTTGGAATCATCGAAGAATACATTCGTAAGGCAGCTAACTGATTCAAATCGAATTGGGTCCGAAGACAATTCCAAATAATAATCATCGCTTGACTCTTGATCAGCAGCTTCCATGTCGCGGAATTTGACAGGTTTCTGTCAATACAGCTGATTGTAAGAAAACTATCACGCATTCAAACAGTGGTTGTCTTTCAGTAAGTAAATACATATAAAATAGCAATATCATATCCTACAGGTTATCATACACATCAGGAATCATACTAATAGTAAAAGTAAAGTAATTTTCTCTCTCTTTATTAACAATGTCAAAAAGACTAACAATAACTTTCATTCATTACTGCATAAATATTAAAATGAGAATGAGAACCACTTTATTGAACAAAAATATCTATTCTACACAGTACTGGCAACTTTTTCAAAATAATCATGTAAACGCTACACAAATTTTCTTCCTTTGAAAAATATATGTTGATTTCGTATCAGTAAATAATGTTTTTATCATAAAAATAAACGAAATTGTTGTGGCTGAAAGTAAAGTATGCCAGAACATAAAAGTAAGAAATTAAGTATACAAGAAAATTGTTAGTTTATAATTTTTAATACATACAATAATTCGTACATAATAATGTTTAAAAAAGAAAATATTTTAGATATACTATTATAATACTCGTTACAACTTGCGTTTATGGTGACTTATTTGTTAACGCAAGTGAAAAGCCATTTGTTCAATAACTTAACACCCGGTATAAGAACGTAGCGGGACAACTTCATTCATAAGTATCTTAACGTAACGAGTTTAAACACGTTCAATCATGCATCCGAATGGAGGCAACAACGAAGATCACTAAACTTGTTTATTGTACTTAATTGTGTATATTTTACATTAGTAAAATGTGATAATACAATTACTCTTTTCGTATTTTCTTAAACACCATGATTTATAATGCATCGAAGTGTACATGTGACAATGTATAAACTCCGAAATTTAAACAAACTTGCATAGATATACTAAAAATGTTCTAAAGTGTTAAAAGAATGTTTAAAAACTTTTGGCTTAAGTCTGAGCTTTATCTAAGTGACAATGAGTAAGAATAAACGGAAAGTTGTTGGAAAAGGTAATTTTAAGGAAGAGGACAGTTTTAAAAAACGACGTAGCTCATTAAGAGTTAACTTAAGTTACACCTCAAATTTAACAGATTCGGGAAATGGGTCCTTTAAACAAACACAAAGTGAACTTGGTAATACGGTGATTAATTCGTTGAAAAATGTAACAAGACCACCCGAAAAGGAAGCAAACATTGATGGTAAAATACATACGCAACACCGTAACATTTGTTCGAAGAATGTGAGTGTAGTTTTGGAAAAAATAAGTTGTGATGACTTAATTCTAAATCGAAGTAGCAAGCAATTAAAGACTGCTATTTTAAACAAAACTAATCAAATATTTAACGAAGAGAATGAGCTTTCCATAAAAACTGCTTTGATATTAGGAAGTAAAAACATTAAAACTAGTAATATTCAAGATCCATGTAAAACAAATGGTTCTGTATGTAGTATTTCAGGAAATGATGTATCCAAAATCAAACACAACACTAATGGTCAACTTCGAAGAGAAACGTTAAATCAAAGCTTCGATAGCACTCCTAGAAATAAAAGCAAAACTATTAATAAATCTAAAGATAGAGGTAAACTTAAGAAAAAACGATTATTTTTGGAAAATCAACATGTAAATGAGACTGATGTACGAAATACAGGTAGGAAATCAATGAGTCAGCTGCTACAAAGTCCTTCAACGAGTTTATCAAAAACTGAACATACTTTCATGAAAGGTGATGAAATTCCTATCAGTCCAATATTAAGTGGATACAGAAAAAGTTTGAGTTTACGGAAACATTCATTAACTTTATACAATCAACCAACTTTACCGATATCAAGTAGTTTAGACGATGACACTCTATATGAATCTACTCCAATCGGTTGTTCAACAATGGTTGAACATGATATATTAAGTAAAGAAACAGAAGTACATTCGCAAATGACAGATAATAACTCTCAGAAGTCATTGCCCAGATGTACAAAAAATACCATGGTATCCATGGAAATGACAGATATGCGAGGAGGTTTTATATGCGACAGTGAAAATCAACCCAGAAAAAATGCAAAAAGAAATGAAGTATGCAGTAGTACTTCAGAACAGGAATATGCATTTAACGATAATTCTAATTTTATTTCGCCTTCAAACAGATCTTTACACACAAATACAGTTCTAAAAGAATCTGAGCATAGAAAGCCTACAGAATACAAAGAATATTCTACTAATGTATGTGAACAAATTGCAAAAAGCAAATCTGTACATGAAAATAATACAAGAGAATTTCAAACATCTTTAGATGTAAATACCTCCATAGATGCAATTCATGAAAGAATAAGTAATCAAGGTGTACAGAATAATTGTGGAGGAAAAAATGATAGATTACCAATTAATGCACAAAAGGAACAATACAGTGTGAATACAGTTCATACTTCGTTACAAATGAATACATCTTTGGACAGATCAAATAGATTTTCTTTAGAAGAAAAAAGTAACGAAAGTATGAAATCTGTTTCTTGCCAAGTTAATAAAGAAAGAGAAAAAGGGATAACTAAAATTAATTTATCAAATACAAGTAACAGTCGTACTACAAGAGATGTCAGATTACCTGTTTCACGAGGGAAACATAAATCAATGTCAAAAGATGGCAATTTGGACTGTAATAATGAAAATGTTATAAGTAAGAAAGCGGAAATTACACTAGATAAAAGTAAAAAGGCTGAAAGTTATATTGAAGCAACTCCATATCCAACAAGCCGGTCCGTGCTAGTAAAACTACTATTGACCCAGAACACTCTTGCACAACAATTAAATCCTGAATACTCTAAGCCTTCATCTATTGCTAATAATTTAAATTGCAGTACAAGTAATTTAAAAAGTAATGAAATAAGTGTCTCAAAATCCAAACTGTATTATCCGTAAGTAAAATATATTTCATTTGCACTCTTTACGAACAGAAATAATAAAAGCTCATATTATTACGTATGATTACAGTTATGATTAATCATTCATCAGTAATAAGTTTAACGATACTTTTAACAATTTCAGTACAAAGTATCATTTAAAAACCTCATTTAATGGCGCTGTTAAATCTGAGCAATATGATATAGTCTATGTGATGCTAGAACAAATGAATAAAAGTTATGTCACTGCTATTATAACAAAACTTTTAAATCCTTTTACATTTAATTCCTTAATATTTTTCAGAAACAGAGATAGAGGTATTGAAGATGAAAAAGGCATGATTATTTTAGATGATTCATGTTCTAATAAATCACCATCTCCATCTCAAGTAGCACTAATTGTTGAAGAGTCTTCCAATGAAGTTGGATTGGAAGGAAATGAAGATGCAATACCCTCAAAAGACATACCTCTTATTCCCAAAAGGAACAATAAAAGGAAATTATTACCATTGCATGATAATTCTCAGTTAGTATCATTTACACCTATACAAGATGAAGATTTGCCTCTTAAGCAACGAGTATTTATACCAAGAAAAAAGAAAACAGAAAAAAATTATTCAAGAAACAAAACTAAAATAAGACACAATGCAAATGATGTAGCAAATCTTGGAAGACTGAATAATGAACACTCACTTTTGGAGAATGATCTTAAATCACTTCGTGATAAGAAAAAGAAAGAAAAAATACCGAGGAAAGTCGTAAGCAAGAAAATAGTAATTAAGAAATTTGCAGATCGAGATATTTTCAAAAGATTAGAAAGTCATAATGAAAATTGTAATGAAACACGGGAAAGTCATTGTGTTACAAGTGGAAACTCATTAAATGATTTTCAAGCTGGAAAAACATTATCCACAAAATCAAAGAAATATTCACACAAGATCATCATTGTTACAACGGGTTTGTCTCACGAGTAAGAAATATTCCAAATTTTTGTTGAATAACAATACAATGCTAATAGTATTTATTCTCGAACGAAAAATTATTATTATATAACGTATTTACTGTTTACAGAGATAAAAATTTAGTCAAAAGCGTTGTCAAAGCTCTTGGAAACGCAAGGATAGAAGCTAGTGTTACGCGACGAACAACACACGTTGTAAGCACGGGTGTGCGTACCGTAAATTTACTTCACGGAATTGTAAGAGGTTGTTGGCTCGTCAGTCTTGAATGGGTTTTGAAGTCTTTAGAAAATAATGCTTGGTTAAATCCAGAGAAGTACGAGATGGCCCACTTTTCTAAAGCGGTAGTGGTAAGCATAATTATTCCTAATTAGGTGTTAAAAATACATACATACTAAACATTTATTTATACGTATGTATCCATGTGTACATATTATAACTTACTGCATTCAGGAAAATCGGAGAGATAAGCAGTTATTTGGCGCATCATACGTTCCAGAATTGTTTATCACATGTGGATATATCTACATCGAAAATGATACTGTGCCTCCTTGTCAAGTTTTAAAGGATCTTGTAAAAGCTGCAGGTGGTCGCATTACTGAAGATATTCGTGCAGCAAAAATGATTATCGGTAAAGAAGGTTTAAAAGAAACTTGGATCTTAGATTGTATTACAACGGGAGAATTGCAATCATGTAGTCATTATCAACGAAATTAGAATTTTTTGTTCTTAGCTATACATATATATGAGACGAATATTTTGTATACAGTAATAAACATATTATTTAAGCATAATTTATATACGTAAAATTATACGTAATGAAAGAAAAAGAGTATGTCAAATTTGTGTTTTGCAAAAAGTAATATAATTACGTGATCGACGTACGTCTACATTTATGTGAAAACAGTTTACACTATTATTGTCAGCATTCATAGAATGTATCATGGAATTGAAATTAAATTTATAGAAATATATCGTATAAGAAGTAAAGAGCCCCTTCCGCCTTATTCTGTACCTCATCGATATTATTCACCAAAGCAACGGCGCTCAATTGGTAACATTAGCAGTGAGAGTAAAATGGAAAGGGGATTTATAAGATTTCAAATTATGACCGAAAAGTTTTATTATCTGTAATAATCCTACACGCATCTGCTGCCCAGTAATATGTATATCGCAACCTTGGTGGTCAACAACTCCTCAACAGGAAGGTTCAAGACTTTGCAAAGTATAACCACAAAACAATACTCTGTCTTCTCCTATCATTATATGGACCGTTATTTTTGAAAGTGATATAAGTCCATGTTTAAGAAAAGTGTGTTTAAGTTAGTTTTAGCTAGCAATAGATGCCTTCTTTCCGCATTTCAAAAGGCAAAGTAAATGGAATAAAATATTCTCATGATTTCGTCTAAAAAGGTGAACTACTACATGTTACAGCATGCAAGCTTTTGTGCGAACTCTCGAATATCTCATCATAAGAAGAATAGGACTTGTACCACTTTAAAATATAACGGCTCATATGTAACATAACAAAATATTATTATTCAATATATATCGTAGATTTCAGTAAAAAAATCATTTGTACATATATCTCATGAAAGCGGAATTCGAATTTCAAATGTAGACTATCTAAACTGACCTCGTCTTGAAGGATATCAAAATTTCAACGGGTTCAATCGTGTCTCTGAAAACGAGCACAAGATTTCTTGAAGAAAGGCCCGCCGCAGTGCATTCAACCCCCTTATATCGATTTTCTCAAAGGCAGGAGTTGAGTTACTCCTAGGAGACCGGTGCCTCGCACTTAAGCGTATCCAGTTACCGATACAACGCGAAAGAAACGAGAAAGTGCAACCGCTCCTCGAGACCAGTCGAAGCGTGCACGTGAATATCACGAGTAAAGAAAACGATGTAATCTAGAGCAAACAATGAGCGAAGGATTTGTAAACCTCTATAACCCATTAAAACTTTAAGGTAATAATGTACGTCATACTCCTGCATCTTTTTTTTTATTTATTTTTTCCACGTTGTATCGTAACTTCAGTGCTAAATCTCAAACTTTCTTGACGATCAAAATCATCAATTATATCGATATTTTACATTATATACATTATTTTAATAAGAAATTTGGGTTATAAGGGGTTGTGGGACAATACATTTAACGGAAAACTTCGTTTGTACGCGATTAACTGTTTGAATCTGCATTGCGTAGAAATGTTCTATGCAAAGTGTTTTGGATATAGTATATCTCGGAATAATTATAATCTATAATTTTCGATTTTTTTAAATACTATTTATGCGATTTCCATTGTTAAATGTTTGTAACAACATTTAGTATGATACTAACGACTTTAAAAATATCATAAATGGTATTAATCGTGTTAACTCTAAGGAGATTTGTTTAAAAAAGTTATGTACATAAGTATGATCGTACACAAGTATTTTTATATATGGATAACAGTAACAATTATACTATGTAATAGTATAAATTTTATTCTGATTATACGTAGATGTGCGATAAAATCGAAATTACAATTTTATACAAAGTACACCACTCAGCATACAGGATTGAAATCACGATGTATTTATATTTACTGTCCATCAAAATAATATCTGATCAACTAAAACAGGAAGACACAAATTTTCCTTGCACACAATAACTGTTCAATATTAAAAGTACACTATTTTCACGGGAAGCAAATAAAGTTTCTCGTCTTTCTATTTATTTAATCCTATCAAGTAGTTACTTAATATTAACGTTCACTTAAAATATCTTCCTCGGATAACTATTCAGAATAACTACACCACAAATGATCAACTTAATGCTCTTCTAAAGCTTCTTATTTTGAATTTCAAGTTCATCCCAAAATCTACATGCATGGTTTCACGAATCCTTGTGACCTGTAACTCCAAACGTATTTGACATACTGCGATCTAGTATTATAAAATAGTTAAAGAGATTTGCGGCAACCCAAACAGACTTATCGCATAGAAAGCAATTAATACGTCCCTGGAGATCACGAACCCCTTAAAGGGAGGTGCGGCTTGCATCCGCACACTGGAGGGGCGAGTTTAGTGGGACGTAGCTCGCACTATGTATCTTCAGTCCGGCTATATACAGTCCTATTTCACTGACACACCAAACACGCGTAACATTTCGTTCTCTACATCGCGCGGCGCAAGGTTCTCGATCGACAAAGTGCATTTTAGTTCAGTTTCATGACTTAACGACCCGTCGAAAATTATCCGATTTGAGCAGCCATGCGTTGGCATCCTTGATAGAAGTGATAAATCGGCAGAATGTGAAGGTCTCCGGGCAACCGACGAAATGAAGAAAAAAGCGGAAGTGATCTTGACGCGTACTGTGCCGTGACAATATCGACGATCGCGCTCGATACCAGTGATAAAAATATGGTCTTCGATCCGGTCACCGATGATCAAAGGAAACAGTTCTTTAGGCATGGTTATGGAGCTCATTTACCTGGGTAAGGATAATTTGCTATACCAAATAAGTTGGTTAACCCAGATGTTACCGAAACTTTTTTTTCTTCAACTGTTTAATTAACTAGAAAATACTATGCTATTTAGTGAAATACTAGTAAAAAAGTCAATTGTCAAACTTTAATTTTCCGTTTCTGCACTAGAAGGTGTCCCCTAAAAAGGACAACTTTTATAATTATAATTATTCGCATATACCTTTATAGTTTAATTATTCGGATGCCTTTAAAATAGCGGAACCTACTCGTAATATTGCTGCTTGTGCGTTCTTTCTTGTTAAAGCATCGTTTCCTTTTATTTCAAATTATTTTCTAATATTATGTATATTAAGTATTACAATTGTGTGCTTTCGTTAGATATTTAATTCGGATATTCATCGAGTATCATTATTTCTAACTTTTATGTCAGATTTTTAAAGAAATATTTATTTAATGACAGTTTTAATTGTTAAAGCTGTAAACTGTATGCAAATATGTAAAGATGTATGTGTTAAATGATTGTAGATAAATTTAAGCACGTTAAGGTGTATTACAAAGATATATATGTAGTGACGCGATTTTTCGGTCTGCGTTAGCGTTGAAGCCATCGACGCGTTGCGACGCACCGTTTGATTTGCGTCAGGAAAACAGGCAGTTCTGTCCAAGTCGCATGTACCAAACGACAAAAGACATACTGACGACGATAACCGTACTGCGACGAAAGAAGTATTTTTAAATATACGTGTTAGTGTAATAAACTGTACATTTAGTTTGTATAATTAATAAACTATGTAATTACAATTATATAACCCCAAAATATATTTTGTATTAAAACTTGGAAAAACATTCCACAACGAAAAGCAGATAAAGAACTAAAATTAGAAAACAACATTTTTAAATACCAAATCAATGTCTCGTACGTTCTTAAATGTTACATAAGTCTCTTTACAAACTCCACACACACGATTCCCACATAGTGTCTTCTTCGTTTAAACCTAATCGAATTAGCGACACTTATCGTTAATACTAAATGTCTCACTAACAAGAAGTTTATTCGCCGTTGCATAACGAATGCAAATGCAATGCACGCTTCGGAAGACTCCTAGTGCAAACATTCCAGCAGAAATACATACGTAGATTTGTTGAACGTCCGATTTTCTTTTCTATTTTAAACCGGCAATTAAATTTAATTTACCGGATACTTGAAGTTGGCCTGCAACAGTACTTCTTATTTTGTCATTTTAAATAACCCAGAACACTGACGTGTCGCTATTACGAAGCGAGAACCTGTTATTCTGCGACTGATTGTGAGACAGGCAACCCCAATTTCTGAAGTTTCACGCGACTGTAACAATACGGCGGCCACTTAGATTTTATAGCACGATCTCATAATACAGCGGTTCCTTCAATCGTGGGTACTATGATGACAAAAAGTGAGAAAGTACTACCGATTTTCTATACGGTAATTGTGCGTCTATCGACACTTTCTGACAAAACTTTTTATGCTATGCTTGGAAACGGTTGTTTTTGTAGAAGAGTCTCTGGTCTATTAACACGGTGAATGCCACCCGTATTTTTCTAGTTTCACCACTTCTAAGGGAGTGAAACTTTTTCTATTAAAATCACATCTTCATAAAGCATAAACATTGAAGGTAAAAATAGTTTTATTTAGCAGTACCTTACTTTTTGACACCAGTTTTTAAATATTGAATATATTTCAAAATTCGTGAATATTATTATTTAAAAGACAGACAAAATTTCATTGAATGCAATACGGTCGGCCAACGATGAACCCCATGACATTCAATGTGTTAACGCTAGAACTACCAAGGCAGAGGAAATAACTGATTCTCAATTTTTCAGAAAAATTTCAAATTTCAAAGGGACGACGTAGAATGAATATTTCACGCCTAATATACAACACATAAATTACACTATTGATCCTTTCTTTTACCTCTCAATTCCTCTTGTTGCAAAATATTTAATACTATATTTAAATATTATAACACCGGTAGTTCTAGCGTCAAAGTACAATCTAACACTAAAGTCAGCATCGGTTATTGCAGTTACTGTGTTAATCGTATATTGTAAAAAAAGGTTCGATCGGTAATAACAGAGTTTTTATAAGCTAGATCGAAAAAGGTAGTTTGTGACTGGCACATTAACAATACTTGCAACTTTAACTCAATGGAATGAAAATATGTAATTTTTCGTATTATTAAGTAAAAGCTGTATTCTGCGATGTTTCCTATATTAAATTGACAATTTCTTACAATTCTTTTGGAGAAATATAATTGTTATTTCATAACCGGTCAAATGATAGGCTACGATCATAATAGATATATATAAAGTGCCGGTACGGTTAGAGTTAAAAACTAAACAATTATAATATTACAGAAAGGGTCACTGAGTTGAAATTTTAGGGTAGCTCAGGCAAAACAGATGCGCCTGTTCCATTGAATGTACACTTCATGGCTAGGATTGTCCATCTTTTTGAAGAAATAATTGTTTTTCAAAAAATATTATGGTAACAGTAGCCTACATGATAATTGTAGTTAATTTTCAAGGGTCCGTGAGGAATCTAAAAATTTGTAAAGAGACCGTCACGAAAGAAATCCTAAAATAGTTTAGGTATCACTGCGAAAGAGGGTCAAAGAATTAGGAAGATTAAGCGGGTATATCAAAAGAAGTCAAGTCGTGGTGTTTTAACAAAATTTTAAAAAGTCGTTGACATTCGAACAAGTAAACCTGTGAACAAGAGAATGCTGCTACAATAGAGGGCAACCTTTTATTACACGCGTGCCCTATATCTCGAAGACCGTGCAACTTCAATTAGGACACTGATAATACGACGAAGAGCGTTCAGCGTGATACGCAAGTTAATTAACACAGTCGAAAGTGCGGAGAATATTTTGAAGGTGATATTACTGTTACGGTTTTGGTAACCATTGCTATGCATAATAAAATGGTAAAGTTTTTAACTCTTTGAGTATTATGGGCGCATGTATGCGTTCAGAGAAATAATAAATATATAATAATAAATTCGTTGTGATTTATCGGCGAATGTAAACTCAGTTAGATTTGTACTTTCGCTAAAAACTGATGACACGCATTATGATTTATAATTTTTACACCCTGGAACTTTGATTGCCACGACACCCTGCACTTCTTACTTATTTACCTTTGCACGTCTCAATTCCCAACAAATGATTATTTTCCCCTATTCAAATCAATCTCCGTTCTCAAACAGCTAAAAACTTAGAAATTATACAGAAGCTCACGGCCAATTCTGTTTTAGAATGTATTTATAATAATAATACGTTGTTGTTAAACATCCATAATCCATACGACTGAAGGAGAAGGCGAATAATTCGTAATACTACATCTCGTTCCAAATATATAGAAAACTCTATCGATCGATCGTTGCTCTGAAAATAGAATAATTGCGATAAAAGGCGATTGGTAGCGAGATTTAACCCCTATTTGTGGAAAAAAATATGGGTCTCACTTGTGCATACGTGTGAAAACGAATGGCGAACCTCGGAGGGACGAGAGAATCGATTGTTTAAAAATAAGAGATTAACGACATCATTTTAGATCGAGCAAAAATAAAACGGCGCGGATTAATTACTACCTCGTTGATTTTCACCAGAATTCTATAAAGTTTGTTCTATAACCAGATTTATTTTGTGATTGAAAATTTCTTACAGAATTTCGTACTGACAAATATTAAAAATAGAGTTCGAAACAACAAAGTTAACATAATTTGAAGGCATTTCATCACAAAGAAAATTTGTCAATTTCAAAAATTAAATGGTAGTAGATGGTAGAAACATAAGTGTATAGACTACAATACAATAAAAATATAATTGTTTCATATGTTGCTTCAGAAACACAGGGCTCTATAGAGGATTAAAAACTCAAATAGGATTTATGTATATTAACACGTTAGATGCCACCGGTATTTTGCTAGTTTCATAACTTCTACCGAACTGAAACTTTTAATCAAAATCATCTTTATAGAACAGAAACGTGAAAGGTAAAAATAGTTATATATTTAGCGGTACTTTACTTTTCTGACAGCAATCTTTAAATATTGAATATATTAGCAAATCCGAGAATATTGCAATTCGGAAGTCATAAAAAATCTCATTGAATTCAAGACCGCCAGTTACCGGTGCACCGATCGTTTTTATGGCATTCAACGTATTAATCTACACTGTATATTAATATATTTATTTGTATTTTAATATTAATACATAAATAATATGTGAGTTGTTAACCCTATATACAGCCTTGTAATGGAAAGGTTAACAGTTAATGTGATATTAATGTACGTTAATCAATAACACTACGCAACACGATTTTTTTTGCAATATCGACAAGGTGATCTTCATAAAGTTGCTCATGCTAAACACGAATCCGCCGGCAGAATTGCTCCATTATCCTCAGTTTTTGAAAAAAATGAGTTTCAGTAAAAACACTCGATTTTCGTAAAAAATTAGGTATTACACGAGAACTATAAACGCTTGGAAGTTAAAATTTGTCTTAAAAGATAGAGGAAAACACGCAGAATATTTTAGTGTATCTAATTATTAAAATTGGTTGTTTTAAATAGTTGTAAATGACCGTCAAAGCTTAAAAAAGTGCCAATCCGCGAACTTGCTACGTCATATTTTTACATTTTTACGAAAAGTTATTTATCTAGCACAAATTTGCTGTACAGGATCGAATTCTGTAGACATTTCTGAAGAGAAATCTGCCCAGAAAAACTTCGGAAACAGTTTTCAATTCCGACAGGTCAAAAAAATATCTGTCGGGAACACGTAATCTGCGTTTTCCCGACATGCGGCTATTGCATGGAGACAGTGCCGTAACTGCACGTTATCGGCACCTATGCGATGGTATCATCCGAAGGGTGCTTACATCTGGTAAGTATAAATAATCAATTTTTTATCATCAATTTTTGTTTGAAAATATTATTCATAATTTGGTCACCGAATCATAAAAAACGTTTTATTTAATTATAATTGGCCTACAAATGGTGACTACTCCCTGCTTAAAACTATTTTGGAATTTTGTTACAAAATAAAACATTGCTAACAGAGAGAAATATTCTCTTGGAGTTTCGCAACAATAATGCGTAAAAAAATAAAACTATTTGCTATTGGAGGTTTTAAGAATTTGTGAAAGGGAGGTTACTGATTTTTATTAGTTAGAAAAAAATTGAAGATGGTAAAATTGGGCGGTTTAGAAGTTGAGGGAATTCAGAAGCGTAGGAGACGAAGACACGATGTTAATGTATGGTTACAAGGAAAAACTGAAAGAAGTGGCTAGGGTGCAAAGAATCGTGAGAAACGGAATTTTTGGCAAAAGTTGGCTGTGGAAAATCTCTGCTCTGAACCGTTGTCGATACTTGATATATGCCATGCAGACCTCTGGCAATGAGTGGGCCAGGACAGAACATAGTGTCCCACAGAGCATACATTTTATTCGGAACAAAGGAAAGCCTTTTCAATTGCTTAGTATGAGTAACTTAACTATCAACATAAATCAGAGTTCTAACTAAAACATAAAAAACAATTGACTATTTATACTTATCAGATGTACACAACCTTCGGATGATACTATCGCATCGGTGTCGATAACGCGTAGTTACGGCACTGTCCCCATGCAATGGCCGCATGGTGGCAAAACGCCGATTACGTGTTCCCGACAGATATTTTTTCGACCTGTCGGAATTGAAAACTGTTTCCGAAGTTTTTCTGGGTAGTTTTCTCTTCAGAAATGTCTACAGAATGCGACCCTGTACAGCAAATTTGTGCTAGATAAATAACTTTTCGTAAAAATGTAAAAATATAACGTAGCAAGTTCGCGGATTGTCACTTTTTAAACTTTGACGATCATTTACAACTATTTAAAACAACAAATTTTAATAATTAGATACACTAAAATATTCGGCGTGTTTTTCCCTATCTCTTAAGAAAAATTTTAACTTCCTAGCGTTTATAGTTTTCGCGTAATACGTCATTTTTTTTGCCAAAATCGGGTGCTTTTACTAAAACTCATTTTTTCGAAAACTGAGGGTGATGGAGCAATTCTGCCGGCGGATTCGTGTTTAGGATGAGCAACTCTACGAGGATCACCCAGTGAATATTGCAAAAAGTTAAATAACTTTAAATTTGTTGAGCAGTGTAACCTATCGATTACTGAATACTCAGTGTGGGTTACTCAAAGTTGCGATCGCTGAGGATGAAACAGTTGTTTCTTTAGTACGGATTACCAATTATTAGTACTAAAAAATATAAACAAATTTATCTCACTGCGTTCATCTCACTTTATTTTTCGCTAGTGTACTTATCAGATCGAAAATATTGACAAACTCATGTACATATGCATCCAAAATTCACGTTGGTAGTCCAGACGGAATGCGAATATGAGCCCATAGTCCATACCGATAGCTTTCATTGCCGAATCTCATATGACTCCATAGAAGCTAATATTCTTCAACCGGTCATAAATTCTACAGTAGACTTCATGATATTCGAATTAATTTAACGATATCGCAGGCGAACGTGAGTTTTCTTCAATAAAAGTGTCTTCACTTTTACTGTTACTTCAGTTCGGTGTATAAGTACATACATGACAATGGAACCGTTAGCATTCACGGATGCGTTTAAGTACAGTGATGTCGTTGTACTTGCTTCCATAGAATATTTAACGAGCGTTACAGTTTAGTCTCGTTCATTGGACCATGAACACGTCTGCTTGATTTATGATCACTTATTTCTGATTATTAGCACGGCGTTACGAACAACTGAATCATGTACGACAGAACAAGAAAATGGAATAGGTTCATGTTTTTTTATGCTTTTTGGTTCGAGTGTTGAGGTCTTTAATTGAGAATCTAAAGTTTCAAGTGGAATTAAGGCTGCTGTGACTATCACATGTGTACGACATAGAAAACAAATTTTGGTGGAGGTGACTGTAAAACTGTTCAAACATAATTGAAATTAGTGGTTGCATAATTTCTTAACACTAGATTTACGGGCGTTAAATCGGCCACACTTAAATATATTAAATAATTGCTTTGAAAAAAGAGGGATCAACGGGTAAAAACGAAGATCGGTTAAGTAATTTGTATATTATAAGATACATAAGAAATTTTGACTGTACCACGTCTCCATGAATTTGGAAACCGTTTTTAAAAATCTAGGAATCCGTCAATTTGACGGCTTCCGTAAATCTAGAGTTAAAGGCAGTTGCACGGTAGGAACGATCGTGTAGGTGATTTTGCGAGATTTCATCTCTTATTGTTAGAATGACCTTGCAACATAGTTCATTAAAGTAATCTCAAAACCTACTTTATCCGTAATACTTATGGAAAAGATACCAGTCTACCTAAAAATGCATAAAAAAGTAGTTTTTCTTCTTTTAAACGTTTTCTTCTGTAAGATATAATATTTCACATCAAGTGACTGCTACTGAAAAAAACTTACTTTTGATACTCAGAGCTTTTTCAAATATTCCATGTACTAATTACTATCCCGCATTGCCTTTCACACGAAAGAAATTCTACAAAAATGACTGTAAGTAAATTCTTAAGATCTATGTCAGACCTGGCTCACAATAGGAAGTTTCGAAAGTGCTGCAGTAAATCTGATTTTTATGCTTTTTTTTCATCATGTAATTTAAATTCGATAGCACGGTGGAAGACCTCAGGACGGTCTGATTACTCCAAGAAATCTTTCGATCTTGTTAACACAAAAACTTGGGACTTCACGGTCTCTGATCGCACTGAGTTGCTGGCAATTTGAATCGTCGGATTGTATTTCTAGTTATGTTTGTAAAAGAAGGATATGATTTTTTCTTACTTGTAAACAGTTTGACATTCAAAATAACTATTATTTGATAGAAAAAATATAACATTTGTAATAGGGAGAAAACAAATATCGATATTCCTATAGATTGTTAAAGACACATTAGTCTACGTTATTTATTAAATAATTTAACAAGTAAGTTAGAAATATATAATATTACATGAAGAAGAAAATAATGAAAAATTGGAAGAATAAAAAAATGACGTTGGTTTAAATTTGTTGAAATTATCCGATTGACTTGACTAAGTTATTTAGCTTTAACGAGTCTCGTAAAATACTTAGCTCATCGGAATTCGTAACAATCGGAACGATTTTCGACCACCACGTAAATGCTGACCCTTACTGACCTCGAGTATTGGCACTCGATAAAAGTAGAGCATTTACTGCAATAGGTACGATCTCTAGCAATGCATTATACATACACATATGTATGTATATGTGCAGTCGATGCATTATGCATTTACATCGCTAGTATTTACCAATGACATACATTAAGTAGAAAGTATCAGGAGACGTTGATTAATGCGAAAACACTTAAATTCGTAGATATATGAGAAATCGAAGGACTTCAAAATATTCCTTTTCTTGTGGCCCTTCCGAAGAGTTATTTTTTGCCATTACTCCATTTGTGTACATTGTAGGGTTGCTATAGCAAAATATTATTCGACCAATGATATTTTTTCTTCTTTTGCATCTTTCACCTTCAACTGTTATGGTCATTTCGTCTAGGACCTACTGGTTAAAGTGGGTTCCGAACTGCCAAGATTAGAATCTATTGGGTTGGCAAGAAAGTAATTTCGGTTTTCGTCGATAGCTAATGTTACGTTTGTTTTGAAGGACTTCCGACAATGTTATCATTGTTTGCATCTGGAAATTGAAAGTCGTCACCTTTGACAGGATTTAGAAACAGATTGTGCTTCATTTTGTTTGCAATTGTTAGTTTAGCGTGAATTTTAATATGGGGTGCAAAAACGAACATTTTCGACATATTTTAATTTGTCATTACTTTTTTATACAAACCACATCGAAAGCTGAATTGTATCAAACATAAGTTATGCTGTCAATTTGGTGGGTGTTGTGTAGTTACAGCTGCTTCCAAGGAATCAAACGATTAATTCGAATGTTTAGTCTAAAATCGCACCTGGCTCAGTTTTTTGCTGACAAAGATCAGAATTTCTATGAGAGCGGAATCATAAATTGGTCTAAAAGATGGCAAAAGGTCATCGAACAAAATGAAAAATGTGTATTAAAGTTCATTCTTTGTTAAAAAAAAATTAAGTTTCATTTCATATTACAAAACCGAAATTACTTTCTTGTCAACCCAATATATACCACATAAAAAAATTCTACAGATAATAAGGATTTAAACTTAAACCCACTGATTGTGAATCCGAGTGTTTAGAACCCCTTATCTTCCATAGATTCTTGGTCCTACTATTTCATCGGTGGAGTCCCCACCACCAAAGCTATAATATACATATCACATAGGAAAAATTTGACCGAGGTGACGAGGATTTTAACCCTTAACGCTCCAAGTGTGCCTCTCACGCACCACCGATGTGCGGCACTCTACTCCAAGTGTGCCTTTCAAACACTACTCAATTATAATTAATATAAATATTGTAATAGAAATTATATTACTCCCGAGATGAATAAAAATTATTTTGAATGACTTTAATATTATTTTTTACACGTCATTGTAGCATTTAAAATCTGACACTTATTGTTAGAAACTTGCAAGTCGAAGTATGATGAGAATAAGTTGGAGCTGCCGGTCGATATTCACAATTAAAAGTCGGAGCGTTAAGGGTTAACCCTTTCGCTTACAATATTGTGTGAGCTACGCTGTACGTCGATCGGGGCAACTTAACAATTTTTTTGATCGCATTCATAATTTGCTCGAGATAATAAATCTTTGTTGTTCATTAATGATTGGTCGTCCTTGTGAATAGCTCGACATATGACCGATCTTGCTGTTGATTAGGGCACAATTCATCGGAAGTTAAATCGTAACAGGAGGGTTTAAACTTAAATGTACTAACTGCGAGTCCAAAACCTTAAACCTCCTTACCCACCATAGCTCGTTCGAAGAGTTATTCTTTCTTGTGATTTCAATTTTCTTATATTATGGTCCTCCTAGCAATATTATTAATTTATTGATCCAAAACTTCTTCACTTTCAATTTCATTAATGAAAGTGACGGAAGTGAGAAAATTAACCCTTTACACTCGAGTGTCCCTTGTGAGGGGACATCGTAAGTCTGGCATGTCACTCCGTTGCCCCCTCTGAGGGGATATTCGAGTTTATAAATGATTACAGAGGATAAATTTATTGCACCGCAACATTTTAAGAAATGCATGTCCCTCTGAAATTTTCTATTGAAATAGCACAAGGTAACAAATCGTAAAGTGCCGCCGAGTTGCTGATAGTTATGATGATAGTTAACGTCAGGGATGGCTCCGAGTGCAAAGGGTTAAATGCTACCGGTCAGTTTTGATTCATGGATGAAAAATAATTTCCCGATATTGTACACTTTATATTATAATACAAAATATATTATTATATAAGGTACCAAAAGAAGACCCTACTGTGCAAAATCATGTACCAGAAATATCATCTCCGAAAAAGAATTACACCCTTACAGCAAGGCTGCACAGTTTGCAACCCTGAAAGTTTTCAGATAAACTCCGAAATGAAGTGCATCAGTCACGGAATAGACAGACAAATTTCTCTCAGTTTCAACGCAATTTCGAAAGTACCATCCCCGAAGAGAGTGTGCAATAGAACTGGCACCAGGCCTGGTACCGAGTTACTTTACACCCTCGCGTTACCACGCGAGGAAATCACGCACAAAGTATTCTTATGTCGATCTACCTCAAACTATTTATCGTACGGGCGAATTGGTCTTTGCGTTCGTATCGATTCAGGGGAGAAACTTCGGGATTAAAATAAACATTGAGATACTAGCGCGAAATAAAGCGACTCTTCTCACGAACATGGGAATGATCCCTGATGGGTAGATCATACTAATGAGGGGCGAACTGTGTTAGAAAATTTTTAAACAGAAAAGAAAAAATTTTGATGGTCTGATATTGTTTATTATAAAACTTAATGAGGCCTCAAAATAATATTATTTTAAAAATAACAGCGGTGAATTTGAATTCTTCTTTCAATATATTGTTTCTTTCTTTTTTAGAAATTTAAACAAGCAAATAAGTATATTTTAACCACCTCTATTTTTTCGTAATTATATTTTGCAAAGAGCAAAAAAATATTTCAATTTCTGTGGAGAATTTTTCATATGTAAGAATAGGAATACATACCCGCTTAAATATGTTTTTTTAATACACTGAAATTTAAAATTTCTATGCCATTATTTTAAAATCTGCAGCAGGCCGGGTAGAACTTCTAATTACTTCGTCCATCACTGGATTATACAATGAAAAGGATGGCAATATCTCTTGAAGGCAATTTTGTAACAATATGAATATAAAATCAAATATTAACCTCCAGTACTGAAATAATAAGCGCAACTCATAATGAGCTTTCTGACAAAGAGTAAGGCAAATTAGCAATGACGAGTTGCATTTTTCACGAATTATTGAACAACATTAGTTTTTTTTATATAGAAGGTATTTCACCTAACTTGACCACCTTAAATGTATCGCTTATTTTGTATGACAGAAAAAATGTCAGAGGTAGAAAATATTCTGTTTGATGGCGCCAATACGGTGATGGGCCGAATTTTTTTCTCAAGGCTATTTTGTTCGAGATTTCAAGATCATCATATTTTTTTTAAATGGGACGACATATTTTCACTATCACGGTCTGATAGCTTATAAAAAAACGAATCCAACTAGGTACAATATGTTGACCTTCACGTGACGTTTAGCGAGAAAATCCCTTATTTCAAAAACCTTTTGGAAGCGAAGTCGTGTAATAAAGTATCGTGTAAATCGGGGGATAGGTGTATGCCCCCCTCTGTAACGTATAAGTTTGGTATATAACATTTTTTCATATTATTTCAAGTGAAGGACATATTCAAAATAGACAGAGATAGCGCTGTGTAATACTTTTTTTATAATTAAATTACCTATATTATGTCTTGACTTCCTTTTATTAAAAAGAACTTCATATGAAAGAAGTTAATGAGCACTGATAATATGTTCGCAATGCAACGATATTTTGAACTGGCTCGCATCTCTCTAATAATATGATATAACAGTTGCAATTACAGACATTTTTGAAATTTCATAAAATCGTTTGATAATGCATATCTCATGTAACGCTGGAAGTGTCACCTGCGTTATAGGAAACTCCACAGTATATAATAAAATTGTCTTCTGTTAGATACCAAAAAAAGGCCCATTATCCCACTAATGCCCTTGCGTTTCAATTCTCCTAATAAATTAGCAGCTTCGATTTACTATTCTCCTGTAATTATACTTATAGTGAGAAGGGTTAAACAAGAAAAATGCTATGGTTCCAAAGGAGATAAAAGTTTAGATTTGCAACCAAATTCTGCACTTGAGTTTTACATGTAGTGTCCGTAATTGATCCTTTACTGCATGGCCCCTTGCCGTAAGATCCCCTGGCACTCTAGCCTACGACAGAGGCTATACTACTACCCCCACAATCTCAACCCAATGACTGGTACAAGAAGGAAAGTCCTAGAAACCAACTTTACCCTTGGTGAGAGACTACCTTGGCTTCCTACCAATGCTACTCTGCTAATAGCATTAGTCGGTACATGGGCTCGGATACCCCGGGTTCGCCAAACCCGTACCTGGGACACTCCCAGGCTCCTGGGGTAGATTTGCGACCAGTGGGGCTAATTGTAAGTTCAAATCCTCCAACCCTCCGGGAAATTGTTTCCTTGTGATATGTGTAGACGACAACAAGCCATGAAACCAAATTATTTTCGATTTTTTTTTACTGATATTTATTGTACTGTTGTATTCCGTGAGGAGTTTTACAACAGTTTTATTAAACGAAGAATTACTTTCGCGTTTGGAGTTTTTACAAGTAAGGTAAAGGCACCAGTCATTGACAATGTGCCAGAAGTTGACCACTTTCAATTAAAACGTTAAAAATAAGCTTTTTATAAATGAATGCCGCTGAAAACAAATAAGATAGACGCGCTACGTTCTTTACCGACGCGATGCTCATATCTTTTTTCTTGGATACGACTGTTTATCAAAACTACGGACGATTAAACTTGGTAATGTCAGTCGTATTGCTCGACGCTATAACCTTCTTAACATTTTCATTAAGAAACCGTGCGCAGTTGGCGGTAAATAATTTCTCAAGTTTTGAACATTTATGCTTGAAACTTTCACAACTTAATTGTCATTAAATTTTATATTTATTAAGCAGATTGTTTTTCTTATTCTACTTTCAAAAACTTAATTAACCGGTAGGTCAACTACCGAATCTTAGCGTTCTGGTTAATTTTAGAAGTTGACATACATGGTCAATTATTAGCACAAATTAACCAACTTATGAACAGCATTAAATGGCAAACTGTAAAGAGAACTACAAACGAATGTGTCATTTTTCTATATGAAGGGGAATATTTTCCTGGCAAAATTCTTGTCATATGGACTCATGTCATATGGAATCAATATATTTAGATATAAATGTTTTTATGGTCATGTTTATCTGTTTACTTATTATAATTACATCTTACGACTGTTTACTAGTGATAATTATTGCCAATAAACAATATGAAAGCAATTGATTCTAGTGATTTTGATTCTAACATAAGTGGTCAACTACTAACGAATAGAAAGGTCAATTACTGGTTTTTTCAGGTTCGCAAATGGTCAACTACTGATGCAGTGATACTCTATCGATAAACGTTTATAATTTTTATGTCACGCTTTACTTTTCGAAAAAGTATGCTTTGTTATATGATGTCTGAAGTTCAAGGAACATTTTCACGCATTGAACCCCACTACATAATAAGTATACATAAAGTTACAACCATTTACGATAAAAATTTGTCTTAACTGGTCAACTACTGGTGCCTTTACCTTAAGGATAACGTCGTCGCAAGATACCGACTGTCAGCGATTCAAGACAATTGATTCTATTTTGGAAATGAGCCGAGGTTTTAAGGGCTGTGAGACAGCGTGGTGGGAAGTTCGGATGACCCCGATTTCTCGTGATTAGGATTCCAAAGAGCGGCCGCTTTCCCTGTGACTCTTGTTAAGACTAAAGGTCCTTAAAATATGTTTTACAGGGAAAGCGATAACAAGTAAATAAGATTTCCTGTTTGGAACCTGAATCACGTTTGAAGATATTTGGCGTTCGATCTTATAGAATTAGGTCGGAATCTAACAATATGTTTTGCAGGGAAAACGATAACAATTAAATAAAATTTCCGTTTGGACCCTGCATCACGTTTGAAGATATTTGGCTTCTATCTTATGAAATTAGGTCGGTATCCAACAGTATGCTATATGCCCTGCAACTCTTGTTCTACATTTTTTTGTCAAATGGCTGCAAGTGAGTGATAAATTATGCGTCGCGTTAGAGAAAACACCCTGTATACACGCAATTCTGTTTTTACACGAACTTCTCTTACACGATTTTCATTTAACACGAATTAGAAAAAAAGATGTAATTCTCTTTTTACACGGCTTATTTTGATTTAACACGATCGACCCAAAATCCAAGAAGAAAATTTTGCTTTTCTGTGGCCCAAACAAAACATAAATACAACAATTAATTACGGAATTCGTTCTTAAGTCCACTGAAACACCGGCACAACAGAAGGTTAGTCTTAATTTTGTTCAAGAGATTACAGAAAGAAGTTCACCAATTGTGGGAAATTGCCGGGAAACTTAATAAGTTGGTTTCGTTGAATAAGACGTTTCTTTATTCTTGTTTCGCGTGCAACGTGCTCACTGGGAGTATACAGTTTGACTGTTTTTTAAAAATAGTTTCCTTGCCCTTTTATACGATTCATCGCTTCTTCCTTCCGACCAGTCCCGTAACAGATTTCATTTGCTGTTTTCCCGGGATCGACCGGACTGCAAGGGCCCCGTTGTCGCAATGACGGGCCGTCGCCAAGCTCAAGGGCCTCTTGGCGGAAATGTAAATATGTGGCGACGCGCTGTCGCGTTTTCGATGCCACACCAATAGACCATGAAGACGATACCAAGGCATTTCCAGTGATAGCAATAGTATTGCAGTCTTACGCAAACGTATGCATTTGTTGTCAGAAAGTAACAACGAATAAAATCTTTTCATGTGTAACTCATATTATTTTGCCTAATTTTTTTGTTCATGAATTAGTGACATGTTTTTATCCTATTGAAATGATAATTTACTTTGTATGATACATATGCAATCTTTATGAAATAAAATATTTAAGGTCGTAGCATGAAAACTCATGGTTTATTGTATTATTTTTTCTGATTTCTTAGGACTGGAACCAATCTTCTATTTTTCCCCAAATGTAATATATTTTTTTACACGTATTCTTCGGGAACGTATCTGTCGTGTAGAAACAATAGGTGTACTATAATTAGTGAATCCGATCACATCGACACATAATCAGTGGATTCGTGTCCATCAAATCCCCTGTCAATTCCGAGTATTCCAATTTATTATATAGTATGGCAGAACCTCGGTTGCTTCGAACCCACCTAAAAAAGTTGGTCCCAAGCGAAATGATCAAAATGGTTGAAGCCGAAAGATACAAAACAATGGATGACGTTGATGACCTCGAGGCCTTAGAAACTATGACCTTGAGAATAGTATCTTCATCGTCGCAGTAACTATTCTAACAAAACATGGAATACTCGCTGCATTTATCTTCTGTCATCATTACAGAAGACAGACTTATGCAACAGGTTACTGTTATGTTAAAGGTAACTACATCAAAAAATCACTTCCAATTAGGAAACGAAGAAAATGCAAACAGCGTGATACTGGATTAAAATTTATTTAATTTACTTTATAAGTTGCGATTTTTATTTGCCCCCTTTAATTTTTAACAAACAAAATTAATGTTAAAAGTTTCATGACGAAGTTTCCGAAGTAATCTATCACTAAGAGCACGTGCTTTTATTTTGGTAACCATCGATATTATTAGATTCATTGTTTCATGTAATCTCCCGCCAATGGGTTTTGAAACCAACTGATCATCGCCTCTTAACCCCTTGGCCTATAATAACGAGTGACACTCGTGATGCGGTAGATGGAATAGGAAATTTTGAAGCTCCCCAAAAATAATGAAACTGAAAATATCAGCGGAAAACGACACAATAAAATTATTTCTATGTTATTAACATTGCGTTAAATTGTAAGATATATCAGGAATCACTGATAAATTTTCATTTTAACAATTTAATTCTGAATTATTGCACGCACAGTCGCAAAAGAAATCGTAGGGCAAGGGGTTAAAAGCGGATAATCAGATAATTACCCAACCTAAGGTGTCGATCGCCCACGTTGAAAAATACTGATCTACTTTTTGAATGCGGGAAATTCTTCTATTCAATTACGTAGTGCGAAAACAGTAGTCGCAATATCTTTGGCATCTTATAGGAAATTTGCGTTGTCCAACCTCACAGTATACAAGAATCTACTGTGTTGTCTTCCAGTGCAGGATTCTACATACGTTAAAGCCGTCCTGCCACAGTTAAGTCTAAAACATAGCCGAGATCGGTGATTTGGAATCCACCTAAACTGTAGACACTAGGCGAAATGACCATAGCTGTCGAAGTCAAATTATGAAACAACAACGCAGCTGAAATATGTACTATACTCTCAAAAGCTACTGCAGCGTTGAAACGGATAACGTTAAGATCCAAAATTTTTGAACATATGAGCTGTTATATTTGAAAGTGGCATAACTCCCATTCTTCATATCTTGAGATACTTCAAGCTTCATACAAAAGCTTGTATGCTAGAACATGTAACAGTTGAAGTTTTTGGACAAAATCACAATGATATTTCATTCTGGGTTAGGTTTACTTTGTCATTTGAAACGCGAAAAGAAGGGACCTATGATCGGCTAAGACTAACTTAACACTAAACCTACCGACGTTATATTTACGAAAATTTAGATATACTGAACAAGTACTTTGGAAAAAGAGAAATCAAGAGTTGGGGAAGAGGATTAATTAATTAATTTAGGTTTTATAAGATAGAAGTGGAGTATTTACTTCATGTCTCCCCTATCAATTTAGATAATTTTTAGAAGAAATTGGGTACCGGTCATTTTGACCGGCTCGGTAGGTTTAGTGTTAACACGTTGAGCACGGAACCTATTTCGATGTGGTTTCCGTTCAGGAGGTACATAGCAGTGATCACTTCGTACAGTGTTCGGTTATAAAGATCTTTCTGATCTTTAGTAGCCTATTCAAAACTTCTGTAAAAAGGTAAAGAAAGTTATTTAGCATTCAACCTCTTTTAAATATTGCTATTGCCAATGCCTTGTTTATATATGTTCTGATTGTAAGATATAACAGAAAGAAAAATGTTAGAAACTGACGCCATCCAAACGAAAAGTTCACTGTTAGTCCCCACGGATTGACGCCGCGGTTAACATGTTGAACATACTTTCCTCAAAAACTGACTTATGTCACTTGAAGAAACGACTCAAATAATACCTCCGCGTATTAGGAAATCATTTATAATAAATAAAGCATCGAAGAAACGTGATTTGTGGCTGCTTGTGGTAAGAGTAATTCTAGAAGGATCTATGACATTCCGCGGGACAACGATCGATGTCGATACCTTGACACTGATCTTGTAATCCCATAAGATCTCTGCAACGTAGATACGGTCCATATAGATCCCAATGCAGCCAGGGACACGTGACAATCGAACAGGAACGGCTTCAATGATGCATACAACCGGTTGTCGCGCTGTAACTGTCGCGGAATAGTTTCGATTTACTGGGTCACCGGTCCCATTGTACTTTAATGATTCTACGGTTACGTTGTTCAGAAAGTGGGTACTGCTTTCGGCTAAGTTTTATTTGATAGATCTAATTGGCCGGTGAAATATTTTATGATTAAGCTGAGACTTCCTCCGTTAGGAGTAAAATGTCGGATTGTAATAAAAGACTGTAATAAAAAAAATTATAATAAAAAGAAGGTAAGCATTACGATAAATAAGAATGATTGGAACGAGTGGATCAAAGAAACGTGATTTTTATCATTATGGAAAAAGATGGATGTTGTACTGTTTATTTGTAGAGTTTGAAAATGGCTTTTATTATTTTTAGATACACAGGGCACTGTCCCACCCTTAAGTTTCGAGTCGGAAAGCGATTTGGAGCGAGTACGGAAGAAATAATGAAGGTAAGAGATAGTTGTCTGGAAAACCTGCGATAGAAGTGAACACTAAACCTACCAAGCCGGTCAAAATTACCGGTCCCAATTTTTGCTAAATATTCCCTGAATTGATAGGGGACCCATAAAGTAAATATTCCACTTTTATCTTATAAAACCCGAATTAGTTAATTAATCATCTTTTTCACCTCTTGATTTCTCTTTTTCGAAAGTACTTATTCAGTATATCTAAATTTTAGTAGATATAACGTCGGTAGTTTTACCGTTAAATTACTGTATGCAAATTTGTTCGATGTGTAGTTTAAACATTAATATCGGTACGTAATGAAAATAAATTAAATATATTTAGGTACAAAAAAAGTAAAAATAGCTCTAATTTATGGAAGTCTTTGGAATTTTTAAACTTACGATTAGTAAACTATAGAACTATTAATACTATAGTGCCTCTTTCAAAAAAAAAAAAGATTGTATTAGATGAAGGGATTTCGTAGGTACGGGCCTGAATAGCTCGTACCCACGTGTTATCTGCCAAGCGACAAACGCCGATGCGTAGCATTTTTACGCAGTCTGATTCGACCACCTTAGTGAGACGGACGTCGTGCCCTTATTAGTATTATTACCGTTATTACTATTATTATTATTAACATTATTACTATTACTCTTATTACTACATATCATTATCATCAAATATATATATATACTCTGGTTTTTTTTAATTTGTGCTACGTGTGTGTTTCAATTTATTTAATACCTTACTACAATACATAATATTTATATGACTCGTTCATTTTGAAAGTGGCATAAATCAGTTTGTCTGTAAATCAAGATATTTACGAGTTTGCGTCCTAATATGCTTAAAATTCTGGATTCCAATTTTTGAGAAGATTTACTTATATTTCTTATTTGAGAATACTTTTTTTCCTCGGTATAAATGATTTCGTTTGGTCACTGAAAAATCACCATTCGGAATTATGCTACAGTCATTTATGCCGCTTTCAAAATAAATGGCACATATATAAATTAACACTAGAACTACCGACGTTAAATCTATTATTGTCTGACATATTAAATAAGTACTTTGAAAAAAGAGGAATCGAGAGGCGGAAAAGATGATCGATTCGGTGATTTATGTTCTTTGACATGGACGTAGAATATTTATTCTATGACTTTTCTATAAACTTGGAGAATTTTTGGAAAAAATTGTGTACCGGTCATTTTGACCGGTTGGTAGTTCTAGTGTTAATAAATGGTTTCGATACTTTTCTGCTTCTTTCTATGGTTTTTCGATGAGCTACGGTATTAGCGAGACAAAAATTGTACGATTTACACAAAAAATGATCACTGGGCTAAAAATTTTAAAAACACATTATTTCATCCTCTCTTTAAAATCCTATAATCGTAATGTTCAATTATAACATTAGTAAATAACAAGAAGGCACAAAAATGAAGACTCTCAGAATTCAGTATTCAGAAAAGAAATCTTACTTGCAATTTACATGAATGCTTCTATAATTATTCATTGATACAGGAGTTACTTGAAAAAAAAATACTGAAGACAGGACCGTACAAACCAAATTCTAACAAAGAGATGCCCGTTGCAATTCCTCGCGAAAAAGACATCAGAAGAGACTGGAAAAACGAAGCATACTTATACAAAGCACCGCCTTATATTTTAGGCTATACTGGTAAATGAATAGAGTACATTTAAATGTCGGCTAATTAAGAATCAACGCATTTTTTTTAATAAAAAAGAACGTTCATTGCAGGATATATTCCTGGATTTAACAGGACATACGGACTCCCATTTAGGAGAGCCGTCGAAGAGGGTGCAAAAAAATGGCGGGAAGCTCAAAGTAATCTAAAAATAACAGATCGTAGAGACGCTATGAGAGCCCATGCTGAAAGAAATGATCCCAGAAACCTTCTTTCTCGAGCGAGAGCCGACAATGTAGACATCGAAATCGATCATGGTTACGATAGAGACCGAACGACATTTGGTATGATTTTTTCGACTATTTTAATTACCCATAATTAACTTAGAAGTTCGCGAATAGCGTAATTGAAATTACGAGGAAGTTTGCTTAATAACAACAAAATTCAATATCCAAACCGTTTATTTTGAAAGTGGCATAAATCACTTTCTTTTGAAATCGAGCATTAACGTGATTAAAAATATTGATGGCAATTTTCGAGAAGATTTTTTTGGACTTATTATCTCGGATGCTAATTAGAAATTATTATTTTTTATTACGGGGAATTAACTAATGCCTCTTTGAAAATAAACGTCTCATTTGTAAATGAATGGTAAATTTTTGAAACTCTATGTATTCCTAATATAATCTTTTATAATTTATAAATTACTTTCAATGAACTATATAATTTTACAACGCAACTCCGTCAACGAACGTTATTTTGCTTTACAGATTATCAGGTCTCTCCCGAAAGACCACCGATCGAGGGTTACACGGGTTACATTCCCGGTGCAAAAGGAGAAGTGGCACTGTCAAAGAGATATGCTGAAGCTGCCAGAAAAGGATTGGAGCTAGTTAAAAAAAGAAAGGAAGAACGGCTAAGTAAAATGAAGGAAATGAGTGCTGTAGAGAGAGTCTTGGACGGTACGTATGTAGATGAAACTGGACATACACGAGCGTAAAAGGTGAAAAGCATTGCGGCTAATGTTCTATAGTTCAAAGATTCTTATTCGATCTCATGAAAGTACAATGACGAGATTTTGTACGTACAATCTCACAAAGGAAGTAATATCCATAATGTGTACTTAAAGTATCGACAATCCATTTTACGAACAACGAAACTGCTGTTCGACAGGATCAATGGAGGTTGATGAAAATAAAGATTGATGATGATAGACAAATGTATAATTAAGAATTATATGAACGGGTATAAAAGTAACATTATAACATTTATCTGAATGACAAATTTAACTCTAATTTATTTGCAACCATATATTGTCAATAAATCGAAAATGAAAATGAAGCTAATGTGGCCTTCTAAAATTTTTTACGAATAAAAATGTTTATAATATTATATGGTTATCGAAATTTTCTGATATATGCCTCTTATAATTAAAATTATGAAAATGGAATGTTTCGAAGAAGCACCGATTTTCTATGTTGCTGTCCCTGTAAATAATTTAACAAGAGAAAATGTGGTGACAATCTGCGGCACAATCTAAAATCCACATCGTTATATATGTCAATGCGTCTAATACTATCAATGAAATTCCTGTCATTAAATTAATATTAATAAATTTAAACATTCCGTCCGTATATGATAGTAATCAATAACATATATGTACAAAACAATATGAACCATGTAGAAGCTGAAGAAAAAGCTGCTAGCTTTCGTATTACTGATCGATACAATATAATCAGATGAAAAATTCTTAAAAATATTTCTGCTTCTGAAATATTTTTCAAGAGTAAATAAGGGAAATGTCTGCTATTTCCATTTCCAAAATATTGAACAACTCAAATAAGCAGCCTTCTGTTTAGAATTCGAGAAATGGGATTTAGCAAAAGTACATATTTATATATTTTCATAGTCCTTATTATCATTTTTGCAGTTTACTGTTAAAGCAAAACAATATACTATTTCTTTATGTCAATAAAATCTTTAAACTGTTGGTACTTCCTACGTCGTTTATTCTCTTCTACGTCAATAGATTGATAAAGGTATAACTGTTGAAAAAACGGCCTTTCTTCAATTTCCTTACGAAACATTTATAAGCGTGCACAAAATTTACTATATAAATGTATAAAAATACAATAAAGAAGGTACACATAACATTACTTCCATTCTTTTCAAATCTACTTTTTCTGTGGCAATCTGTTCAGTCTTTCCATTTCCATTTGAACAGCTTTTTTCCAATACTCGAGGGTAAGAGTACTTGACCCATATGACAGCGAGAGGAATCGTGCGAGTATCATTAACGCGTGCAAATCATCGACACTTACATTCTTATGTGCTTGCCTTATTTGTATGAAATCTTCTTGTATTATCTAAAAGTAAGAAAGTAATGGAAGAAAGCAAATAAAAAATAGCTTTTACCGATGTATTACGATGTACTTACTTTTACGATATCATCATCAATTTCAAACTTCGTATCTCTTACGAGTTCCAAATACTGACGAATATTTTCCAGTCTATTTTCATTTTTCAAATACTGATTTGCAATTTCTATTACTTGAAGATAATGATTCTCTGATTCCGAATCTATCTTTAAAATTACTTGAGTTTGACACTGAAATGGATTTATATAATTTATAGTATTTTTAATATTGAACGAGTAAAAAAAATGTTTATACGTATTATCATCTGATACATACGGGAATAAATGACTTGGATTCTGAGAAAATTAAAATCGGGATATCTGTTTCATACCCGATTTTATAAAATTTGAAATCGTATGTCACCCTTTGAAAACTAACTAAATCGCAGAGTGCATTGTAGTTTTCTCTACCAGCTTGTGAAACCTGACCTGCAGTTAATTCCGTTTCATCTAGTATGAGATGAGTGTTATTACTAAGCTGAAGAACACCACTGGTTAATCTATTGCACTCATAATCTTTTCTGATAAAAACAAACTAAATGTTTATGTTTTATCGAAGGTTAATGTTTTTATAACATGCATGTGTTCTACTTACTTTGGCAACAATGCTAAGTCGTTCAAATTCTCCAATGTAACTTGTAATAAATGACTTTTCTTTACAAGTTGTGTTAAAAATTTGTAAAAATCCTTTGCAAATGTTTTATATCTATGAGCAGGAAATTTTGTTATATTGAGTGGATAATTTCCTAAACAAAGGTAATCTCTTCTCAAGTAACTGTAATACACAGTAAAAGCCTTTATGCATATGATTTCTTGTCGAACTTTTTGAATAAATTGATTAGTATATATACATACATAGATGACAGTAAGTGACATATTAGGTAATCAGCAGCCAAATGATCTCCAAAAAGAAGTTGACTCAGTACTAAATGAAGGTCATTCCTTATTGCATGTGCTCTTGGAATTATTTCAGAACTTTTTATATTATACATTGATAAATCATTTACTTTTATGGCATGCAATCGGGGAACAAGAGAAGCAGGTGGGTGATGAGTATTCACTTCAGCGTCGGACATCATCTCCTCTGAAGTACAGACTGTACTTAAAAATGGATCCAATGATATAAAACCTATTATCTCAACAACTTCATTTAGTTTTAAAGATACTTCTTGGTAAAGCTGTAAAATAAGGAAGAATTATATAAATAATGCATCTTTGCATGGCTTGTTAAACAATAATATTGTTCGAAATACAAATGTAAGACATTAAGAATTATTTACTGACCTTGACAATACAAGCTTTGCCATCGTCCGTTGGAAGTGGAAAATTTAGTATATGTTCTTTTGAGAATATATTTCGTTCTTCTGTATTCTGCTCTGCAATAATATCCATGTTTCCACTGCCTTCGTGCAATATTTTCTCCTTCTTTTTGATTGGCTCAGAACAATCCATGTCTTCACATTTGTCTTCTTCCAAATTTCTTTTTTGACTAGAGTTGCATATTATTTTTGTACCAACATTATGCAGACAAACATTCTCCTTTTTCACCCAATCATTTAAACCAGGTGTAGATATTACTATGCAGGTATATCTTTCCGAATTTTGATTATGCTGAGATTCCAGTAAAATCTCTTCATGTGGCTACAAATATATCAACAGTTATTAATCTGTATAAAATATATATATACATAATGTACCATGATATAATATTTAATACATTGTATATCATACAAATGGTATATTTCTTTGTATAATCTAAATATCACGTAGATTAGCACAACATAAGAGTCTAAATACTAAATTTATTTTAATAAAGATATTGTAGGCAGCATCATACATGAGATAAACTGTTCTTATAGCATCTCACACCTGGAACTACCAATAATTTTTACTATAGGCCCATACATACTGTCTGGAAAATCCATTATATTTGGAAATAGACAAATCAATGATGTTCCCAAAGGGCCACATAAAGTCATAATTGTAAGTTAGCATTAAATGTATCATTACCAAACAGCAAGCAGAATCGGTGTACATTCCACATTTAATTTCACTTGCTCCAGTTTGCATGTTTTTCACCTCATATTGTTGAAAATAATATTCAGGATTGTGCATATCCTGAACCATACCTCTGAACCTGATTAATTGTCGATCTTTGAACTCATGCAAAGGTGCACTGTTCAATAAAGGAATATCGTTAAGCATATTCAAATCCTCCAACATTTGATTACAGGCTGATTGATTTGCGATGAAATAATCAGACGTCCAATCCGGTATTTTAAGTGAAGCTAAAATCAAATATCATATGCAAGCATTGTAACCTCATTCAATCGTAATCTTAAAGACTACGAATTATTTTACATCTGATATAAAATATTTCTCACTTCATCCAAAAGTATACTTACGATTCATTTTGGAGATGATTGCTTATTGTAAGTTGTAATAAGAATAAAATAAATAGTATTACACATAAATCGAAACGATGGTCTCAAAAACGCGCGAAGATGTTAACCACGAGTCCAAAGAACCTCATTGGTAGATGATACAACCGGATTTAACTCAACCTTACCTATAAAACCTAACATTTATCAATAACTTTGTAGGAAAGAAATTATTTCCTATTAGGGGGAAAAAATAAACACTTATAATAAATAAAAAATAATATTAAATACTTTTCTTGTGTTTTTAAAAATCAATTCCTTTCTTTGAAATATATTCCCATTTCGTAACCATTTTAAAGAAATATATTTATATCATTGGAATTACTAATGAACATCTTGCATTATTAATTTGCCGGAAATTTTTCTTTATTTGTTAGGAAATTGTACAATACTTTTCACTAAGTAATATATAATTTTATTGCCATAAAAATAAGAATATTATCTTTCATTGATTGGAGTATGAAAAATATAAAGGGCAACAAACTTAAAGTCTTTCAGTGATGTAAAAATATATTCATGATTTCCATTCATGCATTTACGCCTAAGGTATATTGTTGTTTTAATTACAATAACAATATAAAGAAATTATGACTTCAAAAAACATGTAGTATCATAATGTAATATAAATAATATTTACGTTATCCACAAACATATTTTAAATATTACATATGTAACTAATATTACAGCCAAAAATAATACTAATGGAAAATATCTATTGCATTATTTACGGCATAAATTGATAATTTACATTAATAAAACTAATATTTTCTTAATCGTATTATGCTGCAATTATATCTAATCAGGTCTCAAGAAACTTAAATACCACTGTTTTCATTTGCATTCACAGCTTTTAAGTCCCTCTGTTTTACATTTACATATTTTCCTCTCACTGAAACGTTTGGATCCACGGAAATTGCATCTGTAAATTCTTGTTCTGACAAGTATATGTTAGTTTTAATTAACGAAATTTCAGTTACAGCATTTTCAGATATGGTTTGCCCTGTTTCCTTTTTTGATTCCATTATTTTCTCGTTCAGATCATCCCGCGGTTTAAAGCACTCTTGTTGATTATCATCACTGGTAGAATTTTTTTCTGCGAATTCGAGAACTTTTTCCGAATCATCATTAACAACTTTGGTATTATTTTCTTTTGCTTCAGTATGAACTTCCCGTTTTTCACGCTCGTGATTTTGCAAAATGTCCCTATGAATCACTTGCATATTTTCTTCACTTTTATTTAATGATGGTTCAGGTACATTATTTAGTTTCGTTTGATTTCTCATTTTTAAAGCAATAGGTAAGGAATATCGGTCTTCTACTTTCTGATCTTCAGTTTCTAAATATGGTTTTTCTTTTGTATTCGGTATAATGGTATCTGATATGTTTTTAGCTTTCTGATCATTTTTAGTTTCATTTTTATTAGTTATTAATTTACCGGCCGAAATAGAATTCTGTAACGCACGTTTTGCCAATGCATTTAAAATTGGCCCTTTTGGTAATTTTTTTGCATTGCTTAGCCTTTCTGGTTCTTTAACATTTTTATCCTCACTAAGTTTATTATCTAAGGTCTCAACATTACTTACATTTTTAATGAGTAGAAATTCTTTTGTATCTTTCACTGCAGTCTTCTCGTTATATACATTGTCATCTTTAGAGATATTTTCAAATTCTTTGTTATGTAACATTCGAGGCTCTTCATCTTTACTATTCTTTGTCTTCTTAAAATTCTTATTTAATTCTGCTTGTTGAAATTCCTCGTTCAAATTCATTCTCCCACCTTTATCTTCAATTTCACTAACATGATCTTTCTCCTTATTGATCTTCGAATCAGCCAAATTCTTTCTATCTTCTTTCGCAACGATTTGTTCTTGAAGCTGTTTTGATTTTTGTTCATTTTCTTTAAATTCTTGCACATCTTTTGCTATCCTTTGCTTTTCTCTTTCAATTTCTTGCTTTTGTTCTTTGATATCTTTTAATATTTCTTTTTGCTCCTGCATCATCTGCAGTTGTTCTAACTTATGCTTTTCCAGAGTTTTCCTAAGCTCTTCATGCCTTTCATCGACTATTATATTACCCGCCTCCGCATCAGCAGCTAACTCTGATTCTTCTTTCTTTATCGCGTCAGAATTTATTAAATTGTCATTCTTTTGCATATCAATAGGTTTTTGTCTTTGCTCTTCTCCATTAATATTTCCTTCTGCTTTTGGTGGGACAGGTTCTATTGCTTTTACAACAGTCTTCGGTGCTTCTTCTAAATCTTCGTCTAACGTTTTCATTTTCTCTACAATTATTTTTATCGCTGGACCAAAAGTTGCTATCATGTCCATAGACTTTTGTGTTTCTGCTACTAATTTTTCTGTAACAGCAATACGTTCTACAGGAATTGGAGGCTCCTGTCGCACATCTTTTGTCTTTAGATTTATGGAACTGTCCAGAATATTTACATCGGGTAATTGATCCAATTTTTCTGAAACAGGACATACATTTTACGAAAAATATTTCGATGTATATTTGTTATAACAAATTTAAAAAATACAAACTATGAAAAGTACTTTTTGGTTTCTGTACCTTTAACATTTGGTAAGATCACGAGATCATTAGGAACATCTCCCATTGCGTGAATTTCATCTTTATTGAAATTCAATGGTAAACTGTTAATTTGACTAAGGGGTTTAGTTGTTGTAGCCAAAACTTTCGTGTTAGTAGACTCTTCCATTGCATACAAATTTGCATATGTACTAAGTATCATAATACAAATCCCGACAAATAAAATAGCCTACATGCGTGGGTTAATAAGAAAACATTACAAAACGTAAAAAAAATATTATGGACTAACCAAATCACGTATTAAGAAATGAACTAAAATTACAATTTGTCTTGTATACCTGTGCTATAAGTCTCTCATTAGTGTTTTTGCTGCTTATGGATATAAAGAAAATTGCTGGAAATATTACACAGATTATTACTCCTATTGTGGACCCAACAAGACCAAGAACAAATTCTATATTTGGTATTAGAATACCAATAATCAGAGACATCGCAACTACCGCAATAGTAAGACATCTAAATCTTGTTTCTGGCAAATAATTGATAGATGGTTCATGAGTGTATACCTGTAACAATTAAATGACAATGTTACTGTAAATAATAATAAGCACTAATTTAATATTCTATTTTTATATGTGTATATACCCGACGAAACAAAAGAGAGTTTAAACTCGCTCGACATGGAAAAATGACTAGAGGAAAGCTAAATGCAACAGAGAATACAAATCCCATCTTGATCATTTCGGATGATAAACTTGGTTCAAAGCTCATTAGTATATTGCCTGTGAATTCAACAAAAGTTAATGGAGTCTTAACGTTTTAATATATTTTAATATATTAGAATAATACAAATGATATGAATACCTGAGAAAGGTTGTGTGCAGAATGCAATGTAACCAAAAAATCCTACACACAAATATACAATAGTGCATATATTTAATGCACCACGTACCACTTCATTCATTTTCTCCAAAGATACATTAGGTACAGTTTCATATATTTCAAATAACTGTGTTTGACAAAAAAGGGCCATGGAAAAGATAGGTATACATTGTAGAATACCAGAAGGTCTCCAATAGAACACATGGTCATACCAATCCCCGGCAAATATATGTTGCATAGATTCAGCCATTATCTATGAGTAAGAAAAGACATACATTAATATCATTTACATATTATCTATCCAAAAGTAGAAATGACAAAATATTTACCTTTAATACAAGACAAAGGTAAAAAACAATAGTAGCAGTAGAAATACTAGATAAACTATCAATATTTCGAAGTAATCCTAAAGGTAAGACTATGAAAACACTGGTAGTTACAAGCAAACTAGTCCTTATATCTTCTGGATTTTTGTTTATGATCTTTCCAACAATTTGTGGCCCTACATCGCCCATAACAACGAAGAATGCAATACAGGTTCCCACAAGGAATCCGATAATGAAGAGTTCTACCAAGAACTTTCCCATATGACCAAATGCATGAAAGGCCAACAGCTCAAAATTCCGTCTCCTTGACATTACAGCAGATTTAATAAGAAAATGACAGGCCAGACGAGACAAAACGCTACTTAGTAACAATACTAAAGTAGCCAATACAATGCCACATTGCTTGAAACAGAACGGCATTGCAAGAACACTTACACCTATTATACTGTTTGCAAGTGTCATAATATATGATAATTGAGCCATCATTGTTGTTATTATATGAAAATTTATGTTTAAAATCTTTTGCAATATTTTATATGAAAAGTCTGTTTATGTTTACACATGTAATAAATCCGTATTGAGATCAATCTTCTAAAGCTCTCAGAACTTTTGCTTATTGAAAATTCGACACTGCTCCTTTTGAGATATTTCTTCAATATAATAGGCAGTAAAATTTTGCAGTTTGACAAAATATTTATACTTTTATAAATAACATTCATTCGCGCATTGTTTTTGTATCCTAATTAGAATGTCAGCTTTTTCGATTATAAGGTTAGGTTCATGGGCTTGTTAACCATTATGCCGGCGACTAGTACGTGGAAAATAACATAAATCGTCATCGTTGCGAACGTATCAAAATTGTGAATACGTCATGCTTTTGATAAAACACATCTCTTACAAGAAACATTAAAAGAAAGCAAGCAAATCTTGTATTGGCATCTTAAAACTGCCACCATTTTGAATTTAATACAAACAGTCTGCGATTTTATGCGGCTATATGTATGTTCATAAATACAAGCGGTAGATTTCTTTATTTTTTATTATAAATATTTAAAAACATTCGTGTACTTCATGTTTGGACATAAATATATCATACTTAATGTATCTCAAACCGACTTAGGTATATGCAATATTATATCGAATTTGTCTTTGTGTCATAGGTAGTTAATTACAGTAATGGTAGGTACATAATTACAGCTAGATAAACCGACATATTCCTCTTTCGTTCAATTATTCGTCATTGTGGTACTAGTCCAATTTAATCTGTTTTTGGAGTATCCATGAGGCGCAGAATGTTAAATTTTATGTACATAAAATTATTAACGTACTTTTACTCTCGTATAAAAATTAAAAGAATGAATACAGTTCGAGGGTAACAATTTCATAGATGCCTTGCATAAAATATGATAAAATGGTACCACACGTACCTGCGACACATCTTTCTTTTTTTTAACGAGAGTGTTTCGTAGCCTCAACGATAAGATATAAATCGATCTAGTCACATACGCAATTTAGAACTCTTATAATTATTTTTCCTTAATTTATGTTGAAGATTCTACAGCTATATCAGAATTCAACATGTTCATTGACAATCTTAATTTCATCATACTTTCTTCCTCGCCGATCATTTAATTTCTCACATATAAAATAAAATACTTTACACGTCAAAAAGCATAATGTTATCATTATTAGTATTATTGCATGTAGGACTTCGTTCAAACTTGGTTTTGTATTATGTACAAGAATAGGAAGCAAAAAAATGTGTTATTCTATACCATTTGCCCATCGCATGATAGTCGATCTTTTATGTGTACATCATATTTATTAAACGATTTAATCAAGATCACACTATAAGTAATGAATCAAAAAACAAAAGTTTAAACGTCCAAAATATTAAGTTCGGTACATTTTGGTTTTTTTTTTTAGAAGAATTCGATGGAAGTGTGATGGCTGTAAATAAATTGGATATCTTGAAAAACAGTCAATATCTTATGATCTTAAAGTGAATTTACAACAATCGCTATACAAATTTACATGTTGTCATTAGGAAACCTTTTCTGTGTATAAGGTATCTGCCTTATCTGACTAGTTCAGTTAATACAGTACAAATGAACATAAAAACTTTGGTCAGATCATAAAACTCGACGGATTATTCAAGACATCGTTCATTGCGCGATTCAAAAATATTCTGAAAATCGATTATACGATTATTCATAACCGTCATTTAAGAACATTCGAGAAACGTCTGTAAATTTAATATTATAACAATTAAAATTGCAGAGCGTTTGGAGTCAATTACACGCTCATACGTGTACATGATAACAGTGTTGCCTGCCACGATTTGAATGGATGTATTTAAATGTTCCTATTAAAGTACATGATTTTGGGCGAAAGAGTAAGAAATTATAATATTAATTTGGAGTTGTATATCGAATTCGAGGCAGCAGACACCTGTATATCATATGCCCCTTCACTTAAGTTACCTAAACTTATCTATACTTGATTTAAATAAGGACTTTTTCCAATTTCTTAGACATTCAAAGTCTACCATTTATCAGGGATTCGCCCCACCGTCTTTCTTTGCTTCCTCACTTGTGACATTTGCTTTCTCATCTTTCTCATTTTCTAGAAAATTTCATTTTATTAAGCTTTTTTAACGAATTTATATAAATATTATATCAAGATAGAAATACATCTGTTCATGAAATGATACATACCTTTCGGTTCTGATTTTATATCTTCCTCTTTTTTTAGATCACCTTCTATACCTTCCTGTCCCTTTTCTAATCTAGGTCGTTTCCTAGAGCCCTTTCGTAAAAAGAAATATAACATTAATATAGGAAGACTTTATGTGAATATATTTCCTTAACAAAGTTGAATACCATGTAGTGATATAATAATGAATATTACCTTAAATGACCTATTATCCCTTCTTCCACCTTCTCCTTCTTCCTCACTGTCACTATACTCATTTTCGTGTTGTATCCTTTTATCTAAATCTCGTTGTGGTAATCTTTCATCCGGATTTATTTTTTCTTCAGCTTCTGAATCCTCAATAACTGCCCCATCTTCTGGAATCGGTTGAACTTGTACTCCCGGAGCATGAGGTAACATCCTCAGGTTTTCAAATAATCTAGTTCTGCAAAAATATTGGAATATTAAGTAACAATGTTTTATTCGATTTAATCAAACACACCTGTCCCCCGATTTACACAGAAGGCCGGTACCTCAGAACAGCATGTAAATCGAAATCGTGTGGAAATATATTGGCAGCAAAAATGCTTATTTTTAACATTATTTTTTTACGTCCCTCATGTTAAAACCGTGTAAAAGCGAAATCGTGTAATTAAACTACCGTGTAAGTCGGGGGATAGGTGCACTTCTAGAATTTGTGCTATTACTCACTTAATTTTTTCAAGATATTCGGGAGTATTTTGATTTGCCATGTTCGAAGGACTAATATGCAACTTAAAATCCGGTCCAAAATATTCGAAGTAATCATTGTAGGGCAACTCATTAGCAATTTCAGATCCAAGAGCTACCGATGTTTCATATGTCCAACATCTGGATACATTTCTAATTGTATATCCTCCTCCACCAACCATTAAAAAGGGAAGATTATATTTTTTTACAAATTCAACACATTTGCCATGGCCTCTGACAGTTAAGTTGAAGCAACCTAACCGATCACCTAGATACACCAAATTTTCAATTAAATTTGATACATTTTTTTTCAATTTGTAATCTCATGTCGTAAAACTATACCTGTTAATGAATCAGCTCCACATTGTAGAACAACTGCAGAAGGTTGGAAAGTCTCCATCACTTTTGAAATTATCGGTACAAATATTGATTCATAACTTTCATCATCCATACCATCCCTTAATGGTATGTTGACAGCGTAATACTTTCCCTATGCGTGAAAAATAAAAAATTGAATCAACAAAATATATAACAGCACAGTACTTTAATGCATATGACACATTAATAAGTTTGTTACCTTTCCAGCTCCAATATCACGAAGATCACCAGTACCAGGAAAATATTCACCATATTTATGGAAGGAAACTGTCATTACTCTATCAGTGGTATAAAAAGCTTCTTCTACACCATCACCATGATGAACATCAATATCAATGTACAGAACTCTTTGATGGTATTTGAGCAACTCTAAGATACCAAGGACAATGTCGTTTACATAACAGAAGCCTGATGCTTCGCTTTTCTTGGCATGATGTAAACCACCACCCCAGTTTATACATATTTCTGAAGCTTGCTTGTTGAGTTTTACAGCTGCAGCCACTGAACCACCAGCAGATAATTGACAAAACTCGTATAAACCATCAAAAACAGGACAATCCTCACCTACATTAACTGTTGTAACAATAACGTATATTATTAAGTATCACAGTCAACCATTAATTAATTGTCTATAATAAAAGTTGTAATTCTAAATCTTACATCGTTGCATTTGTTTGTTGTACTCTGACATATTATCTGGTCGTATTGATCTTAAAAACCTAATGTATTCATCGCTATGAAATTTTGTCATCTCATCTGCAGTTGCTTTGTGAGGTCGCTAAATGAGAAAAGAAAAACATATTTTATGAGTTTGTGCATTATGAAAATAATATCATTTTTTTAAACTATTACTTCATTATGTTAAATTCTTTATAATACAAATGAAAATTCTTACATATATTTCCATTTTCCTGTAAAGCCCATAATTAAGGAGTAAGTTATGCGTCATCCTTATACGATGAGGTTTCATAGGATGCCCTTGTCCATAGTAGTAATTTCCAATATCACCTAAAGCATAATTCATTTTTTTATTTGCTCCTTTTTGGAATAAATTGTTTACATTAAAACAATGCCATAGCATCGTTATAAAATATAATAAAAAAAAAAATTAAAAACTAATAGTTATTTAAAAAAAATTAGAGTGAACCAAATTACACTTGAGAATCTCTCAAAGAGTCAGCAGAAAAACAGTATTATCTCATATATATACAGCAAAAAATGCATTTTTCATAACATAGAAGATGGCATTTTTTAAGTAAATTGGATTAAATGTCAATCAGTACCTGAATTAGTTAATAATTTTACATTATATGTACAAAAATATATCATAACCTCTAATTAGCTTGCTTTGTTTAAAAAAAAGGCGTTTGAAACGTAGAATCGTGGTACTGTACAAGAAGGATGAATTTCAATGATAATAATAAGAATAATATAAATAAAATTTATTTGAAGAAGAAATAAAAAATGTAGCTTCTAGTGTCTAATTATAGATATATCACCGAGAATTGTAGTGATTTATTTGTAAGTGGCATATAATATTTGGTAAAATCGTACATGTAACGAAAACAAAAATATCTTTACAGCAGAAAATTACAGCATAATGATAAAGATTCTTAAGTGAACGGCGACTGTCTCTATAGGCATGGCCGACGCTCTTTCCTTGGTGAAGTACGGACGCACGAAACTACACCCAAGGAACTCTCGTCTTAACGCCACGAAAACTGTACAAACACGTAGAAGAAGTGATCTAAATTTTCAATATTGTATACGAAATTAAAGGGTTTTCCATGTTTTTTAATATTAAAAATATAATTAAAATGTAAGTGCATGTAAAATCATCTCTTTGACTGAAATAAATGTGGTGTACGTGATACAAGCGCGGACAGCACAAACACAATTTGACAATCTCCCCGTGCGTGTTTGATGTTTTCGCGGGATCACTAAACACTACAAAAATTTCGGTTTTTTTCACTCACTGTCATAGTAGTAGCAGACTCGCTTCTTGCTGTGTGGTAACGAGGACATTTCTATGAGTTCTTTTTCGGTAAACTGTAAATTACTTGATATGAATTAAACGCGGACCGCGGAGTGTCGCGGTACCCACCGACAGGACACAGCGTCACTAGAACACTTGTGTACGCACGCGCAGTATCCCGTAATTAAAGTTTCAAATTCGTCGTATAGATGCCGCTTCATTTTAAAGCACATTTTACCATAAAATGAGTAATATCGAGAATAGATATGCTGTTGTTGAAATTAGAATAGAAAAATGTTAAAATCTACTTCATCGATTGGGATATTATTTTATATACATATAAGAATAATAATTGCTAAAAGGAAATTAGAAAGCAATATGTTCGATATGCTCATGATTGTAGTGTAGATTCAGCAAGATTCAGCATAATTATAAAATAATGATGCTATAATCAACATGGACACAGAAATTTTCGCACATATGCTCACAAAGTTTATATTGTAAACCTTAAATTTCTAATTGTAATGTATGTATATTTATTGTTAAACGTTATTTTCTAATAAAGGGATAAATATATTTTTATGAGGAATATTTCTGAAATTTAAAATAATTCATATGTTAGTTTGTAGAGATACAGAAATAAATATAATACATCTTACAGCAATATGTTACATATAAAGAATATATTTTATTCCATTCACGAATCATTTTAATTACCTATATATGCTCACAGAAAAGAGAACTTAAAAAGTATATTAATTTTTGAAATATTTCTATATATATTTAAATAAATATTTTATTTTGAAGCATTTTGCATAACACTGATCTACATATTTGCTTATGTATGTAAGTAAAATAATATTGATTGTAAAATCACCTCAAGATCATAATTTACAAAGTTCAGTTTACTGAATCTTTAAATCCATATTTAGCTGCCAATACTTTTAGTGTAGGCTATGAGCCCTCTTTTGTATTCTTGCAACAAGTTGAGTATATGCTCCAATACAATTTGGTCAACCTTTTGCAATGGCTAGGTTAGTAAAATATTCAAGTTGCAATTGTAATTTTGTTCTGCTAGAGATAAAAAACAAATATCAAAAGAATTCTGACGTTTCGTTTTTAACGAAATTTCGAAAAACGCTTCAATTCACGTAAATGCAATAGCATTGGCTTTGGCAGTATAATTTCTCATTTTTCCAATTAATCAGTTGTAGTATCTAGGTACTTATAATAACTTATGAATTTTTTAAAAAATTTGTAGATGTTAGAGCTAAATGAGTATTATATGTAATAAATGTATACTAAGCAGTTTATATAGGAGCTGATTTTTTTTTTCAAATGAGCATACAGATTGTATAAGGTAAATATATAACATGCTTCTTTTGCTTCAACTAGAACACTGTGCAAATAAAATTGGAACACATTTGTAATGCATTTGCATCTCATCGTATGTTGGCATTGGCTGGAATAGACTGATGAATTAGTTCAAATGTACAAAAAAGCTGTGATTTATAAAATTATAAACGACAAAATAATAATGTGATTATACAAATATTTCGGAACAAGCACTGATTTTTAAAAAAATGAACATGATGTCTGAACAATGAGTTCGATTAAATAGAAATGTAATGCACTAAAGGTATTAAAAGCACCAAAAAAAACATCACAAACAATGCTGCTTTGCAACAAATATCGTAAATCGTAAAAATATTCTCACAAATATTTACGGCCACAGCACCAATCGCAGTTTCGAAGATACAGTACAGTACACATTCGATGAATGAAGTCACAGTTGAAATTAATAGTAATTCGTGCAATGACGCCGTTTTTTAAAAACTTCAATAATCGTTTTACGATTTAGGACGCAATAATAGAAATTAATATTAATTGCCTCTGTCGGCATTATGTTAAGCGTTGAGAATTGAAACACGATACATTTCAGTTCAATTCATCTAACCCTTGCAAAACAGATGCACCTTCTTTCGCAATCTGAAAGAAATCTTCGATAAAAAAAATCTTCTTAATTCTCGATATAGCTACCACGTAACGCAAAAAAGCAAATGATTCGAATTATTATCCATGCCGTAATTATAATAATATTTAATTTCCGTACAAGAAAAATTAAATCATAAAATTTTAGAATTGTTGGCTTTGCAACAAAGTCTTGAATAGCTGTTAATGTTGTGTTTAAAAAGAATCATCTGTCATTGCTTTATGGTTTTCACAAGCTTGATACTTTGTTAGTTATTATTAGAACTTGAAGAATACTCTTGGCTGTTTGTCTCAACATGTCAGGAATTCCATAAATATAAGTATCATACGACTAGTGCCTATTTTCTAGAGTCATAATTTCGAAGAATATAGGAATATTCCCTCTCACCACTCTCGGAATACGTCTTCAATAGGAATTTTTAAGAGAAAGGAGCAGACCAGATCAATCAAATCTCACGTTACTTCTGGAATACAACCAGAAAGTATAATCACATCCAACTAAAATATATTTAGAGTAACTTGTGTTAGAGATACGCTTCAAAGATAACATTAGAATCTCTAAATGCAGAATAACATTTTTTAAACGCCACTCTTTACTATTGCCATCATTCATACATTTGTTCTTTCATGCTCGAGTCAGATAAACTTTTTCCCTGTTTGACATAACATACACACACAGGCAGGCATACACTTGCACACGTATTTTCTGTCATGTCTCATTCATCTCTATTTATCTTCTAAAATTCTCACGACAAAGCGTTCACAGTGAAAAGAATTTTAGGAAGTTTTGAGGGGGGATCGGAACATGAAGAGACGCCTGATCTACATCTGCTAACTTCTCTTGAAATGCAGGATCCTGATCCGCGATGCAAGGATGTCCCAGCGATCTCCAGAATAAACAACAGCAATTGCGGCACAACTGAATCATCTCCGCATACTCTTCTCTTAATCCGAATGACCTAGGGAATAACATTAAATTCATTTATATGCATCATCTGGTACGGTATAACTTTCAATTAACATGCTGAGCATGGAACCGATTTTGTTCTACTTTTTGTTCAAGTGGGACACAACAGCGACCATTCTGCGAGGTGTTCCATTGTAGAGATCTTTCTGATCAAATGAATGCGTTTAAGAATCCGTTGATAAAGATAGCAATATTATACCAATCTGAACCTTCGAACTATTTTTGAGTACCGCTATTGCGAATGCCTTGTTGATATTCCAAGATATAACGGCAAGGAAAATGTCAATCACGATATTTCGCAAGCATTTGGCAACTATGTTTCACACAGTATTCCCATGAAGAAATGCCAATCCGGGTCAATAGAAAAAGTATTCACAAATTCCATACAAAAAAGACGAAGATATACATAAAGTCTAAAGATATTGTTATGAATGCTATAACAGAAATGCAAAAACGTTCAGGTGCAAACAGCCAAAAAGTTAACTAAAGTGGTCGTTATTTTTTGTAATACGTGTAAAACCAAATCACATTTTGGCTTGGAATGATTTAATAAACTTAATTAGAATTGTTACATTTGTTTTTAAACCTTGAAACTGTTGGTCCCATGGACCAACACCACCCAAACGAAAAGTTTACTATCAGTTCCCACGGATTGATGCTGTGCGTGTTAATATTTAATTTGTTTTAATGTACTATGTGTAATCGAACTAAACTGGAGAAATTTTTGTCATATTTCGTTGAGTATAGTATTCGGAAGACATCGCTCAAGCGGTACAAGTTTCGGAGATCTCTACAAAGCGTCACTTGAGTCGAAAGCGTTAGCCGTGTGTTGTGTACATCAGCACGCACCTTCGGGCAATGGTAAATATAGTCTTCCAGTCTTTTCCAGGATTATTTTGTCTAGTAGTAGCTATTTGTTGTGGTGTGAAATGGTACTGAGCAAGCTCTCGCCAGATTCTCTGTTCCTGAGCTAGGACAGCAAGGTGCTCGCAGGCCTCTGAGGATGCTTCGATGTCTCGTGGGTCGCTAAGCCGCAGTAACACTTCTCGGCGACATTCAGGAGGTAAATCGGACCATTGTGGTTGTTGCTCTTCATCCGGCTGCAAGAACACGTTCTGTTAACCCGCTGGCAACCCGGTGTTTATTCGTTTTACACTTATTCTACATGATTCATTTTTTTCTGTCATTATTCATTCATACCTGAGTTATGGTGATAGATGAGGCGATTTGTAAGATCCTTTCTAGAGCCGCTTTATGTTTCTCCCATAAAATTACGGATCCTAAGGGCCTTCCACCCCAGCAACATCCGGCACTGAAAGCTCGTACTCTTTCGATTAACCGTCGCAACCATCCAGTTTGTTGTTGAGATAACGATACTGTGGAATGCAATTATGAATCTATTATAAACTGTTGAAAAATTTCATTAATATAATTACATACATTTTTTGTTAACATATCTTACGACAAAGATAACGTATAACAAAGAAATACTGCATTATCAATTTTATATTGTTTTTTAAATAAAAAATAGCTCCAATAGGTGATTATTACCATATTCCTTTATTCTTCAGGTTTCGCAACTACCTCGCAACCATTTTCGACCTAAATGATGAAAGTAAATCGTGCAACATTTTACCTTCTAAAGCAACTTCTTCCAACATGTTGAAAAGGACCCGTTGAGCGCATCCACTGAGTCCACTCATTCTGTGGCTAACCAAAAGGTCTAGGAGACGCACGATGTAATTAAAGCGACGACAGTCGTGGACCGCAGACAAAAAGTCGAGCCTCTTTAAAGCATCGCTTAAGCCATTGAAGCCCGCGATCTACGGATTTAGAAGAGTACGGCCATTATCTCCCTTTTCATCTGCCATATCTTAAAACTAAGAATAGTTCATAGAACAGATTAGTACCGGGTGCTCGTCAGCCTTAGCTTTTATCCGTATGCAGTAGACATACGACCTTCTTAACGGACAAATCCTATTTCTTTCCTCTTTCACGAGACTCGGCTAAATATAAGACCGGTGTGGAAGTTACTCACCTCGCGTGTGCACTTTAGGGTGATGTGGCAATGTGGCTGAACGATGGATTCTATAATTGTAAAAATAGGAAGTTGTTCAGATTTACTGGTATCCATGTTTACATTTTTTTGTTATAGAAGTATTACGAGTTATTGACTAATATTGTTGCGAGTGTTAAATGGACCCGTTACTTCTATATTAGTACTAATAGTAGTTTATGAAATGTACGGAAAAATTACAAAAATTTAACTTTTTTTGGGTGCATAAAAAAATACTTCGGCTATAACGAGTGCACCACTTCAGTGCACTTCGGTGTGAAAGAGCCAGCGACACAAATATTATACAAACACGCGCCACTTATTGTTAAAGGACGTCGAGCCGAAGGATCCGTCTGTTTCTAACAATAAGTAATAACAAGTATCTCTTCTACAGACTATTACAATCGCAACAATATAATATTTAACTTTTCCAGTTTATCTTTTATCTTTACGTAAAAGAGAGAGTACGTATATAGGGCACCTATTTCGCTTATTTGATGTAGAGAATTATCGAATAATTATAAATTGGAAAGTTAAATAAAAAAAATTTGAAAAATTTCATACTCTAAGGGTTCCATGATTGTATATATTGTAGACTTTATTTAACTTTTTTTTAAATTTTTTCTAAATAAAACCAAAAGACTGGTACAATGTCAAGTAGCAATATGATGCACTGTAAGTTTTGCGAGAAAAAGATTATAAACGTGTATTAAACGTTTAATGAAGAATTTGAATTGTTGTCTTAACATAAGAGAGCATTAAATATAATAATACGATTAGAAATAGACAAATAAATCATTTATTTATGTTGTAATAGACGCATAAGTAAACTGTACTTTTTGGAGCAGCACAACCACGATGGAGCCACAGTGAAAACGATTAGCAGTGAATCTACAATTCGTCTTTAAAAAGTACAGAAATGTTGTCGCAAAATATGTACATTGCATAATTTTGATTCCATTTCGAAAATATAATTATTCAATTGTACGAGCTCATACTCAACGTATATTGTAAAAGTGTTTTTCGTCAAAATTTCATTCGAGCTACATTCTCAGCAGTAATAGCTTTATTAATTTTGGAGCACGTATTGGCTAGAATTGATGATGATACTTTATACACTTTCGTTGTTTTAACGCAATCAATTTTTTAATTTGACAGCTTTGGTAGCTGGTACTTCTTAAAATAACTTTTTCAAAAAAATTTAAATCTTTCTTAAATTTTGATTCATACTCGTTGCATTTAGTGCAGTTGCCGAAATTCATTTTATTATCTAGCTATAAATATTAAAATGAAGTAATAATAGGACTCCAACTCATATTATTATGAATCAGATATCTTATATCTGATTAATAAATAAATAAATCTTATATTTCTATCAATTTTTCATAATCAAGAAAATTACTTTTCCTTATTGTATCAGAAAAAAGACAACCACGATCACCATCTCGATTAACCTTCATCAGTCTCTAAGGTCCTTTCTGACCCAAATCGAGGTTTGAATTTGAACCAAATCGAAATAAATTGTACACAGTGAATTCATATTGTTCTCAATAAAGTTATTACAACGAAAAAGTAAAAAAACATCAATTATTTACCTCAGAACGATTTGAAATTTGAAAACTGAAACAACAGCTATAATGATGCTGAAGGATTTTATTTTGGACAACTGTTTCTAAAGTACCCCATTTATTGTCTTAATGCATAGCTCTCTTATATGATAATGATTTCTTTATAACTCTTACAATGATTTATTTTAATATTACCATAAATCATGAGTATAGTTGTATATCTATGAGTATAGTTGCACCTAATGAAAAATGATGCAAGTGTACGTTCAACTGAAAAATAGTTGTAAGATATTCTTGATTTTTGTGTACAATCTTATATAGCAGGATAATAAAGAGGGGCATCTATTATGGAGCAATGATAAATGCATCGTTTCTGTTCAACTTGTGAACTTGAAATTGCAATCCCAGCAATACGAAGGTCGGATCTGTACAAATCAATAACTCTCTCTCCTACCTTTGAACGCTTCCTACCCACCTTTTTTCTTATCCTTTTCCTTTTTGTCAGGGGCATCTTTGTCTCCGCTGTAAAGAAGGAAAACATTACATAAGTACCTTTCACATAACATAGTTAATTATTACGACAATATTTCACACATTTTCACGCTTTATTCACATCTGATATGTATTTCGAAATCGCTACATTTATTATTATTCGTTGAATTACACTTTCCTCGAAACCAGTTGCGCATAATATCGCAATGTTCAGGAACCTACAGAATTTTACTTTCCTCGTTAAATGATAATTTATTTTGAAGGCCATATTTTGTCTCAAAGTTCGCAATTGCGGCTGAATGAATAAATAATGAGCATTCTAGTGAAATTTAATTTTTGGATGAGAATCGTATATTAAAGCAGACATTATTGTAAAACATAAATTGCATAAGCAAACAGCAGAGCTAGACAAGTTACATATATCTTCTAATCTCGTATTTCATAACAGTTAGATGTAGAACGGAAGTGTTATGTTGCAGAAAACGTGATAACACTTAAATTAAGGTACTCGACAAATGACTTTTCACAGGGATAGAAACACCACATTTAAATAACCTGAATATCCTGATGATGCTCAGAAATGTTCTTCTCAATCATCTTCACTCAGTTTTATAAATCAGGGCGAAAAACTTACAAATTTCGTATGTCTTCTGTAACACAAATAACAAAGATACGATTTGAAGATACTTCTAAAAGTTTCAAGAGTTCTTGAAAAATGTTTAGTTTGTTCTCAAGATATCAAATATGTTTAGCACAAATAAATAAATGCTTATATCGTGTAGGCAAATAACAATTAATATCGTCTCGGAAACAAATGATTCTCCTAAACCAAGGCTACAATGAAGTGTACAGCTATTGTTATTAACATGTTAACATTTTCGCTCTAACATCATTTTGAAAATAATCACCCACAAAGTATTATTGGTTAATATTTGATTCAATAAATTTAAAATTTTTTAAATAATCTAATTCATTAGAACAATTTAAAATAAAGGTAAGGATACCGTACCCCCGTGTCGCACAGTGATCGATTTCGTCGAAATCTTGGCCAAAAAGCTAACATTTTTTTTCGCGGTTATCAAAATCTACCAGTTGCGTTTGATTTATAACACATCATAGCACCAATTTCCACTAATAATAATTTCTTTTGCACAACACTTTTAGAGATATGCGATCTCAAAGTTTGGACTTGAATAATGTAACGTTTACACGTCGGTATTAAAAATACGTTTTCGATGTGATATCCAAGTACCAACCCCTTTTTCAGCATTGAGAGCTATCTGTCATGCTTTAAATTTATAAATATCTTGATTTCATTTTTTTATTTAATATTTTACAGCTGTGATGGTACAGAATGTAACACCTATGTATTTTCTTCCTTCACCTAAGGAAAGAGTTCTGAGTAACCCAAGATTCCACGATCATTTTTTTTAAATAAACTCTGAAGCTTCTCGAAGGAGGACTCGTTGAGTTTTGTTGCTACTTTTTGCTACTCCACGATTTATTGCTATTTGTTTGTCGCCCGCGCCTTTCGCGAGGAAACACATTTAAGGCATAGGGCCGGACTATCGTGCTTTATTTAATGAATACTGTAAATCCTGCTCTATGGTCACCCTGGCAATTTACGAAATAATACATTTATTTCATCGGGTTAAAATTTTAAATGAGGTTAGGCAGACTGGTGGTCTGTTATTTCAAAACAACAATAGGTAGCCGCAGATGGCTCGTCCGCTGGTCGTCATAAACCGAAAGATCTTTGAAGATTCGAATGTATTGTAGCTAGTTGCAGGTATGAACGTGTTATTTGTTATTCTAACGTGTATAACGTGGACAAGCACTTGTATAACGTGTTATTTCTTTTCAATGTTCCATTTCTCTCGTTCCATCCAAATTTTTAGTAATTAAAAGGAAAATTGAAGATGGAACCCGCGTAATATACTGATATCATGATAGAATCACTGAAACGATAAAAATCCTTAATACCTCGCAATAAAGCGGAATTACGCAATAATTTTTCTTTTCAAATAAACTTTGAAGCTTTCTGAAGTAAGACACGCTGAGTTTTGTTTCTACTTTTTGCTACTTCATGAGTTATTGTCATTTATTTGTTGTACGTGCCATTCGTGAGGCAGCGCATATATGGCCTCGGACCGAGGTATCGGGTTTGACTTATTGTTATTTTGCAATCACCAGTTTGTTTTTGGAAATTTTGAAATTCACATTTGTGAATAGCAATCCAAGAAGCATTAGAATACTAAGTTTTGCGCGGAACCAACAACTTTTTGATACACGTGTCCGCCATGTTGAATCCGCCATTTTGTTTTTGGAAATTTTGATTTCAGATTCATAATCAGCGACCTAAATAGTCCTAATGTGTAAATTTTTGTCTAAATCGAAGTACGTTTTGAGGTTTTGGGTAGGATTTTAAAGAAATCGAGCACAGTGCGTCGTGTGGCACGAATGGGAAATAATTATATAGTAGTGCAGCGCTTAACGTGTTAAGAATATATTATAACACAAGTATAAAATAATTAATATAGTATCACATAAATAGAAGTTAACTTCTAACAGATGTGTTTTCGCGTTATTGAACTAATGTTACAAATTATAAACATCAATAAATCCTTTTCAAATATTTTATATTATCATTGTTAAGAACGAAGAGTAAGTAAAGTATTTGAAAAATATTATATCAATTTAGAAAGTAGCTTCTAATTATCTAGAATAACTCTTGTACATCTGTTGTGAGATTCTCTCTCTCTCTCTCTCTCTCTCTCTCTGTGTGTCTGTCTCTCCCACTCTTTGTAAGTCTAAAAACATTCAAACTAAACGCTAAAACTATCAAGGCGGTCAAAATGACCGGTTCTCAATTTTTTCTATTTAGCCAAATTAATAGAGGAGCCACGCAGCAAATATTCCACCTTTATCCTATAAAACCTAAATTATTTAATTGATTATCTTTTTCACCTCTTGAATTATTCTTTTCCAAACTACTTATACGGAATATTTAAGTGTAACAGACGTAACGCCGGTAGTTGTCGTCGTAACAATACCAACAACCGGTAGTTATAACAATCCCAAATAAGCAAACAAAGAAACCAGCATACCCAGTGCACTAGGAACTATAAAAACGTAAGTACTTCGTAAAAGTATATTCAACGTTATTTTCGAAGCGGTTCGTTGACTGGTTACACCGGCGCACGCAAAAATAATGTATTCACGAGCGTGGGCATATCTTGCTCGGTTAGTACCTTGTACGTACCAACGTACATTCTAATATGTATGCGTAATAGCGTTGCAGGTAGATACTTTTTACCGAATGCCGGAGCCACTAACAAACGGCTCCAATTATAGCACAATAATAATACGGCTAGTTTTTTTTTGCGCTCCGCACTACCACGCCTTCGCACCCTTGATTTTCATTTAACTACAGACGTCCGTTCAAGTCCGTACCATAATTAATGAACATTATCCATCACGCTGTTCGTTCTTTATCTCTCAAGAATGAGATCATATCACCAGAGGCGATTTTTGATTACCATTTGAACTATTGTACAAACTGATGTACTGAAATATTGTCAACTTTTAGGCGTCTTTTATGTCAAGCTCGAAGTAATTTTCTGTTCAAACCTTTCTATTTGTTTCAACTTATTTGATAATAATTTTGCAAATTTTAGTGAATTGTATTTCAGTGCCTTCGGTTGTTGTTGGAAAATGAGTCGAAGTAGTTGCTGGTAGAGAATATAACTGAATTTATTTTTAGAAAATGAGGGGATGAGATGAAGAATAATTTGCAGAAGGGTGATTCTGGGATTCCAGTTGACTCTGCAGATTTTTGGGCATCTCTGACGCTTCCCAGGCAATTTATTTTCTCATTACAATTATTAATTGCTTTACTAATTTGCAAATTTGAGAGATGACCACCAATTTACTTTAATGTTGGACATGTACTTTCGTTGTAGGTCCAAATAATTTTTAAATAAACCATTGATGCAAAATTATCATATCGTTTAGTACAACCACATTTAGTGTTCATTTTAAAATATCTTCAAAAAAGTATTTCCGTTGTTATAGAATAAATTACTCCATTACAATAAAAAATAAATGACAAATTCAATCCTTCATATTGTTCACTTAACTCTCACAATCACCATCTGATACAAATATTTGCCGTTATATTTGAAAGTGGTATAAATCTCTTTCTTCCTACGTTGAAATATTTCAGTTTGTACAAAAGCTTTCATGCTGTAACATATAATAGTTAAGCCTTTTTGGACGAAATGATGAGGATATCTTATTCCATTTACTTTGCAATTTAAAACGCGAAAAGAAGACACCTATGTTTAGCTAAAATTAACTTAAACACACTTTTCTCAGAAATAGACTTATACCACTTTCAAAAATAACAGCTCGTATAACTGACTTATTATCAACAGCATCAACGAGCGAAAATTGCATATATTCTTTCAGTATACAACTCACAAAATAAAATGAAAATTCCGCGACCTTGATCGAAGCTTGACCTTGACTCCTGTCCGTTTCACGAGTCCTTTTCTCTTGCTGCATCTGCTTTTTTCTCCTTCGCACAAACGTATGCAGGCAAACATACGGCATGCCCACGTGTGTGCCTATTTCATTCTGAGTCACTGACTCTGCCTCTGTTATGTTCCCAAAGAAAAAGGAACGATAAACGTGGGCGAGTCGTACGTATGTCAATAGAGTTAAACAGATCGTGCTAGCTTCGAAAAACTCTTATTTTCCACTATTTAATTGACACTAATCCGTTTAATGAGAGCACGAGAAAAGATGTTTTGCGGCGTTCTAATCGTATCGGTTTACATTTCTTTTTGTTAATTCAGCAATTACGAAATAATTCCTAATTCTCCACAATATATTTAAATGTGTATTCCAAAGCGTTCTACATTTTTAAAGGTGGAGAATTTAAATGATATTTTTGAATCCAAATACGTGTGCAACTTGATTAGTAGAACGCTACAAATGAAAAATCAGCCATACCTTCTTAAACTTTTTATGCGTAACATATAATCAAATGTAACTCTCATATATTCTTCAAAAATAGTTACACAAAACATTCTCAGGTAGTACTTCGACCACTTTCCGTTCAGGATTTAATTAATGTTATTTGTAATCTATTATACTTCACATCATTATATTCCACTTAAACTAAATCAGGTTACAACGTATTTAAAAAGAAATCAAACATTGTATAATATCAAGAAACGAATATCAAATGTTTTCCCCGAGAAGCGTATAAGGGTTAAGATTTTTTTAGGCTTGAAAATGTGTATGGAAATGTGCAATTGCCTTTTACTGGATGGAGCACTGTTTAAGTTTTCTTAATATAAGTTTTTGGCGCGCATTGTGCCATTAAACTTTTACCTAAAAAATTTGTTTCTGCCCCTTATACTTTAACAAATATACACGAAAAAGCGGGAGTGCCGATTTGACTTCAAGATCAGTTTCCACGCCCTTAACACTAAACCTACCGGCTTTATATCTGTTATACTGAAATATACGAAATAAGTACTTTGGAAGAAGAGATTTGAAGAGGTGAAAAAGATGATTAGTTAAGTAATTTTTGTTTCATACGATAGAACTAAAATATTTACTGAATGGCTGCCCAATCAATTTTGGGAATTTTTAGAAATAATCAGAATGCGGTCATTTGACCGGCATGGTAGGTTTAGTGTTAAAGGACATGTGAGCACAAATGAAGTATGCCGTTATCCTGGTCTTGGACCGCTTTATAAACCAACGAAGTTTCATTCAAATCTATCCACGTTACATTACAAAAATGTATGTCCTCTAGTTACATTATATTTCGAACTCGAGAATTCTTTTTTTACTTCTACATGTAAAGTTGATATGCTGTAATTAGTAAATAAATTTGAATAATTTATGTCAGTAATTGGCCACAACACCTGCCAACTTCTAGAAATGATAAGAACAAGATTGAGTAGTTGACCTTACTGCCAATTACGTTCTTCGCAGTACAGATAACAAAAACATGAGATGTATTAAATATAAAAGTATAACAATTTAAATAATGAAAGATTCAATCATAAAAAGGTGAAAACTTGGGAATTTCTTACCATGAATTCTACACCGCTTCTTAAGCACAACCTCAAAGAAATTACAATACGAAGACACACAAACCAGCGTCAGTGAAATGAAGTGTTCGTTGCTACAATAAACAATTGAATTCGGATTACATATTCTTGCTTCAAACTGAATACCGATGGAGGACATGTTTTTCTTGGTTCGTTGATAGGTAGGTGGATACGTTTGTAGATCCGATGCTAATTCGTTAAAATCGATTATATCCTCGCGTGGGATGTTCCGTTAATTACGTTGGAAAGAAAACGAGGATTTTGCGATTCAAATGCGTATTTATTCAAATTATCGTATTAAACGCGAAACTCACAGGGAAAAGTTACCGGCTATTTGCAGTTTCAACTTACCTCTTCGAAGGAAGTGTTACGTAAATTGATATATTTTCTGTACTTTAGTAATTCAATTTATAAATATAAAGTCAATTAATAAATATGGAATATTATATTCGAATGTATTTTATGACAGATTATTATTTTTTTGTAAACACAGTTGGCAAAAATGGACAAAGAGCAACCACTTTAAAATTAGTTAACCTTATTCTTTCAATTTTCACGATTAACTAAAATCAGAATTTCTAGTCTTTCTTTATACACCTTTGAAAAAAACTGCATATCATACAGACTAACTCAATGTTTCATCGAATAGACAGTTCAAGGTTTTGACAAAAGCTGTACAACTCTTTGTTTTTATTATCAGGTAAAGCGAAAAGATATGTCTTTTTTTTACGTGTCTGGTGGAATATTTCGGGTTTCATTCATTATGAATTATCAAAACTTGATCAGTTTATCAAAGCCGAGGTCTTCTGTCAGCACTTAGAAGAAATAAATATTACGCATTTCTTTTATAAATAAATGTTTCCGTTTAGTAAAAGAAAACATTTCTTTTCGCTTTACCTAATATATCTTCGGTCTTTTTGGCGGATATTTTGTGTAAGGTTTAAAGCGTAAGATTTAGCGTGTTACAATTTCCTGTGTATCATAGTTACGTGATACTGACTAATTCATGCCAAAATGCACTTCATGCACATAGGATATGCCAATTCATCGTTATACAAGCACCGAAGGACTTTCCGAATGTTTAGCGCTTTATATTCATGACACGCACGTACTCGTGCGAACGAGTAGTTTTGCAATGCGTATGTTCATACCTGATGCAGTTTTTATTCGTTTCCATGATTTAATGCAGTGATGGGCAAGCTTTTTTAGGAGTGGACTAGAAAAAAAGGAAATAATTTTGGCCGTCCAATATAATCCGTTAAATTTTTTAATTTCTATGAAAAATTTGGCATATGCAAAAAAAGAACACCCTCTTAAATGAACTTTTCTAAAACACTTAAATTGACAATTTCTGTACTATTATTTTAAAATCTGCGGTGGCTCCTAGTTTGCCCACCATTGATTAAATACATCAATATCTCTTTACTTCGAACATATAATATTTTTAATATAACTGACAATGCTTTTTAACTAAATTTCAATTACATTTGTTCAATAGAATCCAACTTCTTTTAACAAATTGATAACGACATTGTATCAAACTCGTTATCATAAACGTGATAGAAGATTCATCATTAACATTTAAAACTGCTTGTATCTCAATTTCTTTTTCCAAAATGGGACTCACGTTTATACTTATCGTAGTAATTCAAAAAAATATCGGATGTAGTAAAAAGTTCGCTCCGACTTTTCGATGATATCAAAATTTTCTTTTACTCTGTTATTCTCCTCGGATCTATATGACCCGAAATGAAGATTACGTTTTAACAAATACCATATTTTTGAGTATTTGTTTTTGATATTCAATGTTTTTAATATTTAAATCAAATTTACATTACATTCATCGGGTCACTATGGCCCAGAGGAACGTGAATGTGAGGTACAAATGAAGAGAATAGAAGGATTAAAATAAATTTTTTTTAAAGAATACTTTAAACAATTGTTATTTGCAATTTTTTATCCCTTGTCTGGAACCATACGAATCCCATCACGATGGAAATTGGTAGATTTTGCTGAAATGAATTCGTCTAGGCATCATCTATTTCATTTTTTGCCGACCAAATAATGTGGCAGGCAGCGAAACAGGGGAAAATCAGACTGAGCTATCTATATCTAGCGAGCAAGCCGCATGTGGAACAGTTTTCCAGCCTAATAAAAAAAAATCACTTCCTTGATGTCATTGTTTACGATGTAAGTTAAGAAGGTTAGATTGTGAAGCTTTCCAAATCGCACAGTATTATATTATTCTTAATATCTATACCTCAAATTGCTAAAAAATGTGGAAATTCATTCGAATCACATAAATGTAGCAGCCAAACGAAACTCATCAGGGGCGAATTAACCAATAGACAAATGAGATAAATATCCAGGGCTTGTAATTCGAAGGAGCCCGGATTCAATCGGGCCCCGTGCTTGCAAAAATTGACATATTTATTTTTTTCATGAAATCATTCAAACATTTGATTATTTGATAACAAACACTACTCCGGATGACGGTCTAAATCGCCAAACGAAAAAAAATTATACAAATGGAGCCCGATTTCTATTTCGTCTAAAGCCCGCTGCAGATTTAATCCGATCTTGGCACTCATCGGAATAAATTTTGTACTGCACCCAATAATTATCATTAGTAATCCCTACTCGACAATTTAATCCAAATTCAACATTAAAATATATTAACAAGTTAATTTCAATGAACTGATGATAGAATTGAGGAAATAACTTTGCACAGAATTGAAGGCTTTTGGAAGAAAAAGGAAGCCAACCTCGACTACGACAGAAGGAATCCTCGAAATCGTAGTTATATACTGATGTGCCCGTCCCTGCATGGAAGTAGGTCGTGACCCAGCTAACGTGACCTGTACCAATTTCGGGAATCCCCTTCTGTATCACTGAATCTTGATAAATTTGATTCGGTGCTACGCCACTTCTCTGTCGGCCAATCGGTCTGTGGTCTTAGACGGCGGCGTTTGCTGCGAAAGGGAAGAGGATACTTTTGTAGAAAGGAAACAGGGAAAGTAGTCGGATCGTTCTGTTAAATCGTAATTATGCCATAAGTGTGATCATAAAATTCGAGTTCGTTATATGTAGTTAGAAAAACTCACTGTATCTTATAAAGTGATAAGAATGCATTTCTTCCGTATTTAAGATGCTCTGTTCGAATGCAAGGTTGCTTTGTTCTTTTAAACAGTTTTTGTATCGTAAGGAGATGTATTTTTAGCAAAATTATTAGCCCTGAAGATAGTAACATAATAATACGTTTTGATCTTCTTACGTTTTATTAGATTTTCATAGGTTTAATGTTTAACAATTTCTAATTTTATGGTTTAACATTATCGATAGGCCCTCTTTTTAAGTTTCTTCATCTGCTACGTATTATATTTAATTAGTTACTAGTTTCTAAAGTTTTACATATCTTACGAATTTATGTAGGTCATATACATAATTTCCTCTAATCTACAATGACGTATACCATCGTGCAATAACATATCCAATGCTATTGTTAATTGTGTTACTTTGCCATTACAATATGTCAAGTACAGTAATTAACAAAATACTCTGAATGGTTATAAAAATAATGAACGTTAATCTTCATTTTCAGACTATTTGAAATGTTTATTTCGAAAGCGGTATAAGTCACTATACCGTAATGAAAAACGATGGTTTTTCAATGACTATAATAAATTGGGAAAAATATAAGATCCAACATAACAAGTATAAGTTAATATTCTCGAAAATTGACATTAATGTTTTTAAAAATGTTAAGGTGGTCTTCTAGTCTAGACCTTTTAAAAAATTATTTTTTTTGCATTTTCTCAAAGTAGACATTTGCAAAAGCAAAAATGTCCAAGGACTTTTTCAGATTCGTGAAATTGACGAAGTTATAGATGGTTAAAGAAGACGGCGCACCATTTTGGTATAAGAAACTTTAAACGCGTTTAATTTTAAATTGCTAGTTGACCGATTGACTTTAAATCTGGTATAAATTTCCAGTGATTGTGTCGTTATTGTGTGAAGCACAATTATAAAAAAGAAAGAACTTTTAGTATTTCTTTTAACACACTAAACATGGTAAAAACTCAAGAAAATCGATATTCAATATTAAATGTATTGCCATTTTGTAAATTTTCGCATATTTTTTTATTCTGGTTCACACCATAATTATAAACATACTAATGAAAAATCGATCGGTGTTTTCCACTTCAGATAAGTAGAATGAGCGGAACGTGTCAGCCAATAGGACACTTTTTTACGGTAACCTTATTCAATGGCATGTAATTCAGTCAGTTTTGAATTTTTTTCACTTGAAAAAAATTATGAACATTTGTAAAACATACATAAATATATGTGAAAAAATTTAGATATTGAAAAACTTATACATATTTGGGAAAAAAATCCCTAAAGAGAGCAAAAAACGCATTTCTAGATTAGAAGACCCCCTTAAAACGCAAACCCTTAGATATCTCGATTTAAAAAGTAAGTAACTTATGCCACTTTCAAAACAAACAGCTCATATTTTCCGATTCAACAATTCTGCTATTTCTATATCAGTGCATAGAAACTGATATTTGTTGAAAGTTCTTGTAAAGATACACTATGCTACAATGAATCAACTCCTTCGCAGAATGTATTATTGTCAATTGTGCTTCTGGCTATTTTGAAAGCAAAATAGATCGTTCTCACGTGCTTATTATACGAAGAATAGGTTTCGATTTAAATGTAGTCATATCCTTAATCGATTCCTCCTTCGATGTTCCAAGAACATTGATATCAAGGTGTTGGAGTATACATTGTTACATTGTTCTTAAACTTAGTAGTTACGTTGTAAAAAGTTTTACAGTTTTTTAATGTGTTAGTTTAGTTCCTTCTTTTTATAATTGTTGTATTTCTAAAAATAATTTATTGCTGTCTTCACAACATGATCTTATAAAGTTAGAACGTTACAATGGAATTTTATAAAGCTTATCTCGAAATGTTAAGTTTGGAAACGTTGAATTTTGGAGATACTCGGAAAAAACACATAGAACGTACATTTTCAAGAAATTACAGCACTTCTTTACAAGCAATTTAACACTGATACTTTCCATGTTTATGTCTGTTCTCTTTATATATACTAAATAAATACTTTAGAAAAAGAGGAATCAAGCGGTGAAAAAGATGACCAGTTAAATAATTTTTGTTTCACAAGATAGACGTGGAATATTTACTGTATAGCTCCCCCATCAATTTACGAAATTTTTAGAAAAAATTGGAATCTGGTCGTTTTGACCGCCTCGGTAGATTTCCAAGTAGTATTAAACCGCGAAAAGAATCTCACGATGTTATTCCCCGCATACAACCCAAATTGCCTATTACATTAAATTCTCTCCATTCGCCGATTATTTTGATAACCGGAACCAAAATGTGCATCCCTTTTCCAACCCAGCGGAAATAAAAGTTGCTGCATTTGACGCTCCGTTCAGCACGTAAATTCTGCGACGTAAATCTAACGTATATTTTAAAACGGGCAATGAGAAAATGTTTGAGCAAGAATCATTCTAGATCACTTTATGGCCTGTTCGTTGAAAATCAGAGTGACGAACGTCTTTGAAATTCAACGTGCTAATCGAATTTTCTCCAACTCACTTCGCCCTTGCCATTCCGATTTTCAAGCTCAACAAACCGTTAAGGTCGACAGGCAGTTCGAACAGTTGCAGGGAGAGGCCTTGCACTAATACGCTTATAGGATGCAGGGACAGAAACCTTGCACCATTAATCCATAACATTACGTAACTATCAGTGATACTCATTACATATCTACTCGCGTAGAGCAATGCATATGTATGTGTAGATAAAATCATATATACGTTGCGAATAGTAGGTATGGTTGATGGAAGATGCTCGGAGGACAAACTGACCATATTTTAATCAGAAGTTTAATCTTTGGCTTAGTAAATATTTTTCTTGGTAGACGAGAAGGTCGTGAATTTTCCCGTCTTTGAGCCGCTATATTTGAAAATGGTGTAAGTCTATTTTTGGAAAAAGTATGTTTAACACTAGAACTACCAAACCAGTCAAAATGACTGGTACACAATTTTTTCCATTAAAATTCTCCAAGTTTATAGAAGAGTCTTAGAATAAATATTCTATGTCCATCTTAAAAAGCATAAATCACCGAATCGATTATCTTTTCCGCCTCTTGATTCTTCCTTTTTCCAAGTACTTATTTAATATTTTGAAATATGATAGATTTAACGCCGGTAGTTCTAGTGTTAAGTTAGCTTTAGCTAAACGTAGGCGTCTTCTTTTCGCATTTCAAATGGTAAATTAAATAGAATGAAATACCCTCGTGTTTTCGTCCGAGAAAGTGCAACTGTTATTTATTATAGCATGAAAGTTTTTGTACGAACTATCAAATATCTCAATATACGAAGAAACGGATTTGTACCACTTTCAAATATAACGACTCACTTATAGAGTGGAGTTAATTTTCACCGTTTAAGAGTAGCATCGAACCTTAAGCCAAACCAGCTCAAGGGAGCCACTTTTTCCTCGGATACCTCGAAGCAGGCGGTCCCTTATCCCCACCGAAAAGAACAACCAGACCTTGGACATTTTGGTAAATAACGAATTTGTAATCCGATAGTGATGAATGTTATTTCCGCCGTTAAGAACTTCTACAACTAAACCGATAAGAGTGTGGATTTGTAAAAAAAAAGTTGTTGTGTAAACAACAAATATTACTTAGAATTCTTTTTTCACGAATAATTTTATACTGATCGTCCTATGATAAACGTATCACCAAAGAAAATATTTCCAAAAATTGCGATTTAAACTTGGCTAAGCGAATTTTAAAAGTCCTAATCTTCATCTCCGTATTTTACATACTCCAAGCTTACTTGGAATTTTCGGAGAGGAATTCTAAGGAATTCCTCTCCAAAAGCACCAGCAGAGAGAAGAGACTTAAAATTTCGCGAAAACATCCCCAAAGTTATCTAAAGCTTTAAGTTCACAATGAAGAAACTCAAAAATGGGAAATAACAAGGACGAAACTGAAGCTAATATCTGTTTACTCTGAGCTGCACTTTCGTGCTTTTCAAAAACACAAGATGCACCTTATTACACCGATGTATAGCGGTATATGTGCCGTGCGATTGTTATCTTCAACCCTAGTTCTAGTTCCCGCTAGCATCTCGCATTCAGCGGTGGATGCACGTACACAGCTATACATAATAAACAAGCTAAGAGCTCGTAAACTATAACGTGCACCGTATAGATCTTACGAGCCGCTGATCGCAGAGGAACTATGCGATCCGGAAACCAAGGCCGATGGACACGTAATTGCTCTGAGAGAGAAAAAAGAGCGGTGTGCTATTAGGATAGAGAATCGCAATGTCAAAGCTCGGGAGTGCTGTTGTGATTACGTTTGGCTTTAATAAAGTTCCGGACGTGTGATCATTGAACAACTACGGACCATGGATTGTAAATAGAGAACTGTGTAAGAGGTATGGAAATTGACGAGGGTGTGATCGTTCTGACCATGACACTATTTTCTGTTATTTTAGCTCCCTTTGGATCGTTTGAAAAATGAGCCTCATTTATGATTTACTTTCTTTGTTTTTTTTTTGTATTATTATTTATAAGGTATAACTTTTCATTGGAGTGCGATTACTAAATAAAGAGACTTCTCGAAGAATCGGAAGGTTAGTATCTGTAGAAATCTTTAATTTTAATGCTTTCCAAATCGATAACCAGGAATTCGAGGTATCTCGTTCGCTTACCAATGACATGCCATACATGTCATTCACTGACTGACAATAATTAATAACATTGTCAGTTAGTTTTTAACGTGTACGTGGGATTATAAAAAGTGAAAGGTAAATTGTAGAATGAAGTGTTTTTTTAATGAGAGATGAATTCTCACACATTGTCCAGTTATCTTATATCTTATAATAACTATAAGAATATATTTCCTAATGCAGAAGAAATTGTATTTGAAGAAGTATTATACCGAGCCTCATCAAATAACAAACTAAAGTTTCTATAAATTTTTGACGTTCCATTTCTTATAATATACTAGACCAAGGGCGGCCCACTTCTGTATATATATGATCGACCTTTTCTTTCAAAAATGTGTCGCGGCCTTTCTACCAAATTTCTGACATTTAACTCATTCAAACTTGTGTTTTATGTACTGATAAGTGACAATGGGTGAGGGGGTTTGAAATCGTCTCCGGCCGGCTGTGATCGACATTTTGGCCACCCCTCTGTTACGTCCTAACCCCAACCGACACACTCCGCATTATATCGCTCATCATCACTATTATTATTGTTATTATTATTATAATTATTATTACTATTGTTATTATTGTTACTATTAATTTCCATACCTCTTGTAAAATATACATACGCAGATACACATACACACAGCATACCCAACGACCACTCTAGGGGGTCCATAATTTTCCGCATCCACGACTTTTCCTAAAGACCCACACACTTTTCAACTGACCTTTCATCGAGTATTATAAGACAAATAAAAGAGACAAATATCAATATCACATATAACAAATATTACATTTATGTCGTATTGTTAAAAAATATCGGTTTTTCAATCTTAATTCCTTGTAGAAAAAGTTTGCACACTGATGTAAACTACTTTTATCTTCACCGTTATTATCGCTATTACGAAAATGGAATATTACTTTTTCGGGATTAATTGCATCGTTTAAACAGTATGATACGAAATATACTGTATTATTCCGTACTGCATAGATAGGGCACTCATGAATAGTTCAAGTGGATGGAATAGGGAACATGTGCATATCAGTCGAATATCAGGAATACCTATGTCATCTGGTACAGGGGATAATATTCCAAGTGATAGCGTCTTACGAATACAATTTTCAATATGTAGGCACTGATACGATTTTCAGTTAATTTTAGCACTTTAATATCCTAATGTCTATTACTCCTACAACGATAAAAAGTATATATGCACCCTAACTAATTTACAATCGATATATGACCCGTTTATTTTGAAAGTGGCATAAGTGACTTTCATTTTGAATCGAGGTATTTTGGGATTTGCGTTTTAACACGTTTAAAAACATCGATGTCAATTTTCGAGAATATTTACGTGGATTTGTTATCTTGGATACTTATATTTTTGCGAGTATAAATAATTTCGTATAGTCATTAAAAAATCACCATTTTTCATTACGATAAAGTGACTTATGCCACTTTCAAAATAAGCGACTCATTATTATGTGGAAAAAGATTATAAAAAAATTTGAAAAAATTAGGATTATTCTTTCTTTTTTGTTACGTCCATTATTTAGGTACATTAACACTACAACTCCCAAAGACAAGAGAAGTCCTCTGGCCTGTGATTTGTTCTCATTCGCCTGACGGATAGAGACATCCCTCGTTCTGACGTTATTTTCGATTCTAACGCGTTATTGGCCGGTAAAGCCGCACATTTGTTGCGTCGTCATGGGAACGACGAAAGAAGTGTTCTGTTTTCGGTTGTCATTAGTCGATCACTGGTTTCCAGGACCGATATGGTGGGGATTCTTTCCCTTTTGGCTATGATATGTCGTCCGGTGACACCACATTGGTGCCATACGGAAATATGCGAACAAATGCCGGTGACACCACATTGGTGCCATGCTGAAATTTTAAGGCATTTGGCTATTATATCGCAAAAGCGTCGCGGCTATCTCAGAGTCCCAAGCTATCGCAAAGTATCCCTTGTATTCTGTACAGGCTGCAATACGCTTTACATCCTCGAACTTTCGTGAAAATTGCGGGACAGAATTATAACATATTGTGATTAGTAAAACGTGACGTTTTATAATATGTCGACAAATTCGAAAAACGCCGGCGACAAGCGAAGAGATCCACACGAGTTCTACCGGCGCCAAACCAAAGAATCTTGATTTATCGCGCGGACAGCATAGTGTTAATATTAGATTAATAATAATAAATAAATTTGCATCGCAGAGGAACACTCTGAAAGAACGTTTCTATATTGATAAACGTTAGAGTTATGTAACTTAATTTATCTAAGTTTATGTAATATGTAATATCGTAATAATGGTAGAAGGTATTTTGAATTAATCAATAAATTATACTGTAGTGGATTATTAAAATAAAAATATGATGCAAAAGTGGCCTTTGTTAACGACGCTCCACTGAATTTACTTTAAATAAACTGTATAAGATTCTATCAGCACAGGCATTTAAAAGCACCTGATAATACTTCATGTTATCCCTTTGTAGTTTACCTCATTTTATCAATCTCTCGACGACTAATTGAAACTGATTTGATAAAATTCTCTATAGCATCCTTCTTTTTATTTCAATGTAGGAATAATTCGGGGAATCCAAAGGTACTTCAGTTTAAATGCACCAATTTATTATTAATAGTCCCAATCGGACGACAATACAAAGTTCTCCCTGATTGAAAGTCAATCAGAAATAAAAATACGGATGATTTCCTTATACAGAAACTTGACAAGTAAGTTTGATGGCAACGAAGTAGTTCCTGAATCATCCAACTTCTTTCCTGTACTAATTCCGTAAAAAGGCTTATACAAATCTCAAGTATAAGCAATCATGCATACTCTCATTCCTCTCTTTATTAAATCAGAATAAAACTGTCGGGGAGCATCCCACAAACATAAAACACGACGATCGGAGATATACATATATATATTTCCTTATGTAGAAACTTGATAAGTAAGCTCGATGGCAAAGAAGTAGTTCCTGAATCATCCCAATTTTTTCATGTACTCATTCCGTAAAAACGGTTATACAAATCTCAAGTATACAGTAACCATGTATACCCTCTTGTCTCTCTTTATTTGACCAGAATAAAACTGTCGGGGAACATCCGACAAACATAAAACACGCACAAGAAGTAATCTTTCGGCACACGCTTCTTTGGAGCGTGTAAAAAAAAGGCAAAGAAGGGGATCGTTTTTTTTGCGTAGCGCTAGAAAGCGTGGCGACGCTGTAAGCCCCTGTAGCCCCGTCCACCGTCCGCATTGGTGCGAGCTTTCACGGTCTCGCGATGGCAGCCGTGCTTTTGTTAGTTTCGTGCGCGAGGAATCGTCTGTGCATGCCCGATATCTTTGTGTGCATACGTAAAAACGAAAGGGGGAAATGCAAGGAGCACGCGCTTGCGCGCGCACATATACGCGCATCGTTAATTGGAAACACAATAGTTCGTCGCGTGAAAAACAAAGAGGATGGGTATGAAGAAGCGTATGCGCTATGCTCTCAGTAGTCGAAAGAGATTACCTGCATAGTCATCTTACGGTTTATGACTACATATTTTTTGTGAGAAGATAATATTGCCGAAACTGTGTTGTAAAAACATCTGCCTTCGTAGTTTCAGAGTTACGAAAGGGTCGACCGCACGGTTATACGGTCAAAATGAGAGTGCGTGAAAACTGTCAACGGTAGTCGTTAAAAGATACTTTGAAACCAATATTAGTACTCTTATGGAAAAAGCGAGAAATTTCAAGTTGAGGGCAATATTGCGGAAAATCTATTCTTAACAAGAAAATGAACTGTCCTCGTAGTATAAAGAGTTGACAATCCTTTTTAAAAAATCGTAAATCACTGTTTATATCTCGCAGCTGTTTCGAGAGCTTAGAATGCAATGATTTTTCCAACAAACAAACAAATTATTTTCCGATACTGTGTAACATGTACAAGACATGGTGTCCCGATAAAATAAAATTCACGTAAAAGTGGCACTCACGTAACGTTTTATATCAATACTTCATAATATAAATTTTTTTCACGATAGTTAAAACATAATGTAACATAACGAAAGCTATCGTGTATCACGGATTCATTCTAGTCTGTTAGAATACAATTGAAATAACTTGTTGTATAATGTTGAAAATTAACGAACATTTGTGACAACTTCAAATATACCAGGGGTATATGGAACGGCAAGCTCACGATTGTAAACAAACGAAGGACCATCATCTGATCGGTGTACTAGAACGACGTAACAGCTGCGAGGTAGATGGAATTTTTGGAAGTACCTTTGTTACTACCGTTTGAACACAAAGAACGACGCCGTGAATGTAGAGAATAAAAGTTCACAAAGGCACTTACCGTAGAAGAAGCGAGAGCGTTTTGTTGTTAGCACACTCGAGGATCTTCTTCTTTTCCCAGCCTTCGACAGTCTTGACCCATTCCTCGCCCGGGCTTCGCCAGTCCTTCGATATGAACGGCATCGTCAGCGAGGAAAACGCGAGGATTACACCCTCACTCGCGAAACGGACCTTCGTCAAGATCCAACGAAATACACCTCACTGTTTCACGGATGTCCAATGTTTGCTTGCAAGTCAGCTCAGTTGGTTCAGTTTGCTTCGCGGTAGCGATCGACCGCGCATGGCTTTATTTTACTGACGTCACTCCAGTATCAGCTGTGCGACTGACGGACCAGTTCGCTGTCAGACGGTGAATCGCCATTTTGAAGACTGTGCAATAGCATGCGCACGCGACTAATTTCAAATAGCCGCGACATCCAAATTTTGCTTAACTCTGATAACATTTTAAGCCTTTCCAGTTATTTTTGTTCATATTTAGAATTTGTCGTATAAAGTTCTTTGTACTTTCCATGCAGTATTACGTATTTTGTTTCGTATTACAAGTAGCTAATATTATGTAATGTAATAAATATGTTTCAAATACGTAATACATTGAAAATATGTATATACAAATATTTGCGAAAATAAACTTTTTTTTCTTGTGCATAAGTTTTATATATTTACATTACTTAATTCTTTATTTATGTTAGAAACAGTGTCTTTATGTTCTTCTTCTTCTTTTTCTTCCTCTTCTTCAGATTCTGAATCAGTAGGTGGAAAATCAGGCAGTGCTAATAAAGGAGGATGAAATGTAGTAAGTACAGTTAAGTGTAAAAAGACGTTGAGGAAATACAATTACCATGTCTGTCTATTCTCTCCTGCCTAGCATCTTTAAGAAATTGTTCTTGTGTGGCAATAATTTCTTCCGCACTTTTGCAAACAGCATATTTTTCAAGCAATTCACTATTTAACTCTAAAAATGAATGGCCCCAAGAAAATTTTCCAAGATAAAATTTAGCTTCAGTGGAAAACCCTGTTATGAATAAAGTAGCTGCTATAGCTTCTACGCAACTTAATTGACACGGTTTGCCATAATTTATTGGATTTGCGGCAACTAAAAATGGTAGCAGACGTGGATTAGGAGTCTTCATTCTACTAAATGGAGTATCATCCAAACGTGCCCAACTACAATCGACTACTGCACAACCATAATTTTGTACAATGTCACGGTCCGTTGGACTCACACACTGCAATATAATATTTTAGATATGAATACCTGAAGTAACACAACTTCTTAAGTCACACGAAACGAAACCAATACCTTCTGACCAACGGGAGTAAGAACTAAACCTGGGAATCGAGCTCCTAACCTCAATATTTTCACTAATCCATGTCTGACTAATTTTCTTCCAGAACATTTTTTTGGATCGCAATGCTCAAGATCCCACATTGCAATGGGAAACGGGAGAGGCGAATCTCCTTCATTCTCTGAAAATTTAATGGACAAAGATGGTCCTAAGCAATACAATAAAACACTTCTTCCTAACCTGATTCATCTTGATTATCTTCTGTATCCGATTTATCCCGTTCTTGCCGATATTTCTCTTCTTTCCCGACGACGTATCTACGACGTTTTGTTAATATTTTTCCCTTGTTCTTTTTACCACGCGATGACATTTTGAGAAAATGAAATTTCGTAATGTTTTAGGTGCAATTTTTTATTTTCTTATGTAAACATGCATCTGACGAAATGCCTTTCTAATTCGAAGGTTAGTTGTCAAAAGCACCTTTCAATGCGGTCGATAACAGGTGTACGTACAAGGGACAATATATGTTTGTATTATCAAAAACGATAATTTATAATAAATATATTTCCTAACTTAACGAATCCCCTTTAAACCGTAATGGAATTTTATTTACTGTGACGTATGCTTTATCAGGCACACGACTTGTGTCATTATCGTCATTATATGTAACTGTATGTAATATTAGTACTGTACACTTATTCGTCAGAGGCGTAAACGTACAGTCATCAGAAATTCTTTCATAGACTAAAATTTCTATTAGTGTCTTTAAGTGTCATAATAACTAATAACTAAATAGCAATAATTCATATTTTCTATGATATAATATCTAAAGAAAATATCGATTTGCTGTTAGCCAAATATATTTTACATTTTACAACAGTGCCTGGCACTCAGTGCCACCAAGTGCCACTGCAATGGACGGCCCTGAAATACTCCTACTATGGGATAACAAGTGGCTGTTCTGCTCTCAATCGCTCCGCGGAACACAAATCGTTCAAGCAACGATGATTCTTTAAACATGCGTTTAAAGGTACTTTGACTCCTAAACAAATGATCCATCCACTTTGATGCTTCCTTTAACTTGAAGGTAAGTTATAATTTTTTGATTTCGGAAGTAAGCATCGTTAAAATTGTAATTTCGCAATCGTGTATAAAAACAATAACTGGTTAGTGCGTATATGTGTATGAGACAAGTGCATATTTCCAGTTTTCATTAAATTTTAATAATTCTGTGTACTTATGCTGCTTAAAGAAAATGGATCCAGGTATTTTGTTAAAAAAAATAAAATAAATCTCGACGATTTTTGCAATATTTTTAAATATGTATAATAATACATATGTCATTTTTCGAGTTATCATTAAGAAGTTTTAAAATTATCCTCGATTTTGAATTGTACGAATTTGTATTTTAAATAATTATGTCAAATTGAATATTCTCATTAAATATAGTGTGTCAGTTATCTTAATGAAATGAATATTTTCAAAAATATAGAAATTTTATTTAAAGTATGAATATAATAATAATTTAATTGTATGAAAATAGAAATGTTAGGTATGTACCGTATTAGATAAATACTATTCATATCAATAACTAATGAAAATATAATATACAATTTATTAGAAAGCATAGGCAAAGAAACTATTATAAAAGTGACTGATTGGTTACGTGGAATTTGGGAAATGAGACATCGTAACAGCCCTGTTCAGCAATGGGTTGATTCTATACCGTCACCCACAAATACACATTTATCAATGTCCAGCAAAGCTCAAGTCCAAACTTTAGAAAACTCAGTACCAATGACTTCAACAGAGCCTAAGGATATACCAATTTCTATGGAAGCAAAACCACCAAGTATGACTGTCTCAGCACCTATCAATGTTCCTAATTCTCCAGCAATTAGCATAACTGGACTACCCAGGTAATAAATAACATTATTACATAAGACAGATAATTACGATAAATATTATTATTACACCTTTTTTTCTTCTAATACATTATTATCCTGTTATGTACTTCAGTTCGTTGCCCTATAGACTTGCACGTGATCCAAGCTTACAATCTGATAGCAGTCACTGCAGTAGTGTGGAGAGTTTATTAGAACTAAGAAAAGCAGATCCTGAAGCAATATTACTTGGCCTTGGTTTTGGTGGTTGCTCAAATAGTCCGCAAGAAAATGGTTCCCTTTCTCGTATACCTAAACGATTTTTACAACCTTCCAAATTAAAAGGCATTGCCATTAATGACTTTGTCAGACATCAACAAGAGACCAGTGAATCTTTTGATTCAGTTTCTTTAGGTTACAGAGGCCTAACAGGTAAAGCATACATTAATAATTTTGTGTAATAAAATCAAAATGTATAAAAATATAACAATTTTAAATGAGAAGTGCATAAAAGACAAAAGTATCTATGTATAATCATTCTTCAATGTAGTTACATAAGGTAGTGAAAAACTTCAAAATGTTTGTCAACAACTTGCAAAGGAAATTTTAGTCCAAATATGTTCAATCACATTTTGTTACGTGAATTATAATTTTGTAGGAAGCGATGGCACATTATCTGTGCCTACACGTTTTCCACACCGCAGACATTCTGGGCCAATTCATTTTGTAAGTCTCATGATAAATATACGGAGCTAAATTATTTTGAATAAGTGCTTCGTAAAATAAGTTTGATTTGCAAAAATTGAATTAGAATTCTGCGCTGTGTTGTTTTATCTATGAAATCATGTATCATTTTTTTCATTTGCATATTATACAAGCATTATTATTTTTGCATTTTGCTAATACAAAAAATGAATGGACTTTACAGTGCATGAAAGTTCATGCATACTTATATGATTATAATATCTTTCCATTATACTACAAAGAAAGTTGAAATTTTAGTAATTTCTGCTTATATAGTAAATACTCTGATTATTTTTAATTCTGAATTAGTTAGTTTCAATGTTATCAAGAATATCATATGAAATATTACAATTTTTTTACTTGATGTCCTATACATGTGTGCTTATATATATATGAATTTATGCGCTGCAACTTATAACATGTACAATCTATGTATTTTACTAATTTGCTGCTATCTTGTGTGAAGATTGTTTTTACTTTCGTGTGACACTTCCTTTATATTTATTTTTACATAATACTTGAAGAGTTATATCTACCGTAAAAAGATGTATTCGACATTTATTAAATACATCTTTTATGTTTATATAAAAGGCTCACCCTACGTAGCACCATCAGAAATTGTTCAAAAGATCATGGACCGCCTACGGGAGCATGAAAGTCATGAAGCTGATGCATATTCGGTATATAACTGTTATGACCAAATTAGTCCGCTACCACAAAATGGGACACTTTCTGTACTATCTCCAGACAGTAGACAATTTTTGGAACGACCACGTTCGAAAAGTCCTGACATGTGTAACAAACGTATGATTATCGGTAAGAATCAATAATTTGTCCTATGAATCTCTTTACAGTGCAGGTGTGTAAACCAACAGTTGTAACAGGTATCAAGACACATATGTAAACCATTATAAGTGTTTCAGGGCAAAAATCATTTGCATTTGGGCATGATGGTGATTTAATAGAAATAAATCCTGATACAAAGCAATCACTCAACAACGACTTAAGTAACGGCCATAATTTCGTGGAAAATTTAGAAACATCCAGAAATTTCGAAGAATTTAATGTAGAATGCAACGAGATATCAAAAGTAGTATCTACGCAGAAAGTCAATAAGATACTATCGAGAAAATTATCGTTCAATAACAGCATAGAACTTTGTGAGGGTGATACTGATTCAATAAAAGAAACGCCTAATGAAAGTATAGCGCTAAAAGATGAAGACTTAAACAACGACATTAACTATAAAAACATTCCAAATACGTCTAATACTGATACAAAGGAGAACGATGATAGTTTACAAAAACGTTCCTCCGATGTTCGTAGAGCTAGTGACAGCTCTTACAAAATAAAATTTCCTGACGACATACCAAATATAGAGGGACGAAGACACAGTGATAGTACTGTGCACACTATTGAAAACCGCAATTCTGGGTGCACTTCATTACAAAAAAGGAAAACCTTAAAACGGCAATCTAGAATAAGCGATGCGGATGCAATAGATTACTGCAATTCAATATTTATTTCTAGTACACCAGAATGTAAACGATCTCATTCTACCTTATACGATAAAGTACAGATTCACAAATCCAGTACAAATAGCCAACTAAGGCCGTCAGTGTCGGTTCAAAGTATTAGTGAAGATACAAAGGTAATAAGAGAAAATGAATGCTGTGGTGCAAAGTATCGTGAAAATACACTTCCTCAAGGGACTAACAGTTGTGTTCAGATGATAGATGATAACAATAAATCATGGATACAAACAAATGACCAATGTTGCGCTAAAAAAAATGAACTCTGTTACGAAGAGAAAGTAGAACAACCATGTACGCACGATGAGAATTATGTATCTTGTTGTTGCTATCCGGGCACCAAACAATATTGGACGAAAATGGATAAAATTATTCAAGAGAATAAGAAATTGGAAAATATGGTAGCAAAAAATAGACGAGAAATGGCTGAAATTCGAGAAATGTTAAATAGTGTTTTATCTGTAAGAATGGAACCTGGTTTTTAATATGATAATAAAATACTTAAACGTGGCTTCTTTTCAGTAAATAACCGCTACGAACAATTTAATATCGTAAAATACTTCGTCCTAAACTTTTAATAATAGAATGTGAAACACGAAATTCGAATCTTCTATTTTACCGCTTGGAAAGTCGATCATTTATTTTACATGTTAGTGTATTTACTACTAAATGAATTCTATGTTACCATAGTAAATAATATTAATAGCATTTTTAAATCTACTTTCAAATATTATTTTAGTAAGCATGGAATATGAAGTTATCTCAGGAAGCAATAAGTACGATAAAAATGTCAACACTAATGTTTTGTACATATGAGAACATCTTTATTCATAACGTATAAATACTTTGTATTAAAGAATTTCACTGTCAGTTATAAATAAAGATGTTAATATTTTGTTGTTATATTTTCAAAGTTTATTTCATATTACGTATTAATCAAATGCTTATGTTCAGCAATTATATTCATAAATTACGTACAGTTTCACTGCTACGTATAGAACGTTTGTTACGTTTTGAAAATATGTGATTCAACGATTATTGTTACTTTAATTGTTATCTTTTATTCGATTCAGGATTCAAAATAGTGACTTATTTACTTTATATTAAAACTTTTATTTTAATGCTGCGTTAGTCTCAATATGTTCTATTATTATTCAACGAAATGTAATATACATATATGTGCTTCAAATTATGTTATAAATATAATTGAAATAATATTTGTTGTTAATTGTACATTTCACGTTTATGTTCTTAAAATCTACTTGAGATATGTGTAACGCTCATCTATTCAATATATTTAAAAACAGAAATTCACGGAATCTAGTCTTGTATAAATTCGTCATATAATTTATTAGTCCTACGAAAATGTACAAATTATCATTTCAATGTAATCTAACGGGATATGTCCGACTTACCGAATGTTAGTCAAATTATGTGAGTTTGTTTAAAAATTTAGACTGAATCATAAACTTAGAGTGTTACAAATTTCTTTTTATCCATAATTAAAATCACATAGTTAATATCGTCCTTCAACACAGTTGTAGAGCACTGCTACTTTAAAATTTAAAGTAGTGTACGAAGTATAAACATATCGCTGTCATTGATGTATTTGCTCTTATTTAGTGACATTTTGCTTGAAAAATAGCTACTATACTTGTAAATTCTACAGTGTTCCGCAAATGCAATGAGGAACTATGTCAATTCTGAAGTCTATAAAATGACAAACATCATTCTAATTATAGCAAACGGCGATGGCCTACAAGAATACAAATTTCTTATTACGGTTCTTATTTACGGGAAATTGATAATGAAAACTCATATTTTTTTTACACGTATATATTCATTTTTACTTGAAATCTTTTATATATCTCATTAAATTTTAAATACTATATCTATTCGAGAAAATGATCTTACTTGCGTTATTGATAAAACTGCCCAAATATCGAGATTGTATGCAATTAAAATTAACGAATATAAAGAGACTCAAGTTTAGTAAATATATATATATAAATTAATTTGGAAATATTCCTTAATCTTGAAAAAATCGACATCTGAAAAAGCACAAAATTTTACAATAATTTATGCAACACCATTATTTATTAAAATACAACTGAATGATTGAATAAGAGTATATTACTATACATTGCTGTAAATTTCATAAGCTCATCAGTTATTCTTTCTATGTTCAAGTGCTTTTCTTATTAAAATTGGCCGATTGTATTTGGTACATACCGAATATTAGTGAGTTTTTCACTAAGAGCAACTGCATGTCAGTATGTACACGTACAATCTGGTAAATTATGTTAAATCATAGGCTTTAATCAAAATTAGTTGAATAAAAATGAATATCGACAGCAATTATTTTAGTCCAATTCGTGAAAGTATTTTATTGTAAAATTTTTCCGGTATGTCCATCAATGCTTCGAGTTTTAAATTTGTAAACGAAAATTGTATTCTTTATCACGTACCTAAGTTCTAGTTCATTTGATACACTTAGGCTACGTGAGCAGGGTAGGAGTATTATAAAATACATAATAAAATGTACAAAATTAAGGAAAACTAAATAAATATTTAACACACTTCATTTTTACTTTTTTTTTATGTACGTGAACCATAATTTGTATCCATGAAATTAAACGTGATATATCACTGAACATGATTAGTAAGAGTACAATTAATTTCTTATTTCCATTGTTGTCACTTCCATAGATCCGTTGTATATTATTTGTTTTAATTAATAATATCCTCGTGAATATTAGATTAATAAGAGCATAAATAATCTGTGAAAATAACACCATTTCGTGAAGCTACTAAAGTTCCACAATAATATTAGGAACAAAGATCAAAGGTAACTGATATTAACTCATGATATAGGTAACACTGGTAAATAATATAAATGCAGGATCTAGATATTGGAAGTTCCTTCGCCACATATTATGATTAATTGCAGTCATAGTAGATGGCCAAATAGATCATAAGACCAAGACTGCGTCTAAAATATAAAACTTAAATTATTATTTAGAGAAAGAGAAAGTGATATTTGTACCAAAATAAACGTGCCGTCAACAGTAGAGAAAGCCAGACTTCTGTCAAAATCATAAAGCTGTGTTACTTAATAGATATTTTTGTTAAAAAATTAAGTAATGACGCAGACTTGTAGGTAGCTTTATTGTTAATTGAGACACACATACGCATTTGGCAAAACTATCAATTACATCTAAAGCTACCCTTCACAATGAACTGAGATCCATGGTCCACCCAATCTTATTTTTAAACACGAATCTGTTAGAGTACCATTTTGTAAACTGCATTCACGTCTATGTGTAATATGTCTGTGTAATGTCCTGTGTGTACATGTGAATGTGATGTATTCTTCTTTCTTAGCATACCTTAAAATGTATTAGGGTGTCCCATAAGTTTCTTTCGCACCACGCTAGGAATGACTGTAACTGGCGATTTTATATAAACATGCAGGCTTATCTATTAACCGTCTATGGCATCAGTTTCAATCGTCCCAGAGCTCTTTTAAATTATGTTTCGTTAGTGACACAGTCTCCTTTAAGACTTTTTTTCTACACTGTTCAATATGAATAGCCAAAGAAAGCATTTGCGGCATGTTAGGCTTGATTGCTTTAAAAAAAAATAAAAATGCAAAGAATACTGCAGACGAGATTTGTACCGTTTACGGGAGTGGTGCTACGACTATTACGACCGTTCTCAATTGGTTTAAGAGATTTACAGCTGGCAATTTTGACTTAAAAGATGAAGACCGCAGCGGCTGACCAGTGACGACGGATACGGACCTTATCAAGGCCATGCTCGCTGAAAATCTGCGATACAGTGTGTCCGAGATAGTGGATGCCACTAACATTCCCAGAACAACGGTACATAATCACCTGATCAGGATGGGATATGTCAATCGATGTGAAGTTTCGGTTCCACACCTAATGACGGAGACCGGCCTTATGAACCGCGTCTCTACGTCCGATTTGCTTCTCCAGCGTTATAAAAGAGATCCTTTCTTAAAGGGGCTTGTCACTAGAAACGAGACTTGGATTTTGTATCAAAATGTGTATCGAAAACGCACTTGGTCTAAGGACAAAAGACCTTCAACTGTCGCGAAGCCTTGACTTCATCCGAAGAAAGTTCTTTTGTCCATTTGGTGGGACTGGAAAGGTGTAGTCTACTACGAGCTCCTTCCTCAAGGTGAAATCATCAATTGTGCCAAATACTGCAATCAGCTTGATAAATAGAAAGCCGCCAAGCAGAAAAACGACCAGAGTTGACGAACCGACGAGATGTCGCCCTTCATTACGACAATGCTAAACTGCATGTTGCATTGGCTGTAAGAGAAAAGCTGTTACAGTTTGATTGAGCCGTTCTACCGCATCCTCCGTACTGCCTAGATCTTGCTCCATCCGATTATAACTTATTCCTATGATTAAAAAATTCTGTACGTGCTAAACAGTTCCAATCCGTAAGCGAAATAAAAACATACCTCGAGGAATATTTTGCAAGTAAACCCCACCAATTTTGGAAAGAGAGAATAATGAGGCTTCCTGACAGAGGAAATAAGGTGATAGAGCAGAACAGTTCATATATAACGCAATAAATCAACCTTAAACAACAAATATCGTGTATTCATTTCGTATCACAAAAAGGAAAGAAACTTATGGGACACCCTAATATATAAACAAATAAGATCAAACATGATCTATATTTAGTCTTCTTTTTCTTTCCTGAAAGAGAAATAACATCGCATACAATACACAAATATATTTTTTTTATATCTTTATCACATTTTATCAATGTCATAGAAATAATAATAAAAGATGAAAGGATACATACTTTACACCTTCTTGTTGTTGTTGATCAAGATGAAGCTCAACAATTGTTTCTGTTCTACTTTGCACTTTAAAGGTAACTTGTGCTGCCAAGTATTTATCTTTATTATTTACGGACCATCCAGAGTACTAGAAAAACATAATTTATCAGTCATATATTTAAAAGAGTATAACTTCATTTTACTTCATTGAAAATTTCGTTAAGATTACCGTTGATGTGCTTTTGTACAAAGTTTTTCCATCCTCTTTGAATGGTAAAAATTTTTGTAGCAATGCTTTGCCATCTATCCTCCACAATGTTGGATCCGTACTGCCACCGATATCGGCTTTTGCAACAACGAATGCTCCGGACTGAAATGTTAAAAATCAAACATTCTAAGGTATAAGCTTAGTTTTTACGGATTAAAACTATATCAACTGCACATGGCATTTAACAAAATTTAGGCCACTTGAATATCTTCTTTATTAGCAATAGTACGAAAATGATGCCTGATGCAAATTCAATAATTAGTCTGAAGAGGAAAATCAGATAGACAAACTGTTATTTGAACATATCATTTCTTAATCTTTTTTCCAAGGTCATTATTATTTTTGTATAGAAAATTAGTCCTTTCTAATTATATTTTACAGCAAACAAAAAGATACATTCAGATATGCATATGATGCATTATCGGTTGTTTGGGAATCTGTGGTAGCTTAGACAGATTGGAAAACAGAGACCTGTAAACCATTTGATTTGTTATTGTAACTAACAAGATAATCTGACATTACTTTATCAAATGAAAGCAAACTGGATAAAGATACGCTCAATTTGTGAAAGGCAAATTTAAATTAGAAAATTTGTTAAAAGATGTTCCTCTGAACGGTCGTCTAAGATTATGATATCGGCACAACAGGTATCAGACATATTTTTTATGAAGTGCAGCACAGTTCATAAATTAACACTTTCTTAATCGTGGAATTGGACGCAATTAACTAACAGTACGGCTGGCTCAGATAATTGCACTACCCACCATATATACTTTCTTGTGGGATACATTATATGAAAATTTTTACAAGGAAATGCCTACAAAGTCAGAAACTCAAAATCAACTCGTGCTCATATTAGTCTTAAAGTCATTAAGAGCACTGTGGAATTTATCACTTATCGTCTTTTTAATCTGGAAACTAAGGTCATCTGAGGGTTATAACATAAACTTATCTGAATGTATTTTTTTATCTGTTAAAATATATAACAAAAGAAATACAAGATTCCTACATAAAAAACGTTAATGACCTGAAAAAAAGTACTGGAATGACTAGTAAAAAACATATTCAAGTGGACCAGTTTTCTTGAAACATTCTATATAATAAATTGATTATACTAACTGTATAATCTTTTGGTGTTTCTCCAGATGTTTCATTAAAACTATTATCATCAGAATCTTCTTCATCTTCATCTTCCTTCTCATCTTCTTCTTTTTTTGACCGCCTTTTCCTTTTAGGCTTTTTTCCTGTGTCAGAATCAGATTCTTCATCGTCTTCATCGTCTTCCTCTTCATCTTCTTCCTCCTCCTCTTCCTCTTCCTCTTCTGAGTGCTGCCGTTTCTTTGCCGCTTCTCTCTGTGGCCTCTTTTTAGTATCGCCCTGTGTAATATTATCACAAATTATGCAACATAAAAATAATACAAGTTCATGATACAATACTTTTAAATTTTCATAAAATCTTTTCATTTATGACATTCAACATCCCATTAAAATTAGTACAAATGTCAATAATCTTGTATTTACATTTACATAAAAACATTTTGAGGTATTACAGAAAATTAGTTGTAATGTAAAAGTAGTATAAAATAAAAGATTTTATTTCTACAATATAATCGAAAATAATCAATGTTTTGATGTACAGAAAAATTACAAATTTTAGTTTAATCTGTATTTATAATTTTTTGTATAACGTACAATATTTTTGTATTGTAATAATGATTAAAGAATGTGCAGTCTAATATATTGGTAATTAATTTGAAACATATTTAACGTACAACAGCTAGATGCGAAGTATGCGAGTTAGTACATACTTTGTGTTTTGAAAAATTGCCGGTCGGCGCCACTGACCGGCCGGCAATGATGGTTACAATGGCTTGCAATAGTAGCTCTAGAAACAACTGTTTTTATCATAAAAAATACAATCTAACAACGAACTTTCAACGTATGTTAAGAATGTGTCGAATATAATTTAAAGATAGGCTACGATTATAATAAAATGTTCTGCAATAAGTAACGTATATAATGCGTCCAATTTTGAATAGCGTGTTTGTCATGGCTTCGGTACACGCTACGATATTCAATTATTTCCTCGTTATATATACAAAGTATTGTATCAAAATTATTCACTCCTGAGAACATTTCGAAATTTAAGTTCGACACGAAAGAGCATCTAATTCTAGAATATGTTAATATATCATCTACGTATGTTTAGATATCTTTTATCTTTGCTCAAACGGAAAGTATAACGGACCAATCTGAAAAGACTTCGGCTGACAAGTCGTTAATTGCAAATAATGATGGATAAATGTTTTTGCATACGAGAATGCCAACAATGAAAGTGATGCCTGGAAAAATAGCATGCACAGAGTCATTGATTGCAGAAAAGAACCTCGAAGCCAGGGATAAAGGAGGCAAAAGTATTAGTAGCGTGGGCTTACCTCGGCTCCGGCTTCAGGAGCCCAGTCTTCTTCGGAAGCCCCTTCTACTTCTTCTGGATCGTCTGCGGAATATTCATCCTCGTCTGACACGTCCTTAGTTTTCTTCATGCTGCTTTTTCGCGAAATTTTTGCAAAATTTCCCAAGGGGACTCACTGAACAAGAGATAAAATCACGAGACACGTACGAACCGACAAACTGTGTGCGCGACTACCGCAAACAATATGGCGGACTATGGCGGCGAGCTTGAGTTCCCACACATATCCTTCTGCGCAGCCAGGAAGCGACGTGTGCTACACAACTTCCCGTTAATAAATGAGCGCGCGGAGTAGCAGCTTTCAAATAAAAATATTCAGAACTATTGTTTCGTTTATATAATATTAACAAATAATTGGATATATGTATTACATTATAACAAGTGATTTTTACGACGATTATAACATTTTTAATGTCTCTATATTAACATTATTTCTTCATATTCTTAATTAATAACGCAGTAATGTAAGCATAAAACGGCTAATGACAGTTTGTGACGTGAATTACGTATTTTTCAAGTAGAAATATACATAGGTCTATTCATAGATATATATCACCCCACAAGTACTACACAATTTATTTCTTCAAATTAATTCGAAATTTCACGTACAAAGCGTTGCTTTATACGTTCATGAATTCTTAAAGAGGTGTCTTTATAATCAATAATAGTATTCAATTATAAGAGAAATGGCAGGGTCATTAAACAAGTAAGTTTTATATTCGCGCATTATAATATATAATAAGGATATTATATGGCACACGACTCTTAAATATATTTAGTAATAAGCATATTTATTAAAATCCAAAAATTCGTTAATTATTTTCCCACTAATATCGTTGATTACGTACAATTTTTGAGATTTGAAATGCCTTACTCATCGGGTCGATATAAGGGTTAGCGCATGCGTTAATATTTTCTACGATGGGACGCTCCCTTCAGTATTTACGGCACTAGGAAACTCCGTGAAGGGGTAACAAGTGATCGCGAAAAGAAGGAAGAAATGTTTGAGCTTTATGGTGTTAATAAAGATGGTATGGTTTATCGTTCACCACCACCGCGAAGAAAAGAAGTCGATATATTAGAGGTAAGAGCAGTAACGTATAAATTATCTTTATTAATCTTTTGATTTATTTCTACCGGTTCCTTAATTACCCTATCGATGATTGGTACGTTCGCGAATAATACAAATCAATTGCTATTGCACGTGGGTTCGTTTGAAATTATCACTGAAAATTCCTCTCTTAACGCAATAGCATTCTAGAGAACGTTATTAATTACGATTGTTTTCACTGAAAGCACCGATTATTAGGAAAACAATTTTTTTACTGTTTTTACAGACTAGTAATTGGAAGTGTATTTTCACAGACATGCCTGCAATTGTCATCGCCGGAACTTATAAGGAAATTGCCTAATGGCGATGCAGTGCATCATGTCAAGGATACAAGTGTCTCGACTTCCTTAGATAAGGACAAAGATGCGCCAAGGGAAAGTGGTACGTGTCTTACAATTTAAAATGCCCTACCTGATAATCTTCCTCCTTTGTAATACATATGTTTCTACTATACTTTTTCCTTACCCTATCTAATCAGTAGTCGCGTCGAAGTTTATTCTCGTTGGATGATAGATTCAAATGATTTTCTCTTGCATGACTTGTATTCGTTGAAGTGATTAACCCTTTAAACTGAAATTACATATTTTGGACATTTAATCGTTTGCGCGCGGAAGTAATTTTTTAATGAAATGAACAGCTCAATTGGATGCGTAACATTTTCATTATTTTGTTGTCGTTAATATTTCTACAAGTTGTCCTATTTTTTTTATACAACCATGAGCGTGACAATTGTTCACAAAAGATAATTTAGGAATGTGAGACAAAAATTATTGCACAATAAGAATTACATTCCTGAATTTGAAGTTCGAGTATGTAAACGCGCACAGTAACAAACTGTATTTAATTATACATGTTTGCTATGACTCTTTCTTACAAAGCAACTTTAGCCTCTATGACTTCGAAAAAGACATAAACACCGATACTTAAATCGAAAATATTAACAGACTCTCGCAGCACAGTAAGAATTAAACTTTCTCCATTCATTCCAGATGTTAAGTTTACCTTGGAAGAAATTACTTATATTTTTTGTGGGTTATGGTGCCTAAGATCGTAAAGGCTCAGATTCGCAATCAGTGAGCTCGAGTTCAAATCTTCCGCCATTTTTGGGAAATTTTTCCTGACTTATTATTTTGTTACGATTTAAAACCTAAAAAAAAATACAAAAAACTTCTTTTTATAAGGACCTATTAGGGGTAAGAAGGCGAAGGGATCAGATTCGCAATTACTGTGCCCGAGTTCAAATCTCCCATCACCTTTAGGAAATTTTTCTGATTTATTATTTAGTTATGAGTTAAAACCTGAAAAAATATAAAAATACTTGTTTTTATGAGAGTCTATTAGGGGTAAGAAAGTGAAAGGTCGGTTTCCCATTCAGTGGGTCCAAGTTCAAATCCTCCGTGACCTCTAGAATTTGCCCTATGTTATTATTTAACATATCATAGCCTCGGTGGATCGGAATTCTCTTAAAGCAAGGTATATTCTAGGCGAAATGACCATTGTAATAGAAATTGGAAAGAACAAAGAAAGCTTGTCTTTTAAATTGTTGCCCGCTTCTCTCTTGTCTACTCTTTTCACACGCAACTGCCGTTCCCGATGACTGAGCGGCAAATTTCAACCCTACTCTTGTTTCTCTAATTTCGCACGTCAGCGAGTCCGATTTCCATGGCATGATTCTCGTTTACATAAAAGCAGAAGTGGAAGAATTGCCGGATGGTCGACGAAATGACGAGCGTGACGGGACGAGAATCGACATCATTTCTGAGATTTGATATGGTTTCTATTCACGGATGGCCGATCTCTCATCGATTGCATTTAAACATTGACTTTCAGTGAAATTTTTGGTCATGGAAATTTTGTGTGCAAACGTTTCTTCCTATTTCGTAAAAGACTCAAGACTTCTGGACCGATACAATAATGCAAATGATACAATTTGTAATCACTTTGCTTTGCGTTTTTTGTAAGTTTCACTTTGCTAATATTAGCTTTCTGCTATTCTTTTCAATGTGTTCATTGTTACTCTAGGAAGTTAAAAAATTCAAGAAGGTGGAGATCAATTTCTTCTAAGTTCAGCAAAATGATTAGCATTAACACTAAACCTACCGGCTTTATATCTGTTATATTGAAATATGCGAAATAAGTACTTTGGAAAAAGAGATTTCAAGAGGTGAAAAAGATTATCGGTTAAGTAATTTTTGTTTTATACGGTAGACCTGAAATATTTACTGAATGGCTGCCCAAACAATTTGGGGAATTTTTAGAAAAAATCAGAAAGCGGTCATTTGACCGCCATGGTAGGTTTAGTGTTAAAGCTTCTAATTAGGAGGGGGTAAATAAAGAAGGGTATTTTCGGCGCCAATGTAATGATTAATCGATGTCTAAATCGATTGTTATTAACTAGAACTATAACTATAAGTATACTAATGATTAAAATATGAGATCTAATTTGAATCTAATTTGTTTGATTGATTTTTATTTCTTCCAACTAATATAATGTTTACCACGCTGAATGTGATGGGATCGCAAGTAACCGGCGTTATTAAATTCAATAAAATTTCTTACCACATTTAAATGATAATATTCACGAATTTACTAATACATCTAATATCTAAAAATTGACGTTAAAAAAGTAAAATACGAATGTGATTGTAAGAAAAAAGAATTTCCTTCAGTAGAAAGATTCTTCTCATGAAAATAGAGGAATACAGGTGGCATTCGACGTATTAACGATAGCATACGTGATCACGACAGCAATTCTTAGTCAAAGAATTAATTTAATTCATTGGTCATAAGACAATTTCTGATAATCCATACAAATAAATATGTTACAAATTGCAGGACGAAGTATGCTGAGAAGGTGGATAGTAATGGCAGGTTTCTTCTTCCTCGGATGTGCTTTGGTTGCCGGCGTAGGATTACCTTTGGCCTTAGAGCTTCGAAGCTCACACTTGCTAGAAGCCAGACTACAAGTTGTCCGGCGAATGCTTTCGGAAATTCCACTTATCGATGGGTATAAATATTTCTTAAAAGTGATCATTCTATACTGCTTCAATCCCTAAAAATTCTAGGTCTAACTATCACTTATAATTGAGTAATTGATAATAATGATAATTTCAGGCACAACGACTTCGCATGGAATCTTCGAAAGCATCAAGGAAGTACAAAGCTACAAGACTTTCCTTTTGATGAGGATTTATCGCGAAACTCTACCTGGGGTTCACATTGGCAGACCGATTTGGTTCGGTTACGACGAGGAATCGTTGGCGCCCAGTTCTGGTCGGTATATGTACCTTGCGAGGCGCAATTTCTCGACGCTGTTCAGCTCACCTTGGAGCAAATTGATATCGTACGTCGAATCACGTTGAAATATCCAAAGAGAATAAGACTGGTGACAACCAGCAAGGAATTGGAGAAGGCTCACAAGGATGGTGTGATTGGCAGTTTGATAGGGATTGAGGGTGGTCACAGCATCGGCACCTCTATGGCGGTATTGAGAAGCTTTTATCGACTTGGTGCTCGATACATGACTTTAACACATAAGTGCAACACACCGTGGTAAGTAGAAATCGTTATGTTCAATAGCGATTATGGGGAAAAATGATTACGGCAAGGCCTAGAAGGTGTCATTATGTTTGCAGTTATGGTAAAAGAAATAAACAAATGAGGGAGTATTTTATCTTTTGAGAGAGTATTGTTCTGCAAAACGCTTTTCTTATTATATAAGTTTTCCTAGTGCTCCTTGAAAATCGGTAATACTAATCCGTGAATGACGCGCATGGTATGTCATGGGTGGAATGGAAGATGTACCGGATGGCTCACGTCCTGGGTCATCGATCTTGAATGAATTAATTTCAAGTCATTAAGAGCCAACGGGAAACGTGTGTATATCAATATGTACATTTAAAAGGACTATGGGGATACAGTATCAGACTCTCAAAAAGAGAGCTCTACTCGTATTGCTGGCAATCATTGGAGATTTTCTCCTTACGATCTATGTCATTAAAATCACCAAGATTTTTAGTGAACTAACTTCAGATATTTAATTCCTTTGGTTTTTAAAGAGACACAGCTTCAACAATTCAACAATTCTAGTTGATATCTTCACTTAGACGCATTACTTTTGCTTCTTTATCGCTTACATTTGGAGATCGATTGCGAGAGTGAATAATAAATATTCTCAGTGTAAATGGAATATAATTTTGGGATAATCTCAAGTCAATTAACCAGTTAACTGCGGAATTTATTTTAAAATCCCTTATAGGATGCGGAATTAAAATCAAGCATCGGCGTGTATACAAGTCGAACGGAAGGCAAATGCTGCTATTATAAATTTTATGGTAAAAGGAAAACAAAACGTGGACAGATTATATTTTTATTCGATAAGAAATTTGTAATTTACTGTTAAGAAGGTTAACGCAGTAGAGCTCTAGGTCGATATGTATACTCGTTGAATGCAGTTAAGTGGTTAATATGTAATCTGATTAATGTTTAAAAGGATCCACAGAAATCCTACAAATTAATTAGACATGCAGTTATACGTGGGGGGTTTCTATTTAAAATAGAATAGGGCATTTCAAGATTTTCTATATGTTCTTGTATCATCAAAACTTATAATAGAATGTCATTTTTACTCAAAATAAAGTTGGAAATTTTCATTTTTCCCAGGGCAGATTCTTGCTCCGTTGAAGATCCAAATTCGAACGTTCAGTTGGATTATTACAACGACGGACTTTCGGCGTTTGGTAAAGCGGTCGTCAAAGAGCTAAATCGATTAGGGATGCTCGTCGATCTTTCTCACGTTTCACTGAGGACCATGAGGGATGGTTTGGCAGTAACCAAAGCCCCGGTAATATTTTCTCACAGCGCAGCCAAAGCTCTCTGCAATTCGTCCAGCAATGTTCCAGACGATGTGCTACGTAATTTGGTGAGAAAAGAAAGATGGACAAAGCGATATTTAAATCGTGGATCGACCCTGTTTTCGAATTTTCTTCTGACAATTCGAGGATTTGAATTATATATATATGTTAATCAATATGATGCATCAAACGAAAGTTAGAAGAATTGAATTGGACAAAGCGACATTGAAATATATATATAATTTTGTTCTGGCACTTCGAGGATTTGAATTATATATATATTAATAAAAATTATGCATCAAACGAAAGTTAGAAGAATTGAATTAGAACCGTATTATAAGTAACATATAAGAAGAAATCTGAAAAATTCAATTTCAAATTAAAGTACACGCGGTTTCAGTTAACTTACCACGTGAAGCTACGAAAAATAGAAATATAGATAAGGATAGAATGCAAGATACAAAAACTTAATGTAACTTTTATAAAGTTTTAAAAGTTTTAAAGAACTTATAAAGTTTTTCTATCCCTTGCGACTGAAGGGCTCACAAAACCGTTTTACAACTTAAAGTGTATCATCGTTAGACAAACTACGATCTACTAAGAACTAGGAAAACTAAAGTCTAAAATGATTATTTAACTATCCAAAACGAATCTCGAATGTTCTGCGATAATCTTCAATTTAACGAAATATTGTACAAAATCTGTACGTGAGACTTAATCGACAAACTTTAATATTTTTTTCAGTCTCTCAACGGCGGTCTGGTTATGGTCAGCTTCAATAGCTCGCATTTAAGCTGCGGAGATAAAACTTCCATGTACGACATTATAGGTGTGTAAGCACAAACGATACAAACGAATCTCGCATGCCGGCTAAAACTCGTATGGGAAGATAAAAGAAAATTTACATGCGAAGAAAATGTGTGTCTGCTTTTTACAGCTCACATCAATCACATAAGACGCACAGCTGGCGTTAATCACGTGGGCCTAGGAGCGGGTTACGATGGTATACTGAGGTCTGTACGGAAAATTGACGGGAATTCTTATCACGCGCTTCATTTAATTCCAATTTCTATATGCATGCCACGTTAAGTTCTCAAGCTCATCCGCATTCTTGTTTGTTTCGAATACTTCAAGGTGATGATATTATTTTGATGGGCGCTAAAGTTGATAGGGGAATGTCCTTGAATTGAAAAATAGGATTTTTATTTGAAATGACTACCATGGAAATGAAATTGTATAAAATTATAGAATATATCGGTGGAAGTACAGTGGGATTTGGAATACAGCAAAGCATGAGACATTATCTTGAGTAGGAAATAATGAATATACCGATCGCAAATATTGTTGCGCCTTGTCGTTTGTAATTTAAAACCGGACAGAACGACTGACCACCTTGATTTCAGAGTTCTTGGAAATTTCCGACTGCCTAGTCTTTCTCATTTTTTTCCAAGCAACGGCTGATGATTGATTTGTAAAGTGTTGTAGCAAAGTATTATTTATTTTTGCGGAAATTTACATCAAAAGGTAGAAATCAGCCTTAAAGTTTGTTAAAGGGTCTAGCAGGATAAGGGGGTCAAAAGTGCCCTTGAAGCTATTTTATTCCACGATGCGCCATTCGATAGGTAACCATAAGAAACCATTGTACACAAATTTTTAATGCGATAGCTTGACCGGGAGGGTAGTTATGGGGTAAATTCAAAAAACCAGTTTTTGCCCCATTTTCGCCACTTAATGATGTGTAAAAATGTCGAAAAAATTCTGACACATTCTAAACATGATTGCACACGTTAGGAATGATTTTCAGATTCTTCCGTTGCAAGTGCCGCGCGCAAAAAATCAAAAACGACAAAAAAATGGGAAAAATGTAGATTTTGCACTGAAATCTTCGAGACACAATTTTTAAATAATTCCTGTAAGTACCTGATGTATCCATTAATATGCTCAATTTTTTTCATATTTTTTTGATATGGTGCAACACTGTCGGAAAAATCAAAAACCGATTTCTGGGACGCATTTCGGGCTGAAACGCGATCAGTATTTGCTATCATTGCATTATTTTAATTCAGTATGTTCATTTTATTACCTTCAATGTCGCTGAATACGAAAAGATACGTGTTAAGGAAGAGAATCAAGAAAATAAAGTAAATTGTTAATTGTATGCTCCTTATATGCTAGAACTTTGAACCTTCCTTCAAGAGTTGAGATGGCGCAGTGGGTAGAGTGTCTGCCTGTGGAACCGCTGGAAACTTTTTGTCGCGGGTTCGAATCCCCATGGGGGACTTAATTTTTTTTTCTGTAATTTTTTTTTTTAAATTATTAAACACATAGCAATAATCAATAGTCACTTTAAGGTGTTTCACAAATATTTTTAAAAATAATTATATCTACTGTTTTTAATAATGCCACGATTTGCGATTACTAGTATTTTTGAACATTTCGTATATTGAATAAACATCGATTTATTAAGACATTTGAAAATGTATGTTAAATGTAAAAGGATCATGAAAAGTTATAATCTATAGAAAGGAAGAAACTCTGCCTTCCTCCTCTTTGTTATAACTTTCCAAAATATAATATTATGTCCCCTCATTATTTAACATATATTTTCATGCATTATAATAAACCAATATCTATTAAGCATACAAAATGTTTGAAAATACTTATTGGAAGATTCGCACTGCAGTCCGATACGGAAACGTGTGTCTCCATCTATCGCAGCTTCCTCCCGCTAGCTGCGATGTATCTTTTGTTACTCTCGTGTAAGGGCGAACAATGCTCTGTGTAATAATCGCTATAATAAATAAACAAGTGTGTCTAAGTTCGATATAAAGGCCAGTGGTCGTACCCGATCCCGTCTCCTTCCACCAAACAATACTCATAATTGCAAAATATGGCATAACTAGGAAAATCATACCGTATGATTATTTTCATGCTGGTTTTATATTTTTTGAAGACATAAAAATATCTGTGAAACACCTTAAAGCGACTATTGATTATTGCTATGTGTTTAATAATTTAAAAAAAAAAATTACAGAAAAAAAAATTAAGTCCCCCATGGGGATTCGAACCCGCGACAAAAAGTTTCCAGCGGTTCCACAGGCAGACACTCTACCCACTGCGCCATCTCAACTCTTGAAGGAAGGTTCAAAGTTCTAGCATATAAGGAGCATACAATTAACAATTTACTTTATTTTCTTGATTCTCTTCCTTAACACGTATCTTTTCGTATTCAGTGACATTGAAGGTAATAAAATGAACATACTGAATTAAAATAATGCAATGATAGCAAATACTGATCGCGTTTCAGCCCGAAATGCGTCCCAGAAATCGGTTTTTGATTTTTCCGACAGAGTTGCACCATATCAAAAAAATATGAAAAAAATTGAGCATATTAATGGATACATCAGGTACTTACAGGAATTATTTAAAAATTGTGTCTCGAAGATTTCAGTGCAAAATCTACATTTTTCCCATTTTTTTGTCGTTTTTGATTTTTTGCGCGCGGCACTTGCAACGGAACAATCTGAAAATCATTCCTAACGTGTGCAATCATGTTTAGAATGTGTCAGAATTTTTTCGACATTTTTACACATCATTAAGTGGCGAAAATGAGGCAAAAACCGGTTTTTTGAATTTACCCCATAACTACCCTCCCGGTCAAGCTATCGGATTAAAAATTTGTGTACAATGGTTTCTTATGGTTACCTATCGAATGACGCATCGTGGAATAAAATAGCTTCAAGGGCACTTTTGACCCCCTTATCCTGCTAGACCCTTTGCAGTATCTTCAATATATGTCATTATGTCCGGGTAAATAACATTGACATATATTTACAATACGTAAAATTTATTACAAAAACGAAATAAACACATGTCTCATTGATTAAACAGAATATAGAAAAATGAGCGCCCAAGTTGTAACATGTAAATTGTGCACTTTGTTAACTATCCTATTCATATTAACTATACAGTTTCACGAATATCTGCCAAAAATATATAAATATCTAATTCAATTACTTTCGTTGCATTCTAACCTGAAAATGAATTCTAGTGATGAATTCTAAATAATACTATAAATAAAATGAACCCTGCTATTCTCCACATTTATACTTTACATTCATGTTTTTCGAGTCATAGTGCCACAATGAGCAGAGGTTAACATTTAAACAAATGTAAAATATACACATAAACTAACGTAGACTTTAAATACATTGAAAATCAAAAACGTAGTATCTGTTAACACATAATCTTCGTGTTGGCTCGTATAGATCCAAAGAAAACAGCAGTGCTAAAAAAATAACAAACTTCTTCGTTTCTAAGAGAAAAAACCGATTAGAAACAGTTAGCAAAACGAAGTTTCTAACAAAACATTCGATGAACCCTTCAGATATTGAGAAATACTTTATCAAAGTATGACAGCTAACAGAGATTATTATTGACATTAATTTAATAAGCATCGTGTCCTTTAGTCCACCGGTGGAACTTCCCGACGTTTCCGGTTACCCTCTGTTATTGGCTGAGCTAACGAGAGACCGAAGATGGTCGGCTTCGGATATAAAGAAGTTGGTGGGCGGAAACCTATTGCGAGTCTTCAAAGAAGTGGAGAATCATGCGATAACGATGTCAGATCAGTCGCCATCCGAGGAGCTAATTCCTCAAGAACTTATCGGGGACAATGATTACTGTAGATATCACTACACGTAAAGGACTGTTCGGTCCTACCGACATGGACTGCTCTGCGAGGTCGAAAGTATTGTTTTGATACGGAACGTCCGAGGACGCGCTTCGTAAGGTTTCATCTTTGTACCTGGATTACGTTGTTTTACATTTTTAATAAAGCAGTTATTGATTCTTCATTCAGGTTCTACATGTCATTTGCACCTTTCTCTGTTATTCTACTGATCTTACCAAACGTTGAAAGAAATGTAAACGAATTATTTTATTATCAATATATACTTCTTTATATATTCCATCCGAATACTTTAACCCTTTCGGCACCACTAGGCATATATAGGACACATATATATTGGTAGCTAATATTGAGACAAATGTTTATATAAAATGAATTCGATATCCCAATTTCAGTATTTTATACCACTTTAGACCCATTTCATGAGAACTTCTAAAAAATATATGTTAAACAAAATGAAGTTTCTAATGAGAACAACTTACTTAAAATTTGTTTCTGATTTTCTGCGAAAGTGGTAGCAAAGGGATTAACTCTCGGAATTTAATTTTTCGAGGAAAACATTTTTGGAGTTTGAAATAAATTATTAATACTGCGTTCACAATACTAGCTAAAATTAATAAATATTGATTCATAATTTTCCTGTTATTTACATGCTGGAATATTACACAATAATGAAATAGGCTAATAATGAATTTATAAAATGAACTCTTTATTATTATATCTTTATTCGCTGTTGTTATTGAACGAAATGGATATCAGATGACAAAGAATATATTCAGACTGGTTTTAACCCATTGACTGCCAGGAAAACTAAGTAAATATTGCCTCGCATGTTATAATTTGAGATGACGACAGAATGTTTTTAGAACATTTATTTAATTAAACAAAAATTTAATCTCGACATTTGTAACGATACGAAGAACATTTTTGTTTCAAAATTACTATACACGATTGGCCATTATTGCTAGCTTATTAATTCAAACTTATAATGCAATCACGAGATATCTCGTAGTTGGCAGTGAATGGGTTAATTGCCTAAAGGTTTGAAAAGATAATTATCACAAAGGGTTAACAATTTTTCATTTAAAGTAGTCCAGATACAAATTCATTAAAGGCAAATATAAATTATCAAATTTTCTCAATAGGTTTGTACGTACAAGACTTACAATGAGAGAGAGAGGCAGCGTACAATTGCTTTTGTGGCCAAAATTGATGCTGCCTGTTAAGTCAATTTACTTTGTCATCGGTCTCGTCCGTGTTGTGTTGAGCACGGTATGTATGTCGAAGCAATTATTTAATTTCAACCTTTGGATGGTGTAGTCAACAGGCGACATGCCAGCAAACCGAATTACACCAATTATAATGTCACGTGCATTAACATCTTAAACAATGCTATTACTCAATGGTCCATTAAAAATTACAAACTTTTAATGGAATCAAGCAGTGATATTCCTATCAATTGTATTCGTTTGTACATTTTTCTATACTGACGTATTAGATCAGTGCTCCGTAACTTTTTATCTTCCACAACACAAAAACGTTTTTTCTATAATTCCGCCACACACCACAAGTAAAAGCTTGTGAATACATAAATTACAATAACATCTATATGTTTTTATAAGATAAAAGCAGAATAAAATAGCTCCATGTATGGAGATATTTACTAGAGAAAATCATCGCGGCACAGCAGTTGCGGAGCACTGTACTAGACGATTAATTTTGTAATGATAAATAAATAAATGTAGCTATTTTAGAATACTTTCTGCGAATGTGATTATTTAATTGCCATGCACGGATAATACATTTTCCCTTATGTCATTCTTTATTGTGTCTATTACACTATTTTAATGAAAATCTCAACAGTTGAGGTTTTTTATGTTACTATCAACTTTTTCATCTAATGTAATCCTAAGTTAAGAATACTAACGCAAAAGTGCAAAAATAATTTCGTCAGCATATTACATAAACTGTTTATGTTTGAAACCATGTAAATATTTCTGTACAAGACGTACTTAAATTACTTTACATATCAGCAAAGTTATTATTATTATTAAATATGAAGATTGCAATCTGCAATAATCTACTATAAACTTAATTATTTATCACGGGTCATTAACGTATGGTCTTTTAAGCCATATTCCTAAAATCCTTTTTACGGCTTGGAAAGAATGTTTAGACTAACTGTAATTCATCCTGAATGAATGCGTTTAATGTCTAAAGAATTTTTTTAGATCGTAACATTTAAAAACGATGTCAGTGACAGAAATTATATTATATCAATTATTACGTTAATTAGCAATTATATTTTGGTTCTTAATTATGTTATATATTTGTACACATTTACTGCGTGCACTTTGTACACATTTTCTTTCACTTTTAGAAGTTATGACAGGCTAGAAGGTAAAGATCCAGACTCGCAACCAGTGGGTCCGAGTTCAAGTTTTTCGTCATCTGCGAGAAATAATTTCTAATTTATTATTATATATAATACAGCATTGGCGGTTCGGAATTCTCCTAAAACAGTACGTCCTAGGTGGAATTACCATAGCAGTTAAAACCGAAAAAATAAAAAAGGAAAGGAAAAAGAATGGGAGTATGGTAACTAAGGAGGTAAGGGCTCTGACTCTCTCAATCTGTGGACCCAAGTTCAAATCCTCCGTCATCTCTGAGAACTTTTTCCTTTGCGATATGCGTATCACAGTCTTGGTTATTCGGAACCCATGTAAAACACTAGCTCTTAGGTGAAATGGTTATAGCAGTTAGAGCCAAAAGAAAATATACAGGGTGTCAAGTAACTGGTGGTACAACCGACTAGGGGATGATTCTACATGAAAAACTGGATCAAAAATATAGAATAAATTTTTTTGATACAGGACTTTGTTTTCGAGAAAAATGAATTTGAAAATTCACCGTTAGATTTTTATTTGTGCGGTCAGGTGAAATAAATTGTGTATCGTGATGACATAACGAGTATCGAACAATTACAACACAAAATTCTGATAGCGTTTGAACATTTAAGCAACATAATAATTGTACATTACAAGAGGTTCGAAGGAATTTAATACGAAGAGCACAATTATGTCTACAACAACGTGGACAGCACTTCCAGCAATTTATGAATTAAACGCATTCCTCAAAGGCAATTCTAATATTGTAACCTCGACCTTCGATTTATTCGATGTATAAAAACCTCGAAAACCTTTGCGAACAAAGGTTGAGGTAACTCAGAATAAAGTCCGTTGAGCCGCAAGTAAGCTGAGTGCACGCACACTAGACAAATTTTCAAACTCAGTTTTCTCGAAAACAAAGGCTTGTATCAAAAAATTTTATTCTATATTTTCGATTCCGTTTTTCATGTAGAATCATCCCGTGCTCGGTTGTACCACCAGTTACGGGACACCCTGTGTAATACTATGTAACTTAGGCATTGGTAGGTAAGAAGATAAAGGCCCTCAGACTCGCCACCATTGGGTCCGAGTTTAAATTCCCCATCACCTCTGGGAAATCTTTCCTATGCGATATTCACATCATAGCCTCGGCGATTCGAAACTCACCTAAAACAGTGAGTCCTAAGCGAAACTATCGTAGCAGCTGAAGCCAAATAATGCAGAACAAGATCACGGTAATAATCGAATTCGTCAAATGATGTCGCAAAACTCCGATTTGTCGATGTTGACAGTACGCAATTTTTCTACGGTTCGTCGAGTCATTGAGAATCATTGTTTCGTACAGTTATGCCGCTATCGACTGTGGCAATCGTTCTTACAAAAGAGCTCGTAACGATCAAAAGATGCAACGAAGAGCGCTCCGGTGCTCAAAACAATTTTGTTTTTTGAAACGGATAAACCTTTGTCATTGTTTATTAATACAAATAATAATTGTGCATTGTAGACCTGTCAAGTAGTAAAATCAAATTCACCTTCGGGAAATTGTTCGTATGTGATGTCACAGCTTTGGTGACTCACAATAAGATCCATCAAAACCCATAATTCTTTGGAAAAGGGACAAAGCAGTTGAAAGTAAATAATGATGAATCACTGTATGTCTTAAAGGACGATGTATAATTTAAATTGTGTTCTTAAAATTGGTACGAAAAGAATTTTTATGCAATTAATGTACACTATGGTACTAACTTTTTTACAAAAGGTTTCATTTAAGACGGGAAAACTCCAAACAAATGACACAATTTTATAATTCTCGCCGGCAGAAAGCGCTAACAGCGTAGTACAATTAATAAATAAGGTTATTCAAAAAATGATATTTCACATGGAAAAATAAATATCTATTGATTTAATATGTTACACAATATTTTAAATATAATAATTATTGACAAAATGACAATATTCTGCTACAAATGCGACACAACGGATGACGGCATTAAGAAAGCATAACTGCACGTAGATAAATATGTACCCGAAACTCGGAATGAGTCACAATGAATAAGTATAATATTGGGTTTTATTTTGAATAGCAAGCTGAGAATATGGATATATTCCCTTTCGTTCACGTTTTCTTATCTCTTCACGGCGGATGTCTGAAAATGATGCCGGTTTAATAATGTTGACCTTAACCCTTCGATTGCGATACCATCTGATTGTGTTGTGAAAAGTTTACTATCTCTTCGAATAGTAATCAATATTTACATAACGTATTTTCTCGGGGATAACGTAAAATGTATGGGTTTTCGACATTATCGAAGCACATTTTTTTCTTTGTCCATTAAACGCGTAATGTATTGGCGTTAAATATCTTACTGTCAATGAATAATATACGCGGAAGAACTTCAAATCACGTAAATTTACGCGCGTATCACACGGAGCACGCGGAAAACCAGAAATATCATTTATTATTACACAACAATGAATTTGTCGACAATTAGTTACGATATACTATGATTATTCACGTTATACATGTAAAAGGGAGGATCAACACCTACGAAATTTGAAATAATATAAAAATCTAACATCCTGTAAAATTAAATTTTTATCTGTCATGAAACTTTGATGTAACTTTTTGATAAATGTAACTTTTAAACAGCACGAAATTATTAACTATTTCTTTGGTAAATAACAATTGTAACAGTTATTATAAAGTTTTAACACTAGCACCACCGGGTTTGTATCTATTGTATCTAAATACACTGAATAAGTACAATACTTTGGAAAAAGAGGAATCAAGAACTGAAAAAGATGATCAGTTAAGTAATTTTTGTTTTATAAGGTAGGCATGAAATATTTACTGTATGGCTCCCCTATCAATTTCAGAAATTAGTAGACAAAATTGTGAACCGGTCACTTTGACCACCTTAATAGTTTTAGTGTTAATCCAAATTTCGGTATAGCTGTGCATAGATTTAGTATAATATTCCGATAATACTTCGCATTGAATCTATAAATAAAATTATAAACATTGAATAAGTATTATTAACTGATATAAAATTATGATTAACGAACTTGATAAAATTATCGAGAAAATCAGAATAAAAAAGGCTAATCTTCTTGAGAGAACTGAACTGTACGACATGTACGCGTTGACTCCAGGCAACCCACGCGTAGCTAAAAGGAAGGGAGCACTACGTACGAAGTTCATCGGGTCAAAGAGGCCAAGATAAATTGCAATCTAATCCTCGAGTACTCAGGGCAGACAACGATTTGTTGCTGGCACAATAGAAGTCGTGAAGCAAACTGATAACATTGTACACCTCCTGCTTCGGAAGCCTTACGGCAAATGACGACAAATTGTAAATCCCTCGAGGTTCTATGGCTCACAGCCGACGATGAACGAAAATCAACGATATTGACCGATCATGAGTAACGACAGGAACGTACGCGCGTGTCCCAGCACCCTTTGCGATAAGTTTAAAATGTCTCAATCCTTTCAATTTTAAACATCAATCTTTAATTATTGAAGTTCCTGGGGCCACTATGGACATTAGTATTATACTTTTATGATAGAATACTATTATAAATATTGATAATATATTATGTATAATAACATAATACATTTAACTGTGCGAAATTACTTAAACTCCGAAGCCAATATCGTTAGTACAAATAGGTACAAATTTAGAATAAAAATATATATGCATTTTTTAACCTATACTTTGTAAAAAATGCTAGCTTCCCTTCTGTTTACATATATCTCTCTACATTCAAATTGTTACACTTTTTTAACGTATAACTTCCTAATCGCTGTTCTAAACGCAAAGATTGATATTTGATATTTAATTACATGCACCAAATTCATCTCTTTAGATTACAACCAGCATAATACGAACGTTTAAAAGATGCGATATTTACGCGAGAGAATGAAACAAGAAGAAGAAGAATCTGAAAGCAATTTGCCGCAAAGACAACCGCTCCTGATCGGCAGATCGTGGCGCGGAAGTGGTAGGGGATTCGAAGATTAGACTCTCCGGTTCGCAAGTCGAAAGATCAGTTTAGTTTACTATCCAGCCCGAGTTGCATCCTCCGTCGAGATTCGGAAGCGCGAATGCTTAACAACTTCGTCACGAAAGACGAACGAAAAACAAGGAGTGACGCGGACATGCGCGTAATGACGTGAGGCCACAGAACTAAAAACAAAAAAGATAAAAGAACGAACAAAGTTGGAGTGCACTCGCGCGGCTGAACATACTGCTACCTTTTCCCGCGATTTTATTTTGACTCTGTCCCTCGCTCGGGCGCGTGCAAACGTGAATTTCGCGATATAAAGTGAAGATAAAGACACCGTTGAGAGCCCACTGAAAACTCCCGCGGCTACAGTGTATTAATATGCATATTTAAAAATATCACCGAGAAGTTGAAAGTAGGTAAGTTCATACTCCGTTCTGTTGAGGATGACTTCGAGTTGAAGTTGTCATTCGTATGTTAGTTAAAATTACGGTTACCGAAGATATCAATTGTTGCGATGTATTTTTAATTTGACTGTTCGATTCTATCGTATGTAATCAATTAGTTTTATGTTATCATATCAAAATGGGCGTACTGCACGTGGCTGTAATTTTGTTAAAGAGAAATATTTTAATTTTTTATATTATCGCACTAAACTTCCAATAAATTATACGTGAACGTTTAACATGATGTTGTGCATTGTTAATTACACGATTTACTATTTAAATCATACAACTGACAAGCTTACAAACTAGAGTTTTTAACGGTTTAAAATAATTATGTTACAATTCGACTAAGATTAAAAATTTCTAAAATTTCGGTAAGAAGTCGCAAACCATTAATCTGTATATCATTCGAACTAGATGATCAATTACTTTTATATTATTATGTGCACATAAAAGCACAGTAAAATTCAATCAAATGGGAACCTTAAATTTTTTAAATAATCATATCAAAGGTTCAATAAAAACCTATAAATAATAAACGATATTGTATTTTACAACGATTATATATCAGTTCCTTCTTTATTGCATACAAAAGTTAAATGCTTAATATGCGCAAAAGCTATCTTTCAGACAATGAATTCCATCGTAGATCCTTGCAGCACGTGCCTCGCGTATCTACACGTGCTTCTGTTTATTTTATAGACGTACGTTCGATGAACTATTGTATAACGTCACTAAAAGACACTCCCCAAAAATATTGGAAGCAGATTCTTTTTAAAAGAACAGTGCAACGTACTTTATGAGACACATCGAATAAATATCTACAACAAAATTCTTTTACGCGTTATAATTATAGCTGTCTCAAGAGTTTTCTTTAACCTTCTATTCGAATTTACTTTTTGGCAAATAGCCCGAAGATCGGACGGAGGATCTAAGGAGAGAAGTTCCGAATTTATACGATATTTTGCGGCTGACAATATTTCAAACAAACGTGCGATCACAAGCTGCATCTTCTGTTTATAAATACATGCTGAAATTGCAAAAAATTGAGCGTCTCATGCGGTACGCGAAGCCTGCACAAAGAAACGGAAGAGCTTTTAAAAAAACCGGAAATGCCGAAATGTCAAACTTCCTGCGATGCATTATTAGAAAGACACTAATTCTCGAATTTTGAGTTTACCATGGTAGAATTTGGCATTGAAAAATAATTCAAAAATTGAATAATCTCATCGCAGAATTTCTTTGAATGGTATTACGTTAAACGGACTCTGACAATCCAGTAATGCTTAAGAGACTGAAAAAAGGATGAGTTTTTAATTTTCGCACTTAAAATTGTGGAGGAACAGTGTTCCGAAATGCGCACGACAAAAAGAAATATCTTTTATAGAAATGATCTTGTTTCCTCCGTGAGGATTTCATTTAAATTCGCTGTCATACTGTAGAAGTGGTTCACATTCAAAGGAAATTCTCATTAGTACGGCCTCCTACCTGGCCCTTTTTTTAAAAATAATTCGCAAAAATGACTTTATTAAGAAGAATGTATCATTCAGAAGTTTTGAAAGTAATTTCTTTACTCTTCCCTTTACAAATATTGAATTATAACGCCTAACGCCGAAGAAAAAATCCACATTCGATATGTATTTAAAACGAAAATTTCCGAAAATGATTCTCTTGGAAAAAAGAAGTGATTATAAAGTTAAACTTGTCCTACTTTATTTTGCAAAAATATGTAATGAGAAAAAAATTTTCGAGAAAAGAGAAGATCAAAATTCTAATTTCCTCTTTCATAATTTTTAAAGAGCCTTTAAAACTTAGCAGTTCATATTTATTTTCTCAATTTTTCTACCATCGGTTACTCAGCTTTATCCCATGATATTACTAACTTTAGGTGCGAAATAATATTTCGGTGAAGAAATTAAACTCGGTACAAAAATTGAACAGAATAAAAAGGATCTCCACTGTTGCTGGACGTAGGACGTCAAAATTTTAAAAGAAAAAAAAGGGACTGTCAGAAAAATAATCTAATACATTTTTCCTACGTGAATATCGAAACCAAACGAGCTCTCGCAATGTTGTAACGTTAGAAAGACAGAAAAAAAAGATAAAGCACGAATAGCCAGGGACTCTAAATAGCTGAGTATTCGTAGACACACCAGCTTTATCCGTAGTTGTTATATTTCGTTGTAAGTTGGTGAAACTATGGTTTGTTTGAGAACTAAGGATCTACTGTTCATGCTTGACCAATTGAATATGAGATAAAGCGTGGTATCGCTTTTGTGTTCGGAAATATCCCAGAGTAAATAATCGGGCGAAACTGTTTGGCAAAGAATACTATAAACAACACGGGCTTTGTTTATTTAGGATGTAATTTATTATTTGGAAAAATGGAATACTGCGTTAACAGAGATTAAAAATGTTGCTTTCTCGGTGAAATCGAAGTGAAATCCAATTTATATGCTACACATAATCATTCTAAAGTTTAATATCCTTTATCTATTCATTTCTGTAGAAGCAATCGTTAATTTGGCAAAACAAGTATGAAAATACAACAGCCTTACATTTAACATTATAAACAATTTTCTTTTAATTCTAAATAACTCTCAACATAATTTTATTATCAACGATAACATAAATATTGTTCAGGGATGTTTTATGATATTAACTCGGACACACGTGTAAGCCACAGATAAAATATAAAATCGTTTGCATCACGTATCGAATGCGCGCGCATACTGAATGCTTTCGAATCTTACGCGCGCTACGTTCAACGTATTTAATCGAACAAAATTTCACGACAGAGCGCTGATTATTTATTGACGTCACGATAAAACATGCACGTACCATTACAAGAAATCGAAACGGAATTTGCTACTCCACCGAGCAATGCTAAAATGTGAACAGTGAGAAGAAGGAACAAAATCGCCTACGAGAGATTCGTCTCTAATCGCGAAGCAAATCACGAAAATAAAACGGGCGTGTTTAACGATTGCGCGTTCGATCGATCGATCGTGCACATAGTAAAATTGCTCTGGTCTAAATCGTCTTCAAGCAGGGCGAAACGCTGACATACTTAATGGTATACGATTCTTGAATCATTCTTGAATCGTTTTCATCCAGTTGCAGACGATTAATACTGGGTTATGCACACGTACGTCTACAACAAATTGCTTCGAAAGTAATGCCACATCCATTGCCTTACTTCTGTAAAGCGAAAGTACTACAATTACGATGCGTTAAACTGATGCACATCTGATAATTCTTATCTTGGAACTCCATGCTGTATATTGATACTTTCTTCTTTATTTGGCAGATATTTAATTCCGACTATTTTGTAATTGTAAAAAAGTTACTTCTAATTAATGTAATAAAAGTTACATTAATTAATTTATCTGCAAGGTATAAAAGTCGGTTCTTTGACAAATTACAAGAATATAATTTTTGTTATGGCTCTAATTATGTGAAAATACGATAAATTTGTTGATATTATAGAAACAAGTATTTTTCGATTACTTGTACGTCTGTGAATGAAGTCGTGCTCAAATTAAATGTTATTCTCTTTTATTTTAGTCTTCAGCAAGTAAGCACGGACGCCTTGATGTTCTCTGAGTAAATATTACATGAATTTTGTTTTATATTTCTTTTTCTTTTGTGGAAATATGGAGAACGAAAGACAATATAATAAAAAAATATAAACAAATATAATACATATTTAGAAAATTTGGAATGAGAAAACAGATGTAAATACCAATACACTTTTGGTTATAACAATAAAGTATTTGCCGTAAAGAATAGTGCCGTAAAATGAACCGTGAAATGAACTTACTTGCTGCTTATATTCATTTTAATTCTAATATTGGGTTCTTACTCCAGCAGCAAGATATTTAACACATTAGCACATTTAAAAGTTCGTTCATCTCAAAATCCTTAATCCCATCTGCCGAAGTCCTATTTAAAAAAAGATGATAATGGAATTAGCATTACAATTTTAATGAAAAGGGTCCTGCAACACCTTTCGATTTCACTCATTTTTCCAACAAGAACAACGGATAGAGATCGTACCTCGTACGAGAAAAGAATCGACTCGGAGAGAAAAAAAAGTAAATCGCCAACCTGCATATTCTTTCATTCAATGCAAAGCAGATGCTGGATGACTCAGCGCGTCGCAACTTAGCCACAATTATATCGAGGCACGTACATTTTTGTTAATGATCTCCCTTTAAACATTCTCTCTGTTCTTTGTTTCAGATAAGCGGTTAGAGAAAGAGAGGAGTAAAGAAGAAAGAGGATCCGCTAAAACGTAAAAATGAGATACAAGGTAAGATAATGTGATCTTTAGTACTTTTTGCGCATAATGTTTTATCGGGAATCGTAATCGTCCGGATGACTCCCTTTGTCAATCTATTCGATTCTCTTCCCTTTCTCGTTGAGAAGGTCGGTCGTGCGAGTGTCTCTCCGCGTCTTTCTTTTTTTTCTTTTGCACTACGTGCCACGTTATCTGCATAAAACATAAGCCACATAAGCGATGCAACGCCTTCGTTTATTGTCTGCCGATTGCCATTCGGGTGGCAAAGTGTATCGTGATTGCGATCTATGGAGATCCGCGAACATGCCAGTGGTGAAGGATCTTTCATTGATTTGAATTGCAGCCTTTGTTTATGGTTTTCATTTTATTCGGATCATCACACTGATCGTTTTATTCGGGGAACGTATGATGTGTTGCATGTGGACATGAAAATAATTTTACCTTGGTTTTTGAGGGATGTTTAATACAAAGATTTTTCTCTGGTTTCAAAAGTGGGTCCGTAACCCATCTAGAACAGTAGGTCCTTCGCGAAAATGGTTATAGCTGTTACAGTTGAAGGATTATAATAACCATCTGTCTTTCTTTCTTCTATATTTTTCGACTTTAACAGCTATGAACATTTTCATCGAGGACCTACTGTTTTAGGTGGATTTCCAATCAACCTCGTTGTAAATTCCCCACAAAAGCCGAAGTAAAACTACTTTTATCTTCACAGAGATACAAAGAGATACAAGTTGCCTCTATGATAAGAACGGTAGCGGGACTAAAATATCTCACAACCCCCCAACGCGGATGGGCCTGAAGTGGGAAAAGTCCCAAACGGGTATAGCTGGATTAGGGGGTCAAAAGCGCCCTTGAGCCGATTTCAATGGGTGAGGTGTCATTCGATAGGTGTCCATAAAAAACCATTGTATGCCAATTTGTAATCTGATACCTTGACGGGGAGGGTACTTATGTGGGAAATTGAAAAAACCGGTTTTGGTCTTATTTTCATTATTTATTGAGGTGCAAAAAATCCGAGAAACTTCTGGCACAGTCTAAATACGAAAATACATGTCTGAGATTTTTTCAGATTTAAATGAGATGAAAAATACACTGCCGAAAAAAACAATTTTTGTTCACGTTTTGCTTAGGGCCCCTCATCACTTACAAGGTGAAATAGTTAAAGTACATACACATATGCATATTTATTTTCTTCTGGACCCATACGACGTTAGTTATGTTTCTAATACTACTAAGAAGAGATAAGTATTAATAAATACTTGAAAATTTATTTGCCACTGGAGCAGTGGCCATACGTTAAAAATCGTTTTAACTCCGTTGGTTACGGAATAATTCAAACAACAGTGTCTTAAACGGATGCCGTATACAGAGGCTAAAACCCAAGGATTACTTTTTGCATGTAAAAAGAAGAAATTATGCAACGACGGATTAATTACGCATAGTTACGCATAGTTACGAAACTGTAAGTTCATACATATTAAAATCATTGAAAATTACTGCAAATAATAAACACCATTCTCGTCGGATCCTGTATTATAAGGATGTTATATCCTTAGAGTAAAAATAACAGTTTCATGTTGCACGTTTGCATTAAACATAAGGCATGGAAGAACAATGATTAAATGCAAGAACTTCGTTTGTTCATTGCCATTATCATCCATGAAAATACAGAAGATGAGAGATTGCATCCAAGTTGAAACGGAACGATTATGTTAACAGAAATTATAATTTTACGCAACTGATTTCCAAATGAAGTTCTAAATATGATTCTCTCGTACAAAGAATTCCTTGATAATTATGCAATAGACTCCCGTATAACGCGAGTTCTCATAACTCATCAAAGATATTGGAGACAACTGTTTTCATGCAACGCGTTATACAGGGTGCGGCAGAATAACATGTACAAGAGGGCATGAAGTGATTCCTTATGAAAAAATAAGAACAAAATAGAGAATAAATTTTTTTAATTTAGGTCTTAATTTTCAAGTAAACGAAATTTGAAAATTCAATGCGTCCGTATGCTATGACAGCTAGAGAGGTAACATATCGAACCCGTAGTCGCAGATTTTGATGAAACTTACGTGAAATATAGCTCTTGAGAAAATATTAGATTGTAATTCTTTTTTATCAACCATCGTTCATATAGAGGGGGTGAAAATGCCTTTCAAAGTTGAAAGTGCATTTCGTGGAATGGCTCGGTAACTAGAAGCCATATGAAAATTATTTTTTTTAAATTGCTTGGTATTCAACAGAGAATTTAGCTGCATGATAAAAATTGCACCAATTTATTTATTTCAATGATGTATTCAAAATTTGAATCCTCAAACTCGATTTTCTCGAAAACTAAGTCTTAAATTAAAAAATGTTATTCTCTATTTTGTTCTTATTTTTTCATATCGTATCACCTCAGGCCCCCTTGTATATGTAATTCCGTTGCATCCTATATAAATAAATGGAAGAATTTTTCGCATTTAAAAATTAAATTTTTTTTATTAAATAAATTTTAGTGCAGAATGATACTGTTTATGTTTCATGTTTCTTGACGTTTTACGTTTGTTATCTGTTTTTTGGCGAAGCTACTCTTAACGTAACGGCATGAGCATCAGTGCTAGAAGGACGTCCGCGTAATTAGTAAAGTAAGACGGTCCTATTTGGCAAAGTATAAAAAATAAAACGGAATAGAGCAGTAATCATTCTAAATACGAGTCGTTTATTTTGAAAGTGGCGTAAGTCACTTTCTTTTTAAATTGAGCTATTTAAGGATTGTGTTATATTTAAAAATATTGATGCCAATTTCTGAGAAGATTAACTTGTACTACTTATCTTGGAAGCTTATATTTTTCTCAGTAAAAAGAATTTTGTATAGTCACTAAAAATCCCTATTTGCCATTACGATGAAATGAATTATGCCACTTTCAAAATAAACAGCTCGTATATGACTTGAACCCTGTTAATGCCGACTGGAAAATTTGATTAAATTAACCGTTTGAGTCCCAAGCAGCGCGATCGCGCTGTTGAGATTTTATGTCGAGAAAACCCAGCACATTTCGAGCATTGTGGACAAGTGACGGTGCGATACCGATTGTCGAAGTCGCGCGCTCAGATTTACTGACGCAAGTACATCACACAGCTCCTTTGAATGTAAATAGTACATTTTACAATAGGTAGAATAATACTATAATAATGCAATAATACATTACAAAATGAAAATTTTTATTTCATTATTATCTTCTCAATCATTTTTATCGAACAAAACTTGAAATACTTATAAATTTTACAGTATGCATATGTAATAATACATATGCATTTTATAAAATAACGGATTACAAATTAACAATATTTTTGTGTTATGAACAAACAATTTAAATGGAGAGTAACACTTATAATTTGTAACGTCGCTGTTTATCAAAACATATTGGATGAATTCCTTTTTTACATCGTACGCGAATTAAATCTGATCTTTTTATTGCATTTTTGGTACTGCAGACTACGCATTGTCGATATAAAATAAACAAAGCGCTATCGCGCCGCTTGGTATTTCTCGACATAAAATAAGACAAGCGCTATCGCGCTGCTTGGGTCTTTTCGTACTCATTTAGAGAAAGCGCGGTTGCGCTGTTTGGGATTCTTCGACAGTGTTTTTTCAATACCCCCTGGGACTCAAACGGTTAATAACAAATGCATTTCACTATTTTTCAAAAATGTACCAACAATATTTATCTAACAGTGCTAAGAAAAATGAAAAGGTCGGTTGTCTATTATAAACAGTAGTCACAAAGAAAAAGAATCGATATGCAGTCACAGTTAGGTATTGAACACTTAATATAAATCATAAATTGTGGATTTTCAATTGTTTGTAATAAAATTACTGATATCCTATGACAAAACTAAATAATAATCCCATGATGCGCGTCGTCAGGAGTATTGCTAACGACGATATATCGTCGTCTGGCACTAAAAGGGTTAAGTTATTGCCGGCATAAGAGAGAACTAATCATCTAATACGATTTTTGTATTAATCACGTTATTCGGAATCTTCTGTACTGCCAATTCTGCCAATATAAAATGCATAAAAAATGATCAGTCGTTGAGATACTCCGTCATTTTTCTCTCCCTATCTGGCTTTTAAAAAAACAAATTTCCTCTTCGTACATCAAACTGAACTCCATTTCAAAAAAGGACCAAACTCACTGTTCGATAAGACGAAGTTATGACGTATAAAAAAGTCGTAAGTCGTTCGTGAAACGACACAAAGCGCTTCTCTCATGGAACTACGCGTCTAATCTGAAATCGAGCAAAGAAGAAAAAACTATTCATCCGATGCTCGTACTTAAAGTAAAAACACGATTATTCGACAACGTTCGCACAGACTTGTTTTGCTATTTAGCGGTAAAAAGAAAAAAATAGGTCAGTCGCGTGCAGATGAAGCACAATTAAATTAGTCGTTTCGTCAAACGTTATGTTTTACATTAAAACCAGAAACAGTGATTTCCCGCTCGATATTAATAGCTTCCGCTACAAACTCATCATGTGTACAACTTGTGTCTCTTTTCTTGCGCAAGGTATTTAACATTCCAAATCGAATGTTTGCAATAATAACAATCAGCGATTTTTAATGATGCATTAAATTTAGAATTAAATTTAGTATGAACTTATATATCTTATAAAACGATGTATAGGTACGACTCTTACTGCTCGAAGTTCTCCAACCATGAACACTAGAACTACCAAACCAGTCAAAATGACTGGTACACAATTTTTTCCAAAAATTCTCCAAGTTTATAGAAGAGTCTTGGAATAAATATTCTATGTCCATCTTAAAAAACATAAATCACCGAATCGATTATATTTTCCACCTCCTGGTCCCTCCTTTTTCAAAGTACTTATTTAATATTTTGAAATATGATTGAATTAACGCCGGTAGTTCTAGTGTTAAAACCCAAATTCAGTATCTAAAAAATTCTGCAACTTAATAACATACTACTTATTAGTCTATAATAGACGCATTCACATAAATTTACTCATCGGACTACTTGTTTCTTAAAAATGGACCAACTGATAATGGGATTTCAAAGGATACGCAGATTGAAGTGTAAAAATACGCTTTCAGTATGATTCCTTCAACACAAAATTGCCTACACTTTTCTAAAAACGCAAAGTGCAAAAGTAAGTCTTCTGCATCGTCTCAAAGTCTTACTGTCAACTTAAATGCTTCGCCTACCTTTTAAAAACGCGAACATGATCTTACTGACCTACAATCGAATATTTTCCGTCTGTTATCCTTTTTTAAGTCTTATACTGATCCCGCGATATGTATCATCGAGATCGCGATACAACCAATTGTTTCTTTAAAAAGAAGTGGAGCGTAAACGGACGCTCCACGCGGTTTCAAGTTGGCCTGAGAAATTCGAGTCAATGGCAAGACCAGCACTTGACACAAATTCGTCGTCAGACCCCTTACCGGAAGTCATTAAGATCCATAGTAGTTGCGGTTCGCGAAATAATCGCATTCAGAAGAAACTGCTCATCTCTTCGGTACAATTGTCTACTAATTGTAAGAAAGGCAGTGAGTTTTTGGGTGCTATGTGTGTAAAGTCGATTATATTAGGTGCGCAAATAAATTCGGTGCTTTTTTAGGCAATTTTAGGGCTTTCTTTACAAAGTAGCTATGTAACATTGTGCATCAAAATATTCTCCATTATTTTCTACCAGTTTTTTTCATACTTTCGGTAAATTAAAAACTCTCCAGCAGGGTCTGGGCCCGCTCACCGAGTTCGTAGGAACAATAGTTTCCGGGTTAATTTGCTAATGCTAGGAGTTTATTGTACGGCAATTTCTATGCAGAATAAGTTAAAAGAGTGAAATCAAATCTAAAAACAATGATTGAAACACTAAAGGCCGGAAACTGAGATTGCAGTGCTCTGGCCAAAATGTTTGCAAGTATCTGTTTCCCGACCGTATAACAAATATTGCAATATTGACCCTTTGGAGTCCTATGTCCAGCTACACTGGATCTAGCTTTTTTTAATTAATGTTTCGGTTATCAAAGTTCAACTTTGAAATTTGATAGTAAATTTGTATCTTCACTTGAATATATTTCAATACCTATAGTTTTATTCTTACCGAATAAAGATAAATATCCAAGAGCCAAAAAAATATTATAAAATGAATTTCTCTAACCTGACAAGAAGTTGAGAAAGTTGTTCGGACCGCAAAGTGTTAATATTGTAAATTCTGTGATGATATTCAATTTCAAACTGAAATTGTTATCGATGAAACGTAGGGTTATCAAACTTATTTACACACCTAATATTATAGTTTGCAACTGAAATGGGATGCGTATTTTAATTTAATAAATTCTATTACGGCAGCGTAATTGTTCTTTTACATCTGACGTCACAATAACATTGTATCAAAAATACCGTAGTAGAATGTAACAGCTATGACCGTTAACAACAATTTTTTTTAACAATATTCTGCATGCCAAGGACTTGACAAATAGAAATATCAGAAATAAATTATTGGAGGAATAAAGGGGAAAATATCAAAATTTGTCAAGTTAAGTTAACTGTTGAGTATATTATAAGAATAATTAATGTTAAAGCACACAGAATACGAAAACTTCACAACTCTAAATCTGTTATACAATAAAAATTACGGCCAGATAATTCAATATAATATAAATTAAAAGGCAGTCTGTGAATAAATAATCGCTAAAGACCTCTTCACGGCGGTAACTAAAAACCCCAACAAGTACATTTTTATTTCTTCTATTAGATCAATGTCGACGGCTAAGGCTATTCGTTGAATAAATACTTCGTATTTTCGATACTTATTTGAAATTTCTATTACTATCGAGATATCAGCATGACTTCAAATCAGCAGTGAACAGACGTGTCCTTTGGTTAGTACACTGTTCTCAAAAATTAAGAAATATTTCAAAAGCACAGTAGTATTTGCACGTTCCCCGTTCCTGAAAGTGCACATCCTGCAATTTCCCCTTTACTGTCAGGATGTTTTGGCAGTCTTGGGTGCCCATACATCCTACTGAACAGTCAATATGTGGCACTCTCATCAAGTTTGACAGTCTTCTGTTAACCTTCATCAATATCAGATTTGCTCCTCATTCACGAAAATTGTTTACATCTCATTTGCATAATCGAACAATTTTTTCGAACTTTTCGTGTGGTTTTCTTGTTTAATAACCAAAATTCAAATTCTTCTTTTTTTGATTCCCTTATACAGTGGCCTCCCGTATAACGCGAATTCGTATAACGCTCCGAAGAAATTGCGACTAGTTCAAGATAAGTTAGACATTTTCACATAGTTTCTGATCTTTTTGTTTAAAAATGCTACTGTATACACTTACCTGTTGTTTATTATTACCTATTGCTAAAAAATAATAATCCAGAGCTATACGTTTCCTTCTCAACATCTCAGGCATTTTATTTATTTCAGTACGCATGGCTAAAATATATATCCTTCATCTAAAAATATTATTATAACGTATACAATACTTTTTTTTTGTTATTAAGTCACCTGTATTCTGTTTTGAATTCTTTATTAAAAAAAACTTTATTTGAAACAAGTTAGTTACGTATAACACTAAAAGTCTGTTCGCAATGAAATAATATTTGAAACTGAACGACATCTGATTAGCAATATGCGATAACCGTGGCAACGAATACAATTTTCCGTTTGCAACAGCAACGGTTTGATGTTGCGTCGAAACGTTCGGCACCGATTGATCTCGCGGTCCTTGATCAGCTTCAGCGCGGCGACTCTGCGCTTACAGTTCGTCGCATATAACGCGATTTCCTATAACGCGGAACGTATCCCCCGCGTTGTACGGGAGTCTACTGTATTCATTTTGATACATCCGTTAATTTTTGTGAGCAGTATATATCCTGCGTCAAAAAGATCAATCCCACATCTGGCAAAAGAGGAAGCAAGTTGGCTTACAACTTAGGAAACACTACTGGCTATTAGGTCCAAACTCCAAACTCTCTCTCAATAGTAAAGTTACAATATATAAAAGTATTTTGAAACCCATCTGGACTTATGGTATCCAACTCTGGGGCTCGTCTGCCAACTCTAATGTTGAAATCCTTGAAAGATTCCAATCAAAGACACTTCGCATTATAACAAACTCTCCATGGTATATCACTAACAAAAACATTTCTAAGGATCTTGAAATACCCTCTGTCAAGTCAGTCATTAAAAACTCTACTGCTAAGTACTCTGAAAAACTCCAATTCCACCCCAATACCTTAGCTAATGAACTGCTTAACGAAAAACACGATTCGCGCCGCTTAAAAAGATTCAAACCGCTAGACAACATAACTAGATTTTAAGTATATCTTAAGTAGTCTGCAATACGATTAAATATGTAATATTCTATTTTGTTATATCAAGATATATCATACATGTGATATTAATATTAAGAAGGTATAAGCTATTGAGCGAAATACCTGCATGTTACCCTTTATACTATTCAATTTTGATCAACAAATTTGCTTATTGTTACCTTGTAATAGATTGCAAATAAACTCTCATAAATAAAAAAAAAAAAAAGATCAGTCGATTGTTTTATTTCTTAAAGATCGATGGTTCTGAACCCATTTGCGACAGTAGGTTCTAGGCAAAATGACTGTAGCAGTAAAAGCCGAATAAAGACAAAACAAAAGAAAAGAACTTTTTAAAGAACGATTCACCGTCTTACTTCTTGACGCTAGAACTACCGGCGTTAACACCGTTACACCTAAATGCCTTAGCTATTTTCAATAAACAGGAAACAAGCGGCAAAGAAGACGATCAGCCAAGCGATTTATATAACTCATTTAATGTACTGCTTCTCTATAAATTCAAAAAATCAAATAAAAAATGGGAATCCGCCATATTGATCGCTTTAGTACTAGTGTTAAAAAACGATCGATCGTCTTACTTCATAACCTCTTCAAATTGGCGAATCAAATTGGCGAAATAAAAATGTGGCAATAATTTCTGATATATCGTTTAATTTAAAGCAAAACTAAAAGCGCGGAATTAATTTTATCTCGCCGTGTCCCACATATATTATCAATTCGACAATTTTTGGAAAATTTCAAAATTTCCTGTTTGATTTTCCACGTCACGAATGTCAATCGTTATTATAGAGCAGTGGTCGGCAAAGTGCGGCTCCAGAGCCGCATGTGGCTCTTTGGCTCCTTAAGTGCGGCTCTGGCACAAATATCCACGGAAGGCGCAATAATATTTTCATTAAAAAAAAAACTTGGTAAGAAAAAAATTACATCTTATTTTGATAAATTAAAATTCTTCTGTAAATCGAGAACATGTATAATTTTTTGTTTAAGTTAAAAGATAGATAGGTAATTAAAATTTTATATTGTTGTAAAAATACGTAACGAACATCGAGTTTAATTTTATTAGTTTTCGTAAACGTAAACACAAACCATGTACAGTAAAAGCTGGATAAGTGCACGAAAAGTTTCGCTGGATAAATACAACACGACTATCCCCTCCACATAGGGGGATCCCCCTTGGCGAACCTCGACGCTCGACGAGGGAGCAGTGTAACATGATACCGCCCGAATGTATCGGTGAGGCAATACTAATTGGAGGGTCCGCCGTTTTCATTTTCGGTCTTTTTCGGTCACTTTTTTTTTAAACCTTTGCTAACGTATTTCTGAGATTTTTCTGATTAAAATGATACCAAACACGACATAGTTTGAATTATATTTACTTAAAATTTAATATATTTGCTTACCACTTACATAATTTAAACATTTCGTGTTTGGTATCATTTTAATCAGAAAAATCTCAAAAACACATTGGGAAAAGTTAAATTCAGAAAAGTTACTAAATAAAAAAGTTTATTGTTGCATTAGCAATGCGTCGCTTTGTTTGCTTGCTCTCTCTGTCTCTTCTACTGTCTGTCCTTATCTAAGTTCGCGCTCGACTGGAGCCGCCGAATGTAAACACCGATTCGCCACCTCTACTTCATAAGAACGACATCGGTCGCGACCTTTGCATTTAAGCCTTACGACGGTGTCGAAATTATGCTTCATTTATCCAAATGGGTGGCGATTCAGTGTTTTCATGCGGCTCCAGCTGAATGCGAATTCCTAAGAGCGACATTCGGTCACGACTTGAGCATTTAAACCTTGCGAAGGGGTCGATTATGCTGCATTTATCTCGCCGAGATGTTGCATTTATCCAACCGGGTGTCAATTCAAAGTTTCATGCTGCTCCAGCTGACCGCGAATTTAATCTAAATCTACGGCAGCGCGATGTCCCAATCAAAACTGCGAATTCCTAAGAGCGACATTCGATCACGGCATGAGCATTTAAACCCTGGGAAGTTGTCAATTATGCTGGATTTATCCTGATGAAGTAACACCGCATCGACACCCAGTTGGATAAATGCAACATCACGGCGGGATAAATGCAGTATAATTGACCCCTTCGCAAGGTTTAAATGCTCAGGTCGCGACCGAATGTCGCTCTTAGGAATTCGCAGTTTTGGTTGGGACACTGTGCCGCCGTAGATTTAGATTAAATTCGCGGTCAGCTGGAGCAGCATGAAACTTTGAATTGACACCCGGTTGGATAAATGCAACATCTCGGCGAGATAAATGCAGCATAATCGACCCCTTCGCAAGGATTAAATGCTCAAGTCGTGACCGAATGTCGCTCTTAGGAATTCGCATTCAGCTGGAGCCGCATGAAAACACTGAATCGCCACCCATTTGGATAAATGAAGCATAATTTCGACACCGTCGTAAGGCTTAAATGCAAAGGTCGCGACCGATGTCGTTCTTATGAAGTAGAGGTGGCGAATCGGTGTTTACATTCGGCGGCTCCAGTCGAGCGCGAACTTAGATAAGGACAGACAGTAGAAGAGACAGAGAGAGCAAGCAAACAAAGCGACGCATTGCTAATGCAACAATAAACTTTTTTATTTAGTAACTTTTCTGAATTTAACTTTTCCCAATGTGTTTTTGAGATTTTTCTGATTAAAATGATACCAAACACGAAATGTGTAAATTATGTAAGTGGTAAGCAAATATATTAAATTTAAAGTAAATATAATTCAAACTATGTCGTGTTTGGTATCATTTTAATCAGAAAAATCTCACAAATACGTTAGCAAAGGTTTAAAAAAAAATGACCGAAAAAGACCGAAAATGAAAACGGCGGACCCTCTCGTTAGTATTGCCTCACCGATACATTCGGGTGGTATCATGTTACACACTGGTCCCTCTATAGCTATAGCTCTCCTGTAGCTTGGGCCTCTCTGTCTCTTCTACTGTCTGTCCTTTTCTTTGTTCGCGCTTGGCTGGAGCCGTGATGTAAACAAGAATTCGGCACCGCTACTTCATAAGAGATGCGCTTGAGCCCCGAACTGTGTCGTATTTATCCAGCTTTTACTGTACAAGCTACCGGCTGAAATTGTTTGTATGTTTTCGATTTTATTGCACCTGCTATGTATGTTTGTGGTTCCGGTACAAAATTTGTAATCGATTTTTCGAAAACTTCTATTTGTCCAAATGTTGGAAGTTTTCTTCCATTTTTGGTCATATTATCAAGAGTAAACTGAGAAGTCGTCTTATTGATGAGAACTTGGAATCATGCCTAAAATTAAAAACAACAACATACAAACCTGACTTACTCAAACTTTTCAAGGAGATGCAAGCACATTGTTCGCATTAATAAATATTTATTAAGTATGAAATTTAGTTTTATTTAGTGTACTACTTATTTAGTGTAATAAAAGTTTACTAAATAAGCAGATATGGCTCCCAATTTTTTTTAAAATTGTTGTAATGTTCATATTTGGCTCTTTGGCTAATAAGTTTGCCAACCACTGTTATAGAGCAAGGGATTATAAAGAAGTTTCGCGAGAATTGAAAATTTGCGAAGATAAATATAACATTGAGAATTATCGTTAGAATCGTCATTGAATGGGATTTCTAGATTCGTATTATGCGCTAACAAAGTAGCCGCGTCCTGGAGCACGTGGCGTCACTTTTAACGACTTGTCGCGCGTTTCTACGGTCGTCGGATCAAATTGGCGGCAATGCCCGTCCTTGGTTATTCTGTAAGCACTTGGAATACAAAGGCGGAGGGCTATTTTTGTGGCATTATTAAAGAACGTCGATAAAAGAGCTAGACGCATCCGTGCTATTATTTTGTTAACAATGCAACGGATATAAATTCGTAGACGAATCATTTGTTCTAAATCTGTAATTATATAATCTATAGTAAGTCTATCATTAGTCTATTAGTCTATATAAGTCTATAATTATATAATAAATATATAATAACTTATAATTATATAATGTGCAAAAAATAAATAGAGAACAGCTTTGTAAGAAAGTTTGATTATGAAAAAAAGAATGTTCTCCTGGTGTTCGAATATGGTGCTCGCATTTTTATGTTCAACATTTTTGAAGATTTTAGATGAGATGAAATGTTAGTGTACTAAATCTAATAATAATTCTTTGCAAATTATAATATTTTGATATTTCGCTCATTGTGAAAAGTCATTGAAAGGTGTAGTCTCCTAATTATTTCGATATCCACTGATTGTTTGGACGAGTCTGATAATTCTAACATAAAAGAAACAAAATTAGCTCTTAGCGACTTCCGGAATAACTATGAAAGGAGATAAATCAATTTTAAAATGTTGACTACAAGGACGCAGAAAATTTTGGACATGTAAAGCAATGCGTTATCATTCTGAAGCAGGAAATTTCTCTGGTTCAATCACAATCAGCTATCATTTCTGATATAATAATTGTAGTATCATGTAATAACATGAGGGTACTTTCAAACACATTATCGCATTTACGCTCCACCCCCATATTCACGATAATACGCAATTGTGAATGGAAACAGGCGTTCTAGTTATACTGGGTAAAACAGGAAAACGTATCGTTAAAACGGTACATATGTCACATTACGGATTGGCCATTTTTTGAAGTTTCCTTAAATTTTTAATTTGCGCAACAAGTACACGCATCAAAGCAGTCTGTTATAGTTTCAATTTATTATAAAAAATGTTATTAAGTATCGGAAAAAGTTAATACGTTTTTCTTTTTAGCAAATAACATCAACCAGATTTTAGCTAGAGAATTATTTCGAAGTGATGAATCCAAAGCAAGAAAGAGATTGCACTCACTGAGCTCCCATAAAATATTGGACATATGGATACCGCACAGTTTGACAGACAACAAACTCGAGTACTTCTTTTCCACGACAACGCACGTTCTACAGAAAATAATGGAAATCGGTTGTGAAGTTTTACTCTATCCTCCTTACAGTCCTGATCTGCCTCCAGATTATTATCTATTTTTGTCTTTATCAAATTTCGTGGGCAATAAGAATCTCAAAAGTGATGCCGACGTCAAAATGGCAATTGATTAATTTCTTTCGAGTAAAACATCCGATTTTTACAAGAAAGGGTTGCATAGGCTTGTGGAAAACTGAAAAAGTGTCGTAGAAGTCAATGCTGGCTATATCGTAACGTAAAACTATTTTTTTTTAAATTCGGAGTGTTCGAACCTTGACTTAGGAACCCGCACGAACTTTTCCCGGTAGCTAATACTAGATCGAACGACTTAGAAAGCAATGAATTTTTATTTAATAACTTAAAGACTTGAATATTTTCATATTATTCGCTTTGTACGATTTTATAGCTGTAACTTTTTCGATTTGGATATAGTTCCTTCCACAGATACCTGAAATGTAAATGTATTGTCGACAATTTCCTATAACTGTCTTCAAAGGAAGATTTGTTTCAATTAAAACTGAAATAAAATACATTGAGTTAATTATTATACGAAATACAGGGTGGCAAAAAAGAGACGACACGATTTTAATAAGATAATAGAGTTTCCCCTTCTCGTTTTTAAAAATGGAGGCTACTTGCGTGATGCAGTTTTCCGTACATAGGTTAAAAAATTGTCTAACGACCAAAGTTAATATTCCTTTATTCAAATAAACTGATTCCATTGAAATCAATTAAGAAGAAGAATTAATTTATTAAGATAAATTGAAAAAAATACAAAGTTATATCCATTGTTTTATACCAAGTCGCTTCTTTCGCGCCACCCTTTATTATATTCCACGGCGAAACTTCATTTTAGACAAAATTATACCAGTCAAGTGTCGCTATAAATAATTAACCAAAAAGACCGTTGCAGACAATGGAGTTCAAAGGAAAAGTCATTCACAGTGGATAACGTTTGAGCGGTCGAAAGCCTCGTGAATCGAATAACAATCAGAGTCAATGCCTCTGATAATGTCTTATTGTCAGATTAATTTCGTATGTGACACGATAGACATCTTTAAACGGTTCGTCGTACGAAATTACATCAGTAATAAGCCATTGATGTCTGCAGATGTAAATAAAAAACTGACGGAAATGCAGATAACGAAAGCAGTCAGGAATTTGATTTGTCTTTTTTGATTATGCGATTAATCAGTGGAAAGAAATAATGATAAACGTATTTTTTGTTAATTCGTTAAGGTGTGTCTTTCACGACTGATAATGAGAAAAAAGAATGAGTTTTTAATGTGTTTAGATAATAAAATGCTGTTCAATGAAGTAGGGAACGCAAAGGAAAAATTACTAATGGCTGATTAAAAATTTTTAGGATTGTTAAACTTCTGACATTATAATTACTTTTCTAATATCTAGTTAATAGATTGCCATTAATTAGGAGAAATGATGTGCCGTTATAATTACAGTTTCACGAATATTTACTCAAATAGATATTGTCATTATTGAAATTGAATTCGATATAAATTCCAAGCTTTGAGAAAAATTCGTGATAAAACGTTAACTTGGACAGGATGATGGAAATTTCAAGAGCAGTTTAATTATGGTTTACGTGACACCAGGAAATTGAAAAATTAAGATATTGGTCGTTAATTGATGTGGGAAAAACATTCCTCCACTATGGGAAGGTGTTTTGGTTATAAACATTTGATACTAAATGCATCAGGAACAAAGAATGATACAGACGAATCTAAAAGTCACATTTTAAAATGCGAGTACAAAGTATGAATAAAAATGAGAAAATAATAGATGAGTGAGTGTTACATTGCGATGTGGCCTAGTTAAAGAAATCTACTTTCCATATTAAATGCATTTATTAGAAATCATTTATTCACTTCTTTTATTAAATGTATTCCAACAAATGTATTAATAAGGAACTGTTACAAAATCTCCGTTTTAATATGTGCACCTAAAAAAGTGCATTTTTAGAAACACAAAATGGCCATAACATATCAATTGTATGGCTCTCAAATGCGATCCCAGTCGTTTATTTACATCATCTAAATAGTGCAGTTCATTCAGAAAATGTTATTCCCAAACTGTAAGTTATTTACAATAAGAAACTTACATACTTATTTTCATCGTGAAATGAACAAAGAAATACTTCAATGAGCAAAATGAAAGTAGAAAAGAATTATTATTTGTTCGGGGAAAATGCAAGGACAAATACAAAGAAGAAATGTACGAAGAAGCGATACCAATATGAATATCAGAAGATTGTTGACTTTATACAGTGACTGACTGACATACAGTTTATTCTGAGAACTGTAACGCAACAAGATAAGCAATGATCTAACTGTACGTTCCAAACAAAGGATGAAAACACACCTTTCATACGTGCAAATGCAAATTCTATTCATGGTCAACACTTTTTATGTAGCACTGAAGACGACGCATAATAAGATTAATTTGTTACGTGACGATGCTTATCAAATATCACTCGAACAGGAAACAATTATTTCTTGCATATCATCATACAATAAAGTAAGTTCTCCACTTGCTCGAATTCGATATTCACGCGTCGATAATAGTAAACAAATGCTTTAATTACATTTACATATTCAGTGAATTTAAACATTATAATTATTTATACGAATGTAGCTTATTTGTTTTTTATAATGCGACTTGGTGTATGATACCTTAAACGGTTGAAATAAAATGAGGTAAGTTAAACCCACAAAGTAAAAAGAAAAATATCGGTTTCTAATTATGAATGTACTGTAGTAAGATGAAATGATATTTCTCGATTTCATGTTGTTGCTATATTTCTATGGTAATATAGGAAAATGGTTTACATGTCTTCGGTTTACTTAGTTCGTCTTCCTATCTTACAGTCTTACATCATTTATATCATGTAAAGATAAATGGCAAATCAGTTTTGTGGGCATTAATATAACTAATACGTTTACATTAAGACCTTTTAACTTGATTTAAGTGAGAAACATGCATTTTTCTGCATAAAATTGCTATAAACGTTACACGGCAGTCGGTTTTCCAAATTCATTGTAACAAAAAACGAGTTCAATGTACTTCTTTCTAATCCGGTGGTTCTCAAACTTTTTTAAGATATCTAGCGTAACGACTCTTTACAATTTTTTAAATTGTTCGGAGAACCTTTTACAATTAACTGCAAGTAACATGTAGGCTACTTTTACCAAAATATTTTTTGTCAGAGTTATTTATTCAAAAAATAGCAAATCTTAGTTGTCAACTCAATGACATGAGTGCATCTGCTTTACCTGAACCATCCCGTTTCAACTAATTGTAAGTAACCCCTTCGAGATTCCCTACAGTGCCCTTCACGACCTCGTAAAAGAGCGCTTCTCAAACTTTTTCGACTGCGGACAAGTATTTTTAGTAAAATTTTTACGTGGCCCTCTTTTATGTCAAAAATGTATACAAAATCATTCTAAAGCCTATTTTTAATTTGTGATAAATGAGTTAATACAAAATTAGAATATTTATTTTAAATAGACTTTATTAAAATCTGTTCCGCGGACCGGTACTGGGCCACGAAGCTCAGTGTGAAAAACACTGTTCTAATCGAACCTTTTAATTCTCAACACATTGAAATATAAATATTTCCAAAAGTCAAGCTGTTCAGTAAGATACTGCCGAAAGAAATATTTCGAAGAATTATTTACCCAAAACTTTCATTCTAATTATCATCAGCTGCTGTCAGTAAATTGTATACTATAAATTTAAAAGAAACGCAGAAAAATTCTTATGATAAAAAGAAAATAATCCAGCTAATATTTTCATTATTCACTAACATGACAGTGTCATATACCCTTATTACGCTACAAACACGTGAGTACTTCACGGATACATCAATTACGAAAATTTCTACCAATCATAATTTTAGTTATCAATAGGGAAGCCTCGTAAATTGACAAATAATCAAACTTCCAGGTACATGTCCTTCGCTGAAATGCAATAAACGCTGTTATTAAGTCCACCGACCGCAAATCAAAGTGCTTCTATGTGCATTACGTCGAATGAAACTTGATACCCGCAACATCAAAGGGATAAAAACGAATGATTCGATGTTTCTGCCGTAATTATTACTCATTTGCAAACCATCTATCTGAAATTTTGTTTTATCATAGAAAATTTCTTATAGGAGCGAAAAAGTACGCTACTTTCTGTATCTTCGAACACATCACAAATCAAAATTTCATGTAAGTCAGACATTTCGAGTACTTAAGGTTCTTTTGACACGAAAAATAACATACGATTTTTTTTAAACAACATAAACTCTGTTTTTTATATTTTTTCGAAGTAATTTCCATTTCACTGGAAAAATAGATGTACATTAAGCAGGAACGGAGATAAATGGTAGAATTGCTGTTGGTAATTAGTTAGATTTAATGGACATACTGTTATGTACATACATAAGCGGATCGATATATGCAGAAGAGTTTAAACTGATTGTCGATAGTTGCGCAATCATTAGAGGAGAGTCCAGAGAAGGCTTTAAAGAAGAAACGATTAAGAGGAAGCTACCTTTGAACATACTACACACACATCGAACACTTACAAGCAATTGTCACTAAAAAATAGCGAGAATATCATGTAAGAAGATTCGATACATCGTTAGTATACAGAGTGCACCATTTAACTTTATCATTTTAATAAATTTTGTTGTAATACTAAATTCGAAAAAATCTTTCTTATAAAAATTGCATAGTTTTATGAGAACAAAATTATAACAATATCGTTTTTGCAAAGTTGCAACGAGATAAAATGTTCAACCCGTTTCTTTTTAACACCAACCGTACCATACTCGGTTAAATGACCCATTTAATGAAATGAAAATATGTAAATTTTTGTATTATTAAGTGAAGACGGTTTTGCCTGTTCTTTCCTGTATTAAATTGACAGTCTCCTGTATTTCTACCAGGAAGATATTATCGTTATTTTATAACCGGTCAGGAGATTTGTTGTGGTAAGAAAAAGTATCCTTAAAGTGTTTGTACGATTAGTGCTAAATAGAGCAAAACTTTCTTCACGATACAAATCGCAAAGGAATCAAGTTAAATCAATTATTCAGATCTTCTTTTTTAATATATGCCAGTGTGTTACATACACTCAAACCTGTTTTTGTGCGGTCTTTTTCTGTGTGATTTTTTTTGTGCGGTATATGAAATATGACATTTTCATATACCGTACAAAAAAAATCACACAAAACAAATCGCACAAAAAAAGACCGCACAAAAACAAGTTTGAGTGTATTGTGTTAGTAGTTTTCAAACGTGACATCAAATTCGGACTATAGGGTGCTAATACTAAAACTATCAAAACAGTAAAAATGACAGGCTCCCAATTTTTTGTAAAAATTCCACAAATTGGCAGGGAAGTCAAACAGTAAATATTTCATGGTTACCATAGAAAGCCTAAATTACTTCATTGCTCATCTTTTCCACCTCTTGATTTCTCTTTTTTCACAGTACTTATTCAGTATGTTTGAATATAATGAATATAACGACGGTAGTTCTAGTGTTGAATAGAACTATGACCTTTGTTTACCTTAAAGTGTATGTGTATGTATATATATGCCTATACGTATTTGCCTTTAAATTGAAATTGTCTTATTATTTACAAGTAAACAAAATATAACGTTCCATTTAAGATAAAAATAGAGTTGAACATTATCTCTCGTTAACGCTTTATGCAATTAAAAAAATGTTATCATTATATACCGATCCCCATGGAACTACAAAACTTTTCGGTGTAACACTTTTTCTTTTCTATTACAGCAGAAATGTTGATGATTGAAAGTAAAGTTACGTGATACACCCTGTATATACAAGGGTAAGTGATTGTTACATGGAAACAATAATTCAACTTCCAATTATGACATAATAAAGGAACGATTGGACGCATCGAACAAGTAATGATCGGTTTGCTAGTAACGGTAGCTGTCGTTTTCAAATAATGAGATGCAATTATCATTGAACAAGGCTTTCAATGATTTCAAAGAAGTGCTTTTATTCGATACTGCGAATTAAAATAGAATAGAATTAAGTTACCAGGAATTATTCAATTAAAATACTGCTTTAAGATGTTACAAAAATTGTCACGCAGTACAGTACTAAATGTGATCCTTCTCTTGTGAAAGATTTCTTTAAGAACTGTGCAAGTAAGAAATAGAAATATAATAAAAAAAAATGTAATAGATGAGTACTTCGAGAGAGGAAGAATCACATGGCAAAAAAGATCAGTTAAGTAATTAATATATTTTAACATACACATGGAAAATCTACTTCTTCTTTACAAAAAGATATGTTACAACGAAGTAAAGACCCGCCCTACTTTTGATCGCTTCGGTACTTCTAGCGTTAAAAGCGTGTATGGCGGGTGAGAGGGTAGGCTCAAACTCACAATTAGTGTGCCGGAGTTCAGATTCCCCGTCAACACTGGAAAATTGTTCCTTAAGTATTAATTAATATACCATAGCTTCGATGGTTAAGAACCCACCTGAAATAGTAGAATTTCGGCAAAATGGCTACAGCAGTTGAAGTCTGAAAAGGTAAAAAGAAAAAGAAGAATTAAATAAACTACCAGTAACGAAACAGCTAAGTTCGTACGAAGGTCGCTAAAATATTCGGATAGCTAAGAATATTTCAACGATGTTCGGTAAGCCTCGCCAATTTCTTCACTTTTTAGTAGGACGAGAATTATTGTCCGATGAAATAGGATATTGGGCACGAGTAGAATAATACTGTGGTAATTCTATCAATTCTGGGGCGAGGTGAAAATGTTGATCACATTGTTTCCAAGATATAGATGTCAGTTCGCCGATTTCAATTACATAGATTGATTAGATTTACATGGAGTCACCTATGCATGCATGTACGTCAGAGAAGTACATAGAAAAGGGAGGAGAAACTGTGTGGTACGCCTCAAGAAAAACTAAATGAAAATAAAAATAAATAAATAAAAAAGTATTAAATGAAAATAAGTTTGCATAAATGTACCCGTTTAAATTATTTTTTATAAAATATGGACCAATGATAGTATTAAACAGGGTGTGGCGGAATAACATGTACATATAAGCAGGTATGATATTATTCCTTATAAAACAAAAGGAACAAAATGTAGAATATAATTTTTTAAGTTAAGGTTTAGTTTTTGAGAAAATCGAGTTTGGAATTCCGATGCGTACATAATTTCGTACAGCTGCAAAGGCAACATATCGAACTCGTACACGTCGATTTTTATGAAACTTACGTGAGACGCAGTTATCGAATAAATATTTGATACGTATTTTTTTTTATCATCCATCATCCATATCGAGAGATTAAAATACCTCTCAAAGTTGAGGGTTGAAAATGCATTTCTTGTGACAGCTCGGCAAGTACAGGACATAAAAAATTACATATTTTTAATTTACGTGCTCTTTAACAGAGACGTTAACTGAATACTAAAACTTACACAAATTTATTTATTTAAATAATGTATTCAACATTGGCATTCTCAAACTGGATTTTCTCGAAAGCTAAGCCTTAAATGAAAAAATTTTATTCCATATTTTGTACGTATTTTTTCATAAGGAACTATCTCATGGCAACTTCTACATGTTATACCACCGCACCCTGTATATATGAACTTTTCAGACAATCCAATAATATTTATACAAATCGATAAATAAGTGAACACTGAAGTCACAGCTGCGATCTGCAGCGTTACAAGTTAATCCTTTATCAGGTCTTATAATTCAGAGTTAATAGAAAATAAATCTACAGATGTACATCGGAAGTAGATCGGTTAAATGTAAAACAGATGTTTCTATCTTTCAAATTCGTTCTTTCAACTTTAAGACTAATAGAATTTAATTTTTCAAAGTTTTGACAACTTTTTTTGCAATTCAATTTACACAGTAAGCCTGTTATTTATTGTGTTACTGTTCTTCAACTGCGACAACAAATGTGTGTTGTTTCAGAGCGAAACTCTTTCGAGCGTTAGTTTTTTAAATAATTGCATTTTCTTGTTTTCAGATCAATGACCCGGAGGATCATGAAAGAAATACGATGGATGACACAAAAAGAAATTCAGCTGTCTCATGGTAATTGATATATGATATTTTATCCAATGGAAATGAATGTATGCTTTATATTTATAATCGAAAGTAGATACAAATAACTAAATGTCTTAAGTGTTATCAATTGCTACGAATTAAAATGCATAAATTGATATAAGAACTTTTACGTCCAGCAAGATCATCATAAAATAACCCTAATCGGATAAAAAAAAACAAAACGTGATCCATTTACAATTGCAACAGATTAAAGTATGGAAAAATTGTGATATATGAGCCGTTCAGTGCACAAATCGATTAACTCCATAAAACCTAAAGTGGAGAAACGTGATGAAATAGTATGCACTCCTTTTCAAAATTACCTTCAAAATATAAATACAAATAAGTATTGTAGAATATATAATCGCATTTCGCTTTCCTCTAACGAAGCACAAAATGAATAAGGTGAAATTGCCTTGGAATTAATTAGATTGACTTCTGAATTCAATTATTTATTATTCGATGGCCAAACAAACTTCGTCATTTAATGCTGTTAATCGTTATTATTACGAAAATTTATTTTAAACATAAAAAGGTAGGATTCAATCAAGTGCTCTGAGACATAAATTTAAAAAAATTAAAAAAGTGGAGTTAATCGATCTGTGCACTGAACGGCTCATATTTGAGTCGTTTATTTTGAAAGTGGCATAAGTCATATTACCGTACTGAAAAATGGTGATTTTCTAATGACTCTACGAAATTATTTATACTCAGAAAAACATAAATATCGAAGATTACGAGTTCAAGTAAATCTTTTCGAAAATTGGCATCAATATTTTTAAAAAAGTTAAAACCCAAACTCTAAATATCTCGATTTAAAAAGGATGTGACTTGTGCCACTTTCGAAATGACCTAGAAACAAATTCACTTTGAAATATTACTCTTCCATATATCATCGTAATTAATTTAAAAGTGATTACAAGTAAGCTGCCATATCATTATCGACACTAAACTTAATTTCGTACAAACAGGCAATACCCTCAGGCGGACGAGAAGAAATTGAGCAGAAAAAAGAAAAAGCTCGTGATACTGGTGGGCTTACTAACAGTAACAGTAATTGCTCTGGCCGTAACGTTAACCTTGCAAATAACTATTTTTCACAAGGAAGAATACAAAGAGATGTGCCAGAGCGAGGAATGCATAAAAACAGGTCTGTATGTAAATTCAAGGTCACGCCTTTTTTCCTCTTCAACGATGTATTATAGAATACCGCGTGTATAAACAAACAAGGAAAATCTCATTTCGTGGGAATACTTTGATCGTCTATTTCCTCATTTTAAAACTGACGACTCTTATTTCTGCACTTAAACGAAAAGGAAATGTCAAGTTCATATAAAATGCGCGGTTTGTCCTTACCTTGAAAGAAAAAAAAATGAAGAAGTTAAATTCAGTCAAACCACATCCGATTGTTATTACAGAACTCGTAGAATATAATTGTATAAAAGAAATAATTTTTATGAAACAGTAATTTGCGTGATGACGTCACAACCCGTCCAAAATATACTTGTGCGTACCGCAGGAAGAACAGTTAGTTATATAATACAGAATGCTCTTTACGTAATAATGATTTGTATTAAAGTTAATTCTAATTTCCATCGTCTCAACGATAGCGTAGTAATGGTTTATATGTAGATATATATAAGTGCAATTTCTGCGATCGTCTGAATCAATGATAGACAAACATTTGCGGGCAGAAAAAAAAAGAAAAATTTTGGCGAGCCAATAGAATTCATTAAATATTTTAATTCTGTGGAGGATTTTGCATATGCAAAAAACCAACACCGCTTTAAATGAATTATTTTTAAACACTGAAATTGAAAGTTTCTATACTATAATTTTAAAATCTGCGGCGGATCGTATTTTGCCCACCACTGTACAGTGGAACGAATCGACAATCTAGGTGGAAAAAAATGATAACTCGAGAACCATTTATCTTAAAGAAAAATGTTATATACAAAAATTGCATAGTATCGTGGAGAGAATATCGGTTCAATATTTATTTTTTATTTGTTATATTTCTTCAATGATATTTAAAGGTCAACTTCATATTTTATAGGAAAATCTATATCTTTCTTTGCAAATTTTCATTTTAAAGAAGAACTAAAGAAACTTTTGTATAAGTCATTTTCTTGTTAGACTTTATGTTAAAAAGAGATTTAATGGAAAAGAACCTACTAACGCCTTTTTCGACAGGCGGACTGTCTCGCAATTTTTCGATAGGTATAACAAAGACGAGCATAGGCAGACGCGCGAAATCTTTGCGGAAATTACTTGTATATAGTCTAAGTAATATATCTGGAAAGTTTCAATCCGGTATCTTTCGGCACTTTTTAGTCATTCAATTTTTAAGTGAACCGTGTGCCCCATTGAAACTCGACAGCCGTACTGTGTTACATAAACTTTAGGAATACATAACAATAAAAGGCGGAGGTAGGCGCAGCTAATTATTGCAGGAATCACTCCTATATAGTTTAAACTAAGTACCCTTAATGTTTCCAGAAGGTACTCTTGGGTACTATATAACTATTTCAATGTTGAAGTTGACAATGTAAACTAAAAAAACATATGTTTAAAAAACCTCCAAAAACTGTTGAAAATAATAATTTTTCGAGAAATTAGTTATGGGTGTTTCAACATTAAGGAATGGTGACAGACTGTATGACAGATACAAAGTCTCACAAAATTCTTAATTACTCTAACAGCATTATCTTTTCAGTAAAATATTTGTACGTTTTCGCGCTATTTAAATTCGATGTTGTTAAGGGCTGATTTTTTCACTTAGATGTTTGGAAAATCAATTATTAGTCCTATCACTGGTCTCATTAAACATATCATATCATAGATTATGATAAAATTATTAAAAATCCATTACCTGTCTTGATTCTTTTCCACCTAGAGTACCTATCTCGTTCCACTGTGCACTGGTCTAATTGTAAGGCACATTTTCATCACTAACTAATCGAGGCTTATTGTTTTAGCTGCCAGAATAATAGAGGCCATGAACAGATCAATCGATCCTTGCAAAGATTTCTATAAATTCGCTTGCGGTGGTTGGATCTCAAAACATCCTATACCACAGAGTCAAACGGCCTGGGATCAATTGAGCCTCCTTCGTGAGGAACTTTTAAATAATCTGAGAATCTTACTAGACGAGCCGCACAAAGACGAAGATCTGAGACCGGTTAAATTGGCAAAGGCACTCTACAAAACTTGCATGGACACAAGTAAGAATCATCGATTATAATACCTATTTTTAAATATTATTTATGAAAATAACATTCATTCTGAGTAGAGATGCAACGCTACATTATCAATATTAATCCAGATGTTACTGAAACTTTTGTATCTTCAAAATTTTAATTTACCAGAAAATTCGATACTATTTAGTGAAATGTTAGTAAAAAAAACTCAATTGGCAAACTTTCATTTTCCGCTTATGAACTAGAAGATATCCTTGACAAAAGGCACCATCTAAAATTACAATTATTCGGGTGCCTTGTAAGAGGACAATAGTGGCATCAATAAAGAAAATCCTAGGATATGTATTACATATTAATATATAGTATTGATAATATTAATACTTCTAATCATTTTAGTTCGGCATCAAATTAATATTTTAGCTGTAATAAATATTTCAATTACTCAAAAATGCCCTTCTTTGCAGTATTTACTTAAAATAAACTTAATTATTTTGTTCTGAGTTGCTGCATCTCTCCAAGAATTAAGTTTAGATTAGATTTTCTTGATTAGTTTCATTTATGAAATATAATCATTGACAGGGGAACTTCCTGAAGGAGCAGTCACAAATTTTCCAAAATAATTTATATGAATTCGTTGATTTACCCAATTACTCTCATAGTTTCCAAGATATTCGCCGAAATGGACTTTATAATCTCAACTGTGTAGGCGGTTTTCACTCCGTTAACCCTTTGCGCTCCGAATTATTTTACTAAGTTTTTATCAGATAAGCAAATATAGTATCAAAAAATTGTCTACCGTTGATTAGTCATTTTTACTTGATACCAGGAACAATTGTAGGTACCGCAGGATATTTATGTTAAGATGCAAAATTATTGTTGTTTTCGAAAAGTCGATAATTAGTAGATGAAACGTTAAGAGCCTTAGAAAGCTGTGTCGACTGTAGCTCGACATAGGAGTGCAAAGGGTTAACCCTGTTGCTTTCCTCATTTATACCACATATTCATGTTCCTTCGGGTCGTAGTGACACGATGTACAAATATTCACAGTTAAAAAAATGGAAAATATACAAACAAACAGACATGAACTTTAAACACACTGAATATCAAAACAAAATACTCAAAAACTTAAGATCTGTTAAAACATAATCTTCATTGTGGGTCATATATACCCGAAGAAAAGAGCAGGATTAACGTGCACGATTGCCGGTAAAAAAAATGTGTGTCAAATCTTTTTATGAGAACTACCTGTACTTGAATTGTATCAAAATTGGTATCTCACACTTCGGGAGGTTTCTTGTAGGTACAGTTACTGCTAGTACGCAAGATCCCTCAAAACGTATTATTTACAACTATTAGAAGTCGTCAACTATACTCGATGCGTTGAAAAAAAATCTTTTTTAGTGCTCCTTTTTTAACGAGACATACTTAACAAGCTTTGTCGCGAATGAAAAAGTGTTTGTAACTCACAATCAGAAAGTATTTACAACTCACGAGTAAAATATCCACATGATATGCCAAGAATATTTATCATATTTTCTACCAAAATCATATAGAAGTAGCTAAAACACAATTTTACAATTCATTTTACAAATCTTCCACTGATAATTGATACATGACCTGTATTAATAGTAAAATTCTCAATGTTAAGCCTATTACATTTAAATATGTCGAATAAATAGAAAAGAGATCAAGCGGAAAAAATGATCAGTTAAATAAGTAATTTATCAATATAAGATACATAGATCTTTTACCATACGCCTTCTCCAGTTTCAGGAATATTTATAAATAATTACGAACCCATCATTATGACAAGTTCGGTAGTTCTATCGTTAAAACAAGTGTCGTTAAATAAGGTATTATGGTGCACTATTATTCTGCACAATTGTAAATCAAATGAATTCCATTAATTTTCTTTGTTTCAAAAAGTTTTCACATGTTATTCTTAATTTTTGAAAAACATAAAAAATTAATGTACACAAAGACGAATATTACTACAACATTTTCTGACAAAAAGCAATAAATCACTATTTGTAATTACGTTTACAGTTACCATCTTTCATCAGGACAATTTAGAACATAATTCGTACGTACATTAAGAACAGAAAAAAATTAATTCCCAGTTTCCTGCTCGACAATATGACATTAAATTATAGTCGTGATAATGAAACGAGAGACAATGGTCTTATTACTATATTTTGTAACAGTCATCCGCAACTTACACCTCCTGTCAAGCACTTCGGAATAAATGCGCATGCAATTACAGAATTTATTCTCCTGTCTTAGCGGTCGTAGAAGCCTTGGGATTAAAGCCTATTTTCGATGTACTGACGAAACTCGGATTGTCAAAGGAGCCGCCTATGGAAACCAATATCTCGCCGCTCGATCTGTCCCAAATCGTTGGAGTAGCCCAAAGGGTTTTGGGACTGAATCTGCTAGTCAATTTTTACATCAGCGAGGACATTAGAGACACTACGAAGAATAGAATGATGGTCAGCTTATTTGCGTAATAATTTAACACTTATGTTAGGGGAAATCGTTATTTTCAAAGTTTGAATATTATGCTTATACGGTTCTGTAACATAGGCACCCGGTGAAATTAGTTTGCCTAATAGAAAAGTTTTCGGGGTAATGACTATAGCAGTTGATGACAGTACAAAAAAAGAAAAGATTTGCGTTATGTAACAATGAATTACTGAAATGCTTCTTTTTTCAAGTACTTTAGCATCGATAAAAAAAGAGTACTTTTACTTTGTCCTTCCGGTAATTATTATGTCATGATCCACGTATACTCATAGTAATTATTAAATTATATTATCCACCTACACTCCCTTGTAACTTAAAAAAAAGTGCGCATAATCAAAACTTAATGTTTTTTCGAAAAAACGGCTGTTACAGATGGAACAAGTATCTCCAGGATTTAGTGAGCGTTATCTGGTCGAACCTCAACGATTCCAATCGGAATTGACCGAGTACCGGAAGTACATCAAAGCAATGGTTGAATTAGCTGGTGTTGGTAACAGGAGCGCAAGTTTCGCTAATGAAATTTTGAACTTCAGTACTAAAATTGCGGAAGTATGTAATTACTGATGAAAAGTCGATTACGCGGGAAAAAGGTTTGGTATTTTAATTAATCTTTTTGTTTAGATAATGGCAACACCGGAACAAAGACGTAGTGCAAATCATCTCTTTCACGATGTGACAATCGATGAGTTGCAACAACTTACCGATCTTCATGTGCAGCAAGTGAGTATTATCATTAATTGAGAGATAATGAAATATTACATCAAGCTCGTATGGTACGGCGAAACAGAAATATTGAAAAATATGACGTAGACACAAATTAAAAATGATCTGTCAATGAGTAATCGAAGGACGAGTGAAGAGGAGAAAAACGTTTCACTTTCGAGTTTCACCGTGATACTGTCACGTGATAAAGAATTTCCAATCAATTTTACTGAATCAAATAGAAATTTGCAAACACAATTAATATCATGTAATGCATTCTAGGAATAACCGTAACGTTAACAGAATTTTGAAGAATTCGTAAAATATAATATAATCAAACTTTGACAAGTATACATCTATTTTTGCAACGAATTCCAGTGGAATTGGACGAAATACATAGAAGCGGTATTTGCGGATACGAATGTCACGATAAACACAGGAGTTGATCGAGTGATTGTAATGGACCTCCACTATTTGCAGAAATTACCTCAACTGCTAGCAATCACGCCGCCTGCTACAATAGGTATATCTAATTTTCTCATTCCCTCGTAACGGTTCATGTATCATTCAAGATATACCACGGGGTTGAATTACGTGACGCTAAATTTCCTTTTTGAGTAAATATTCGCCATAAAAGTTAGCGGTATATTTATAGTAGGATAAAAATCTGAAGAGTTGGAATAAAAATCTCAAAGTCTAAAAATATGATAGAACAATAGGATTTGTAACAAGGACAAATAAAAAAAGCATCATAATTTTATTGATAACTAAAGCCACTGCAATGGCAGTTCGAAGAATCAGCATTGTAGATATGCACTTGATGAAATGAAATACTATACCGTAAGTACTGAGAATAAAATGACTTCTGCCACTTGGCTACTTCCCAGTTCCATTCTATGGTGTAATATCGAATTGAGGGGGCTATGGTGGGTAAGGAGATAAAGTTTCGGACTTCGCAATCAGTGAGTCCGAGTTCGAATCCTCCATCGTCTCAGGGAAATTTTTCCTAATTTATTGTTGAATATATCATAGCTTTGGCGGCTCAAAATCCATATCAGTTTGAAGCGGGGAAATATACAACACGAAGTAACAGCATGAGATTTAAGGTGAACGTAAGTTTTAGTATGTGAAGCTTTCTTCTCATTTACTAGTGTCCTAAGATATCACGTATAGTTTTATTTACTCTACAGAGAACGGCTTTTAAATAGAATTCTGTGTAGGAAAGGCTAAATCTATGTTCACGTACAAGCAGTCACTACATACTTCAAACTCGAAGATGTTGTCCCTTTGTTGAAGCACACTCTAAGACCAAAACTACATGATATATCGTTATTTCTCCTTAATAGCATTAAATGTGATTTGAATTTTTCATTTTTCTTCACAAGTTTTATTCAATATTATTAATTTTACGGTACGATTATTTACAACAAACAAATAAGAAAAATTCTGATAGATTATAAACAGAAAGGTAGGCCAAATATAATGAAATCCAGAATTACAGAGGAAGAGAAAGGAATATAACAGCCTCGAGATAAGTTTAAGTTTAGTTGCAAGCTAGTTAAACGCCGAAAGATGTCAAAAATTCAAATAACGCTATGGAAGATAGCATTCACAAATGTTTGCTCGCCATCGATGGTAAGGAAAAATAGAACCCGTAAAAAGACAACACGATCAATCGAACGGGGTTACGTGGGTCGAAAAGCTATCGGTCTCGTTATTCGCATTATGAAGTTTCATTGTATAGTTCCAATTATTGCTGATTAATAAAGTACGCAACGCAATAACGAATGATAATACATTGATTTTTCAGCCCGATTTATATGGTGGAGCGTATACTCGACTATCGCACCGTTAACACTACAAAAGTTCCGCGATCTCGGCTTTCAATTTTCACAAAAAGTTCTGGGACTGAAGGAGAAAACGCCGAGATGGAAGGGTTGTACCGTGAATGTTAATGCTAATTTCGGAATGGCGTTGAGCTACATTTATGCACAGAGACATTTCAACAAACAGGCCCGAGAGAAGGTTAGTCGCTTGATTTAAATATTAACACACTTTTTTTTCATTAAAATATGTCACACGAAATAACATTTACAACGGATTTCTCTAACAATGATGTTCAATGTTTACTATGCGCCTGATATAAGAAATATTTATCTGACAAAGGGCTCATAATTTTGGAAATAGATCTGTTAATGAAGAAGTCTTAAATTGCAAACTGTTAAAAGATATAAGAAAGAAACGCGTAAGTGTAGTGGAAAACCGTGCATTTTTTTACCATGATTTGGCGGCGCGTGAATGCCCTTACCATTCTCGATGAATACTACCCACGATTCACGAAGAAACTGATGGAATTTCTGTTCGTACTCTTGTTCGAGCCATTCGGCATTATATTTTAATTTTCTAAATATCAGGAAAGTTAAATTTAACTAAAATATTTGAAAAATTATTCTCGCTATTTTTTTAAGAAACTATTTTTTTATGAAATTATAACTTTTGTAATATGGAACTAATCAATTGCTCACTTATTTACGACATATTCCGTTCTGCCATAGTTTACCTATTTTTAATATTTTTTTTTACATGCGCTGAAAATGCAGCTGAATATTACACTATTGTTTCTTCAATTTTGTAGCTAAGTTTCAGAAGTTGTACGGTCCATTATTCTCCTGATTGCGGCCACTAATCCATCTCGATTACAATTTACCACGAATTTAAATTTTATAATTTAAGAAGTGTATTTGATAACGCGAAAAATTAATTCCTTACACTCTGTACATTTTCAGCTGCAAAACTGCCGATAATTTATAAATTTATATCAATATATTTTTCGATATTACATTGATATAAAAATTGTATTTCTTATCACGCTGTTGGCCGGCTATGAATAAATTAATGGACGCCTTTTAGCTGCCATTCTTCATTCAAATCTGACCCTACTGCATACTGTGTTAAAAGATTCACCAATGTGAAAATTACTTTCAATGTACAATAAAATTAGAAAAAAAACAAACAACAAAAGTATTTACCAATCAAAATCCCAATCGATTGATTTCCGGTCAACAATGTTCGAGCAGCAGAATGAAACTTGCTTGACTTCCGGTTCACCAAGCATCCAATCGATGCTCCACTTTGTAGACCCGACTTGTTTAAAAAAGAGTAGCTCACATCTTTGGATGCTCGATCAACAAACTGATCTATGGAACGATAAAATGTATATTTTATCTTCGTATTTCTGTTTCATATTCTTCGCGAAGCGCGTATTTTTCTTAGATAAAAATATATGCTTTTCTTAGGCTTTGGAAATGTTATTGGATATCAGAGCTGCGTTCGACGAAATGGTTACTGAATTGGATTGGATGGATGTTAAAACGAGGGCCCGTGCACACAAGAAACTTTACGCAATGAGGCCATTCGTAGGATTTCCAGAATGGATTACAAATCCGGAGAAACTTGATAAATACTATGAAGAAGTGAGAGACAATCAAAATATATTGTTGTTTACTATTAAAAAGTAATCAAAGAAAAAGGTGTACAAGATTTCCTGTCTAATATTGATCTAATATACGAAAGCACAAGTAGTTGTAGTATGTGGAAATGATCATTTTCTAACAAGGATAATTTTTAATTAAAAAATTGATTATTTTTTGGGGATTACGAGAACCACTAAGATTTGTTTATCTGGAGTCTTACAAAAATATATTGGAACCGTTATTTCCAAAAGTGGTATAAGTACATTTTTGGAAAAAGTGTGTTTATGTTAATTTTAGCTAAACATAGGCGCCTTCTTTTTGTATTTCAAATGGCAAAGTAAGTGGAATGAAATATCCTCATGATTTCATCCAAAAAGGTTCAACATGTTATAGCACGAAAGATTTTGAACGAACTCTTAAATATCGTAGCATAAAAAGAAAGGGACTTGTACCACACTCAAATCTAATGGCTCATTTATATGTATATGATTTGCCCTGTAATTAACGAATACGAAATGAATTTTCATCTAGGCGGAAGTTCTACCAGGAAGATTGTTCGAAACATTTTTAAAACTGACAGATACCGCGGCTAAGAAAAGTTTAAACAGTTTACGAGAAAAGCCAGATAAGAACAGATGGATATCGACCGGCACAACAGTTAACGCGTTTTACAGCGTAATATTAAATTCAGTTAGTAAGTAAACAAGGCCATAATCGTTGTAATAACATTTCTAATTTAAATATTTACCAAAAATATAATTTCAGCTTTCCCAGCTGGTATTTTGCATCCTCCATTTTATGGAAATGGATTAGAGTATGTATTAAATTGCATTTTAATTAATTAAACAGTTAAGATTAAATGCTATCAATTCGCAATATTATTATCCATCTGAATTTTTTACTATTATTTCTAGGTCCATTAATTATGGTGGTATGGGTGCAATTATGGGGCACGAACTTACTCATGGTTTCGATGATCAAGGTAGCGGGATACATCTCTTAATATAAGATACACGATATTTACATACTAGTCGTTTATTATAATTAATTTTTTCATAAATTTATTGTAAATTCTACAAATATACGGTATTCTATGATAGGCCGTAGATACGATGAAAACGGCAATCTCAGACAATGGTGGAGCGACGAGACATTGCAACATTATCACGAGAAGGTCGAATGCATAATCAAACAGTATAGTAGTTATCACTTGCCTGAGCTAGGCAATAATTTCACGGTGAGAATTATTTTTATAACAAGATGCGACATACTTAGCCAAGGAATTACACATCAACGAACAATTTAATCGATAATTTTCAGGTAAACGGCATTAATACGCAGGGTGAAAATATTGCCGACAATGGTGGTATACGGGAAGCTTACAGAGCTTACCAAAGACTTAAAGCAAGAAGCTCGAATCAGCAAGCTTTGCCTGGTCTAGTGGATTACAGTCAAGAGCAATTATTTTTCTTAGGTTTCGCGCAAGTACGTCTCTATATAAAATATAAAAAGCGATATTGATACAATAATACAGATGAATTATTTTCAGTACATAATTTATCAATATCTTTTTTTTTAATATTTTTTCAAATTTACTTCTATGACATATGAAAGTTTTCATGTCACCTTAAAAGATATAATCACTTGCATGGATGAAAGTTTGTTCGTCAATGTGTAACATTAAATTATTTTTCAAGGTCTGGTGCGGCGATTATACAAACGGTGCTTTAAAATCTAAGCTAGTAGAAGGAGTTCACGCTCCGAATCATTTTCGAGTAATTGGGACCTTGTCGAATAATGCAGACTTTGCGGAAGCATATAACTGTCCAACGAGTAGTCCCATGAACCCGGTCCACAAATGCATTTTGTGGTAAATTTTTTGAAGCATTACAGTGAGTTTTATAAATGAATGACTGCAAATGATCGTATTGTATATGTGGAAAAGTTAAAACCACCGTTTAGTTAAATTTCATGCTCACAAATATATCACAAAGTAATATTTGCAATGTAATGATATTAATTATAAATTGTAAATAGACTGACTCATAGGAACTAGAAATTAATTTATTACATTCTTAGATGATACGTCAAAAAATCGAGTTTATGATCTGTAAATATTATACAGAATGCGAATATAATT